>OW971940.1:122500-1372500 GCA_943193695.1 Acrobasis suavella
AACAGATTTTTGTATAAAAGTTTAGTGCAATGACTCAGCGATTCAAAAATGGCCCCTTTATTTTGTAACGTTACGTTTTACGCAACCGAAATACACTCGGCTGCGTGAAACGTAACCGGCAGGATGTCTTCAAAATGAACATTCGGAATGTAAGAACGGGGATTTTGATTGTTTTAAAACGTTGAATCTAAAACAGTGTTGCCACTTTAGCTCTTTTAGAGCTAAAGTTAGCTCTAGATTCAATAAGTCAGCTCAAAAAAACTATTTTAGCTCTTTAGCTCTTTTTTATAGTATTAGGTCTTTCCCATTACATGAAAAATACCTGTATTTTTTTTACATGTGTTCTTATCCTTTCCAAGAACTTTGTTCTTTTGTTCTTGCAAATTTTTAAGCTATTGCATAGCTTCTATCGCGGGCCTTGATCGCGGGGACCGAATCCAGAAACTCCGTAACGAAAAAACCTCACGCTCCCCACTCCGACGGGCACGGAGGTGTGGCTTGAAGGCCGTGCATCGTCTAACGTCGTTTCAGTTCGGCAGTCTTCGACACGGCGTTGTGTGCGTGCGATCAGACGTATAACGAAAGAAGACGCAAAATCAATACATAAGCAGAATAAATAAAATAAATAAATAATTATAATTGCATAAGTTTTTTTTAAACTTACCCTTCTCTTTTTAACCGATTGCGTCGGGAAGAGTTACATTTTAGAGTGTACGAGTGTTTTCTTTTAAACCGATTGCATCGAAAAAATTTGGTCGCCATTTTGAATATTTTTTTTCACTGGACCGATTGCCTTCAATATCGATATCTGGTGGTCCTTGAGGTCTCTTATAATGAATCTATGCTCGAATTTGAAAAAGATAGCCGCCATTTTGAACTTTTTTGTTTCTGGACCGATTGCCTTCAAAATCGATATCTGGGGGTCCTTGTAGTCTCTTATAATGAATCTATGCTTAAATTTGAAAAAAGTAGCCGCCATTTTGAACTTTTTCGTTTCTGGACCGATTGCCTACAAAATCGATATCTGGGGGTCCCTGGGGTCTTTTATAATAAATCTGTGCTCGAATTTGAAAAAAAAGCCGCCATTTTGAACTTTTTTGTTTCTGGACCGATTGCCTTCAAAATCGATATCTGGAGGTCCTTGAGGTCTCTTATAATGAATCTATGCTCGAATTTGAAAAAGGTAGCCGCTATTTTGAACTTTTTCGTTTCTAGACCGAGTGCCTTCAAAAAAGAATCTATGCTCGAAAAAAATGGCCAATTTTTCCCAACTCTGAGACTAATTGCTAATAATAAAATTCCTGAATAATCTACATGTATTGTAAGATAATAAAAATATTTTAAACGATAGATATTAATTTCTCATTTATTCAATAAAAGTAAAAAAAAATTACTATCGGTCACCACGCTCAAAATGAGTAACTTGAATTAATATCAAAGAAAAAACTTGAATTAATATTAAAGAAAAACATACTGCATAAATAAAAGTTGGTAAAAAATGCTATGCAATAGCTTTACCGCGGCAGTCCCCGAGTGCCACACGTCTTTTTTATTTGCCATGGTCAAATGGAGATGATCCAGCTTAATATCGTCAAAAACAAATCTAGAAATCGACTTAATAATGACACCACCAATGCAATTTTAATTGTCAGTTCTGAATTACGACGGACCAAAAAATGCTGCCACAACTTTATAGTGCCAAAAGAAGTCCTGGAAGGCTACCATTAACATATATAAAATCATGCAGAAACAAGGCAGTTGAGGTGCAGTTCCTAAGCAGGTCAAAAGCAGCTCAACTTTAAATCCTACCGTTACGTTCATAATGCTGAACGATTATTTCAATGGTTATTCCTGAATGGTGAACTGTTTGTTTTCTCTGGCTTGTTTTGGTGATAAGACTGCAAAAACGTTCAAATCGTGACAAAAAATTATTATTTTTACCGGTTTTTTCTATTTACGTTAAACAAAATCATTTCTATCATTTTTAGTGAAAGTTAATGTTATTTACTTTGTTTTCATTCATTATAGACATAAATTTAATTTGAAATTGACCATTTAAGATTGTAAAAATTTTAATGAGAGCGAAAAAAATTGTGAGAGAAACTTTTGTCTGTCTGTGTAAAGTAATTTTGATAGTACCTATGTTATGTACTTGGAAATAATTTGTGAATTCGTATAACATAAATATTTTATGTTTTTAATGCTGGAAGCCGAGCAACCACTTGACAAAATATATCCATCACTTCATATTATCGTGCTTTTCCGAATTGCCGTAATAAACAGTTATTGTACGATGGTCACAACTAGTGTTTGGAAGTTAATTTTATTGTGGGCATCATCTTACAAAAGCACAGTGTCTTGTCATAAATATATGATTATTTTATCTATCACCATGTCGTAAGTAACATTTTAACTACATACCTATTCAAAGTTTATATTTAGATTATTATGTGTTAAAACTTGCAGCTTCTTCACTAATTGCTATTATAAATAAGATAAATATTTACAGACAAATCACACAGATTGAGCTAGCTCCAAAAAAAGTAAGTTCGAGACTAACTCAACGAGATAGAGGCAAGGTTTTAATAAGTATGCAGTGGTTGTAGTGCACAAAGGATTTTATTACAAAGTATGGGTATTTGATATGCGTAGATTGCGACATGAATATAAACTATTATTTTCTTTCAGGTATTCTGGTGAAAAAGCGAACCAGCCCTAGCAACAGATCTAGCCTTGTAAAATGCTTGGAATTCAACATTCTGCCATTTTACTGATTCAATCACAGGTTCAAAAGGAGGCTGTATTCGTCTGGCTCTCTCAATTTTGTTTGTATTTAATAAAAGGCTCCAGTGAATCCTGTCTTATATTTTTTAATTGATGTCATCGTGGTACTTCTCAGAGAGTAACCAAAGAATCCTGTAAGACAAAATGTAAAAATGTAAGTAGTTATAATTTTAATAAATAACTTATACTTAACTAAGAATGTGTTGTTATTTGTTATCGTGTGTGAATAAATATTTTACAAGGATTAGCATTGTTATCACTACACTGGGAAACTGTATAAAGTTTTATAATAAATTGCCAGAATCGGTCCTTGATATGCCAGATAGAAAATTCAAAGCTTATGTAAAGAAAGTTCTTTGTGAGAAGGCTTATTACGGAACCGATGATTATCTTAAAGACAAGAACGTCTGGCTTGAGCTTGGCGCGGGTCCCTCTTAAAGATTTATATTTGTACACTCACAAATGACATAATTTGAGTACAATCGGTACATGTACTTTATTTACAAATTGACATTAATTTCAAATTTGACATTCTTAATTAATAATTATGACATAGCAATGTATTCTCAGTCCACACATCTAATTTTAATATCAGTATAATTGTAAGGTTGACGTTTTTGGAGAAAATGCTGCAGTACAGTTTGTTACCGCTTCTTCCGTACTTGCGCTTTGGAGGCGGCAGTAAACTTAGTTGTAAATAAATGATATGACGTCAACAACCTATTAAGAAATCGAAAAAAAAAAGAAATGACAATTATCAAGTGATATAAATATCCAAAGATAAATAAATGATTTTTGATTTTTTTTTAACTTTTTGACTTACAAAAAAATATGTATAATATATCATATAATATATGTATAATATGTATAATATCTATTTACTTATTTTGTACTAAAATAATGAAGTAATATATCTTACTTTGTTTTTTAAATCCAAATTTCCAATAAAAAGTACTAAGTAGGATTAATTAAGGTCTCATGGAAGCGTTACTTCAATAATTATCTACTGACTGTTTTGTAAAAATCTAAAGTAAAGAAAAACCATATCCACATTCACTAGAAAACCAACTAAAATCCTCCATATAAGTTACTGGTAAGTAACTTTTAAGGATCGCTTTATTTGACATTTGAGACGCGCAATAATCGTTTTCGTGCTGTCAAAATAGACGTCATGGTAGGAATAGTCCATACAAAAAAAGGTGAATGGTTTCGTTACGTCAGCCAAAACAATCCTGTTTAAGGGCTGCTATAAAGGTGTCACGGTAGCAATAAATAACGCAGTTCAGTTTAAGTACTGCTATAAGAGATAGTGGTAGAGATCCTGAAAAAAAATGTTACTATGGCAATTTATGATGAGGAAAACTCGGGACCAAGTACAATTAGTGGACTAGCCGAAGTGAATTTTACACTCAGAGTCGATAGTTCTGACGACGAATAATCGTATTTTTGAATACCTCTTATATTAATCTAAGAAGATAATTACCATGTTACGCTTTTCTGTATCAATAATTAAAATTTAGATTTCTAGAACTTTGTTTTATATAAGCTCTTTTTTTTTCAAAAGTTTAGCTCTTTTTCAAAGGTGATCTAGCTCTTTATAAAAACTTGAGTTGGCAACACTGATCTAAAGTTAGAATCTGAATTCTGAATATTCCGTACGTCGATTTCCAGCCTAACTCTTATTAATCTGTGAGCCCGAAGACCGTAATAAAAAAAAATAAAAAAGAACCGAAAATCTTGACAATAGCTATTAATTGTGCCGAAAATATACAATAACATTGCGATGCGAATCAATTGGCTACATATTTATTATAATAATTTAATTTCGTCAACGGCTGTCCAGATCACAATTAATTAATGTGTATTGGGTAACATACCATTGCGAAAAACTACGGTTTCAAATTATGTCTATCGAAATAGAATCCGCAGAGTAAGTAATATATCCCTTGCTGTTCTTAAGTTTTACTTAATATTTTTATGAAGGTTCCCAAAAGCAGTAGGTAGGTTCTGAAATATTGCGCTGAGAATTAACACTGTACGAATCACGATTGTGCAATTGATTTTTCTGTTTACAATTTTTCCATAACAGGTAACCTTATAAAATAACCGTATGGATGAAGTGCTCCTTTCCCAGATCCATAAGAACAAATCATGACACAGAAAAATTGTTCCTCCTATGGTTAAAAAATTATAGTCGAAGAATGGGAACGCTTGGATAAAATTATAGTTTACAAAGTTTATATATGGGCAGTTACAGTTACGTCAATAGATTTTAACATTTTATTTAAATTTTATACAGGTTTGGAACATTCAATCCTTGTAATTGGAGGAGTGATCCTGAAATTTCCTATTCTGGCTGGATAAATTCGTATGATTTTTCAGTACAGTATAGTTATACTTTATAATGAATTTGTTCCATAAAAATCTTAACCATGTGCCGGTTCCAGTGAGTGCCGGAAGAAATCTCTTTAAGCGATAAGACCGCCCATTGTACTAATTTAATTCAAAATTATTTCTTTGTGTTACCTACATTTTTCTTTTGGTGTACAATAAAGAATTATCTATCTATCTGGTTCAAGAGCAAATTAAAATTTTATTATTTTTTCAATGTATTAAGAGTGTGTATTTATGAGTATATTTTAACCATTATTTACTAAACCCAATGTCAAATCAAAACAGAACTTATATCCAAGAATGTGCAAATGCAAGCACTAAAACTTTGCATATTATTTATACAATATGTTACAAAAACCTTGTCCGATCCTTGTAGGAGCAACTCAGACTGTCAGTATGAACAACTTTTCCTATGGGACCAATTCTTGAAACTTGAAAAAAAAACGACATTTTCATACAAAAGTGTTGGCTGTCCCCAGCAATTTCTATGAAAATGTAGATTTTTTTCTTCAAGTTTCAAGCATTGGTCCGAGTTGCTCCAACAAAGATCAGACAGGGTTTTTGTTACAAATAGTATGCATAATGTAAGTGGTATACTTTAATACTTACCAACAATTGTATAGGAAATAAAAAGATAAATATTCATACATATGCATTTATTTTTTTTAAATTAAAAAGAACAGGTAAAACGTAAAAAAAACAAACACCTTAAAAAAAATTTAAAGGCTATACTTAATATTCGTTTTTAGTAGGATTAATACACATAACAAGACTGATCCAGGAGTCATGTTGGTTAAACACTCCACCCAAATCAAAATCAGTCAAGCCTATTGACTATCTACTTCAGATTAAAAATGAAGTGTTGGAAAAAAGAAGACCGCGAAGGGTTTATCACTTGAGCAGATTGGATGAAGTTAGACTCAATTTTCACAGAGGAAGTCGAAAGCTGAAAGTATCACTAAGCGAGTGGCATAACGATACTCTAGCTACACAGACGGAATCCTTAACTCCAACTCCAAACACAAACTACTCATTGTGGAAGTTGACAAAAAACTATGACAGACCTCAACAAGTGGTGCCACTGCTCAAGAAAGAAAGTGGCTGGGCAAGAAAAAGTGAACCTTTGTGGAATATGTCTCTAGAATTTTCTGCCCTAATCCATCAACCGATAAAGAGTCTGATCTGGAAGTGGAGAAGCTCACAAGACTATCAAATGTCACCGCCACCCCCTTCAGCTACAGTTCGTGAAGTATGGAGTATTGTTAGAAACCTTAGAGACAAAAAAGCTCCAGGGTTTGACTTCATTACAAAGGAAATATTAAGGCGATTGCCGAAAAAGGCTGTAGTGTTCCTAGCAACATTGTTTAACGGTATCCTGAGAGTACAACATTTTCCACTGCTATGGAAGGCATCATAAACCCGGCAAACCAATACATAATAGTATCTTCTTATAGATCCATAAGCTTACTTCCAATACTGTCAAAGGTTTTTGAAAAGCTCCTGCTTAACTTAAACCTATTATCGAAAAAGACAACATTATTCCATCGCACCAGTTCATGTTTAGATTTCAACACTCCACTGTAAAACAGGTCCACAGAGTTTACAACAGAATAAGGAAAAGCTTAGAAAAGAAAGAGTACTGCTCCTCAGCACTCCTGGATATACACCAAGCGTTTGATTGCGTATGGCACATAGGTTTATTGTACAAAATGAAGATAAATATCCTACACAGTAATGTGGTAACTGAAGTCTTACCTCTCAGATCGACTGTTCCAAGTCAAAGTGGTTGACTCGACATCAAAGTTGTATGAAATCAAACCGTGTTAGGCCACGTTCTGTATACCATCTACACAGCTGACTTGCTGGTGGAGGATGATGTGACCACTGTCACATATGCTGATGATACTGCAATCTTGGCATGCAATGCAGATCCTGTTGTCGCATCACATATGCTGCAGAGATGACTTGATAGCATATCTAAATGGCTTCAAAAATAGAGAATAAAGGCTAGTGCAACCAAGTCGGTATATGTTAACTTTACCCTGTGTAAGGAGGACTGACCACCAATAAAACTTGACAACACAACCCTGCCACATCAAGAAAATATAAAATACCTGGGGCTAACGTGGAAAAACCATGTCAAAAACAAAAAAGAGGAATTGAACATTAGGTCAAAAAATCTACACTGGCTGATTGGTCATATAGTCTGTCGACAATAAACTTTTGATGTATAAAGCAATCCTGAAGCCGATATGGACATATATCATACTGCTCTGGGGAAGTTGTAGCAATTCAAACATATCAATTTTGTAGAGAATGCAGAATGTCATCCTAAAAACAATATCTGCTGTGCCTTGGCCGGTTACTTAAGCTGAAATAAATCAATAATTACAGATGAACACAGTTAAGGCAGAAATACTTAATGTGTCTGATATGTACAAGGGGAAACTGGAGGTTTACCCTACTGAACTGGCTGCCGGGCTGACAACACGCTCTTACCAGAAGCGACTCAAAAGAAAAGACATACTGTTCCTGAATGATGAGTAAAGGCTCTCGCTGGAGGACCCATTCAAAAAGCCACAACAATCATCAACAAAGCTTAAAGCGAAACACCGCTGATCGCAAATGAAAACTGAAGACAAAAAAGGTATCAAAGTAGGATTAATATCATACAACAAAATGTGTACACTGCACAGTTTTGTATGGAAATGGCGAATTTTTTTTCTGTATTGGCTGTTATTTTAGTTTCATTATACTAAAGTGATCTAGTATAGCCCGTGGTTCGATTTATTACGGGTATGTTCCCTCCACGTTGTATAAGGTCATATACTGGATTATTTGCGGATTATTTGTACTATTTTTTGATCCAGCTTATATTTTGGTAATAAATAAAACCATGACCTTTGTAAAGTATATGCCAAACTTTACGCTAGTGCTTGCGTTTGCACATTTTTGGATATGAGATAAATATAAATATATATTTATTTGCAAACACATTGTAATATACATTCATAAATGCAGTCGGTACTTTGAGTTTTGGGTTTAATCAAAATTGGTCAAACTATTGCACACTCATCATAAGGATGAGTGTTCCAATTCTTCGACTATAACATTTTGACCATGGGAGGAACCATTTTTGTAACTATGTCACGATGTTTGCACAATTTCGTCCTAAAACCTAAAGTTTTGTTCATTCGGATTCGGAAAAGGAGCACTTTCGTCCACACGTACATAAAACATGTGGGTGGATATTGCTAAATCAACATGCGTAATACTAAGATACACCTTGTTTTACTGGTCTATACGCTAGTAGTCTCTGTACCTGGTTCTAGTTGGCGGGAAAGAAAATTATAAAACATCACGAATGATGTTTTCAAGTGATGAAGATATATTTACGCTGAATACCAATAACTGGAGCTTTTGTGAATCTTTTAAATCTGTAATTAAGATACTGTAATGTTTTATAAATTTTTCTTTCCCTACTCAGCAGCATTTATACACTGCATAATGTCATAACTTCTGTAGCTTTGAAATTTCATGAAATTTCCAGAGACAGACATTAGTGGCCTATTGGGTATGGTTTAGTGTCTTAAGGCGGCCCTTCCCGGCCGCTCTATCGTCAACGCGAGCATATTTTGAAGAGCTTGTTGTTTCATGCAGGGCAATGCTTCTCGTCATATCTTCGTGAACGCCGACAGTGTGTTCGTTCTGAACAATCGGACTCTGATTGGATGGATGTGACTGCTGGTGTCCTACAAGGCGGCATACTACTCTCTCCTATTCTATTTTAATCAACACTCTTTCCAGTCTTCTCAGTTGCTCCTATCATTTTTATGGCGATGACTTGCAGCTTTATATACAAACTGATGTTGCTAACATAAACGATGCCACTGCTTCACTTAATCCTAATCTTGAGCGCATATAGGAATGGTCTTGTCAACCCTACCAAATGTAAGGCATTATTTTAGGAAGCTCGCGGCAACTTCTTAATGTTGGCTCATGTTAAATATGATGGCGATAACATTATCGCCATTATCCCAGATTAACTGAATTAGAGAAAGGAACATTCCTTTCTCTAATTCAGTTAAACTGGGATATACAAATTATTGAGGTTAGTCGCAAGGTGTATGCTTCAATGCATCATCTGCACCTTCTTAAAAATTTTCTTCCCTTAACCTTTCGTGAGTGGCCGCCGCTCGGGTGTCAAATTACGCCAGACCTGACACTAACAGTTTTTTTAGCGCGTCAGCGCGTTATCGCATTGTTTACATAATTGAGACCAGATGTTTAAAAACCAAACTTATGCTAGTTCAGTCTCTCATTCTTCCTATCATCGATTATGGATGTGTGTCATCTGGACATAACCGAAGCACATCTTAATAAACTAGACCGCCTTCTAAATAATTGTATTAGGTTCATATTTTGCCTCCGCAAATATTCTCATCCTTATCGTTCTGAGCTTAAATGGCTTACAATCCGACAGCGCAAAAACCTTCGTATTTTATGTAAGCTCCATAGTGTACTATACAATCCTTTTGCCCCCAACTATTTAACATCCCATTTTCAGCTATTATGCTCATCTTACGACAGGGTTCTGCGTTTCTGAAAAATTAACTCTATCTATCCCTTCTCACCGTACTGGATTTCTCTCTAATTCTTTTGCTGTCACAGCCGTACGTCTTTTGAATGCCCTGCCCGATAACATGAGAGCACAAAAAAGGGATCACTTCAAGATGCTTGTAATTCGACACTATTGCGAAAAAGCAATGCTGCAATAATAGTATAAGTATGTTTATTATACGTATTTATATACATGTAAGTTTATAATTTGTTTCATTTATTACTTAATTTTTAAATATTTATATTGTGTAAAGTTTATGTAATTAAATACATCCTAATTCATTCCTTTCGATATACTTATCTTATTAAATTTGCACCCTATCTACCATTTTTTCTGCTACGTCCTAAAGGTGAACTGGTAGACAATGCTTAGCATTACGTTGTACCTTTTGTATTATAATCTTAAGATTTTAAGTGCAATAAATTAAATAAATAAATAAAATGCTCGACAAAGAGGCAAAGTAAAAAGAGGGAGATAGCGCCTGAGGGCTCGGTTTACATTCTATTAAATGAAATTAGTATTATTATTAACGAACGAAATTATAAGAACGAATATTAACTATTCATAGGGTGCGGAAAGTTCATAAAACTTGTTCCAGGACATACGTGTTTTTCAGTAAGCCTAACAAGTGTGTGAAATGAATGTTTTTTCTTTAAAATTCTCATTACATTTTCGAGGTTTATATCGATTTTTTTTACCTTTACAATTTATGAGTACTTTATGAATGGTCGAAGTTCAGGTAAACATTGTGCAAAAAAGCAGATTTTTGGAGGCTTAAATTGAATTTAGTATTTCAAATTTTAATTTTATTTCGATAGAAACCTGGAAATAGCTCACAAGTTGCACACAAATAACAACCTGTTAGTTCAAAAGTTTTCAAGAAAGATCAGTTACAACGCGATAATCACGTACGAGCGTTTGTATGAAAAGTAAGACGGGTTGGCCGCTCTTAATGTGGAGTACTTGCCTTGTTTCAGTGTGATCAGACTGATCCAGCAGTACCTTAAGGAGTCCAACTTAACAAAGACTTTACAGACATTGCAGGTGAGCTTTTAGGCACTAGCCTCTCTAGTTATGTTATAGTAGTAACTAGCTGCCAACAGCGTTCTCCGAGGGTCATGTAGACCTCCCAGGTCATGTGGTATAGGTGATGATGCTGTGCACCAGAACCTATCTACATGACCATAATTCTGGGTCCAAATTGGTTTCTTTCGTCACTTGGTCGATAGACCTCAGATAAATTAACTGTAGTTGAATCACCCCATGCAAGATGATGCTGTGCACCAGAACCTATCTACATGACCATAATTCTGGGTCCAAATTGGTTTCTTTCGTCACTTGGTCGATAGACTTCAGATAAATTAATTGTTGGTGAATCACCTTATGCAATGTTCCTGTGTAATATAAGATTGCCTGAAAATCACATGACAATAATCATAATGTCTAGGCAATGTGATAACTAAAGAAATTCTAATTTTAATTAATACTTCGCCCAAATTATTACTACACTATCGCACAATTAGCTTGGCATTATTCATAATGCCCGGGCATTATGAAAATTGCCCCAAATTATCACTTCGTCCACATAACATATACATATAAAAGAAACTGAATGAGTGACTGACTGACATATAAACGCACAGCCCAGACCGCTGGGTCTAGACTCCAAATTTGGCAATAAGGTCTAGACCTCATCAGGAACCTATAGGGGAGCACTAAGAGATTGTTCAAAACTCACCCCCTAAGGGGGTGAAACGGGGATCCAAAGTCTGTATGGAGAAACAAGATTAGTTAGACCATTTAATTTGAAACTTCGCAGGAGTCCTCCTGGCGGCAAATGAGTAAGTACGTGTTTCAGGATTTTTCAATTCAACCCTTGAGGTGAAGCGGGAGTCTAAAAATTGTATGGAGAAACAAGATTTGTTTGAACATTTTGAAGCGTTCGGTCGCTCTCTCTCGGTCTAGCAAATGCCGGGAACGGGAACTGGACCAAGACCGGGACGGGATAGGGAGATGCCTTTAAATCCCTACGTTATAACATTTGAACATTATAATTCATATGTTATAACAACATTTACAACGAAAAAAGCCAATTAAAAATCCTATTACAACAATTTTCGACTTCTACGCAGACGAAGTCGCGGGTTAGAGCTAGTAATTATGTAATTATTATTTAATTTTGCCTATTTTGTCACTGCATGCATAGTTCAAGCTTTTTATGTTGCATAAAATCCTGTATCCCTCTAATAATCAACAGTAAGTTTTATATTATACTTTGTGTATCAGGAGGAAACGGGCGTGTCTTTAAACACAGTGGACAGTGTGGACGGCTTCTGTGCAGACATCAACAATGGCCACTGGGACACGGTGCTGAAGGCCACGGCGTCGCTGAAGCTGCCGGAGCGCAAGCTCATGGAGCTGTATGAGCAGGTAGTACCATTGAAGAACTGTTCAGACTAAACTGTAAAGCGAACGCCACGTCAGTAAATATTGTGATATTTATTGATGTCTCTGGCTGAATCACAGCACACCCCAGACCCCACACCAGCAATACGTATCGCGTCAGCACTGAAGCGTTTTTTGTACGAGGCAGACGTGATGGATCCTAGACAGAGGAAATTAGAGCTTGTGTGGCAATAACTTGTAGCCATTCTTTAAACAGAAAAGTGTGAAGTGATGGATGAAGAATTGGCTACATACATACTATCACGTCTTTATTCTTAATGGGGTAGACAGAGCATTTTGGGTTCTGCGACTCCAAGCTGATGAGGCAAAGGGAAAGGCTCAAAGGCCACTTTTAGCGGGATGCTGGGCGAGACAAAAGAAAAAGGAATCAAAATAGTGAATGATTCGAATTAACACCAACTCCCTCGATCGGCTTCAACGATCTGCGCGGAAAGAGAAGCAACTAGTACATTCTTGGTGTTTACTCTTTTCCCAGATCAGCATGGAAAAATGAATTGGCTACATACATACTATCACGTTTTTGTCCCTAACGGGGCACACAGAGCAGCATAACTCAAAGGCCGCTTTTAGCGTGACGGTGAAAGAAGGAATCAAAATAAGAATGATTCGCGTTTTCGCACATTCCCTCGATCGGCTCCTACGATCTGCGCGGGATGAGAAGCAGCTGGTACATTCTAAGTTTTTCTTTTCTCTCAGACCAGCATGGAAGAAGTTGAATTGGAATAAGAATTGGCTACAAAAGAGAGAAAATCGCCGTCGTCCTCAATCGTTGCCGTCTCGCTGCGTACTGACGCGATAAATATTGAAGCGCGACCTTAATGCAAGATAAATATCACGATCCAGGGTCTGGGATCCGATCACAAGGATTTCCAGAAATCCGGCGATAAATAATGTGATCCGTCAATACACTCCACTACACGCTACACGTCAATAAATATCGTAATCCGTCAGTTTATTTTGATGGATCTTGCGTGTAGCGTTCGCCCGAGCAAAGTGAAAATTTTACTAGTTTGCCGATAACATAAATATGTGATATCTGGAAAACATTGTTCATCTGTTGCATAATGTAATGCTACAGCCGAGTGTGAATGTGCAGGTGGTGCTGGAGTTGATCGAGCTGCGCGAGCTGGGCGCGGCGCGCTCGCTGCTGCGGCAGACGCACCCGTGCCTGCTGATGAAGCAGCACGAGACCGACCGCTACCTGCACCTGGAGAGCTTGCTGGCGCGCTCGTACTTCGACCCGCGCGAGGCGTACGGCAGCGGCGGCGGCAAGGAGCGGCGCCGGGCCGCCATCGCGGCCGCGCTGGCCGGCGAGGTGTCCGTGGTGCCCAGCTCGCGCCTGCTGGCGCTGCTGGGGCAGGCGCTCAAGTGGCAGCAGCACCAGGGGCTGCTGCCGCCCGGCACCACCATCGACCTGTTCCGCGGCAAGGCCGCCATCCGCGACGAGGAGGACGACCAGTGCCCCACGCAGCTCTCCAAGATCATCAAGTTCGGCCAGAAGTCGCACGTGGAGTGCGCGCGCTTCTCGCCGGACGGCCAGTACCTGGTCACCGGCTCGGTGGACGGGCTCGTCGAGGTGTGGAACTTCACCACTGGCAAGATCCGCAAGGACTTGCGCTATCAGGCGCACGAGGAATACATGAGCATGGAGGAGGCCGTGCTGAGCCTCGCCTTCGGCCGCGACTCGGACACGCTGGCCGCCGGCGCCAACGACGGCAAGGTCAAGGTGTGGAAGGTGTCCAGCGGGCAGGTGCTGCGCCGCCTCGACCGCGCGCACTCCAAGGGCGTCACGTGCCTGCAGTTCACGCGCGACAACACGCAGATCCTGTCCGCATCGTTCGACCGCACGGTGCGCATCCACGGCCTCAAGTCCGGCAAGATCCTCAAGGAGTTCCGCGGCCACACGTCGTTCGTGAACGAGGCCGTGTTCACGCCGGACGGGCACGGCGTGCTGAGCGGCTCGTCGGACGGCAGCGTGAAGCTGTGGTCGGTGCGCACGGGCGAGTGCACGGCCACGCTCAAGCCGCTGGGCGGCGGCGGCGGCGGCGCCGAGCCCGCCGTCAACTCGCTGCTGCTCACGCCCAAGAACCCGGACCACTTCGTGGTGTGCAACCGCACCAACACCGTGGTGATCATGAACATGGCGGGGCAGATCGTGCGCTCGTTCTCGTCGGGCCGGCGCGAGCAGGAGGGCGGCGCGCTGGTGGCGGCGGCGCTGTCGGCGCGCGGCCGCCTCGTCTACTGCGCCGGCGAGGACCTCGTGCTCTACGCCTTCTGCGCCAACTCCGGCAAGCTGGAGCGCACGCTCACCATCCACGACAAGGCCGTCATCGGGCTGGCGCACCACCCGCACCAGAACCTGCTCGCCACCTACGGCGAGGACGGCCTGCTCAAGCTCTGGAAGCCGTAGACTCGATAATGTCCCTAGTTACGACCTCGTGTAAGTTAGTCGCTAAGTCAAATCCAAATAAAACGCTTTACAATTGAGTGCGATTTCATTTACTAGGCTTAACAATATAAAGGCACGGCGAGCAGGTCGGGGCGCACGAGCGGCGCGGCGGCCACGTGCTCGTGCTGCAGCGCGAGGCGCGCGGACACGCGCTCGCTGGGCTCGTAGCGCAGCATGGCCTCGAAGAGCGGCGCGGCGCTGGGGTCGGCGCGCGCGGCGGGCGGCAGCAGCGCCCGCGCCGGCCGCGGCGGCCAGCGCGGGAAGGCGGCGCGGAAGTCGGGCAGCCGCCGCGCCGCCGGCCACAGCGCGCCGCCCGGCGTGCCCAGCGCGCGGAACACGCGGAACAGCTGGTCGATCTCGCTGTCGCCCGGGAACAGCGTGCGCCCGCTCGCCATCTCGCAGTAGATGCACGCCAGGCTCCACACGTCCACGGCGGTCGAGTAGAACTTGGCGCCGAGCAGAATCTCGGGCGCGCGGTACCACAGCGTGACCACCTCGTGCGTGTAGGCGCGCACGGGGATGGCGAAGGCGCGCGCCAGCCCGAAGTCGGCCAGCTTGATGTGGCCCTCCGCGTCCACCAGCAGGTTCTGCGGCTTCAGGTCGCGGTGCAGCACGCGCCGCCCGTGGCAGTACGCGATGCCCTCCAGCAGCTGCCGCAGGTAGCTCTGCGACAAACACACCAAAGCGTCACGATACCACCCACGTATTTGACGCTAACGTCTGTCGGTCTGTGGCATCGTAACGCTCGAACGAATGGACCCAATTTTGAAATGGTTTTTTATGAGAAAGCAAGTTTTCTTGCGGTGGTTCTTAGCTATGTGTGATGAAAATCGGTTCAGCCGTTTAAAAGTTTTTGGGGATTAAAGCTTTTCCTTAGCAAATAATAGATGGCGCTACGGATATCAATGTAGTGTAGTAGTGTACAGATATAATATGTAGTTCCGATACTTATCACCAGATGGCGTTCTTAACAGTCGGGATTTTTTCAATTTGCCAAGCAAATTAACTTCTTATATAAAAAGGTGATTGTATATATACTTATAATTTTTTAGGGTTCCATACCATACCTAAAGGGTAAAAACAGGGCCCTATTACTAAGACTTCCCTGTCTATTCGTCTATTCGTCTGTGACTGTCACCAGGCTGTATCTCATAAACCATGATAGCTAGACAGTTGGATTTTTTACAGATTTATTTCTGTTTCCACAATAACAACAAATACTAAAAACAGGTAA
This sequence comes from Acrobasis suavella, assembly GCA_943193695.1. Lineage (NCBI taxonomy): Eukaryota > Metazoa > Arthropoda > Insecta > Lepidoptera > Pyralidae > Acrobasis > Acrobasis suavella. The sequence goes on from OW971940.1 coordinate 138,449, forward strand.
GCGCGCGTAATTTAAAAAGACCTTCCATTGTTCTCATTTAATGTTAAATTATTTCTTTGTGTAACATTTTTCTTTTGTTTAATCTATCTACCACCTCCAATAAGGCTTAATGTGTCAATTTCAACTTTAACAATACTGTTTCGTTTTTATTTGTTATACTCTTCATCTGTTGCAAATAATAAAAGGCATTCCTCCCAGGTAAGGGGATAAACAGAAAGCTTACAATCCAATAAGTAACCGGTAGCTGTAGCTGCCCTGACACTGATACTTACTTGTAGGGCACTATTTTTTATTTTATTTTATTTTAATAGGAAGAGCAACAGCACATTCATTGAAATAGGTAACAACTTAGATATTAAGAAGCCAATAACAAGTCCTTGCATATATCTATTTTATTGCATATCTCTATTTTCACTTTTCTATCCTTGCCTGTAGTCCTGTTGTGTTCTTCTGCGTATGTGTATATTTATATATGTGTACTACTTATATGATATTGGTCTCTAGAAAACCACTCTTCTATTTAACATTTAGTTTCAAGCCTTCTTGTCATCAAACGCTGTGGACTAGACAGGCTGTAGCTAAAAATCAGTGAGCTACTCTCTGAGCAGCACCACTGGATTGCTGGAGCACAAACATACAAAAATATTGATCTATGTTCCCATTATGATGTTTTATCATATTTTGTTTTGTAATTTTTTATTTTTCTTCTGTATGTGTGTGACTATACTTACAAATAAATGTCATATTCTAAATTTTTTATAACATTCATGTAATGAAAGAGCAAACCTTTACTAGATCCATTGGTAGTGGTCCCTTGGCCAAGTCCATGAGACGCTTGAGGTCCATGTGCAGGAACTCGAAGACGAGGAACAGCTTATTATCGGTGAGTAGCACGTCCAGCAGCTGCACCACGGCCGGGTGCTGCAGCTCGCGCAGCACTGAGATTTCGCGCAGCGCCGTCGATGGCACACCCTCAGGCTCACTGTAAACATCATTAACTTACATTACTTTAACCACAAAGTATTTATAACATTTTTCTCTGACTTACATTCGTCAATAGAATAATGGGAATAATCGACACATCAACCCATGTTACACAACCCACAACTTACCACAGTTAGGTTGTTTATGGTTATGGAATCAGTTGTATTGCAGAGGAACCTACGGAAAATTAAAATCAAAGGATATAGGTACTTACATTCCAGAAACCGAACTGGATTACCTACTAACCCCAGATAGGGGTGACATGCGTGCACAAATTAGATACATCGTAACTCGTAAGGCATATGCATATACCATAATACCTTAAATAATATATATTCTGAATAGTCTTTATAATTTGTGTGCCCTAACAAATTATAATAAACAGCGAAACAGTCTTATGTCACATTTCGCGCCAAAACTTACTTCTCTAGTTTTATTTTCTTAAGAGCAATTTCCTGTCCAGTTATTCGGTCCTTTGCTTTATAAACTACACCATAAGTTCCTTCACCAATCTTTTCTACCCTTGAAAAATTTTCCATGGAATTTAAAATGTCCATTAGGATAGGTATGCATTTAGTTTAAATTAAATAATATTCATTTCAACTCTTCCTTCAGCTATGCACAAGTCACCTCTGGCACGTCACTGTCATAATACCTTTTTTTTTTTTTTTTCTTTTCTTGTTTGTGGCGATTAAACTTCGTTGAAGCTTATTTTGCCAGTGTCCAGTTAACCAATGGCGCCAATCTTCTCATCCAATTATAAGGTTCAAGTGAGGAAATAGGTTTTACAACTTTCGAGTACGGATGGGAGTGGGAATGAGGACTAGGCGGTATTGAGGAAACTAGGGCAATATATACTTAAATTGTCATAAAGATGTCATGAAATAAGAGAAAAGAAACAAGAGCTTTAGTATATTTGGAGTCAATAAAGGAAAGGATAGTAAAGGAGTCACAGGGAAGAGGAGCACGGGATTCTATAAGGAATTCATAAAGTGGCTTAGAGTCATACTTGGTACATCTGAATAAAAGATGATCAACGTCGCCTTTTTCGGCTAAAGAACAATCGCATATGGCTGAATCAAAGACACCGATTCGGCGTAAGTGACTGGGAACACAGCAATGGCCAAATCTTAGTCTAGATATGGTAGATGTCACCTTTTTGCTTAAATGAAATTTAGAAAACCAGGGCTTTAAACAAAGTTCAATATGTAAACGTCGATAACGCTCCCCTTTAAACAAACTAGATTTTTCCCAATCAGAGTACCACTCTTTTAATAGATTCTCACGGGGTAATTCTAAAAGGTCTTGGGTATACATTCTATTATTTTCAGTACAACCCTGCACTTTTGCTAATGCCGCCAGCTCATCTACAAACTCATTACCTTGAATGCCTGAGTGACCAGGTATCCACGCTAAAGTGACGAACAAATTTAAATCATGGCATTCCTTTAGTTTATATTTAATCTCAAGTGAAAGAGGACAAATTGATTTCTTCTTAAATGGTGATAAAAGAGATTGGAGCAAGCTCAAAGAGTCAGAAAATATATAAGACTTCTCAATTTTGTTTAAAATAATATATTTAATACATTCGAGGACAGCCATTCCTTCTCCCACAAAGTTTGAGCACAAATGTGAATATTTATAAAGATGGAATTGACCTGTTGAGTGTCTTAAAAAAGCTGCACCAACACTATGATCACTTGGGGTTAAAGATTTAGAAGCATCAGTATAAAATATTTCAGAGTTAGGTTCCAGATGATTAATAAAAGAGTTAAGTTTCGAGTTCGCACTGCTTGATCCTTTCTGTATGTCGAGGGACAGCTTGACATCCGGTTTAAATATCAAAATTGCATAGTCAAATGAGAAAATAGGGTGACAATCATATTTGTGTACAGAGCAATTAAGGCCTTCAAATCTTCTGTAACTAGCAACCAAATGAGGAATTTCCTTTTTACGCCAGTAAGTGTTTTGCCTATGCATGACTTCACTAAGAACTCGAAGTTTTAAATTTAATGGGTGGTTTTGATATTCTTGAATGTTATATATAAACCTATCAGAAAGATATTGTCTACGAAGCCATAATGGAGGTTCCGAGCATTCTATTTGTAGGGCATTTGTTGGTGTACTCTTCATTGCACCAATGACTATTCTGAGACTTTTATATTGCAATAAATCTAATTTATGAAGAGCTTGTTTGTGCTCTAGACAAACAGTTATAAATCCAAAGTCAAATAAACTTCTAACTAATGCATTGTACATTAATCTAAGAACACTAGGATGTGATCCCCACCAAACTCCACTTACCGCTCTAATAATATTAATGTTCTTTTCACATTTTGCAATGACATTCTTAATATGAGCGTTACCATTCATACCGGAGTCAAAAATACGACCAAGAAACTTAGCATCTTTAGAAACCGGTATACTTTCATCCTCAACCGAAACGTTCACAGTCGGAATTACCCTTTTACGCGAGAATACAACTATTACACTTTTGGATTTAGACAATGAAAGTGTACGGGACAGCCGACAGAAATAATAGTACATAGGCCATAATTGTTATAAGTTCAAATAAAATATGTAGTTATAGTATTTTTATTCCCCCATAGTTGATAAGTTTATAGGTAAATAGATAATAGTAGGTACAATTATGTTATTGTAAATAAACAGATTTCTCTTTGGTATTTTTATTCCCCGCCAGATAAGCAATAGGTAGGAAAATAAAACATAGGTCTGATAGCAATCAGAATCTGATAAGATTTCATAGTAATAGTTCTATCAGATTATTTTAAGACAAGAAATTGTATATAGTTTTTATCAATAAAAGCCTATGTACTAAGAGTGTGAACGAAACGCGGACAGAGGGGCGCGCGCGGGGGGAAGCGCATCGCAGCTTCTCATTGGCGCGTTCACTCGCTTGTATCGCAATAGTTAAAACTCGCGAATTATAGAATAAATATAACGACCGTACCCCGCACCCGGCCGGAGAGCGCCAACAAGAAGGAGTACGTGGCTGTCTGTCTTCTCGACTTCAAACAGGCCTTCGACAGGGTGTGGCATGAGGGACTCACCTACAAACTGTCGGAGACCTCGATGCCTCGCAGACTACTCAGGGTGGTGGTCTCGTTCCTGCAAGATCGCCGGGTACACGTTGCGGTGGAAGACGCGGTCTCTACAGACCGCCCCGTCAGCGCAGGAGTCCCCCAGGGCAGCTGCCTCTCACCAGCCTGCTACGCCGTATTCACCGATGACATCCCAGTCGTCGGCCGGGTGGAGCTGGCACTATATGCGGACGACGCAGCATACTACGCGTCGTCCATGACACCGCTGTACGCTGCCAAGAGGCTACAGCCAACCCTCGACGCTCTACCTGACTGGCTCGCAAAGTGGAGGATGCAGGTGAATGTCGGCAAGACGCAAGCCATGCTGACGGGGAATCGCCATCTACCGCCACCGCTCAAACTACTCGGCGAAGACGTACCATGGCAGCCGCTCGTAAAGTACTTGGGTGTCACCATCGACAGAAACCTCACCATGCAGAGACACGTCGGTGATGTTGTGGCGCAAACGAAGCTGGCCAGGACGAAGCTACACGGAGTGCTGGCTTCCCGCCTGCCCCTGAGGACGAAGCTCGGGATCTATAAGACCTACATTAGATCCCGCCTCACGTACGCCACCCCAGCCTGGCATACGTATTGCTCGGAGTCTAATAAGAAGAAACTCCGTGCACAGGAAAACCTGAGTCTCCGAGCAATCGTCGGGGCCCCACGCTACGTGAGGAACGCGACGATCTTCAGGGACTTAAAAATGGAGGGACTTGACACCTTCGTCGCCCGCCTGGCCAGCCAGATGTATGAGCGCGCGGATAATTCGGCGCACGCCCACCTTAAAGGGATTGCGCCACTTCACGCGCGCCCTCCTGATCGCCGCACGAAGCCATCGCCACGCAACACCATCGCCGACGTCTCCGCAACAGCGGACGCATCGGTACATAAGTGAGACACCCAAGGAAGAAAGCGAAGACCACGGCCGCCATGGCCACCCCAGCGACCTGCCCATAGTAGTGGGCAGCGAAGAAGCCACTGAAGAGGGCCACCGCCCTGACCAGTCTACCTCGTCTCCCACAAAAGGGAGAGTGAGATGAACCACTGATGCACCCGGCACTTCTTCACGCGCTCTTCACTTCGCACTACGCAGCACTTCGCCTTCGACTACAGATCGGACAGTGGGAACAGCAAGACAGTGGAAATAGGAAATAGGAAGCCACTCTGTCCGCCCGTACGTTCGTCTTTCGTTCACGCTCGCCGTACCGCTGGGTATACTCTCGAGTACTACGTGTTTCATTGAGTTACCCCTATTCTATTTCTTTGATACATTTCATTTCTTTGACATATCCCGTTTCTTCGAGTCGGTACGGCTGGAGCGACCGCGATCAACCGCGTCGTGTCACAGCGAACAGAGACAGAAACAACAAAGAGACCAACGTGTGGGAAATCGCATAGCAAGGCGTAGGTTCGACACCCAGCGCAACGAGTGTACGGTTCGTCACGTACATTGATGGTCATTCGGAGCCGGATAGAAGACAGCGTTGGATCTACGCCCACTCAAGAATAGAAGATGCCAGTCACCAGGTCGACGTCCGGTCGGGGCGAGCGCACACCGAGAGCAGCGCCAGGGGCTGCCGCGCCCGTACAGCCGTCATCGGACCAACCTGCCGTCGCTACAGAACCCGCCGTGTCGCCGCCACGAGACTCCGAGCTATCGTCGGAGGTGATAGCGTCGTCGCACGGCACCACGACTACAGAAGAAACCCACACTTGGTCTCACGGAACTACAGCAACTACAACAGCGAAGTCGTCACAGTCACACAGCACCGCCGTGAGAGAAGCCCCGCCGCGCCCCTCCGCCTCCGTCGTCGCCGCGGGAACCGCTCTCTCGCCGCCTACAGAACGCGTAGCCTCTCCTCGCCCATCTCATCGTCGAAGCAGCCAGAAGAGCAAGAAGTCACTTCGTCTCATCAAGGCTAAGGAGGAGCTGCTGCGCCTACAGGTTGAACTCGCCGCCTTAGAAGAGGAAACAGACACAGAAGACGACGAAACGGCGACGACGAAACGGACACCAGTCAACCGCAGCTTGCCATCACAGATCAAGCTCACAACCCATCGCCTGCAACGCATCAAGACACCACGGCGCCAACAGCTCAAGCCACAGTCCCGCCGCCCGTCATCGTACAACCGGTGTTGCAGCCTACAGTTCAGCGCGCGGCACCCCCACCGACCCCGCGCGCCCCTCCGATGCCCGTTTCGCCACCGGCGGGAGAAAACACTACAGTAGCCGTTCGCCAGCCTCAAACCATCGACATCACCGAGCTCGCGAATGCATTCGCCCTCGCCGCGCGATCGGGATCCCGTCACGTGCAAGAATTGCCTCCGTACTACGGATCGTATCAAGAGTGGTTATCGTTTCGTGCCGCATATCAAGAAACAGCTCAGCATTACTCCGATACCGACAACATGGCCCGCGTGCAAGCGCGCACGCTCAACGGCCTGCATTTATCGCCTCAACGCATCACCGACAAGGACCTAGCCGGCTGCAGTCACTTCACAGACATCGCCAACGACCTCAAGTATCAAGATGCGACGCCCAAGCTACTCATCGGGCAAGACAACTGGCACATGTTACTCGCCACAGAAGTTCGAAGAGGTCGACGCGATCAGCCGGTCGCATCGCTTACATCGTTAGGATGGGTTCTACACGGCGCGCACACGCGAACACTAGGACAGCGCGTACATTATATCAACCACATCGTCGAGCCGAGGAACACAGAAGAAATCGACGTCGACAACAGAATGGACGAACAGCTGAAAAATTACTTCGCGTTGGAGTCCCTCACAATAGCACCGAAACAACCACGCAGCGACCCCGAACAGCGAGCACTCGTCATTTTAGAAGAAAATACACAGCAACGAGACGACGGGCACTACGAAACAGCGCTGCTTTGGAAGTCAACAGATGTTGTGATGCCGAACAATTACAACAACGCCTATAGACGATTGTTATCTACAGAAAGAAAAATCGACAGGGACCCCCAACTCAAAATGAAGTACGAAGAACAGATGGACGCACTCATCACGAATGGTTATGCCGAGCGCGCGCCGCCAAGATCGCCTGACAACAGAAGAACGTGGTATCTGCCCCATTTCGCCGTGCTCAATCCTATGAAGCCTGGGAAGGTACGAGTGGTACACGACGCCGCAGCGAAAACGATGGGAACTTCGCTCAACGATTGCCTGCTCACCGGCCCCGACCTTCTGCAGTCTCTACCCGGCGTGCTCATGCGTTTCCGACAGCATCCAGTAGCCGTAATGGCCGACATCAAGGAAATGTTCATGCAAGTCAAGATAAGGACAGAAGATCGTGACGCACTGAGGTACCTGTGGCGGGGGCCGAAGAGGGGGGATCATCCACCGGAAGAATATAGGATGACTTCGCTTATATTCGGCGCGACGTCATCGCCAGCTACAGCAATCTACGTCAAGAACATGAACGCAAAGCAGTTTCAAGATTCCCATCCGGCCGCCTACGATGCAGTCATCCGAAACCACTATGTTGACGATTACTTACAAAGTTTCCCGAGTGAAGAAATGGCGATCAAGACAGCGAGCGACGTGCGCGATATACATCGGCGGGCACACTACGAGCTGCGTCAATGGACATCGAACTCAGCGCGCGTACTACAGGGCTTAGGCGAAGCCAACACAGCACAGACAGTCATCAGTCTACACGACGGGTCGAAAACTGAAAGAGCTCTTGGACTAATTTGGAAGCCGAATACAGATGAGCTCGCCTTCAATTTAGACTTGGCGCGCCTACCACAGGAAATAGTCAACAACAGCAAGCCTACGAAGAGGGAGATACTCAAGGTGGTTATGTCTCTGTTCGACCCGCTCGGATTCGCATCCATCGTGACAACGCGCGCGAAACAACTTCTACAAGAAATATGGAGAAGAGGAACCGGTTGGGACGAGCCAGTGGATGAAGATATAGTGAAGCAGTGGCAAGAATGGATGTGTCATCTCCGCGCTCTTCGTAACATCACCATTCCAAGAAGTCTACAGGGGTACAGCGACGCACAAAGAAGAGAACTCCACGTGTTCGTCGATGCCAGCGAGGCCGCCTACGCCGCTGCGCTGTACTGGAGAATAGTTCATCCGAACGGCGAGATATCGCTATCACTGGTTCTCGCCAAAGCACGCGTCGCACCTATCAAGGTCACGTCAACGCCTCGTCTGGAACTTCAGGCCGCAGTTATGGGGTGTCGCATGGCCGCGTCGGTCACAGAAGAACATGACAGCAAGCCGGACGAGAAGACATTTTGGACTGACAGCAAGACAGTGCTGACGTGGATCAAGAATGGCGCGCGTACCTACCGGCCATACGTCGCTCACCGCATCGCCGAGATCGAAGAAAACAGCACAGTCGGCGAGTGGCGATGGGTACCTACGAAGTTGAACGTCGCAGATGACGCTACGCGGGATGTACCACAAGATCTCGACAACAATCACCGCTGGTTTCGAGGTCCTGAGTTTCTGCGCGGCCGTCCGACAGCCCTACGCCTATAGAAAAAACAGGGGAAGAAAAAACATGTCACATCACAGTACAGAAGACATCGGCCGCCCTACGGGAATGCACTCCAGACGTCCACAGGTTTTCCCGGTGGGAGCGGTACCTACGCTCCACTGCGCGGGTCCTACAGTTCATCGATTTAACAAGAAAAAAGAAGACAGAATCCGTGCATTTCAAGCGCACGCGCAAAAACACAGAAAAAGATCCGACGTGGCGCAACATCGAAAAACGCAACTCACAGAAGAAAATCGCAATACAGAAGAGTGAAAATCAACAGCGACAGTACCTACAGATTCCCGCCACAACACTACGCGCCGCCGAAAAGTTAATAGTACGAGCGAGCCAGCAAGAAAGTTTTGCAAGCGAAATTACATCTCTCGCAGGCGGGAAGGAAACGAGCAACAATAGCCGACTGCGCCCTCTAGCGGTCGAACTCGTCAATGGAGTGATAACGATAAGGTCAAGAATAGCAGCTGTTATCAATGTCGAAGATAGTACGAAGAGACCGCCGGTTTTGGACGGGGACCACTACGCTACACGACTCTACATAGAATATGTACATAGACAACTACATCACGCCGGCGTAGAGACGACAATCAACGAGTGTCGACAAAATTATTGGATTTTACGCCTGCGGCCGACAGCGCGGGCTATCATTCATCGCTGCATTCCGTGTCGTATCAGAAGAGCTACGCCGCCATCCCCGCCCACCGGTGACCTACCGCATTGTCGACTCGCGCATCACAAACGACCCTTCACCTACTCTGGATGGGACTACTTCGGGCCACTCACAGTTACAGTCGGGCGAAGCACACAGAAGCGCTACGTAGCATTGTTTACATGCCTAACAACGCGCGCCGTACACTTAGAGGTCGCCGCATCGCTCAGCACAGACTCCGCAGTACTGGCCTTCCGAAGGTTCATCGCAAGAAGAGGATGCCCTACAGAAATGTGGTCAGACAATGGTACTAATCTCCGAGGTACAGCATCAGAACTCCGCGAGGCAGCCAAGGCAACAGAAGAAGAGGCTAACAAGAGGTCAATCAGCTGGAGGTTCATACCCCCCGGATCTCCCTTCATGGGGGGGGCATGGGAGCGCCTCGTCCGTAGCGTGAAGACAGCGCTAAACTCCGTCCTGCACGAGCGACATCCCTCAGAAGAGACACTCGCCACGCTTCTCGCCGAGGCCGAATATACAGTTAACAGTCGGCCACTTACGCACGTCTCGGTCAGCCCTGAGGATCCTGAGGCCATCACCCCTAACCACTTTCTCCTGGGTGGTTCAGCGCGAACTCCGAGCCCCGGCACCTTCGACGACAGCGACCTCATCGGGCGCCCCCACTGGCGCGCCTCACAACGTCTTGCCGACCTATTTTGGGCAAGATGGCTACGAGAATACCTGCCAGACTTACAGCACAGGCGGGAGCCCCACGCTAAGGGCCCCGCAATCCGAGCCGGCGATGTCGTCCTAATCGCCGATGGGACCCTGCCACGTAACACATGGCCGCGTGGTATCGTCATCGCCACACACCCCGGACCGGACGGAGTCACCAGAGCGGTCGACGTGAGGACGAAGGGCGGAATCCTGCGGCGACCCACAAAGAAACTGGTGATCCTGCCTACGGCGTCGGCTGCCCTCCAGGAAGATCAAGAATGCGACGACCTGGCGGACGACGCACGGCGGGAGGATGTACGGGACAGCCGACAGAAATAATAGTACATAGGCCATAATTGTTATAAGTTCAAATAAAATATGTATTTATAGTATTTTTATTCCCCCATAGTTGATAAGTTTATAGGTAAATAGATAATAGTAGGTACAATTATGTTATTGTAAATAAACAGATTTCTCTTTGGTATTTTTATTCCCCGCCAGATAAGCAATAGGTAGGAAAATAAAACATAGGTCTGATAGCAATCAGAATCTGATAAGATTTCATAGTAATAGTTCTATCAGATTATTTTAAGACAAGAAATTGTATATAGTTTTTATCAATAAAAGCCTATGTACTAAGAGTGTGAACGAAACGCGGACAGAGGGGCGCGCGCGGGGGGAAGCGCATCGCAGCTTCTCATTGGCGCGTTCACTCGCTTGTATCGCAATAGTTAAAACTCGCGAATTATAGAATAAATATAACGACCGTACCCCGCACCCGGCACTTCTTCACGCGCTCTTCACTTCGCACTACGCAGCACTTCGCCTTCGACTACAGATCGGACAGTGGGAACAGCAAGACAGTGGAAATAGGAAATAGGAAGCCACTCTGTCCGCCCGTACGTTCGTCTTTCGTTCACGCTCGCCGTACCGCTGGGTATACTCTCGAGTACTACGTGTTTCATTGAGTTACCCCTATTCTATTTCTTTGATACATTTCATTTCTTTGACATATCCCGTTTCTTCGAGTCGGTACGGCTGGAGCGACCGCGATCAACCGCGTCGTGTCACAGCGAACAGAGACAGAAACAACAAAGAGACCAACGTGTGGGAAATCGCATAGCAAGGCGTAGGTTCGACACCCAGCGCAACGAGTGTACGGTTCGTCACGTACAGAAAGATTATGTTCGGTGAGCCATGTAGATAAATTATTTAGCGAAACATTAAGATTATCTGTTGCTTTCTGAATATCCAAGTCAGAAGAGTAAATTAAGACATCATCTGCATATTGTAGAATAGAACATGAAGAAGGATCAACGCTCAAATTAAGGTCATAAGTATAAATATTATACAAAAGAGGACTGAGAACCGACCCCTGAGGGACGCCCTTCCATATGGTCCTCTTTTCTTCCTCAAAACCAGGAATATGAACAGAAATTGTTCAACCTGAGTATAAATTAAATATAAAATTAGCATATTTTGTTGGTATTCCTATTCTTTGCATAATGTCGCCTAACAATAATAAGTCGACATTATCATAAGCAGCATGAATATCTAGAAAGGCCGCAACAACCGATTCTGACTTAGAAAAAGATAGAAGAATATCTGTGGTAAGTATAGCATGACTATCAGATACACTTTTGCCTTTGCGGAACCCAAATTGAGAAGAAGACAAAAGTTTATTATGCTCTAAATACCATTCAATTCTCTGTTTAATTAAATGTTCTGATATTTTGACTAGAACGGATGATAGAGCAACAGGCCTAAACGAAAGGGGGTCATTAGCGTCTTTATTAGGCTTCAAGATTGGAATTATTATCTGGTGCTTCCATGAAGAGGGAATGATACCCGTATCCACTATTAAATTTATTAAAGTTAGTAAATATGTCAAAGTGTCTGGTTTCGAATTAATTATAAAAGAATAAGGAATGCCGTCAGAGCCAGGAGTAGAATCAGATAATCTACTCAAGACTAATTGGAGCTCTGATAAAGAAAAAGGAGATGTTAAACTATTATTACAATTGTCAGACACAGAATAAAAATATGGTAATTGATTGAAATTGGGAACAGTACTAGGAGCAAGATTGTTCAAAAAGGGACGAACCCAATCTACAGAAGTTGAATTTCTAGTGGGGGATACAGTGGAAGCTCTAAACCTTCGTATATTTTTCCAAATTAAAGAAGATGGTGTATCTGGAGAAAAATTTGAACAAAAACGTTTCCATCCTTCTTTTTTCTTTTTACGTAGAAGTCTCTTAGTAGCCGCTTCGGTATTTTTATGTTGTAAATAGCTGTTCATATCCATAAAGTTTTTATTGCATTTCTCTGCTTCATTTCTTTTCACGATAGCTTCTGTGCACTCTTTGTCCCACCATGGAGGAGAAGATATTTTCTTAGTGCTCTTCTTTAGTGCTTGCCCTGGAATGGGGCGTCGTGTCGGAGAGCCATCATTTAATACACATAAGTTGTGTTCATTTATAATATCCATCAACCCATTTCCTATGCCGTCGTCGTTAGGGGCACCCCATAGGGAATGGTGAGCATTAAAATCTCCTATTACTACTATTGGCGTAGGAAGGGAATCAATAATGTTATTTAATATGGGAAGAACAGATAAATCTTTTTCAGAAATATAAATAGACAGATAGGATACCTCACCTACTCGGGCGGCTACTGCTTGTAAAGTATTGGAGTTGAAAGAAGGAATAGGCAAAGAAGAGAAAGTGTGATTCTGGCGTATTAAAAGGGCAGCACCACCATAACCATCAGTTCTGTCATGGCGAAGGATATTGAAACCAGGGATGTGGAAGTTACTCTTGGGAGGTAGCCAAGTCTCTGATATAGCAAGTAGAAATAAATTATGTGTGTTAATTAAATTGATTATTTCATGTTTTTTTGAAACTATACTTTTACAATTCCACTGAAGGACTTGATCCATGTTTAAAAATATTAAAAATTGCAACTGATATTTGGTTAATAAGTGGGAGAGCAACGTGTTCAGGTAAGTTGGAGTTAACAATAACATTTATCAGTGTTGATAACAACTGATTAATGTCATCTGTAGAGGGTAATGCATCCTTGCTGCATTGCTTAAGTGCAGATCCTGTAGCGCTTTGACTGTTGTCAAAACTAATAGAGCGAATTAGTGAGTCATGTTCTTGTTTATCATACCCTTTAGAGAGAACAGGAGCTGGCTTATTCTTCTGAACTACTGTTTTTTGGTAAGATTGGTGGTTTGAGCTACTATAATTATTAATATAGGAGGGAGATGGTGGTGCTGATGATGTGGAAACAACTTGTGAGTAAGATTTACTTACTATAGGATATAATTGGGATGCTTCTTGTTAGGAGATAGGGTTCTGCGACATATGTTTTTTAATATTTACCTGCCTAGTAAACTCAGGGCACGACTTGTTTGTTGCCATGTGGTGTCCGGCACAATTGGCACACATAAAATCAGTGACTGTACAAGCAAGCGCACTATGTTCTCCACTGCATTTGTTGCATCTTGGTTTGCTCCTACATTGTGCACGGGTGTGACCAAAGCGACAACAATTGAAACATTGTATAGTTGGGTAAATATATGGTTCTACTGGGATACTAGAGAAGAAAGAAAAAACTCTTGGGGGAAGGGCCTGCCCATCAAAGGTTAATACTACAGATTGAGTAGGAGTCCAGGAAACTGCATCTGCATTGACAGATCTTCTGCTCAATCTACGGGTTTTAATAATTTGGCCATAACCTTCTGGGATTTGAAGGTTTTCTAGAATATCTTCATGGCTCCACTCTACAGGGATACCTTTTATCAACCCCATTTTGCAAATGTTGTATGTTGGAATGACTACTCTATATGATGAGTTGTTACTCATTAGATTTAAAAAATTGTTAGCGTCAGTATGTGATTTGAAAGAAACTGATAGCCGATTACGCCCTACTCTTTTGATTCCATCCTGAATAATGTTTCCCATTTTGTTTTTCATCAAAAAATTGCCAAATTTTAGGGGATGTACTGAGATATTTGAATTGGGCTCAGACACTAAGGTGACATGTACCATATATGGACCAGAGTCTTTTTCATTATATAATTTCCTATATATAGGTGATTCTTGTGACAATATAGGGGTTATTGGCGCAGGCTCTGGAGAAGGCTCTATAGACATAACATTTTTTTTCGAACAGGATGCTACTGTCTTTCTACAAATATTGAAATTTTCCGCTAGAGCCTGTTGAAAGGGCCGCAGAGATTGCCTTTCAATTTTGTTTTTAAATGGAGTATTTACCAATTTCTTTTTCTTATTGTTATTATTTTTATTTTTTACACTTACAAATTCAGCCACATCTGTTAAATCAAATTTATCGCAAAAAAAAACCGGTTGACTGAATTTGGTATTGGTAGTATCATCATGACTATCAATATCAGGATCGGGAGGATCCGTCCCCGGCTCCAAATCCATCCTAAAAGTACTTACCACTACTTATAAAATAAAGATCTACTTACAATCTAGTATATACACTACAATATTTACAAAATTTATATAGAAATATACAATATTAAATTAAAAAGAATATGAGAAAAATTTTTAGACCGCCCTTTTGAAAAGCCCGCCAAAAAGTCCCTCCGAAGCTCGTCATAATACCATGACCGTCACTGCCAAACAGTTTTTTTTAGAATTATTTTACGGCCTTGGATACTGAAACTTTAGAGCCTATGTTTATTTTATTACTTGTTTATTCCTAATCCTAACCTACTAATGCTTGGGCCTGCACCTATCGTCACGATTTCACGAAACTTCGTGCTATTACACTATACACGAAAATGTGACCGGCCGTTATCGGGTATCGTCCCGAATATTCGAACTTCGTGTTGGTTATCGCGCGGGTGGCGATACATCAAAAGATTTAAGCACGCTAACCATTTGCTCTGCGTGGTCGCACTAAACGTGTTCATTTTGACGTTTGTTTTTAACTTATTCAGACGCGTGCTGTGCGACGGTGCCACGGTAGTTAATGCGTAAAAATGGAGTGGAACGATAAATTGGTGTTAAAATTTTTAGCTTTTTCTTTCTAGGTTTCTTTATAGGTTTCAATAAATGCATTATGTAATTGTTAGCACACATGTTAAAGAAAAGAAAATCATCGTCCATATTTAAAACACGTAGATATGACGCCATCTTGGATTATTGCCAGATAGTTCGTGAAAAATAACGAAGCCGCTAGTGTGACCAACGCTTTATAGCGATAACTTTTTAGTGTACAAAACGAACGAAGACTCGCCGCGAATTGCTTCGGGACGATAGGCACAAGTTCGGCCGAAGCATAACCCTAACGTCCCTAGGTCACGCGAGGAAGAACTTCCTCTAACGACGACCAACATACGGGACGCCCTACATCGGCAGTGAGTTTCAACCTTAGATCATTTAATACAGTATAAGTTACGCAGACAAATCTTCTGACAAAAATTTCTGCCGCGTTTGGTGCGGGGGTAAGCTACTATACTACACAAAATGAATTTGTGTCGCTATAAACGCACACTTACAAAAAATTCAAACACTAGCTTATTTTATGCACACATGTAAAGTTCACACTGAAATTAATGTGTAAACTAATTAATTACACATAATAAAATAATAATACACTCTTGGCAAGAAAGAGATACCATATTCAAGTCTAATGCACGGGGAATAAAGACGAAGGTTGTAATGTAAATCAAAAATACAATGGTCTCGTAGAGCATGCGCATCACTGCACGAGTCTCGTGGGGAGTGCGCTTACGTCAACAAATAACAGAAGTAAAAGAAAGGCATATTAATACTGTCGATATCGATAAAAGTACAACACTAAATAATCGTCGACAATACGAAAGATCCCATCACTATAATTGTCAACGTGACGTTGACGGAAGTGAACATAGTACATTAGTTTTGCGTTCTTCTAAATGTATTGAATAATACATAGAATTATGTATTATAACCTATAATAGAATTATATATATCTTTGGTTCTAGGACATATTCTGTCCAATTTGTGGTTCTCATCTCACAGAACAATATTACCTAATCTAACCTAAAAAAAAATCTGATAATTTAACTTTGTTGATTTTATAGGATATTCTCTTTGCTTGATGCGATGAATTAAACATTATATCTAATATTCAGGTTCCTGATAATTGGTTATGGTTATGGCCGTTAACATTATACCGCTTCTAAGATATTGTAAACTCAGGTTACATAAATATCGGAATTTTTCCATATCTATAACCAACATGGAAAAAGTAATGGAAGATTTGCATAAAAATCCATACTATGAAAAATATGCAGATAGAATTTCTGCTCTTCAAAAGACGTCTCCTGAAGAATTCCTGCAGAGAGTAGAACAGCAGCAGAAAGCTAAGAAAGAGGAAGTGAAGAAGAAGTTTGCTTCCGTCGATACGAGGTGGTAATCTGCGTTTTATTTCTAAAGTTGAAGTTTAGTGTTCACACTATCCCATGAAGGTACTTATGCAAAACGAATTTTGTTTCAGGCAATTTTCATCAGTACTTAACCCCAAAGAGCCTGCTCAATCTAGCTTGTCTGTAGATCAAAAGAAGCTCAGTGACATATTCAAGACTGATCTAGTAGCGGACAAGGAAGCAGCTGAAATACAAACTATTTGGGAAGAGTATCATAAAAATAAGGAAGTGATATCAGCAACAGTCCCACAGAATGTGTATGCCACATTGCAGGAGCACATGACCAAGAATCCAACATTCCTGTTTCCACTCCCGCGCTCCCAGGGGTATGAGTTCATCATGTGTCAGAACCACGGACACACTGTACACTTCACACCATTGCTTGCTTACCAGGTGAACAGTGCTCTCATGTTCTAGTTTAGTTATGTAAACTCAATCTTTTACAGAAACGTGCTTACAATGATTTGTGCTGCAGGTACACAAGGAGAATGCACCAGAATGCTTAACCATGGTGCACTACACTGAACTTGCTCAAAAAGGCATTGTGCTCATGAGAGGTGAATATGACAAGGTATGTTTCCAATCACTGAATGTAAAGAGTAAAGGGATTATTTGAAATCAATTAATAACTGGCCATTCAAGTCAGTCTGTAGTCTGTACCACTGCACAATATTTATAACAATATCCAGAGTGGATTGACATTAATTAACCCTTTAACCCCTTGTATACTGGAATATCAGACAATAGTTAAACAATGCATTCTCACATAGATCTAAACAAGGCATACGAGAGGTTAACCATGAACGTCGGATTTATCCTACAAACATATCAGTAAGAAAAGTCATTATCTCATAAATCCTGATGTTTGCAGTGAAAGGGTTAAAATTATCATGGTATTTCCGACATATGTGTACATTCTGTAAAATTGGCAGACAGACAGAAAAAATAAATGAACAATAAATAAAAATCGAATTAATGTAAGTATGGATTAATTAAAACAAAAAAAACATTATTTCAGAATGTCCTGAATGGTCAAGAAGCTCAATGTCTAGCAAACCAGTTCCAATTGTACTACAGCGGACGAGACAAGAAGAAGCTGAACCTGCTGCTAAAATTCACAAAGAGCCCTGACACGTTCAAACATATGGATTTGATTTCACAACTGGAAAACATTGGGCTTTAACTTTCAAGTCCCACACTTGAATATAATATGATTAACCTTTACATATGCATTATTATGATTAACTTATTTTGAAAAGAAAAGTAAATTATCCAAGATGTACTTACAAATGTAATGATTTTAAAGAAAATAAATATAAAAGAAATGTATTTTTTTGTATTCTTTATAATAAGTAAGTAGTTGTTTAACTTATTCATCTAGTATGTTTGTTTACACTATATGAATTCAGTGCAAGATAGCACTGATTCTGGATGAGGGCAGGCAATGAGTAGCTCAAAGTACTTTTAAGTGTTTTATTAATTTAATTTATGGGGATAAAAATTATATTCAGGAGTGATGTGTATTATGGAAAGTGTTCGTCCATTTACTGCAGGCAGACACGGGGATTTTCTCAAACAAGGAACATCATGAGGGTGAGCCTCTGAATCAGTTGCTGAGCTGAGATTGACTTGTCCGAACATATGCTGCTGCTTAAGGTAATCCTTGGGGTTTTGGACGAATGTTCCTGGTGATGAACTGACAGTACTGTCTGATGAAAGATATACTATACTCTTTTGTGGACTTTCCTCCATGTATAAATTTTTTAAATATGATTTTGTATCTGCCATAACATCCTCAGTCAAAATATTGGGTGCAATCCGCTTTAAATACATGGGGACTTTATTGATAAATTCCTCATATAGTTGATAACCACAATCATCTTGAGCATGTAGAGAAGAAATGTTTGAAATACTTGAGGATTCGCCGTTATTATCGTCGAAATTTATGATAGGACTAAACAAATTGAAGCTATTAGGAGAGCTATCATTAAATTTGTATATTTCATTTCGCCTGACTGAATCTATATCAGTGTTTGTTAAACTAGGATCCTTTACATGCTCAGATTCGGTTTCAGTTTCATCCAAAACTTTAGCAGGACTTTGATTAAAGATCTTTTTAGTTTTAACTATTGTTTCATGTTGCCTTTCATACTTATTGCCCAGCAGTACAGGCCTTGTTACCGTTTCCGATTTAATAGCTTTGGGCAATAATGTCAATCTATGAATTGTTATGCATTGCTTGTTGAAATTTAAAGCTTTATTTATGCCTGATGATTTTTCATTAATATTGTTGTCCTTTGACTCATTTCTACATGAGAAACTGTGCGCCCTTTTCCTTATTTCATCAAGACATCTTCGAGTTCTTCGTTTCTTACGTTTCACGTTGTTTATCGCCATTTCCATTATTCACACTCGAGACGAATAGACAGCAGAACAGTCATACTTATAACTTATAAAGAAATAAATATCCAAATATCAATTTCTCTCAAAATTTTCTCATTTACACCTTTAGGCAAAAAAATTTACACACATTTACACCTCACCTTTGGACATAAATTAAATAAATAATTCATTTAAAACCACAAACTAAAATAGGTATGTACCTAACTTACGATTATAAATGGTTTTTTTATTTTCTCTATGTTTAAAGTTGCCGCCAAAGAATTTTGCCGGCTCGCCGCCATTTCGGTACAGGCACACACCCACAGAGCACACACCGCACAGCCAAAGATTACCATACCGCCCGGTCACGAATATACGTGTGTGCGCTGAAGTGCCATTTTTCAAACGCGGAGTTACCGAATCGAATGATTTTTCCATACAAAAAACTATACGCTTAGAGACTCCGCGTTTAAAAAATCGCACCACTAATGCGTGACCGCCCGGTCACGAATATGGGCGCGTGCGCAGGCTGCGGCCTATAGCGCGCGCAACGGCTTGTTGCGTCTGAAACAAATGTATGAAAATGTATAAACATTTTCATATGCTTCGGCCGCACTTGTGCCTATCATCCCGAAACAATCCGCGGCGAATCTTCGTACGTTTTGTTCACTAAAAAGTTATCGCGATAGAGCGCTGGTCACACTAGCGGCCTCGTTATTTTTCATGAACTATCAGGCAATAATCCAAGATGGTGTCATCTACGTGTTTTAAATATGGACGACGACTTTCTTTTCTTTAACATGTGTGCTAACAATGACATAATGCATTTATTGAAACCTAAAATAAACCTAGAAAGAAAAAGCTAAAAATTTTAACACCATTTTATCGTTCCACTCCATTTTTACGCATTAACAACCGTATCACCGTCGCACAGCACTTCACAGCAGACAGCATGCGTCTGAACAAGTTGAAAACAAACGTCAAAATGAATGAACCATGGGGGTGAAAGTCCCATACATTGCGAATTTTTCGTTTTGAACGACGTTATCAATACTCTTATTCCGGACTAAATATCAAAAGCACTATTAGTTAATAGTTTCCTATAATTTGTATAGATGTCGCACCAATAATTTCGAGTACATAGTACTTAGATCATTTAATACAGGATAAGCCTTACCTGCGCGTTCCCCTCTGCCAAAGTATAAGAACAAAAATCTAATACGTTCATAAAATCTAGTTGCGTAATCGATTATGTGAATCGGTTAAAGCAACGAAAAGACGTCTAAAAGTGCTCCGTTGAAGCGTTGTGCGCGAGGTGTTAACAAACTTCAGCTTTAGAAAAATATAATTTATTAAAAATAACTCAGGGTGGATTCAGGGGCCCTACTATGCCGGTCGTTCTGATCACTTGCGAAAGTAAAGGTATCCTGGAGTCCGGTGCTGGGGAGTGAAGTGCAGTGGATGCCAGATGTTGTGGGCTGTCCAGGACTCGAGTAGGTGGGTATCTATGTGCCTAGGTCTTTCCGTGGGAAGGTCGTAGTATCCGTACGGGTATTCTTAAAGTCCGAAACTCCGAACCCTGGAAGTGATCGATGTCCATGGTTAGAGAAATGCCCAAAAATGTTGACCAGCCATTGCCACGAGAGGTGATGATGATGTGAGGTGATAGTGACGGACGTCCCTACTTTTACCTAAGTGCAATGACTGTGGCTGCTGGACATCATTAAGAACAGAGTTCACAATATGAAATTACTAATTATAAATAAAGATAAAAGTCTAGTGGGAGAAATGTTCTAGAACAAAATTTACTTTTCAAACCGGGCGGTAGTTGAAGACTGACACGCCCGGGCAAAATCTACGAAACTAGAATCAATATTACTTATTAAAACATTACTAGAAACACTACTACAAGTTAGCAATCTGATTTAAGATATATCTAGATTCTAGCAAGTGAGGTTACCTATACTTATATACAAAATTTGAAGAATAGTTCGCCACTTACCGAATTTCGGGTTTGAATAGCACTTGATTATTTTTTTTTTAAATAGATATAGGTACTCGTATCGATTAAGATTCTCATTAGTATTTAAGAAATTCACTTCAGCAAAATCACCACGTATAGAGAAGAACGATCTGAGAAGAGAACGTATATACGTGTGTATCGCGACAAGAGAATTATACCAATGATCACCGATTGACCGCTCGGCGGTGCATCGAAACAAAGCAACTCAACTGCCTACATAAAAAACGCTGCATGTCGCAGTCACTATTGCGAATTCAGCCGTTCTTGAGTTGGGTAACTTCTGCTGTAAGTAGTATTGAATGTTAATTTGTTTTCATGTAAATATATGTTTATTAATATTTTAATTACAAATAAGTTCAGTTTAGGTTACGTAAAATAATAAATTATATTTTTCTTATATTTAATTTTCGTTGAGGCTTAGTTTTAAGTCAATATGTTCAAACTTGTAAATAAGAGATATTTTAATCATATTAAAATTTGTACAACGTTACACCGTTTTAAATGCCATGTTATGCAATTTTCTCGTGTAAAAAAAGGTCAAACACATTTAATCTTCCAAAAGATGGCATATCCTTTAATTAGTAAGTATTTTTTTATTTATTAACGTTGTTTCTTATTTAAATGTAATTTCTGAAAAATCTAAGAAATATCTATTAGTATCGATTACGGAAAAAATAATCGAATCACGTTTGCAACTGATTTCCTTCCAGCCCATAAAATAATCTAAGATCGCATACGAGACTAGTTCATTAACGCCCGTTTTAAATGTATTAATTACATTCTTAAGGTTCTGTAATAAGGTTCCAATTTGAAAAACTATTAGTTGATGACGTAGGCGTACTCCCCACGAGACTAAGGCGCACTCCTCACGAGACTATGTATTTATGATTTACAACCTTCGTCTTTATTCCCTGTGCATTAGAGTTGATATATTTTTTGTCTTCTCTCTCTTTCTTGCCAATAGTGTATTATTATGTGTATTTACACATTTTTTTCAGTGTGAGTTTTATTGGTGTGCAGAAAATAAGCTAGTGTTTGAGTTTTTTTCTTTAGTTATAGAATCAAACGTGAAAGATTACGGACTCTCAGACCACAAATCAGTAAATATAAGATTAGACTTAAAACATTCGCCCCATAGTAACAAAAGTAGTTGGACTATAAAAAAAAGAATATTCACTGACAAAAATATTACGCAATTTAAAAACTCATTAAAATTAATTAATTGGAAAAATATATTAAAAACTGACATAATAATAAACATCCACGAAAACTATAGCAAATTCAATGAAATAATACAGGAAAATCTTAATAAATATATACCAGAACAAAAAATTAAAATATATAACAAACAAAGAAAGACATGGTTAACTAAAAGTTTAAAAAACGCTTGCAGGCATAAAAGAATTCTAAAAATTATGTTAAACGAAACCAATAGTGAGGTCATAAAGAAATATTACCAAAATAATAGTAAGATTTTAAAAAAATCTGTAAAAATATCAAAACAACACGAATACATAAGACAAATAAAGAACTCTGACAATAAATATAAAACTATGTGGAAAATCATAAATACTAAAACTGGAAAAAGAATAAATAAACGAAATAATAACATCAAACTGAAAATAAATGGGCAAATTATAGAAGACCAACAAAAAATTTGTGATATATTTAATGATGAGTTCACAAGAGCAGAAAATTCTTTTAACCCACATTCAATAAATAATCAAAAGGTTCAGGTTATACAAACCCAAACAAATTCCATGTTTCTAAATCCAGTGGATGAAAACGAAATATTACAAATTATAAAATCATTAAAAAATAAACACAGCTACGGAGTAGATGACATCCCACCGACATTAATAAAAAAATGCGCAGTAGAGCTGGCTCTGCCCTTAACAATCTTAATAAATCAAAGTTTTGAAATAGGTGAACTTCCGGACCAATTAAAAATATCTTTAATAAAACCAGTTCATAAAAAAGGTGACACAACCACACCGAATAATTATAGACCGATAGCATTACTACCGAGCTTTTCAAAAATTTTTGAAAAAGCAATGTGCAACCGCTTGTACACGTTCCTTGAAAAATTTAATATACTCGATGATAGCCAAAACGGTTTCCGGAAAACCAGATCCACAACAAAGGCAGTATATAAATACATTCAAACCGCCCTAACCCATATAAATGACAAAACATATGGATTGGGTTTGCTACTTGACATGACAAAAGCCTACGAAAGAGTAATTTACCAAATTCTACTTATAAAGCTATATGGCTCGGGAGTGCGTGGTCAAGCCTTTTCTTGGTTTAAATCTTATCTAAACAATCGGAAGCAAATAGTACAAATAGAAAACATGGATAACACAAAGAATATAGTTAAGGTTGTAAGATCAAAAGAAAAATCTCTTACTAGTTCTATACCACAAGGAAGCGTCCTTGGGTGTATACTATTCCTTATATATATTAACGACCTCTCTAAAATAATTAAAAATGACATATCCCTGCCGGTGCTTTTTGCGGACGACATCTCAATATTGCTAAAATGTAAAAATACAGAAAATGGAAATAAATTATTACAAGACACTATTCGGACTGTAACTACTTGGCTACAAAACCATAACCTTGACATAAATTATTCCAAATCAAAAATTATACAATTCAGATCATATAAAAAAAGACCTTTAAAAATAGACTTTAAATTTAATAATCAACAAATAGAATGCGTCGATACATTTAAACTCCTAGGTATTATGATAGACTCACATTTAAATTAGAAAAATCATATCGAGCATGTAAAATCAAAACTGTCCAGGTTCACCTATGCTTTGCATGAATTGGTACAGAGCACTAACACGGAAGCAGCGCTTTCAGCGTATTATGCCTACGCTTATTCGCAATTCAAATATGGAATAATCCTGTGGGGTAACAGCACAGATATTAGTGACCTATTCGCAATGCAAAAAAATGTGTCAGAATAATAGCCCAAATAGATGACATGACATCCTGTGTACCCTACTTTAAAAAATATAACCTTCTTACCTTACCATCATTATATATATACGACGTCTGCATGTTTACATATAAAAACATATCCTCTTTTAAAACGGTATCGGACACACATGATATAAATACCAGACATAAAGAAAGACTACACCTACCTGCGTCTAGAATAAAAATGCTAGGCAATAGCCCATACCACATGGCAGTTAAAATATTTAATGAATTACCCGCCTCTATTCGAAACAAAAAACCATTTAAAAAATTCTCGAATGCTCTAAAATCCTACCTTATTTCAAAATGCTATTACGCTGTCAAAGACTATTTAATGTAAATAAATATAGAATTTAATTATTTGTTGATTGTTGAAGTTGACATATTATGCATGAAATTTATTTTAACCCTTAATATTATTTTAATTGTGTTTAGTTTAAAATTAATTAATTGATTGACATCTACCCATTGTATTTGCAATGCTCCTTGAGTTGCTATGATGAGAACATCAATATACCTAAGACCTGTATGTATTATAACTCATAGTTAGCAAATAAATGTTTGAATCTTTGAATCTTTGAATCTTTGTAGTGTGCATTTATAGCGAGACAAATTATTTCTGTGAATGTGTGATTTTGTTTAGATGTAGTAGTAGCTTACCCCCGCCCCGCACCAAAAGTGGCAGAAAGTTTTGTAAGAAGATTTGTCTGCGTAACTCATCCTGTATTAAATGATCTAAGACATAGTACTAATCCTGAATGGTGTAACGGTTTGGGCGTCCAAACTAATCAGGAGACCTCAGGTTCAATTCCCCACAATGGCTAAAAATATTAAGTCTTTTATTAGTTTTTCTATTACTTTAGTGTTAACTTTATAAGCGATAATTTCACATGTGCAGTACCAAGCTTGAATGGTGTAATGGTTAACGCAATAGACTCAAATTAATAGAGATCTCAGGCTCAAATCACACCTCATCGCAAATTAATTTTATATTTGAATTTTATTTCATTTTGGAATAACATTAATAGATGACACTACATTTTCAGGTTTGCAGCTTAAATTGTTGGCAGAAAAGATACGCGAGATGGCTCTCTATTTCAGTTATGCTTGGGCCGGACCTGCGCCTATCGTCACGAAAATTCGTGCTATTACACGATACACGCAAATGTGACCGGCCGTTATCGGGTATCGTCCCGAATATTCGGACTTCGTGTTGGCTATCGCGCGGGTGGCGATACATCAAAGAATTTAAACACGCTAACCATTCGCTCTGCGTGGTCGCACTTGCGCTATTCATTTTGACGTTTGTTTTCAGACGCGTGCTGTGCGACGGTGCCACGGTTTTTAATGCGTAAAAATGGAGTGGAACGATAAAATGGTGTTAAAATTTTTAGCTTTTTCTTTTTAGGTTTCAATAAATGCATTATGTCATTGTTAGCACACATGTTAAAGAAAAAAAAGTCGTCTTCCTTATTTGAAACACGTAGATGAAGCCATCTTGGATTATTGCCAGATAGTTCGTGAAAAATAACAAAGCCGCTAATGTGACCAGCACTTTATCGCGATAACTTTTTGGTAAACAAACCGTACGAAGATTCGCCGCGAATTGCTTCGGGACGATAGGCACAAGTACAGCCGAAGCATTATATTATAGTACTCTATTAAATGAACAACGCAAGTGCGTGCGACCACGCAGAGTGAATTGTTAGCGTACTTAAATCCTTTGACGTATCGCCACCCGCGCGATAACTAAACATTTGCGTGTATCGTGTAATAGCACGACGCTTCGTGACGATAGGCGCAGGTCCGGCCCAAGCATTACCAATAAAGGTTTTCCCGTACAGCAAAACCGTTCATTTAGTAACTCGACTCCGCGTTTGTTGAAATATGGAGTGGCGTGGCCCCAATCAGCGATATAAAAAGATACCTGATTATTTAGTAATTTTAAGTAATAACTGACATTAGCAATCTTACTCACACGGCGAAAATGATTTTTGCTATATGAGCGACTGAAACAAGTAATCGTATTCAAGAATCCTACCGTTATCTCTTATAGCAGCACTTAAACTGAACTGTATTGTTTAAGGGCTGCTATAAAGGTGTAATGGTAGCATTACACCTTTATAGCAGCCCTTAAACAGGATTGTTTTGGTTGACGTCACAAAACCATTCACCTTTTTTGTATGGAATATTCCTACCATCACGTCTATTTGACAGCACGAAAACGATTATTGCGCGTCACAAGTGTCAAATAAAGCGATCCTTAAAAAGTTACTTTCCAGTAACTTATAAGGAGGATTTTAGTTGGTTTTCTTGTGAATGTGAATATGTTTTTTCTTTACTTTAGATTTTTACAAAACAGTTAGTAGATAATTGAAGTAACGCTACCATGGGACCTTAATTAATCCTACTTAATACCTTTTATTGGAAATTTGGATTTCAAAAACAAAATAAGATATATTACTTCATTATTTTAGTACAACTTATGTGAAAAATAGTAAGTTATTCCAACTTACGTAACATATTTTTTTGTAAGTAATAACAATGCTAATCCTTGTAAAATATTCATTCACACACGATAACAAATAACAACATATTCTTAAGTATAAGTTATTTATTAAAATTACAACTATATACATTTATACATTTTGTCTTACAGGATTCTTTTGTTACTCTCTGAGAAGTACCATGATGACATCAATTAAAAAATACAAGACAGGATTCACTGGAGCCTATTATTAAATACAAACAAGACTGAGAGAGCCAGAGGATTACAGCCTCCTTTGGAACCTGTGATTGAACCTGTGAAATGGCAGAATGTTGAATTCCAAGCATTTTACAAGGCTAGATCTGTTGCTAGGCTGGTTCGCTTTTTCACCAGAATATCTGAAAGAAAATAATAGTTTAGATTCATGTCGCAATCTACGAATATCAAATACCTAGGTACCCATACTTTGTAATAAAATTCTTTGTGCACTACGATCACTGCGTACTTACTAAAACCTAGCCTTTATCTCGTTGAGTTAGTCTCGAACTTATTTTATCTGTATTTATTTATGTTATTTATAATAGCAATTAGTGAAGAAGCTGCAAGTTTTAACACATAATAATCTAAATATAAACTTTGAATAGGTATGTAGTTAAAATGTTACTTACGACATGGTTATTGATAAAATATAATCATATATTTATAACAAGACACTGTGCCTTTGTACGATGAAGCCCACAATAAAATTAACTTCCAAACACTAGTCGTTACCATCGTTTATTAACTGTTTATCACGGCAATTCGGAAAAACACGATAATATGAAGTGATGGATATATTTTGTCAGGTGGTTGCTCGGCTTCCAGCATTAAAAACATAAAACATTTATGTTTTCACGAATTTACGATTTATTTATAATTTCGAAAACCAGTCGCACACATCCGTTCAAAACTTTCATTCACAATTTTTTTCGCACTCATTAAAATTTTAGCCACCTTTAATGGTCAATATCAAATTAAAATTATGTACATAATCAAATGAAAACAAAGTAAATATCACTAACTTTTACATATTTTAATAAAAATGATAGAAATAATTTTGTATAACGTAAATAAAAAACCGGTAAAAATAATAATTTTTTGTGAAGGATTTGAACGTCTTCGCAGTCTCATCACCAAAACAAGCCAGAGACAACAAACAGTTCACCATTCAGGAATAACCATTCAAAAAACGTTCAGCATTATGAACGTAATGGTAGGATTTAAAGTTGTCCTGCTTTTGACCTGCTTAAAAACTGCACCGCAACTGCCTTGTTTCTGAATGGTTTTATTAGTGTTGGTGGTAGCCTTCCAGTTCTTGATTTTATCGTAGTGTCACTAAATGAGTGTCATTAGTGACAAACTGATGTCTTTTAATCCTGTGAAATTAAATATCTGGTCATAGTTCCTTTTTTTGGTATCATTGTGTTCCAATCCAACTTGGTTGGATTAAAATGTCTGATGCCATTTGGATGTCTTTCCTAGTGCATGAAACGTGCATATATCTAACATTGACAAATTCGACAATACGATACTCCATACTACACAAGACTCACAATACTCGTTTACAAAACATTTACCTATTTAATTAAACAATAATCATCAACATATTTTACATTGATGTAGGTCAGGATTTTTGGGTTCTTTGCTACGGAAAAAACATAATAACGCGCAATATTGTGCATGGCTAGATGTGTGACTTTGAATGAGTTTACATATGAAAATAAAAGACCCGGAAAATGTGACGCTTATCGAAATATGACATTTGTGTGATGAAAAAATTCGAGTGAAGACTAATATAAAAGGTATATTTAATTTACTTTTTTAAGTATTAGATAAATTTATACATAGGTATAAATAAAATCATGTAATGTCTTTTCTTCTCTCATTTCTCAGACCTAAGAACTGATTGGTGTTATTGTTTTGAAGGTAGTTATTGGGATTGGAAACCGGAACCTTTCGATAAAAAAAAATGCGTATCTATGCGTAATTCAGCAAATTAATAGGTTGGGGAAAAAGTCTTTTCGAATTTTATATGAAAATTCAAAACATTTTTAATATAGTTTATTTACATTTAACTAAAGTATGTAGGTACCATTTTGTTCGATAACTTTTTGCAATCTTATAGGTAGGGATATGATCCCATTGCTATAGAAATTTTGGGGCTTCTGATCAAAAAACTGCGTCAAGTAGTTTTGGCAGTCCTCTCGTGATGTTAACCTGACACTGCCTAAAGAATTCTGAAGAGATCGAAATAGGTGGAAATCTGAAGGTGCCAGGTCAGGACTATACGGCGGATGCATTAACACCTCCCAGCCAAACTCTCTTAATTTTTGCTGAGTGGTTAAAGATGTGTAAGGTCTAGCGTTATCATAATGAAAAGCCACACCCCTTCTGTTGATTAATTCCGGCCGCTTTCTCTCAACTTCTTGCTTTAATCTTATCAGTTGTTCGCAGTAGAGTTCTGAATCGATGGTCCTGCCTAGTGGTAACAGCTCATAATGAATAATGCCCTTCCAATCCCACCACACACACTGCATCACCATGTTGCGAGTTAACCCGGGTTTCGCCACAGTCTGTGAAGCCTGACCGGCCTTTGACCATGACCTTTTTCGCACGTTCTTGTCATTCGTGATCCACTTTTCATCACCAGTTATCAATTTCTTCAGAAATGGTTCGGTCTCATTACGTCGTAATAAAGAATCATAAATGAGTACACGGTTCATTAGTTCCTTTTAGAGAGCTCGTGAGGTACCCAAATATCGAGCTTTTTTTGTGTACACATTTTTTTTCAAATGCGACAAAAACTATTTTATGGTCAATTCCCAGTTCTTCAGCTACGTCGTAACTACTGATAGGTCGATCTTGCTCCACTTTTTCAAAAATAGCATCGATTTTATCCGTAACAGGGCGACCAGAGCGACGTGCATCTTTGACATCAAAATTTCCGGATTGAAAACGCTTAAACCAAATTTGTGCTACTCTCACAGACACTGCACTAGGTCCATAAACATCGCAAATTTTTTTCGCGGTTTGCATTGCATTTTTACCTTTTTGGTAGTAAAATTTTAAAATGTATCTAATTTCTTCATTAGATTCACTCATCTTGACGGTAAGAAAAACAAATGAAAATCACGCATTTTCCTAATTTGAATTTGGAATTATCTTCTTTAAAAGTTAAACTTTTAAATGATACCAAAACCAGCCAGGTAGAAATAGTATAGCCAAAGTGGTTTTATTACAAGTTCACACATACTATATGCGAAAAGACTTTTTCCCCAACTAATATGTGTATTGAAATTATCTATACGACAAAATATAATGGTCAACACTAGTATGCAAAAAGGGTTGTGACACCCTACAGAAAAAAGAAATAAAATATGTATTGAGATCTCACTCTAACGCATTACATATGCCATAAGAAAAGAAAAGATGGTTAAATTTATTCGTGTGCTAATTTAGTACGCCTTCTTTGTCTCTTGAGTTAAAATTCTATGGTCCCAATGGTCGTTTTCTGAGTTCTGACAATTTTTTTTGCTTTGTTTGGTGTTCATTGCCAGTGACAGTTGTCATTCGGACTTATCGAATTACAACTGTCAGTGTCAATGAAAATAATAGTTAAGTAAAAACGATTGTTGCGAATCGCGATTATCGCGAAATCTTTAAATTTATGATAAATTCTACAAAACTTGAAAGAATGAAGAGATCCTAAAACGTAATTTAGCTTTAACCATATTACAAATTCTATTAAGGTAAGCTGTTAATTTGCTTTTACGGTATCAGAATTGTATCTATGCTGAATAATGCAGTTAATGCAGCAAACAAACATGTAACCTATTTTCTTTAATCTATAATCAAAGTAAATAAAACGTACCTCTTATTATTTTGTTGAATATGTATCAAATATACTTTGTCTGTGAAAAAGAACATAGTTCACCTCAATTAACTCATCTAGCCAGAAGGGTGTTGGTTAAATGTTTTGTGGAGTGTATAGATTGGTAGCCCTAAGTTCTACGTTCTTGTCTCTCTTGAAATCTCTAAAGTAAACCAGCGGGATTAGTGATCATAAACAGGAAGGTAAAAGAAAAAAGTATTTTTTTATTGCACTTACTGAGTGGCCTTGCTACTGACAATAATTGTTCACATTTATAGTGCATTTGTTTAGGTATTAAAAAGAATGTAAACAATCTTGACATGTCTTTTTATTGAAATATACACTTTATAAATCAATACCTTCACAAATTAAAAATTATTTCTTTTATAAATTATAAATTACATCATTTATTTTTATTTGTAATTTGCGAAGGTATTGATTTATAAAGTGTATTTTTCAGTAAAAAGACATGTCAAGATTGTTTACATCCTTTCAAATACCTAAACAAATGGACTATAGATTGGCTCCCAAAAGTAGTTGTACTTGCTGAGATATTAATCATTTCTGGACTTTTCTTTTTGTAGAGCACTCATTGAAACATCATGTAGTTATCATATAAAAGTAACACTCTTGTACCCATTACTGGTCTGCAAGTGTTTTGTCGAAATCAACTGAAGAAATAAGTATTTTTCCACACCGGGAATCAAGCCCAGGATGTCATAGATAGGCATATAAATAAAAATTGCATCTGCTTGTGAATCACTTATATAAAATCTGTTTTGATCTCCTTTTTTCCATATTTGCACTATAGTCATCTACATTTGGCCCTTAGTTGGCCTTGGATGGAGAGAGCAGTGGATTCATTATAGTGGGTAGGATGAGTAAGTAAATTTTTTGAAGGCTGGATTTGCACCTTGATGGCGGCCAACCATTTTAATTCTGGGCTAGTGTAATCTAAATATATATAACTCAAAGGTGACTGACTGACTGACATAGTGATTATCAACGCACAGCCCAAACCACTGAACGGATCGGGCTGAAATTTGGCATGCAGGTAGATGTTATGACGTAGGCATCCGCTAAGAAAGGATTTTGATCAATTCTACCCCCAAGGGGATAAAATAGGGGATGAAAGTTGTATGAAACTTTGTCAATTTTAAACTGATCAAGCTGAGACTTTGCATGCATAAAGCTACTATGACGTAGGCGTCCCCTAAAAAAGGATTTTGATAAATTACACCCCTACGCGAGCGAAGCCGCGGGCAAAAGCTAGTTTAACCATAATTTGCTACTGAAACAATAAGAAGGCTAGGTCATATTATAAATTATAGAATTCTGCTCTAAACCCTTAACTCCTTTCTATTTTATTATCAGGTGACACTATACAAGTGACAACCAATTCAAAAAAGACTCAAAGAAAAATTTAGATTATCTGAATTGGGGAAGAGTGTTGAAGAGAAGTATTAAAACCCACACTTCTCTTCAACACTCTTCCTCAATTTAGATTCTTTTTGTCACTCAGCCATCCATTCATAGCTCTGTCATCTATCTTATATCAATCACATAACATCCATATTTTGTACACACCATATAAATTTCCCTTTCAATAGAGGTTCGGTTAATGCATCAGCAATCTTTTGAGTTTCTCTACATAATCAAGATTAATGATCCCATTCTCAATAAAATGTTCTACCCACATCAATGTGTTTTTTGTTAATGGCTCACAGGATTTGTGCAAATGCAATAGTGGACTGACTATCACTAAAGATCTTCATTGGCTCTTGAGTAGTTTCAGTAACATTGGCAATAATTCTTCTGTCAAAGATTGCTTCTCTTGCTGACTCAGATAGTTCGTTTTTTTTTTTTCATGAGTGTAAGATTGGCCAACACTGCTGCAACACGGCTGCCTAAAGGCATCTGACATAGCTTGATGACTGCCATACAATGATGACAGCCGGGACCAACGGCTCATACGTTTCCGAAACACAGAGGAGTTCGAGAATTTTTTAATACTTTTGCTGTTTGTGGTCACCCATCCAAGTGCGGACCACGCCGATGTCGCTTTACTTACGATAGCGCTAATAATGCGCATTACCGCCAAGCCACTGAGCTCCTCGGATAGTGCACACATCCAAGTGCGGACCACGCCCGGTGTCGCTTTACTTACGATAGTGCTAGTAATGCGCATTACCGCCAGGCCACTGAGCTCCTCGGATAGTGCACACATCCAAGTGCGGACCACGCCCGGTGTCGCTTTACTTACGATAGTGCTAGTAATGCGCATTACCGCCAGGCCACTGAGCTCCTCGGATAGTGCACACATCCAAGTGCGGACCACGCCCGGTGTCGCTTTACTTACGATAGTGCTAGTAATGCGCATTACCGCCAGGCCACTGAGCTCCTCGGATAGTGCACACATCCAAGTGCGGACCACGCCCGGTGTCGCTTTACTTACGATAGTGCTAGTAATGCGCATTACCGCCAGGCCACTGAGCTCCTCGGATAGTGCACACATCCAAGTGCGGACCACGCCCGGTGTCGCTTTACTTACGATAGTGCTAGTAATGCGCATTCCTGCCGGGCCACCGAGCTCTTCGGATTGTGTTGAACTACAGTTCTTTGCTTCTTGTATTACCCGTGACACTGCAGCTCCTCCTGTCCACTTGAAAATCAGCAGACAGATCTTCAACTTTCACTTCTTTTTTTTCAATAAAATGAACATTTGTGAACTATAGCATTGATTGCAGATTGCAGATGAGAGCCATGCGACCTACATAGTATTATCGCATGGCTCTCATCTGCGAAACCCAACCCCTTTTCTATTCCTGAAGCCTGACACTTCAAACCGTTTTAGAACCCTTCAAGTATTTAAGTACTCTTTTTGCAGCTGATGCGTGTCATTCTATATAAAGCTTTTAAATTGGCTAAGATTGCTCACAGCATAACTTATGTCTGGCCTCGTGCATACAGACATGTACATCGGTGCCTCAGGTGATTGCATGGATCCGGTTCATGTCCTGGTTTTTTTAATTTTTCAATCTTGCCCATTTTAGATGTGTTTGAAATGACTGATCATTTCAAACACATCTAAATCGGCAGTTAAAATCCTGTGGATATGACTACCGCTCCGGATGGTACCTGGTCCAAAGACTGTCCATAGCAATTCAAAGAGGTAATGCGGAAAGCATAATGGGTACCTTTTCGGAAGAACAAAGTTAGGCAATAACGAAACTGTGGTCAGAATATGTACCATACTCTCAGTTGGCCAGTTAATTTTATTAGTATTGTATTTGTTAGTGAAATGGATACGTGTGGTGCGGCGCGGTGACGGACGCGGGCGCGGGCGCGCGATGGCGGAGCAGGAGGCGGAGGGGGCGGGGCCGGCGGGGGGCGCGGGGCAGGCCGACGCCGTGCTGCTGGCGCCGCTCACCGAGGATACGTTCCTACACAACTTGCATGTGCGCTACAAACGGGACATCATTTATGTGAGTTCCCTTTTCATTTTGCTTTTCACTTTCCCGCTGGATAAATGTACATGATGAATCCATTTATTTTTTACTAAGAAACCATTTCAGAATACCGCAAACACTTCTCTGACATTCTCAGTCTTGATTTAAAAGTTTATTTATTTATTTCAATCAAAAAAAAAATATATACATGCATATATGTATACAATGTAATACATGCACAACCAACACTATATAAGCTCATTAAAGATTTTACAAACGTCGGAATTGCCATCTTATCTTATCTTGCTTTGGGGTCCATATTTGGAAGCAGGTTGAAACTTTGTTTGGGTTATATTGTACTTACCCCCTTGCCTTACTCACCCGCATCAGGATTTCTGAAGAAGGACTGCATAAGCTTCAGAATGTTACCTGGTGCGTAGTGCCTGTAGTCCTCTAACTTAGGATATGTTGATCCATTCCTCTTTGTCATATAATTAATTTATGTTTTGCTACGGGAATCTATCCTGATAAATTAAAAATAGCTATAGTTAAGCCATTGTACAAAAAAGGTGATAAGAATGTCATGAAGAATTATCGCCCTGTAGCGTTGTTATCAATATTTTCTAAAATTGTCGAAAGGATTATGCATGGCCGCTTATATGATTTCTTAGAAAAACAAAATATTTTGATCAAAGAACAAAAAGGCTTTCGCAAAAACAACTATCAATACTGCAATCTATGATTTAGTTAAACGAGCCATTCCTTGTATGGATAAAAGAACACCATCATGTGCCTTATACATGGATATGACAAAAGCATTTCACTGTATTGATCATCCGGTACTTATCGAAAAACTTGATCGTTATGGAATACGTGGCAATGCGCTTGAACTCATAAAGTCGTATCTTACAGATAGAGTAAAGTACACTGACTTAACACAAATCTGTATTGAAACAGGATTAGAAAAAAATACTGTATACGGAGGGAGGTGGGGTCCAAATAAGAGTCACATATACTGTGAACTGCTTTATTGATCCCGAAAGAACTGCCGGTCCAAAATTCTTGAAGACCTATATCTACAGCGAAAAAATCTCTATAGCGCGTTTCACATTCTTAGTGAATTGCACAACGCCATCTATTGGAATACTTATAAACAAAAATAAAACGCGTGAACATACCGCCCATCAAGGACGGCACTGAAATAACGTCCTTAAAATTCGATGATCTCTAATGCTCTAATGTCATTGTCATGTCATACGACACATCCTTGGTAGGAGATATTACAAAGAACTCGCAAACTTAAATGTTGAACTAACGGCAGAAACTTTCAAATGTACTAACCGAACTAAAAATGAACTAGGAACTTATACACTTGAAAATAAACTTTAAATATGGACTACCAATTTAGATCATCAAACAACAATTTACAATGAACTTAATGAACTCAAGAACTTTCGATAGCTTTACATTAATGAACTATATTTTTTACTATATCTTACATCCTTTCGATAGCTAAGTCTTAATGAACTAGTAGAACTTAGAACTCATAACCTTTCGATAACTTAATGAACTATATTTGTTGAATTAGAATCTTGTACTAATCTTTACCAAATGAACTAACAGAACTATATTCATTAACTAACTCCAAAAACATTTTTGAACTTATATAATTTAGATAACATCAATATGAACTGTATGAACTAAAATCTTATCACCTTTCGATAGCATCACTAAGTGCGAACTTTATTTCGAACTAATATCATTGAACTAAATCTTAACAGTACTAAGCATATACCACATTTAAATGAACTAAGAAATAAATTATTTAATTCTTAAACTAACAACCTCTTTAGAAAACCATCACAAAGTTACTATGAACTAATAGAACTGTCTTTAGAACTGAAAACTATAAATAATTTAAATAAACAAACTATGAATTTAGATCTTCACTCAATGTTCTAAACAAGACCTTATAACAACAGTACCTAAATGTTTAAATGAACGATACTAAGAACTTAAACTTGGACTAGAAAAGGCTTAAACTTGGACTACGTACAATATTTGATCTCATACCTTTGATCTAATTTAAGAACTAACATTATCTGTTTACCATTTTTTCTTAAACAATTTTAAGTGAACTTCCAAATTATATTAATGAATTGTGCTCTTTTTTAACTTGAACTTGTATGTAATATACGTTGAATTATGAGAAAAATCTACGAACTTGTACTGAACTAATAAATTAAATATTTACAATATTTATGAACTGGCTATTTTTTAACGATACAATTATGTCGTTACATATTCTGAGAACTACTAAATATTCTAAAACATTATTGTACTGATTGCCAACGGTTAGAGAGACTAATTGGAGCGCCTGGGTAGTTAGTATCGGGCACAGCCAGCAATGGACCACCCACCGAGAATGTTCCAAAGACCTCATTCTTACTCTTCTCCAATGCGCCGCCCACCCTGGCAATATCAAGATAAGTACTTCTTAGATGCATTTATCGGACATTTCTATATTTTCTTCCAGATGTTAGTACCTTGCTCTAAATGCTCTTTTGCACTTTCTGTATATACTACTTCTTGCTCTTCTCTTGATCTTGATCTTTACTTAATTGAAGTCTGTCAACAAGTTTTCTAGTAGGTATATCTAATCTACTTCTTCTTTAGATCTTTTTACGTTTCTTTCCTGTACTGTAGAACTTCTCATAAAACTTGAACTGTTATACTGATAGTAGGCAAATATTTTCTTCTGTTACTTCTTTCTTCTTCTAACTCAACTCTCATGAACTTGTTCTTCAAATCTAATTATTTCTTTTCTGTTACCATCTATGCAAGACGGGTACTGATTACCACCAAAGAACTAGGAAAGGTGGGTACTCATATTCATATTAGAATAAAATAACAACTGAACTAATTGTTGTTCCTTAATCCCTTTGGACTAGATGAGAAATAATTTCTTCGAATTATATCTTGAGCTATTGGACTGTATATTCTAGATTCTTGATCTTCTTTCTTCAGTACTGTATTCTTTTCTTCGCTATTTTGTGTGCAGTGCCTCTTTAATACTATATTTTGTTAGACTACGTGTGACTACTCCGGATATAATCCAGCCTAAACTCGTACATTGAGCAACCAGCGACCCAGATGGAGACTTCTTTACTCCCTCTTTAATTATCTTGCTGTGAACTTCAGCTCCTAGTAAAATATCTACTCTCTTAGGTTTATTGAACTGTGGGTCAGCTAGTTGGAGTTCTTCTAATTCTTTCCAGTGCAAAGCTTCGATCTTCTTTTCTGGTAAATATGAACTAATATTTTTCAAAACGTAAGCATTGAAGATTATGAATTCGATGCATGAATAAATTAATGATGTATACGTTAGAAAACTTTAATTTGAATGCTATTTAATATGGCTAAATAGGCTTAAGCTACTTTTTCAAATTGTATTTTTTTTTAAACACCTGTACTGTACACCCTATTTATTGCAAATAAAATATTATCTTATCTATCTTGACTTCAACTTCAAAACTAGAATCTGATAAGGACTATGCTTGGAATGATACCATATGCTGAGTTGCTAATTTTCTATCATTGCTAAGAAATGACACCGTGCTTTCGATAGGTGTTTTCTTTAATTTTAGGTTCTGGACTGCTGACTCTGTGATAAATGAGGCTTGAGAGCCTTGGTCTATTAAAGCATGAACTCTTTGGTTGTTGTGGACTGCTGATCTATGGTTATTTGATTTACTTGATCTGGCCTTTACGACAGCAGTAGGTAGCAAGACTTCTCTATGGACTATTTCGGCATTCCTTTTCGTTGAATGACATGAGACCATTTTTTGCATACATCTTTAGAACTATTGGTATTAGTTTTGGACTCTTTTTGATTATTAGGCTGACTATTTTAACAAAATTTTTAGGATTAAGTATAGACAGAAATATGACATGGGAATCTCATTCTATCATTTCATCATTCATCTATAAAAATTATATAAATTTTCATTTGCACTATATAAATTGGCACAGATTGCAAACAGAGAAACTGTTCTTACAGCGTATCATGGTTTTGTGGGATCAACTTTGCGCTATGGATTAATTTTTAGGTGAAACTCTAGTTACAGAGAGATACTACTACAAGCGCAGAAGCAATGTATCAGGGCCATATGTGGACTGTCACCCACAGAGAATTGTGAACCGTACTTTAGATCATTAAGATTATTAACCTTGCCTTGTTTATATGTATTAGAAGTCTGTATGTTTATAAAAAATAATCCTGAACTATTTTAAGAGTAAAAGACAGTAACAGGTTTTAATCTCCGCCCTAGGAATATTACAATTTGTTCCAACATCTGTAAAACTGCGTTGATGAGAAAGATGGCTCCGAGCATTTACAATAAGCTACCTGAACCTTTGAAATGTCTAAACGCACACAAGTAAAAAAATGCTATTACTAAAATACTCATAGATAAATGCTATTATAATATTAAAGACTATTTTTCTGATGCTGACATATATGACTTTAATGAATAACTCAATAACATTATAATTGGCTATATATTTTTGCCCTACATTAAGGGCTCTCAACAAGTCTCATTTTGAAGAGATGAGTGTTATTATGAGAGTGTATAGTCAGGGCTCCCAGAAGAGTTCTTGTCTGTTTTCTGTTATACTGGTATAACCGTTTGTGCCACTTGTCAAAGTCTTCACCAAGTGTCTCCTTGGAGTGGATGTGTCCACTAATATCTCTCCATTCAGCCCTGTGTCTACTTTTGACATGGGAATTTATGGCATCTGTAACCATTCCATATGATAGGCCTAAGAAGGGTTTGGGCCCTATAAGCAAGCTGCTTGATCCTTCCCTTGCCAGCTCGTCTGCCTTCTCGTTTCCCCCAATGCCAACATGACCCGGCACCCAGACCAGTCTCAATTTGTTGTGCCTACCCAGCTGATTTAGGGCACGCACACCATCCAAGACCAGTCCAGAATCAATCCTGCTGGAGCCGAGGGCTGCGAGAGTTGCCTGGCTAACGGTCAAAATATAGATTTGCTGGTTTCTAACACCTTTTTCCATATTCAGTTTAGCACACACAGTTACCGCATACGTTTCAGCTTGAAAAACCGTTGCATACTGTTCCATGCTCTGATACAGTTGTCTGTCCTTTGAATAGATACCTGCTCCTGTTCCATGGTTGGTCTTCGAGCCGTCCGTGTACCAGGTCAAGTATTCTCGTTCTGAAGGTCGAAACTCTACCTTCCATTCTTCCCTTGTGGGGACATATATCTTAATAGTACCTCTTGAAGTTGTACAAAGGGAGAATCTTGTCTCTCCCCATGTTCAACATCCTTTCGAGCTCATGCGTCGTCTCCATTCGCGTATGCATTGTCCTGGGTGCGTGCCTGGGGGGTCACTACATAATCATACAACGCAATCACGTCTGAAAGAAACCGAAGTAACGTGAGTCGTGCCTACTACCCACTCCCTGGTTGACGATACCTGCTCACGTATTCTTTTCGTTCCCATAGACAACGCACATCGATACCGGTGATGTGAATTTTGTTGCTAAAGTTATCGGTACTATGACGGTACTTTTAAAAATAATTAATTTATCTTGATTGGTTATTAAATACGAAAAGTTTACTTTCTTTTCTTACATTTTAGGTTAATATGAACCAAAAAACATTTTTATAATAATAAAAAGTAATTTATTTCAGTATCGTAAAATCGGTATGACTCAATATCCTAGAAGCCATGACCACAAAAACATTAAAAAGTCGTATCACAGACATGTCAACTTCAAATATGACATTTGTATGACATGACATGTAAACATAAACATAACCTATCGGTAATATACTTAAATTTTAATTTGTTTTAAGAAAACTTCTCCAGTTTTATTTCGAGAGGGGGCGATTGTTACCAAACAAACCAAAAAAGGCAAATTTTGAGACCGAACGAAAATTCGAAGGATTCACGCCGAAATATAACCCCTACAGCTTAATACTTACTTCCGATCAACTTTGGAGCGCTACGACCTTCATCTTCAGCAACCAGCTAAGCAAAGAACTTCTCAGGACAACATTCCAGCTGCTCTAAGTCACCTATGCCAAAAATACGTTCTTCGCAGTGAATCCCAAAAAATAAAAGAATTTTGTAACCCTCCAGATTGTGAAAGCTTGTGTTTGATAATTTATTTCGAGAATGACTGTAATATTAGCTATACAATGGATGGAAAATGTATTTCATAAGCGACAATATATTGTACCTATACAAATATATTATTATTTGCTGTAAAAGTGTTGATTTTTTTATATAGCAAATTATTTTCAGCGCCTGAATTTCTTGTAATTACTCAAATTAGGTACTCTTAATGCTAGCAATTACTAGAGAGAATAGACAAATAGTAAAAACACAAGTCATGCGTATCAGATTGGTTGCATAGCTCAAATGAAAATGTTTTGTAGGATATGTACTTTGTTTAAATTTGTGCAAGAAGTCTTCAAATTCAATTTTACTTTTTGTAGAGGATGTTTTAGTTAGTTGCGTAGGCTCTTAAATGGTGGTCTGAAAGAAAAGGCTTGGACTGTAGCTGATGCTTTTCTTCTTGTACAGACCATAAAGCCGATCTAGGGAATGGGCGAGTTTTAATCAAGTTAATAGCCAATGCCACTGTATATATTACTATTTCCAGCTTTGCTCGCCCACGATCATGCTTAAAGTGGATACAAAATGCTTTATCTGTTTTGACAACCTCCGTGGCGTAGTGGTCACCATGCTAGTCTACCACCCAGAGGTTCCAGGTTCGATCCCCGGTCAGGGCAAGTTGGAAAATGGCCTTTTTCAAATTGTCCTGGGTTTTGGATGTTCATCTATATATGCATTTGTTATAAATTATGGTATCGTTGATGTAGTATCCCATAACACAAGTCTCGAACTTACTTTGGGGCTAGCTGAATCTGTGTTATTTGTCCCTATTTATTTATATATTTGTGCAAGTTTATTGTACCTGCAGCACAAATAGGTAGGCATATGAATAATGTTTTTATGTACTTATAAAAAAAATATTCTAAAACCTAGCCTAAAGATTAATAAAAACAAATTTAAAAGAAATCGTGGCTTCATTCATGAATAAAAATAAAATTAAAATATTAATAAATATATATATTGTTTTATTTACACCCTTAATTTTAAATGGTATTATAAACATATCAATAATATTAAAACACTGCATGGATGTTATCAGTCGGAGCCCACAAATCCTGGCTGATTGTAATCACATTGTGGATTGAATTAGTAATTGTTAGTAGTTCTTCTGCCTTGCTCTGTACATCTCCCTCTGTTAGTTCAACATGCTGCATTCACTATTGATGCCTTGGGTGAACCTGTAAAATATTAATTTAAGTAGTATAGTGTTACAGTATCACATATTCATCCTTAACGGGGTAGATAGCAGACTCTATGGCCGTAAGAGCACAATGTCACTTTTAACCTAATGGTGGGGTGGAGGTGTTCTTAGTCATCGCTTGAAGTGTTTGTTCAATTTTACTTGTATACCAGGTCAGTAAATATTTTTGTACTATTGGAAAACAAACAGTACATGTACTATAATTTTTTTTAGCTCTGGACCTAACTACATATTGGGAAAAAAAAATTGTACCAACCTGCGCAAGCCATTGATATTTATTTTAGCCACATCTTGGTTTATAATGGAGCTTTTGAGCTGATAGTATGTGGCCTCATCTAATCTCATTAGGGGTTCCAGTTTGTCTATGATGGGGCATTTTTTTTGGGTTTGTTAAACTAAATATCTGGTCCAAAGCTGCACCACTTGTACTCAGAATCTCCTGTAAAATAAGAAAAAAATGCAACATGTATGTACGTGGGTAGATATGTTAAAAACAAGTAGAAAGGGAATAGCACCTAGTAAGACCTTACAAAGTGTAGTGATTACATATGTAGGTACAATTTACATACCCAGTAAGATAGCTTCTTCGCTGGATGATTTATATGGCTATTTTGTCAAATAAAGCATTATGACTCTTTCCACCATAGCGTGCATGCACTACAGACTCACACTGTCACCTGCCGCAAACACCGAGACTCAGTCTGATGCAACTATAGCCACATCCTCCTTGTAACTGCCCGTTCCATATAATGCAAGAGTAAATAAATATCTGTAAAAATATAGTTACCGTTATGAGGTTCTATACCAACCACACACTTAATGACATCGCAAAAGAAAATTAATCTAAATTCACAATGAGTTTATATTCCATCGCCTTGGAGCTTGGAGTTATTACAAGTCGGACGATGAGGGAGGCAGCAGAACTAAGCGAAACAATACATCTCTGAGCTCCATGCATTCATATTTCTTGTTCCTTCAAAGGCTAAATCCATCGACTTTTACATCATAACCTTAAACGCAAGTCCGTCGAGTGCAAAACTCACTATACTCCAGTCCAGCAAGATAGCGGCTCACCCACAGCCCACAGCTGGACTTGATAAATTGTATAGGTAGGTAGGTAAGTACGTAAAATTTTTGAACTGAAACTAACAAATAAAAGCCCAAAGCCGTTTCGGACGAAACGAATGCGTAACTAAAAGAGGTGACGTTGGCGGGGTGGTGAAGCGGGGAGGGTCGGGGGCATTTTCAGACGACTCGCGTGCTGTCAAGTAGACATTTTGGCACAAATCGAGTACCGTTTTGCTGCTTATCTGTCAAAGTCGTTGCGTCCGCATTGAATACGTACGAAAGCGACCGCTGACGTCATGACGAAATGTGTTTCGGATTGCCTCGCATGTGCACGCATCGCGTACGACTGACGTCGTAACATTATGTAGTAACCCCCCTGTTCCACAGACCAGCCGTAGTTAGCCTGTAGAGTGCTTTAATAACATATTAAAGTACGTTTTGAAAAATCGTATAATTGCCTATTTATCGTCATAAAAAATCTCATCGTACTCCGGGTTCTCTTCGTAGAGTTCGCTGTCTATGTCCCAGTTCAGAGTATCGATAACAGTCCACCGAGCCTGCACTGCCTTCAGGATGACCTCGAACTTTCATTTTTCGAAGACGCTGTCGAGATTGATGCTGCTGAGTTCGCTTAAAAGCCTTAAAATGTGGAAGGGATGAAAATTTTTAAAACGGCTGCAACTTTTTTTAGTTTTATCCCAAACAATAT
This sequence comes from Acrobasis suavella, assembly GCA_943193695.1. Classification (NCBI taxonomy): domain Eukaryota; kingdom Metazoa; phylum Arthropoda; class Insecta; order Lepidoptera; family Pyralidae; genus Acrobasis; species Acrobasis suavella. Next base: position 181,311 of record OW971940.1, read on the forward strand.
AAAAAGTTTTAGGCGTTTTTAATTTTTTCATCCTATCCCCTGTAGATAACTTACTAGTATATCACTCACTAATCTGACTCCCAAAATCAACTGAATTTACCGGATGTTTCCTAGCTAAGTGTCTGTCTAGGTGAGTGTGCAGGTACCTAGCTAGCAGGATTCAGCAACAACACTTGTATTCTTCTGTATTATCAGTTCACAATTCACACGTACACAAACACACAAACAGTCACAAGTTTCTGCTACACAGATAAGCAGACGACCCAACTACGGGAGCTATCTAGGGACAAGCGCGTGTTTACGAATACACCGTACGACTAACTAGTTATGTCGTCGCATTGTGGCGCGCAGTTAAAACTGCTTACATAGCATTCTGTGTCCATACACCCATGTCTTATAACTTGGGGTTCGGTTCCTTCGGTCAGATCCGCACACTTGGTCCATTGCAAAAACAAAATTTGAATATAAGTTTATTTGCTAGGCAATCCAGGCATATTAAATAATTGGCCAAGTGCGTGTCGGACCACGCGCAGTGTAGGGTTCCGTAGTTACGAATGCCAACTTTGAGTTCATGCCACTGAAAACGTCTAAAAACTAAATTTTCTATTGAATTTGTATGAATTTTCCTTTCCGAGTACATTTTATAAGTTGATCGTCTATAACTTTTTGATTTGTAAACCCTACTTACCTCTGATAGTTTTCCATTAAAGTTCGTTATATACACTATAGCTGTGAATTTTTTCACGTGTCCATATATGACTGTTTAGCAGATAGAGGGGGGGGACACTTGAGTCTAACAAAAATGTTCACTTTAAAACCAAATATTTTAAAAACGGATCCTTAAATCAAAAAACGGTATTCACAAGCTCATAATATTTTTGAAAGACCTATTCAACGATACCCCGCATGATTAAATGTCGAGAAATAAAATTGACTTTTCACTTTACTGGTATGGGAGCTACCCTAAAAAATTATTTTTTTAAGTATTTTATTTTGCCACTTTTTCCGCATAATTAATACATATACCCATGCCACATCACAGCTTTCTAGTACTTATAATCGCTGAGTAAAACCGCGGATGGACAGACAGACAGACAGACAGACAGACATGGCGAAACTATAAGGGTTCCTTGTTTACTAAGGTACCTTTTTTCATTTCATTTGTGTGCAAAGAAACCATAGAATAGTTTTGATAAAGAATTTTTTGGGTGGTGTGGTGACAGACGTACGTGGGCAACGCCCTGGTGTCGGTGAACCCGTGCCGCGCGCTGCCGCTGTACTCGGCCGAGCTGGTGCGCGCGTACGTGGCGCGCGCGCCGCACCAGCTGCCGCCGCACCTGTACGCCGTGGCGGCGAGCGCGTACCGGCGCGTGCGAGACCGCCGCGAGAGCCAGGTCATCGTGGTGACGGGCGAGAGCGGCGCCGGCAAGACGGAGGCGGCGCGCGTGTGCCTGCAGTGCGCCGTGCTGGCGCCCGGGGGTGCCGGGCCCGCGCCCGGGGGCGCCGGGCTCGCGCCCGGGGGCGCCGGGCCCGCGCGCCTGCCCGCCGCCGGCACGCTGCTCGAGGCCTTCGGCAACGCCGCCACCGCGCGCAACCACAACGCCAGCAGATTCGTACGTACTCCTGCCTGCCACTGTCGTCATTCGCTGGACGCTGCTCTGGTATTCCGTCTAACGAGTGTTGCGTGTGCGCAGGGCAAGCTGCTGGACGTGGAGTTCGACTTCAAGGGCGAGCCGGTGGGCGGCCACATCACGCATTGTGAGTACCACGCTTCGGCCCCTTTTATTGACAGTCAGCCCTCTTGCTACACTATTTACAACGTGGAAGGGACATACCCGACAAAAAAAAAATTCGGCATTTCCATACAAAAGTGTGCAGTCGCCCGGGCAATTTGTATGGGAATGTCAATTATTTTCGGTCTTTTGGCTGTTATTTTAATTTCATTATACTAAAGTGATCTAGTATAACCCGTTAATAGATATTACGGGTACGTCCCTTCCACGTTGTATATACTTAGTCTGGCCATAAATACTGTTACAATTAAAAATAAACAAAATATTACATTTGAATATGGAATCTGTTATTTTTATGTGATTTTTCATTGTCTTTTCTTATTTTGGCGCCAATACAATATACAATATTTTGCGATATTAAAATGGAATGGGGTGATAAATAAAACCGAATCGCTGTGATTGTATTACACAAAGTAGGTATGGAGCCAAATGCAATTTTTAAAACTCTCCGTACGCTTGGTATTAGTCAAATGTTTGTGTACCGGGTTATTAAAAGGTACAATGAGACCTCCTCTGTTTGAGACAGAAAAAGATCTGACCGTCCACGTAGTGTTCATACGAAAATGGTGGTCAACGCAGTAAGGGAAAGAATTCGAAGAAATCCTGACCGAAAGCAAAAGAATTTATCACGAGAGATGAAAATAGCACCTAGAACCATGTCGCGTATTTTAAAAGATGACTTAGGATTTGCAGCCTATAAGAGACGTACTGATCATTTCTTAACTAATAATTTAAAAAAGAATAGGAAGGTAAAATCGAAACAACTACTGAAGCGGTACGCAAAGGGAGGTCACAGAAAAATTTTGTTTACGGATGAGAAATTTTTTAATATTGAGCAACATATTAACAAACAAAATGACCGTATTTATGCTCAAAGCTCTAAGAAAGCTTCCCAATTAGTCGACAGAGTGCAAATGGGCATTATCTTCGTGGACTTCAGTGATGGTTTGGTGGGGTGTTAGCTATGGATGAGTGACTGAGCCATACTTTTGTGAAAAAGGTATCAAAACATCGGCACAAGTGTATCAAGATAGCATTTTTGAGAAAGTAGTTAAGCCCCTTAACAACACCATGTTCAATAACCAAGAACCGGGTCACAAAGCTCGGTCCACGCAGTCTTGGTTGGAATCGAACGTTTGCGACTTCATCAGAGCTGGAGACTGGCCGTCGTCTTGTCCGGATTTTAATCCGCTGGATTATGATTTATGGTCAGTTTTAGAGAGTACGGTTTGCTCTAAACGCCATGATAATTTGGAGTCCCTAAAACAATCCATACGATTGGCAGTGAAGAATTTTCCCATGGAAAGAATACGTGCTTCTGATGATCACTGGCCTCAACGTTCAAAGGACTGTATTGCAGCCAATGGAGATCACTTCGAATAAGCTTTTTATATTTTAAATTGTTTTCTCTTTATGTATTAAACTAACACATTGTAAAAGTAATAAATGTTATTTGCAATAGAAAAATATATTTTTACAGTATTTATGGCTAGCTAGTCTAGGTATATGTAATGTACATGGATAAAAATGAATTGCTGTTCTGTTCATTAGTCTCGCTAAAACGGCTTGACCGATTTAGCTAATTTAGGTTTTGAAATATTTGTGCAAGACCAGGGAAGGTTATATGATGAGAAAATATAGTATAATAACTTTTTATTTTGTGACAAAGAACTATATTAACATTAATTATTTACACGCTGTACCGGATGGTCGGACAGACCTGTTGGAGAAGGTGAGTGCGCTTCTGTGCGTGTGTGTGTCGTTGTCGGGTAGCAGTGGGGGTACATGTGTGTGTGTGTGTGCAGGAGCGCGTGTGCGGGGTGGCGGCGGGCGAGCGCAACTTCCACGTGCTGTACCAGCTGCTGGCCGGCGCGGACGTGCTGCTGCTCAGTGAGTTGCTGCACCACCACCTAGCTAGCTAATGATGGAGGTGCTACTACAGTAACAGTATATGGGCTGTGCTAAATAAATTACGCTGACACCTAGCGACAACTGTTGTTGCGCCTTTTACGGTTATTTCGTTAAAATGTTATGGATGTACCTATATCTATGACAATGGACAAGCCTTATAAACGATGTGCATGTAAAAATGTATTTAGTTCGCAATAAACCCAGTCAGAGCAAGACGCGTGCTATTTTATTTTAAATACTAAAAAAGAAAGGGCCAATCTGAACCTTATGGCCCGAACAACTGTCATTATTAAATCTTGTGAAGTAGTGTTCAAGTTTCTTTTCAATGGTTTACTTCACCAGAAGCAAGTGGTGGTAGTCTAAAGTTACTGTACATGAATAGAAACTCTGAGGTACGAGTCGCGTTTATACAGGGTCGAGCACGTGCCTCACAGATGCAGAGCCAGTGCCTAAACCGCTTGGCCACCACCGCTCCTTTAAATAGGTATTAGAGATCGCGAACCCAAAGATTTTTGTGTTGAAGTGTTATGGTCGACTTTCGATTGGTTTGCACTTTTGTGATTTTTATGAAATGAAACACAGGTTCTCTTGCGAGGTTTGTATTGCGACTGAGTAACTGAGATATGATACACTCGTTATAAGCCGTTGTAAAAAAATGGCGTAAACATCCCGCCCACCGAAGGGCGAAGTCCTTAATTACCTTAGTTAATTACACATCAAATAGTCTGTAGCATAACTTTGAAAGTTACCTGATAGAGGTGTCTATCTTTGAATAAATAAAAGAAAAAATATAGTAAAAGACTATAAACTAATTGACATTGAATCGAATTTATCAAACATAATAATAAATTTAGAAAATTTTCACAACTTACTATATCAAGTATCAGCAACTCCAAGATTTAGTATAGGGATTTTAATTAAATAAACTACTACTAAGTTAATTGCCAAAGGACTATACAATACTAATTTGTGTCGATTGGTAAAGGACAAATTCTAGAAAGTGATCTTTTAACGATACCACTACGACACTTAATACTGTAAACTCTTGTGAGATTGTCTTCTCCAGGATGTTTAGCTACGATACGGCCAATAGCCCATTTGCCAGGCGGCAGTTGGTCTTCTTTCAGAAGCACAATATCACCAATCTCATATTCCTTCTGTTTCTTAACCCATTTAGTACGAGTCTGAAGTCGCGTCAAGTACTCGTTTTGCCATCTGTGCCAGAAACTTGCTACAAGACGTTGTGTATGCTGCCATCGTGATAATTTACTTAGGCTGACATCTTGAAGATTTGGATTGGGTATAGATATAGGTGCTTCTCCAATCAGGAAATGTCCGGGTGTCAAAATTTCCAATTCCGTGTCTGATGTATCTATAGGGACCAACGGGCGTGAATTAAGGCAAGCCTCAATCTGGCAAAGTATGGTGGTCGTCTCTTCGAACGTTAGGTGAGTATTTAATATTCTTTTCAGGTGAAATTTTGTTGATTTCACGGCCGCCTCCCATAATCCCCCAAAATTTGGACTAAAAGGGGGGATGAACTTCCACTGCGTGCCATCTGCTGCAAGGATATCTGCCAAATGACCAGGTAAGTCAAGTTTTGCTTCTTTAAATGCTTCTTGCAAGTCTTTATTTGCACCAACAAAGTTTCGGCCATTGTCACTCCAAATCTGCAGACATCGTCCACGTCGTGACACGAATCTATTAAACGCTCCGATAAACGCCTCTGAGGTAAGATCGCCGACCAACTCTAGATGTATGGCCTTTGTGGACATACAAATGAATACGGCAATGTATGCTTTATTGGTTTTAGCTCCTCTGCCCTTTGACATTAAGATTTGTAAAGGGCCAGCAAAATCAATTCCGCTGCAAATAAATGCTCTAGATGGCGTTGTGCGCGACTTTGGAAGGTCTCCCATAAGCTGAGTTTTCGACATGGATTTATATCGAGCACATACGATACATTTATGTATGTGCGTTTTTATCAAGTCTTTCACTCGTATAATCCAGTACTTAGACTTGATGTAACAAAGCATAAGTTGGATGCCACCGTGCAATGTTTTTTGATGAGCTTCGGCAACAATGAGACGTGCAAAATGACATTGTGTACCAAGTATGATTGGATGCTTTTGATCGTAACTCACATCAGCATTTCTCAATCTACCGCCCACCCTGACAAGATGGTTTTCGTCTAAGTATGGATTTAGATTTCTTAAACTGCTTTCTCTTGATACATTTTTCCTTTTTATTAATGCTTCTATCTCTTTACTAAACTTTTCTCTTTGTGCAATTCTTATACATTTTATTGAGGCGTTTTCTAATTCATCTGTCGTAATAGGTTTATCCAAATGTTCTGCATTCTTTTTTGAATTTATAAACCTTAAACTGTAAACAATTGTTCTTAAAAGTTCTTGTAATGTGTTAAATTCTTCATTTATTAATTTTGGTTTATTTTCTTCCAGTTGAATATTTACTGTTAGTTTCTTCATTTCTAATTGTGTACTTGGAATGTTTGGTTTCGAAAAATGTATGTTTTTATCCTTGAGCCATTCTGGCCCTTCCCACCATAGTTTGTTGTCGAGGAGATTGTCCAAGTTTATTCCTCTTGACCCGATGTCAGCTGGGTTTTCTTTCGATTTGACATGAAACCATTGAGTGACGGGTATGTTGTCTAAAATCTCGACGACTCGGTTGCTTACGAATGTTTTCCATCTGTTCGGGTCGCCTATCAGCCACGACAAAACGATCGTCGAGTCGGTCCATGCAAAGGTTTGACCTTCATTCAGTCTCATAGCTGCTGTGACTTGCTTCATCAGCTTAGCTAAAAGAACAGCGCCACTCAATTCTAAACGTGGTAAGGATATAGGTTTGAGGGGAGCCAATTTAGTTCTGGATGCAATGATGCCTGTTTTGATGTCACCATTCTGGGTTTTAACTCTGTAATAGACAACAGCGCAGTATCCTTTATTTGAGGCATCACAGTATCCGTGGATGTTTATTTTACTTGTATCCTGGCTTGCATATATCCATCTTTTGATCGCAATTTTATTCATATTTTCAAAACTTTGTCTTAATCTTATCCATTCTTCTTCGTCTTTTTGTTCTATTATTTCATCCCAATCTAGTCTTTGTTTCCAAATATTTTGTATTAACATTTTTGCTGTGATTATTGCTGGTGATATCCATCCTAGTGGATCAAATAGGCTTTGAACATCTGCTAGGATGCTTCTTTTTGTTATAACTGTTGGTTTCGGGGGTAATTTTGTATGATAGTGGAATGAATCTGTCGTCATATTCCAAATTAATCCTAAAGTTTTAATTGTGCTCTCATCTGTAATTCCTTTCTCAACACAGTTGCTTCTCAATGGTTGTGGAATTTGATCTAAAAAGTCTTTATTATTCGATGCCCACTTTTGCAGCACAAATCCTCCATTTTCTAGCAGTTGTCGTAGTTGTCTACTGCCCTCTTTAGCGCCCTCTAGAGTACAATGACCGCTTAGACAATCGTCTACATAGAAATCTTCCTCAAGTATTTTAGCACCGATTGGAAATGTGTCACGTTCATCTTGTGATAATTGTTTCAGCGTTTTGATGGCTAGGTACGGGGCAGAGGCAGTACCGAACGTAACGCGTAGCATCCTATAATCTTCAACTTCATCGGTAACATTTTTTCTCCATAATATTCGTTGACAGTCAGCATCTTCTTTCTTTACTAGGATCATGCGATACATTTTTTGAATATCGGCTATGTAACATATTTCTTTCATACGCCATCTCATGATTAGGTTTCTTAAATCTTCTTGTAACTGGGGTCCCACGAACAATAAATCATTGAGTGAAGTATTGTTTGACCCCTTGCATGACGCGTCGAATACAATTCTAACTTTTGTAGTCTCACTATCTCGAACTACGGCATGATGCGGCAAATATATAGAAAAATTATCTTTTTCTTCCTTTGGCACTTTTTCCATGTGATTTAATTGTATGTACTCTTCCATGACTTTCGTGTATTCTTCTTTCAATTTTGAATTCTTTTCTAATTTTCGTTCTATTTGTTCCAATCTCTTCAATGCTATATCTCTTGTCTGTCCTACTTTTTCAGGCGATTTTTTGAAAGGTAACTTGACGATATATCTTCCTTCTGTTGTTCTAGAATGCACTTTCATGTAGATATCTTCACATGCTTGTTCTTCAAAAGTTAATTTTTTGTGTTTTGTGTCTTCGTCTATAGCCCAAAGATTTTTCAGGAGGTGATTCATATCGACGTTTATCTGATGGTGCATGGCGACAAGGTGAGTGTTTGTTGATAAAGGCTTATGTATATTTCCAAAGAGTATCCAGCCAAGGTTGGTTTCTTGTGCTACAGGTGAACCTTGCGGACCTTTTACTAAGTTGTTTTTCACGATTTCAGTGTATACATCAATGCCAAGCAATAAGTCGATTTTACTTGATACGAAGTATTGTGGGTCAGCTAGGGTTAAGCCTTCTAAGTGAGACCAATCTGTCTTCGGCTGTATTGTAGTACAAGGCAATGCAGATGTGATCGACTTCAGTACGTATGCTTTTACTTGCAGCTTAAAATCTTCATCGTGTCTTGATAGGAGATTTAATTGGACTGCATAACGCACTGCAGTAGTTGTGGACCCTACTCCGGTAACTGAACCTCGAATTGGGATTTTTTTGAGTTTCAAAAGTTGTGTTGCATTTTCGCTGACAAAAGAGGCCTGGGATCCAGGGTCAATTAGGGCTCTTAGCAAAGTATCTCGGCCACTCTCACTTCTGACCGGTACTAGTGCTGTTGCTAGTAATGCATTCTTCTGCTTTCGTGCAAAATTTGTTACTATTGACTCATCCTGAAGAGTTTCTTGTGCATCGTCATCGTGTGTGTGCGTTGAGGAAATTCCAGGTGATGAACTTATCTTCTCGGTGTCCTGTGAACCCTCTTCTTTCTTACAATAATGAAGTAGTGAGTGATGACGCTTCCCACAAATTTTACAAGAAGTCTTCTGTTTGCAATAATATATAGGATGGCCTGGTGATAAGCAGTTGTAGCATAGTCGATTGGTTTTGACTACCTCGCTTCTCTTCTCCGGGTCAAGTTTTGCGAATTCCTTACAGTGGCAAAGAATATGTTCTCCGTTACATAATTTACAAATCATTTGTGTACTTGAAGCATGAAAGGTACGTTCTTTGTTAGTTCTCTGTGTGTTAGATGAAGCTTGTAAGGTTACCTCGAGTGTTTGTATTTTATTTTCCAAAAAGGTTGTTAAATTTTGCAAAGTAGGTAGATCAGTTTGATATTCTTCACTTACATGTGTTTCCCATTCTTTGTGTGTGTCCGTGTCCAATTTTTGCACTGTTAGGAATATAATGATAGGATCCCAAGACACTGTACTGATATCCATTGATTTCAAACTGTTCAAACATTCCTTTGTTCCATCAATCAAAAATTTTAGCTGTCCTGGCGTTTGTGAGTTGATTTTTCTAAACGAAAATAACCTCTTCAACGTGGCATTCACAATAAGCCGCTTGTTGCTGTATCTGTTTCTTAATGTACTCCAGACTTCTTCATAATTTCGCTCCGTCACTTGTATGTACTTGATAGTATTTTTTGCTTCACCCTCTAAACATGACTTCAAGTAGTGAAATTTTTGTACATTGCTTAATGATTTGTTTGTATGTATCAAAGCCTTAAATGTATCTTCAAATGATTGCCACTCCTGATAAAAACCCGAATAATTAGGTAAAATTATCCGAGGAAGCTTGACTTCGGTGGTGTACGAACCCTCTTTTTTAGACGAGTGTGATGATGCATCTCCGTGTTGTGATGAAGCTACTTCTCTCTTTGTAGTAAATAACTCAAGCGCATCCGCCATTTCTGACTTCAAGTCCAAATAAATTTCTTCACATTCACTGTACTTTTCTTCTTTAAAATGTTTGATAGTCTTCCTTTCTTCTTTATTTGTAACTTTAATTAAAGTCTGATGAGCATCTTTAAACGATTTCCAGTAATCTTCCAACGATTGGATTCGAGTTTCTAAAAATCCTTTAGTTATTCTCGTTTTCGGAGACTTCTTATAGTTAGTTTTACATTTCACTATCAAATCATACAAATCTTCTAAAATCGCCGTGACTTCTTCTAAGTTCGCCATAGTTATTCACTTGTTATTTTATTTGCGTTAAAACGTTCGATTTGCAATAGTCACTTCAATGCATCAATATCTGTAGGTAGTATAGCCGCGCTCGACTCGTCCTTTTGTTCACTAATGATCTTCATATAGAAAAAACGGCTCGGCGACAATCCTTATCGGTTGGGTCGACCGGTTATTGCTCGCTGGTATGCGGTTCGAATAGGACCATTATGTTGAAGTGTTATGGTCGACTTTCGATTGGTTTGCACTTTTGTGATTTTTATGAAATGAAACACAGGTTCTCTTGCGAGGTTTGTATTGCGACTGAGTAACTGAGATATGATACACTCGTTATAAGCCGTTGTAAAAAAATGGCGTAAACATTTTGTTTTTAAAATTATAAAGAACTGAATTAGAAGACTGAACTGAAATCGTTTTGCCTCATCAGGAAATCGTGTATTGTCAATGTTTAAAATAAAGAGGCAATTTAAATAAAAAGCATGGATGTATGACAGTAGTGTGTTGCTAACAGAGCGGCTGAAGCTGCAGCGGTCGTGGGAGCACTACCGCATCCTGCGCGGCGGCGGCGCGGGCGGCGCGGAGGCGGGCGCGGCGCCGCGCTCTCCGCGCCGCGCGGTCGCCGCGCCCGCGCCGCCCGCCGCGCCGCCCGGCCCGCGCGCGCCTCACGCCGACACCGACCACTTCGCCTTCACCAAGGCGGCCATGGCCACGCTCGGCTTCGGCGGCGGCGCGTGCGGCGGCGTGCTGCGCGTGCTCGCCTTCATCCTCAAGCTCGGCAACGTGCAGTTCGAGCCGCAGCACAACATCGACGGCAGCATCGGCGCGCGCCTGCACCACCACTACGAGCTGGCGGAGGCGTGCGCGCTGGTCGGCGTCGACGCGGACGAACTGGCGGGCGCGTTGGGCGCGGGCCGCGGCGCCGGCGACGACGACAGCGACGCCGACGCCGCCTCCGACGTCGAGGCCGAGGCGTGCGCCGACTGGGCGGGCGCGCTGCGCGACCGCCTGCTGCACGCGGTGTACGCGCGCCTGTTCACGTGGCTCGTCAACGAGGTGAACGCCGCCATCGCGCCGCCCGCCGCCGGCAAGCGCTGCACGCTCGGCATCCTCGACGTGTACGGCTTCGAGTCGCTGGCGCACAACGGGCTCGAGCGACTGCTGATCAACTACGCGGCGGAGCGCGTGCAGGCCGCCGTGACGGGCGCCACGCTGCGGCGCGAGCAGGACGAGTACGCGCGCGAGGGGCTGCCGTGGACGCCGCTGCAGTTTAGCGACCACGAGCTGCAGGCCGAGCTGCTGGACGCCGGGCCCGAGTCCGTGCTGGGCGCGCTGCGCGAGGCCACGCAGCGCCGCGCCACCGATGGCGACTTCCTGCTGCGGCTGCAGCGCCGCCGCCACCCGCGCCTCAACCTCGTGCCGCCCGACCACTTCCAGTGAGTATGTCGCGCAGCGGCGCCGGCGGCCGCCCCGCCGCCGCCGCTGACGCTGGCCGTGCTCGGCAGGGTGGTGCACTTCGGCGGGCCGGTGACGTACAGCGCGCGCGGCATCGTGGCGCACAACCGCGACGCGGTGTGCCGGCGCTGCGCGGCGGCGCTGGGCGCGGCGCGCGAGCCGCTGCTGGCGGCGCTGTTCGCGGCGGCGCCGGCGCCCGGCTCGCCGCGCCGGCCCGCGTCGCTGGCGTGCCGGCAGCGCGCGCTGGTGGCCGCGCTGGTGCGCCGCCTGCCGCCCGCGCCGCGCCTCGTGCGCTGCCTGCGCAACGACCCGCTGCTGCGCCCGCACCGCTTCGACGCGCCGCTGCTGCGACACCAGATCCGCTCGCAAGGGTGAGGTTACTATGCTAACCTATGTGTTTGTTTACAAATATTCCGGTTAAGTATACATTGGGTACAGTGGCTAGGAAAACACAAATCCTAATGAGACTCCTGCTAGTTTGGTTTCTCGACAAACGGCGCGTGGGAATGCTAGTTTCATGACCAAATATGGTGATGTATTTGCAGAAGTATGCTGTAGTGGATGAATGTGAAGTAACCCAAGCATTTAATTAACTTTCAATTTAATTTCATTTTAAACTTAATTAATTTTATAATTTTTTGTAATAAATAACTTAAATAATTATGAAATTTAAATTACTCAGAGCAATAAATCAAATGTGCATGCTGTATTCGCTGCTAGTAGGCGGGCAAGTTATATGTTTTAATTTGTATATGTATAAAGTTATGTTATTCAGTAAGGAAACGAACCAAATCTATATATATAAAGGAAGAAACTGAATGACTGACCGACTGAATGATATATCAACGCACAGCCCAAACCGCTGGGTCTAAAGACTCCAAATTTGGCACATAGGTTATTTATGAATTCTAGGGGTGCACTAAGAAAGGGGTCCAAAGATTGTATGGACAAACAGGATTAGCTTGACCATTTTATTTGAACCTTCGCGTGAGTACTCCCGGCGGTAAATAAGTAAAAACGTGTTTCAAGATTTTTCAAAAATCATCTGAAAAATTTACGCACTTAGTCTTTTGTGTGTTTAAGGCCAGATTATTAGTCGTGAACCAACTAAGTACTTGTGACATAGTATTGCTTACATCGTCATAGTTTGTGCATTTTCTGTCAACCTTAAAAAGTAAAGATGTATCGTCAGCAAACAATACTACTTCACACAACTTTTCTGCAAGACAGGGGAGGTCATTAATATAAATCAAAAACAAAAGTGGACCGATTATTGAACCCTGAGGCACACCCATGCTCACAGGTGCACTATTTGAGGATACTCTGTTTATTTCAACTCTTTGAGTTCTATTATCAAGATAAGATGAAATAACAGAGAGTGCAGTATCAGTAACGCCATAAAATTTTAGTTTATTTATTAATATTATGTGATCGACACAGTCGAATGCTTTCGACAGATCGCAAAAGATACCTATAACGTCTTGTCGATTCTCCCAGGCTTCGTAAATAATTTGAACTAAGGTCGCTGCTGCATCAGTGGTAGAGCGCCCTTTTGTAAATTGCCATATTGGTGACAGTGAAGTAATTTATTAATATTAAAATACGATACTAGCTGGTCTAATATAATTTTTTCAAATATTTTACTTAGAGCCGGTAATATTGAAATTGGTCTCTAATTGTTCGGATCATCCATTCGGATTCCATTTTTCGGAAGGCACGCATAAACTGTGGGTTCCAAACGTCATTTAGAGTTTGCTCAAACCCATCCAAGGATTGGTCCTGGTCTACCCTTCGGGTTGCGGAGGTCAGACGGCAGTCGCTCTGTGTCAAAATTAGTATCCTCGTTAAATCACTCAGGTTAGGTAGGTAGCGGACTTAGGGCTCTGAAGCGTTTTCGCTGAGGATGCAACCGGGAATACGTTCGGATGATGAAGATGATGATGCCGCTGGTTCGCAGTATAATGGACATGGCGCTCCTGCGGCGCGCCGGGTGGTGTGAGTCGATGAGCGCGCGTGGCGTGCTGGCGCGGTACGGCATCCTGGCGGGGAGCGGCGCGGGCGGCGGGGCGGGGGGCGGGGCGGGCGGCGGCGCGGACGACGAGCCGGTGCGCGCGGCGCGCGCGCTGCTGCGGCCGCTGCCCATCCCCAGCGCGGAGTTCGCGTACGGCCGCACCAAGGTGTTCATCCGCAGCCCGCGCACGGTGAGCACAGCGCCACAGTAGCGGCAGTCGTCTGTGGCCGTGGTGACCGGTCTGTCCTTGTGCAGGTGTGGGAGCTGGAGGCGCTGCGCGCGGCGCGCATGGAGCGGCTCGTGGCGGCGGCGCAGCGCGCGTGGCGCGCGCACCGCCAGCGCCGCCGCGCCGCGCGGGAACACCACGCGCAGGCCGTCATCGCGCGCGCCTGGCGAGCCTATCTGGTGCGTATGCTCTCATTACTAAATAACAAATGCTAATCTATCTATATATATAAATCTATATAATATATATAAAAGAAGAAACTGAATGAATGACTGACGGACTGACATATCTACACAGCACAAACTGGTGCATGTAGAGACTCCAAATTGGTGAAACAGGGGTCCAAAGTATGTATGGAGAAACAAGATAAATTTGACCATTTTTTTCGAAACTTTGCAAGAGTAGTCCCGACGGTAAATAAGTAAATACGTGTTTAAGGATTTTTCGAAATTCATCCCCTAAGGGTGTGAAACGAGGGTCCAAAGTTTGTATGGAGAAACAAGATTAGTAATATCATTTTATTAGAACCTTCGCAGGAGTACTTCTGGTGGTAAATGAGTCAAGTATGTGTTTAAGCATGTCTCAGAATTCAACCTTTAGAGGGATGAAATCGAATGACCTACTAATTAGGCTATGCTAAAGCGGAGAGGGAGAGCGAGAGGGAACGGTAACTGGGACAGACGAAACAAAGTTTGCCGGGTCTTTACATAATAATAAATATATCTTTACCTTCGCAAATTACAAATTATTCGTTTTATAAATTGTAAATTAAATAATTTATTTATAATTTGCAAAGGTATTGATTTAAGGTAAGGCTCCAAACCGGACCGGAACCGGGAATGGGAGAGGGAGAGGGATTTAAATCTCTAGGTTATAATGAAGAATGTAAAATGTGTACCGTGGTAGGCTGCGCGCGAGTCGCCGGAGCGCTTGGGGCTGCGGCTGGCGGCGGCGGCGCGGCGGCGCGTGCGCGCGCTGGGCGGGCGCGGCGCGCGGCTGTGGGCGGGCGGCGTGGTGTGGCGCGCCTGGTGCGGCTGGGCGCGCCGCCGCTACCTGCGCGGCCTGTGGCGCCGCCTGCCCGCGCGCCACCGCTCGCCCGCGCTGCAGGCGTGGCCGCCGTGCCCGCAGCCCGCGCTGCTCGGCCGCACGGACGCGCTGCTGCGCCGCCTGCACCACCGCTGGCGCTGCCGCCTCTACCGCGCCGAGTTCGACCAGACGGCGCGCAACCGCATGCGCGAGAAGGTGACGGCGAGCGCGCTCTTCAAGGACCGCAAGCTGACGTACGCGCGCAGCGTGGCGCACCCGTTCGTGGGCGACTACGTGCGCCTGCGCGCCTCGGCGGCGTGGCGGCGCGGCGCCGGCGCCGCCGCCGGCGACCGCTACGTGGTGTTCGCGGACGTGGTGGGCAAGGTGGCGCGCTCGTCGGGCCGCGTGCAGCGCTGCCTGTGCGTGGTGTCCACGGGCGCGCTGCTGCTGCTGGAGGCGCGCTCGCTGCGGCTCAAGCGGCGCGTGCCGGCGCACAGCGTGTACCGGCTGTCGCTGTCGCCGCACGCCGACGACCTGCTGGCCGTGCACGTGCGCGCGGGCGCGCCGGCCGCCGACGAGGCCGACGAGCTGTCGCAGTGCTCGGCGCGCTCGGCGCCCGACGCGCCCGGCTGCCTATTCGGCGGCGAGGGCGCGTGGCGCCGGCGCGGCGACGTGCTGCTGCGCACGTGCCACGTGCTGGAGCTGGCCACCAAGCTGTTCCTGGTGGTGCAGAACGCCGTGGGCGCGCCGCCGCACGTCAACGTGGCCTCGGAGTTCGAGGCCAACTTCGGCCAGCAGACGGTCACGGTGGCCTTCCACGCGCTGGGCGAGCCGGCCGGGCCCGCGCGCCTGCTACGCCGCGGCTCGCGCCTCGACGTGCTGCTCTGATGGGTGCTCTTGGGGAAATGTTTCGTTTCGGTCAACAAGGAACAATGCACAGCGAGCACCTTATGAAGTTCCTGTGACGAGTCACCGTCAAGATCGCAGGGTCATCTAAATTTGGAGATAAGTTACTACCTGATTAGTAACTGTGCTCGTTTTGTACTAGCATCCGGCACCAGCCCCGTTGCCCCCATTTTGTCTTTAGCCATCCTTGTATACTACCTACATACTGAATGGCGATAGATAAAATATAGTATGTGACGTATGTATAATAGTATTAAAACGAACATCATTGCGCCGAAACATTAGTGCCAAACCGATATTTTAATTATTACATCAAGGCAAGTCACGGTGAATAATTTAAAATTATCGTACTTTTTAGTTCATATGGAAGTATTAAATTGTGATATCTTTGATAAAATACTTCTACTTTAAGTTCTATGATCTACATACACAAACGAACGCATAGAGGGGAGGCTGCGCTGTACGTTTGGTGCTTCGTTCAAATGTCTCAAAAAGACACGGCCCCAGTCGACGACGTCGCCGTTGCTCTAGCCTCTTTTTTATAATTATTTTACGGCTCTGGATACTCTAGAGCCCATATTTATTAATTCACTTCTTCATTCCTTACCCTAACCCGAACTATGCAATCAAAGATTGTTGTAGGTCCTTTGATTGCTTCAAGGGACTTTCTGGCGACATATCCATACGAGCCCACTGGTTTTCAGCCGATTGAGTGGCGGACGGCGCCTAAAGACGCCCACCACAGTCCGCAAATTAATAACAATACAGCCGCACTATGAGTGTCCACTTTAAACGCGATATTATCATGACAAATGAAATATCGTTGGAAGCGTCTTGGCTGTACGCTGATTAAAGGCTATATGACAGTTGATTAAATTAGGCATCCTCTATAGGCCGTAAAGTAATGATCTAAAAAATTCAATTAATCCGATATTTATATTACATACCGTGTAGAGTATTAACTTACTTGTTTTGTACGTAGCTTTAAATACGCTGATTCCTCCCTGCTGTGTTTGCATTAAGGTGTAAGTCGCGGGCTCGAAATCAAAGGTGGGCGCGGCTTAAAAGCATGCTGTCTCACTAACATTGTGTTCGGGCGAAGTAATGAGGTGAAATGCACGATAATCCGTAGTAAACCGAGCGCGTAAAAAAATACTTAGTCTTTAAGGAAAAGGGGTTTTAAGCGAAAACTACTTTATTAATCAATTACAAATAAAGTTTATTAAAATATTCTTTAATTAAGCAGTGTCGGTGTGGACTTTGTTTTGGAGATTATACACTTCCTTTATTACTTATTTACGCCGAAATTTGTGTAAAAGTAAGCACAAAAAAAACATTCTTTGAAAGCTTATAATTTATTATTAGCTTTTTATTTTACTATTCTGTATCCGTACAGACAAAATTTATAATGAGACGAAACGATATCATGTTAAACTTTAGATGTACAATGTCAAACAGTGGAAGAAATTCCCTCCAAAATTTGTATAGAAAAAGTATCGACTAGTTCAACGTTAATTAAAAAATCAAAGAATCTTCCCCTAGTGGGGGTTTAATTTTTAAAACTATATCCTGGCATCTTATCGGACTCAAAGGCATTAGGTACTACAGAATAAATGATTATACCGCACCTACCTACCGCGTGCAATGTGTGAACATGACGAGCGCCGCCTCCCCGGCGCGGTCGCCGTCGACTTGCTCTCTAAGTACTTTGACGGCGCAACGTACGACAAACAATTTGATTTTGTCAATTTCCTTAAGTGTCATTTCGTTACGTTTGTATGGCAGCATTTATTAGCCTTATTAAAATAAAACATGAGATTCAGTAAAGTGGCAGTACATCGCGTGTGCGCGCCAGCGCAGCCGCCGTTTTGTCCAAACCTCCATGAAGAGAGTACGTCGGATGTTTATAATGTGTAATTTCGAGTCTTAACTTTAACAAGTTGCTTTTCTTCGAAGTTTTCGTAGACGATATACAAATTTATATAAAACACCTAAAAAAATTTGTTTCTTTGATTGATAGTCTTTATTTTGAATTAAAAATATCACAATGGTTTGAAAAGACTATCATACTGAATTTCGATATTTTAATCGATATTTTAAAAGTCGGAGTTCAGTATGACAGTCGTTTGAAAATTATGAAGTCAAGATGCGATCAAAATGCGGAGAGTCGCCGCGTTTTCGTGCGGCATTTCCAGCGGCCTGTCACTGTCTGTGCAGCACTCGGCTCCCGGCACCGGCGGTGTTGCCTCCTTTACTGAATCTACAATATCTAAAGTAAGATAATTAATTTAGAAAAACTAGATAATAACAATTAGTGATTAGACATTAATAGTTCACTAGAAATTAGCTAGGCACTGAAATAATTCAATTGTTAATTGGGATGTGTACTGTACCTGCTTGTGTCAGGTTGGTGGGCGGAGCAGAGAGCGCATGCACGCATACGACCCGAGCGAGCCGGACTCCTCTTAGCTTCGCTAGACGCGCCCTCCCTTTCTAGTTTGACTTCTGATCTGTAGTTTTAAAATCATTTTTTTAAATAAGGGTATTTTGAAATCACGTTCCATTGCGATTCCGCGTCTATTTGCAAATGTTTTATACCTATTCGATATCACCATTTCCCGAAATGTTCACCATTAGTAAACATTGGCAATGCCTGCGGAATGGCACTTGATCACGACGACCGCGTTCCGTGTCGTACACCGTACGTACGCTCGTCTCTATCCGCCGCTGCGCCGTTGGGTACCGATGCAACTTATCATACATTACTCGACGTACCTATAGTTACGGTCAGGAAGGTGTAAATGAAGTGTTCGGTTCCGCGGGGCGCGGGCGAAGGGCGTCGCGGGCGGCCAGTGGCAACTAGTTTTATTTTCCAGGCAAATAAAAACCCGCAATTACTTTTAAACGGCTGAACTGTTTTTATAAAACATAACTAAGAAACACCGCAAAGGAACTTGCTTTCACATAATAAAACCGCATCGAAATCGGTTCATCCGTTCGAGCGCTACGATGCTACAGACAGACAGGCGTTAGCGTCAAAATTATAACACCCCTCTTTTTGTCGGGGGTGGAAAATTCATTTTTTTTGTCAAAAAAAAAAACAAGGTACGGAGCATTAAAACTAAAAAAGTAAATTTTGGGCGAGGCAGTGCCTCAGTTAGTGTGACCGACCTCGTACCAAGGTTGGAGGTAACGCTGTTTTGCATGCAGTATCACACGATAATGAGTCTTCCTTCGTCACAAATCAAAAGTTTGCTTCCTAGTCTTGCTACTGTGATGAAGGCGCATCGAGTTATGTTGCACCTCATTTAAAGTATTATTTAGTGGGCAGTGGGGTGAAATTCTTTAATTCAGAACTTTAAAAATAATGTTAAGCAATAGTTCCTACACGCCCAGCATTTTAATAGAATAGAATAGAATCATTTATTTGCATGATTTATACAACTACCCAAACTAACCAAAACGGTACATAGTCTACTTAATTAAATTCACATTATAGTACAGGATCCGTATATAAAACGACCTTCACCGATCGAGTAACCGGACGAAATGTGTTTTTTACAAATTAAAATATTTTAATAAATGTAACGGTGAACGGGTTGCCTAATGAAATCCTGTCAAGGATATTTTTAATTAATTATATAAAAGGTTTTTTTTTTTCAATACCTTCGCCGATCGAGTAACCAAAAAAATTTAACACCAATTGAAAGTCCGAAGTCTATAGAATATGCAAACGTAGGGTTGCCTACCTTTTTCTTGTCAAGGCTATAGGGTTGCTTAATTTAAACAGGTGATCAAAAAATGATACCTTCACCGATCGAGTAACCAAATCAATTATATATGAAAATAAAGATAATTTTTTTACGAATACGATGGTATACGGTTGCCTATGAAAAACTTGTCAGAAATTAGGGTTTTCAAGCGTTGAAGTTTGAAAATTTTTCACGGTTTGAAGTGAGCGAGAAAGAGAGCCTCTAAATTCATCCAGCGCAATAGACGAAGATGCAGCATAGCAGCCGTTAGCCCCACATCAGCCGCTTGAAATAGTGCAGGAGAGGGAGAGAGATAACATATACGCAATATTAAATGCGGTCGAGTGAGACGCGCCATAGCAACGAGTCCCCTCTTCGTGTCTATGAAACATAGTGCGCATGCTTTGTTGCCTGTTGACAAGTCAGTGTATGTGTTGGAGTGTAAACCGTAGTTTTGGAGCAACTGAAAAGATACTCTTATATGCACTTGCAAGTGTATAAAAAGTTATTGAAAAATTTCCATCGTTTTATTATGGTGTTATACATTAAATGTATAGAGTGTGTAATTCCCAAACACTTTGATTTATATTGTGTCAGAATACAACAAATTTTTAAAACTATTTATTGAAAAATATATGAGTAATATACTTATCTTGCGAATTTCGTTTATTTTATGAAGACTGAATATGAATAATAAAACTTGCAATATTTAATGTTTGTGAGAAAAAAAAAGATAATAAATGTAAAGAGAATACTGTATTATTGACACGATAAAATGTTTTTGGAACTTTTGTTACCAACATCACCAACAGAATCTTGAGTTGCTGAAGTAAGATGCATCTGAAAAATTATAATTGTTTGATGTTACAGAAAGTGGCAAATATTTGTCAATTCCTTGGCATTTTTTTCAATAGCAAATATATCATTTAAACGATTTTTTAGAATTAAAAAATATACGTATGTAAAAATTTATTATAAGTCAAAATTTTTTAACCTTTATTTGTTACTATATTTTAATAATTTAGTTGCTAAAAACATGTGTCTTGTGTCTGCCAACTTCTGTTTTGTTAAAAATGAAATATACAAAAATTATTTAGTAATCATTTGGAAAATATTAATATAAAGTATCACTAACTTCTTCATCTGCAATGAAATTATTGAATTTTTCATTGTAAGCATTTTTTAAAACAGTTATTTTCTTGTAACACTGTGAGTGATAACCAACTGAATCGAGTGATATATCAGTTATATTCACATCACCGTATTTGAAATTTTTAATTTTTGTAAATGCCAACTTTTATTTGCAGTTTCTTAAGGTTTTATCATCAAAGTCAATTACAGACTCTTTCAAACCACATAAAAAACACGTTTTTGACATTTTGAAAATAAATTCACAGATGAATTAAATTTAAAAAAAAAGTACACAGCAAGATTTAGAATTCCGTATCACGTTATATTATAACTTTTATAAGAATGGCGGGAAGTTGCTCCAAAACTACGATTTACACTCCAACACATGCACTGACTTTTCAACAGGCAACAAAGTTTCATAGACACGAAGAGGGGACTCGTTGCTATGGCGCGTCTCACTCGACTGCATTTAATATTGCGTATATGCTATCTTTCTCCCTCTCCTGCACTATTTCAAGCGGCTGATGTGGGGCTAACGGCTGCTATGCTGCATCTTCGTCTATTGCGCTGGATGGAATAGAGGCTCTCTTTCTCGCTCACTTCAAACCGTGTAAAATTTTCAAACTTCAACGCTTGAAAACTCTAATTTCAGACAAGTATTTCATAGGCAACCGTTTACCATCGTATTCGTAAAAAAAATATCTTTATTTTCATATATAATTGATTTGGTTACTCGATCGGTGAAGGTATCATTTTTTGATCACCTGTTTAAATTAAGCAACCCTATAGCCTTGACAAGAAAAAGGTAGGCAACCCTACGTTTGCATATTCTATAGACTTCGGACTTTCAATTGGTGTAAAATTTTTTTGGTTACTCGATCGGTGAAGGTATTGAAAAAAAATAACCTTTTATATAATTAATTAAAAATATCCTTGACAGGATTTCATTAAGCAACCCATCACCGTTACAATCATTAACATATTTTAATTTGTAAAAAACACATTTCGTCCGGTTACTCGATCGGTGAAGGTCGTTTTATATACGTATCTTAGACTATTATACAATTCTATTACTAAATATAATTTTAATTTTATTATCAAATTTTACATTTTAAAAATAAATTATTAGTATTAAATAAATTCAATGTAATTAAAACTCGCTTAACTTTTATTTTATTAAGTACTAAATATTTGTTTACTACTTATTTCTGAACAAAAACAATACAAAATAAGTTTGCAGTCAGCCATAGATGCCCGAATCCGTCGCGACGTCATCTTTGACCCGACCGTTTGGCGAGCCGACCGCTTCATGATGGCTTCATGCGAGCCACTACTTGTATATTGTAATGCGAGCGCAGTACCGGTGCCAGCACAACCCGACTCAAAATAGTTAACAAGTCGAGTTTGCATAATGTGATGTCAGTTAATTATAAGTTGAAAGTGCCAAAGCTAGCAGTCCGCAGTGCACGGTCACGTACACTAAAGACCGCAACATGAGCGTTTCGAAAACTAGAGAACAATGTGAAAAGATTGAAATAGTAGATACCTAGGCCTAGGCGACTCGAGTCGTGGGTGAGTTAGCTAATTTATGTACATAGTTGGTGTAAGTGGGTGAGCGGGGACGTGCGAGAGCCGCTCGTGTGACGCAGTGCCTGAGTGGCGCCTGTTGCCAGATGACCTATTTGCTGTTACGGAGCCAGTGACGTCACTGGTGTTGTGGCGCGCCTGCCCGCGCCCCGCGCCCCGCCCCCCGCGGTGCGCGAGCAGCCGCTACAAAGCGATATCTCATTTTTGTTGACGAGAAATTGCGTGCATGTTATGTTTTCGATAAATTACTGAATATGGAAACGTTTTATTGTTTATAATAAAACCATTAAAACATGCTTGTTTTTTTTTGTCGTGCGGTCGAAACTTGAATGCACGCATCCAAGTATCAACCACGCCTATGGTTCTATTAGTAACCACGCCTAGAGGTAGCGAGTATTTATTCTGTGCCTAGAGTTACTTAACCTATTAACAGCGTGGTCACCTATCCAAGTTGCGACCACGCCCAGAGTTGCTTAGCCTGTAAAAGCGTGGTCACCAATCCTAACCTGTGAAACCGTGGTCACCGTGGTAACTAGGAAGTTTGATTAAAACTTGCTGCTAAATTGAGGTTTCCTCACTTGCTCTGGAACAAGTTAGTCGCCCAGAGACATTTTATTTAACCCCATACGTGAATCTGCCGTAACTATTTAGCATCTGTCCGAACCAGAATCTGTCCTAAACCGAATAAGCGGAGTTATTATTTGAAATAAATTAGGTATTTGAAGAAAAACTGAGACATCGTTTAACCCTTTCAAGGTTAGACTTTATCCGTCTTATTATAAAACTCAGGCTAACTTTGTTACTAGGTTTAAACCATTATCCGACCAAATCAAGTTGACATCTAGTAATGTCAAACATCTCACCTGTCAATGTCAACTTCATTTTGGGCGGATAAAGGTTTAAACCTGGTAACAAAGTTAGTCCTGTTTTTATAATAAGATGGTATGGGTATGTCAGTACTACGCACACTGATTGCTGTTATTAGTAAGTAATCGTAAACTTGTGGTATGGGAATAAAACAAAACAAACAACGCTTCACAGATATGTATATGTAAGAAAACAGCATAATTAACCTAATGTTGATATATGTTTACAAGTTACAAGGGATAGAGATTCGACTTGGACGAGACAACCAACGCCTCACTTGATGGAGCACGCGAACTGCGCCCGCAGCCGCCGAAGCGTCTCCGACGACGACTCGCCCTGCGACCAAAACAGTCACTCTTCATTTTATTAGTTTGTACTTGCTGGTCTGGGGGAAACAAAAAATCTTAGAATGTACCAGCTGCTCCCCTTCCCGCGCAGATCGTAGAAGCCGATCAAGGGAATGAGCGAAAATGTGAATCATGTTTATAGGCGATGCGACTCTCAACTCATCACTATTTCGATTCCTTATCCCACCATCACGCTAAAAGTGGGCCTCTAAAGTCTTGCGACCCTGGGTTCTGTCTGCTCAGAGCCGCAAGACCTAAAAACTCTGTCTGTCCCATCAGGGACAACGACGTGATAGTATGTATGCCTTTGGGGTTATAATGCTGAATTTGTGTATCTGCCCAAATAGAATGACCTTAACCAAATATCACAGATCTGTATAGAGTTTTAACAGAGCTACTAAAATAGAAATACATATTAATTTATTGGTAAGTACATATTTACAAATATATCCAGCGCTTTCCAGCAACCTTGATGCAGGTCGCATGGTCAGGGGACCGGACGTGTGGCTGAAAATGATGAAATAATGAAATATTCAAACCTTTAGCGGAGCGATGTGGTCATTGTCATTCTGCATATCGTCAGCGTGTAGACTTACTGCAATTTGAGGTCAAAAGGCATCAGCATTAATTCAGAGAAAATCAGTTATATAAGATATGTACGAAAGGTAGGTTAGTAATTGAAAAATAAATACGATTTTACTTTGTTTAATTATGATTTAGCTGTTGCCCGCGGAGTTGTCTGCGTGGCTACAGAGGTAATAAAATGTCCCATCTTACATGTTCCGGGATAAAATGTACCTACATGCGTTAATCTAAATCATAAAAGCTATCAACAACTATAATTATACAAGGTGGAAGGGGGGACCGTAATAAATCGAACCACGGACTACACTAGATCATAGTATTTAGTATAATGATATTAAGTAATAACAGTCAGAAACAAAAATAAAAATTTCGACATTCCCATACATCTCGTATGGAACTGCCGTTTTTTTTTTTTGTGTAACACCGTGTGAGTATGTGTATACAAAAAGAATCGACATTTTCATACAAGTGTTAGGCCGGCCCGGCAATTTGTATGAAAATGTCGATTTTTTTCTTCGAGTATCAAGCATTGGTCATATTGACGGTCTGATTTGCTCCGTCAAGGATCGGACAGGGTTTTATATAGCAATGATCGATCATGAGCTACCTCTGGGGTCGGGCGTGGCGGGCGTGTTTCCGTTGTCGTCGCGCGCGCGGCCGCTGCGGCTGCTGGGCGGCGTGCCCGCGCTCTCCCAGCCCGCGCCGGACCCGGACGCACCTACACCACACAATAACTACAATACTCTAACTCACAAAACAAAATAGCGCTATGGTTTAATTTAGCTCGCAACAGAACTCCTCACCTCTTCGTTCATTCTTATTCGAAACGATTCATGCAACTGAATTTTCCGTCGAAGTGGTCGCCGGGGAGTGACACAGAACAAAGGTATATTTATAGGTAATATAGTTACGTATTAGCTACCTATAAATATACCAAAATTTATTTAATTTAAAAAAAATTATATGAGCGGGCAATCAGTCCAGGTTAGAAAAAAAAGCATAATTCCTACCAAGGATTTCTTCTCAATTCCTATAACTTCCAACCTTTACTTTACATACATACCGACAGAGCAACTTAAGAATCTAGCGGCTCCAAGCAGACAGCGCCCTGGGCCGCAAGAACAAAGCCACTTTTGGAGTCATGGTGGGCAAGAAGATTAAAAGCAATCTATATCGGTAGTGATGGCTTGCTAGCCGCATCGCCTATTTCAAAATTATAATTATCATACATTTCGCCGCATTTTCGCCCATTCCCTCGATCAGCTTTTACGATCTGCGCGGGAAGAAAAGCAGCTGGTACATTCAAAGTTCTTTCTTTCCTCCTAGACCAACCTAAAGTTAAATAATATAAATAATTAAACAGACAAATCACACTGTTGGCGGCTAGTATCGCCAACAGAGTTCTTTCAGAATCATGTAGACGCCCAACGTGAATCTGAAAGAACTCTGTTGGCGGTAAGGGGTGCCTCAAGGGCCACTTCCGCCACACCATAATCTGTACTACATGACCTGGATGGTGTACATGATTCTGGAAGAGCACTATTGATGGTTAGGGGGTGGCCCAAGAGCCACCAACCCCGCAGCTATACTAGTTGAGCTACTTGGGCTGGGTGGTCTACATGACTCTGAAGGAATGAGTCCGCTCTTGGCGGCTATCCTACCTCATACATAGGCGATGACTTGATGAGCATTATAATATTTTTTATCACACTGCCCTCTTATTTTGGGCATTTTTCAAAATGTCTTATAAATCACTGGGCCCATATCATAGATATTAAAAATGTCATACTGTCGGTGTGGTCCGTGCGGCGGGACAGCGACAAACTAGGAGAGGTGGAGTCGAGTTCGAGCGAGGACTGCGAGGCGCACGAGTCATCGGACTCGTCGGCGCAGGCGGAGCGCGAGCGCGGGGAGCGCGAGGCGGCCGCGCGCGCCGCGCTGCCCGTCGAGCTCGACGCCGACGAGTCCGCCTCCTGCTCCATGTCCTCCTGCTAGCCAAACACACTCCCTTGTACTCGTAATACTTCATACTAGACAATTTACTTACATGCTACCGAACTAATTATACAACAGCCTGTCTGTAGTAAATGTGTAGAAAAAAAATGTAGGCGCCACTCAATAGTCAGTGCCCTCGCTCAGTTTGTAATTTGAATTTAGTGTGAGGCTATAACCAGCGGGCGAAGACGCGTCCAAATAAGTATGCCATGGATTGGATATCATGGAAGAATCGAGGTGACAGATACACGTAACATAATACATAACATATAGCGACGAAACATAACCATCCTTTTAAGCTTCACCGTAGTCGAGTAAGAAATGTCCGAAAATATTGCAGATTTTCACAGTTCCTAAAACATACACAGTATTCTAAGTTTTTAGGGTTTCGGACCCAAAGGGTTAAAACGGGACCCTGTTACTAAGACTCCGCTGTCCGTATGTCTGTCTGTCACCACACCAGGCTGTAATCTCATGAAACATGATAGCTAGACAGTTGAAATTTCCAAAGATGATGTATTTCTGTTGCCGCTATAACGACAAACAGTAAAATAAATTAAAGTTAATATTTGGGGGGGGGGAGGGGGCTAAAAAAAAACAACAGACGTGTTTTAAATTTTTACTTCTAGGTTTCTTTTTAGGTTTCAATAAATGCATTATGTAATTGTTAGCACACATGTAAAAGTAAAGAAAGTTGTCGTCTATATTAATGCCATCTTAAATTATTGCCCAATACTTCGTGAAAAATAACGAAGCCGCTAGTATGACCACAGCTTTATCGCGATCACATTTTAGTGAACAAAACGTACGAAGCTTCGCCGCGCATTGCTTCGGGGCGATAGACGCAGGTGCAGCCAAAGCATAACAAGAAACCCATATTTATTTGTAACCTTTGATCTTGAATATTTTTTTACGCACCGATGAGATGAGGGCTTTTGCCATTTCATTTATTTAGTAAAGTGACCGAACTATGTACTGGCCTTATAAATGAATCAATCATTCCGTTAATGCTTGGGCCGCACCTGCGTCTATCGTCCCGAAGCAATGCGCGGCGAACCTTCGTACGTTTAGTATACTAAAAAGTTACCGCGATAAAGCTGTGGTCACATTAGCGACTTCGTTATTTTTCACGAACTATCGTGCAATAATTCACGATGGCATTAAATATAGACGACAACTTTCTTTACTTTAACATGTGTGCTAACAATTACATAATGCATTTATTGAAACCTGAAAAGAAACCTAGAAATAAAAACCTAAAAATTCTAACACCATTTTATCGTTCCCCTCCATATTTACACATTAACAACCGTGGCACTGGCACACAGCACGCGTCTTAAAAAATTGAAATCAAACGCCAAAATGAACAACGCTAGTCCGACCACGCAGATAGCGAATTGTTACCGCGCTAAAACTCTTTGATGTACCGCCAAGCGCGCGATAGCGAAAACGCAGCCTGAATATTCGGGACGATACCCGATAACGACCGGTCACATTTGCGTGTATCGTGTAATAGCACGAAGCTTCGTGCCGATAGGCGCAGGTGTGGCCCAAGCATTATTAACATAGTCTACAGGTCTACTACATACGATACGACGACACGTGTGCATGCGTACATACGTGTGACGAACCGAGCGGCACGTCGACGGCGAAGCGGCGCAGGCGGCGCGGCGCGGCCGCCCGCCGCGGGCTGCTGTCGGCGCTCGAGCTGCAGCGCGCGCACGCCGACTCTGATCATTTATTAAACAAAAAAAAACTTAATTTATTGCCTGTGACACCAACAGAAAAGATAAATACGCCGATAGGGTCGAGTAGACGCAAGAAATTCACAGAGCCAGTTAGACCTTGAACAACTGGCAAAAAAAAATCGCCGCAGTAAAAAGGCTTTTATTAACCACAGTAAACAAATATGAAAGAATTTAAAAATATCTTAATAAGCGACAAACATGTGATACTTTAACGTTTCAATTAGAAAGAGAAGTCCGATATGAATTGGTGACGTCACAGTCCATATCGTCTATACAGTTGCCATAGAAAATAGCGTTTTTGCGTGTGAAATAGACATATTTCCGTAAAATCGTTATATCTCGTTCGTTTTTCAACCAATTTTTAATTCTGTTTTCACTGTTAGTACTTTATTTTTATGGATAAACTATAGTTAGATAACATATATTTTTCCAAGCATATTCCCTACTATCTGTATATAAGGTAGGCATAGTTCACCTGGGCGCAGTGCTGGCGGCGAGACTGTGGGCGAGGCCGGGCGCGGCGAGTTGGGAGGCGACGGTGGCGCGGCGGTGGGCGCGGCCGCTACCTTGTGCTGCAGCAGCGAGTAGAAGCCGCGCGCAGTCGCGTTGTGCGGCTCGTACTGCAGGATCAGCCGGCAGTACTTCAGCGCCTCTGAGTACTGCCGCTGCATGATAGCCGACAGAAACTGCAAGGATCACGCTATGCCGTTAATATAGATCCTTTTAAACGCGACACAAACCGACAAACTGAACCCAACAAATAGAATCAAGTTAGTTAAGTTACTAGTTCTGTGTTATTTTTATACCTCAGCTAAAAATTCGCTCGGTGCGGAGACCGGGTCGTTGCCATCAGAACCTTCGTCGGGAGTGCGGGGAGCGGGATCCATGGTGTTTCGCTGCGCCGGCAGTGTAACGACGAGACGGCGCGCAGGCGGCGCGGCGCGGGGCTCCGGCCGGCTCTGGCTGAGGTGCAGCGCGGCCAGCGACGCGGTGGCGAGCGCGGGCGCGGGCGGCTGCGGCGGCGGCGGCCACGCGCCGCGCCACGGACTCGCCGGCGGAGGCTGCGGCC
The DNA here is from genome assembly GCA_943193695.1 of Acrobasis suavella. Lineage (NCBI taxonomy): Eukaryota > Metazoa > Arthropoda > Insecta > Lepidoptera > Pyralidae > Acrobasis > Acrobasis suavella. Next base: position 209,869 of record OW971940.1, read on the forward strand.
TCGGCGGCGCCGGCCGGTACAGCCGCGGGTTGGGCACCGGTCGCCGGTACACGCGCTTACGGCGCCGCCCGCGACCTTCGGCACGCTTGCTCTTCGGCTCACTTTTCGGGGGGCCCGGATATCTTTGGGATAATAACAAAGATTAAATAAATCTTCCTTTCGTTTGCTGATTGAATAATATATATGTTACCCTAGCCACAGCATAGTACTAGTACTCACCTAGCCCTTATGCTTGGGCCGGACCTGCGCCTATCGTCACGAAGCTTCGTGCTATTACACGATACACGCAAATGTGACCGGCCGTTATTGGGTATCGTCCCGAATATTCGGACTTCATGTTAGTTATCGCTCGGGTGGCGATACATCAAAGGACTTCGGCTTGCACGCTGCACGCTAACAATTCGCTCTGCGTGGTCGCACTTGTTTTGTTCGTTCATTTTGACGTTTGTTTTCAACTTGCTTCGCTTTTTTGACTACTTAATATTTTTTATTACGCAATTTATGTTTGTTTACTTGTTCGCAAGCATTACATGTTATAATGTGTCAACATTGTATTATATTATAAGTATTTATTAATTAAAAGACAATTATAATAATATGACAAAGCCCTTTCTGGCGAGTAGGTACCAATACTGTAAAAATGAGTTTCTTTCGGCGTTTCTTCTCAGCAGTGGTCGTTACGAAGCGCTGGTATCGGTAGCTTTTCTTTAAAAATAAATTAAATTTTAATATACTTTACACGTAACATAAATTATACTTATTGACGTGTAAAAGTGCCTGTAAAGGTCTAATTACTGAATAAACATTTTAATCTTTGAATTTGAATCTTGTTAGGATGGTGCTATGCGACGGTGCCACGGTTGTTAATGCGTAAAAATGGAGTGGAACGATAACATAGTGTTAAAATTTGTAGCTGTTTCTTTCTAGGTTTCTTTTTAGATTTCAATAAATGCATTATGTAATTGTTAGCACATATGTTGAAGAAAAGAAAGTCGTCGTCCATATTTAAAACACGTAGATGACGCCATCTTGGATTATTGCCAGATAGTTCGTGAAAAATAACGAAGCCGCTAGTGTGACCAGTGCTTTATCGCGATAACTTTTTAGTGTACAAAACGTACGAAGATTCGCCGCGGGTTGCTTCGGGACGATAGCACAAGTGCGGCCGAAGCGTTACACTATAAAACGATCAATAAAATTTTAAGAGTACTGACAGCCTGGGATTTGGCGTATAGCGCTGGCGACGTAGTGCGGCTGGGGAAGGCCCGAACTCGGAGCGGCGCGGCAGCCGCGGCGCGCCCAAGTCGATGATATCACCGGCCTCTTCCTGGAATTCTTCTCTGCAAAAAAGTAAGTAGTAGGTATAGGGTGGACGCCCCTAATACCAGCAGCTAATTTTGGTACAGGACTATACCAGGCCACTCAGAAAGTATTGCGAAAGAAAGTTTTTATGTATGTGAGACTGGCCGGTTACAATTTATTTTGAAAATATAATTATTTATAGGTACGTTCCAATTTTAAAAGTTCCCTCTTAATTTTTTGCGGACTAATTCAAATTATCGTGTCTCATTGAAAAATGGATCTGAGCCTAGAACATTCTTGCACTATGATTTTTTACGATTTCAAGTGTCGCCTACAACCGGATGAATCATACGATAGGCTCAAATGGCATTTATCGGTGAAGGCCCTTCCAAAACAACCGTGTAACGTTGGTATAACGAATTCGAGCGCAGTCGACTGACTTTGAAGGATGAGGAAAGAAGTAGTTGCCCTTTGACGGCTGTTACGGAAGAAAACGTGCTAGCAGTGAAAAATTTAATCCACGACAATAGGTGAGTTACGTATCAGGAGATTCAGCACATCCTGCAGATTGGATCAGGAAGCGTTCACGAGATTCTACACGTGCATCATTCATCGCGTGAGGAGGATATTTTCACTATGGGTGCCGCACAACCTTACAGATGCTCAAAAGCAAGCCCGGGGGGAATGGTGCCGCGATATGATAAACAAATTTGAAGCAGGCTCGTCTCGGCGTGTTTACGTCATCATTACAGGTGATGAGTCCTGGATTTATCAATACGATCCAGAAACGAAGCGCCAGTCGACGGTTTGGAGGCTTAAAAACGGATCAACGCCTACCAAAGTAAAGCTATTTATTTTATGAACTGTACCGAATAATTTATCTTTGACCCAGTCATCTACCCAATTCTATAAAATGTGTACCAAAAGGCTGACATTGGGGGCATCCACCCTACATAAAACTGAGATAACCTCTACCTGTATAGTACTGTATACCTACTTGAGATTTAAATTCCGATTGTTGAAGAAAATAAACACATTTTTCAGCTATTCTGGTCTGGAGTCGTGTCTTCCCTGATGGCTCTCCTTGGGGAGACAGGGTAGGGAATGGCTCCTCTTGGGCAATTATCAGGATTTTTTTAAGTCCCCTTGTCTTCCCTAGGTCGGGGAGATATCAGCCCTTACTTTTGTGGGGGGGGGGGACCGAGCTTGTCCGACGTTAACCCGCTTTGGGAATGTAGTAGTGCGAAATGTATTACAACCGTTCTCTGTCCGACCTTAACCCTCCTTGGGAATGGTCTTGTGCGAAAAGAACAATTACAACCGTTCTCTGCCCGACGTTAACCCTCCTTGGGTTGGAAATGCAGTTGTAGCACGAGATGACGAGAGTTTGTGTTTAGTCCTTTAGACGACGACTCATCCATAATTCCATATCTGTGACGACGACATTCACAGGAGTGTTGCAAGACTTGCGAGCAAAAGCATTAAGTAGATTACTATATTATGTAAGCAATAGTATATAATATCCATAGTCTAATCGATACATCGTGTCCTCGGAACATAGTCAATATTGATTGGACTATCGATATTATATTGAATTTAACGTTTAACGTCGGGCAGCGGCTGGTCGTAAAGCTTTTCACACAAATGCATTCCCAAGGAAGGTTAACGTCGGGCAGAGGCCGGTTGCAAATCTCTTCGCACGAATGTGTTCCCAAGGAGGGGCTAACGTTGGACATGCTCAGTGCCTCTCTCCCCCTCAATTGCTTGTATATGTATCTAAACCCTTAATCTTTATTGACAAGGGATTCACGTCACGAGTACTAACAAAATAAAAAAAGTAAGGTCTGAGTCGGGAGACTCAGACCTTACTTTTTTGTTTTTTATTTTGTACTTTGTGGGGACAAAGGAAAACACGAGGACTAAAAAAATCCTTACGTCTCCACAAGAGGAGCCAGCAGGATAGACACGAGTCCAAAACCGAAACAGCATTTACTACGACGGAAGTGATGGTTACATGGATCCACCTTAATCCCGAGCCGGGACTATTACATATATATTAGGCCTTAGGGGAAATCCCATGCTTACCGGTCGCCGGCGACGCCCGCGTGGTAGTCGAGCCGCGTCTTCACAACGATGAATTCGCCCTGCAGCTGCCCGCCGCTCTGCGCAAAGTCAGCACCATTTCTGTGAACATTTATGCCGCAATAAGTATCGGATATATTATATAGGTACTTACCTACTATAAAATGTACTTAACTACTGTGTGCAAGAGAGTCCTTCGGCAAGCATATGGTACAGGCGGGTCAGTGTTTTTACTTACCTCCGGCATGTCGGTGGTTGCGTGTGCCGGAGCATCACCGGTTTTCTCTTGACGCCACTCCGGAGCAAACCTCTAACGCTCAGTTGAAAGTAAGCACCGTACCAAGTACTACCTAGTTGATTGAAGCGAGAGAGCGAAGCGTGCAGACGTCTTTAACTTACTGTCATTTAATTATATATGAGTCGAAATTCTTACTTTTTTTTAGTTCCGTACCCAAAAGGTAAAAACGGAACCCTATTCTAAGACTCCGCTGTCCGTCCGTCTATGTCACCAAGCTGTATCTCATGAACTGTGATAGCTAGACAGTTGAAATTTTTAAAGATGATATATTTTTTCTGCCGCTATAACAATAAATACTAAAAACAAAAACTAAGGCTCCCATACAACAAACGTGATTTTTTTATATATAACGGTACTCGCACTTGGCCAGTGACATTTCCCACAAAATAGCATGCCGGGTGGCGTATATGGCTTTCCGTTACCTTAACACCTCGTCCCGTCGAAGAGCGACGAACTATAAATCTCAGAAAACCCATATCTACGTCGTCACCCCAGGGGACGAATTAGAGACGGGATTACAGCCTCATCAAATACAAATTCTCTAGAAACCCGAGTTCACCACGTCAACTAAAGTGCAACGAGTTTACGCGTTTTTTAAGTAATAAGCGCAATTACCGCCAAAAACCCGAAACGAGCTCGGATGAATTGGATATACAACTCTATTGCATTGCATAAGCAGTAGTGTATGCTTGCGATTAAGTTGTTAACTGTAATATACCTGAGATAGAGAGCAATCTCGCCTAATATTTCTGCCAACATTTAAGCTGTAAATGTACCTAGTTTCATCCCGTGACCAAGGGCTGGTAACTATGATTATGGCTCAAAGAATCAGCATTGCCATACAACGTGGCAATGACGTGGATATTTTAGACATGTTTGTATTTTTTTTTTTTATTTAATTTAATAGGAAGACCAACAGCACATTCATTGAATTAGGTAACAACTTAGATATTAAGAAGCCAATTACAGGTCCTCGCATATAGATACTTATAAGTTAACAATAAAATTGAACAAAGGATGGACACACACACACTTTAACCAATAAATGATGAAACTAGCCTATTTAGGAGCCTTATAAAATTATAAAAATAAATAAACAAATATACTTAATACATAAAATCAGCATTACGCTACTGAAGCAAATGTTCATATAGTAACCGCTTAGCTGTCGCTATGCTTGTAGTAAATAAGTCTATGTCAACTGTTCGAGATATATTATTAAAGCTAATGCCCACGCGCAAGGCAAACTAGTTTTTTCGATAGTTAGTACAAACTACTGGAACAAATATAAGGGGATTGAATCTTAGTGGTCTGGATGGGCAATTTAGCTGCAATTTTGCCAAAAGTTCAGGAGAGTCAACTATACCAGAAGCTATCTTAAGTAAGTAGACTAAATCCGCGACATCTCGACGAATCTTTAATGGGACCAGGTGATGCCTTTTACATAGATCTAAATAGTTTGCTGAACTATAATCAAGTTTTAGACGAAAGCAAAGGTATTTGACAAACTTCCTTTGAATGTTTTCGATGCGATCTATGTAATCCTTGTACATGGGATTCCAAGCTTGAGAGGCATACTCAAGGTGAGTACGTACATAAGTACAATATAATATTTTTATTGTTTTTAGATCTTTAAATGATGCCGCACATCTTAGAACAAAACCTAGTGCTTTGTTGGCTTTCGAGACTATTTTGTCAACATGTGTATCAAATATTAATTTAGTGTCGTGATATATTCCCAAATCACGCACTGTTGTGGAACGCTGAAATGGTTGTTGCTTGAGCATGTAACTTGTGGGTATAATGTTCAGTTTTCTTGTGTAGGTAACTACACAACATTTCAATGGATTGAGATCAAGACCACTGAAAGAACAATACTGCTCAAGCCGAGAAATATCAGCCTGAAGTGCAGATGCATCTGTTTGAGATGATATAGCAGAGAATATCTTCATATCATCCGCAAAGCAAAGCAGCTGAGATGAATGGAGACAATTTTGAATATCATTAACCATGATGTTAAAGAGAAGGGGTCCGAGCGGCGAACCCTGGGGGACACCACTAGGGATGTCAACCCAACTAGAAATATAATAATTTTTGACTACTACTGCTTGGGACCTATGGTCTATATAGGAAGAAAACCACCTAAGGAGGGAGGAGGAATTGTGTAGACATTGACTACATCGAAAATAAGGTCATCAAAATTTTAAAATTTAGATGACCTAATTTTAATTCTCGATACACACATACATCTATACTATAATCTATCTATACTATACTATGTAAGAGTAAAAAAATGTGTCTGTACATTGAAAATTTTTCCAAAAAAAATATTTTGGGCGATAAAGATATAGTTATAGAGTAAGAACATAAAAAAATGTCTGTCTGTTTGTCTGTTTGTACACGCTAATCTCCGGAAATACTGGACGGATTCGAATGAAACTTTTTTGTTATATATGTAGCTGTGAAGCCTGGGCAACATATAGGCTATAATTGATTTTGGAAAATGGAACACATGATGCAGAACTATAATGGTCCAGCTAAACTATAAGAAATATTAAAATGCCGCCTTAGCAAAAGTTGTTAAGTCTGATAAGAACTTTTTGTTGAGTTATATATAATACAACTGGCCAAGCGCGAGTCGGACGCGCGCGAAGGTTTCCGTATCATAATCTATGAAAAATCACGTTTGTAGAATGGGAGTCCCTCATAAATAATTTTTTATTCTGTATTTATTATGTTTTTATTCAGCGGCAACAAAAGAAACATCATCTACAAAAATTTCAACTGTCTAGCTATAATGGTTCATGAGATACAGCCTGGTGACAGACAGACAGACAGACAAACAGACGGACGGTCTTAGTAATAGGGTCCCGTTTCTACCCATTTGGGTACGGAACCCTAAAAATCGAAGATTTGGAACACCTGTCGCAGAACCAAGTTTTTATTTGAATAAATATTTGTTTACTTAAATCGATGATCATCTGATGTGGAAATTTAACATATCAGGTTAAAGTTGTTTAGCATAATATAATAACATAAGCTGAGAGTAACTCCATGTGGTAAAGGCGGTATCAGTTTGGGACTAATTTTTGGTATCGACTTGCCTCAACTGGCTAAACCTCTCATTTGCTGTCTAATCGTTTGGGATGAAAGCACAATGGCCAACAAAAAGGCATTGGAAGGTGTAGATAGAACGTTGCAAGACATTCGTCGAGAATAGACAAATGAATGATACATCCTCGTCTTCTTCACGACTAGCAGTTCCAGACAAGTGAAATCAAAATGCCAGCTGAAACCATACTTCTTTTTGGTGCTGACGCGTAGGATGATTTCCGCAACACAGCGCAGGAAAAGCGTACTGTAGATCATCCTGCTGTTCAACACGGCCGCGCGGTGAATAGATGGATGATTTCATAAGACGCCGCGCTGAGCGACCTCGAGCTTTCTTATGAGACCCATAGTAAGCGACCACGTTTCAGAGCCATAAGTCATCACTGGTAACACACATTCATTAAACACTTTCGTCTTGAGGCACCGAGGTATCTTGGACGAGAAAACTGCGTAGCTTCCCGAACGCTGCCCAGCCGAGTGGGATTCGTCGAAAGACCTTTTCCTCGAAGCTGGAACTTCCTGCCTGGATCAATTGACCCAGGTAGATATACTGGTCTACAACTTCGAGTGTGGAGCTCCCCACAACAAACATGTCCGGTAGAGGCGCGACATGGACATTCGACATTACTTTCGTTTTGTCCATGTTCATTTTAAGGCCCCCTTGTTGGGAAACTCAATTTAAGTCTCCGAGCATTTAAGTCTTCCATCGATTCTTACATGACAACGATATCGTCGACAAATCGAAGGTGAGTGATATACTCGCCATTGATTTTGATGCCAAATCCTTCCTAGTCCAGAAGCTTGAAGGAATCTTCCAGTGCAACGGTGAACAGTTTCGGAGATATAACGTCTCCCTGTCTTACACCTCTTTGCAGTGGAATAGCCCTCGTGCACTGCTCCTGTACTCGGACTGACATAGTGGCGTTACTGTATAAGCACTTCAACAATTCGATATACCGATAGTCAAACGGCATCGCTGGAGAGACTGAAGCACGGCCCACGTTTCCATCGAATAAAAGGCTTTTCATAGTCCACGAACACTAAGCATACTTAACGGCCGGTTATTCTCCCTCGTCTTCTCTATAACCTGCCGCAGCGTGTGAATGTGGTCCGTGGTACTAAAGCCTTTACGGAAACCAGCTGTTCAGGGGGCTGGAAGGCATCAAACCTGTTTGCGAGACGATTCGTGATGACCCTCGAAAACAACTTGTATACATGACTTAGAAGCGTGATAGGCCTATAGTTCTTCAATAGGGGGTTAGCTCCCTTTTTAAAGAACAGGACCACCACGCCCCTGTTCCACGCTTCTGGCGTTACGCCCTCGGGCAGAACAGAATTAAAGAGCCTCTGAAGGACTTTCAGTACCGTACCCTTTGAGTACGGAACCCTAAAAAGTGCTGGGAAAGGGGATCGAAGACCATTTAAACGTGATAAAAAGTTTCGTTTAACTTTCTTGTCCGTACTAACGCGTAATGATTGATACATAAAACTAGCAATAAGTGAGGGTGTATGTGTGTTTGTATGTTTGTTACTTATTCACCCGCAAACGGCCAGAACAATTTAGATAAAAGGTATGCAGGACTACTTTGCCCGCGGGAAACACCGCGAGGCGCCGCTAGTAGGTAAGTATAATAATTTAGTCTTCGTTCATGATCAAATTGCGAATTCGAACCAAAGAGACTTCATTATACAATTACGTGAGTATTAGTACTTATTATGTAAAACAGTGTATGACAAAAAAAAGAATACCACAAAATAAGTACAAATGTATTAGGTTTGGTACAAGGTGTACGTACCAGTGTATTAAGTACTTATGTATGGTGTGCTATGGTATCGAACGTAGCGGCGCCACGGGGCGGCGGGCAGGCGACCACCGATCTAGTATGCATTTGTTATTATCGACCTGAATGAAACTGGGCAAGGCCGCCCCCATCGGCTTTGGCCCGACCTCGAGTACCTACAACCACGGGACTCTTTGTGTAGCGCAAATAACGCAATACAGTTTTAATAGTACGCGTGGAGCTTTTTGCGTAGAACGAAATGAGACGTCACCAAAAATACCAAAATAATCATAATTTAAATAAACGTTACCTACGCTAGTACGCCTTATTTAGCTACAGAGCAGCACAATACTTCCGTAGATACTCGACCTAGTTGTAGTTAGGTACTCACCTGTATTTTAGTTAATCAAGGCGAGGCTTAAGACATTTTTTAAATCGACGCCACTTCACGCGACTTTAGCAGCGGCGACCAAAACAAAAGCACACTGGATGCGTATCGATCTTGAGAGCAGCAACAGATAGTCGCGTGTGGAGGCGAAAGCTCGCGGCGGCGCGGCGGCTCCGTCGCGTCTTCGCGTCATCGCGTGCAGCCGGCGCGAGGTCGGCGGCAACTCAAGCACACGCGCGGTGCCTGCCGTTGCCGCCGCCGCGGCTCGAAGCTCGGCTGCTCAACGCGCATGCCTCACATCTTATTAGACTTACTTACTTATACTTTCGGCGTAATAATAAAGAACATGCACAATATGCATACGTCGCATTAAGTTTATCAAAAAAGCGAGGTGGAGCTATTGTGGTCGTGAAACTTGCTCTGTGGGTTGCCTTGTGTAAACTCGAGACCACGGCAAAGAGCATCTAGTGGCGACGACCACCACTAAATCGTGGTTATTCAAATAAGCCACGGCTCGTCATTCAAATAAGCGTGCCATCGCAGCCATCCTGTTAGTACCACAGATCAGTGAATTTTAATTTATGGCTGTCTCTGTGTAACATCTGGCTGCCCTAGGCAGTTAGACACAGAACCTAGGCCACAGAATAAGTATGTACACTAGCCACGCGCCCGGGCCTACTCGGGCCTGAAAATCCGCCACTGCCTAAACTTGATGTTTCATTTCAGAGCCCCAGCTTTTGGAGAAGAAAAAAGCGTTCATGCTACGTCTAATCTACGATTTATTTAACAAACAGGACTAGAGTAACACTAGCACATCCAAACACCTTGTTTATCGAGAGTAAATACAATAGTCTTGCATACAACCAACCACTACCGCTTTCCTCAGCTTTATTTCTCCAAAAATGATATACCTATAAAATGCATATCAATGGTCACCTAAAAGTGCCGAGTTGACAAGATTTCAAAACCCGTTTTACGGCCGGCCCCAGCCTGAAGTGCGATTTCTGAAACGCGGAGTCACCTAAACGAATGGTTTTCCCATACAAAAACCACACGTTTAGGTGACTCCGCGTTTCAGAAATTGCACTTCTAGCGTCTTCAGTCAATGGGAATTTCCAATGGGAAATGGAATTACTTTTCGAACGAAGAATTCCGTTGTATCCTGACCTGCCTGACAGTATTTTATAGCTCACCGGGCGCGAGCGATGAGCTTAAAACGGGACCAACATTTGCCAAAATGGCAAGATGTCCATACCGGAAAAGTGACGGCACAAAGACTATTGTGGGGAGAACCGCACGACGGGGTCGTTCGGATCGTTGAGTACGTGCCTTGGTCTCATATACACCCTACACCTAAAGAAATCGGATGGGTTGTTATAGTCGGCAGCTTTTACTACTAACTGGTTGGGATGTGTGGGGACTCGTTCAAAAGATCGAGAAACGCGTCTCTGAAGAATCGAATGATAGTTGGGAAATGGGAATGTACCTACCTATTTATAAGAAAAGTCGAAGGTCAACCCTTGCAAATGCAATTATTTTGCTGCAGCTGCTGCACTAAACACAAACATCGTTTGTGTTTAGTCCTTTAATCGCCCCTTACGAAATCCACAGGAGTGGTGGTCCTGTTCTCTAAGCTGAAACCCAGATGTTCGTATCAACTTGAGCCAGCTCACGTTTACGTAGTATACCTAGTTGGAGAGGCCGCGCCGCACGGTTTCGATCGATCAGACAATCTTCATCAGGGCGAGATTACTTGAGTGCAATGGCAGCGAAACCATCCATTATATATAATTAATTTAGGTACATAATACCTACAGTTAAGTCACTTTAACTACGCTTTAAGGGCAATTCTTACAGTTTATTTCCAGGTTTTGGCAGGAATGTCGTCTTCGGAGGTCTCGTTTTGAGAACCATATTTTTAACGTCTCACTAGGAATTTAATATATTACGTGCTATTTTTTATTTTACAATTTTGAATAAAAATAAAGTCCGCTTGTCCGATTTACTTGGCGGAAACAATTGAAGTATTTACCTTTTTGTCAAACTTGCAAGAATAAAAATAATAGTTCAAAAAGTTTGCCTTTCAACGCCAAATTCGGTGGCCACCTATGTCCAGCCGCAGTAACAAATATACATCTGCCGTAGTAACAAACTAGACACCAAAAACCAAACAGAAAAATCAATGATTACTCAAAATAACGTTGACACATGTCATATGACATAACTAGCTTTTTAACACGGTTTTACTCACGCAGGGTAGTTGGAAAAGGCCGACTAGGTGACGTACTGACGTACCTATTTAAATAGGAAAAACCGTATTAAAATACTTTGTTAAGTTGAATTGGATTAGGTACAAGGGCAAGGGCAAGGGCAAGGGCAAGGGCAAGGGCAAGGGCAAGGGCAGGGGCAGGGGCAGGGGCAGGGGCAGGGGTAGGGGCAGGGGCAGGGGCAAAGGCAAGTTCAAGGGTAAGGGGAAGGGGAAGGGGGGTTTTTCGCTAATAGGCGTAGAAAAGCTTCACGTTCCCACTTCAAACTGTAAACAGTGGGTTACTTAATAAAATAGTTTGCAGGGTTTAATCTGGAGTCTGATCAAGGCAAAATTTTAAGTGATATCTCCGTTTCCTTTCAAATTATTTATTTCAAATGGGCGCAGCACTGGTCCCCGACAAATTCAGGTAGCCCCTTAAGAATCTGAAAGGAATCAGAACGCTCCCCACCTCACCTCAATCCTCATTCTGATAAAAATGACGTTCTAAAAAATTGCCTTTGAATGATTCCGGATGTTTATGTAGGCTAGCCAATTTGTATGGCTATACTCCGTAGACGTGTGTTTCCAGCCATTATCCTATCTTAGCTGGGGCCACACCTGCGGGCCCTGCGCCTATTCGGCACGAAGCTTTGTGCTATTACACGATACACGCAAATGTGACCAGCCGTTATCGGGTATCGTCCTGAACCCGAATATTCGGGCTGCGCCTTCGTTATAGCGCGGTTGGTCAAAGGGTTTTAGCGCGCTAACAATTCGCTCTGCGTGGTAGGATTGATAGGACTAGCATCCATTTTGGCGTTTGTTTTCAACTTGTTCAGACGCGTGCTGTGCGACGTTACCACGGTTGTTGATGCGTAAAAATGGAGTGGAACGATAAAATGGTGTTAAAATTTTTAGGATTTCCTTAATAGATTTCTTTTTAGGTTTCAATAAACGCATTATGTAACTATTGACACACATATCAAAGAACAGAAACGTCCATATTTAAATACCTAGATGACGCCATCTTGGTTTATTGCACGATAGTTCGGGAAAAATAACAAAGCCGCTAATATGACCATAACTTTATCGCCATAACTTTTTAGTGTACAAAACGTACGAAGCTTCGCCGCGCATTGCTTCGGGAGACGCAGGTGCGGCACAAGCAATAGCCATAGTATCGATAGATAATCGATATTTTAAACTATTGCTTGCAACACTAAGTGACAGCTATGTGACGTGACAGCTGACAGCAAAAATATCAGCAGACTGTTTTGTTCTGTCTGTCATGCGACCGAATGCGAAGAGGAATTTATTTTGTCATTATTCGTAGATATGGCTGAGTTGTTATTTGTTCCATTGAAGAAGTCCTCGGACGTGGATATCGTGAAGCCGCTGAAGAACCTGATCCAGTCGACGTACACCGGCGAGAGCCATGAGGATTACACCGAGGCCCTCAACGAGCTGAGCCGCCTGAGAACAAACGCCATTTGGAAAGTGTTCGAGAAGTCTTCCTTGGAGATCTTGTACAGGTGACTCATACTGTAACCAGTCATTTATTGAACCATTGTGCCTACTTATAACTATCTCATAACCATTAATAACTATCTTATAACCATTAAAAAATTGACGTCGCTTTTCGACGCTGGCATTGTGGCGATTATGACAATAAATAAAGAAGTGATGTCATCAGCCGAGCGTCAGTAGGTGCGAGTGCGTGATTGGAGTGACTCGTGTTGTGTTTACCATGTGAAATTTGAGTGTCGATCACTAGCGTTGCTTTGAGGCTGTCAATGCGGTTGTTACAGCTACTATGACCAGCTGGCGTCGCTGGAGAGCAAGCTGCTGCCGCAGGAGGTGCAGATCCCCTTCAAGTGGAAGGATGCCTTCGACAAGGGATCCATATTCGGAGGCCGGATGAGTCTAAGTGAGTGCTTGTTGCTTTATTTTAAAAATTATAAACAAAATATTACTGAGCATTGCATATGTGATTAATCTATAGAGTTTGAAAAAGTAAAGGGTGCTAAGGCAAAAATGACAATGCCACTTTTCTCATAATGGTTTGAGTTGTAAATGTAAGGTGACAATGGGCACCCTTGAACAGGCCATAATGAACAATTTGTTTGAGAAAACTGCATCTCCCAGGGCTGGCCCTATTGCCTCAGGAGGATTGTTTATTGTTCCATTCTACCCAGGCAAGTCTTTTGTCACAAGCCCTGTTATTTGCAAAATCATTGATATACTATTCCCATTCACATTATGATTATGTAGTAAATTAGTAAAGTAAATTGACTGCCTTTGTGGTCCAGTGGTCAAGGCATTCGCCTTGTGACACAGAGGTCATGGGTTCGAATCTCACTAGGAAGCATACTTTGAGAAAAGTTGCTTCCAGTTTGGTTAGAATATAGCAGGCTTGAATCACCTGATTATTCGAAAAGAAAGATGATTGTGTTTCAGTAGGCATGTATAAACTGTGGCTCCCGAATGCCATCTAGTTTTGATCATGAAACTATCCAAGGATTGGTTCTGGTCAGATCAAACCTTGTCAAATCTGGTTAGGTAGCAAACCTTGGGCTCTGAAGCGTTATTGCTGAGGATGCAACCAGGAAAATACACTCAAGACGATGAAAGTAAAAAAATTGTATAGGTATACTTAGGAGATTTGCTGGTGCAACTACTGTTTCTAGAATAGTAGATTATTAACCAAGGGGATAAAGCAGTGTCTTCTGTCGCGGGTGACGACTTAAATCGTGAGCGCAATGAAGGACTCGAGGTTTACTCCCGAGCGGAGCGAAGGTGTTAAATTACCATTTGCGAAAAAATAAAAACAATAATATCAAGAGACAAGCATTTATTAAAAGATATATTTTAATTATTTTTTATCCAGTTACATAAAAGATACAAAATGTTTTACGTTGTAAATAAATATAGGTATGCAGAAAACTTGGCTGTATGTGTGAGACGCAAATGACCTTTTCTTTTCTTTTTGGAAAACTAAACAGTTGGTGTACTTTGTGGACTTTGCGGATACATGTTGTCGATTCAAAATCGTTATTTTTTACGCTTAACAATATAGAAATGAATTCAGTTCAGTATAAATTTCGTTAAGTATTCCAAACTTAAACCACATTCTCCCTCTAGAGGATGAATGAAATTCAGTACATTTTTCTTTCCCTGTTTTTAACAGATTAATAATGACTATTGTTATGTTCGCTTTTTGTGCCATAGAATGTGCCTTTTTTGAGCAAGTGGTACGAAAATAAATATTATCAACCAGTATAGAATTAAAATAGAACCTCTTGGTCCTGTTTTCAGTTACAATGTTGTGGTGTCTTTACATAGATGTGTCTGAATAATGACACTGACCGTGTATCAATATTTGTGTGCAGCACTGTCATCGCTGGCATATGAGCGTATGTGCATCCTGTTCAACATGGCGGCGCAGCAGAGCGCGCTGGCGGCGCAACAGCCGCTCGACACCGAGGACTCGCTCAAGTTGGCCGCCAAGCTGCTGCAGGTGACCACTGTACTGGTGTTGTTTGCATTCAGTCATTCCGGTTCGTTATTTAATGATGCGTGTGTTGATTTTCTCAGCAAGCGGCAGGCATCTTCGGCTACCTGAAAGCGAACATCCTGCTGGCGGTGCACCAGGAGACCACGCCCGACCTCAACCCCGACACGCTGGGTGCGCTCGCCGCGCTCATGCTAGCGCAGGCGCAGGAGGTCATCGCGTACAAGTGCATCAGAGGTTAGCACCCCGTCTGTAGTGTTTCAGGTCTCACGCACGAACCATCGTGGGTCCAATTTGTAGTATGTGGGAATATTTGTATTATTCAGGACATTTTCTGCAAGTCAATTTATGTCCGTTTCCATCCAGGCCACCTTTTAATACGAGGTTAACATTACTGTTGCAGATGAGATGAAGGACAGCATGGTGGCCAAGGTGTGCGCGCAGGCGGAGGAGCTGTACACGGAGGCGCTGCGGAGCATGCAGCGCGACGCGCTGCGTGGACTGTGGGAGCGCAGCTGGCTGCCGGCCGTGGGCGCCAAGCAGGCGCTGTTCCGCGGGCTGGCGCACTACTTCCAGGCGCAGGTGTGCCGCCAGAACAAGGCCGTGGGCGAGGAGATCGCGCGGCTGCAGCTGGCGTGCGAGCAGCTGAAGGCGGCGCCGGGCGGGCCCGCCGCCGAGCTGGCGCCGCGCGCCGCGCGCCAGCTGGCCGCCGCCGTCAAGGACAACGACTTCATCTACCACGAGCGCGTGCCCGACGCGCGCTCGCTGGAGCCGGTGGCGCGCGCCGCGGTGGCCAAGGCGCTGGCGCCGCCGGCGCGCTGGGCGCCCGCGGCGCGCGACCTGTTCGCGGCGCTGGTGCCGGCGCCCGTGCACGCCGCGCTGCAGGCCAGCGACGCGCGCCGCAACGACCTCGTGCAGGCCGAGGTGGCCAAGCTGCGCGACGCCACGCAGCTGCTCAACAGCATCCTGGCCTCGCTGTCGCTGCCCGCCTGCATCGAGCGCTGCGACGCCGGCCTGCCCGCCTCCATCCGCGACAAGGCCGCCGCCGTGCGCGACCAGGGCGGCCTGCCCAAGCTGGAGAGTCTCATGCAGGTGCACAATTCATTATACGTGACGATTGTTCGCCGGAATTAATAAATTGATAATGATCGTGCCACGGAATGTACTCGCGTGTGCAGGAGCTGCCGGAGCTGCTGCAGCGCAACAAGGACATGCTGGACGAGGCGGAGCGGCAGCTGCGCGAGGAGGCGGAGGCGGACGAGGCACTGCGCGCGCAGTTCGGCGCGCGCTGGTCGCGCACGCCGTCTGCCAAGCTGACGGAGGCCTTTCGCGCCAACGCCGACAAGTACCGCCAGATCATCGATAACGCCGTGCGCGCCGACGCCATCGTGCAGCAGAAGTACCAGCAGCACAAGGACGTTAGTACCGTTGTTCTTATCAGTCTTCCTTTCATTCTTTTCAATTTGGTATTCATCAATTCTATAAAATGTCTAAATATAAAAGTAAACCAGAGATAACTCGATCGAACAAAATTCATGCTTTTCATATAATGTGGTTGTCAACCACACCATATCATTATTTTGTACTGAACTTGGCTCCTATTTTGACATTCATGTCTTTTATGGAATGTAGTTACTCATAATGGCAACAATGATTGTGGTCTTCACAGGCAAAGGAATTGAAATCTAAATGTGTGTAACCTTTGTAGACAATTTAATGCTAATTAAAAAAGAATGTGGTGTCGTGGGACACCAGGTAGGAACGAAGTTCCTTCGGCTAATGTAAAATCGAAACAATGTGTATACGACTGTCGCGCCTGCGCACGTCTCATTTAACGAGGTCATCCTTACGGTTTTACTATCACATTTTTTTCAGTTCGGTCGCGCAGCAAAATCCCTATCTCCTCCAAGCCTGCCGTAAGGAACTTCGTTCCAATAAAAAACATCATTTTTAAATATAAGTTGAATTATTTAAATACATCAGTATAACTTTCAAAGTTGATGTGGTAGAAGTGGGATTTTTTTTTTATTTATATAGCCAAACGTGTGTTGTCGTGTTGGTTGGACTCGCTCATTGGGTCGGTACTGCGAGTGGGAATTGGGTGTGGGCATGGTATAATAATATACTTTTGGTATTCTCTTCCCATGACAGCTGATGACGTAATTGGAACAAGAATACATCATTAGTTGCGAAACGGTTCTCAAACTTTTATATTGGGAAAAAAGATGATAGATAAAAACAATACAGTTAGTACGTACAACTTTTTATCATTTTATTTAATTTGCCCTGTTTGTCATTTCGGAATGATCACTGCTGGGAAAATAATGATGAAAACAACCCAGTTTAGTATGGTCTTATGGTCCCTACAGCTATTCTACCCAGCCCGTTGAGCTATGGTACTAATTACAATATAGATTTACATCTTAATACTTACTTTACAATAATTTAACATTAGAAAACAAACAAAAAAAAAATATAGAATTATAATTTTCAGTCCACTATTACCAAGAATTTTGATCTGATAAATAGTAATTTACACGACAGCTCATTAATAATAAATAATTTCAAAATTTGGAAACCACAGTAATTTCTTCACCGAACGAAATAGCGCTATATGTGTGAGCGCGAGAACGATAACGTTGAAAGGGTGGACTGTCAGTATGACACTTTTCAATTTGATGTGTTGCCACTGCGTGTAATTGAATTACCTGAGAAAAATGCATTTTTGAAATTTATGTAGCAATGAAATTACAAATTAATACTATTATATCAATTTATAAAATATTTAATAGATTAATCACACGTACTAAATAGTTACGTTGGTTAATATTTTATTAAATATTCATAAACTAATTGAGTGAGTCCTTAAATTTACTGAAAAGAACAATCAGTGGCAACACTTATTGTGACGTGGCTTTTTCCAACTCGGGAAGAGAATACCTTGTTTCATTATACCATGGGTGTGGTGTGCAGGACATCGTGCTGCTGAGCGGCAGCGAGGGCGCGCTGTCGGCGGGGGTGCCGGCGGGCGCGGGCGGGGCGGCGGGGGACGAGGCGGCGCTGGGCAGCCTGCGCGCGCTGATGGCGCGCGTGGACGCGCTGAAGGCCGAGCGCGACGCGCTGGAGGCCAAGCTCAAGGACGTGACGCTGGACCTGCGCGCGCGCTTCCTGGACGCGCTCGCCGCCGACGGCGCGCTCGACGAGCCCGCGCTCTCCGCCGCCGCGCTCGGCGCCGCCGTCTCGCCGCTGCAGAGACAGGTGCGTGCCTTACACACTGCACACCTACTGGGGTATCAGCTGAGGTCCAAGTATCTCGCCATTTCCTTCGCTTCGAAATGATCGCTTTGGTTTTTCCTATTACTAAGATTGTATCTCATGAACCGTGACTATTACAATTACTTACAACGCAACGCAATTTTAGATCGTGTTTGACCCCCCCCCTAACGCGCCTTAACGTTTTCTTGCACTCCCGTCCCTCCTAGTAAAACGTTACGTAACTACCAGTGACCATTTTTACCTAAAAGTCAATATTATTTGGCGTAAAGTACCAGAAACTTGCTACAATAGCTTTGATAACGTTTTAATCGCGTCAGTATTATTTATCAACATTTCAAATAATCTATTTTTACCACCATCATAACAGTTAAGATGTTGTTGTGATGAAAGAAAATGTCATACATAGAAAATAGTGTATTTTTAATACCTATAAATATATAATTTCCAATATGGCAATCGGAGTCTTCGGAGACAGCTGAAGTATAACGAAGCCATGCGAATCACGGTATTTTTTGTCACCTACTTTACTGAAGTGATGAGAAAAACTATCTCATCTGTTGATATATTTTTTTTTTTGCTTTACATTCGGAGGGTTTTCATGACAACTTTTATTAAATTGGGGTTCCCAAACAACAAACGTAATTGTTTATTGATAAATGGTATGAACCCTTCCCAGTCGCACTCGGCCGGTAACTTATAATAACAGGAGCGTGGGTTGTCGCGCAGGTGTCGGCGTCGCTGGCGGCGCAGGAGGCGCTGGTGGCGGAGCTGCAGGCGGCGCACGCGGCGCTGATGGCGTCGCGCGGCGGCGCCAGCGGCCGCGACGCCGCGCTCGGCCGCCTCGCCGCCGCCAGCGACGCCTTCCAGGACCTCACCGGCAACCTGCAGGAGGGCGTCAAGTTCTACAACGACCTCACGCAGGTACCTATGTCCACCGCCTCCGGTCCGATGAGGCTGACTTGTGATCGGACACCGCTTTCTGCCTTCGAATCGTATTCGGTTCACGTGAGTTTAACGATGGCTGATCCGTGCATCAACTGGTGATCGGGCGATGCCGGGAGAGACTGGTCAACTCGGCTTCGCTTTTTTGACTACTTAAGGTTTCTTATTAAATAATTTATGTATGTTAACACATTCATAAGTATTACGTATTATTATGCATCAAAATTGTATTATATCATAAATATTTATTAATTAAAAAACAAAATAATAAAATGACAAAGCCCTTCTGGCAAGTATGCTACCAATACTGTGAAAATGAGTTTCTTTCAGCGTTTCTTCTCAGCAGTGGTCGTTGCGAAGCACTGGTATCAGTAACTTTTCGTAAAATAAATACTACACGTAATGTAAATTACACTTATTGACGTGTAAAAGTGCGTGTGAAAATATTGTGGTGTACACTGACGACGTGTGTTCCCGGTCAGCTGCTGCTGGCGTTCCAGAACAAGGTGTCGGACTTCTGCTTCGCGCGCAAGACGGAGAAGGAGGAGCTGCTGAAGGACCTGACGCAGGAGGCGGCGCGGCCCGCGCGCCCCGCGCCCACGCCGCCGCGACAAGACGAGGTACCGCTCGCATCCCTTCACCGCTCGATACCTCTTTAAAGGCTACTTGAACTTTTCGGGGTCCATTGCTGTTTTTTTTCATCCCATCTATTCGAAACACTATGTTTACACCATTCCCCCTCTAAAAAGTTTATTTCATTCACTGAAAACAGTGAATACAAAGCACTTTCAATCACTTTAATCACATTTTGTTAATTTTGGTAATTGTTCCAATTTGCAATTTTAATGTGCATTATAATTAATTTCACCTTCCTTTTTCTTTAATAAGTGTTTATTTTTGCTTAAATATTTCATAGTAATAGTATTAAGTATAGTATGCAACTTTTGAATAAAGTATTTATTGAATAAAAACAACAAAAAATACCAAAGGAAGGTTACTACTTGTCGGTTGAACTCAGATTAGGTGTAGGGTAGGTGATCTATTTTTCTTTATTTTCTGCTTTGTATTTCCTAATATTTGTCAGAGATAGAGATGAAAATTAGTGCGTGCTACTTGGGTACAGTAATATTTTTATTTCGGGCAATATACATAAATCCCTCCCTTTACAAAGGATTGCACCGTAGAATCCTTACTTTCTCTCTGTATTCAAGTGGCACCCTCGCCTTAAAAATATAAACTGTACCCCTTGTAGCACAATCTACTATGAACACTGAAGATTTTGTACGCGTTTTTGCGCATTTAGGAAAAACGTCCACTTCTGGAAAATGTGCGTAAAAAAGGTTCACGTTCTCACCTTAAACTGTAAACAGTAGTTCAAAAAGTAGTTTGAAGTATTATTTAAGCTTGGTCAAAACAAATTTATGTTGTAATTTAATTGCGACATATGTATTACTTCCTAAATACAAATTTAAGATTAATGCACGCTATTTACGTAAAAAAGAAATTATAATAAATATTTATATAACTATGCATTACGGCTCAAACTATGGTCGAACGTTATATGTATAATTGAAAAAAAAGTAAGAAAAATTGCGTGGCGGGAAGTTAATATTCGTAAAACAAAACAAGAAACTAGCTAATTTTTATATTTCCTTGCAATCGAAGTAAAAAGCAGAGTGTAATACTGGAGTATAAAACCCATTTTACCCGACGTGCGTGTCACTATCCACCCTCGCCGTATCGGCTTGGGTAGCCACCCAATATGCTCGTCTTGGGTACAATGGCTCGTTTTATGCTCTTGTTGTACAATCTACTATTTACCCACATTACTACTGTTTAAATTGTAAAAATAAAATTGCATGAATTTTTAAATAATAAGCAGGCCACAATGTGTAATGAGTTAAGTAGCCTTGAATTTATCGACCCTACGCGGACAGGCTTTATATTAGAGTAAATTAAGGAAGTAGTTTTGTAATACTGATGTTGCGTGTGTGTGTCAGCCGGGCGCGGCGACGAGCCGCTCGCCCCCCCCGCGGCCGCCTCAACCCGCGGCCGCCCCCGCCGCCCCGCCCAGCACCAGCACCGCCCTGCCATACCCGCAGCAACCACAAGGTCAGTTTTAAGGCACAAATTGTTTTAAAATACTTTATTCTTCATGTTGTAAGAGAGACTGGCGATCAGTGCCAAGGTGAAATCAAGGAAGTTTATTTGCCAGGCAAATAAAAAAACCCCGACTTTCAAATGTTTACCCTTGATAACTTTTGAAGGGCTGAACCGATTTTTATTCAAATACCGATTTCTTAAATAATCTATAAATTTTACCCTTTCATTTAATAACGACTGAGGCATATTTGCGTACTTTGGATTACTCACCTGGAGCGCGATATCAGTTACCAATAACCTCGATACGCCGGTGTACGCAGGCATGCCGCTGCCGTACGGCGCGGCCGCGTACCCGTACTACGCGCCGCCGCCGATGCCGGCGCTGTACAACCCGTACGCCACGCTGCCGTACCCGCACCACGCGCGCATGCCGCCGCCGCAGCCCTACCAGCCCTACCAGTACCCCGCGCAGCCCAACGCGCCCTACCAGCCGCCGCCCGCCGGGTACAACCCCTACCCGCAGCAGTAACGGATCACCCGCAGCTGGTTGTCGGACGCTCGTGCGTCGTCGCCTGCCGCACGCACACGTACACGTTGGCGACCACGTATTATGTATAACTGTAGGTTAAAAAGGTGCATGATCTGTTATTCGTGGTCGGATTATATTATGACTGTTGATGCATTTTGTATAGTAAGGCTCAAAAGTACTAACCAAAACGAACATAGGGTCACTGTAGGTATCGCCCGGGAGCAGAACTGTGATTGTTTGCCTTGAATCTTCGGCCGACTGAAGGGTAGTAAGAAAGATGTAAAATATGTTATAGCCGTACATAATAGGTTGGGGAAAAAGTCTTTTCGCATTTTATATGAAAGTTCAAATCATTTTTTAATATAGTTTATTTACATTTAACTAAAGTATGTAGGTACCATTTTGTTCGATAACTTTTTGCCATCTTATAGGTAGGAACATGATCCCATTTCTGTAGAAATTTTGGGGCTTCTGATCAAAAAACTGCGTCAAGTAGTTTTGGCAGTCCTCTCGTGATGTTAACCTGACACTGCCTAAAGAATTCTGAAGAGACCGAAACAGGTGGAAATCTGAAGGTGCCAGGTCAGGACTATACGGCGGATGCATTAACACCTCCCAGCCAAACTCTCTTAATTTTTGCTGAGTGGTTAAAGATGTGTGAGGTCTAGCGTTATCATGATGAAAAACCACACCCCTTCTGTTGATTAATTCCGGTCGCTTTCTCTCAACTTCTTGCTTTAATCTTATCAGTTGTTCGCAGTAGAGTTCTGAATCTATGGTCCTGCCTGGTGGTAACAGCTCATAATGAATAATGCCCTTCCGATCCCACCACACACACAGCATCACCTTGTTGCGAGTTAACCCGGGTTTCGCCAGTCTGTGAAGCCTGACCGGCCTTTGACCATGACCTTTTTCGCACGTTCTTGTCGTACGTGATCCACTTTTCATCACCAGTTATCAATTTCTTCAAAAATGGTTAGGTCTCATTACGTCGTAATAAAGAATCACAAATGAGTACACGGTTCATTAGGTTTCTTTCAGAGAACTCGTGAGGTACCCAAATATCGAGCTTTTTTGTGTACCTATTTTTTTTTCAAATGCGCCAAAACTGTTTTGTGGTCAATTTCCAGTTCTTTAGCTACGTCGTAACTACTGATATGCCGATCTTGCTCCACTTTTTCAAAAATAGCATCCATTTTATCCATAACAGGGCGACCAGAGCGACGTGCATCTTTGACATCAAAATTTCCGGATTGAAAACGCTTAAACCAAATTTGTGCTACTCTCACAGGCAATGCACTAGGTCCATAAACATCTCAAATTTTTTTCGCGGCTTGCGTTGAATTTTTACCTTTTTGGTAGTAAAATTTTAAAATGTATCTAATTTCTTCATTAGATTCACTCATCTTGACGGTAAGAAAAACAAATGAAAACCACGCATTTTACTAATTTGAATTTGGAATTATTTTCTTTAAAATTTAAACTTTTAAATGATACCAAAACCAGCTAGGTACAAATAGTATAGCTGAAGTGGTTTTATTACAAGTTCATACATACTATATGCGAAAAGACTTTTTCCCCAACCTGATACATTTATTAGGCGCATTTTATAATTTTCTCGCAAATGTAGTAAAATCGATTTTATAATTTGTATATTTATTATTTTCAATAAAATCTACTAATCTAGAATAAATTATGTTTTTTTAACAATTTGTTTCAATTTTCCAATCCTTGCAAAATTCACCTAGTAATGTAGACCTGCCTGCAGCAATGACTTTAAGAATAGCCTAATTGACCTCTGTGAAATCACAAAAAGACCTTGGCATAACAATTACTACAGATTTGAAATGGGAAACTCATTTAGTCAATATGGTAAAGAAAGCAAATTCTATGCAATATCTTATCAACAAATCTTTCGTAAGTCTGACACCGAAGAAACTTTATAAGACATACATAAGACCTCTGTTGGAGTTTGCCTTTGTTAATCCTTACGAAATATGCCATATGAACAAAGGATGAAGGACCTGAACCTCTCATTGCTAGAATGTTAAAGACAAAAAGGCAACTTAATCGAGAACTACAAGATTCTAACAGGATATTATGATGTACCTAATCTACCGGAAGTCAGAAAATGAAAATAAAGACTAATAGGTCTTTATTTACATTTTCTGACTGATTAAAGGATATCAGCTGAAATTATGTTGTAAAATCAAAAAGGAAACCATTTCATAATTTTCTCTCCAATCGAGTGGTCACCGACTGAAACAACTGTTTTTTTTTAACATTTTACTCTTCAGTAAATCGTGGGTTAAAAAATAACCTAGAACTAAACTAGCGTATTGAATTTTAAAGGTCAGTAGGGGCGGCAAAAATTGAATAGCCTACTAGCGGCAAATTTATAAATCAGCCACTGCTCTTATGCAAAATAAAAACTGCGCTTCCCTACAGCTACTTCATGCTATTGAAGTCTTATTTATCCGACCGAATATATCAAGTAAGAGTGGACGAAGAATCGTCAGAATTCCACGAAATAAAAGCAGGTGTCCACCAGGGATCTGGACTGGCTCCGGTGCTGTATTCATTGTATACTGCTGACCTTCCTGAATCTGATAAAGTTACCACCGCAACATTTGCCGATGACACAGCCATTCTATCGAGCAACAAAGACCCCAACTTAGCTTCTGCTAGAGGAGCTCGGTGGCCCAGCGGAAGTGCGCATTACTAGCGCTTTCGCAAGTTAAGCGACACTGGGCGTGGTCCACACTTGGATGGGTGACCACAAGTGGCATAAAATAAATCTCGAGTCTCGAATCTTCGTGCTTCGGAAGGCAAGTATAAGCCGTTGGTCCCGGCTGTCATCATTGTTTGGCAGTCGTCAAGCTATGTCAGATGCCTTTAGGCAGCCTGAAAAATCTGACGCCAGTGTCGGCCACTTACCCACACGAAAAACGAAAAAAGCTTCTGCTGAACTACAGAAAAGCCTTGAAAAAATAGAGGACTGGTTCCATAAGTGGCGAATCGAAGCAAATTCCTCTAAATCTGTTCATATTACCTTTGGTCTAAGAAAAGGGCATTGCCCTCAGGTGAAACTGGGACAAGAATACCTTCCACGTAGTAATTCTGTGAGGTATCTGAGCATGCATCTGGACCGAAAATTAACCTGGCATCACACCATGGCTTATCGCTAATAATGTGTTGACGATAGCTCACCTCACGCGCTATAGTGGACTGTATGACTTGAGTTCAAATTAAACAAAGAGTTCGTAGTACTAGTTATTTATTACACACTGTTCGCTATGCCGATCTGGCTGAATACAAATTGACCTAATTAACACTGTTTTCACAATCGTTCTTTTCTTCTGATTGCTCCTCGTAGTTCCGTTCGTTGTAGTGTTATCTATTAAGTCCATAAGGAATTAAAAATTACCACCGTAAAGGAGGATATAAGACTCCTGTCTGAGCGATATGAGAAGCGACTCGCTAACCACCTTAATGAACTAGCTTCTAAGCTGGTCAACATTAACTAAAAAAGTGTCTAAAAAGACACGATATTCAAGGACTAAGTTCCAGATATTAAGAAAGGATTGCTACTGCTGGGACACAACTTCTGTAAAACCAAAATTTACACACCACTCATCCACTTATAGTCAAGGACTGATCGCAGATATAAAAACAAACAAATAGCTTCAAAAATAGACTAGACAAAAATAAGATCTCCAAACATTAAGATGCAAACGCATCAGCTTAATAAGGTGCTAGTGTTTACAACAATAAATAAAAGATAATGAAAAAGGTAAAGAGCTTTAGTCCAGCAATGTTCGGTGTACAGGGACTATGTTGATTGGGGAAGATGGTTTTTACAGAAACAATTCACAAGCGATAAACATGATGAAAAAACACTGCACATACTGTGCTTGTTGCTAGACAATCCAAGTCTACTCTCACTAGCTGGAAGTTAATGATCTGGCATCAACAACTATTATGAAATCAAAAGAAAGTAACAATTATCAAGTGATACAAATACCCAAAAAATTAATAAATGACTTTAGACCAGGTAGTAAAAAAAACCCTAGCCAAAAGAAATTCTTTAAAGCCTTCAGGTTCCTGTTAAAATTAGAAATATTGTGATCTATTTTATGTTGACTTTCAGTAGGTCACTACCTACTGCCAGTTGTCAATGATAGCTTCACTAGCCACTGCGCAAGTGCAGCATGGACAGATGGACATACAAAAATGAAAGTCCAGTTATATATCACATAACTTCTATTTATTAAACCATAATGTCTAAGTAAGTAAATAAAGCAATCGGTGCTATTGATTTAATATTATTGTTGCACATTTTAAAACTTGGGAGCTGGAGACTCGGTCTTGGAGTAGTCAATGTTGGGAGAATAGAACTGCAAAAAAACAGTACAGATAAAATACACAAAAACAACAAATTCAGAGTGTCTTCCTTTTAACACTCATTACAGTTTAAAAAAAGTGGTGATGATTGTGCCTACCTTGTACTGCTTTGTCCGGTACTCTTGCCAGGGCTCGGGGTTGTTCCTCTTGCTCCAGGATACGTCGGGCGAGCGCAGCGCCAGCCGCGCCAGGTACAGCACGGCGCCACCGCAGCCCAGCGCCGTACACACGTACAGCGGGATCAACTAAACAAACAAATATGCGTCACTGCGCTGCTGCGAAGTACCTGTTATCTTTACATAGGTTTAGAGGTTAATTATGTAAGAAGTGCAATAGGAAGTGTTTAAAATATCGAATCAAATAGTAAACTCACAGCTTTATGCTTCTTCAAGCTCTGGATGCTCAAGCCTTGCATTTTAGGATTGATATAGATGGACAACTAGGAACAGAATTAAACAGTAAAACCAACCAATTCTGCTAAATTGATCGACTGACTTGAACTGACTTTACTTGCCTTGCAGCCAGGCTAATATTATTCTATAACTAGTGACTGCGTCCGTCACAACCGTCACGTCAATCTCAAATGTCTTGAATTGTCAAAATAAAAACGTCACTGTCATGTAGATTTGGATATATAAAAAAATTACTTTCTCAGCATCACCCGTTGGTTGACTGGTAGAAAAGGCCCGCCATTAAGTCCGCCATTTACACGTATTGTAATTTGTAATGAAGTTAAATAGGTAGATATATATAAAATAAATTTAAAGACTGATAAACGAAAAAAAAAATTTTTTTGCGAACTCCTACCCGCGCGGTCACGAATATGAGCGAGTGCGCAGGCGCGAGCGCGTGCTTATACCATGCCACGAATTCACGCGATTTAATTCGCGGAATATTGCCAGTTTATTGCTTTTCACCTAAGAATTTTATTTCGAAAATAGCATTGATCATGTCATCTCATCCGCCCCTCTCGCACCGCACAATGAATAAGGAATCATATGAAAGGAAGAAAAGCTTTATTTGGCAATCACAATCATTACAAATTACATATATCTACAATAAAACAACAACTACGAATTGCTGTCAGGGCTACCTGAGGGGTTTATGATGGCCACTTTGACGAATTGCTCCGTAATCAATTCATCAGCCATATTCCTCGCATAACTACTAGAGATTCTCTAAAAATCGTAAAATGGTCACAAAATCTCCCAATTCCTCTTCAATTCAATGGTGCGATTTTGCAAAGGCGGATTCACTAAACAAACGGTTTTTTTTATAGAAAAACCATTCGTTTTTTTTTAACACCTTTTTATCGTTCCACTCCATTTTTACGCAGTAACGACCGTGGCACCGTCGCACAGCAGGCGCCTGAATAAGTTAAAAACAAACGTCAAAATGAACAACGCAGGTGCGACCATGCAGAGCGAATTGTTAGCTTGGATAAATCCTTTGAACCAACACGAAGTCCGAATATTCGGGACAATACCCGATAACGGCCGGTCACATTTGCGTGTATCGTGTAATAGCAGGAAGCTTCGTGACGATAGGCGCAGGTCCGGCCCCAGCATTAGTTTAAACAGATATTTAATAAAATGTGTTTTCTTTTTGTTACTGGCAATAAAAAGTATGCCATATGACATGACAGTGACAGGTTTCTTTATATGTCAGGGTAAATAATAAATAATAGTTCGTAATAGAGGTGTTACATTAGGCTCAGATTCGGATATTCATATTATTGAATATATTAGTTGACTCATATTAGATTACCATACATATTACTGGGTATTAGCCAAATATTAGTCAACGGTCAACGATTTCCATATTTATTATTCATTATTATTGAATCTGATGATAATAAGACGCGAACTTATTTTCTATTTTAATAATAAATACAGGATTCTAATGAATATACATGGCTATCTATCAGTTATAGGATTCACTTTACCTTCATACTTTTTAGGTACCTACACTTAAAACGAATTAAAGCAATATTTTCAAATTAAAATAACGGTTCATGCATTATGCATTGTAGGCATAAACATTAACATGTTTTGCTCGCCAGCTTCAAGGTCACACTAAGTACTAGCTATAATTAATTTGCCAAAATATGAAGTCTGAACTGATATCTGTATTACTTATAAACTATTATCTATTTACTCGTAAAAATAACGTTTTTTATATGTAACCAACTCGGACCACTTTCATATAGACCATACGTGTAAAATGTATCAGGGATACTGTTTTTTGGTGCTAGGCTTTAGTAATATTAGTTCATATTATAGTCGTCTCGCTCACTTCTCTCTGCGGTGTTGAGGGAGTAAAAGACAGATACGACACGACTGCGACGGCGGCGCGGCGGGCGCCGACGATCGCTGATCAGTGAATGATCGTCATATTTACCGTGATTGCAGCGCCTGCCAAATATTAAGTAATAGTCGCGGTCGCGGTAATCCTATTATTTGATTAAAACGTGATATTCTAATATGTCTGACTCGCGTAACCTAATATGAGTATTCGTTGCTGTATTATGATACCTTTACCTGTTACTAAAATATTAGTCACACTTCTAGTTACTAATTAGTTTTCAATGGTTTTCAACAAAGGTTTTCAATTAGTTATGCAATAATTTACTCTGATGTTGTCTTGTAGCTAAGCGCCCTTGGTAGAAATAGAAATACGTTTTGATAGAGTGTCACAAATTGCGCTAAAGGGCACACACACGTAAGTACTCACACCTTTTGATTGTGATATACATAAAAAGGTTAGGTACATTGTACAATTAGATTTACTTAAACCCTTTTAATTTGTTTACAGTATATCAGTATCAACAAAAGTATAATGGCTTGGACCCAATAGCCCAACAGCTTGATCTTTTTTCGCTCGACCTGTTCGGCAGTATGTTTGACCCGGCTTTCAAAAACGGTAAAATAATAATAAAGATTTGTAGAAGGCATATATTATATTAGTATTTTTGTAGTATGGCCACCAACTGAAATATTGTAGTCTCAAACAATATTTAAAATATAGCAAAAAATCTAAAAACATATATCTTTTTGGTGCCAGTATGCCTTTTATAATTAGTATTTATTGTATAAGTAATATGATTTATGATGTTTGTAGAGGCTGTTTGAAGCCTAAGAAAGCAGCTATGCGTCCACTGCTGAAGCATTCTTGTTTTGTATCATCAAGAGAGGATATCCTGCAAATACAGGGAGAGTCATGAGCGAACCCTTTGGTTCACTTGGTGAAATCCTTAACTTGCATGACAAGCTGGATTTGCTCAGATGAAATAAACAATACGAGTTAGAAGCAAAACAAGACTGAAGACAAAGATTAAAACAAGAACAACATACATTCAACAGAATAAATCATTTATAAAATTTTATTTAAGTACCTTCTCATTTTGTTTTATGTCTAACATTAACTTGGTTCAATTAAAAAGTCTAATATAAGTAGAATTAATCCCGGCGGGCATTAGATGCCAGTCGGAGATAAAATGTACCAGCTCCGACTACTACTGTAAATAGTTATTCTGAGAATTCTAAATAGGCAGTGGGCTAACAACCTATCATTTATGAGTTTTGACATTAGTCATTCATGATGAGAAGTATGTCTGTATGTACTAATTTATTTATTTATAAGAAAAACCTCAATAAATAACTAGAAAGCAAGTTATAAGTAATAAATAACTTTTGCCTTTTTGACAAAATTGTGCTCTTATACACCACTATTAGACATGAGACGGTAAAAATAATTCAATCTCCTTTAAAAGAATCCGCCAATATAAGACGGCTTTAACAAATTCACTTTTAGGCATTTACCTCTAGATGCAATGACACCCCATTTGGCCCTGAGACTTTGCTAAGTAAACAAAATATTCTCCATTACCAGAGAATGCTTCAATAAGTTATGTAGGCCTTAATTTTTATATTTATAGGTTATGAAAACAATTTACTTTCTACCTCAAGTGTCATTACGCGTAATTGTTTCGTAAAAATTTACTCGTGACTTTCTTTTTGTGATTCTCCCATTTGTTGTGACACATTTTACGAATTTTCATAGAAAAAACTGTCAAAAAAATGAATTGGGAAAAGTAATATTGCTCGTGGGACATATAGTTATTGCGCTAATGTGGCCATTTTACGATTTTCGATGTAAATCATATCTGTATTGTCTGGGAAAAAAGTCAAAGTGGTCATTATAAACCTCCAGGTCTTAGGTGTATTGATGTTCTACTCATAGCAGCTCAAGGAGTACTGCAGATACAATAGGGTTAAAGAAACGAATAAAGGCTGTAAAAGCCACTATCCAGCCGTAAAATAATTAAAAACGAAACATACGAATTGAATTGATAAACTCCTTCTTTTTCTTAAGTCGGTTAAAAATATCCAATCCAGGGTAAAACGATATCAAGCCTCAGGTACAATCAAAACCTGACCTGGCAACTGGAATACGCGCGTAAAAGCACTAGAGATGAATTTTTGCCTTTTCTGCCTAAACGATTTAAATCGGGCAGAAATGATTTAAATCGGGCGGAAATGGATTCTTGCCCATTTCGTCGGGCATAAAAGAAAATTTACTGTAAATTAGTTCTTTGTTTACAAAAAAATCGGAATATATATAGCTAGGCAAAAAAAAAGGTTTTGTTTTTACACACAGGGTCGTGGCTGCATTCTTAGCTTTGCATTGATAGCTATATTTAAGTACAATTGTTCGATTCTGTGAAAGACCAACCATCATCTTACCTACAGTTACAGTCTGTCCGCTACAGGATAGGCCGTGTCAGTGTCAGTATCAGTGTTATAAAGTACATACACTGAGATACAATGCAACACACGTAAGTTGAACAAAAATGGCGGACTTCAAAGCGTTTTTGTACAAAATCCCGTCACGTAAATTGAACCAAAATAACGGTCGTCGGCGCCTACAAATAATGCAACGGCGACCGCCATTTGGGTTCAATTTAAGTGCCGGGAATCCATTCCAAAACAAGTAAGTGGTAGCATCGGCTCCGAAAACCGGTTTTATCCGCGCAGCCGTGCCGAGCGACTATTTGTGTAAGCGCGAGGGACACAGGAGGGGGTGACATTACAAGATCACACCACGGTTCTTTCCCTTGCTTTGCTTGCACTCGAGTACTCCGTTTCTCTAAGTGTGTAGAAAGCCTTTTATCTAAAGTGCACCGTCTCGTATATAGCTCGGCATGATAACGTATTCTAAGATTGAGAAAGAGATATCCATTAACGAAATACCTAGTATTCAATTAAAGTACAATGCGACACAAGTAAAATGAACAAAAATGGCGGACTTCAAAGCGTTTATGTACAAAATCCCGGCACGTCAATTGAACCAAAATAACGGTCGTCGGCGCCTGCAAATAATGCACCGGCGACCGCCATTTGGATTCAATTTAAGTGCCGGGATTTTGTACAAAAATGCTCTGAAATCCGCCATTTTTGTTTAACTTACTTGTGTCGCATTGTACTTTAAGTGGATTCTAGGTATTTCGTTAATGGATATCTCTTTCTCTCTCTTAGAAGGCGTTATTATGCCGAGCTATATACGAGAGGGTGCACTTTAGATAAAAGACTTTCAGTGGTCCGACTTTTTACACACTCAGAGAAACGGAGTACTCGACTGCAAGCAAAGCAAGGGAAAGAACCGTGGTGTGATCTTGTAATGTCACCCCCTCCCGTGCCCCTGCGCGCACACAAACAGTCGCTCGGCGCGGCTGCGCGGATAAAACCGCTTTTCGGTGCCGATGCTACCACTTACTTGCTTTTGGAATGGATACATTCATTCGCAGAGCAAAATAATCGTACTCAACTAAAAGTGTCAATGCAGTAAGAACAGTCCACCAATGCAGGCCTTTCATTTACGCGCTCACTTTGTACCTATAAAAAATATTACCTGAAAAGCTAAAATGGTTTGGCCAACATAATCGAAAAACCAAAACATAATAGGTACCTAGAGACAGATTTTTAGGCCTATCTCTGGGTGGTCCTGCTCGATAAGACCCCGAGCATATGCAGGACCTTGATTTCGCAGACCAACTACCGAAGGCACCGATATAGACGTCGTATCGCGGATAAACAAGGCAGAAGGTGCTTTTCTAAGCCTGTGTGGCGGTCCAAACACCTCTCCTAAAGAGTGAAACTAAAAATATGTAATGCCAACGTGAAATAGTTGCTGCTTTATGGGTGTGAGACTTGGAAGGTGCTGAACGACCTGACTCATCAACTGCAGGTCTTCGTTAACCGATGCCTGTGCTACATAATGGATATTTTTTGGCCGGACACAGTTATCTCGAACGAGGACTTGTGGAATCTATGCAAGCAAGATCCAAGTGACATACAAATCCGTAGACGCAAGTGGAGCTGAATCGGTCATCCCTGAGGGTTTCTTGAGGGTTCCTTGATGGCAATCCACAGGGAAGGCGTAAGCGTGGCCACCCCAAACAAACTTGATGCCGTATCGTCATCTCAGAAGCTAAGCAGCTTGGATTATCCTGGAGCGAAATCAAGAGCGCAGCGGTTGACAGATCAAATTGGCGACGTGTTGTGTCTGTCCTTTGCCCCGACAGGGTCATGTCCACCATCGGAAACTAAGAGAGATCCCTACAGACAAATATTTTAATCTAACCATGTTGTCATCTTTTTATAATCCCCACATGAGGTTTCCAGTACAAATACTTAAATTAAGTTCATATTAATCCTTGCCGTAGCTTTTGTTACCGATTATGCACACGAATATAAGAACAAAAATGAATTTAATTTCCGCCCGACCTTTATTAAAAATGCATTTATTGGGCAGAAATGGATTTTAATCCAGCGGTGGATTTAAATCTGGGCGTTTACCCATCAGTAAAAATCACACCAAAATAAGCCTAAAGTGCGATTTCTGAAACGCGGAGTCACCTAAACGAATGGTTTTCCCATACAAAAATCATTCGTTTAGGTGACTCCGCGTTTCAGAAATCGCACTTCTGAAAAGTCGCCGTTGTGGTTGCATTTCCTTACATTTGTTTCAGTCGCAACTAGCCGTTGCGCGCGCCGTAACCCGCAGCCTGAGCACATGCCCATATTTGTGACTGGGCGGAGCGAGATCCCAATCCGCGAAATACGTAAACTATCGTACAACTCGCCAGCGAAAAAAAAAATTTTTGAAGCCTTTGGGGATGAAAGGGGTTGACCTTATGCTTGGGTTGGGTCGCAACAAGCCGTCGCGCGCGCCGTAGGCCGCAGCCCAAGCACACACCTATATTCGTGACCGGGCGGTAATACGGAATGTGACGGGCCTAGGTGACTCTGCGTTTCAAAAATATCTGACTAAGGCAATCAGCGAAGATTTTTCGGTTGTTTTTTTTACCTAGTTTTTGGCTGTGGTTTTTGGTTTTTGAGTTTTGACAATTTTTGATTTGACAAATTGATGAATTGAGAACCAGAGTTGAGTGTGTGCTATCAAACAAAAATTGGCGAAAATATTATTTTTTTGTGATTTGTTATAGTTTCAGTTTAGTTAATTTTATTTCTTGTTTAGGACTAAAGCAAGGAAAATAATATTGTGCATTGTTTACTGGAGGGAATAATACCAAAATGAGTTTCCTATTGTAAGTAAAAACATAGGCTGATCTAGAATGCTATTTTTATCTAGGTAGGTAACGTTTTCTCTGCACTGACGTCTTGTTTATATCTATGTGGGCTAGCAAACCTTGTATAGTTTCTATAGTTAAATGCATAAACTTGGCCTCCATTGGAAAATGGAGCAGTTCGATGAATCCTATTTTCCAGGTAATCCGTAACAAATAGACATGTCGGCCTGGTACTGAGATTAATATTTGCATCATTTGTTAAAGTGGAAGCCGGTCGAACAAGACCTTCAAGCCCAAGAAGAACATCCCAGAGGGCACGCACCAGTATGACCTGATGCGGCACGCGGCGGCCACGTTGGGCTCCGGCAACCTGCGGCTGGCCGTCATGCTGCCCGAAGGCGAGGACCTCAACGAGTGGGTCGCCGTCAACAGTGAGTGCGCCCCGCCGTCTGCTGCTTTGCAACAGCAGCATGTTCAGCTTCCCGACTCTGCATCCTAACACACCTGACATGGGATCACTCTCTCATCTTCTCATGCAACTGGGATTACCCTGTTGCATCCATATATCTGATTGCTCACTTACATAAAGTCAAATTAAATCTTGTCCTTATGATGTCCAAGGGTGGTAGTGCACCAATAGATAAAACAAATAGTGGCTCATCTGCAGGTTACTTCCAACCAGTAGTTTTGGTAACCCTTGGTGAAGGCCTACACCCAGCAGTGGACTTACTGTGGCTGACAGTTGAATAAATAAGTATAAAAATTAGATATACAGGGGGAAAAATAACACTGACTGAGCAAGCCCCAGAGGTGGATTATCTTTAAGACGAAGTGGTAGCTAAAGTGGCGCCCTCATATGAAATAAATTGTTTAAAACTAAATATGGTGATAATTAAAAATTTGATTTGTATAAATGTCTAGAAAAACCTTTAAACTATTTTATGAATAACCTTTGAAAGTAATATTGGTAGTCCGTCTTGTTTTAAAACTGTTTTTCGCCAAAAGTGGCCACTTTTGGCGAAAAACAGTTTTAAAATTAGACGGACTATTAGTAATAACTTCAAAGGTTATTTATAAAATAGTTTAAAGGTCTTTCTAGACATTTATACAAATGAAATTTTTAATTATCACCATATTTAGTTTGAAACAATTTATTTCAAATGAGGGCGCCACTTTAGCTACCACTTCGTCTTAAGGCAAACTAGGCATATGCCAAAGGGTGCGAGGGTACAAAAGGGCGTGCAGGCAGATTTGTCAAATAAATAAAAAATATTTAATATAGCAATAAATTAACTGCGTTATTGAAAATTTCGCAAAATAAAAAATGTAAAAAGCACCAAAGTTTTGTTTTTAGTTTTTCATTTAAGCTGTTACAACAAGTTAATCAAAATAAGCAACTTTAAAAGTGAAAATACTATTAAAATTTCATATTTTACTTTAAATAATTTCTGCTAACAATTAAATTATTTCAAATTATATCTAATTTTAAGTTACCAGAGTGCTTTTAAGTTCACTTTAAGTACATTAAAATTCTGATCATGTAAAAAATTCAACTCAGTATCAGTGTTTAAATAAACAATTCTTAACTTTATTTTTTTTTTCATCAAGTATTTATAATAACAAATTTGCCTGAAGAGGAAGAAATCAGAAAGTTAGTAAATTTTATAAATGAAATATTAGATATGTGATTTAATTCAAATATAATTTTTAATATAGGGGCGCCGATGAGATGCTTGCCTATGGTGCTCTCAACGTTTAATCCGCCTCTGTCTAGCCCTAATGTAAGTCGAGACTTGTTTTATGCGATACTTACTAAACAATACTATATTATTTATCAAATACATATACAGATAAACATCCAAGTTGATAATGACTATAGAATGTATGGTTTTTTATTAAAGAGGTTTGTATATAATATGATTAAATGCTAGATGGTTTGGTGTATTGGATAAAAACTAACAGATTTTAATTGATAGACTAGGTCGATCATCCCCCTATGTAGTACCATTGTTCAGTAACCTTTTAAGGGATCCATAGTAAACCAGGAACCACTATCGGTTTGCTGCATAACGTACCTGTCCACAGTTTTACTTAGAGACTATTCATTCTAGAAAGCTCTAAATTGGCATGTGTATGTATGTATATTAGTCACGCACGCCAACAAGGTGAACTTGAAACTGTTTACAGTTTCAAGTGAGAATGTAAAGCTTTTCATATAATTTTTGCCAACATCGGCCTCATTTACTATGCAGGAATAATTTTTTTTTCTTGACTAACCCATGGTTTTGTGTGTTTATGTTGTTGAATAGGTCTTTCAAATATTTTGTGAGATTGGCAACAACATTTATCAATTTAGGGATAGATTTCAAATGCTAATTTTTGTTAAAGTGTCCCCCCTCCCTTTGTCAGCTAAACTGCTGTATATGGAAATGTGAAAAAATTCACTGCAGTAGTATATATGTTTCGGACCAAGTTATAAACTGGAACATATTATGAAAAATGATAAGCTACTTGGTGAATTAATTAATTATAATTTGAACTTCCTTATTTATCATTATTAAATAAATAAATGTATACAGGGATAAATAACACTGATTGAGCTAGCCTCAAAGTAAGTTCGAGACTTGTGTTATGGAATAGCTCATAGATTTATTAACAAATTTTTATATGGATAAACATCCAAGGCCCAGGACAATTTGAAAAAATCCATTTTCCAACTTGCCCTGACCGTGATTGAACCCTGAACCTGTGAGTGGCGGACAGCATGGTGACCACTACGCCACGAAGGTCGTAACATTGCCTACACATTATGATTATTGTCATGTGGTTTTTAAGGCAATCTGATAATAAACAGGTGCATTGCATGGGGGTTCACCTATAGTTAATTCTTCTGAGGTCTATCTACCAAGTGACAAAACAAGTCATGTAGATAAGTTATGGTGTGGCTACACAGTCTGCATGACTCTGGGAGAACACTGTATATGACCTGGGTGGTCTATATGAGTATGACTCCGAGAACGAGTCTGCTGTTAGTGGCTATTCTGCCCCATACGCATTATAAAACTGCCTGAACATTTTTTATAATACCTCATTAATCACTTGGTCCATGACATGTATAACAAAGAGAAAGGAAAACTATATCAGAGCTAAGTCGGATTTACAAATTGAAGAGTTATAAGTCAATCAACTTATAAAGTGAACTTGAAAGTGGTACATTTCATACAAATAACAATAGCAAAAATATTTTTTTAGATGTTTTTAGTTGTTCAACCGTTAGGCGTGTACTGAAAGTAGGGATTTGCAACTACAGAACCCTGCACTGCGCGTGGCCCGACACGCACTTGGCCGGTTATTTTGCTTACATCAATAAGTATGAATATGATGTATATCAGTAGGATGTTGATGCTGTCTTCAAATTGCTATAACATTCTAGTTGTTTGTGACTATTTTCATTGTCTTATCCACGCAGTGTTAGCGATATGTATCTGGGTTAATTTAGTTTCATTATGAAGAATTCCTACAACATACAACATTATTAGTATTGTAATTTCCATTGAATGCATGCTGCAGCATGAACAATGCCCCGCCTGCTTGCCGGCGGCTCTGTTATCTGTGCTTCCTGTGACCGGTCTATAGACACACCACACCAGTGACACATTTTTTCTGAGTCATACAAATATTAATATTAATCGAATTCCGCTGTTCCCTATGTGCAGCCGTCAGCGCCGCCGGCGATCACAAAATCACAACTGATGATGTAACAGCACAGTGTTATGTTGCATATGCATGATCGTTGTCTAACATCAAATAATGAAACGCAAGATATGGCTTTTGCCACGTGTATTATAAATAAATATATAAGGACAAATCACACAGATTGAGCTAGCCCCAAAGTAAGCTCTCGACTTGTTTTATGGGATACTGACTCAACGATACTATATTTAATAACAAATGCATATATAGATAAACACCCAAGACCCAGGACACTTTGAAAAAGGCCATTTTCCAACTTTCCCTGACTCTCTGACCTTGAACCTCTGGCTGGCGGACTAGTGTGGTGACCACTGCGTCAAGGTCATGTGTGACAGAGGATTGCTCATATGAACAGAAGTATTGAAAGCGAGCATTTTGTTTCGAACAGCGGTGGACTTCTTCAACCAGATCAACATGCTGTACGGCACCATCACGGAGTTCTGCACGGAGGAGTCGTGCGCCGTGATGTCGGCCGGGCCCAAGTACGAGTACCACTGGGCGGACGGCCACACCGTCAAGAAGCCCATCAAGTGCTCCGCGCCCAAGTACATCGACTACCTCATGACGTGGGCGCAGGACCAGCTCGACGACGAGACGCTCTTCCCCTCCAAGATAGGCAAGTTGCGACACAACACGCACACACTCCGCGACACATGGTCGCGTTGATATCACCTAACTCACACTGTTTTAAAATAATCATGTAAATTTTGCCAGTAAAAGTGAGAGTGACAATGGGTTGCCTGTATTTGGTGCAGGCGTGCCGTTCCCCAAGAACTTCCTGGCGATGGCGAAGACGATCCTGAAGCGGCTGTTCCGCGTGTACGCACACATCTACCACCAGCACTTCCCGCAGGTGGTGCAGCTCGGCGAGGAGGCGCACCTCAACACCTCCTTCAAGCACTTCATCTTCTTCGTGCAGGTCAGTCTAATCGAGTACTTCCATAGAAATTGGTCAAGTGTGGTGATGCTTCTAATTCGCTACTTTCCAACAACTCTAATCAGATCCTTTTTTTAAACGTCAAAACAAACATTTCTATGGGGTTTGTATGAAATATACACTTATGACGTCATCGTTTCTTGGAGACAAACAGCGCTCTTGATATCAGTGTTTCTACAATAATAAATTTAAAATCTCGTTAAAAATGGATATGATCACGACAAGCGTCATTATTTTGTGCTGCTTTGTTTTAGTACCAAATAATTTATTTTTGACCCAGGAAAGGAAAGTACCCAATTCCTCAAACGGTTCTTAATCGCTCATCTCTCTGTTTTGTCTAACGTTTAGGTATATATTTTTTTTATTTACACTATAAAGTCGTCCTCCAAGTAGTGAACTGATAGGTCCACATTGAGTGGCTGTGGCTTAACCCGGCGCAGTACATACATCCTATGAATGTTTTCTCGGCAGGAGTTCAGTCTGATCGAGCGCCGCGAGCTGGCGCCGCTGCACGAGCTCATCGAGAAGCTCACGGCCAAGGAGGCGCGATGATGCGCCGCGGGGGAGGGCGCGGGAGGGGGGGTCGATAATATCGCTAAGTTGACACTTCGATATGATGTGTAGGAATGAAATGTAACTTCTTTTATTTAGATGCCGCGAATGTCTTATTCTATTTGCATATACTTTTGATCCACAATTTTGTAAGCGTGTACAAAGTACTAGTGTAAGCGTGTATAGTGAGCGGCGTTATGTTGAGAGTGGACGTATAGACGGCGGACGACGATGGCGAGATATCGGACGCGGGCGATGACGTTATGGCACTGCGAGACGTGCGGGTGCGCTGTCGCCGCCCTCAGCATGGCTCCAGCGACAAAGCGCTACACTCTGTCGTTATCTCTGGATCGCCGGCGGATTGCCTTCCTATGATAATAAACTATAGAGCGGTATATATCATTGGAATCGAATTATATTTGATACAGATGTATTGTACATTGAGAATTTACTCGTAGGGTGTA
The DNA here is from genome assembly GCA_943193695.1 of Acrobasis suavella. NCBI lineage: Eukaryota > Metazoa > Arthropoda > Insecta > Lepidoptera > Pyralidae > Acrobasis > Acrobasis suavella. Next base: position 249,141 of record OW971940.1, read on the forward strand.
TTATAGGTACTAATAAGTTTCTTGCATTTTATACCAAATAGCAGACGCGCAATTTATATGTATATTTAACAGATGTTTAGCAATACCCACACATACAATGTATGTATGTTTATTCAATTTGAACGGAATCGGGTTGTTATCTATGTACCGGCCGGAACCTCCCAGAAGTATAATGGAAATTCCGAATTGGAATGTTTAACCCCACTGGTGGGAGTGGGAGGTGCCGATGGGACTGGTGCGACCAATGGAATCGTCATCGTCGTGGCCTATACAAAAAACAGGATTTGATATCTACAAAATGTGCTACGCGCGACTGCTGCAGGTAGTTAGGATACGAATATTAAGGTGATAATAAAGTGCAGAAGCGACGCCCTCATTTAATAAATTGTTTTCTAAATGGAAATAGAAAAATCGTTATTTGGAGCAAATATACAACAACAAGAAATACAGAATATAAAACACAATTAAAAAATATGTTCACCAAAACGGTTTCAGGTAGGGTCAGGCATTACATTCTCTTTATTTATTTTTAAACTCAAGTTAGGTTTCATAATAAATTTATTTTGATTTATAAAAAGAAATATAAAGTACAAAATTTAAAACTCTTAAGCTAGCTACTCGCTAGCAGCAAGGCAAGGCCCAAGCTACCCGCTGTTAGGGCCGCAGAGAGAGAAACCTCACAATGCGTACCGTGTCCAGGAGTACTGCTTTAGAGCTGAGAGTCTTTTCGCTATAAACATTATTATATGCATCTCCTTTGAGAATCACGGGTCTTTTCACCCCGGTTATTTGAAAGGCTCGTGTGGGGATACAGATACAAGACGTATAAGCCCTTTGAAGAAGGTGATGTAATGTGACACTCCCGCCCAAAACAAATTCCTGGAAAGGTGTATTCTTGAATATGTTTTGTATTATATATAAATATAACATACGCTTTTTTGTTGTTGTCCCAATGCTGGGCAAAGGTCTCTATTTCTCGCTTCAATTGTTATTTATATAGGTATTAGATGAACTTTAAATTATTTTAACAACGTTGATAGGAATTCCATCTAGTTTAAAATCGTATTTTCGGCAAAAGTGGCCACTTAGAATAGAAACACGTTTTAAAGCTAGATTACCAATGCTATGTTATACAAGGATGTGGACTAACAATTTTTTACTACTTTGCTTAAGCGAAAAGATATGGGATTATTTCTGGATTATCTTATTCACGGACTAAATAAAATAATATTTTTGAACCCAGTCTAATGCAAATTTACAAAACAAATAATTTGAAATGACGCCACTTCTGCACTGTGTTCGCCTTAATTTGCATTAAGATTAATTTATTTGTGCTGACATTGTGGCCCGCACTGCGCCTCGATCTCTTGTTGAGGTGAAGCGACACTTGCGGCGGCCCGCGATGTAACACTCATACTTGTCATTTATTTAGAACAATTTTATTTTTCTCTATTTATTGTAATTAATTAGGATATTGTGTTATTATTAATCGTATTCGACTTTGTGTAATGCACTATTTAGTAATGTAAGCATTTGTAATATACATGCTTTTGATGAACGTTGACAGGCGAAGTGTGTTGTATCTTCTGCGTGTGATATCATTCTGACAAACTCACTTTCATTCTGCTGGGACATGACGTCTGACAAAATTAGTTTTCGACGAGTTAATCAAGAATATACTAAGCCATGGAGTTTAGTATCTCCTTGGTTACTGATAAAGCATCGAGTAGTAACAAAGAAGCTAGGCCTATTCTAAGAGTGCTATTTTAAAGGTTTTTAAAAAAGAAGTTTCAATGTATGTTAAAGTCTACTGCAGATTTATCAGCAATCAGGGTGACTGAAATAATGTGAGGAAGTGAAGTGAGGAGGAAAATTTATATACTTAAATAAAACGAGTATGAAATTCTGTGGTATTTTATTGCTAAATTATACATACATCCAGAGAAATAAACTCGCTTGAAAACACAATCTGTGGCCAGTGGCTGTGTCATATACAGTACATAGCATTGACTGCTATAGTGGGGAAGATATTTATTCAAATTATAATCGTCTAGCTAGACGATGAATGCATCGACTGTTGAGGCATTCTGGAATCTTACTTTGGGAGTAGTATAAGCCTTGGCATGAATTTGTAATTCTTGTACAAATAATTAAATAAAGATTTATGATGTTTTGTACATGGAAGAAGTCGAGTCACGTCAGTATGTGCTGTTATTGAAAATTCCGAGAAATTTTCGAAACTGTCTCGAATATTTCTGAGAAATGTATCGTAAGAAATTTCTTCAGAATTTTCAACTAAAATTGTCGAGAAATGTTGAAAATTTTCCGAGAACAGTGTATTTCTCGGCGGCATATCACTAGTCTGGACACGGAACGTAGTACGATCACTGTACTTTTGTTGTGTAACGGAAAAGAAACACAGTACCGGTATCATATCAAATTTGTTTCTATAATAATTATTCTATATGTCATTTGGACTTAATCTATCAAAGTAAATTGTTGACATTTAGATATTAAAAGAGAAATGACATTCGAGGGTGAGGCAGCACTGCACGCATCGGGTGTGCGGCTTGCTAGGGCGCGTCCGAGGAGACGGGCGGCGGCGGCGGCGGCGGCGCCAGGAACGACGGCGGCGGCGGCGCCCACGGCGGCGCGCCGAACCCGCGCCAGCCGCCTGCGGGCATAGCTGTATCACATTCCACTGCCGCGATACCACCGTACTCACAGGGCCATTCATTTTTGTAATTAGGCAGAAACAAAGAAATTGATTGAGGCATTCATTCTCACTAGTGCCATTGAAATGTATCCCATGGTACTACTGCAACTGTTAAGGTCGCAGTAGTACCATTGATATATTGATGGTACTAGTGCGACTGGAACACAACTGCGAGTCTCAGTAGTTCCATTATCAATATTTCCCAAAACAGCAAGGTATATTAAGGGAATGATTCTGGGATGTTATAGTGTGTAAAAGTAATATTTTTTATTTACCCCCATGCTACAAGTCCTCTACACAAGTTTCTGAAACAGTTTTTACCGACATTAAACCACCAGTGTCATTGTAACCATAATATCATCCAAACGAATGTTATAATGTTGTATTAAATTTTATTATGCAACTAATTAGATCCCTTTCTTGGTCATCAAACAGCTACATTATCACTACTCAATTCATGGTATCATATTTTTACGAGGAGTGATTCTACGGTTGGATCATGCATACCGCCCGTTTTTCGATCTTCATTTTGCGTTTATCGACGTTTTCATGAAAAACAGTGGAGGTGCTAAGAAGGTATGGCGTGCGTCATAGGTCATAGCTCAACTGCAATCAATCCCGACAATATATTTTGACGCAAATTAAGTTAAGACCTTATGTTAATCATACTTAAGTTTGAGTGCGTTACTCTAACAGGAAAGTAGCTCCTAGAGAGATATGAGTGGAATTTATAATAAGTATCCAATATGCTGTAAATGTACAAGTTTATATATATTGTTGACTTGTCTGTTTTCTACTACAGTGTACTTCGGCTCAACACGTTTCGACCGGTTTATTTTTTATTTATTTTTATTTTATTTACTAACATATTACAGAATAAATATAACATATCATTACACAACATTTCTATAAACCACTGAGGTTTGTAGTGAAATGTTTAAAAGTTATTCTACGTCTTAAAAGTATACAGGTCTTAAAAAGATCACACAAATCGAAACTCATTAAACGTTCGTGACTAAGTTAAGAAGTACCAATTTTTGGTTCATACCCGCACGTCTATGGTTGACCCGTTTTCTTGTATGTTGACCGTCAAAGTTATGATAGAATAATTTTGACTTTTTGTAATATTATTTAATAACTAAGTACCCAATTTTTTTTAAAGATATAATAGGCGTCACGATATACCTTATACAGTTTTTAGTAAGCTTATACGTTTTCTCATTTAGGCGCTGCGAATCTTTTTCGTGTTTTCCATAAAAGCTCAATTACTCAAAAATTAAATGTACTTTCTAAAATCTAATTACGTGTGCCATGAGCACCAATTAAGAGCTACTGATGTAAAATTTTACATGCGCGCATATAACAGTCTGAGCGCAACGATTTCGCGAAACCTTACCCCAGCAGGAAACTCAATATCTTGATAACCTGAACCGTCACTAATTTCACATTCTTCCACATAAATAAGCTATCTGACCATGCACATTGTTTCTCCCTTCGATAAGTTTGAATTTCCCTGCTAGAACAACGTTACCCTAGCAGGAACCGTTCTTTCCGTCTTTTTCCAATACGACCACCCCCACAAATTATTTATGCCGGCCATATTTACAGCATATTGGGTATTAATTATAAATTCCACTCCTATCTCTAGGAGCTACTTTATTTACTTTTTTTTTAAATAGCGCCATCTATGGCACAGTACCAGATTTTTTTCGTAAAGTTATACTACAGATTGCAAAACGTCGTAAGTACTTGGCGAAATAAATCTTGTTAATAAGGCTTATACGCCATTGTTGAAATAAAAAAAAACGACCACTTAAACTTATTGTTAACATGTATTTCAAATGTGATTATTGGTTTATTTGTGTGAGTTTAGCGACAACGCGGCAACGGTTCCGATATCAATTTTGTCAAGTAGCACTTCCACTAGTTTTTGCTCATCTGTGTTTGAGACTAAAGTTACTGCTGATTCTCTCGGGACTGCAGAGTGAAAAAGAAAATCTCTAAGGATTAAAAATAATTTGAAAACTGAAAACGAACCGAAAACGAATAACTGTAATCTATGTAGGTAGATTTAAAAATAATGGCTTAGTAGCAAAACGTCTCTTTCGCAAAATGTCCCCTAATTGTAAAAAGTCTCTTTCTCATAATGTCTCTCGTATAATGTCTCATTCGCAGAATGCCTTTTTCGCTGAATGTCTTTTTCACACAATATTTTATTTCAAGTCCCTGTCACGATATTCTGCGAAAGAAACATTCTGCGAAAGGGACCTTTTACGACTAGGGGAAATTTTGCAACTCAACCCTCTTTCTTTGATTAATAGTAGTTAAGTAATTACAAAATTTTTAGGTTATTGTTTTAACATGTAATTATTTCTGTACATTTGAATTATTTTTCGTAAGTTTAGGCCGATAGTGAATAACAATTTAAGTTAACTTGTAAAAATAAAAAGATATACGAGTATAGGAACATATTCAACAACAAAGTTAAAAAGATGAGTGGAAGTTTTTTCGAAATATTATTTCTTAGTATTTATTGACGCAAATAATACCAAAAAAGGTTAGTATCTGTCGGTTGAACTCTGATTAGGTATGTAGGTGTTTAATTTTCTTTATGCTGTTTTGTATTTGCAATTTTTTCTTATAGATAGAGGTGAAGTTGAGTGTGCTACTCGAGTATATTTTTACTTCGTGCGATATAAATGTATCCCTAGCTTCACTTAGGATTCAACCGTAGAATCACTCGCTACGCTCGTGATTTAACTGTGGAGTTCTTTGTTTCGCTTCTGGATTCAAAGTAGTGCCTTCGCTTAAAAATCTTTCTGTTTACCCCTCGTATACAGTAAACATACCTGGCGGCGGCGGCGGCATGTGCGGGCCCGGCACGCCCGGCGGGCCCATCTTACCGTCGTTCTGTGCATAAAAATTGTAACACGTTATTTTATTCTAATATGTGAATATTTCAACGTCGTTTTTATAATTTTTTAGTTTTTTATATTGCAAAATGGAATTTTATACAAACATATAGTCAGAATGTAGGAAAAACATTCAATGTAAGCATACCTGGAAGTGTGGCGGCGGATGGTGTGGCGGGTGGTGCGGCGCGTGGTGCGGCGCGTGCAGCGGCGGGTGCGGCGGCGGCGGCGGCTGCAGCGGCGGCGGCGGCGGCGCGCCGGGCGGCGGCGGCTGCGCCGCGCCCAGCCACGGCGCCGGCGCCGGCATGAGCGCGCGCGGCGCGCCCGCGCCGCCGCCCAGCGTCGCGCCGGCGTAGCGCCGCGCCGGCGCCGCGGCGCCGCCAGGCGGCGGCGCCTCGCCCAGCTCCGCCATCAGCGACATGTACTCTTCGTCGATCTTAGCCTGCCGACGACACGGACGGGCCGATCAAGATAAAGGCGTGGGTAAAATGTCCGAAAGCCACAACTCTGCAGGCAATCTTCAAAAAAAGTGCATTCACTGTCTAAAAACGATAGTAAGAATGTGCTTGACACTCGATAATTTTATATTGTTAACAATTTAATGATTATTTATTTATTTTATTTTATTTTATACATTCGGATGACCAACAGCTACGCTTACAACATAGGTTATAAAGTAGTAATTCAAGAAGTTATATTATCCAATCAAATTAATTTTTATTTCCTAATAGTATGATATTCATCCTTTTTGATCTTCACTCACTTACCTAGAAGTCCCCCACCGAGCATATTCTGTATACCTTTAAGCCAAATTTTAATCTGAGTAGCGGTAGAAATTCATATCCATAATGCTGCTATTGCGTTTGCAAAGCCTCCCGCATTAGAGAACTAAAAACAGGATAGTTTTTAAGAAATATCTGCTTAATGTGGTTAGTGCTATGGTTTAATTTAGCTCGCGTCAGAATTCCTCACCTCTTTGTTTAGATACCTAGACACCCATTGCAAGCCAATTTAGTTCTTATTAGTCTGGACAAACGATTCATGTAACTGAATTTCCCCTTGGAAGTATTCGCCGCGCGCATAGTGATAAACCTAAACGGGGAGTGACACTGGCGGTGAGCACCGGGCGCGTACCTTGTTGTGCACGGGCAGCAGCGTGCCCTGCCCGGGGCGCTTGGCGCGGCAGTCGCGCGCGATGTGGCCGGCGCCGCCGCAGGCCGAGCACACGATGCTGCTGGTGACGTTGGGCTTGTCGGGGCACAGCCAGGTCTTGTGGTCGGTGGCCGTGCAGTTGGCGCAGCGCGCCGCGTCGTGCTCGCGCAGCGTCCCGTTGAGCTGCGCCAGCTCGCGCAGCTGCATGCGCCGCAGGTCGTTCTGCCCCTCCGGCACCTCCACGCCCTGCCGGATCACCTCCTTGATCTTCTCCACGGCCTTCTTCACGCAGTCCGCGCCCGTGGCGGTGATGTACGCGTGCAGCGGCTCGTCCTCGCCGGGCAGCGGCTGCCCGTCCTTGCGGCCCACCTTGCCCTCCTTCACGGAGCCCTTGCCGCGGATTATTATCTTCGCGCCCGTCTCCTTCTCCATCGCTGTGGGGATGAACAATCATCAAACTGAGGTTGAGAACTCACTCTACATACACTATCAAGTATTTATCCATTATGGAGCAGACAGAGCATTTTGAATGCATTTTTTTTTCAGCATTGCCACTGCACACATAGCATTGATTTTGAGGTTTTTGTTTTTAAAAACAGCCTAATAACCTACATTTCAATAAAGAAAATATCGATGACATACATCTTTAGACCTGCATCTCTTAAAAACCGTTTTATACAGGAATATAAACGGTTATCATGTTATTTTATTTTATCTACAACCATGCTATAAATCCTCTATAAAAGTTTCTGAAACAGTTAGCCTATTGCCCACATTAAAACACTCAGTGTCATCACCCAAATGAGTGTTATAATGTTGTACTAAATTTCATTTTGCAACGCAAACTGGTTCCCTTAATGTATTGCTGAGCGACAATTTTCGGCGCTGGGTGTGGCTTTAAGTCCATTAGCCTGGGTTCTGTCAGAGATATTATAAAAATTGCTAGTATAATGATTTTTTCAAAGAAAGTATCATCCAGACATACTGATAAATAAATTGTAAAACTTCGATTTGGTGTGTCATTGTTGCTGAAACAATGGTTTCGGAGGGTATGTGACGGAAAAAAAACTACGATCAGAAATTTAAATAATTATTACAATAAATAATTCTATCATTACCTATACATAGATTGTTTGTTTTAAATACTCAGCAATACATAGAGTTCTTACAATGCTGTAAAACACCCCATGGTTTCAGAACCTTTCTTAGAGGATTCATATCATGGGTGTAGATAAAGTTTTGTATGCAACTGTCATAATTAGGTATTAAAACACTCATGTGATAAACCCACATTCGTGTTTAAATACCCTTTATTATACAACAGTTGCATAAAAAACTATTAAAGTATTACCATTCATTATGCTTTTGTAGATAAAACATTACAACTTCGTTTTAAAATAAACATTTTTTTTTCCAAAAGCAACAAATGAACTACGAGATTAAGAGCAAGTATGTTCCCATTTGCCTCTTTTCCCTGATGATTAATTTTAATCGTGGAGTAACCGAGAGTGAAACATATTGCTTGGTATTGTTTTGAGACACCAGTTGGTCGGAGTGCGTGTATTTAAATGCATGTGTATTTATGTGCGTGCGCGTGTGTGTGCGTACCTTTGAGCGTGTTCCCGCGCGGCCCTATGAGCAGCCCCACGAAGTTAATATCGGGGTGCTCCTCCTGCGGGATCATCACCTTATCGTGTACGCGGATGATGGGCGGCCTGAAACAACACACACTCTTTACTACCACTCATTACACCATAGATAATATACACAGCAAACAACCATGGATCGGATGCTAATGGGCACGAATAAACTACTAAACATGTACAATTAAAGTTTATGGTCGAGTAGTAGTAATCTTTTAAGGACTTTGAAAAATTGAATTAAGAAATCTTTATTATACTGTGAAAAAATAAATTGGTTAACGAGTCTACAATTAAAATTTACAAAGTTGCTCTGACGTCACCCAACCTCTCGTATCGGACTGCATGGACCAGAACCGTCGAGTATGACGTCACTTGGCGAGGCTTTATGCCATCCTCGTAGATAAATTTTGAGTCTATATAAAATGTCTTATAAAAATGCAACGGAAGAGCCGATTTCAATGATTTCAAAATTATATTGATGAGACAGCTTAGTAGAACTCAGTACTGTTGGTTTTGTGTGGATTCGTCAACCTCGAAATAATCTTCATCAGTGACGTGTGAGCACGCACAAAGTAGGTATGAAACATGGTCGACGACAGTAAGCACGGAGTCTCACTTGTAGTCGGGCGGCGGCTTGAACTCGGGGTTGATCTGCTGCATGCGCTGCACGAGGCGGTGGCGCTCCTCCTCCAGCTTGCGGCGCGTGCGGTACTCGCGCGTGTTCAGCCGCTTGCCGTCCGTCGAGTAGATCGGCTCCGGCGACGGCGACCTGCAACCGCGCGCGTCAGTGCCACTCCGGGTGCGGCGAGCGACTCGGCGCAGTCTCCTCCCCAACCGATATCATTCGCGATCTATTTTAACTTCACTTTCAATGCTATCCCAATTGAGCATAGAAACCGTTCAAAACTACAAATTATTAGCGAGGGATGAAACTGTTTCGAGTCGAAATTCGCCGCCAAACTTCTCCTACTCTAGTCCTAACGTTCAGGGGAAAAAATATTAGATTATTGACCTGAAAATTTAATATTATTAGCCCTGAAAACAATGTGATTAGATAGCCGTCGCTGAAAAGATTATTATTAGAGAGATAGATTAATGTTTGCAGCGAGCGACCTGCGAACAGGAAAGCGGCTCATCATTAGACATCGCGCGCGGCGCGGCTCTCACTACTCGTGCCAATGTCAACTACTGTGGACGTTAATTTCTTGAATATATTACTGTTTTTTTAAATTGACCAATATTCATTTCGATTAGGTCTGGACTCTTAAGGAAATAATCAAAATTAAAAATGATTGCAAATTGTGATTTAGGAAATATTAGATCGTGCTACAAGGGGTAAAGGTAATATTTTTAAGGCGAGGGCGCTTATTGGGATTCAGAGCTGAACGAAGTAGAGTGATTTCACGGTTAAATCCTGAGTGAAAAGAGGGATTCATGTACATCGCCTGAAGTAAAAATATTGCCGTACCCGAGTAGCACACTCTACTTTTCATCCCCGTCTATTAGAAAAATTAGCAAATACAAAACAGAATATAAAGAAAAGTAAAACACTGAAGTATATCGAATCAGAGTTCAATCGAGAGTTACTAACTTTCGTCTGGTGTCGTTTTTAGCGTTTCGTACCCAAAAGGGATCCTATTACTAAAATTCCGTTCTGTCCGTCTGTCTATCTGCCACTAGGCTATATCTCATGAACCGTTATAGGTTGATACTTTAAATTTTCACAGATGATGTATTTCTAATATCACTATAACAAATACTAACTTATTAAAAAACAGAACAAAAGAAATATTTAAACGGGGCTCCCATACAACAAGTGTTAGGGTTCCGTACAATAATAAAAAAGAACGGAACCCTCATAGCAGCAATGTGAAAAACAAAGCAAAAAAAATGTACTCGGGAAATGAAAATTTTTTACAAATTCAATAAAATTAGTTTTTAAGGCGTTTTTAGTTGTCAAACCGTGAGGCGTGAACTGAAAGTCGGCATTCGCAATTACGGAACATTGCATTGCGCGTGGCCAACACGCACATGGCTGGTTATTTAATTATAGGTTTTTCCCGAAGCGAAGAACCTTCTTTCTTTTGCTGGACTGCCAACATTATTTTGGATTCTTTACCATATACATGGATTACACTCGTGTTTTTTGCATCCCATATGGTTTTCCTTTTCAATTGGCAGTCCCGAGAGAATCAGCATTAACTTTAGCCCCAAATATTTTGGGATGAAAACATCGCTTTTCGAATAAATGAGATGGAAGATATTTTGAAGAATGCAAACAAAAGGTGTGTCATCAAAGTGAGGTGAGTCCACCGCCACGCGTCGGCGTCGGGAGGGATAAAGAATGTATGAATCGTTGTAGCGATACTCATGTGGCGGGCGGAGCGCGCTGCGGGCACCCACCTCTCCTCCACGTTGGCCGGGATGCCGAGGTCGCCGGAGCGCAGCTTGCGGCTCACCTCCTCGATCTGCAGCTGCACTGCAAGGGAACGGGTTAGCCACCGGCCACACGACCTCATTAGAATGCTGCCCGCACAACAACTACCTCCTACCACTTACCTACCGTACCGAACGCCCCTACCCCTTAGCTACGTCACATTACAATACGTACGACTCCTGAAACGGTTACTCTGTGTTCATACAAGTGAATCCTGGAAGAAGCAAATTATTTCGTGGCTGAAATAAAACACTTGGTAAAGAGTGGCCGTTGTCTGTCAACTATGGAGTGACGTCATTTATCATTATAATTTATCACACATTTGGATAAGTGTGAATCGTATAGGTATTACATTTTAACAGTTAAATCGACACATGTTTAAGTATAATTAATTCATTATCATAATAATCTCAAATCTGAAATTAAGTTATTTCTGTTAAAAGAAAATTCATATGCAATCGCAAGACTCAAATAGATCAATAAATTCATAATTTAAAAAATTAAGAAATAGTTAGAAATATTAGGTAGCCAACAGCACTGTGCGCCCTAAACGTACAATACGAAACGGTGGGGTTCAGGTCGCACAGTGCTTCGTGCGGAACAGGTGGCACACTCACGTAGGTACTGCTCCTCCTGCTCGCGCGTGAGCGTGGAGGGCAGCACGGTGGGCAGGCCGGGGATGAAGGTCTTGTCGTGCTCCGAGCCCATCCAGCGCGAGCGCCGGCGCCGCGCGCGCCGCTCCGCCGCCGTCTCGCCCGGCGGGCCTGCACACCGCACACAATACACTATGAAAAGTGTATCAAGCTCTGGAAGGAGCTTGTCTTGAACTCCAAATTTAGAGGGTAAGTTCGATTTACACCGAAAGCGGCCGGGCGGCCTCCGAGGCTCCTATATTAAAAGCCTGAATTCAGTTTTATTTTAAAAACAAGCGCACTGGCCACCACGAGTGGCTAAATGCGCCAAGAGCGCAAGGCTATAAAAAAAATACTGCTTGGCGCGCAAAAAAATTCTTGTTAAAATCTTTGTTGCAAGAATGTCAAAATATATTTTTAACAAAAAATTACTGAACACTTCGATTTGACGCCTGAATCGGTAAAAATAAAGGCAAAGGCAGATTTTAAAGGAATTTTCATAGAATTGTAAGTAGCTATTCTCTTAACCAAATCTATTATAATTATAACAGTTTTCCATTATTTACTCGCTATCATGATGAACTAATGTATAACACTAATGTATGTGATCATTTACACCCGAGATATTTAGGCGCACGAGCGAGCGTTTAACAATCTGCTATAAGCAGTTGACGTCGACGGTGACCCCATTCGGCGATAGTGACGAGCGACACTGACCCTGGCCGTCGTCCTTGTCGTCGTCGGGGTGGTGGTCCTGGTGCGCGGGCCGGTCGCGGTAGCGCGACTCGGAGCGCGCCTGCATCAGCTCCAGCTTCTGCTGCACGGACGTGGGCGGCGGGATGGCCGTGGCGGCCGACAGCGCCGCCGCCGCCGCCGCCGCCGGCTGCACGGGCGCCGCGATGCGACGCTGCGCCACAAACGTCTGTTACCCAACAGAAACCCGCGCCCACCGTACTCGAGTCATCACCAACGTAAACAAAAACATACCAAACGATAAATAACAAACCATTGAATAATTCAAACATGAAATAAAATCAACTTTTCTTACCATGAAACTAACATATTTCTAAAATAAAAAAGTAAAAAAACTATAAATAAAGATGATTCGAGAAATAGTAAACTGACATAGACACGCTCATGTAAGTTGGTGTAATTTACCTGTCTTTCTTGCTCATTATGCTGAAATAACAATAATTGTGGCAAGATGATATTTTGAAAAATAACCACAGATGACTAATCTTATGATAAAAGATAAAAAACTTGTTACTATTTATCTATCTATTAGCCCTTCATCCTGAACTGAAGTTGTTTTCCCTATAAAAAGCCCCCGAGCTCAGTGTGCCTCCTGCCAAAGGACTCCTATAACCACTTCCTCTATCTGTTACTTTTAAAGAAAGTTCAAATAAAGTCAAATGACCAATATTCGAATATAAAAAAATAAACTCGAATATTCATATCATGTTTAGAATTGTCAGTTACTAGCCCTAACTACTAATACTAATTACGACTCTTATAACTATCAGCATTTGTGACTGATCATTATTTAAGTGCACATCCTCTAATGGAAAAAAATCAAACATTTACAAAATGACCAACTAAATCAAAATAAGCACAAATCATGACCTTCGTAATAATCAATTTACTGATTGGTCACCATTTTACAATTTCATATTTTCTTTAATAAATGGAACAATATGTAAAGTAAGGAATAAATTACCTGAGCTACAGCAGCAGCTGCCAAGATGGCCGCCTGTGTGGCGGGGTTGATGGTGGTGGTGTTGGGCACTGCCCGTGCAGTGGCCTTGGTAGTTGTGCCCACCATTTGGTCCAGGAGAGCAATTGTGCCATCTCTGTTCAAACACACATACCGTTATTAATAACACTGGTCAACAAGATTTTGTCACAAGGATACTTGCAGCGATTTCTAAAAGAATTCAGTACAAAAAACATGAACCTAGTTATAAAAAATGTGTAGGACGTCTAAATTTTTAAATATTACACGTCAAAACTTCAAATTGCTTATTTTTTCGGCAATTTCAAAATTAAACCATAAATTCAACAAGGTGATTTTCAATTTTCTTATAGCAGCTTAACACTGTGCAAACCTTACATTTTACAATATGTTTTTACATCATTGCTAAATTATTTATAAAAATGACTTACTACTGATTTTTTGCGGGTCGGTATAACGCCCTACAATGCGCGCAGTACGCAATGTATGGGAAATATTACGGTAACTTAAATCTTTATATATATCCATGGATAAAAAAGGTACAAGTAAAGGTAAAAGTAAAACAAATTTTGTTTTGATATAGAAGGCTGATTACATCATTTTTTGTTACAAAATTAAATAACCTTCACAGAAGCTCATCATCATCCGAGCGTATTCCCGGTTGCATCCTCAGCAGTAACGCTTCAGAGCCCGGGGTCCGCTACCTAACCAAGGAGATTTGACGAGGTTACTGGTTTTTACACAGAGCGACTGCCGTCTGACCTCCACAACCCAAAGGGCAAACCAGGAACCAATCCTTGGATAGTTTGATGATCAAACGCTAGGTGGCGTTCGGGACCCACAGTTTTACGTGCCTTCCGAAACACGGAATCATCTTTCTTTTCAGATAATCAGGTGATTCAAACCTGCAATATCCTATCCAGACTGGAAACAACTTTTAACAAAGTATGCTTCCCAGTGGGAATCGAACCCATGACCTCCGGGTCACAAGGCGAACGCCTTGACCACTGGACCACGGAGGCAGTCAACCTTCACAGAAGCTATTTACTATAAATAATTAAAAATATCAGAAATTGGGGAAAATTGGATTTTTGATATTACATTATTCTCAATTCTGTGCAATACACTATGCAAAATCTGTAAGAGACTACTAGTCTTACTCCAGTGGGAAAAAAAATCTAAAATTTTGTCGACCAGTGTAATTTACTAAAGCAATTTCTAAACTAGCATGTGTCTAAATGTTAATTAGTATAGTGTTAATAAGTATAACAAAATGTAACCGTAGCGCCACCTGTCATCCTTGTTTGTAAACCTCATGTGTAATGTGCACTATTGAAATAAACAGTCAGTCGTTGCCTAAAAAATGTAAACAACTTGGGCATTTCATGAACAAGTGCAGAAATAACCCAAAAAACAAAGAATCTAATGCATTCAGTGCAGTATTTCTCAGCGGTAACTTCAGTAAAACAGATTGGTACGTCGATAGTGGTGCCAGCTGCCATTTAACGTCGAAAAAAGACTGGTTGTTGAACACAACAAATCAACACCAAGTACAAGAGATTGTCATTGCTGATACGACTAAAATTCCTGTTGAAGGCTGTGGAGATGTGCCAATTATTACAGTTGTTGGAGATACTGAGCACGAGAACGTAGTGATGGGAGTATTATATGTGCCAAACTTGGCTACGAATTTATTATCTGTCAGCCAATTAATAACCAAGGGAAACACTGTGACATTTGATGCAAAGCACTGTTATATTTATAACCAAAATAGTGAGCTGGTAGCAACTGCAGATTTGGTTGGAGGTGTGTATAAGTTGAGAGTCAAGCAAGTGGAATGTTTGATAACTTCAGTGTCTGGAAATGTATGGCATAGAAGATTTGGTCATCTTAACAGCAAAGACCTTAATTTAATGAAGGATGGTGCTGTAAAAGGAATGTCATACACGGACAAGGCTCAGGTCAGTAAAACAAACTGCATTGTGTGCTGCGAGGGCAAGCAGGCCAGGTTGCCATTCAGCCATGCTGGCAGCAGAGGCAAGGAACTACTTGAGGTTGTACACGCAGACATTTGTGGACCTATGGAAGCCGGATCTATTGGTGGAAAGAAATATTTCTTATTATTTGTCGATGACTACAGTCGGATGGCATTTGTGTATTTCTTATCAAGGAAAGATGAAGTATTCTCACAGTTTAAGGCATTCAAGATACTAGTAGAAAATCAGACAGGTAGAAAGCTGAGAGTGTTAAGGACAGACAATGGTACTGAGTTCTGCAGTAAGGAATTTGAAAAATACTTGCAGTTTGCTGGAATCGTACATCAAAAAACTTGTCCGTACACGCCGGAACAGAACGGTCTCGTTAAGCGCTTTAACCGAACAGTGGTAGAAAAAGCGAGGTGCTTGTTGTTTGATGCAGGATTACCAAAGCGTTTCTGGGCAGAAGCAGTGAACACTGCAGTGTCTTTGCGAAACAGGTCTATCGCATCAGGGTTAAATGACAAGACTCCAATGGAGATCTGGACCGGAGCTAAACCAGATGTCAGTAATCTACGTATCTTTGGAAGTAAGGCCATGGTACACATTCCAAAGGAGAAAAGGTACAAATTTGACAAGAAATCGACTCAATGTATCTTAGTTGGATACTCAGACAATGTCAAAGGATATAGATTGTACAATCCCAACAATAAAAGTATAATTATAGCAAGAGATATTGTTGTGATTGAGGAAGGGATTGAACGAAACCAAGATGTGGTTCACCTTGACATTGGTGAAACAACAGAAGCTATTTTTCCCATTAAAGAAGAAAGTACCCAAGAAGTGGGGGACAGAAGTCATGGGGAAGATCAAGAGCAGCCACAACTACTAAGCCCCAAAGGCGAAACTTCCGGTACTGACGAAGGGGACTTTGAGGACTCCACAGATTTGCTGGAGCCTGAACCTGCAGAACCTGTGCGAGATGATATATCTCAGCCTGGGCTTCCCGCCGAGATTCCAGAGGAGAAGCCTGCTAAACGTGTCCGCAAGCAGCCTGATCGGTATGGTGTTAGTAGTGTGTGTGTAGGTCAAATCAGTGAAATGAGTGCAAGTGAAATAACTCTAGATGAAGCATTGAACGGGTCAGAAAGTGAACAGTGGAAATTAGCCATGCAAAGTGAATTTAAATCATTTGAAGACAATGACGCTTGGGAATTAGTTGATGTTCCTCCCAGAGGCACAATTGTACAATGTAAGTGGGTATTTAAGCGAAAACTTGATAATGATAATAAAGTCAGGTATAGAGCTAGGTTAGTTGCAAAGGGCTTCACCCAAAGGCCAGGCATTGACTTTGATGAATGTTTTTCACCTGTAGTCAGGCATTCCACTTTGAGATTGTTGTTTGCACTAGCAGTTCAGCTTAATTTGGATATTTGTCACTTGGACGTCAACACTGCATTCTTGAATGGTTTATTACATGAAAATGTATATATGTCAAAGCCACCTGGTTTTCAGTGTAGTGATAATGATGTTAACAAAGTTTTGAGATTAAAACGTGCTATTTATGGGTTAAAGCAATCTTCAAGGGCATGGTATGAAAGAGTTGATAAATTGTTACAATCCTTGGGTTATAAAAAATCTAAATTAGAGCCATGTCTGTTTACAAAAATTGATAACAATGTAAAAATCATTATTGCACTGTATGTTGATGATTTTTTTGTATTTTATAATGATAAAAATGAAACTGATTTGTTAAAGGAAAGTTTGTCATCAAAGTTTAAAATAAAGGATTTGGGATGCTTAAGAAATTGTTTAGGCATGAGAGTTGTGATAAAAAAGGGTACTATTACTTTAGACCAAGAGAGTTATATTGATGAATTGTTAATTAAATTCAATATTTCCGATTGTAAGTCTGCAGAGACACCAATTGAACCTAGATTGAGTTTAAATAAAAGTGAGGAATGTGATACAAAATTGCCTTATCAGAAACTGATTGGTTCACTTATGTATATCGTTCAATCTTCGATTAGAGCAGTTGTGTCACAATCACATATGACGCGCATTAATACAGTGCAGTGAAAGTGCTAACGCATCAAACCAAAGTCTATCAATGTCACGTATCTTCGGCCGGCCGCGATGACCTACATTGGTGAGTCATAGCACCTTGCTATGTTTACGTACGATAGTTGTTAAGGTGACACTCTCCCCGCCTTCAAAATGAGTACGACGCCATCTAAATCCATTCAGATCAAAACTGAAACGGAACGCTATCTTTACGACTGTTATAGAAGTGAAAAGAATGAAAGGCTAAAACAACAGAGCCTTATCGAAGAATTACAGAGCCAAATTGCGGTTCTTCAAAAACAGTTGCAATGCGCTGTTGAATCAAAAGCTACAGCCCAAGCAACCACTAGCACGGAAACATCAGCGCCTCACGCTGAGTATACTACTGACGAAGACGAGTTGGCTAAAGAGACAGAGTGGATTAGAACAAAGTCCAGGAAAAAGAGGAAGTTGAACACGTCTCCCACACTCTCGCCTCAGGCAAAAGAATGCCAAATATCTGAAAAAGCAAAAAAAGTTCTCCCACCTCCTCCTATCGTGGTGGATGGTGTGGAGAACTACCAAAACTTTTATGACTTTTTGACACGAGATCAACCCGCTAGCACCTTCACAGTTAAGATGTTGCATGGCGCTAGCGTTAAGATAAATGCTTGCGACGTAGAAACATATAGAGCTATTACGAAGCTACTCACAGACAACAACTGCCTTTGGCATTCATATGAGAACAAACAGGACAGGCCAATCAGGGTGATGGCCAAAAAATTGCCTTCTACGTGTAAACCGGACAGGATTATTGAAGACCTCAAAGCAAAGGGTCTCCAAATTGAAGACGCTGTGAATAAATTAAGTTGGAAAACTAAAGAGCCCTTAAATATGTTCATGCTGACATTCAAAAACCAGGAAGAAATTGGCAAAATTTATCAGATTAAATCTATCTTGGGGTGCGTGGTTGATATACAACCTCTCAAATCTTCCAAACTTATCCCGCAATGCAAGAGATGTCAGGCTTATGGCCATACACAAATGTATTGTGCCAAAGAGCCAAGATGCGTAAAGTGCACTGGAAAACATCTGACCGTGGACTGTAAAAAACCAAGTACAGAAAAACCGAAGTGTGTGCACTGCGGAGAAAGTCATCCTGCGAACTATAGAGGTTGCATGATAGCTAAAGAGATGCAGAAGATAAGAAACAAGTCTGCTAAAAAAAATGTAGTCAGTCATGAAAATACTGCTCAGAGCAAACTGCAGAAACCTACCAATAAGCCCGTATCAAAAGTAACCACAAATATCTCTTACGCTCAGACGGTTGCGAAAAATTCTATAAGCCAACCCCAACGCAAAGATGAAAGCACTCAAAACCCACAAGAGAAAAAGTTAGATGAAATACTAAAGCTTATGTCATCATTAGACGAGCGCTTGAAAAAACTAGAAAATAGCACCAAACCCGCTATTACTACCAAGAATAAAAAATGATGAAACAACTGAAAATCATGGCATGGAACTGCAATGGGCTACTTAACCACAAAAATGAGTTACAAGTAATCCTAGATATAGAAAATATTGATGTGTGCCTGGTATCTGAAACACACTTTACAAAACAATCTTACATAAAATTAAAAGGTTACAAAGTATATAATGCATTGCACCCAGCAAACAAAGGTAGAGGTGGCAGTGCTGTTATCATCAAAGAAACTATTCAACATCAAGAACATGTTAAACATGAAATTCCTCAGGTGCAATGTGCTGCAGTCAGATTGAATACAAAAAGTTGTCCTCTTACTGTGGCTGCCATATACTGCCCACCAAGACATAAAATACAGAAAGACTTGTGGAAGAACGTACTTTACACACTTGGTGATAAATTTGTATTGGGAGGTGACTTCAATGCTAAGAACACGTATTGGGGTTCCCGACTTACGAACACAAAAGGAAGAAAACTTATGTGCGCCATCACAGAAATGAAATGTGGTGTTGCATCAACAGGTTCACCTACATACTGGCCAACGGACCCATCAAAAACCCCTGATCTCATAGACTTTTTTATTTATAAAAACATGTCGTCTAACTACATGCAAACTAATCAAAGTTATGATATGAACTCCGATCACTCAGCCATTTATTTAGAAATAAACGAAAAAGTTATATTTAAGGAAGATAATTTAACTCTAGTCAATAAATATACAGACTGGGATAGTTTTAAAATAGAATTAGACAGCCATGTAGACCTTAGAGTACCACTAAAGACTCCAGAGCAACTAAATATAGATTTAGAAAAATTTGTCAGCTTAATACAACATACTGCTTGGAATAATACACCTAAGAGTAAGAAAAGGACAGTGAAAAACACATACCCATTAGAGATAAAAGACCTGGTAAAAGAAAAAAGAAGACAAAGAAAACTATGGCACCAAACTAGGTCGCCAGACGATAAAAAAAAGTTGAATAACCTCACAAAAAAGCTTAAAAGGGCAATCCAAAAACATAACGATGAGTGCACAAATACGTATCTTCAAAAACTGTCCAGTGACCGTAGTACAGATTATTCTCTCTGGAAAGCTACGAAGAACATGAAACGGCCAATAAACCAAATTCCTCCCTTGAAACTAGGATTTGGAAAGTGGGCGGTTAGCAACGAACAAAAAGCTGCTTTGTTTGCCGAACACCTCGAAGGGATTTTCAAACCAAATGACAGATCAGAAGGCATCGTTGAAGATATCACTGAGGAACTCAGCGAAAATTATGATGAAGAAATAAATATAAAGCTTGTAACTCCAAAAGAAGTTATGAGGGAAATAAAACAGCATATCAACCCCAGGAAATCTCCTGGCTTTGATCTTATACCAGGAGAACTGCTACACAATCTCCCGAGAAAGGCTTTAGTCAAATTAACTAATCTCATAAACGCTGCTTTGAGACTTAAATACGTGCCCGATTTATGGAAAGTAGCTGAAGTAATAATGATTCCAAAACCGGGAAAACCGCCAAATGAGACGACGTCGTACAGGCCAATTTCATTGTTACCCGTTATGTCAAAGTTATTTGAAAAAATATTACTAAAAAGACTAAAACCTATCATCGAAACCAAAAACCTTATTCCACCACATCAGTTCGGCTTCAGAGAAAAGCATTCAACTATAGATCAAGTTCACAGAATAACAAATATAATTGAAAATACCCTCGAAAATGAAAAAGTCTGTTCTACTATCTTTCTAGATGTAGCGCAAGCTTTCGATAAAGTGTGGCATGAAGGGCTCATCATAAAACTTAGAAACATGTTACCCACTAACTACGTAGATATAATTACATCATATATAACCAATAGAGCTTTTAGAGTGCGACAAGAAAATGCGTATTCTAAAATTGAAGAAATAAAAGCTGGAGTGCCTCAGGGAAGTGTTTTAGGTCCGGTCCTGTACCTACTATACACCTCGGACATTCCTGATATAGATGACAATACTATGGCGACCTTTGCTGACGACACTGCTATAATGGCTGTCGGAAGTACTCATGAAGAAGCAGCAGAAAAGGTTCAAATAGCAATTAATAAAATTATTGAATGGACAAAGAAGTGGCGAATCAAGCTAAATGAATCAAAGTCAACTCATGTTAACTTTACGAATAAGCAAGAACAATTATGTCCCGTGTATATAAATGGAAAGCAAGTTCCATTTGAAAATACAGCCAAATACTTAGGTATGACTCTGGATACAAAGCTGCGCTGGAAAGCGCACGTCAAAAAGAAAAGAGAAGAGCTCGAAATACGGTTTCAAAAGATGCACTGGCTGCTTGGGAGAAACTCTGCCTTGTCAGTGCACAACAAAATACTTTTGTATAAACTAGTCCTGATGCCAGTATGGACTTATGGTATACAGCTGTGGGGCTGTACCAAACAGAGCAATATCAGTATGATCCAAACATTCCAGAACAAAGTACTCAGGAGCATTGTCAATGCACCCTGGTACATTAGAAATGCTGACCTGCACCGGGACCTTAACATGCAGTTCGTCGATAAAGTTATTAAAAAATATGCAGAAGCACACGAGTATCGATTGCTTCATCATGTGAACGTTGAGGCAATCCAGCTCCTCGACAACACGGACACAGTGAGAAGACTTAAACGAACTAAACCGTTCGAATTAGTGTAGTGTAGTGACAATAAAAAAAAAAATACTTAGTGCGGTCATAGTGCAATAATTAAAGACACACGAACAAAGTGCCTTCCCCTTAATAGAGACAGTAAGAAAAGTGCCGATGGACACATTCTTATACTATTGCTTATAAAACTAGGTCAATGTAAAATTACTAATTAGTCTTAGATTAATAGGCTAGATTGTAATAATATTAGCGTACTTATTGAACAGTATATAGGTACGTTAAGAAAGTGAAAAAAAAAAAAAAAAAAAACTTATGTATATAGCAGTGCTCACTCGTCCTGACATTGTATTTTCTGTAAATTTCTTGAGCCAGTTTAATAACTGCTACAATGAGGAGCACTGGGCTTATGCCAAGAGAGTTCTTAAGTACTTGAAGAAAACTAAGTCTTTTTGTTTAAAGTTCTCAGCTAGTGGTAATAATCAATTGCAAGGTTATGTAGATGCGGATTGGGCCAGTAATGTAATTGATCGGAGATCCTATACTGGATATTTTTTTAGGCTGTCTGATTGTGCAATATCTTGGGAAACCAAGAAGCAGAATACTGTAGCGTTATCTAGTACCGAAGCCGAATATATGGGCATTTCGGAAAGTTGCAAAGAAGCTATATACTTGCGCAATGTGTTATTTGAGTTGACTAATGTAAGTTATCCAATACCAATATTTAATGATAATCAGTCAGCCCATAAGTTGTCGGCCAATCCTGTTTACCATAAACGATCCAAACATATAGATGTGCGGTATCATTTTTGTAGGGAAAAGGTTGCTAGTGAAATTGTAAAAATTGAATACTTACCTACTTCAGAGATGCCCGCAGATCTATTAACAAAGGATTTATGTAAAATAAAACATTATAATTTCTTAGAAATGTTTGGTTTATTTGATGCTAAAAATATGTAACATTTTGATTGTTAGAAAAATATGTTGTGTTCATATGTATAACTGAGTATAGTGTGATAAATGTTTGGTAAATGTATGCATCTATCATTTTGTTAAGTGGGAGTGTTATTAAGTATAACAAAATGTAACCGTAGCGCCACCTGTCATCCTTGTTTGTAAACCTCATGTGTAATGTGCACTATTGAAATAAACAGTCAGTCGTTGCCTACCATCTCGTGTTTTATTATATATAGGCACCCTAAATTTTACTTATAAAAATGGAAAAAACAACTGCTGATTTCTAAATTGATTTAATATCATAAAGTTACACAAAAAGTAGTATAAAAATCTTAAAATCTAGTATGTCCACCTTTGGATCTAATTACTGCTCTAATTCTGTCTGGCTTGCTGCTTACAAGCTTAGTACAATCATCTCTTGTAATGGCATGCCATTCTTGCACTAACGCATTCTTTAATGCCGTTTTCGAGGTGATACTGTGCTCTTTGATTTTACTCTTTAAAATACCCCAAAGATGTTCATTAGGGTTTATATTTGGTGACTGCGCGGGCCAATCCAACAAGTCAATGTTATTTTCCGTAAACCAGCGCATCATAGTCGCTGACTTATGACAAGGTTCATGGTCTTGTTGGAATATGACTCCATCTAAGTTGGTGTCACCAAAAATATTCGTAAGCGAAGGCATAAGCGCAGCTTCAAGTACTTCTATGTACTTTTCACTGTTAATACGACCTTCACAAACAAACATTTCGCCGACTCCATCAGAAGCCATGCAGCCCCAGATCATTATGCTGCCTCCTCCGTGCTTCACTGTTGAAACGATGCACTCTGGGTGGTATTCTTCGCCCACACGTCGCCTCACGAAGGTCACACCTGGTGTTCCAAATGCCTGTAAAAGAAAGAAAAATATGCTGTTTTTAAAAATAACCTTAACTTTAGTGATTTAAGTGAAATAATCAAATTATCATTCTTATCAATAAAAAGAGTAGTAAAATCAACTTACTTCAAAGTTAGATTCGTCAGACCACACCACATTGGACCAATCTTTCTCTGTAAAATGTTGATGCTGTAGAGCCCACTCAAGCCATTTCCTTTTGGTGGCTTCAGAAAGCCAGGGCTTCTTCCTGGCTTTGCATCCTTTTAGCTGGCTGTCCGAGCACTTATGGGCTTTCCAATGTCATTGGTCAAAGCTGCAACGAGCTGTGATGATATTTTCTTCCAATCTTTTATTGATTCCCGTATTAATTTTCTGTCCTCAGGCTGCGTGGTGACGAGTTTTCTGCCTGGTCTGGGTTTATTAGCGTGAGTGCCAGTCTGCGCAAAACGTTCGATAGCAGATTACACAGCGCATCGCAAACTTTTCACCAACTCGGCAATTTCTTTTTGGGACTTCCCATGTTATACAAAAGTTGTATTTTTACCCAATATTCTACACTAATTTCGCTTCTTTTTGGCATTTTTAAATAAATTATGCGCCAATTTAATCACTTTAACCGAAAATTAAAGCTTGTTTACTTGTCACAGTCTTTAACACAAGTGACCAAACATTGACTGATAAGACCGTGAGAAAAGAAATTGGGATTGGATGTGGATGTAAATCTTACCTGGAATACACAAATATATCAGGTTGCTAAAAAAGTTACAGGGTCCCTTCATTCACTTTATAAATTAAAAAATAGATTATACTGATATAAGATTATGCTAGTGAACTCACTAATTCTCCCCATAATAGATTATGCTGATGTATGTTACCCGGACTTGAACTGGAACTTTCTGAATAAACTAGACAGACTTTAAAATAACTCTCTGCGCTTCATCTTTGGCCTCCGTAAGTATGACCATATATCGCCTTACCAATCTCAACTTAAGTGGGGTCCCATTTGCCAACGTCGAAATTTACACATTCTGTGTACCCTTTTCTTAATTCTCTTCGACCCAAAAACTCCGTTGTATTTCAAATCAAGATTTACTTTTCTGGGTAACAACCATGACAGAGAGCTTCGCTCGTCCAATAATCTTCTCCTAGCTGTACCAAATTATCGGAGTGAGTTTTTCTGACATTCTTTCACTGCTACAGCTGTACAGCTTTGGAATGCCCTCCCTGTAGATATCCGCAAATCTTGTAGTCGCCTCGCATTAAAAAAAGCCATGCGTGACCATTATCTGCACAAACCGTCAGACGGATAGAATATATTTTTATGTAGATTTGTATAATTTAGATATAATATATGTAGTTATGTATATTTAGTATTTGTATTTATGTAGGATATGTAGAATGTAGTAACTTTATATTTATATATAAGTATATATTTATTTATTTATTTTTATTTTCATTCAGTTTGTATTGGTATGTATTATATTATTTATTATTCTGTGGTAACGTAGATAGATATGTACGTAGGTTAGTAAGTATTTTGTTAAAATATAAGTTCTCTCAAGTTTAAATTTTAGAGTTTTTGCACCATATTTCCAAAATTTACGCATGTCAGCATCACCTGTAGGTTGACTGGTAGAAAAGGCCTACGGCCTTAAGTCCGCCAATTACAATTTCATGTAATAAAGTTAAATAAATAAAAAAAAAGCACAAAGGGGACAACAAACAATTCCGAACTACCAGATCTTTGTATCTTACAGAGGTCTGGTAGTTCTGAATCGTGTGTTGTCTAGGATGGTTAGCGAGTGTTTAAAATGCAAAATGCACAATGCGGTGGATGTAGAGGGCGTCCTTCGAGTCCACCACCATATTAAAAAACCGAAAAAATTGCCAATACCAATAGGTTTTGCTTACATCTTTGTTTAGGTGCATTTTAACTAGAAAACAGCTCTGCACAATGTTGCAGAGAATTGAATTTCCTATAATGTACATTTTCTTTTAACTTAAGGGGATACCTAAATTTTCAAGGGTCCAGTGCTGCCCCTATTTGAAATAAATAATTTGAAAGAAAATGGATATAATATTTAAAATTTTGTCTTGATCAGACCTTAGATAACTCTTCAAACTATTGTTTACAGTTTAAAGTGAGAATGTGACGCTTTTCTACACACATTAGCCAAAAGTAGCCATTTTTCACTAATGTGCGATGTCTGAAATTTCAAATTAGTGTCAATTTAGTACTTAAACATGTACCATATGTACTCAAATTTACATTTGTGAGTGTACAAATACAAACCTTTAGGAGGGACATCCACCTCAAGCTCAGGCCAGACATTTTTGCCTTTGAGGTAATCATCAGTACCATAATAAACCTTCTCACACAAAGTACTTTCTTTACTTATCTTTATCTGGCATATCAAGGATCGATTCTAGCAATTTATTATAAAACTTGTACTGTTAACTGTTTTCTGCCTATTATATAGGGTAACTAAATAAAAGACTTAACATTTTTAAAACTTAGAACACTGACAGCATAGTCCATAAACCTACATAATAATAAAATAATAACACCACAGTTTCATGCATGTGTTATGGTTTTAATCTATCATACAGGGAACAAACTTTCTCATTTGTCTGTTTCTAGAGAATATTTAAGTTTAGAGGAATAAAACACCCTCTGAGTGGTCAACCATTTTAGATTGAACATAATATTATACCAGCTGCATGGAAAGGGTTAACTAATTGGGACAGTCCATAAATTTACTGAAAAACACTTATCCTGACATTCATGATGTATATACCTATATATATACCTATTATTTTACCATGGGTGTATGTTACCTGTCCTTGGACTTCCTGCCACGACTGCGACTGCTGGAACGGGAGCGGCTCCGGCGTTTCTCCTTATGCCGCTCTCGACTGCGACTGCGCTCGCGCTCCTTGTCCCTGAACATACAACAGACTTCAAATCAACGCGTCTAGGTACACGAAGGTAGAATTGGATCTAGACGGAATGGGGGCACGAAAGAGGTGCGGGACTGAAAAAGATGAACTGAATTCGGGGAAACATAAGAAAGCGTTGCAACTAACCTCTTGGATCTATGTCGCTCCCGGTCGCGGTCCCGATCCCGGTCTCGGTCTCTATCACGGTCCCGGTCGCGCTCTTTGTCACGGTCGCGCTCCCGGTCACGATCCCGATCGCGAGTCTTCTCGCGATCGCGGTCCTTATGGCGATCTCGCGACCTACTGCGGTCTCGATGCCGAGAACTCATGTTTTAAAACTAGGACCGTCCAAATGTATGATTTTATTTAATACACTTGCACAAATTCACTATTTACATACGTTTCATAAAAACTAAACTGAAATAACCAATTTTATTAAATTTCTAAAACAAATAGGCAATAAATCCCACATACGTTCTCTCACAATCCACGCATTAATATTTTTGGACAGCTAGCTTAGATTTGTTTGACGTTTTAAATTTCAAAATGGACGTCCGCCGAAATGACATGACATTACACTCGCGTTCAGAAATCACATGCATCGTGCATGCAGAAAATCCAGTACATACTTGTATAATTCTAAATCTTTGAGAAAATAACCCAAATAAAAAAAAAATCATTACCCCGACTGCCGCAAAAATGATCACAGTTCGTTAATTTGTGTTCTACATGGGGAGATGAGGTGCCCATCTAGGTGACCATCATACTTGCCTGTAAATAAGTAATTTTCTATATATAGAAGAAGAAACTGAATGAATGACTGACTGACATATCAACGCACAGCCCAAACCGCTGGGTCTAAAGACTCCAAATTTGGCACATAGGTTCCTTATGAGGTCTAGGGGTGCACAAAGACATTTACCCCCTAAGGAGGTGAAACGGGGGTCAAAAGTTTGTATAGACAAACAGGATTAGTTTGACCATTTTATTCGAAGCTTCGCAAGAATGCTCCCGGCGGTAAATAAGTAAATACGTGTTTCAGGATTTTTCAAAATTCATCCCCTAACGGGGTGTAATAGAGGTCCAGTTTTTATGGAGAAACAAGATTAGTTTCAACATTTTATTCGAAACTTCGCAAAAGTATTCCCGGCTCTAAATAAGTAAAACATATTTCAGAATTTTTTAAAATTCATCGCCTAAGTGGGTGAAATGGGAGTCCAAAGTTTGTATGGAGAAAAAAGATATAAGTATAAGTTTGACCATTTTATTCAAAACTTCCCAAGAGTACTCCCGGCGGTAAATAAGTGAATAAGTACGTATTTTAGGATTTTTCAAAATTCATCCCCTAATGGGGTGAAACGGTCTAAAGTTTGTATAGACAAACAAGTGATAGGAAAGGGAACGGGAACAGGGAAAAGGGAGCAAGGAACAGGGAACAGGGAGAGTCCTATAAGGACTATTTTCAACTTCTACGCGGACGAAGTCGCGGGTTAAAGCAAGTATTACATAAACCACGCGCCCGAGTTTTGGAGTTGTGGCCTGTGGCCGTTGTGGGTTGTCTGACCAAAGGTGACATTTTTCAAACGCATAGTCACTAAACGAACAGGGTTTTTTGTATGGAAAAACCATTCGTTTAGTGACTCCGCGTTTCTAATATGGCATATCGCCTCGAGGGACACTTGACTCTTCAAAAATAAGCAAACCAAATGTTTAAGTATTTTACAAAAGGAACTCTAACTCGAAAAATGATGTTTACGTTTTGACAAAGAACTATTTCAACTAGACTAATTTTTAATACTTCAATTCATGGATACTCTAACTTCATAGTCCAGAAAAAAATCCCATTGAGAGCTACCCGAGGAGGAGTTACCCTAAAAAGCGAAAGTGCCAGGACTCTTTCTAATTTGTGGGAGGTACTTACTCGATGGCCCGGCGGGAGTGCGCAGGTCACGGGTGTGGTCCGCACTTGGATGGGTGACCTCAAGCCGTGCTTTGAAAGACACGTATAAGTCCCGGCCTGGCTGTCGCTATGTCAACATTCCTTGGCAGCAGCAAAGATATACGAGCTTAAAATTGTAGATTATGCTACAAGGGGATAAGGTAATATTTTGAAGGCGAGGGCGCTACTTTGAATCCAGAGCGAAACGAAGGATTCCACAGTTGAATCACGAGCGTAGCTAGTTACTATACCTAGGGTAGGCTACGGTGGAATCCTGAGTGAAGCGAGGGATTCATGTATATCGCCCGAGATAAAAATATTGCCGTACCCAAGTACCACGCAAACAAACAAAATGTGAATACTTTTTTGTAAGTTTGGACGAAAAATTATTCACATTTACACAAATAATTACATGTCAATACAAATAACCTAAAACTTATGTAATTACTTGAATCAAATAGAAAAATTGCGCTTTTTAATTATACTTATTTCTTTTTCCGAAGCGAAGAACAATGTTTATCTACAGTCATTCATGTTGACGACAATATGTATTCCAAATTTAAAAAATAACGACGAAATAACGAAATTCTTCCTTTTTTTACGGGACTGCCAACATTATTTTTGGTTCTACAAAGAGTAACTTTAACTTTAAATGTATTGGGATCATAGATAAGAATATGTACTGACGTAATTGGGATGAAAATAATCGCCAACAGGAGAAAAAAAACATGTTTTTTCAGTGCCTAGATGAAAAATATTTTTTTGCTCTTTGCTTGGCAGCCTGAAAAATCGGATACCACATGTGTTGACCACTACGAAAAACAAACCCGAGTACTTTTGTATTAACAAATCTAAACTTTGTATAACAAATATAAGACTTTGTATAAAAATTCCTATTCTTTTCTATACATCCCCATGGGTTATAATATAATTCTATGACCATACAAGTAAATTAAACCCCGGACACAGACATGGCGAAACTAGGATATTTTTTTAGTAATGAAAAACATTCGTGAGCTTTTCCGATATATTTTAAAGTTCAAAATACATTTCTTGAATTACAATTTAGAACAACATTCTTTATTACCATTGGCTAGTACAAAATGTCAAAAATACAAAATGCTGTAAAATAATATTACAACAGCTTCAAGCTTACAAACAAGAGTTACACATGAGGTAAATTATAATGCACCTGCCTCCTGCTGCGGAAGCTGGCAGCAAAATAATTTCTGCAGTACATCAAATAAATTGTACATTCTTCAGCGGATGTTATGTCCTACCAACAAAACAAGAAATTCAAACTTAATTCTAATACAATCATATTTAATCTGCTTAGGGCTAATTATTTCTAACACTTAATCTACAAGTCCGGACCAACTGTTCTGAAGTCACTCCACTGTTTTTTTACACCATTAGATGAACTTAGAATCAGACATCTTGCCCGGAGTCAAATGCAATGTTACTCTTACAGAAGATACCTGAAAATAATATTGGGACTTTTGAATTTTTTATTAAGACACAAGGACATAGACCAACTACAAAAAAAATTGAACAAACACATAAAATTTTAGGGAACACATTGATTAGATACAGATACAGTATGTACTACAGTCAAGTACCAAGATTTTAGAAGTTTTCTCTTAAATCAAAAATAATATTAACATGAAAATTTATATTCAGAAAAACTTATTATCTTGTTAATATCATTTTTAGTTTCAGAGAAAATTTAAGATATAATTGAGGGCCTGGTCAGGTATCTTGGTACTTGACTGTACCTACATAGTGAATTAGAACAATGTCATTATGAAATAAGTATAAAACTTACAAATAATTGTTGTATGTCATGTATGTGGTACCATACAGTTGCCATTGTAATACAATGATAAAAGTAATTAGGAGTGTCGATAACCTTCTTCTATATTGGACTTAAAGTGAGCTCTGATATCTTAACTGACAACCTACCTATCTCACAAATGTAAAATTTAAAAATATTTTCTAAAATAATGCATTCTCCGTTTCGAACCTTCCAGCACCTTCTTTTCTCAGCAATACCTTACCACCTACCATGTCGAGTGTGTGGTGAGTTACACTTTTTCCATCATCACATCACACATCAACATCTAACAGATATAAGCACGGTGTTTAATGTGTAGTTATTTTTATGGTATATTTATGTGAAATCTGTACATAGTTATATCAATACTATGAATATAAAAATGCACAAATAAACTACATAATATTCCAGTTGTTTGCACATGATTTATGCAGTGATACATTTGTCTCTAAGACATAATATCGGTACTGTTGCAATTTGACTAGGTCGTCAGTTAAAGGTGATATAAAATAAGAAGGTACCAACCTAAATTAAACCGGAGCACCAGGACCGCCTTTCTTGCCGATTAGAGATTTGTGTATGTGAGGGATGACACCACCTCCAGCAATGGTGGCTTTGATCAGACTGTCGAGTTCTTCATCTCCTCTGATGGCTAGCTGTAAATGGCGAGGTGTGATACGCTTCACTTTAAGATCTTTTGACGCGTTTCCCGCCAACTCCAAAACCTGTAACGAAACAAAAGATAAGCAGGTACAACATTCGCCACACTAGATGCTGGAGGGCTTTCATAGTAAAAACATTAATTATAAATACGTTAAAGATATAAAATTTGATTAAAGGAACTATACATACATACTTTTTGGGTTGCAACTTGCAATGTTTTGAAAATATTATAAAAACCTTTCAAGTGAAGTGAAACAAATGTTTTAGAATTAATTTCCCGCCATTTGTTAGTGTTATATAAAATTATAACATAGGATATGTAGGTAGTTTTAAAAATGAAAACAGATAAATTAATAAGAAAATTAGAGAATTTTGTAACGGTTCTAACAGTATTCAGATTCCATAAAATTATAATTACTGCACTATAGCGGTAGACGACGCCATATTGGCGGGCGTCGCTATACTTACCTCGGCAGTAAGATATTCCAAAATAGCCGCTGAATAAACTGCTGCTGTCGCTCCAACACGACCATGGCTCGTTGTTCTGTTTTTAAGATGTCTGTGGATTCTTCCAACGGGAAACTAAAACAATATATCATAGTAAAGTAGCAGTTATTGATTATTTCCCTCCGACGAAGTTGGCCGCCGCCATAATAGAGGTCATGCGTATTATTTAATTTTATGAAATAATGTTCTGATAGTCTTTATATAATGAGAATGTCTCCAAAAATCGTATAATAAATAAAGAAATATAATTATAGTACCTGTAACCCTGCCCTGGCCGATCTGGATACCGCTTTCGCCTTGGCTTTACCCGAATCTTTGCCTGCTTTACCACCAGCCTAAAAATCACGAAAAACTCCATTAATTTTCATCGTACGACGTTGAAACTTCGCCAGTAAGTTGATTACACCACGGGGCACCAGATTACATATTCAAACAGTCACTTCACAAACTATATTTCACAAAATCTTGCAAAACTCACCATTTTGAAACGTGTAAATTCACAATCACTTCACTACAGAGAGCAACTAACACAGGAAAGGCGCCAAGCGATCAACTAGACAAGATGGCAGTTCCGCTGTCGCCCAACGCTTTGCAGGTTGGCCAACCGCATATGAGCGGAAATAACGTAAAAATAAACAATTCTGATTGGGACCAATCAGGAAATAACAAAAATGGCGGTTTCGGTTCAGTGCTGCCATCAAGCCAAACGGTTTTTAATGGAACTAAAATATTTTGTACATTTTGTTCACAGACTTGAACAAGTTTGTATGCGTTTTATTCACTACTGGATTGTAATTTTTACCCGACTGCGACATAGACTTAGATATTTTTTTGTTTTTAACCCACGATGCCAAAAAAGGGTATGTATAAGCTGGCCGATGTTTCTCTCGATCGGTTGAACCGATTTTGATGCGGACTTTTTTGCGTGAAAGCAAAATTTCCTTGCGTTGGTTCTTATCTATGCTATATTTGGTGAAAATCTCTTTAGCCGTTCAAAAGTTATTGGGGGTGAGTGCTTGAAAGTCGGTGATTTTTAATTTGCCTGGTAAATATGGTTTTTAACTCCCGACGAAAAAGAGGGGTGTTATACGTTTCATGTGTCTGTGTAGCATCGTAGCGCCTTAACAAATGCGCCAATTTTGATGCGGTTTTTTTGTTTGAAAGCTGACTTGCTCGACTTGATGGTTCTTAGTTATGTTTGATAATCGGTTTAACGGTTTAAAAGTTACGTAGGGGAAACCCTTGAAAGTCGGGGGGTTATAATTAAACTTGTTAAAGAACAAGTTTATATTCGAGAGCGTACGAGACAGACATTGGCGTCAAACTTAGCATCTTATTATGCTTTTTTGTTTTTTTCCTGATAAAAAAGGATACAAGTTATTAATTAAATTTAAAAAACGCAATCTTACATAAAACACATAGGTAATGTAATAATTTCCTTTTGGGTCAGTGGTGGGGTGGTGGGGTGACGTTGTATTTATATGATTCTGTGAAATTCTAGGGAATACCAATAATAATACGTATGATATCTGTAAAATATGTTAACAAAAACCCTGTCTGATCCTTGTAGGAGCAACTCAGACCGTCAATATGAACAACTTTTCTTATGGGACCAATGCTTGTAAGTCGGAAGAAAAAATCTACATTTCTATACAAATTGCCGGGCCGGCCGAACACTTTTGTATGAAAAAGTCCAATTCTTTTCGAGTTTCAAGCACTATATAGGAAAAGTTGTTCATATTGACGGTCCGAGTTGCTCCTATAAGGATCGCACAGGGTTTTTGTTACATATTGTATAATCTATGAAACCTCTTCCAGGTACTCCGTTCCTTTTCATTTATTTTTTTCAATCGTGCAGCAGCACTTGACCCCGAAAATTCGGCATGGTGATCACAGGTACGGTACAATTTATCAACATTTCTTGTTTTTGATTGATTGTATCGATTGAGCACGTCGGTTTTAGCAGTTGTATCCCGGACTACATTAGGTACTAAATTAAACAACAAATACCGTAAGTACTAATTTATTAAAAATACCATTCAATAAACAAATATTTGGTAGCGAAATCACAGTATTGCTATTTACATTTGTTCAAAAGGTTCTCGAAGTGTTGACGTTACTACAGTCTGATAAGTCGACGGCGAAGTAGCGACGTAGCGGGGAGCTGCTGAGTTACGTCTCAATGATAGAATTAAGTGAGCGCCGCTATTGCGTAGCGGCTAGCTGGCTAAATTAGTGGCAATGTGTGTAGGGGGGGGGGGGGGGGAGCGTTGCTACGACGCGTCGGGGTCCACGAAGTCATCGCAGCGGTCCTCCAGCTCGTTCTGAAACAACGGATGCCATCAGAACATTCAAAGGAACAACAAACTGCCGAGCGGCGGTGCACGCTTTGTTCTGCGACCGATGCGTGTAAACCTTTCTTCTCCGCTCGCTGAGACAGCAGACACGTCGTCGGTGTCGGTCGGTATCGCCAGATAAGAGTACGTAATAGAACCGTTTAGTTGCCTCTCGGACTGACCCGTGGCTGTGGTCAAGGCTTTCGCCTTGTGATCCAAGGGTCGTGGATTCGAATCCCACTGGGTAGCATACTTTGTAAAAAGTTGTTACCCTGGTTAGGATATTGCATGCTTGAATCACCTGATTATCCGAAAAGAAAGATGAATATAATTATTTCGGAAGGCACGTATAAACTGTTAGTTCCAAACCCCATCTAGCGTTTGCTCGGTAAACCTATCCAAAGATTGGTTTTGGTCTATCCTTTTGTTGCGGAGGTCAGACGGCAGTCGCTCTGTGTAAAAACCGGTAACCCCGTCAAATCACTTAGGTTAGGTAGCGGACCCCGGGCATTGAAGCGTTACCGCTGAGGAAGCAACCTCGGCTGCTGCTGATATGCTCGGGTGATGATGAACAGAATGGTGGTGTACCTCGTCGAGCTGCAGACACTTGCCCCACTCGGCCAGCGTGATGCGGTGGTCCTTGTCCTCGTCGCAGTGGTCCAGGAAGGGCGCGATGCAGTGCTCCAGCGCCATCAGCGGCGCGCGGATCGGGAACAGCTCGTGCCGGGACACGAACCTGCGCCACACACCATGGCTTACTCAACTAAAGCATGGAGCTCCATCTCTGGGCTTTCCACACATCTCATCACATCTTTCCATAGAAATCGTCGGGATGTAAAAATAAACATTATAGCTGTCGTGTGTGGTCTATTCACGATTTCTATGGAAAGATGTAATGAGATGTGTCGTGCTATAATGAAATTCTTTACATTATAGGTGCTGTGTGTGAAGCCTTTTAAGAGCTTCGCACACGGTAGCTTTTATGTATATTAATGTACATTATATTAGTACAGTTAGTATGGTACATTTACAGCTGCGTGTGTGGTCTCCTGACGATTTGTATGTCAAGATGTAATGAGATGTATCGTACTATAACGTACTTCTTTACATTATAGCTGCCGTGTGTGAAGCCCTTTATGCGGCAAGTTCTAAAACTTATTACAAGATACACATACGTTATGAAAAATGTGATCAGAAATGAATTTTTTACAAGCTTTTATTTAACTTTCAATGTATCTTGCATGTATGTTTGTTTAGGTCAAATGTTGCAACTCGATTTTCAACCAGTTATCCTCAACCGATTGAGGTGAAATCTTGCAAACTTATGTAAGTCGGATGACAATATTATGGAATCAATGAGCTGTTCTGATGATGGAGTCGGGAGATATTTGACAGAATTCAGTACTAAAACAACATAACTACATTGAATAGGCTTGTTTGAGTTGTCTTGACAAGCATTTTATGGTAAACGATGTTTGATCTCGGAGACGGGGTGCATTAAGAAAGGATTTTTAAAACTCACCCCCTAAAAGGGTGAAACGGGAGTGCAGAGTTTGTATGGAGAAAAAAATATTAGTTTGACCATTTCATTCGGAACGGGAACGGCGTTTATAAACAAAAATCTACAATTAAAATCCTGTTAGACCCATTCTCGGCTTCTACGCGGACGAAGTCGCGGGTTAAAGCTAGTAGGTCTGTAAAAATGGCTTGTATATTATGCTATACAAACAATCGGCAATGCAGCATGATACAATTTTTCCAAAGTAAGACTTGACCTCCGTGGCGTAATGGTCACCATGCTAGTCCGCCACCCAGAGGTCCCGGGTCAGGGCAAGTTGGAAAATGGTATTTTTCATATGGTCCTGGGTCTTGGATCTTTATCTATATATGTATTTGTTATAAAATATAGTATCATTGAGTTAGTATCTCATAACACAAGTCTCGAACTTACTTTGGGGCTAGCTCAATCAGTGTCATTTGTCCCTATATATTTATTTTTAATTACTTATAAATGAACACAATTTACAATTTGGATAAATCCAATTTTCGTGCCACATTATTTTGGCCAAAGGTTCTCGAATGGCGATCACGTACTGGCAAACGAAGCGTAGGACACCCATCCACAAGGTGGTCAGTCGACCTGACCAAGGTCGCTGGAAAGCGCTGGACGCAGGCCGCTCTTGATCGGTCGTTTTGGAAATTTTTGGGAGAGGCCTATGTCCAGCAGTGGACGTTATGCGGCTGAAATGATGACGATGATTATTCTGGCCACTAAGGCCCTCTACGCCTTGTAGCAAAACTTGTCACATGTCAGTTTGCCAGCTATCCCTTTCGCAGTAATAATGTGTAGTTGTGGTGGACGCACCGGTCGTTGTCGTGCGCGTCGAGGTCGCACCACTTCCAGACGGCGGCGTTGCTCCAGCGGCGCGTGAGGTTGGTCTCGGCCTCGCGCTCCATGCGCAGGTAGTGCGCCGACAGCTCCGAGCGCTCCGCCAGGTCGCGCATGATGTTGAACAGCCAGTCGCGCATGCGCCGCGGGAAGTCCGACATCTCGCTCTCGCTGCACGCCTGCACCACAACACTTTTACCATGGCTCATTCCAAATCAGGGTTCAATCTCGCTTGTCAGCACTACTTTTTCTGTGCTGCTATCCCGGTGCTATAGCGTTCCGTCGCGCTGTCTCGCTCTAGCAAATGACGGTTTTGGGCGACAGAAAAGGATAGTGCATTTAGCATTGAAAAGTGCTGTTTTGTGCTCACAAGAGAGATCTAACCGTTACACTTAAAACATTTTACAGGGTGATTTTATACTCACCGGCCAAATGTTTGGAGCAAACTCAATCTATGATACTGAGCTACTTTCTATTAAAGGTGTTAAAAATCAATAAAAAAATTGTCCTTTCATACAAAATTCGTTTGGCCGATCGTGGATTTCTTTGTTGATTTTTTATTTCTTTTTTCGTAATTGTTTTTATGCAAAGTAATTCAGTGTCATAGACAGAACTAGCTCCTTAAATTTGGCTAGTGGTAAAAAAATCAGCCTGTATTTTTCATCAGTCGACAAATTTTGAATTTAAAAAAAAATGTGACCCTCTTTTATTTAAAAAAATAGGTTTTGTTTCAATCTTTCAATATCAAATATTGAAAAGAGGGAAGAGATAAAGCATAAAATCTGACATTTTATTACTTTGGATGTATCTAGTGCCACCTAACGACATTCTATAAAATCCATCAAACCCTTCTTCATACCGGTCAACGGCAATAACCGTTGTCTAAATTGGTGGCCCCGAATTTCGCCACATGTTTTAATAGCTGCATCGGGCAGTGACGTGCACAAGTCTTTTTGACAGGGCGGGCAGTAATCTTTCCTAAATCACACAATTAATATAAGTATTTACAAACATTATTAATCGTAATCTCCTAAGATTTCGCGCAATATGCGTCCCCATTCCCCGTCCTCACACCTCTCTCCCTTCGCGCCTTGTCGAGGCGGCTGCAGCCGACCGCTCATAACTAGTGTTCCCGAGGACTATAGGCTTTTAGCCCTAAATTTAAGCCTATCGGTCCTTTTTAGGGCTATATCATTTTTAAAAGCCTATGAGCCTAAAAAGCCTTGTGTCTGTAGGTGTTTTAGAGTAATAGGCTTATATTAAGGCGAAAGCCATTTTTTAGTATCAGCCTGAGTAAGACATAATAATTATGAATAATGGATTTATTTCATTTTTAATTAATATTGAAAAAAGAAAAGAAAATTTATATTTTACTTAAATATCGCCAAAACAACATCGAACCAAAAGCCTATAAATACTTATAGTCCTTTAGGCTCGGCCTATTCAACAACCCTAGCCTAAAGGACTAAAAGCCTTTATAGGCTTTTAGATTGTCAAGCCCCTTTATTAGTAGTCTAGGCTTCAAAAAAAGGCTAAAAGCCTATAGTCCTCGGGATCACTACTGATAACCCTCCACACTGCGCAAATGGGGGAGAGGTGCGGGTACGGGGGGCGAGGACGCATATTGCGTGGGACCTTGGGAGATTCCGATCTGTATGTAATACTTATATTGATTCTGTGCCTAAATGACGAGAGCGGCTGCATATCAAGCAATAGTAGATTATGCTACAAGGGGAGAAGGTAATATTTTGAAGGCGAGGGCGCTACTTTGAATCCAGAGCGAAACGAAGGATTCCACAGTCACTCCACTCCATCTATGAGAAAAACTAGCAAATACAAAAAAGAACATAAAGAAAAGTAGAACACCTACAATACTTAATCAGACTTCAACCGACAATTAAATCATTTTTTGAAGACCACCAACTTACGATAAAATGTACACTCATAACTTTGTTTGCGTGGTCTATCTTTTTATTTTTTATAAGTTAACTTGACACCTATACTATAACTTAAGAAAACGTATTCATATTTACACAAATAATTATATGTCAATACTAATAACCTCTGTAGTTACTTGAATCAAAGAGAAAAAATGCGCTTTTATAATATATATTTTTTTAATAGCAAAGAATATTATATGTTTACCTACATTCATATGCTTGGGCCGGACCTGCGCCTATCGTCACGAAGCTTCATGCTATTACACGATACACGCAAATGTGATCGGGTATTGTCCCGAATATTCGGACTTCGTGTAGTTATCGCGCGGGTGGCGATACATCAAAGGATTTATGCACGCTAACAATTCGCTCTGCGTGGTCGCACTTACGTTGTTCGTTCATTTTTACGTTTGTTTTCAACTTGTTCGGACGGTGCTGTGCGACGGTGCCACGGTTGTTAATGCGTAAAAATGGAGTGTGTGAATAAGCAGTAACTTTAGCTCCAAATGTTTTGGGATGAAAACATCGTTTTTGGAGTAGATAGATGAAAAATACATTTTTCATCTATGAAATGTGTGAATTTTCACGTGTCAGTATGAAAGGCACGCTACTGGCATCGGGCCGTTGAGGCAGGCAATGAATGGTACGAGCCACACGCACCGGCATCTCCTTGCAGGGCCCGTAGTAGTCGACCTGCACGTGGTGGTAGCCGGCGCCGCGGCACGCGTCGCTGCCCTCCAGGCACAGGCAGCGCTGGCGGTACACCTCGCAGTCCGACGGCCACGTCTCGTTGTGGTTCGTGCACACCTGACAACAGTTTGCACGTATTACTGTCGTTACATACTAACTTTTCATTCGCGTTAAACAGTCTTCTTAACATCAGATTTTTCCAACCGTGAAGTACTTTCATCAATCAATGTTATTTAAAAATAGTACATTACGATATAAAAGCGTTATGGTGTTTATAACACACGAGGCGGAATTACAGCCCGAGCCGCAAGCGAGGGCGTAATAGAGACACACGTATATCGTAGGACGTTTTTCAACACACTTGCGAGGAAAAATACCTGATAAACTGAATTCTTTGATTTAAAATTAACTCGACCACAATGCACACAGATGTTTTCCACCGTTTCACTTTTTTAAAATCAGCGCGGCTTCGGCCTACGGAACTTGGGGACGCCGCGCGGCGGCGGGCGTGACAGTTCCAAATTTTAAAAATAAAAAAATTTTTAGCAAATACTGCGGTTGTAGAATACAACTTCACTATTTGCGTTTATAACACGCACGTTTTTTTCATTAGATCCACATCACGAGCAAGTGTTTTGAAAAATATATATCGTTATAAGTAATACGTTACGATATATATGCGTTATGGTAGTTATAACACACGAGGCGGAATTTTAACCCAAGCCGAAGGCGAGGGCGTAATAGAGCTGAGTGAATTTAATCAATATACGCACGTACATCGTACAACGTCTTTTATCACTCTTGCGAGGAAAAATATCCAATAAACTTTTTTTTATACAGGGTGGAATTGAATTCGTTGGCATCCTTTTAAGTATCTATTATACCCATGATGTATTTTAAGACTAATAAAACGTCAATCAAAGGTCATCATTATAATAATAAAGAAATTCTCTAAAATGCGTTAGACTCTTTGATAGATACCATTACTGCAATTATAAATAAAAATAAAAAAACTAATCGCCATAAAACTTACAAAAAAAATAAATTAATTATAATAGTATCAATTTCGTCGCACCGTAGTACACTAACATGCGTTCCTACGTCAAACGTTACCTTAAATAACCTACCGTCCTCAAGCGTTCGTGTGACCCCACCCGTCCCCACTCTATTTTAAACCTTATTCACGTACTTTAAAGTCTACTTTTATACGCTGGCCGCCCGCGCCCGCTCCTGCTCAGTTGGCTCGTAAGTATACACAATACGCGCGCGCGTCTCAAGTGTTTTGATGCTTTGGCAATTTTTGAACTTTTTGATACTTTTAGGGTTCCGTACGTCTGAATACAAAAACGGAACCCTTATAGGATCACTCGTGTGTCTGTCCGTCCGTCGCTTACAGTCAATTATCTCCGAATCTATTAGACCGATTAAGTTGAAATTTGGTACACATATCAATTCCTGTGACCCAAACACAGAGGTGTGACGTGAGCAGATGAAATCTGTATATGG
Source organism: Acrobasis suavella (assembly GCA_943193695.1). Lineage (NCBI taxonomy): Eukaryota > Metazoa > Arthropoda > Insecta > Lepidoptera > Pyralidae > Acrobasis > Acrobasis suavella. The sequence continues at coordinate 289,076 of OW971940.1, forward strand.
GGGGTCATTTTTGGGGGGGAAGGGGAAAATTAAAAAAAAAAATCTGAAAACTGCATTGTGTGGCATATCAAATGAAAGGTCTTGTCGAGAAGATCTTAGATGTATTTTTTTGTAATTTTAAAATAAATAGTTTCCGAGTTATTCAAGAAAATAGACGAAAATTGACCATTCCCCCCCCCCTTATCTCCGAAACTACTGAACCTAAAATTTTGAAAAAAATACAGAAATTAGTTTTCTCCTTATAGATTATAGGAAAACCTATAAGAAGTCCATGATATTAAAATAACATGGTAAATCACTCAATATTGTGCGTACCAACTTACATTTGCAGGTGGAACGTGTGGGAGAACATATTTTTTAACTCCAATGTTAAGTTTTGAAAATAAAGTGGAACACTCAATATAATACGTTCACTTACGAAAAATCTTTGATATTGTACGGAACCCTCTCCACGCGAGTTTAACTCGCACTTGGCCAGTTTTTTTAATTACTGCATTACTTGCAGTGTTGTTGCCGTACAAAATATCCTTTATGGGAGTATGTTAATAAGTTAAATTAATGCTAATGATTTCCTGTATTTCAAATAAACTCCACCATAAATAAATGTGATGCACTGCTGATTTCCCGCAGTTTTATTTTTTAAATCAGCGCAGCGTGCTGCCTACTGGTTGTCGCCGCGCGACTGGCCAGTTCGAAATATGAAGAAATAACAAAAACCATTTGAAGCCTATAAATAGCAAATAATGCGGTTATAGAATTTAACTTCAATATTTGCGTTTATAATACACGGGTGTTGTAAACGTAACGCAACGCAAACGACTTTTTAAATCTAAAACCGATGAAATTATCTCCACTGTACGAGCAAGTGTATTTACCGTGCTTCAGAGGGCACGAATAAGCCGCTGAGAAAATAAAATAGCTCAAACTGTTTTGCTACTTTGGACACTTTTGTTCTTATTAGCAGAACCATGTTATTGTTTGTCCCGTACTACAACTATTAATTAAAACACATTTTAGCTACTAGTAGCCCTGAGATCAGCAGTCACTCAATTTTGGTAAAATGTAGCAAAATTTGCTTCTACCAACCATTCTTTTTTCTTAGTGTAGGCGATGCAGCACATCAACTCATCACTATTTTGATTCCTTTTTCCAATATCACGCTAAAAGTGGCCTTTGAGACTAGCGGCCCCTTTCCGCCGCAAGACGCAAAGTACTCTGTCTGCTCCGTTAGTGACAAAGACACGTAAATATAAACAGTGTCACCTTCCGGCGGGCCTCCGTCTCCTGCGGGCACTCCTTGATGCAGTTGCAGACGGCGTCCCCGTGCTCGTCGATCTCGCACACGCGGCCCGCGCTGCAGTGCACCTTCAGGCACGGGTCTGCACGAACACCAACCATTGCTATACATTCTTTGTTATCTATGTTCAAAAACTTGGGCAGTTGCAGAACAACAAAAAAAAAAAGTCAGACTACATACGGAATAAATCTTACTGAAAAGTACGTTTATCCAATTATATTTTATTTATTTATTTATTACATTTTAGGAAGACTTACTGCTATAAATACAGATTATAAAGAAACAATAAGAAATAGAAAGCCATCTACAAGTCTCCACAAGTAATTTGATGCAAGCGAAGCCGGGAGCAATAGGTAAAAATGTATATATTTTTAAAATGTGCTTGTTAAACCCATTCATTTGATACCTCACACGGTATGATTCGATTTTATTTATTTTTTAGTTCATTATTTTAAAGCCTATAGAGGCCGCCACTGCGAATTTACAAAAAAGTCAAATCATTTACTAATCTTTGGATAGTTGTATTACCTGATAGTTGTCACTTTTTCTTTTTATAGTTGTTGCGGTCAGATCATTTACTTACAGCTAAGTATATTGCCCCTTCCTAAGTGCATGGATATATTGAAGATATGAGGGAATAGATGAATGAACCTACACACATACATAGCACCGAACCACATAATTACGAAGGGTACAAGTAGTAAGGAGGCGACTCACCGCCGAGGTAGACCTCGTTGTAGACGACGCCGTGGTCGAGCGACATCGCGTTGAGCAGCGCGGCCACCCGCTCCCGCTCGTACTCCTGCAATTGTACCGCGGGTGTCAGAATCGTGGCTAAGGGCTCATTTAGATGATGCAAACTTCTTACCTGTTGCATATCATTTTTTAATTGAAGCATAAATGATGGAACCTCCGTGGCGTCGTGGTCACCATACTAGTCCGCCACCTAGAGGTCCCGGGTTCGATCCCCGGTCAGGGCAAGTTGGAAAATGGCCTTTTTCAAATTGTCCTGGGTCTTGGATGTTTATGTATTTGTTATAAAATATAGTATCGTTGAGTTAGTATCCCATAACACAAGTCTATAACTTACTTTGGGGCTAGCTCAATCAGTGTTATTTGTCCCAATATATAAAAAAAAAAAAGGCTCCTACTATTTACAACAAATTGGAAGATAATTTGAAAAAAATAGACATGTTGACATTTAAAAAGAAATTGAAATTGCTCCTGATTGAAAAATGTTATTTTAATGTTAAAGATTACTTCAACGACATTTTGAGCTCAGTTTATCATATAAATTTAATTTTGCTTAAATTTAATTTTTTGTATGTTATAATACTTATAATACAATTTATTGACTAGATTTAATTTAATGTGACTTTTAAACTTATTTGATTTGTTGAGCATTTTAATTATAACCATTATAATTATTGTTTTGTCATAGTCATACTTAATTTCAGATTCAGTTTCTTTATTTGCATATCACAAGTTAAAGAGATGTCACATGAATATATATAAAGTACAAGTGACGCCCTGCCAGGGCACAGTAAACAACTAGATACTAATAAGAACTTTGTAACCTGTGTTCCACAATAAAGATATTAGATTTGATGATTAGCATGGCTGGCGTGTCGTTTAGAGCATGCAAGCTATCTGCCGTCTCACCTGGAAGCGCTTCTCGTCCATGCGCTCGGCCATGCCCAGCTCGATGTGCTCGGCCTCCTCGTCCTCCTCGCTGAGCGCGGGGGCCGCGCCGGCGCTGTCGGCCGCGGCCGCCGGCGCCGGCGCCGCCGTCGTCGTCGTGCGCAGCCGCCGGTGCCGCCGCCGGTGACGCTGCCGACATATCACATTGTAAACGAATGGAATTCAACAACATTCAAGTTTGCACGCCTCATAAGCGGAGCGTTGAGGTAGTGCTCTACTCCCAACAACTAGCCAAAAGTGGCCGTTTTTCGTAAATGTGCGTAGAAAAGCTCCACGTTCTTAGTTTAAACTGTAAACACTAATTTAATTAATAGTTTTCAAGGATTATCTAGAGCTTGGTCAAGACATCAGATATCTCCGTTTCTTTTCAAATAATTTATTCCAAATTAATAAAAAAATTAAGAATATTAAAACTTGAAGAAAAAAATTGTCAAGAATAACATAAAAAAAATATTTCAAAAAATTGTTCGTGTATATCCGGATGTCTGTCAGGACGTATGTGCCACGATTACACTCGAAATTCTTAATAATTATACCATTTTTTTTACGAGCTATATGAGGCGTACCCTTTTGGATTTTCCAACTTATTTATTTTAACTGGCCTACACTGGTGTCAGATTTGTCAAGCTACTTATCTAATAACATAGCTTGATGACTGCCATACGATAATTAAAGCCGGGATCAACGGCTTAACACACTTTCTGAAGCACGGAAGAGCTCGAGATTTTTTATGCCACTTGTGGTAACTCATCCTAGTGCGAACTACGCCCGGTGTCGTTTGTAATGCGTACTGCGGGCTCCTCAACTACAGTTATATAATAATGACATAAACTCCGAAATAGGTAAAAAAGTGCAAGTACAGTCACCTCTGCGTCGGCGGCGCAGAGCACGGCGAGCGCGATCGCCAACAGCAGAAGAACCCTCATGTTAACGTCACTGCAACAAGAGAACACGGTAACTAATACAGTCGTATAAATAAACAATGTCAAAAATCACAGATTTACCCTTTATTCATAAAAAATATAAACAGTTAGCTTAACATATTTTAGTTAAAATATGTTTTATCCTGTCTCTCTTTTATATTTAACGTAATAAGAACGAGACAAATCATATTTTACCTAAAATTGGTTCAGCAAACGGTTGATATTTTTTACAAATATGAGGGTTATAATTAAATAACTCTATCATTTTCAAATCTGATAAGTAAGTAGATAAATCCTCATTGATCTATACATATAATATTTTTAAATAAAGATAAATAACGGTCATAATTTTTTTGCACTTGCTTGTGCAGTTTCTATGTAAGCCCTATTCTGCTCTATTTTAACAGACTTCTAAAAGGAGGAGGTTGTCAATTCTTCAACTTTTATGTTTTTAGGGTTCCGTACCGCAATAGGAAAATACGTTACGTTTTTTCCTATCGAGGTACGGTACCCTTATAGGATCACTTTGTTGTCTGTCCGTACGCCCGTCTGTCTGCCAAGATCCTTTTTCTCAGGAAAGCGTGGAGATATCAAGCTGGAATTTATATCAAATACTCAGGTCTACTGTTCCATGGAGCTTTGAAAAAATCAAACTTTTAAGTCAACGCAATCAAACGATACAGCCGTTTATGTCGCAAATTTCCGCAAATTTTCGACACTCGCAAGGGAATCAAAACCTACAGGGTACTTCCCGCGAACTCAGAATCTAGAAATTTGGTGCGAAGCGACGTCTTATAGCACGTATTAGCACGATAAAGATAAAATTGCGAAATCCGTAAATTTTTAGTAACATCATATCATAAAAATATTTTTAATAATTTTCAAATTTGTTGCCAATTGCATCCTCTCCATCGAGAAGGGAGTGCTTTTATTATGATATTTCATAGAACGCAGCTTAAGAGCCGCAAAATATGAATAGCCTACTGGCGTCAAACGTGGAAAGCGTGTAATGTAAGTACCGATGTTTACTGCGTAGGCTCGTAAACCTCGCTCGTCGAATGTGGAATTGTGGACCAATGCGCTATTTCGGGCGCCGAGCAAATCACCAACTGCCGAACTTAGGCCGCGACAAGTGCATCGTGCAGGTGCTGCGTCGCCTTGGTTTGAGATAAGCGGGAGCAAATCCTATAATTTTTAAAATTTAAAACCATCTTTATCATTGTACTACACAACAGATTTTAACAAAAAATCTATGGGACCACCTGACAATTAAGTATGTCTTTTCTAACAAAAAAAAGAATTTTCGTATGTTCCCCGATTACTCGAAGACGCCTGGACCAATGTCCAGGCGTCTTCGAGTAATCGAGGAACATATTATACAATATGTAACAAAAACCCTGTCCGATCCTTGTAGGAGCAACTCAGACCGTCAATATGAACAACTTTTCCTATGGGACCAATGCTGGAAACTCGAAAAAAAATCGACTCTTTCATACAAAAGTGTTCGGTCGGCCCGGCAATTTGTATGACAATGACGATTTTTTCTTTGAGTTTCAAACATTGATCTTGTAGGAAAAGTTGTTCATATTGACGGTTTGAGTTGCTCCAAAGGATCGGTACAAGGATCGGACAGGGTTTTTCTTACATATTGTGTAAAACATATACATTCGAATTAATAAACACCTTTTTTGAAGCCGGTTAAAAACGGCACTTGATTCTGAACTACCCTAAACCCTTTACGTGTGCGCCCGAAGCGCGTGATGATTTGTATTTAGGACGTTTTATGACCCCTATTATAGGTTCGATAATGAATCTAACATTATTTGGATAAACGGCGTTGTTCTGAGGATCTTTACATTTTTTATTTGAAAATATCAAGGTGGTCAAGAAGCCCTCGCTGTGACGTCATGAGAAGATAGCAGGGCGACGATCCCGAGGGTTACGCGAGTACGAGTTTTTATTATAAAGGCATAATTAATACGTTTCTGTGTGTGATATCATCAACATTTATAAAGTTAAGGCCATATTTAATTTTCAGCGAGTCTTTTTCTGACTGCCTACTACTTACTTCCTAATCCCTTTTCGACACAGATTGCAATATTATAATGTATGATCATAAAATAGAATGAGCGCAGTCAAGACTCGCCGTTATTTTAAACTTTGCTGAAATGACAGTACCTACATACATATCAATTCAACCCTTTCCCTATTCATAAAAATGATCTTGTACGGCTCACAGGAAAAAGTAACTTTTAAAATCTGCGGTTTGTTTTTCATAGGTCTCATTTATGTATTGTGCAACGCGAGAGCCAGGCATCGGCCACCGGAGATGACTTCATCTCTCCGCCATCTGCTAAACTCGTAGTTGACGAAGTAGACATCAGGATAAATTATAAAGCCGTATTGATACTTAATATCGGTCGGTGCTCTCCGGGCCTCTAAACAGTGAAGTAAGCTTTTACTAACACTTCTCATGAGAACTGTTCGGCCCAGAACAGATGGCAAGTGCAACAACAGCATGCCCAAAGAAGGATCGGACCGGACTCGGAACCGGATCGAATCAAAATCAAAGCCTTATAGAAAACAACAAAATGTTAGTTATGCCTTCCCGGAAAGCGGACCCTGGCTCTACACTACTACAGCTAACGATGTACTACATATGTACTAAGATGAGGACATTCAGACAACTTGAATTTTGCTTTAACAACATTAGGATACTTCTGATTGATAATATAATAAATATTGTATCCCACATAGGGTTTAAAACATATGAGCGTGAAAGTTGAAAAAATAAATAGTAATTTAGAGAACGATTTCGGAAGCTGCAATGACGTGACAATATATATCAATCGTACGATCACAAACGAGCGAAGCTTCTGGTGTATCGACGACCTATTCGCCTAGTTGTTCGGGATGGCGTCACACCGGGTAATGAAGCTGGATTGAGGCAACAAGGAGCTGCGCCGCGTGCATTTGTTTTCATTGACCCAAATATCGTGACACGCATATATGCAGCAAGTTCATCGGCGTGATTGCCCGGCTGTGGCCGCCGATTGACGATCCATGGCGCAATGCCATCATCTGCCCGGACATGTGCACAATCAATTAGGAGCAACGAAGTTATGCTCTATCATTTTAGCTTGAACCTATTGCTGATGTTCCATTTATAACTATTAAATGAAGTGTCCCTTTAAGAGATTTCCTTCTTTTATTTAAAATCCTTCTTTAAGGTTGAACTAGTCGCGGGCTTGAACTCACACGTGGGCGCGGCCTAAAAGCATGCTGTCTCACCTAAAATTGTGTTCGGGCGAAGCAGTGAGGTGAAATGCAAGATAATTCGAAGTAAACCGAGCGCGTAAAACATACGTTAATTCCTTTGGGAAAATGGGGTTTTATGCAAAAACTACTGCACTAATCAATTACAAATAAAGTTTATTAAAACTTCGATAATTAAGCTATGTCGGTGTGGACTTCGTTTTGAAGATTTTACAGTTATTTTATTACTTATTTACGTCGAAAGTTGCGTAAAAATAAGCAAAAAAAAAACCGAATCTTCGAAAGCTCATAATTATTTAACTATTCTGAATCTATACAGACAAAACTTATAGTAAAACCAAATGATATCATGTTAAACTTTGCATGTGGAATGTTCAACAGTGGAGGAAATCCCCTCCGAAATTTGTATGTAAAAAATTTATGGTGTCGTGGGACACCAGGTAGGAACGAAGTTCCTTCGGCTAATGTAGAATCGACACAATTTGCAAAAGAAAAATCGTGCTCAAAGGAAGAGAAAGGTATTATACACTACTCGCTTGTGTATACGACTGTCGCGCCTGCGCACGTCTCATTTAACGAGGTCATCCTAACGGTTTTACTATCACATTTTTTTCAGTTCGGTCGCGCAGCGAATTCCCTATCTCCTCCAAGCCTGCCGTAAGGAACTTCATTCCAAAAGTATCGACTAGTTCACTCTTAAAGAGCTCTTGTCCGTGGAGCAACCAATCCCATCTTTATCCAATCAAAGCAAACTCCTTTACATCTCTGTAGGTTGAAACATGGATTTGATCGTTTAGTTGTTTTATAAAATAGTCTGTAGACGTCTCTTTCGTCTTTTATCTCTTCTTCCTTAAAATTTTCTCACCAATATTAATAAAAAAGAACTCATACGTGTCTAATAAGGTGTAACATATTCCCTCTCCTAGACTTTATAGGTAGTAGTTAGCGTTTCTCTTTAACAAGTGCCAACACCTCCGCGTTAGTATTCTTTTCTCTCCAGCGAATGCCTTCCATTTGCCGCCAGCACCACATCTCAAACGCTTTCAGTCTAGCTCTACCCTTTTTTTCATTGTTCATGACTCGCAGTGTTTTCTCTTTAACAAGTGCCAACACCTCCGCGTTAGTATTCTTTTCTCTCCAGCGAATGCCTTCCATTCGCCGCCAGCACCACATCTCAAACGCTTTCAGTCTAGCTCTAACCTTTTTTTCATTGTTCATGACTCGCAGTGTATAGGGCAATGCTCCAAATATATACTAATGTCAATCGTTTTCATACATTTTTAGGTATTTTTGATGAAAATAGTGTTAGTTTTTTGTTATTAAAACTTTTTGTTTATATAAAATAAGCATTCTTTATTGGCTTACGCGATTGATACGAATATTAGAATTAGTAATCTCTAATAAACGATGGTGCTACAACGCTTCGTTCAGAATATAAATCTTAAACCAAATTCGTCGCGGCTTAAATTTTTTGACTTACATATGTTTAAACAATTAGAGCATCAAGTTATATTTAAACTGTACATCTCGTAGGTCATCCGATAACACTGATAAAGAAGTATCAACTCGCGGCAATTAAAAAATAATGATGGCCTCATCTCTGTAGGTTTTAAAATATTTATATAAATGTTAAATACGTATTCAATTTAACGTTGGTGCCACCATTTAAACAAGCTCGGGAAATATTTTCTAAAAGTAACACAATACGCGCCGGAGGCGTTCTAGGAAAATGCTAGGTGACCTAATGTGTTTTCATTGCGCGGCTCGTGGCGACATTTGGCGCTCGGTATGAGATTGTCGCTTTGCTGAATTGCACCGAGATTGAAACTGCGCCGCACACGTGCATATGAAATATATTCCACAAACGCAATATTTAGATCTCATTGGCCACAACAAAATAAATTTTGTTAAAATTCTAAAAAATTTAAATCTATGGTCATATGATTGCCACATCTATCAAACAGTTTTACTTCAGGATCTTTGGAAGTTCAGTTAGTTTGTAGTAGTAGTAGCTGGCAATGTCATCTACTGAAGAGTGTATAAAACCATAAAAATTGTAGGTCTATGTACAAAACCTATCAGTGAAATGCACGTTTAGATTTGTACTTGGGTTTAAGTTTTTTTTAAATATGAGCTGTTGGTTGTAACTTGAGACGAGGGGCTTCGGACGGTATCAGCGGCGCGGCGATAACCTCTCGGCCTCCGCCGAACTGGATCTGTGTCGCTGCCCGCTGCCCGCCGCAGTTTACGACCAGTTACCAAAATATAGGTGAGGAAGTTATAGGTACTACACGCCAGTTTCAGATCATAAAACGATAATTTGGTCGAAATTTAGAACCACAGTGCAATCAATGTCGTGCTAAAATTCGGTAGGCCCAGTTGGAAGATTCACTATTGATTCAAACATCAAAGAGTAGTATCAATCTCGCAAACTACATGGGGTGTACATTGATCTCTAGAGGTAAATTTCACTTGGACCAAGTGTAAATTATATGATACCTACCAAAGATTGCAGTGCAAGGCCATGAAGCTGGAAAAAATTGGGAGTTATTAGTTATTACTGCTGATTGTTAGGGTTCCGGATCCGAAGATTCAAAAATTCAAATGTTTATTCAGTAATTAGCCCTTTACAGGCACTTTTACACGTCAATAGGTATAATTTACGTTACGTGTAAAGTATATTCAATTTTAATATATTTTTAAAGAAAAGCTACCGATACCAGCGCTTCGTAACGACCACTGCTGAGAAGTAACGCCGAAAGAAACTCATTTTCACAGTATTGGTCGCCTACTAGCCAGAAGGGCTTTGTCATATTATCTTTATTATTATTGTTTTAATTAATAAATACTTATAATTTAATACAATTTTGACACATTATAACATGTAATGTTTGCGAACAAGTAAACAAACATAAATTGCGTAATAAAAAATAAAGAATACTAAGTAGTCAAAAAAGCGAAGCCGAGCCGATGGATAAAACGGGACCCTATTTCTAAGACTCCGCTGTCCATCTTGTCTGTCTTGGCTGTCTGTCGCCAGGCTGTATCCCATGAACCGTGATAGCTAGCAATTAAATTTTGACAGATGATGTATTTCTGTTGCCGCTATAACAAGAAATACTAAAAACAGAATATAATAAATATTAAAGGGGCTCCCATAAAACAAACGAGACTTTAATAGATAGTACGGAACCCTTCGTGCTCGAGTCTGCCTCGCACTTAGCTGGTTATTCACTCTAACTTATTGTTGAAATACATACATATATTTGAAGACGTGCGAATTTCAAGGATGCTATGTTGCAATATAGGGCACCGTCGGCCCGGTATCGGCCGCGGGACGGAAGCCGCTATCGTGTCCGCCGATAGCATAGCAGTGACCCACGCAGATAAAATTAAAAAAACAAAGCTGCGCCATTTTTGCGGTGATTATAATTATTAAACTTATTAATTCGGTTACTGGGACATAAGATGATGATGACATACATTTAAATTTACAATATACATAGGTCAGTACAACTGAACTGAACTTAACAGTATAACTGAACTTTATTCATTCTAAATCCCAAAAACATAGTCGGAAGCTGTAAGGTATTGTGTGCCAGTATGTAAAGAAAAAGGCTCGTTGCTCTGTATATGCCAATTCTTCTGGTCTATTCTTAATACCAGAAAATATAGAAGTTATATAGTCCAAGCTTTTAGGATAGGAGGGAAACTTGTTCTAAATAGTAATATTTTTCGCTACGCTCGTGATCCAACTGTGAAATCCTTTGTTTCGTTCTGGATTCCAAGTAGCGCCGTGCCTTCAAAATATTACATTTGTCCCTTGTAGCACAATCTACTATTTAACCCCAAAGATGCCACAAATAATTAAATTTATAAAGTAATGTAATGAAACAAACAGATGGTAGTTGTGTAGGTACTGACACAGCAGTGGGTGATGTCATAATGTTTTAGACAGCAAACAGAGGCTGTAAGAAACATCACGTGCATTTTACGGCGTGTTTCGTGGAACGTCAACACGCGGCTCCTTTGCCGCTGCAGGAGCTGAATGTGATTATTTGGACGTAGTAGGAACGTTTGTTTAGGCAGCATTGCAGCTAATGCATTTCCTCGTTTTTTTAAGTTTTTTGAGGTAAACGCATTTATGTAAAGCCGACCATGTGATTAATCAAACCCTGAGCGTTTAGTGTGCGTTAAAGCAAGATTTAATTAAAATTTAAAAATCTCTCAACCTAAATTATCATACTTATGTAAAACACTTCTGATCTTTCAACCTTATGTTTTAAACTAAAAACCGACTTCTCCCCCAAACTACACAACCGATAAAATTTCTATGGGACCACCTGACAAGTGTACCTTTTCAAACAAAAAAAGAATTTTCCAAATCGGTCCAGGCGTCTTCGAATTATCCGTGAACATACATAAAAAAATCGCGACGAATTGACAACCTCTTCCTTAAATTAAATTAAAACGATTTATTCGTTTACAAGACATGACACGACAAACAAACAAACAATACACCGCACCGTTACGCCAACCAAACTAATAACAACCATTAGATCATTGGAAACAGAGGTAACTTTTTGTGATTTTGTTTAGGCATCACAGAAGCGTAAACTATACACCTGATCTTTGTAGCTGATGCTAAATATCCACTGAAATTAAATCTTGGTTTGATCATTGTATGGACATTGCTTATTATTGTATTCTTATAAGGGTTCGGTACAAACAATGAAAAAACGGAACCCTTATAGGATCACTCGTGAGTCTGTCTGTCCGTCCGTCTATCACAGCTTATTTGCTCCGTATCTACTGGACCGAATCAGGTGAAATTTGGAAGGATACTGTAATCCTATGACCCAAACACAGATGTGAAAAGCAAATAAATATTTTTTTGTAGTAAGGTTAATTTTAGGGGGGCAAATTAGGAAATTATAAAAAAAGTTTTGCCCCATATGATCTCCAAAACTACTGAGCCTAAAATTAAAAAATATACAAATAAGCCTAAAATTAAATATAGTTCATTATTTGTAGATTAGAGGGGGATTTAGACTGTAAGAATTCTATCAATTTAAAATAAAGTGGTATAATACGTTCACTTGCGTAAAATCTTTGGTATTGTACGGAACCCTCTCCACGCGAGTGCAACTCGCACTTGGCCGGATTTATATTTATGAATCATATCCAACATAGCATAAGTGTATGTATGTCTATACTACCTATCAGCATGCGAAACGCAGTGAAACAGTAGCCGCCTGATTCAGCAAAAAAGTTACATGTATCAAATTGCACAGGTACTGTTCTCGTTATGTAGGTGTTTATCGTGCCTATTTCGTAACTGAGCTTTTATGTTGGATGCCTTTGAAAGAAACCTTAAAGAATAACCTATTTTATTTTTTCTAACAAGTTTAACAATTTTGAAATGGGCAGAGTTTACACAATCAAACAAATTTGAAATTTTCTAAGAATCTAAATAGATCTTACTTTATTTGAGGCTAGGTAGCAGCTCATTTTTGGCTTTTGTCACGAGTAGGTAGGTATTGTAAAAATACCAGAAAAAAAAGTCAATGACTAAAGAAGTTTGAGAAAATTGCAAGGTCAGAAATAAGAATTTGGAATTCTTCAAATACATAAAAAAATCTTTTGCTGTATTGTCAACATTATTTCTGATTCAATACATTTATTTATTGTGTATTTTGAAATTGTTTTTAATCCCAAGTCATTTTCTTTTTACTTTGCAGTTTCGCGAGAAGCACCAGTGACTATAGTCCCAAGATGAGATAAAAAATATGCATATCTAAAAGTATCGGAATCAAACTGTAGAGTGCACGCATCTTTTAAATTTGAAAATAAAAGGTCGTCTACTGCCAAACATCGCGAAACCGGTTCCCGTTCCCGACATCCAGACACAAAAAGTACACAAGTATCCCGCCGAAGCGAGCGGATGCGACGAAAAAATTGAATTAGACACCGAATGGCCTAACTCACAAGCCGGAACACACCAAACGTAAATATTTTCTAATTACGTATTTCGTGAAAGTAAAGTTTAAAATTTTAAGCAAGAGACAATTTTTGGCATTAAGTTAAGATTTAAATTAAACTTAACATAATAAAAATATTTTATACGTTGCCTTGAGATTTTATAAAAGTGCAGAAGATATATGAGACTAGTAATGAATTGATCAATGTGCAGTCACTCACCGAATCGTAGTAGCAGAGCGGAGCGTGCGGTACCCGAGCGGACGTGCGAGTGCCGCGGAGCGCGCGCCGGACTGCCGCCGGTGGGACAGCTCGTTCCCATACTGCTATTGCCAGGGTTCCGTACCCAAAGGGTAAAAACAGGACCCTTTTACTAAGACTTCGCTGTCCGTTTGTCTGTCTGTCAGTTCAAATTGTCACAGTTGTAGAATTTGTGTTGCCGCTATAACAACAAATTCTAAAAACCACGGAACAGAGAAATACTGTTCCGTGCTAAAAACAGTATAAAAAATATATTTAAGTGGGGCTCCCATACAACAAACGTGTTTTTTTTTTGATAATGGTACGGAACCCTTCGTGCGCGAGTCCGACTCGCACTTGCCCGGTAATTTTTCTTTTAATTGTACACTAAACCAGCAGACAAGTAGAGGTGAGTACCATTATAACGCTTGGACATGGACATCAATAGGAAATGACCGGCCAAGGGTTCCGTAAAATTATCTAAAAAAAATCACGTTCGTTGCATGGGGGCGCCCCCCTTAAATATTCATTTTATTTAATTTAATTATAATTTTTAAGTGATACTACAACTCAATATTCTGTGAATATTCTACCTGTTGCCGTTATTAATATCGAGCCAAAAACGGCAAAAATATCACGTTGAATGGGATTCAGCCTGGTGACAGACCGACGGACGGACAGCAGTCTTAGTAATAGGGTCCCATCCGTTTGGGTATGGAGCCCTAAAAAGGAGTCTTATATTATTCATTCGTTTACCAAATTATCAATAATAAGTTGAGAGGCTTTTAAAGAACATATTCTGTATCATAGAATATTTTATGATACATACAACCAATTACTGGATAATAGAAATTGTCAAAATCAATAAAAATGGTGTCTCGATATACCTGTAAAACAGTAGACCTTAGAAGTCATTTCATTTTTTAAATCTATATATTCTTACCTAGATCATTTTTCCAAGATTTTTATACAATAATCTAAGATGTTAGTTTTTCCTCACCAACATTTCTACGAAGTCTTCATAAAACATTCTGAAAGAAAAAAGAATTGTTTAACACCGGCATGTCTAGTAGCATTAATAACCAAGAGAAATCATGTTGACAGAATACTTACATTTAAAATTCTTCCCTCTCTTTTATTAAGGGGCTACCTAAATTTTTCGAGGCTAGTGCTGCTTTTTGAAATTAATCATTTGAAAGGAAACTGATACCATTTAATTTTTTTTGATATCAATTTTTTTATTTATTTAATCATAAACATTTTTTTCAAACCCTAGATAACCCTTCAAACTATTTAATGAGTTACTGTTTACAGTTTGAAGTGAGAGAGAACGTGACGTGAAGCTTTTCTACGCACATTAGCCAAAAGTGGCCGTTTTACGCTAATGTACGTAGATAAGCTTCGTTTTGACTTTAAACTGTAAACAGTAGTTTATAAAATAGTTTGAAGGATTATTTATTTTATTTATTCAACTTTATTACAAATAAAATAGGTGGACGTAAAGCCATTAGTACTAGAAAGCTGTGATTTGACATGGATATGTAAATTAATTGGGCGGAAAAAGTGGTAAAATAAAATATTGAACAAAAAATATTAGCGTAGCTCCCTTACAAGTTAAGTGAAAATGATTTTTTGTTTCTCAGCTACCCAGTCATGTTGGGTATCGTTGAATAAGTTTTTCAAAACTATTATGAGGTGGTGAACACCGTTTTTCGATTTAGGGATTATCAAGGGCTTGATGAGGAGAAACTATTAAATGATATCTCCGTTTCTATCAAATAATTTATCTCAAATGCAAATCAGCACTGGACCCCGAGAAATTCAGGTAGCCCCTTGAAGTGTCGAACCACACGCAGTTTCGTCGCGCAACATCCACCACGCGCAAGTTACGCGGGCAGATATTCTATGAGCGACGCAAGGTGCGTCGCGCATCACACGCTGCGTGTGGTTAGAGGAAGGTGGATCCGCAGTCGATTGAGTGGTAAATGAAACACCGGGCTTGTTACAAAATGTGTATTAGAGCGCGGCGGCGCGCGGGCGCGGCCGCACCGCGCGCCCACACCCCGCCTGCTATACTTCATTATTTCTTTGTAAATCATATCTATTTTGAAAAAAATACGCATAATCAACTTGATCGAGATCAGCTTTCGTTGGGTGACCGACGATGGCGGCGACCCGGAAGTCCGTGAAGGAGAACGAAATATTCATATTGACAGAGGGAGATCGGCATCGGCTTCCTCGACCACTATGGGCGAGTTCACCTCACTCATAGAGTTGAAATGGAAGTAGGTAAGTGTATGGAAGAGGCAGCTACCGATGGTCACCCGGCGAGTTGTCCCACGCGGGGTGTGGGAGCGGGTCGCGGGGGCCGCGCCGCGGGACGTCGCGACGTCGCACGAGTGAGCGAGTGACGACAGTGCTCCTTCTAAATAACTAAATTAATCGTTAGTCTGCTTCACAAGCATTGGGTTACTTTATTTTCCAGTAATGCCTAAGTATCCGTTCACGTAGATTGAAACGAGGGGCGGACCTGCCTTTTGTTGTATTAAACGATTACACTGAGCGCCAATTCGAGAAACAGTTTTGGTCTTCACTATATACACTTGAGCAAAAATGTCTTCCTATCAATGTGCATACATCTATTGAATTGCCTCTCGCGCACATTTTGAAAGTCGCCAAGGTGCGACAGGGATACATTATCACAGGATAATTAAGAGCTACTGAAAGTTAAATTAGGGGGGGGGGGCTAATATGGAGAAGGTTTAAAATGATAGCAATAAATGCGTGTCCGGCCAGCGATTCATTCTGCGCAAACGAATGATATGAAGACACATAATACATAATATGTAGGTCTATCCCTAGACGTCCCGGCGACGCCGCGAGGGCGCCGGTACGTGCGGCGGCTGGGGCAGTCCTGCTCGTTGACACTTGGCCATGAGGACCACCGTCCCTCTCACACAATTCCATCGTGATACTAGGCACACATATCATGCGGGCGACAGACGCCTCATTAGTCAAAGTTTCCTAGCTAAGTAGCCACTGAAACGACTTTCAATTAAGAATACAACCACCAGACGAACATTTTGTATCTTTTAGCATGTCTTTATAGTGAGTGAGACAAGGATGGCGATATAAAATGTCCACTTGACAGTTTTCTTTCTAATTGAAAAGCATTACTCAGAAACACCGTCCGTCGCTCGGTCCCGGGCGTCGCCGCCGTCCTCGGTTACAGTAAATCTGATCCAAACTGTTATTTACAATAAATAAGTACACGAAAATTTTCACAAACGGCCTGTGAAAACCCGCGGCGCAGTTCGTGCCGGACAGCGGCCGCACCACGTCATCTCGCTGTCCTGCGTATTACTGCGCCGTATGTTTTCATCGTTATACATTATTCAAACTTTGAATTAAAAATATCCTTATGTAAATAAATGTGTCTAGTTAGAAAAAAAAAACAGTATAAACATACCGAGGAAAACGAATACATTATAAAAGTCACTGCCAATTTGTCGCTGACGTAATGGTCATCGGCATACGAGCGATTCGGCTCGCCTTCCATCACATCGACACGAATACGAAGTAGTACGGAAAGTAAAGAGAAAACAAGTTACATTGCTTCATTCGACAACAAAACACGTGATTTTCTAAGCTAACCGTGCAAGTTTGATGGAAAGCCAGCCTTACCACCACCGGCCACATGGCCCGGCTACAACTACCTCCTACCAGCAGCAGTAGTACACAGTGACACTCCGAGTAGTGTTGTATGCGAAACGTAGCCATTACCACAGTGCACCGGGGTGTGGACAAACTCTAGCTCAGACTATATACATCCGTAACATCTCTGGAGATACCAGGATCTAACTAAATATTTGTTTACCAAATATTCTGGTCAGCGATCCATGCTTTCCACAGACATGTAAAATGGACGAAGTCTGTCTCTTAAGAGCCTTTTCACCTTTGGTTGGCTGTCTCGCTCGCACAATCAAACATTTTTAAAGATTATTAAAAAATGTGAATCATTAGAAAAAAAGTGTTTCATAAACTTTTTAATATATTATATGTTAGATATTGTACACATGTTTTTTTATTGTTTATGTGTGTGTATCGAGAAAGAGCTCATCAAAAATTTTAAATTTTGATGACCTCTTTCTCGATACACAATATTTAACATATAATATATTAAAAAGTTTATGAAACACTTCTTCAAATGAGTCACATTTTTTTAATAATGTTTAAAAATGTTTGATTGTGCGAGCGAGACAGCCAACCAAAGGTGAAA
This sequence comes from Acrobasis suavella, assembly GCA_943193695.1. NCBI lineage: Eukaryota > Metazoa > Arthropoda > Insecta > Lepidoptera > Pyralidae > Acrobasis > Acrobasis suavella. The sequence continues at coordinate 306,771 of OW971940.1, forward strand.
ATGCTCTTAAATGGTGAAGGTGAGTCGGCCGGCCCGCTGCGGCCGCACCCCCCACACCAGAACGCACGCAACCTTGTCAAGGGAAAAATCTAGAGACCGATCTTGCAGGTTATTGCTTTCAAAATTCACAAACTGTCAAAGCAAGAATACCATTTATAATTCTAATGATGTATGAAGACAAAGGACTAAATAACAGACTCCAACACGTAACGCTTCTCTGTCGCCCGAATACGTCACACAAACAGCAGATCGGGGCCGGGAAGTGAGGCACGAGCGGTAGAGAAGCGGCCGGCAGGCTGCGCGCGCGCACACTAGGAAATGCAGAACTGCATCGACATTATTGCGAACCATACATAACATACATTTATAAATACAAAATACGTTATTTATATTCTGGAAATATCTGGAAACTAATCTACAATTTATATTTTTGAAGCAACGAGCGGCCCTCGGCGACTATATACATAGAATGAGTTCATACGTCGGTTCTGTCCGAACGAGACACAGCACAACGAGAAAGACTTGCCGAGACTTGCTTCTACTGAACCGCTATCGAGGAATTCTCTGTTTTATTTTTTAGCCTACACCTTATACAATGGTTTTTATTTTAAGATGTTCGGACCCTAACAGTAAAGAATATTAGCCATTTTTCTAATACAGTCATAAACAAGAATCACTTCAAGAAGTCGTGGCAAGCCCGAGCTACGTAATCATAGAAATTCCGACACGGTATTGGTAAAAAACATCAAAGACTAACACAAACATTTGAAGCCAGCCTACCGGCGGCCGCAGCCGAGTATTCCCAGGGCCTGAGAAGCGAGCGCCGCGCACTCCACACAAACAGGACAGGACAATACTACGCATCCAGGGCGGCGAGGGTGGATTTCAAACATTTTGAGTAAGTCGCCTGTCTAAAGTCCAGTTTACATATTGACAAGTGACAAGTGCGTCTGACAACTGAATAGCAGTTCTGCATATCCACTTGTCAGTGCGTGTGAACACTTACTTGTCACTTGTCAGTGTTTACTTGCTACTTGTCACTTTTTGGAACGAAGTTCCTTACGGCAGGCTTGGAGGAGATAGGGATTTTGCTGCGCGACCGAACTGAAAAAAATGTGATAGTAAAACCGTAAGGATGACCTCGTTAAATAAAACCGTTAAATGAGACGTGCGCAGGCGCGAATTGAGCACGATTTTTCTTTTGCAAATTGTGTCGATTCTACATTAGCCGAAGGAACTTCGTTCCTACCTGGTGTCCCACGACACCACATTTTTTATTTTTTTTTTACATTTTTTTAATGCACTTGTCACTTGTCAATATATAAAACCAGGCGTAATGTTACTTTCACGTTGTAAAAGCGTGAAAGTGACGCGGACGCACGCGGCGGGTTTCAGTCAATCTTGGTCACAAACTCTTTATGCCAAAAAGATGGCAGAATCCGTCGAAGGTCACCTGTCTCTGTCACACGCAGAGTTTGTGACGGAGATCGAAAACCGCAGCGAGCGCCTGTGCCACTTAGCGGACGCCTTAAAAAGCCAAGTGCGGTCTGGATGGCGCCGTATCGCAGCGTATGTGTCCGCCGAGGGGCGCTCCCTGCAGACGCATCGCTACACCGCCCTGTCTTCTACGTCTACTGTGCCCACACTAAAGTACAACATCGATTCTACCTACAGTATTTGTTGACTATTTGAGAAGAGCTAGACGACGATACATGGCGATTAGGAGAGACATTCAGTAGACGGACTGGCGGACGAACCGGACCGGAGCTCGCGCCAATCAGCGAGCCGCGGCCGGCCGGCACGAAACAAACGAACGACACAAGTTCGTCACAATACTCCACGATATAGAGGAAGCTGGCACTGGCGGCCTGTCCGACACAGCGACAGGGGAATTCTCAAACGTCGGGACTACCTTCACACCGCGCCTTCAACACCATGCAAAACATTCACCTCTTATTCTCCCCGACAGTATACAGACATATTCTCGCGCTATTTATATCGCGTAATTTCCGCCACTGAAATAACATTTCCGATCACAAAAAGATGGAAAAACTCACGAGTGAAAATTGTGTCAGACAGGATTACCGCCGTCGCTCACGACACAGCAGGAGACGCGGGCGGGAGGGCCCATCGACATAAAAAAAAAATTATTAATTTACTATCTAACTACTTAAACGAAAGGTAAGCATATGCGAAGCGTGTTACATGTCCGGCCGGGCCGGACGAGCGGCCGAGCCTGAACGCGGCCGCAAGCATATCAATCTAGATTTTCAGACATTAGAATTTCTTCTAAAAAATAACAAAATATTTATATGTATTACTACTAATACTTATGTTACAGAAGTATAACTTTTACAGCGACGATACATCTTCGGCCAGGCTCAGCCCGCTGGTACTCTACCACTCTACGGTTTGCTTCGCTGCGTAACAAAATTCAGGCGCGTATATTGCTTCTCGAAATAGTTGTGCAACATTATTTTGCCCAATTTGACCAGGATGCAATATGATGAATGACGTTAGTTAAAGTTGTGGTTGATGATAATATTTTACTGATTTGACGATTTCTTTAATGATAAATTTTAAGTAGGCGTCGACAGCAGTTTCGGGAGGAAGTTTTATACAAGTTGCACAACCATGACTGCAAAAATGACATAAGTTTGCTTGGCGTCCGAGCCGGACCACATCGGAAACGTCGGGCGGTGCGTGTGTACTCGTTTCAGCCTTCATCGTCCAACACGCGTAGGAATTTAAACCTATGGTTTCACAGTACACAAAGATTTTTATGAATTACAATATTATTAACAATTCAGGACGTTTACAATGACAGAACTTAAAAAGAAAGAGGTACCTCGTCGGATTTTCGTCCTAGCAATTGTTATGGCGTAGATAGAAGTATGAAAGAACCGAGCGGGCGCGCACCGCGGGCGGACGGTGTGGCGGGTGTGGCGGGTGGCGGCCGCTAGCGGCGGTACCCGCCGCGGAAGGCGCGCTGCGAGGACAGCGGCCGGCGGCGCGGCTCGCGCTCGCGCCCGCGCGTCTTCTTCTCCTCCACGTTCAGCTTCACGCCGTCCGCGCTGTCCGCCGGGAAGTACAGCGGCTGCAACACACACACCCGGTGACTACTCCGCCTCGCCCAGCTCCCGTTATCTGACCACTTTATCCATACATCTCAAAAGCAAAGGTACAGTAAATACAAAATAAAAATTGGTTGAAAAACTAACGAAATATAACGATTTTCAAACGCCATGTTCTATGGCAAATGTACAAATGCTATCGTCTTTGACGTCAGCAGCCCATATATAACTTCTCTTTCTAATTTTTAAATCTCTTTTTATCTCTACTTACCAACTGTAAGCAGTCTTAAATATTTCTGGGGGTCATGGCTTCTTAAAATATTTAGTTATCACTAAATAGTTATGATATTTTATGAAGTTCGTGAAAATCATAATTTAGTTACTGAGTAAAATACTAATACTTTTTGGCATGGACCCATAAAATCTGGAGGGTTACTCCATAATACAATACGTTAGTCATATGATAGTGACATCGTATTTCTGCGTCAAAATAAATAAGACTTTATCATCATAAATCCGATAATCGGGCGCTTCACTTCATTACACAGCTACGTGTAGTTAATGTAAATCACTAGAATGATGCTGCGAAACATAATTATTTTTATCAGGTTGATGGTCATATCAACGCTGTGTTATGTGCCGCGTGAAGTTTAGGTAAATAAGCGGCCGATTATCCGATGAGTGATCATAAGTTAGCGGTGAGTGTTGCTTGGCGTGCACTGACCGCGGCGTTGAGGCAGTCGTGCGCGGCCTGCGCGCTCTCGTAGGTGATGAACCCGTAGTTGGGGTGCCGCGGCGCGCCGGGCGCGGCCGGCTTGCTGTGCACGCGCAGCTCCGCCACCGCGCCGAACCGACCGAACAGCGCGCGCAGCTCCTCCTGCACCCTCACACACTTGTCTTATGGGATACTAACTCAACGATATCTTGTATACACCGGGTATGAAAATCCTAGCTCTAGTACTACTGACAGTTGTGCTTTTGCAGTGGAGACTAAAAAGGCATGATGATGATGATTTTGAACGAGTGGAAAACACTCCACTCATCCAGAAGTTTCATAAAATGCAAATGACGCAGGTTACGATGGCGTCTAACCATCGAACATTTTTTGACGTACTTATATAATAATTTTTCTACGACTATATTTACGAAATAAAATACAAAGATAAACAAAGGAAAATATATAAATGACTGACATATTATTTTAGACATATACAAGGTACATATGGTGAACTTAATGTTTTTAAATTGACGTCTACTTCCTATAAAAAAAAATCGATTTTTCTAATTTTGACAGTAATGAATTTATTTTAATTACGAACTGTGTGAATTTAGTTGTTTATTAAGTTGATAGTTATGCTTTTATTACATTATTCTTTATTTACATTTTGGAACAAAAATGGCGGGATTAGATTCAACGTGAATTCCAAAAAACTATAAGTTTTTTTTTAAATTACGGAGCTATGGTGGCGAACAGCGCGCGCATCTGTGGAGGTGAAACGCGCGCTCATGACTATGTTCTTTTTTTGATATTCATGAAGATACAAAATTGAGTAGTGATAATGAAGGGATCGAATCGACTTGCATAATAAAATTTAGCACAACATTATAACATTCGTTTGAAGGTTATAACATTCGTTTGAAGGGTATTATGGTTACTATGACACTAATGGTTTAATGTTCGCAATAAGCTGTTTCAAAAACTTATATAGAGGATTTATAGCATGTGTGTAGATATAATAAACTTTTTAAAAACATTAGACTACACCGCCACCGAAAACCTACTAGAAAGTATTATTTGACCCCAACCATCTTTCCACTACCCATACCATACTTAATTACCCACACACACCCACCTTTCAACCACTCATAATAACCACTTTAATATACACGCATATACACATCTCACAGACATACACACTACCACGACACGACACAAATTATGACAGTCAAAATATAAACTAGTACGTAAGTGAAACAGTAAATTTAAGAATAATATAGGGTAGAATATAACTGTATTCAGGTTATATATACACGCATAAATATTGTAACCATTCTGTGAGCACCAACGACTACAACAAGTATTCCAAGGGAGGGGCCTAGTCACCTGTAGTACGGGTCTCTTAGGAGACCTATTTTAGGAACTAGTCTCTTCACAAAGTATACAAGTTCAATGTCATAGGTCAGTACTTTAATGCAAATAAGCTACTTAGTAAATAAGAACTTTGTATTGTGAAGAGAAAATAAAGATTTATTATTATTATTATATAAATAAAAAGTGTTATCATTAAAACAGGCCTCTCCCAAGAAAATTCATTTTGGAAATCCTTGGGAGAGGCCTATGTCCAATGTGAAATGATGATGATCATCAAAACACGAGTGTTGTGTGGTGCGTGTGGGTACCTCTGTGGCGGAGTGCGGCAGGTTCCCCAGGAACAGCTGCTGCGAGTCCGAGTAGCGGCGCGCGCCCGCGCCCGCGCCCTCCGCTGCAACACGACACAAGCAAAGTCAAAGTGGCTCCGAGCAACGGTCAAACATGACATGACCCTGTCGCGGGCAACACCGTCATTTAAGTCGCTAAGTCTTTATGAGCGAAACTATGATAAATTACGTGCGAGGAAAGTATAATGTAGTACTAAAATGACAGTTTTCAATTGCACTCTCTCTCTCTCTACTGACGACCGATTTTCTTGTCTTTAAGATAGTCATTGGTCCTAAATTAGCCTTCTTACAGAGTACTTTCTTTAATAAATAAGCTTAAAAGTTTTGTCTGGCATATAAAGGACCAATTTATTATAAAAAAGTATAGTTTCCCATAAACATTTTACTAAATGTTTTCAGTGTATAATACGGGGCAAGTAAGTTGTTCTTATTGCGTAAGTTTCTATCGGTAAAATAATTTGTGATTATTTTTAGAAGCAGCATAGAAAGCCTTAGCATTTGATAGCACACATGATAGGTTTCAGAATAATTTTTGACAGACTATGACCCTCAACCGGTTCACTGACTCTTCATTTTGACGACCTCCGTGGCGTATTTTATTTTACAAGTGTGACGACCTCCGTGGCGTATTGGTCTCCATGCTAGTCCGCCACCCACAGGTTCCGGGTTCGATCCCCGGTCAGGGCAAGTTGGAAAATGGCCTTTTTCAAATTGTCCTGGGTCTTGGGTGTTTATCTATATATGTATTTGTCATAAAATATAGTATCGTTGAGTTAGTATCCTATAACACAAGTCTCCAACTTACTTGGGGGCTAGCTTAATCAGTGTTATTTGTCCCTATATATTTATATGTTTATTTACTGAGAAATTGGTGGAAATACTCTCAAAAGGCTGGAACCAACGCCAAGTGGTAAAAATATTCGTCTTTATCTAACGAGTATATTTTTGTTTCGCTTGGCGTCAAACTTTTGGTCCATAGGGGGCAAGTAATATTAAAATTAAAAAAAGAATAACCCCAGAGTTTGTCGACATCCCTGGTGACAAGAGGGTTGGCTCATATCTCGCGTAGAGGATTGCAGTAACTATTCAGCGTGGGAATGCAGCCAGTGTTTTTGGCATCATGTCATATGAAGTACATTTAGATTTTAAATTAGTTTAAATAACAACATATTTTATAGGACCCAAAATTGAAAATACCGTCTCTTTACTAAAAACATAAAATAAAAAAAAATGTTGCTTATTTTTGAAGAAAAAAAGTAAATACTAAAAATCGTGCTGTGACGTCATTTATACATAAGAGAAGTTAGCACCAATTACATAAGTGAAGTGAGATGCAAACTGCAAACGTGAATTTGCCACGTCCAACACTGGGTGTCAGTGTCACTGTCAATATCAAGTAACCGAAGTCACCTAAATGAATGGTTTTTCCGTACAACAAACCGGTCGTTTAGTGACTCTGCGTTGAAAAATGGCAACCATGTAAACAAAACAGCAACAAGCTAGCTTGGCTGACACCTGTCAGTGTATGAAAACGACATCATACAAAAAAATAAAAAAATACGGTTACCCTATTTAAGGCGAAATTCAAATTCAAATTTCTTTATTATCAGTTAAAGTTTTATTTAAAAATATTAAACATAATATGTTAAAATTTTGAAATGTTGTCAATTAAGATTTTAAGACAGTTTTAAATTTGCAAAATAATTGAAAGCAAACCTCAACTGAACCCCTTGAATTCCCACAAAAAACTCATATCGGGCCGTGTATCGCGTAGTGTAGGTGCTAACCTGGCGGCTGGTACTGGCGCGGCACACGCACGCGCTCGGGCTGCGGCGGCGCGCTGGGCGGCGCCGCGGCGTGCGGTGCGGCGGACGGCGCGGCGGGCGGCGCCGAGTGCGGCGCGGGGGCCGGCGCCGGCGGCGCGCCGCCGTGCGGCGGGGACGCGCGCGGCGCCGCGCCCGGCGGGCCCGACTTCAGCAGGTTGGCGTACGTCTTCGGCTCGGGCGCGGCCTGCGGCGCCGCTGCGGACCGACCTTGCATCAATCAAACAATCTGTTGCGCCCGTTACGGCTACTTAGTCAAAATGTTATGCATGTACTTATATCTACAACAACGGACGAGCCTTGTAATCGATGTTCACGTACGTTCACGTCAGATGGCGCTTCTGTCATACGAACAAATAGCTCCGTAAAATCCGTTAGATCGCATACTGTTGTGATACTGTGATTAAATTGTTAAACAGTCTATAAAAATATTGCACAAGTGTTGGTGTAAAATCTGAGTGCCAAAAAGCGAAGATATCATCGATTCAAAATACGGCTCCGCTCACTTTATAAAGACGCGGCTTGAACAAGTAAAATGAGAAACTATAAAACATTTCGTATATTTACCTGAGTTTTCAAATATACTTCGATCCGATACGATAATAGCAATGTGACGAAGCTTAGTGTGCGTACCTGGTGGCGGCGGCGAGTCCCTCTCGGGCGCGGGCTCGGGCGCCGGTTCGGGCTCCATCTCGTGTTCGCGTTCACGTTCACGCTCACGCTCCCGCTCGCGTTCGCGCTCGCGCTCGCGTTCTCGCTCGCGTTCCCGCTCCCGCTCGGGCGCCGGGTGCGTTATGCTCGTGGCTGGAATAAAAATTATACATTCAACACAACGGTCCCTTTTTTGAAAATTATTTGCTTATCTACCGTGTCCATTTTTGACCTTCAATTCAAGTCACTATTTACTCGGTCATCAATATATATATTTTTTCATGCTGTCTAAGAGAAAAGAAAAAAACTTTGAATGTGAATCAACTGCTTCTCTTCCCGTACATATTGTAAAAGTCGGGCGAGAAAATGTTAACCCATCACTAATTGATACCTTTTTCTACCTCGCTCATCCTCATGTTAAAACTTGGGCTCTTTGTGCCTTATTTCGGACAAAGTCGTGAATATTGTAACAATTTATTTGTTTCTGTTTCTTAAGAGGTTCATAGATATGGTAGAAATTGTGTTTCTGAGGGTATAAATTAATGTTTTTTTTTTCAGACCGAAAGCGGTCGTGCGTTCCAAGAGGCCTATTCAAACCTTAGTGGTTTCCGCTATCGCTGAGCAAAATCTCATCTGGTACTTGGTTTGGCATATCCACAGCTGTCGCAAAACCGGAACGGCATTCTACAGTGGTACGCGATGCATCATCATCTTTTCAGCCGCATAACGTCCACTGCTGGACATAAGCCCCTCCCAAAAATTTTCAAAATGACCGATCAAGAGCGGCCTGCATCCAGCGCTTTTCAGCGACCTCGTTCAGGTCGTCTGACCACCTTGTGGGTGGGCGTCCTACGCTTCGCTTGCCAGTACATGGTCGCCATTCGAGAACCTTTCTGCCCCAGCGGCCATCGGTTCGTCGCGCTATGTGTATGGTACGCGATGCAAAAAGTCAAAAATAATTTATTTATCTTTGGCTATTTTTATCACTTGATAATTGTCATGTTTTTCTCTCGGTTTCGTAATAAGTAGATGCGTTCCGCGTGTTCAGCGAAACTCGGAAAGCTTGAGCGTCGTCGGAAGCCCACTGTAGCGAATACCGCTTGGTCGGAATAAGCCGGTGCGGAGAGTGCGCGGACGTACCGTGCAGCGCGGCGACGAGGTGCCGCTCGGGCGCGTCGTGCGCGGCCGGCAGCCCGTTCACGTGCGGCGCCGCCTCCGCGCCCGGGGACAGCGCCGGCTGGGGGAGACACCACTAGTTATTCAACCAAATATAGCTAAATAAAACGAACAAATCGGTCGGACAATTCAGATTACGGAAACGACCGGTGTGATCGATCTCAGGCTGTTGCGATAAATGCTTTTGTATTTCCTTGGTTTACAACAACTTCTGGTGTCTCGTCAAGGATCGTTGCTGGGTCCCCTATTATTTATCATATTTATCAATGACATCAACGCCTGCATTAAACATTCTCAAATGCTGATGATGCCAAAATTTATAAAACCATTGATACTCCTCAGGACTGCCTGTTGTTGCAGGAGGACCTGGACAGATTTGGTTAGTACTGTATTGATAATAAATTGGACTTCAAAACTTGTAAATGTTCTGTTGTATCACCACTAGAAAACCAAAACCGATATTATTTAGTTACACAATAAATGTAGAAGCACTTGAGAAAATAGATGTAATAAGGGACCTTGGTTTGTATTAAGATTCTAAGTTACTATACGATCGCCATATCAATCACATCGTCAAGAAAGCTTTCAAAAATCTATTTTTTTTTTACCAATTCAAGGCAATAAAAGTGTTATACTGCTCCTACGTGGGCTTAAATACGTTCCGTTGTGTGAAATCCTTGATATGATATCTATGTTTGATGTGTGGAATCTGTTCAGAGAAAATCTGTGTTACCTTAAATATAAAGTTAAATCAAGGATCCCACTTACAAGAGTAGGTGTCAAAGATATCACTTCCTACCAAAGCAAAAGAGAAAAAATACAACTGATATGACTTATATCGTCAAAATCTTAAATAGTGCTGTCGATTGTCTTGAACTTTTAGATAGAATTTATATCAAAATTTCGAATAAAAAGCTAAGGAAAACAACACTTTTATGTTACCACCAACTTCTACAAATTATAGACAAAATTCATTTTTCGATGTTTTCATCCCCAAAACATTTGGAGCTAAAGTTACTGGTTATTCTCTCGGGACTAAAACGTGAAAAAGATCTCTAGGGATTAATCAATTTGAAAACAGAACACGAGTTTAATCTATGTAGAATCAAAAACAATGTTGGCTGTCCAGCAAAAAAAAGAAGAATTTTGTTTTAAAATAAAAAATAATTGGCAATCATGCAATCGTGATTTATTAAATTTGGAATACATATCGTCTTCAACATGGATGAATGTAGGTTAAAATTTTTAATGTTCTTTGTTTCGGAAAAAGAAATAAGTATAGGTAATTAAAAAGCGCAATTTTACCTTTGATTCAAGTAATCACTGAAGTTTTAGGTTATTTGTATTGAAATGTAATTATTTATGTAAATGTGAATACTTTTTCGTGAGTTTAAGCCAATAGTGAATAGTTATCAAGTTTACGTAGAAAAATAAAAAGATATGAAAGACCAGACCACGCAAACAAAGTTATGAGTGAACATTTTATCTTAAGTTGGTGGTCTTCGAAAAAATATTTCTTAGTATTTATTGTTTGAAAACGACACCAAACAAAGGTTAGTATTAAATTGTCGGTTGAAGTCTGATTAGGTATTGTATGTGTTCTACTGTTCTTTAAATTCTGTTTTGTATGTGCTAGTTTTTCTCATAGATGGAGATGAAAAGTAGAGTGTGCTACTCGGGTACGGTAATATTTTTATCTCGGGCGATATACATGAATCCCTCGCTACACTCAGGATTCCACCGTAGAATCACGAGCGGAGCGAGTGATTCAACTGTGGAATCCTTCATATCGCTCTGGATTCAAAGTAGCGCCCTAGCCTTCGAAATATTACCTTAGCCCCTTGTAGCACAATCTACTATTTTATCGAGCATTAAAATTCTTTCACATCTTTTCATCCATCATCGCAACAACACCTTTTCACATCAGGTGCATAATTGAACAACAGTTTTTCGATTCCCAACATCCTTTACGTCCTTTATTGTAATTTCTTAAAATTTGAGACTATTTTGTTTCGTATAGTATTTTAGTTTCAGTTTATCACATTGAACTTTGTTTCCTTAAAAATAGTGCCATCAAATTGGTTTAAGTGCTATAATTTTTCTATAAGTGGAGACTTTTAATAGCTAAGTGTTATAACTATTTGTTGTTCTTGTATACATAAATATGAAATTGATGTAAGTTTTTCGAAATAAATAAGTAAAAATGTGATTTCAAACTTCGGTTATCATGAACACAACTAAAAAAAACCGGTTTTGTGCAAAACAGCCAAATTATTTCGGTCTATTGTTGTGAGCTCAAGTGCAAATCAAATCGCTCGAATAAAAAATAAAAACAATCTCACCATCTGCGGCAGCGTCTGCTCGGGTCTGTGCGCGGGCGGCGCGGGGAAGGGCTGCAGCGGCGGCGGGGGGAAGAAGCCCGGCGCAGACTCCTCCTCTTCGCCCTCCGACCGCCCAGACCCCGACCCCGAGTCGTCCGAAAACACTATGTCCTGTAACACAACACCACCGTATATTACCGTACGTACAAGAAAAACTACTTTGAAATTAAGAAAGAAATCCAAAAAAAAAAAATAGGTTGGTTATTCACTCGTAGATTAGCCATTCGTAATTTAAATAGCTAACATACACACGTACAATCACCGGCACGTAAGTTGAACCAAAATTGCGGTCGTTGGCGCAGGTCTAGTTGGAGGTAAGTGTTAATAGGGATTATTCAAGGTTGCTAGCGAAATTTTTAATTTCCGATTAAATGATTAAAATAAAGTTTTTTAATTAAAATAAGCATGGATTTCTTAAAAAACCTAGTATTCTGTTTTGTTTTCGGACTGGAATATGACCCACTAATCACTATCACTCATTTTGAAGTTGGTTGCGTATGAGGCATTTTTCCTTCCATTTTAAATAAAGACTTCGTGGGACTGTACTCTAAGACAACTGTGGGGGGGGGGGGGGGGGGGAGCGCGCGAAGGGAGTGCGAACTACTGCGCGCGTACGCGGAAGGGTGGCCTCATTACGTAGCTATGGTTACGGGCTCTACGACACGTCGCCACCTCATACTGCACATCGTTGATACCCTATACGTAGACAGCCACGGCAGTAAAAGTTGAATTTACCTTCCCAAAAAAATCTGCATTATTGGCATGTCTCTCTTCTCGAATCAAATCTAAATTCCGAGATAGAGATAAATCGAATGCAACAAATCTAGTCATAGCATGTACGTACTCTCAGTGAGCCGTCAGGTTTTATTTATCGAATTATATCAAAGGGAAAAGTATAATAAATGAGTGACCTGGTAGCGGAAGATGTCGTTGTGCACGTAGTACTTCTTGGGCGTCTGCGCGGCCAGCACGAAGGTCTGCGTGAAGCGGCGCATGGGCGCGCCGCCGTTGCTGAGCTCGCCCGTCACCTGCACCACCACGCCGTTGCCCAGCGTCGCCTGCGCGTCCACCTGCGCACCACCACATCATATCATCCATCACATCATGACGACTCTCCTAGATCCCGCGCAAATGCATGAAAAATCTGTTCCAAAAAAATCTTCACCTCAGTAAGTCAGAGTGTAACATTGATCAGTATGTGGACTACTGTACCCTTACGGTTTGATACCCCCTTTCCAATACGCGTTGTATATTACAAGCTTTTATTTAGTTTCACCTGTCCTGTTGTCTGTTTGTAATCAAATCTTGTAGTTTGTATCCCACTTCCTGGTTTTCGATTGAGCTGAAATTTTGCACGCATATGCCTCTACATATCGCGTGACAATGCCATATTATGATGACATGGAGCTGACATGAGGCTGGAGCCGGAAGGTGGCTTGGGCTTATTATATTTGTCTTGATAAGTACTTACAATAAAAACTTGTAAGAAAAATGATTTTTTTTTCTTAAAAAAACTTATATATTTATATTTATGCTTGTCTGTAAGGTATTTATTCTACAGGCCTTTAGTTCCACGTATTATATATATATATATATTAAGTTCTTTGCCTGAAATTAAATGATTTCATCGATGGATAATGTTGGTCTATATAAATTTATTTTCCAAATTTTGCCTTTCTTCCTGTATCAGCATCATGACTAAAAAAATGTAATTTTACGTGTTAGTTTTGTTTTTCAAGCTATGTAGATCAACTGAGGGAAAGAGTAAATGAAAATGTTATGAGCGCATCGTACGGGGGCGATTTTTGTACTAAATCGTTTTTGGGTCAAGCGCACCGATATGCGATGCGATTGATGTCACTGTTTGGTGTCATGTCACACCAAACAGGGGTCATGTCATATCAAGCACGAAAGAATAAGGCACAAGACCGAGAAGTTTGGAGCATACCACGGACAACACCACTTAGCTCTTAGATAACCCTTCAAACTATTTTATGAAGTAAAAGTCAGAACGTTCTTGCAGCAGTGTTCCCGGACCGATACGACCAATATGATAGCTGCATGACACCAAATTTTAAACCATATCTCCGTTTCCTTTCATATAATTTATTTGAAATCGGGGCGGCATCAGACCGCGAAAAAATCATGCATTCCCTTAAATAAGAAGTTATATTTTCTCTTAAACTCTTCTTCATTGAGTTTTCTCTCTGTTGAGCAGATTTCTATCAAAACATTTTAAAGGTTGATAGAAAGTAACTACTTCATGAAGAAGTGAGCAAGCTGTTTATGTGTAAGTGTTGGATGGCTCTGTACCTGGCTGATCTTGGCATGGCAGTCGCGGAAGTTGAGTTGCTGGATGCGGTTGTGGATCTGCTTCTGGCCGACCACCGGCAGCGTCTCGCGGTTGGGCGCGTCCAGCCCGCCGTGCACGAACGACGAGTAGTTGTTATAGAACCTGCGCACGACAGTACTTATTTATGCAACTGTTGTATAATAAGGGGTATTAAAAACGAATGTGGGTTTATCACACGAGCCGACGCCGAGTACATTGAAACAGCAGATTTGCATTGAAATTACTCTCCATTTTGCAAAAAGCGTATTTTACAAGTGCACCACACATAAAAATTTTTTTTTGTTTTGTAGGAATTTAGCCATTCCCCGAGATGTTTGTGCGTAGTCCTTCCTTAGTTACCTATTTATAGAATTATAGATTATAAACATTAGCAGAAAATTCTATCTCTACTCTCTTATGTTTCAGGAAAGATTGGAATTTGCAATCCATGGGAACCTTACAAATATATTTTGCTTATTTGTTTTTATTAGCTTTCTCTGCAATAGCTGTTGATTTTAATTCATTTTTTTGGCCACTTACACCTACGTTTTTGTGTGTAAGTGACCAGCACCGGTTCTCACTGTAAATAAATAAAGCATGTGTCAAACGATACCTAGCAGTATGATGGTGGGTTGGCTGGGATCAGATCATAAAGCTGTTGAGACTACATTCAATAAATCTATGTCCAAGTTCACAGAACAACATAATGAATGGTATTCCCCACTCTACACCACTTTTATGTAATCTGTACATGTATTAACGAGCCCACAGCCAGGCTAGGTGCACTCAGCAGTTCAGGTATGAAGCTAATCGGCCCCTCTAACGTGGCTTATTCAAAGACACAAGGTTGAAAATGTTAAAAATTTAACATTAGAGACCAGCTAATACAATAAAAGGGATATGGGCCGTCGCTTCGCAGACGTAAAGTACATTTTGGCTCCTTTGGCGCACGCTAGGCGTAGTCGAAAGTCATATGCGCGGCGTGCAAACTAGATGGGCCTTTAGTATGTTGTAACTTAGGGTTTAATTTAGCAAATTTACTATCCAAAAGTGATTCTTCTGTACTTTACTACTATTACATATTCTGTGCCACAGACAACGGACTAGAATCATAGCAATATGAGTCATATTAGTTTTAAATCACTGACAATAACTTTATCCGACAACACTCCTAACTCTCTTTCCCAAGTGATATGGACTATTAAGGATGTTGACCACTTTTTTTATCTCATTGGATAGATTTTATTAAAAAGTATGATATTATGTTCGGCTGCACGTGGCTACATATTACGTTGGTCGCGTGTTAGCTGTTTTACTTTAAATTTTAAATCATATTAAAACATTCATTTGAGACAATCGAGCGGATATCGAGAAAGGACCCGTCACACCCAACTACAAAATGTAACTTAAATAACTTAACAAACAGTAATAAACAGTTTCTACGTGACGTGGTCTTGAGTCTCCACACTAACCTAAAACTCTACACCGACATATCTTCATGTATGGCGTGCGCATAGCTGACGACCGAAGCCTGCGCCGTACACGTCTTTTACATTTTCTCTGATTAGCAAATACGACATGATCAGCTACGATTTTTACCAAAGGTGACGTAACTCACCTCCACTCCGAACTTCGAAGTACTTTGTGCATTTTTACTACTTTGCTAAACAAAAAATATGGGTCCATTCCTTGTGGATAATCTAGTTTACGGACTAAATAAAATATTTTGTACCCATTCCGCATCCCTACACTGTTCAAAACTTGCTGACCTATGCAGATGGGCGGGCGCCTTGTTGAGCAGCGTGTAGTACTGGCGGACAAATTCGCGGCCGACGCTCTGCGGGGACGGGGACGCCTCCATTACCATCGCTGTTGTTCACCGTGCGCCGATACTGCCCTCCGCTATACCCTGAAACATGTACCGTTTGATCTTGGAATTACAACTATCCAGGGCAATGGGTAGTGTGACGGAGCATTGGAAAAAAGATAATGTTTTTTTCGTTCACACATCTTATCAAAACTCATTTTTTTTTTATATTTCACTATTACTAGTTACTCAGTGGTAGGTACTAGTAAATAGTCGTACATAATTTATGAACCTTACCATATTTTACAAATTCTTCAATTTCCTATATATGCATATATATACTATGTTGTTATGTATGTATTGTATGGTTAGACATTGCTTGAATGACTTGCCTGTTGCCAGTGTTCTACAGCTATTTAATTGGATGCAGGCTTTAAATTAACGGACTAGGATTCAGGCGTCCAATAAGCTGGCTAATTTAACCAGAATGCTGTGAGACATCCATGAAGTGATTCACACCAGAATTGACTTTGCTTTAGTATTCAATTTCAGGTTAAGTTGGTGCTTGTTTGTTTTTTGTGTGTGTAAGTGGCCAACACTGGTGTCAGATTTTTAAAGGGGTTCGTGGACTACAAAATAGCCTTCGCTTTGATCGAAATATGGGCTGTGCTTCAGTCTCTCCAGTAGTGCCGTATTGACTGTCGGTATATTGAGGGTGCTTATACTACAAAGCCACTACGTCAGTCCAAGTAAAGGGGCACAGTATGAAGGATATTCTGTTGCATAGAGATTTCATGTAAGTACGATGCTTGAAGAATTAAATTTATGTTTCCCAACAGATCGGCCTAAAAATGAATATTGACAAGATGAAGATCATATGTCTAATATACATGTTACACCTTTACTTGTCTCTGTTGGGAGCTCCACCCTCGAAGTTGTAGACCAGTATGTGTACCTGGATCAATTGATCCAGGCAGCAAGTTCCAGCTTCGAGGAAGAAGTCTTTCAAGAAATCTGCCTTGGCTGGGCAGCGTTCGGGAAATTATGCAGTCTAAAATACCTCAATGCCTTAAGATGAAAGTGTTTAATCAATGTGTGTTACCAGTGATGACTTATGGCTCTGAAACGTGGTCCCTTACTATGGGTCTCAACAAGACTCAAAATCACTCAACAGGCTATGGACAGGATTATGCTTGGTGTTTCTCTACACAATCAAATCAGAAATGAAATTTGTAAAAGAATGAAGGTCACTGACATAGCCAAGCGGATAAGCTCATTGAAGTGACAGTGGGCGGGGCCCATAGCGCGAAGAACGGAAGATGACTGATGGGGCAGAAAGGTTCTCGAATGGCGACCAAATACTGGCAAGCACAGCGTAGAACACCCACCTGCTAAATGGTCAAATGACCTGAGCAAGGTTGCAGGAAAGCGCTGGATGCAGGTCCTCTGATCAGTCATTTTGGAAATCCTTGGGGGAGGCTGGATGTCCAGCAGTGGACTTCCTGTGGCTGATATGATGAAAGGCATCAAACAAAGCAATGACTACCAAGATGATGAAAGCCAAGAACAATGGCTTTATATATGCCTTCTCAAGCATAAAAGAGCTCAAGATATTTTTATGCCACTTGTGGTTACTCATCCAAGGGTTAAAGGTTTTTATTTGTACACTCACAACTGTCATAATTTGAGTACAATCGGTATCATGTACTTTATTTACAAATTGTCATTAATTTCAATTTTGACATCATTCTTTAATAATTATGACAACAATGTATTCTCAGTCCACATATCTAACTTTGATATCAGTATAATTGTAAGATTGAGGTTTTTGGGGAAAATGCTGCAGTACAGTTTATTACTGCTTCTTCAGTACTTGCGCTTAGGAGGCAGCAGTAAACTTAGTTGTAAGTAAATGATTTGACGTCAACAATTAGCTATCAAAAAAAAGTAAGAAAAAAAAATTACAATTATCAAGTGATACAAATATCCAAAGATAAATGATTCTTGACTTTTGACTTTTTTTGACAAGTGCAGACCACGCCCGTTGTCGTTTAACTTGCAGAAGCGCTAGTAATGCTAACTTCCATGGGGCCATTTAGGTCCTCAGTTGAGATGAACAAAGCAAACTTTGTTATTAAAAAAAAGTAAGCTTTGTTATTAGAACAAAGCAAGCTTTGTTATTATGTACTTCACCCATCCGACTGATATTTTGCAGTGAAGTATGCAAGAGACACAAATGGATCAACTTGAGGCGTTCTGAACATTTCACATTCAAACTAAATATTGAATATAATAATTATCTTGAATGCCTAAAAATCCTATAAAAATATTTCACATTCAGCAAAAACTAAGTCTTTCTTGCCATCTGGCTTATCGTCTCGTCTCATCTTTCTATGTCCGTCACTTGGATACCACCACTTTGTATTCCCCCTCTTATTACATTACCTGCCTTACATGATTTAGATCTTTTTACATTTTGGATAATATCATTGACTTTTTAAAATTATAGTTTATTTTACTCTGACAGATTTCTATATTCCTAGCATGCTTCTTTCCATAGTTCAATGGCAAGTGGTGAGTTTATTTGTGTGTTTCTTTGATAAAGGATAGGTTTGGCAACCATACATGAGGATAAGTAATAGGCATGTGTTGAAAAGTTTGTTTTTGTATTTACATCTTTCATACTCCAATATCTGTTCCAGCCTGTTGCAGTTCTTCTTTCTATTTCTTTGCTTATGTTGTCATAAGGTGATATCAGCTGACCCATTTATAAATTAATCTAAGAATTATATCAATGTACCTTTGCAAGATTTAAATTTGCTATAATTACATACTATCAATACTAACAAGAGACGGAGCACTCAAGTGTCGAAGCGCATATACAGAGTGACAGCTGGTCTCGCAGCAGAAAAGCTCGCCAGGGCTTACACAAACACGTAAACAAAAGACGACATTGGGCGGCTGGCATTACCGTACGACTCCTTCGCTACACTCATTCAGGCGCCACCAGCTGTAACACCACTCGGAGGCTCATTGGTAACAGCGGAAGAAAATATATTGTTCTGGTCTTGTCAAAAGCACGCATCGCATGGCGACGAAAATCTTACGCCAATCGACTTCCACTCGAAGAGGTAAGAAAATTTCAAACTATGTGCAAAATATATCGTAATTACACAAGAATTTAGTAAATTTAGTAGTGAAAACTGATGATAAACCAGAGATACAAGAGATTAACCTTTAAAATGTTGAACGACTGCCGACAACCATAATACTAAGATTTTCTACAATTTTAAAGAACGAGTCAGATTGATCACTTACCTCAGTAAAATTTAGGCATCAAAGAGGCGTAATCTTCTACAAGCTATCACGAAATTCGCGTAATTTTCACAATAAATAAGGACTGAAAACAGAAAAAGAGCCTACCTCACCGTTCGGACGTCAATTTATTTTTTAATTTTCGTTCTATGTTGCCATTATCACAAAAAAAAGAAACAACTATATGAACTAGATCTGGCATTCAGGCTGGGTACCTACCTATTCACGTAAGGAATATTCAGATTCGAACTAAAGGTGAGCGGTCGGGTGTGCTATGTTATATAGGATTTCATATAAAGAATTCTAAAATTCGTTTCGTTCGGCTCGTTCGACGCGTTCGGCTCGTTCGACGCGTTCAGCAGGCCTACCGTCATCTCTTATAGCAGCACTTAAACTGAACTGCAGACCTACCGTCATCTCTTATAGCAGCACTTAAACTGAACTGTATTGTTTAATGCAACCATGACACCTTTATAGCAGGCCTTAAACAGGATTGTTTTGGTTGACGTCACAAAACCATTCACCTTTTTGGAACGAAGTTCCTTACGGCAGGCTTGGAGGAGATAGGGATTTTGCTGCGCGACCGAACTGAAAAAAATGTGATAGTAAAACCGTAAGGATGACCTCGTTAAATGAGACGTGCGCAGGCGCGACAGTCGTATACACATTGTTTCGATTCTACATTAGCCGAAGGAACTTCGTTCCTACCTGGTGTCCCACGACACCACATTCTTTTTTGTATGGACTATTCCTACCATCACGTCTATTTGACAGCACGAAAACGATTATTGCGCGTCTCAAGTGTCAAATAAAGCGATCCTTAAAAAGTTACTTTCCAGTAACTTATATGGAGGATTTAAGTTGGTTTTCTTGTGAATGTGAATATGTTTTTTCTTTACTTTAGATTTTTACAAAACAGTTAGTAGATAATTGAAGTAACGCTACCATGGGACCTTAATTAATCCTACTTAATACCTTTTATTGGAAATTTGGATTTCAAAAACAAAGTAAGATATATTACTTCATTATTTTAGTACAACTTATGTGAAAAATAGAAAGTTATTCCAACTTACGTAATATATTTTTTGTAAGTAATAACAATGCTAATCCTTGTAAAATATTTATTCACACACGAAAACAAATAACAACACATTCTTAAGTATAAATTATTTATTAAAATTACAACTACATACATTTATACATTTTGTCTTACAGGATTCTTTGGTTACTCTCTGAGAAGTACCATGATGACATCAATTAAAAAATACAAGACAGGATTCACTGGAGCCTATTATTAAATACAAACAAGACTGAGAAAGCCAGAGGATTACAGCCTCCTTTGGAACCTGTGATTGAACCAGTGAAATGGCAGAATGTTGAGTTCCAAGCATTTTACAAGGCTAGCTCTGCTGCTAGGCTGGTTCGCTTTTTCACCAGTATACCTGAAAGAAAATAATAGTTTAGATTCATGTCGCAATCTACGAATATTAAATACATACCCATACTTTGTAATAAAATTCTTTGTGCACTACAATCACTGCGTACTTACTAAAACCTAGCCTTTATCTCGTTGAGTTAGTCTCGAACTTACTTTGTCTGTATATATTTATGTTATTTATAATAGCACTTAGTGAAGAAGCTGCAATTTTGAACACATAATTGTCTAAATATAAACTTTGAATAGGTATGTAGTTAAAATGTTACTTACGACATGGTTATTGATAAAATATATTTATGACAAGACACTGTGCTTTTGTACGATGAAGCCCACAATAAAATTAACTTCCAAATACTAGTCGTTACCATCGTATAATAACTATTTATCACGGCAATTCGAAAAAGCACTATAATATGAAGTGATGGATATATTTTGTCAGGTGGTTGCTCGGCTTCCAGCATTAAAAACATAAAACATTTATGTTTTCACGAATTTACGATTTATTTATAATGTCGAAAACCAGACGCAGACATCCGTTCAAAACTTTCACTCACAACTTTTTCGCACTCATTAAAATTTTAGCCATCTTTAATGGTCAATATCAAATTAAATTTATGTACATAATCAAAAGAAAACAAAGTAAATAACACTAACTTTTAGATATTTAAATAAAATATGATAGAAATAATTTTGTTTAACGTAAACAAAAAAACCGGTAAAAATAATAATTTTTTGTCAAGGATTTGAACGTCTTCGCAGTCTCATCACCAAAACAAGCCAGAGACAACAAACAGTTCACCATTCAGGAATAACCATTCAAAAAACGTTCAGCATTATGAACGTCATGGTACGATTTAAAGTTGTCCTGCTTTTGACCTGCTTAAAAACTGCAACTCAACTGCCTTGTTTCTGAATGGTTTTATAAGTGTTGGTGGTAGCATTCCTGCTCGGTTAAATGTGCGTTTACCATGGGGGACTTAAATTCAGCATGCTCATTTTGTTAGAATAGTTACGTTTTATGCAGCCGAGAGTATCTCAGATGCGTCAAACGTAACGAATAAAAGGGTCATTTTTAAAACGTTAAGTCCCTAAACAATTTTTTTTTATACAATATGTATCAAAAACCCTGTTGTATGAGAAATTCAGGCTGTCAATATGAACCACTTTTTCTACGGCACCGATGCTTGAAACTCAAAAAAATATCGACATTTTCATACAAAAGTGTTTGGAAAGCCCGGCAATTTGTATTGCTTCGGCCGCATCTGTGCCTATCGCCACGAAGCAATTCGCGGCGAATCTTCGTACGTTTTGTACACTAAAAAGTTATCGCGATTAGGCACTGGTCACACAAGCGGCTTCGTTATTTTTCGAGAACTATCTGGCAATAATCCAAGATGGCGTCATCTACGTGTTTTAAATATGGACGACGACTTTCTTTACTTTTACACGTGTGCTAACAATTACATAATGCATTTATTGAAACCTTGAAAGAAAAACATAAAAATTTTAACACCATTTTATCGTCCATCTCATCTCAACTCCATTTTTACGCATTAACCGTGGCACCGTCGCACAACACGCGTCCGAACAAGTTGAAAACAAACGCCAAAATGAATTACGCTGACCACGCAGAGCGAATTGTTAGCGCGCCAAACCCTTTGATGTGCCGCCACTCGCGCGATAACGAAGATGGAGTCCGAATATTCGGGACGATACCCGATAAGGGCCGGTCACATAAATTTGCGTGTATCGTGTAATAGCTCAAAGCTTCTTGGCGATAGGCGTAAGTGCGGCCCAAGCATAAGTATGTCGATGTTTTTTTCGAGTTTTAAGCATTGGTCTAGTGTAAATAGCGAAATCTGCTACATTATTTCTATTTAATAAAATTCTGTGCGCAAGTGAAAACGGTTTAGGGTGGCTAAATCAGAGCGAAGTTGAAGGAGCAGATGATTATAGTATTATTAATGCACCTCCAAATGCTACAAAAAAAGAAACTGCCTCGTGTATCAGGTCCTGTTTTCTGTCTGAATGATACCCTAAAATTATTTTAATGTGTCTGTAATTTTTTAATTTAAGTTTTTAGATATCGTCGCGTCTTTTATTTTTTGTACGAATATATACATTACGTATGTACATACAACCAGGCGTGAGAGCCCTGGAGCACTGTGATACAGGCCATGCCTTATAAAGACTCCAGTCTCTTTACAGTCTTGATAAATGTCCAAAATTCTGTATTTGTTATCACCACATATTTTATGCTAAACCATGTACTGTTTTGGAGAAATAAAAACATTTTTACCTTTTACCACATGGAAATGTTGGTACCAATATCATTCTTGAAACCTTGAAAAAGTGATAGCGGTTATTGTGTGGATAGCGCTTCCATGAATCGATAACAAATGTATAATTGTGCTTAAAGGCCTTTTTACGTAAATGCTTACAAAATCAGAAACATTTATAAAAACCTACTCTAATATGAATCTTCTCTATTCCTGGATGGGTTTATGAGCAGCTAGATAGCGTTCGTATCCCACAGTTTATACGTGCCTTCTGAAACACGGAATCATCTTTCTTTAGGGATAATCAAGTGATTAAGCCTGCAAAACCCTGACCAGACTGGAAACAACACAAAGTATGCTTCTCACTGGAATTCGAACCCACGATCTCCGGATCACAAGGCCTTGTTGCGAACGTTTGGTAGATTATCATATATTCATCATACACGTCAGTCGCATAACGTCTACTGCTGGACATAGGCCTCTGACCACATTGCGAGTGGGTGTCCTACGCTTAGCTTGGCAGTGCGTGGTCACCATTGAAGAAACTTTTTGCCCCAACGACCATCAGTTTGTCGTGCTAAGTTTCCCGCCCGTTCGCTGCCACTTCAACGAGCTATTATACGGTTGCTTGGCATATGACTAATTCAGACCGTAGAAAGGAAGAACAACAAGCTATTATGTACTTCCGAAGGACTGACCGGGTCCCACACACGCCCCCACTCATGAGTTTTATTTTTCATTGAAGGACTCACCGAAACACAAAACGTGTAGTTTTTCAACTCCTCGCTCGCGTAAAAACCATTTGGCCATTTTTTTAAACCGTCGTGTCAGCGAAAAACAATATTGTTTTATGCAGAAAACTTCGAAAATAAGTCTATGGTTTCACCATCAGAATTTCACCATGAATAAAAAAGCAGCGTGAATTGGAAAGGATTCTCTATTTAAAGGTTTCTTTGACATACTACGCTACAACTACAACTGTCAAAATTTCGTGCATGTTCTTCGCATACGAATTACGATCGATCACGGAACAGAGAAATAGGTGGAAGTGCCAAGTGGGCGTGGCGCGCGTGTCATAATCCGGTAAAACTACACAAGATCGACCGACTCCGTACATCAGTCGTATTCTAGCTACGTGTTGAGATCGTTTTGTCCGCCCGACCAACATTTTTTTAGCTAAATATGCCGTGTTGTTGTGTTTTAGCATGTAAAAATAGCAGTAAGAACAAAAATAAAAGCAATGTAGGTATTTCTTTCCATCAGTATGTACGATAACATGCATTTTCTTTTAAAAAATTACGAATATCATTCTGGTAAGATCATATTAACTAGGTAGTTCTAGAAAGTTCGTTCCCGTAAGTTGTCGCTACTCGATTAGTGATGTACAGATTTTGCTATTCGATTAATGATGTACAAATTTTGTCGATGAACTTCGCTACTCGATTAGTGATGTAGTCGAGTCACATGCGGATTTTGTCGATAAAATAAATCAAAATTTCAGGTATAATTTAATAGAATAACGCAACAATTTTAAGTAATATATAGACTTATTATAAACATGAACATTTTCTTGTATTTTTATTGCAATAAAAAAATTTATATTAGTCTAACCTTTCGAATTATTTTTAGGCCCAAATGTAAAAGAAAAGTGGATAGATGCAACGGGTAGGGTTAACTGGATGCCAACTAAATCAAGCACCATATGTTCGGAGCGTTTTGAAGAAAATAATTTATATCTTATTTACTTATATATAATAATTTAATTTTCTTATAAAGGTTGTCCTTTATGTCAATGTTTTTCTGTTCTAGCTCCTGCTGCTGCTCCCAAATATGTAACTAGCTTTAACCCAAGACTTCGTTAATGTAATATAAGTAATTTGAAAAAGTCTCCATTTGTATGGCAAAATAAGATTCACCATGCCAAGTTAATAAACAAGGGATATAAACCTATGTCCTTTTCCGGGACTCTTAAACAATAAACCTACATATTCAATTTCAATTAAATTGGTTAAGTAGTTGAAGCGTGAAGAAGTAACAGACAGACGGATTTACTTGAATATCACTGTAATACTAGTAATGGATCTACAAAGTTATTGAGACAATTTTCTGTATTTTAAGCTCACCATGCTGGTTTGGGTGAAAGGGACAAAAGAAAATAAATAGAATGTACCACGCACGTACTTCCCGCATTCCCGCGCAGATTTTAAAAGCCGCTCGAGAGAATGGGCAAAATGGCAGAAGAGAAATTCCTCTGCCATTTCGACCATGCGGGTAGCAACCCATCACTATTTTGATTCCCTTTCCCACTTCATCACCCGCCGTCACGCTAAAAGTAGCCTTTGGATCTTGCGACCCTGGGCGATTTCAGCTTAAAACCGCAAGACTCAAAATACTCTGTATGTTCCATTCCATTTGGGATTAAGATCGCTACAGGGATAACGACGGATTTTTCATGTTCTCAAAATAATAGATCTTTAATTATTTGAGACTGGCTTCGCCCACGATTTAATCTGCACATCCATACTAATATTATAAATAAGAAAGTTACGCAGACGAAGTTGCGAGTGAAAGTTAGTGTTAAATAAAGATAAGAAAATTCGAAAAAAATGCCTTTGCGTCGAATGATATCGATACTGTTAATCAATATTAAATAATATGGACATCACTATTCGAGTAGCGCACCTGTCGGCAAGTAGCAGAATTATTTCGTAGCTTGGGATTCAAGTGACGAAAAAATTCTGCTTCTCGACGATAGATGGCGCAATTATCAGACTTATTAATTTGAGTTAGACAGTAAATAGCAAAACATCGTAAGTACTTTTTGAACCGTAGCAAAATAAACCTTATACTTGAGACTTAATGTCGTTTTTAAAATGTAGGGTCTATTGACTTAGCCCAATATTGAAATAAATATATTCGACCAATCAAACGAATTTTTCGTATGTGTGCAATATGTGATTATTGTTTTATTTGTGTGAGTTTGGCGACGCTTGTTTCTTAACTAATTTAGGCCCAAGGCACTTCCACCTATTTCTCTGTTCCGTGCGATCGATTCAAAAATGCGCTCGTTTGGAAACGTTCGCGCAAACCACTCGTCATAATGTGACATGCGATTTCAAAAATACGTCCCCAGCTAGTCCTTGTGTCTCGCTATTTTCTTCACAGGTGATTTTCCCAAAGATATAGGAGGTATATAGATTCCGCGGTGAAGGCTCCAAAACATACACTGTTTTGAATTGTAGCGGAGGGCATTTTGCCTTCCGCTACGTTTCTAAACACTGCTAAATAAAAAAGTCGCAAGATCAGAAGTCAATGTAATTAGATAATGTCATTTAAATTTTGTCGTATTAAACAGCTCATGTAAACATATCGGCTAGAGTGCATTTGAAATCGAATTGATTAATCGGCAAAAATAAAAATAAAAAAATAATTTAAACGTTATTATTTATAAGTAAGATGCCATCGAATTACATTGTAAAGCGATGCAAATCCAAAAAAATTCTCAAAGTATTTTGAATTGTCTTGTTATTTATATAGCTCTGACGGCCAATGTTGAGCACTACATAAAGGGGCCGTACCAACATTGCTACTATCAACCAACCCTCCTTTTGGCTTCGCCGCAATCGGGTAAAGATCAAACGTTGATTTATAATGATTTAGATAGTGAAAAATAATTTGTTTATAATTTAAAGGTTTTTTTATTACTGACTACTTGCTAACTCTATTACCCGTGCACGAGGATTAGTATTTCTCAAAAGTATCGATGTCAATATTTTTCATGCCATACCTCCCTTCTCCCTTCACAAACAGTGTACGCTTTCAATTTTGACGTTTAACGAAGTCTCATTCTTGCAACAGTAAATTTCCTTAACAGAGAAAGGGACACAACATGGGTTTTATGCCAGATTATCTCTTTCTGAACCTAAAAATTTTTTTTTTGCTCTTTGGATTTTCCATAACAAATCCAAAACCCAATAATTTTTTTTTTTTTTTTTTTTTTCTTTTCTTGTTGTTGGCGATTAAACTTCGTTGAAGCTTATTTTGCCAGTGTCCAGTTAACCAATGGCGCCAATCTTCTCATCCAATTATAAGGTTCAAGTGAGGAAATAGGTTTTACAACTTTCGAGTACGGATGGGAGTGGGAATGAGGACTAGGCGGTATTGAGGAAACTAGGGCAATATATACTTAAATTGTCATAAAGATGGATATGTAGGTAATAAAATTGATATAGTTAAAATGAAATGTCATGAAATAAGAGAAAAGAAACAAGAGCTTTAGTATATTTGGAGTCAATAAAGGAAAGGATAGTAAAGGAGTCACAGGGAAGAGGAGCACGGGATTCTATAAGGAATTCATAAAGTGGCTTAGAGTCATACTTGGTACATCTGAATAAAAGATGATCAACGTCGCCTTTTTCGGCTAAAGAACAATCACATATGGCTGAATCAAAGACACCGATTCGGCGTAAGTGACAATTTATTTTATTGCTCTTTGAGCTAATCCGTTACTTTTTAAATAATAAAGAGCGAGGAGATGACCAATGTCACTGATTGAGGTAGCCACACTAGCCCAATTCAAAAGTTTAATTTAAAACTTGACAGTAGTATCCATATCTGGAGGGAGGGGGGTGTTATAATAGCTCAATGATACTATATTTTATTGAAAGTTAGTAGTAAATACCACAATACCAAATAACATTGCTGTTGCCTTGTGGCGTGAAATAACTGGATTAACTGCAAACGAATAAAGCAACTAATAACTCAATATGTATAACGATTAACCTTTCACCGCGAATGTCGGATATTTCCAACAAAAAAAAAAACCTCTCGTATTGCATTGCATTGCATGTATCTACATCCCTTTTTGGTTGTAGGTATTTATTTTTAGATTTCATACCCCTCGCGCTGGGGTACGGCAACTAATATAAAGTCTCGCGGTGAAAGGGTTAAACGTTGTCGGCAACGTTTTATGCTTCGGCCGCACTTGTGCCTATCGTCCCGAAGCTATTCGCGGCGAATCTTCGTACGTTTTGTACACTAAAAAGTTACGGCGATAAAGCGCTGGTCACACTAGCGTATTCGTTATTTTTCACTTTATATCTGGCAATAATCTAAGATGTTTGAGTGTTTTAAATATGGACGACGACTTTCTTTTCTTTAACATGTGTGCTAACAATTAAATAATGCATAAAAAATTTTAACACAATTTTATCGTTCCACTCCATTTTTACGCATTAACAACCGTGGCACCGTCGCACAGCACCGTCCGAACAAGTTGAAAACAAACGTCAAAATGAACGAACAACGCAAATGCGACCACGCAGAGCGAATTGTTAGCGTGCATAAATCATTTGATGTATCGCCACCCGCGCGATAACTACACGAAGTCCGAATATTCGGGACGATACCCGATAACGGCCGGTCACATTTGCGTGTATCGTGTAATAGCACGAAGCTTCATAACGAGAGGCGCAGGTCCGGCCCAAGCATTAGTAGCACCGTTTCTGAACGATGACATCCTGTCAGAAAAGGCGGTATTTATATTCTCCGGTTGGCACTATTATTGATTAATTTTTCCTCCAATTTTTGATATCTTCCGTCTTTTTTTGTCGCACTCGTTACTAGTATTGTATTTCATTCGCTCGGTTTTAGTGCCATTGACCTCATCCCTGTAGTAGCTTGTGATTGGTCTAAATTATGGTGGGGATAGTAATGTTTGCAAAAACTACGCGTCTGGCTGATACCAACATAGAAAAACATTTCGCGCCGACTCATCACGCACTTCCTTTCTTTCTTCTTCATTTGGCATTCGGAGTTGAAGGTCGCGTGTAGACCTTAGATTTTAGTTTACAAATTAATTTAGCCTAAAACAAGTCATGGCTAATAACGATAATTTTGCCCAAGACGTGACCGATAATCAACTTAATGGAAATGCTGAGAATGGTGGAGGAGATTCACAACAGGATAATAACAGTGCCGAAGCCCCAGGACGCGATGACGACAGGTACCGTTGGTTTTCATTACTGTTATTCGGTTTCAGATTTATTTATTTGTGCTCCTGCATAACTAGGTATTCATCAGTTTGTGTAATTGTAGTATGTTAAATGTAAATTGTTAGCTTTTTTGCAATTTTTTCACAGTCAATCTTTGCCCGCCACAATGGCGGCGGTCCGGCATTATCATTATCGGCTTTTTAATCTATCTCGATCGTCGACATCTATTCAAAATTGTAGCCATTCACTCTTGCAGCGTCTTCTTCGCGGCTCAAACTCTGTCACAGTTGTCATAGTTTTAATTTCAAAGTAACTTTCAGGTCAGATTTGATAATTTATTGTATGTCTCCGAGCCGCATGACTAAAATGGCGTCATATTCGCGCGTCTCTCGCACCTGGCACCGGTTCAGCCCCATTATTGATTTTCTCATAGTTGTGGTTGTTTCGTTACGGTCAGTGAGCGGCTTTGAGGCCGTTGTACTGCTAGCGGTAATGTAGTAGGCACTTGCAAGATTTTAAATCGGTGGTAGCGCTAGAGACAGGCGCGGGGTCAGTTTGGGGCGCTACTAACGCTGTGTCTCTCTGCAGGTGTGAGCCTGCGCCGCCGCTGCTGCAGCCGCCGGAGGACGCCATGGTATCTATCCGCTGGGCTCACACTAAAGTAAACAACGACCAAACTGACTAGATTGCCTCGGCCACTTAACTTTGGGCCCCGTTTACTCTTGCCAATTTCAAATCTTGCGATATTTATTACTGTAACATGTTCATTTTTGGTTGTTCTATTTGATAATGTTAAATTTCCAGTTGTAACTTTTGTAACTTACAGGTTGTCAATTTGTTTTGCTGCAGTGCTTGGAGTTTGTTTTAAACAAAAAAGTAGCTGTAAAGTACTAAACAAGTACTGCATAGTGTTAAATAGTAATTGTTAAGTCAGTTTAACTCAAGACTAGCATTCCTTACCTTTGTTCAGTTATTAATGCTGGCCACAATTGTGTTCACAGAAAACTCTTTGTGGGTGGCCTGAGCTGGGAGACCTCAGACAGTAAGTTTACAATCATTTATTCTGATTTATCACAATCTATCCAATTTTGTTATGATGACTATTTCAGTTCTGCTTCTGAATATAATTGAAGAAAATTTATACCACATATCTGAGACTAATTCCAACATTTGTTTAATTAGTTATCAGTTAGCAATGTTTATAATTGATATGTTTGTTTATCCAGAGGAGCTACGTGATCACTTCAGCGCATATGGAGAAATTGAGAGCATCAATGTGAAGACTGACCCCAACACAGGCAGATCAAGAGGATTTGCCTTCATCGTATTCAAACAACCAGACTCCATCGACAAAGTCATGGCTGCAGGAGAACACACAATCAACAACAAGAAAGTGGACCCAAAAAAAGCCAAAGCAAGAAATGGAAAGATATTTGTGGGGGGCCTGAGCAGTGAAATCTCAGATGATGAAATCAAAAACTTCTTTAGTAACTTTGGAAACGTAAGTCATCCTACATATATTTCTATATATTTTTTTTCACATTCAATGATGACAAATCCGGAATTGGTGAGATTTCAAATTCTAGACTCATTCTGAAGATGCAACCGGGCCACTGATGAACCACTTTATTATTTTCACAATCGCTTCACATGTTTCTAAGCTAATGAGTTTTTTTTTTAAAACAGATCCTGGAAGTCGAAATGCCATTTGACAAGACAAAGAATCAAAGAAAAGGTTTCTGCTTCATCACATTTGAGTCTGAGCAGGTGGTCAACGAACTTCTGAAGACTCCCAAACAGACGATAGCCGGCAAAGAGGTGTGTTCTGATATTTTATTATATTATATTTAATGTCAGTTTTATTTTCTTAAATTGATGTGATCCGGTAACTATTTACTCGCTCATTAAAATTGAAGGGCGATGCTTTTGTAGGTGGGGTTTCTTCCACTGAAATAGATGTGATTCGATTTAGTTGTTGTAACATTTTGTTTGTTGGTTTTCCAGGTGGACGTGAAGCGCGCGACGCCCAAGCCGGACGGCGGCCCCGGTGGCATGGGCGGGCGCGGGCGGGGCGGGCGCGGCGGCCGGGGCGGGCGCGGCGGTCGCGGCGGCTACGGCGGACAGGGCGCCTGGGGCAGCCAGGGCTACGGCGGCTACGGCTACGGCCAGGGCGGCTACGGCGGCGGCTATGACGGCTACGGATACGGCGGCTATGGCTACGACGGCTACGGTGGCTACGGTGGATACGATTACTCCGGCTACCCCAATTACGGTAAACGCGGCAAGCAGAACTAGTAGCTCGGGAGGCCGCGCCGGCCCGCTCACCGACACATTACCTCGACTGATGTTACCTGATCCCTAGGATGTATGTAGTTAGGTTAAGCGCGCGGACCCGGGTCCGTGCATCTAGTGTAGCGAGCGGGGCTGACGTTCCGTCCTCGAGATGCCTATTTACCTTATTATATTGTATATCTTACATTATATTCGAAGAGATCGACATCACGCGAAGCTTAAGATATTTAACTTAGTGTGTAGAAAATATTTATTTTTCTAAATATTTAATATTCTATCGAGATAATGTGTAGTGAATGCTGTGGGGGGGCGACAATGTATATCTGAATATAATCGACCAATGTAATGTAATGTTTGCTAGTAGTTTCCGACGTTTCGTCCGCACTAACCCGCCGGCGGCCCGCGCCGCATCGTCCGGTCTCATTCAGCTATCTCTGTCATTGTTTCACCGGGTACTATATTCTGTACATATGTTACCTGCCTTATGTTTTTAAGTGTTTATTTGTAATACCACTTTTGACATATGTAGCATTGTGGTTTCGAGTTTTTTTATGGTATTTTTATTTTACCTGCTACACTCGCATACTGCTACATCTGGGAAATGGGGTAAATATGGAGAGACATTGTGAAAGTGATAAAGATACTATGATGAAGCTTTTGAATAAAGCACTGTTACAAAAATTCTCAATGTGTTTCCATATGTAACCCGAGTCCTATCCTTCCCTACTTCTGGCTCCATGCTTCACTACTCTATTCGTGGGTCGACACTACTAACCCTGCATGAACCTTCACGGCTAATCATGCTGCTCCGTGGAATACGGCAGGTGCACTTCTAGATATTGTTTTGCTGGTTTCATGTAGTCATGGGAATCATCATATATTGCATACTGTCAAAATGAAGATTAACTTCCAGTTACCCATTTAGGATAAAATGACTTAACACTTTCGACTGGGCCAAAAGCGAGACGCGACTCTAGAGCAGATAAAGTTTGTGTGAACATGACATGAAGAGGTATCGTCGCACGCAGTGGCGTGTTGAAGCGAAAGTGTTGCGTCAGTAGCGTGCGGCAGCAGCTCACTAATGTGTTTGTTTGGTCAGACTACGGCGGGTACGGAGGGTACGAGGGCGGGTACGGCGCGCGCACCACTCCCCGCGGCAAAGGTACAGTTGACGTCACGACTGTTTCATATCGCGCCCCGCTTACGTAGTTGTTCTGACACATCAGGCTCTAGAGTTAGCACCTGACAAGTGTGTAATCGAACGCAAAATTATATTGGAAAGGTTGTGAATATACTGGCAAGCGAGGTCGAATATGAGGCTCAGTAGAACCGATGCATTCATGACCACGGACCCAAGTAATGCAAAATTGTATGTTAGCAGGATTTAGATCACGGTTTATACATCTGGCTCTATTTCGATTCGAACGGCAACTCTGCAGTTATGAATGCATCCTTGTATTGTCTCTACGATTATGTTAGTTATTACTTTAGTGAAGCATGTCGAACGTCCATGTCGAGCATATACATAGTTATTTATTTGCGCTCCATCACGCTTGTGAGATAAGTTTATTGTTATGTATTTAGTTTCGTCTGACAATATTTTATCCTAACAGACTGCAATGGAAACGAATGCAAACAAGGAAACATTATCTAAACGCGAAGTCTAACAGCAATCGCACCCGCTCGCTTTCGTAGAAGTCATCACTCCCTTGAATGTAGAGTTGAGTAACAATAGTCGGTTGAGTAGTGTTGATGCGCCGGGTGTGTGCGCGGAGGCTATAGCGTTGTGGTGTTGCAGCGGGCTACCAGGGCGGCAAGCAGCGCGGCGGCGGCGGCCAGGGCCGCGCCAACCAGCGGCACCAGCCCTACTGAACGTACCTGCCGATAGTCATCTCAGTCCAATAGTAAGGTAACCATCATTACAAACACCTCTCACCACTTCTTTGCTCAATTTCATTTGCCGTATTTTCGACTCATTTTAGAGCCATTTATAAAAAAAATAGTTGTAATATTTTTTGTAAGTGGAGCGCTGCGATTGCGAGCACTAAACGAGTCCGTTTGTTTGCAGGTTAAGTCATCGGTCATGAGTGTCCCCTGCGCCTCTCGTTCGCCGCGCCGGGGGCACGTCATTCCATTCCACAATATTAATTTAAGGAATTAATCTGTTTAAGAAATGTTTTAAGGATAAAATATTGTCGCGAGGAGACGGCTGCAACCGGGGGCCGTTTCCTAAATTTAATATAATATAGTATGGATTAATAGATTCACTCGAGTATTATTGAAGTTTTCGATTAGATTCAATTTGACCTATAAAACAGTTTAAAATATTTAAGTAATTCAGAGCTTAAACCTCGGGGAGTCGCGGGCGGCGGAGTGAGTGTGCGCGTGCGAGTCGCGAGAGCCTGAGAGAGAGACTGTTACTGCCGCGGCCGCGAGCGAACGCCCGCTGGTGTCTGGATCTCATGCAGAATGTTGTACTTTATATTATTATTTGGTTAATTTAACAACAAATCTGAATCATGTATTTTGTACGAACTAAATGTTTCTTCCATTGAGTAGGGATGAAATTCTAGGATTAAGTGATCGGTCATGAACAAACTTCTGAAGATATACGAGCTATGTATGTCACAATAAAAATGTGTAAATAAATATTCGACTTTTTGTCTGTGTTCTCACTCGTCACTTGGTTTACTTGCTAAGTTATCTTATTAGGTACCTTACATCATTACATTTAGAGGCAGCTCCTGACAATGTGAGATTCGGACGCAATTTTTTTTACCTCTTTCTATTCTGCAATTCCGGCTCACAATTTATTCGTCTCTGTCTAGAAACTTAACAATAGTTATTCTACCAACATAGTTGCAGTGACCATCCGTCTACATACATGTGGTGGCAAATAATTATTTTATACCTATAATTGGCATAGTGTTTACAATCGATACTTTCAATCGGAAAATGTGCCAAACTACTCACAAATTAACACGTACATGTATCCATATAAAAAAGTTTAATTTGTAAGTAGAAATTTAATAGTATACCACACCACATAAGACACAGGAACAGCTATAGGTTTCGCTGCCCATGGAAATATAAACGGAATATAAACATCTTGCTTAGGTTTTAAACTATTTATTGAAGGTAATTTTTTTGTTAGTTTCTAGAGTAAGAACTACAAAATGCTACTAGCGTTTCGGCTTAAAAATTCTTTCAAATAGTTCTTACACGCCCTTCAAATCTCAATTGGATCAACGTTTTGAAGTTAGAAACAGTTTAATACAAACATAATGTATACAAATTTTTTTAAAAAGTTGGAATTTCAGCTTGGTCGTGTTGGGTGTGTCAATACAGATTTTATGTTTCGATATCTCGATACCCGGTACCAGTATTTTATCATCTCGATCATCATCATCATCATCTGAGCGTATTCCAGGTTGCATCCTCAGCAGTAACGCTTCCGAGTCCGGGGTCCATTTGACGAGGTTACTGGTTTTTACACAGAGCGACTGCCGTTTGACCTCCACAACCCAAAGGGCAAACCAGGAACCAATCCTTGGATAGTTTGATGATTAAACGCTAGGTGGCGTTCGGGACCCACAGTTTTACGTGCCTTCCGAACCACGGAATCATCTTTCTTTTCGGATAATCAGGTGATTCAAGCCTGCAATATCCTATCCAGACTGGAAACAACTTTGCACAAAGTATGTTTCCCAGTGGGAATCGAACCCATGACCTCCGGGTCACCAGGCGAACGCCTTGACCACTGGAGCACGGAGGCAGTCGAATTATATATCATCTCGATATATCGATAAAATACCAATATTTTATACAAAATAACGATGTAATACCAGTATTTTGCATCAATATATCGTGCTAGGAACAAATCCTGCCAGCACGACCAATATATCTACGATAACTGAGAGGTGTTTAATTTAAAATTAGTGGTATAAAATAGTACAAACTAAAAGGATTTTATACGCAGTAAAAAAAATTCTTAGTCTATGATTTAATTGCACCACTAAGGGTCGAAACAAACGAGACGCAAGTTGCGTCGCGTAACAGCGCAAGTTGCGCCGCGCAACTCGCGCTCCGTGTGGCCGCTTTACCCGCGCAAGATGCGCTAAGTACATAATGACGCACACAGATTATTTGGTCAATTTAGCTGGCTAAAAGACAATATTGTCTTAGTGGATTGTCCTGTCAATGGTTTCGTCTGAATGAAGGCAATCATTGTCTAATTGGATTATCCCGTCAGTGGCTTTGTTTGAATGAAGACTCATTGACATGGCAATTTACTAAGACAATGAATTGTCTTAGTGGATTGCCATGTCAAAGACGTTGTCTGAATGAAGACAATCACTGTCATAGTAGATTTTTCTGTTAATGGCTTCGTATGAATGAAGATAATCATTGTGTAAGTGGATTGTCCTATCAATGGCTTTGTCTGAATTAAGACAATCATTATCTTAGTGGTTTGTCCTGTCTATGGCTTCGTTTGAATAAAGACAATAAATTGGCTTAGTGGTTTGTCATGTCAATGGCGTTGTATGAATGAAGACAATCACTGTCCAACTGGATTCCACTAAGACAATTAACTGTTTAAGAAGGTTGTCCTATCAATGGCTTTGTCAGAATGAAGACAATCATTGTCTTAGTGGCTTATCCTTTTAATGGCTTCATATGAATGTAAACAATGAAGTATCTTAGTGAATTGTTCTTCCAATGGCTTCGCCTTAAGGAAGACAATGAATTGACTCAGTATATTGTCCTGTCAACGGCGTCGTATGAATGAAGATAATATTGTCTTGTGGATTGTCCTGTCAATGGCTTTGTCTGAATAAAAACAGTCATTATCTTTGTAGATTATCCTGTCAATGGCTTTGTCTGAATGAAGGCAATCATTGTCCAAATGGATTGTCCTGTTAATGGCTTCATCAGAATAAGTATACTGAATAGGCATGACGAATGAAAAAATATATTTTGCCTATATAATAAATATATTAAAAATATTGTACACTTATTTTTTCTTTTCTCTGAGAAACAAAAAGTTAAAAAGATACAGCGCATTAAAATTTCGTATGACATCATGGCGAGGTGCGATTTTTACTTAACGGTGACGTCGCAAGCCCCCACTCCGGAAATTTGATGCTCCGTGTCTTTAAGAATTTTTACATTTTTTGGTAAACTGAAAATATGGGTCCATTATTTTTATTTAATCTAAAAAACGGATTATAATCATGGTACGTTATTTACTTTTTGTTATTTTATTTCAACAAACTTATATCTACATATCTTTTATCTATATATCTTTGCAGGTAATCATACCTTTTTCACCCTGTCGTCACCCCTATTATCTCAATATATTTTTCTGTCCATGGCGTCGTATGAATAAGTACGACTATACCTAATATATTAATAAAAACTAATATATAACATAGTAGGTAGGTAAAGGTACAAAATATAAACACAAATAAGATACATAAACATAAGTAAGTTATAAATACCTAACCTAGATGGCTGATAAGTACCTACCTAATTATTACTAAAAAGTGGTTCAGAAAAAAAAGTTGCGTCCTGATAAGGGTAACAAAAAAAGTATAATTAGTTTTTTTTTTTTAATTCCGAATGGCTAAAGTATGCTATTTTATTAAATTAAATATTAAGACGATTTGCCCGCTTTTTGCTATTTTGAAAAATTTCAATAATTTGAATTTTCCCGAAAGTTCTACATAATTTTTGAAACTTCTTACAAAATTTTACAAGAATCGGTTGAGAAATGCGATTTTTAGGCGAGAACAGCCGGACAAAAACATTTAAGGCCAATCTCGAAACTGAGACGCTTCGCACATTTTGCTCGCTCGGTCTATTATTTGTACCTACCTCTTCCTACTTCCTAACTGTGGGAGTTACGAGTTTGGTCATCCCGGTCCTTTGAAAAGCTTGCGGGGGGTGATACAGATTAAGGCCCTTAGACCTTCGACTATAACCTTAGACCATACTCGAAGACTATAACCATAAACACATGATAATGAAATATGCTTATATTACTTTCATTACCTAGTGAGGTGCCTACCTACTAAGTATGTAATAATATGAACTAGGTAGGTATAAACATAACTGCCTGGACTTTATCTACCAAAAATTTATAATAAACATTCAAACATTCGAAACTCTTCAAACATTTGCCAAAAATTAAACTTTCACACTACACGTACATATCAGAGGGACCTACCTATTTTTAATAACGTTCATTGCCGGTTGATTTCTTATCAGAAATCGGCAATAAGCGGCAAAAGGATACCTATGTACCTAATACAGCGAGATGAAAAATGAAACTGAACAAGCCGTAACGTAACCATAGTAACACATACGGCGCCGCGGCGACACCAGGCACACAGCCAGGCAAGAGCGAAATAGAAAACTGTCTATCGCGTGTCGGTGTTTGCACAAAGAGTTCAAAAGTACCGCTTTCGTTCTCGACTGTCGCGGACGGCTATTAGAAAAGCCGACAAAGAAGCTATACCGCGGACAAAGAGTAAACACAGTACAGATGCGACAATTGGGTATTTTCCAAGGTCGATAATACATTATTAGGTACTGTTCAGAAAATAAAACGTTACAAAATAATGTTACTTGTCATTGATCATATACACTTTCCATGTGATTTTTTTATTTATTTATTATTGCAGAAAAAAAATATATTAAGAGCGCTATTTGACTCTAAGAAACTATGACGTCACCTGCCTTTATTTCATACAAATCCCGTAGAAAATGTTTATTTTGACGTTTAGATATATGCGTCCAAGTGCGAGATGGACTCGAGCACAAAGAGTTCCTTTACCTTTGTTGTATGGGAGCCCACTGAAATATTTATTTTATTCTGTTTTTAGTTTGTAGTCATAGCGGCAATAGAAATACATTATCTGTGAAAATTTCAACTGTCTATCTATCACCATCACGCACGGTTAATAAGATCCTGCCTGGTGATAGATAGACAGACGGGCGGACAGACGGAGAGCGAAGTCTTAGTAATAGGGACCCTATTACTAAGACTCCGCTGTCCGTCTGGTACCTTTTATTGAATTTGTATGAACTTTTCTGAGTACATTTTATAAGTTGGTCGCTTATAACTTTTTAATTTGTAAACCCTACTTAGCTCTGATATTTTTTCCTTCAAACTTCGTTATTATTATATACAACTACTGTAAATTTTTCACATGTCCATATATAACCGTTTAATAAATAGAGGGCAAAATTTGCAAATTTTCAAGGGACACTTGACTCTAATACAAATTTGCATAATGAAACCAAATATTTCAAAAACGGATACCGTAATCAAAAAATGACTCAAGCTCACAATATTTTTAAAATCCCTTTTCAACTATAACCCACATGATGGGTTAGTCGAGAAAAAAAAGAGTTACTTTACTTGTATGGGAGCTAACCAATTTTTTTTGTTTCCAATATTTTATTTTACCACTTTTTTGGCATGATTAATATTCATACCTATACCAAACTACAGCTTTCTAGTACTTATAGTCTCTGAGTAAAACCGCGGATGGACAGACAGACAGACATGACGAAACTATAAGGGTTCCTTGTTTACAATGGAACCCTAAAAACCGGGCAAGTGTGAGTTGAACACACGTGAAGAGGGTTCCGTACAATACCATATTTTTTTTGTTAGTGAACGTATTTTGAGTTTTCCAGTTCATTTTCAATTGATAGAATTATTTTATTATTTGTTTTGTAATCTACAAGCAATGAACTATATTTTGTATTTTTTTTTTCAAAATTTTAGGCTCAGTCATTCGGAGATCAGGGGCAAATGGTAAATTTTCATCTTCTTTCATGAATAAAATCAAAACTATTTATTTGACAATAATAGCAAAAATATATTTGAGATCCTAATTACGAGACCTTTCATTTGTATATAACACAGTAAGGTTTGCAAAACTATTTTTTTTTATTTCCTAATTTGTCCCTCGAAAATGAACCTTATTAAAAAAACACAAAACGACGGGTTGCACTCCGGGAGTGCCGGCAGAAGTGAAAACTTGAATATTAACGTGTGTATTTTTGATATTTTGGAATGGTAAGGAAATAATTTTGCACGAATTGCTTAAGAACTATCATTTATGAGGTAGAATATAATATTCATTTATTGCGGTATCGAACACAAACATGACAATTTATATTACATTAAGTAAACACTTTATATACACAAATTTAAGAATACACAGCAGTCGAGCCATCAGCTGTCACTGTCACTATCTATGGATGCGCGTGGTACGCTGACATAAACACACACGAACATCGCGCAAGCGCCCTGCGCCGCCTAAACGAAACAGCTGGCGCAGGCAAACATTTTCGCCGCGCCGTAGAAAGATATTTCAAGGGATACTTCCTCTCCTACGCTGCGCCGGCTGTCTATTCTCCATCCGTCTTACGAATTTTCGATCAGGGTCCCATGTCCTGACGCCCTGAGCTTAACATTTTTTACCCATAACAAAAAAAGTGTACAACGCCGCTAAAGAAGTTTTCACTTCAAAAATTTCATTTCCTTATTATTCCTGTAATTTAAAAGCAATAAACTTTATACTGTATTTTTTTCAAATTTGTAGACTCAGTAGTTTCCGTGATCAGGGTAAATTTTCGTCAATTTTCGTCTTTTTTATGAATAAAAACAAAACTATTTATTTTATAATAATAACAATAATATGATCCTCATAAGGAGCCCTTTTATTTGATAAATGACACGGTACCTTTTTTTAAATTTCCAAATTCCTTCCTCGAAAATGACCCTTAAAAAAATTTACTTAACACAACTGTGCTTGGGCCATATGATTACACCGTTCTACCGAGTTTCACCTGATTTGTTCTAGAAGATTTAGAACAATGGATGAACAAATGGATGTGACAGACGGACGGACAGACAAATGCACGGCTTGCATCTGTCTGTCCGTCCGTCTGACCGAGTGATCCTGTAAGGGTTTCGTTTTTTAATTTTTTGTTCGGAAACCTAAAAATATTTAAAAAAATGTCCACATGGGTAAAGCTGTGGCCTGTGGACTACGGATAGTATTAATATATAAAGATATACTGGTGAAGTACTAAGTAGATTGAATGTGCAAAGTCATAAAGTTCTGAAATTAGTTATTTAACATTTTGTGTGTTGCAAAAAGTAGACACAATAGTAAAACAATTTATTTATACCTGGATCCGGTATAGCCACACACAAAAGGTTAAGATTTATAACAAGAAAACGATAAAATCTACGTTCCTCATCATTCTGCTTTCATTCTGCGCTTCCCGCTCCCCCGTCACTCTGAATAGGTAATTAACTGGGGCATCTCGCAGATTGCCTTGCACCTCAGCCGCCTCGAGTTTACGAAAACCTCACCTTAAGAAGAAATTAATTTTAGTACTTTCAATCAAGCCATTTAAGATGAAGGGGGGGATGCTTAAAAAATATATAATTACACTCGAAACACATAACCCTTCTTTTGGTGCACTTGGATAAAAATGTTTTGCTGAGTAAATGTACTCATTGCAATTTTCTATGTCTACTGTCGCATTTGTACTGTATGAATCTGTCTGTATCTACTCTATGCCGGCGGCGGCTTTGACCTCTTCTAGTATTCGACGGCGGCAATCGAAAAAAGAAGGCGGTGCTTCTTTGATTCTTTTGAGTTGCACAAGCCGACACGCAGCCAACGACATGAACATACTTAAGGTGTTATTACACTATCCGATTTTAAAGAACTCTACTTAGCATCCTAACTAGGTAGGATGGTACGATGCGACACAAAAATGTGGAACAAAAATGGCGGACTTCAAAGCATTTTTGTACAAATTCTCGGCACGTAGGTTAAACCAAAATGGTGGTTATCGGCGCAGGTACAAATAATGCGCCGACGACGGCCGTTTTAGTTCAATTTACTTGTCGAGAATTTGTACAAAAATGCTTTGAAAACCGCCATTTTTGTTCAACTTATTTACGTCGCATTGTAAGTAGAGTTAGAATCGCTGGTGATTACACAATCTTTACTCGCATCCTAAATCGTACGCCATTTTTGAGTTGCCTAAACGATTTCCATACAAATAACCTATCGCTAAGCGACTCCACGTTTGAAAAATGGCACCAAAGATGCCTGATTGATTGATGATGATGATGATTTGCGTAAAAATATGCAAAAGTAACGAATATTTGATGGTTCATAACTTTTTAATGGCTTTTATAATTATTTTACTATTCTGTATCTGTACAGACAAAATGTATAATGAGATAAATGAGACAAAACGATATCATGTTAAACTTTGCATGTACTGTATGTGTCAAACAGTAAAGGAAATCCCCTTCGTAATTTTACAGAAAAAGTATCGACTAGTTCACTCTTAAAATTGGATAGTGTAAAAACCGCTTTACTTCTTTCTCGCTTTTACCTCGTGTTATGCCCCACACAGTGGTTTGGAAATCGGAATGCGTACACATAGAAATGAAATTTTGGTTTTTGTTTGGATTCTTTACTGATTCAACTGATGTATTCCACTAAGGCCACCTATCTGAATGGTACCTATACCATTCCACATAGGACACCTAATATTCGCAGGTGCTTTTCATGGACTTTTTATTTTTACATTTTTGTCCAAGAAGAGCACAGCAGATGCGAAATTGCCAATTGTTTTACTCGTTATGAATAAAATGTAGGTACTAGTATATTTTTAACTTTTTCTTTAAATGACACCTAGTCACAATTCTTTTGTACTAAGTACATATGCGTAATTCGTATGGCCTTTGTTCTGACGGCCTCGGGCTCTGTTTATTCCGAATGTTATAAAGACGTGTTAATATGTCTGAATGTATGCGTAATTAATTAACGTTTTAGTGAATTATATTGCTTTTATTCATAACTAGCTGTTACCCGCGACTTCGTTCGCGTAGATGTCGAAAATGGTTCTAATAGAATCTTTAATTGGTTTTTACGTATGATCGTATGATCTATTTGTCTAATATTTTTTTGTCTATCACTCAAAAAATGAAATTTAATAATAATATAAATTCGCAACCCCTAATGCACCCCAGGGAATGCAATTTTTTAAATGTAATTTCTGTAATGTTATTTTTAATTGACCACTAATTTAAAAATGTCATGTCTCGCTTCAAAAGTGACGAAGATTCATATAAATTACAATCCCTATTTCACCCCTATAGGGATGTAATTTTCAAAATCTAATAAATGCATTATTATTTTCTACTAACTACTGAAATAAATTAAA
This sequence comes from Acrobasis suavella, assembly GCA_943193695.1. NCBI lineage: Eukaryota > Metazoa > Arthropoda > Insecta > Lepidoptera > Pyralidae > Acrobasis > Acrobasis suavella. The sequence continues at coordinate 349,048 of OW971940.1, forward strand.
AATTTCGTGTGTCTCACTTTAAAAATTACGAAATTCCATACAAACTGGTAACCCCTATTTTAGCTGCTTTGGGATTAAATTTCAAAAAATTCTTGCTTAGTGGGCGTCTCTTAGTCACACTCTACCTTTTATATCTATATCTTCATTGGCTTGGTAGTTTTCGTGATGAGTGAGTGAGTTAGGTTAATTTTTATCTATATATATATATATATATATATATATATATATATATATATATATAATTTTTATCTATATATATATATATACATTAAAATATTTAAATCTCAGCACTAAGCTGCTGATGTATAGGTTCACTTCGGGGTAAAACATAGGTGCCCTTCGTGGAATAGACCAGGTGCCATTCGCGTAGGTGATTCCATGGCCATTCAGACGGGTGAATACCTCATTCAACTTTTATACAAGTTAAACTTCCATGGTGCTTATTATAAATTACGAGAAAAAAAATGTACGGTACCCAACATAATGATGAGTAAGCAATACTTTATTGAAGACCAAAAAATAAAAATAGTTAAAATGTAGCTCGGTTAGATCGCTAAAAGCACATTTCTTCCAGACAACCGATGTGTGGAGAGAATATGGTGAAATGCCACTATTTTTTAAAGACAAGTCTCATAGACAAGGTCGGTTTTGTATTTCAAAAATAAGTTTTTCAAAACATTTTTATCCCGCTTTCTAACACTACGCGACCTCTGTGCAGGCGCGTGCGAGCACGCGTAACGCAGCGCAAGTTGCGTTGAGACGCAACTTGCGCGTCGTGTGAACGATTGGTAGAAATTGTATGAAATGCTATGTAAGCGCGTAACGCGACGCAAGTTGCGCGACGCAACTTGCGTTCGTCTGGTCCGGCACTATTTGACCTATTGTTTTATTGTCACCCTACCCATTTACATAAATAGTCAATTTCAGTTTATATTCAAATTTATAGTTTTAACGTAATTATTATTATTATTAACGAATAATATCCATTTGTTGCACATTTTTTCCTACAAAAGGAGATAATTTTGTGTTTTTCTTAGCTATCATACGTTAAGCGAAACAAAACAAAAACAAAAAAGTGGAGGATTGAGGGTCCGAATTTTTACAAGGAGATAATTTTTTACCAACGTGTTATCACGATCTGTTATGGCCTTCACAAAATTTCACCACTTATTTACTTTTATATAGGATTTCAAAGAGTAGCCAAAACTGGTTTTGTTATTATTAGCGTAATAAACTTTCCACGTGAGGGTCCATTTTGAACGGAGATATAGAAAATAATACAATGTTTTGCTATAATATCTTGTTTCCACAATTTTTGTTTGGCATTATCTTCCATTTTGGCGTAAACACTTTTTCTTTAGTGCTCTTAGTTTACCCGGTACAAGTGGACCCTCAATCCTCTATGTGCGGACTGAGGGTCCAACTTTAAATCCCATAACTCGCTTATTTTATTTTCACAAAATCTGGTTCCAACTTTCACAATTCTTTGAGAATGTTCACTAAATCCTGACTATGTTTTCAAAGAATTCTGAGAGAGTGGCCCTCAGAGCACACGTACATAAAGTAAAACTATCGATAGTAACGATATTGAATATGTTGCACAAACTAAGTAGCGATCAGAATGTACGTTGCGCTGCGTAACAGCTTGAGATGGGCGGTGGATATAGTATTTTATGCAACAGTTGTTTAAGTAGGGTTAAAAAATGCGAGTGGCGCAGGTTACGAAGCGAGCCTTGGCGAGCATCGTAAATTGACGCCATCTAGCATTTTTTGACTACTTATACAACGTTGCATATAATACTTTTTCTACAACTACATTTACTAAAATAAATACAAAAATAAACAAAGAAAAGTATCTACGAAATACTACCATATGTTTGGTAGATACTAAGTATCTATGGAAGACTTAATTTTTTTATTGACGTACAAAAAACCGTTTGTTCAGTGACTCCACGTTTGAAAAATGGCACAATATTATGTTAAAATAACGATTATATTATGTTGGCAGTATGGTAGATCTAAAGAAAAAAAGTTAAAGGTCTATGGCTAGGAGTATCGTTTTGGCGAAATAACGATACATGTGCTATTATATTAGGAATAGACTATAGACTTTTCTAAAATCATACAATCTATGTTCTTATATTAGTGTTCGGGACCATTTTTAAAAGACATAACAGTACAGGAGTAGATCTACCCAGTTGAGTATTTACTCAGTAGATTGAGTAAATACCCGATAAATATCTGTTCTATCCATTTGGTGAGTAGATTAATTTATATGAGTATTGACTCATATACTTATTCATTTATTTTATGATTTCATGACAATTTTTAAACTTAAATCTGGTTTACAATTGCAATTCTTGTCGGAAAGTGTGTGCATACGCTATAATATGCTTAAAATGTAGGTAGACATCTAAAGCGACGCTAAAGTATATAAATACACCACACTAAGCATACATTGAAAGTAGACTTCTTTGACTCTTATCATCCTTCGCTGGGAGGTGTGCAAACACGTAATTATATGTTAAAATAAGTGAACAGACATCAAATGCGATGTCACTATATGATCACGCTCTATTTATTCAATCTACTGAGTAAAAACTCAAATGGGTAGATCGAGTATTTATCAATTGCCCATTCGACTGGACAGCCGAAAGATGTTAAATAAATTTTTAAAATTAATTTAAAATCTTTCGGCTTGATTTTTTGCCTATTTTGATATTTTGCCTACTCCTAAATCATGAAACATAATAACAATTGCTTGTTTTTTATTGTCAATTCATCAGTCATAATCTAATTATGTTTTGTGCATACTCAAATATAGTTGCTATTTGAATGAAAAAATAAACAAAAATTCTGTTGATGGTTTTGCCTTGGCAATGGACATTTATTCGGCATTAATGCAATGCGCCCAATATGCCCGGGCATAAACTCTTCTCTAGTCGTGGCCGTTATCAAAACGGGTACGGACGACCACGGCGTGTTGTGGTAATCATAAAACTACCTCAACGCGTTGTGGTCGTTCTGTGAAGAGCCACGACGCGAAAGGGGACTTATATTTATGACAGGTTAAGCAAGTCCGCGCGCGCTGAGTATTAGGATGGGTGGTCGAAACTTGGATGGGTGACCGCGCTTTTACAGGTTAAGGCAACTCTAGGCGTGGTCACTAAAATTATGGGTGATCAAGCTTTTACAGGTTAAGCAACCAATGGCGTGGTCAAAACTTGGATAGGTGACCGCGCTTTTACAGGTTAAGCAATTCTGGACGTGGTCACAAATACGATGGGTGAGCGCGCCTGAAATTGCACAATGCAATAAATATGCCATAAATACTCGTATTTATGACCACGTCCACTCATTTCGCGTCGTAAGCGTGTCGTTGTGGCCGTTTTGATAAGGGACACGACACGAGTTTCACGTCGTGAATGGAAAACATATTTGCCACAATGCGTTGTAACCTATTTTTTCTACATACTTAGTAACCATGATCACACGAAACGTCTAAAAATTAATTACACAGAAAAGTTTAATCATTTGCGTTTAGGATTTTATTTGCAGTCACACTCAGATATAGTAGGTACGTACATAGACATAAAAAAAAATTACGAGTAAGGGTACCTAGGTATCATGTGTAAGTGGTCCCTAACCGCCAAAGCCACATATTGCTGGAACAATTTGTTACTAAAAAAAAATCATTTGCAGAAAATAAGAACACCATTCATACTTTTGGTTTCTCAATTACTTTTGTTGACACATCAGCCTTGCTTGATGATGCACAATTGCACACGACAAGTTAGCTGGTAAAAAATGATAACAGTACAGAAGTACGATTTCTGAAACGCGGAGTCACCTGAAAGTATGGTTTTTGTATGGGAAAACCATTCGTTTAGGTGACTCCGCGTTTCAGAAATCGCACTTCTGTACTGTTATCTGTCTTTTAAATGGTCCCGAACACTAATATAAGAACATAGATTATATGATTTCAGAAAAGTCTATAGTCATCCTAATATAAAAGCACATGTGTCGTTATTTCGCCAAAACGATACTCCTAGCCATAGACCTATAACTTTTTTTTTTCTTTAGATCTACCATACTGCTACTTGACTGCCTCCGTGGTCCAGTGGTCAGGGCGTTCGCCTTGTGACCCGGAGGTCATGGGTTCGATTCCCACTGGGAAGCATACTTTGTTAAAAGTTGTTTCCAGTCTGGATAGGATATTGCAGGCTTGAATCACCTGATTATCCGAAAAGAAAGATGATTCCGTGTTTCGGAAGGCACGTAAAACTGTGGGTCCCGAACGCCACCTAGCGTTTGACCATCAAACTATCCAAGGATTGATTCCTGGTTTGCCCTTTGGGTTGTGGAGGTCAGACGGCAGTCGCTCTGTGTAAAAACCAGTAACCTCGTCAAATCTCCTTGGTAAGGTAGCGGACCCCGGGCTCTGAAGCGTTACTGCTGAGGATGCAACCGGGAATAAGCTCGGATGATGATGACTGCCAACATAATAAAATCGTTATTTTAACATATGGTGCCATTTTTCAAACGTGGAGTCACTGAACAGAAGGTTTTTTGTACGAAAAACATTCGTTTAAGTGACTCCATGTTTCAAAAATAGCACATTTAGTCACAAGGAAGATGTCAAAAAAAAAATTTTGTCTTTCATAGATACCTAGTATCTACCAAACATATGGTAGTATTTTGTACTTTTCTTTGTTTATTTTGTATTTATTTTAGTAAATGTAGTCGTAGAAAAAGTATTGTATGCAACGTTGTATAAGTAGTCAAAAAATGCTCGATGGCGTCAATTTACGATGCTCGCCAAGGCTCGCTTCGTAACCTGCGCCACTCGCATTTTTTAACCCTCCTTATACAACTGTTGCATAAAATACTATTTCGGTACCTACCCTTTTTTCGGTACCTAGGTCGTCAATGCTATAATGTACATGCCTTGGTACAATCCTACCTCTTCAAACCTTTTAACAGCTCAATCCATCAGCTCTTGAAATTAAGATAAGCAATAGGTACAAATATAACGTTGTGTTACTGTCGAGTCTCACTGACTCACCGATCACTGTACCCTACGAATCAGCTACGAGTAGACATGAGAGGGTGCTATAAAGTTTTGCTGCTCATCACAGCGGCGTTCTATGCTGCCAATGGAAGTATTATTGCAGGACCATCCCTGTAAGTATATTTGTATTATAGTGCGTCTACCCCCAATTAGTGGCTACCCGTTGAAGTTTGTCGGATAAAAAAGTTTTTCAGACAAAGAAAGTTCCGTCAAAGGTAAACAAAAAAGTTTATTGATATTAGTGAACATTTTTCGAAATGGTTGAAATATATATTTATTTAAGTTTCAACCCTCAAACCGACATTAAAAAAAATTAATGAAACTGAATCGACAAAAAGTTCTTTAAACTATGTATGTATAATTAAAAAGAGAACCTTCTCATAAAATTTCACAAGAATTGGTTGAGAAATGCGATCTGTAGGCGAGAACAGCTCCGAAAAACTGGACAATCTGGACATCTGACTTCCGGATACACGAAAGAAGCTGAAATAGAGACACTTTGCTCGCTTAGGCAATAATTGCCCGAGCGAGCGAAGTGTCTGTGGACATAATTATCATGTCCATAGGTCAAGTGAATCCTTATTGAAGTATGTATCTAGGCCCTGAATACGTGTAGTTGGTTTAGTGCCTATTGTGAAAAGGTATTCGATTATTTTTTAATTTTTATTCCAAATCTTTTTGACGTTTTATTAAGACGAAGTGGTAACTAAAGTGGCGCCCTCATCTGAAATAAATTGTTTAAAACTAAATATGGTGATAATTAACAATTTAATTTGTATAAATGTCTAGAAAGACCTTTAAACTATTTTATGAATAACCTTTGAAAGTGATATTGGTAGTCCGTCTAGCTTTAAAACTGTTTTTCGCCAAAAGTGGCCACTTTTGGCGAAAAACAGTTTTAAAACTAGACGGACTATTAGTAATAATTTCAAAGGTTATTCATAAAATAGTTTAAAGGTCGTTCGAGACATTTATACAAATAAAATTTTTGATTATCACCATATTTAGTTTTAAACAATTTATTTCAAATGAGGGCGCCACTTTAGCTACCACTTCGTCTTAAGACTATTTAAAACGAAACCAAAGATTTAGAATATAAAATACGAAACTGAGTGTATTAAGTAAGTTGTCAAGAGAAATAATAAATCCTTGAGACATGGCAGCGGCGGCGGCAGCCTTCCGCTTCCATTCTAGCGTCATATTTAACATAAGTACCTTTGCAAAATTTGAGAGCTCAACTTCAGCTACTGAAATGGGTCTTTAACTGACAAGATAGGTACTTAAATTAAAGTAAACTAACGTGAGATAAATTTATTGACATGTGGTTTTACTCACGTAGTGTCACTGAAAGGCTAACCAGTTTTTATAGACTTCGACCATCATTAGGCCGAGTGTTCCTACGGAGCAGCGATCCGACGGCTTTGCTGCACCCAAAATTTACACACACCTAATAAATCAATAAAAAAAGTCAAAGAATCTTTTGACTTTTAGTGTGCGTGACGACATCCCGCCGCTGTGCGTCAGCAGCTCGGTGACGCCGGTGTCGTGCGGCGCTGTGGGGCCGGACTCGCTCCTGCCGCACCCCGACAATTGCAAGCTCTTCTATTACTGCGTAGCAGCCGACCGCGCGCCCATCTGCCGCCTGTGCCCAGCCCAGCTACACTTCAGCCCCACCAAGCATGTCTGCGATACTCCTGAGCACGCGGGGTGTCAAGTGCCTATTTATAGATACTAATAAAAGATTCGATCCGAAACTTATTTTTTTAAAGATATTTAGGTTTGTAGGGTTCCAAACTAAACAAAGAACCCTTATAGTTTTACCATGTCTGTCTGTTTGTCCGTCCGCGGTTTTACTAAGGGACTATTAGTAGGTACTATAAAGTTGTAATTTGGCATAGGTATTTACATAGTCTTAGAAATATTGTTACAGTATTTATCTAGACACGCGGCAGCGTGTCAGAGCCAAGTTCAAAGAAAGGAACTGGCGACGCAGCAGCCGCGTGTAGGTATATTTACACGAACGCATTTCGAGCTACATTTGACCCCTTCACAACTCGAAATATTTGTAACCTAAATACATGAAATTTAGCACATACATTAGAGTCATCTATCTCATCTTGAATCCAAAATTTCAATAATGTAGTAGCTCAAACAGTTATTGATATAATAAAATAACGTTTAAAAAAACCTGAAAATAATGATTGACCACTTATCCATCATTCATTATCAAGGTAATTATATGACCTGGAAAGTTGATATTTGGGTCTAGGTAGACTACGCGTATACAAAGGAAAAATTTAAAATACAGTGAATTTTGTAGATTTGATTATTTTTCAATTAAACACTTATCCATCAATCAAAAAGGTAACCTACTTCCATATGACCTCGAAAGTAGATATTTGGCATCCAGGTAGACTATTACGCGTATACAAAGGAAAAATTCAAAAACATTGAATTTCGTAGATTTGATTATTTTTCAATTAACCACTTATCCATCATCAAAAAGGTAACCTACTTCCATATGACCTGGAAACTTGATATTTGGCACATCTAGGTAGACTATTATGCGTGTGCAAAGCGAAAATTCAGTAAACAGTGAATTTGGTAAATATGATTATTTTTTAGTTAATCGATTTTATTAGGTAAAGTGTTTAACAACATTATACGAGCAAGCATTTCTCCTTTCTGATAGGTACTGCTAAGCATAAAGTAATGATATCCTACCAAAAACATAAATGTGAAAATTGGAGACTATTTCAAATCCGACAAAAGAATTGAGATCTAAATGGCCGCCAAGTTCTTTAGAGAGTACCTACTGAAATTAATTTATAAGAATCTTTACATTTGACTTGGCTAGTTTTAGCAATCCTACTTATATTTGGCTAATCAACTTATCATCTTTACGTTATAAGTTATTTTTTAAACACTGTAAGGTCCTTTTCTTCTAAATATCAGAATTGTTGGTAAAAATTAAGCAGGTCAAATGTTAAGATTCTTACAAATAAATTTCAATATTTTCTAAAGAGTTTGCCGCCCATTTAAATCTCAATTATTTTGCCGGATTTTGAACTTGGCTCACATTTTTACATTTATGCTTTGGTTGGATATTCATTACATCGATAAATGGGTAAAATAAAATCATGAACAAATTTTTTTTAAGTGTAGCTCTTGTACATCGTCAAACTTAAAATACCCCTTTTTTGGTCGGGGGTTAAAAAAGAAAACTATCAGATCGAAGTAAGGTTTACAAATTTAAGAGTTATATATCTAGTCGTCCAATTTAATAACCTAAGTAAAATTTAAAAATTAAAGAGTTATTCCGTGGCGTAAAAACATGTCTGTCCGCTACTCACGACGTCCTAGGTTCAATCAATCCCCGGTCAGGTCAAAATGGAAAATGATCTTTTTCTGATTGGTCTGGGTCTTTAATTTTACCTAAGTATTACACAGTAAGTATTTGTTATAAAATATAGGTAATAGGTATCGTCAAGATATCGTTGAGTTAGCATCCCACAAATCTCGAACTTAGGTACTTTGGGGCTAACTGACATCTGTGTGCATTTGTCCCTATAATTAATATTTTATCCAAATTAATAACAAAAATCAGCTGGCTGACCCGTGCGTCAACTCGTGAACGGGTGCTGTCGGGAGGGACTGGTCAGCTCGGCTTCGCTTTTTTGACTACTTAATATTTTTTATGACGCAATTTATGTTTGTTTACTTGTTCGCAAGCATTACATGTTATAATGTGTGAACATTGTATTGTATTATAAGTATTTATTAATTAAAAGACAAAATTAATAATATGACACAGCCCTTCTGGCGAGTAGGCGACCAATACTGTGAAAATGAGTTTCTTTCGGCGTTTCTTCTCAGCAGTGGTCGTTACGAAGCGCTGGTATCGGTAGCTTTCTTTCTTTCAAAAATAAATTAAATTTTAATATACTTTACACGTAACATAAATTATACTTATTGACGTGTAAAAGTACCTGTAAAGGTCTAATTACTGAATAAACATTTGAATCTTTGAATCTTTGTTAGGCAGCTTGAAAGATATGACACCAGTGTTGGCCACTTACACGAAAAACAAAACAAAACAGTACAATATCCAACACCTCCTTCGTCCTATAAAGAACATAGACATGAAAGCTTTTGATAAGGATTTATTATCGGTAGACTGAAAATCTTTGTGTGATTTGACTGACGACGTATTGGTTGATATATTTAATACCCATGTACTCGAGATATTTGATAAACACGCCCCTGTTAAGAAAACTAAAATAAATTATTCCCATTCATTACCCTGGGTTACCGACACCTGCAGGCTCATGATAGATCTTCGTGACCAAGCCCGGAAAAAACATCACGAGACTAGATATGAAGCTGATAAAATTTATTATAAAGAATTAAAGAATCTGGTTCAAACAAGCATTGCAAAAGAAAAGGCTGCATACTTTAATTTTCATATAAATTCTCAAATAAACAACAGCAAGACATTTTGGAAAAACTTGAAAGATAAAATTCTCGTAGATCCTAGCAAAAATGACACATTACCAACAACATTTGACAATCCTGATGCTATCAACAATCATTTTCTTAACGTTCCCGGTTCCCACATGACTAATAATTCATCTTATTTGACGTATTTTGAATACAATCGTTTTAATGACTCCACGTTTAAATTTCGACCTGTATCTGAAACTGACGTAGCTAACTTCATAATGACAATAAAATCGAATGCAGCCGGTATTGACGGAATAAGTAAAGTCAAAAGAATCATGTCTCTGACATGATTCTTTTGACTTTACTTACTACTTTAGGTGTAATTACTAAAATTGTCAACTTGTCGCAAATTTCCGCACCAGTGGAAGGAAGCTCTAGTCATCCCTATTCCTAAGAAAAATAACCCTAGTAATCTCTCTGATCTTAGACCAATAAGTCTGTAGGAAAGGGCTGCCCAAGTACAACTGGTAAGCTACATTGAGGAAAATAATTTATTACCAATGTTTCAATCCGGTTTTCGCAAGAGTCATAGTACTATGACTGCTTTATTGGATGTAACGGACAACGTACTTGCTGAGCAAGATAATGGTCGTGGAACCATTTTAACTCTGTTGGACTTTTCTCGGGCCTTCGAAAGCATTGATATTCCTTTACTCCTCTCCAAGCTGTCTTATTATGGACTAGACCACCATTCTGTTCGATGGTTTAACAGCTACTGGAGCTCTCGAACTCAACGGGTAAAACTGTTAAAGGATGATGGTTCATGTGTTGTTTCTCAAGCCCAGCCTTTGAATCGTGGATTCCCACAGGGATCTACCCTTGGACCTCTTCTGCTCGTCATTTACAGTGCTGATCTTGCCAAGGTAATTAGACACTGTAAATATCATTGCTATGCAGATGATGTCCAGTTGTACTTATCTGGTTCCCCTGAGAAGATATTAACTGTAGCGCAAAAGATGAACGAAGACCTAGAGAGCATTGCTGACTGGTCGGGCAAAAATTCCTTGGTTCTTAATCCCACGAAATCTAAAATTCATGGAAATCGGGTCGCGGGCACAGGTAGCTAAAATCAATGACATCGATTTCATTATAACTATTAATAATGAACCCATTAAGCTGAGATCAATAATCTAGGGTTATAATGAATAGTGAGCTTAGATTTGAGAGCCATGTGTCAGAGGTAGTTAAGAAGAAAAGTTAGAGAAAGTTCTATACAAGGTGCGTAACGTTTTGTCTGAAGAGTTACGCATTAGGCTTCGCGAATCGTTAATTTTATCACGACTCAACTATGGAGATTTAGTTTATGGACCACGTCTGTTGGAAAGAACTCGCCGCTTAGTGCAGCGAGCTCAGAACGCATGTTGCAGGTTCATTTATAATATCCCTCCACGCAACCACATCACTCCATACCTTAACAACGCGTCCATGCTAAATATGGATTCGCGTAGACAATTACATCTGGCTACCTTACTGTTTGGAGTAATTAAAAGCAAAAAACAGGAATACCTCTTCTTTAAACTTAAATTCTATAATAAGTTGAATGCACGATCGTGAAAACCCCAACTGCTTGTTCATGGACACAAAACTGCTGCATTTAGTCGCCTGGTCTGGTATCGGAAGCTGCCTCCGAGGCAGCTTCCGATACCAGGCGACTAAATGTCGGAACAACATACCTCCGCCAATCAAGCTACAAACTAAATATTAATTTAAAAAAGAAATGCGCACTCACCTGCTAGACAAGCAAAATCTCAACAATCCAACAAGTCGCCGGTAACGGTTACTGCCAACATTATAAACAATTATAATGGTTCAATTTATTTATTCTGGGACACGAATTTGATGTTAATATCAGTGGCACCCTTTTGAATTTCACAACACGAGTACTACCCTCATTATCATTTTTTTTTTAAGTCGTAGTATATATTTATTTATTTTGTATCTATATGTCCTGCAGTTTATTCCTGTTTTTTATTTAGTCTTTAACACGTAACTTAATAATCTTCACAATTGATCGCACTTGCACCTACCTAAGGTTTTAAGCTGAAAATCAGCGCATTGCTCTGAGCAATATTTTCGCTGAGTCTACGACCTTTTTGTGCTGCTGCAGCATACATACACACATCACATCGCTAAAAACCTGTGTTTAATATACAAAAAAGGCATTCCTGTATTTCCTTGTGTGTGAGTGTGTGTGCAGTTTTCACAAATAAACGATTTATCTATCTATATCTATCTATCACCTTAGTAGGTAAGTTTTCCTAGTGGGAAAGTAAGTATTTTTTCGGGGATACAAGGGCATTTTTTTTTGTACCTGTGGATTTTGACATATCAGCGGTTTTCAAAACCCTGTATAAAGTTAATTGTAATAGTTAGAACCATCGTTACTTGTGAATTCGTTTAAATATATTATTTATTTATTCAAATTACAATAAAAACCTCTTAAATAAAGAAATATTGTAAAGGGGAAAACTGTTATTACCATTTAAAGGTATCCGCTTACTTTTTTCTCGAAAACATTTTTTTTTGTGATAGGAATATTCTGAGAGTATATGGAATGAAGAAGTCTTTTAGTAACTGACTGAGACTGAGGTACTGAAATCCTTAAGATCACTTTAGCATATATTGAATAGATCAACTTGAACTTACGCCTCCGATAGTTGTTTGTTGGTTTCCTGAGATGCTCAGTGGCACCGGTGATGTCATAGGTCGTTTTAACTGCAGGTAGTGCAGTGTAGTTTCCGTGTGGTTTACGGCAAAGTAGAATATGGCCACTTCAAGTCCTCCCGTGGATGTTGTAGAAGGCAACTTAGGGAATATAAGCTAAACAAAGCTTATGAATATCAATGAGACCTCTCCAACCCAGCCAGCCAGTCTGACCAGCGTAGCGAGTGTAGGCCAAGTCCTTTGGCTGCTCTGGCCAAGTATGGCTCTGGTAGTAGAGAGAGGGTCGTGCTCTTGCAGTGGAGACAAAAAGACCTGATGATGATGATGATGAGTGCAGTGCAGCCCCGGAGGATGCGCCTGGTAATGCAGGCATAGCTGCTTGTCGTGGGGCATAGACTCAGGCCGAAACCAGGAAGAAACGGGTGGGAGACAGGAGGTCAGATTCAGTCAGCTTTTATCTGTCTTCCTAATTTTTTATGTCGCAGCGCATGTCATCTACGCAGTTCACTCTTACGGTATAATCACTGTAGTTACATATATAAATACACACACATATGATTTATCCCATATGAACATGCGACAAGGTATGGCAGTGGCAGCAGTTTGCGATACCGATACCAAATTTCTATATTATAGGTATAGATAGATCATGTATAGTGGTAGGGTGGTAGCTAAACAGGACTAAGGTTCCCATAATTTTTGGCGTTATTAATAAAACAAGACATTAAGACTGGAAACGATATAATCACTCGTACAAACACAAGCGAACGCCACAGGAAGCAAAGAAGTCGGGTCTCTTTCGTTAGCATGGCTGCGCGCTGCCCGTCGCGAACAGCAGGTCCAGAGCGTTGCAGAAGCCGCGGTAGTCCACCTGGAGTAGACATTATCCATTAATACTGTAACTCCCTGGCTTGTCGTAAGAGCCGCATGATTGAAAAGTTACAGAGGAAATTTGCCCGCGGGTTGTACAAGAGGACTTACGGATATTATCCATATCTATTTCCCGCATTGTATATTTCGGGAGCAGAGGGCCTCAATACATTAATCTTTCGAAGGAAAATGTTCGTGATAATTCACTTCTACTTCCTAATAAACAACACCCATAAAGTTAAAAATGCATCGGCATTAGAGCGATTTGGACTGTGTGTTCCCGCGCGCTGGAATCGAGGTGGTGGGGCGGCTGTAGCGCCGCGAAGACGTCCGCGCTTGTTCACTGCTCCCGCTGGCACTAACTATGTAAAAAATGCTCCAACGGCAAGAGCTCTGCAGTTGCTCGGTGACATGCTCGTTCAACAAATTCCCATTGGCATATTTAACGATTCTCTTAATCATTTTATAAATAAGTTAAATTGTATTTAAATTAAATAAATTTTACTATTTAATCGTTTGACATTTAAATTGACCAATATTTTAGCTAACATGCGGATGCTTTGGTTGATGTAAACTGTTAAGCTGTGTGTAATTTAAATAAATAAACAATAATAAACTAAGGAATGAAGACCCATTTACACAATGCTAGTTTCTTGACAGTTGAGGGTAGTATCCAGGGTCAAAAATAAATTATATTGTGCTGATAAGAAAAGAAAACGTCACAAAATAATGTCACTTGTCATGATCATATCTATTTTCAACGTGATTTTAGATTTATAATTGCATAAAAACCGATAATAGGAACGCTATTTGACTACAAGAAACTATGACGTCATTGATGACACGCCGTGCTATTTCATACAAATCCTATAGACGATGTTTGTTTTGACGTTTAGTGAAACGTTTCTGATTGATTTGTTGGAAACTAGCGGATTAAATGGAAGCAATAAAATGTTCGCTTTGTTAAGTTCATTTACTTATTGCTTCGATTTAATTGTATGCAACGGGCAAGAAACTTGCAGTGTCTACCTAAACAAACATCTTGTGCAACGACTGCATTCCCAGGGAGAGAAGGCTGATGTTAGGCAGTTAATGGCTAGAAAACTAAAAAAAACGTAGGTATTGATTGATGGTTCCGGATTGGATGGTTCGGATCATAGTCTTATCTACATATTGGAGAAGAAAAAGCTGGAAAAGTGCATTCCGTGTTCGAAAACAGCAAAAGCCACTTAAGGTGCAGCCTGGTACGTGTTAAGATTAGAAGACTGGGATGACTGAAAATCACGGAGCAGCTGTTCCACTTCAGGTTTTCATAAAGTCTCTTCGTCGGACTTATCCGACAAACATTTTCGTACCCATTTCACGAGCGTCGGATATTTCCGACAAAAATCTTCTGCTCGTTGCACATAAAAGTATTCACATCCCTTTTTAGTTGTATTTATTTTAGATTCACTAGACAGGAGTGTCGCGGTAAAAGGGTTAAAGAGGAGAGGTGTGGGCGGCGCACGCACCTCGTCCGCGCAGCCGCGCCGGTAGCCGAAGCAGCGGTACAGCAGGCCGCGCTCGCGCGCCGCCAGCAGCTGCAGCAGCCCGCGCTGGCACAGCGCGCGCTCCACCGACACGCGCGGCAGCGTGCCGCACCGCTCCTTGTCCATGTCCTGACACGAGGGACCACATGCAGTCTCATCATACACCGTTTTATCGTCTTACACATACAAATAACACGTAGGAAAGACATTTTGTGTAGCCGGGCTTGTGTCACATATAGCGTTGCCAGGCGTCCGGATAAAGCCGGACATAGTTAGGCTTTTTGATTGCGTATCCGGCCAAAATAAACGGTGTCCGGCTAGTCCGAATTTTGTTAGGCTTTTTACATTTTGCGAAAGAAGCGAGCGCCGAGAGGCAAGTCGCTGTCGGTCGCTCCCGCAGAATTTAAGACGAATTCAATAATATTGAGAAATTCATTTCACATTAAAGAATGATTTTAAAATGTTGATAAATGTCTATCTAGAATTTAATTTTGACTGATGAATTTATTTGACTCATTAATAGTAAAGCTATAAGACTGATTTGGCATTCGATTTTATTTCTATTTCATTTAAATGTAACATGATTTATGGTAATAATCAAAGAGCTTGATTTTTCATATAATTTTTTGGTCGTACGTACCGATTAATACTGACACGAAATCCTCATTAAATTAGGGTGTCCGGCCATTTTACCCAAATGTCCGGCCAAATTGGCTGGTCTTTCCGGCTATTAGATTTGGTGACCTGGCAACCCTAGTCACATATCACATACCTACATTATTACTACGCGCGCGGCGACCACTTCGGTTACATGAATCGTTTGTCTAGAGTAATAGGAATGAAATTGGCTTGAAATGGATTTCTAGGTATCTAAACGAAAAGGTGCTGAGTTCTGCCGCGAGCTAAATTAAACCATATCGCTAACCGCATTGAGTAGACATTTCTTTGCTCACTGAGTGAGACTTCTGTAGGTATGTATATGTACTAGTACTCATTTTGTGGTATAACTCAGGTATCTACGTTGGTCTGAGCTGTGTTTTGTTTGTAGGCAGACGGCAGAGAGAATTTAGGTACCTGACCTGACCAGGCCCTCTACTTATATCTTAAATTTTCTCTTAACCTAAAAATGATATCAACATGAAAATTTTTTTTCAGACAGATTTAAATTAAGTTTTATTTTTGTTTAAGAGAAAATTGAAGATATAAGTAGAGGGCCTGGTCAGGTACCTTGGTACTTGACTGTACCTAACAAAAATGTGATTTTACGGTTTGTTTATTAAATTTTTTCTTATCGTGGGAATTCTATATCTTTCTAACTATAAAGAGATTTGAAGTTGAGACAAAGAAAGGACAGGTAAAAGTTGTAAGTCTACCTTGAAAACTTCCAAAATGTTGGAGAGCTGATCGGGAAACTTGGCGAGCTTGGCGAGCGCGCCCGACACGATGCTCCGCTCCTCGAAGTTGAGGAAGTTGCGCGGGCTGTCGTGCGTGGGCACGTGCGGCACCGGCTGCAGCAGCGGCGCGCGCTCCAGCGAGCCCTGCGTCAGCGCCTCGCCCACCACCGCGCTGAAGCGCTCGTACTCGATGTAGCGCCGCCGCCCCGGCGCGCTGAAACTGCACGCAAGTGCCAAATTGTGAGTACCTGTGCCATAAAAATTCTATCAGCTTGGAGATTGGGGACCTCACTCGCACCTATTCTTTCAGGGTCTCAGACGTCATGACCTCCAAAAAAACTATAAAAAAACCGGCCTAGTGCGATACGAACTCGCACACAAAGGGTTCCGTACCATTATCTATGAAAAATCACATTTGTTCTCTATGCAACCAATGTGATTTTTCGTAGATAATAAACTTCTTACTTAAACTCCTAGAAGTCACTTAAATTATAGCGGCAACAGAAATAGGACACCAACTGTGAAAATTTCAACTGTCCACCTATCACGGTTCATGAGATACAGCCTGGTGATAGACAGACTGACGGACAGCGGAGTCTTAGTAATAGGGTCCCGTTTTTACCCTTTGAGTACAAAACCCGAAAATTTACTAACACTTCCATGAGCGTGTCCATCTCGAGCGGAGTCAGCGACAGGCCGGCGGAGGACAGGCCGCGGTAGAAGTCCGCGCGCGGTATCACCAGCTCGTTGAGCGGGTCGAACTGCTTCAGGAAGTCCCGCGGCCGCAGGCCTTCCCGGACCATCTGTCAACACAGCAAGAGCTGATGTAAGTGACAAACAAAGACTACAACTTCTTGCAGGTGGTTCAGGGTCAGTTCAGACAGAGCCGAGCGCAGCGGAGAGGATTTTTTATGACACTCAAAAATAAACTTTAATTTTTTTTTATTTCATTTTAGGAAGACTTACAGCTTTAACACAAATTATATAGAAAAATAAAAATTTCCAAGTCATTTCCAAGTCTCCACAAGTAGAAGTAACATAGAAAAAAGAAGATCAAGAAATATGGAGAAGCAAGAACACAGTCGCCAGTGAAATACAATAATTACATTATTACAAGTAGCATTAGTAAATAGAAAAAAGAAATAATATACTAAGTATACATATAAAATATACATAGGGATAGAAAAATCTAAATACATAACTAGAATATAGAATATACATCGCGAAGATAGTTACGTATAACTAAATACAAGTGTATTGTGCATAGAAAACAAAAATACATCGAAGAACGGAAAAAAAAACTTATGTGCATAATACCTCCGGTTCGTGCTAGTCAAAAAAACCGTTACTGATTCGACGCCGTGCCGCAGGAATTGACGTAGTGAATAAATCGATGTCATATTCCTCACATAGATTATTGAAGATTTATTAGCATAAACTGCAAAACGCGGGATAAGTTTCGTCAAAAGGCTTTTAGCCCCGGGAGGACATAGACCAGTTTTGTGCTGCGTTACCTTTCCCTTGATCTTGGCGAGGATCTGCACGATGTCGGTCTGTAGCGGGTCGGCGTCGGCGTGCTTGGCGCGCGGCGGCGGCGGCGACGCCGAGATCGTCGCGCTCTCCACCGGCCGCTCCTCCATCTGTAACCACACCAATTGGTATTAACTTGACGACCTCCGTGGCGTAGTGGTCACCATGCTGGTCCGCCACCCAGAGGTTCCGAGTTCAATCCCCGGTCAGGGCAAGTTGGAAAATGGCCTTTTTCAAATTGTCCTGGGTCTTGGGTGTGTATCTATATATGTATTTGTTATTAAATATAGTATCGTTGAGTTAGTATCCCATAACATAAGTCTCGAACTTACTTTGGGGCTAACTCAATCAGTGTTATTTGTCCCTATATATTTATTTATAATTCCTGCGTTTCTGAGTGGGATCGATTTACTTCACCTTCTGGTGAAAATCGTACCTGATTATGACGTCACGCGAAATTTATATGCGCTGCATCTTCGTCATTATTTACATAATCTATGAGCCAAAAAAAAATAATTTCATTTCATTATAAATAAAATAAATAAATAAATAAAAATTGTTTATTGGGAAACTAGTTATCGATTTATATAAATTGCTGGAGCCTCCTTTTAAGCAAAATTATGCTTGTGCCAGGAGACTCCGCTCTTTCTTATCTCTAAGTTTTACATAGGTACCTAATAAACAAAAACAAAATCTTAGAATTAGACTATGGTTGTATGCCATTAATTAAAGTACTTAAACTTATGGACATGTTAATATTTACTAGAAGATATATAAATATGATATATATTATTATTATATAAAATATACGTATATTTATATGATGAAGTAATTAAATAAATGTGAATTTATTTAAATATGTGTATCTATGTATAAGTTAAGGTGAGATATATATGTTTAGGGGATGTCTATGTGTGTGTCTATATAGGGGAGTTATCGATAAATATTTCCAGTTCATCATAAGTTTTATTTTTTAGCCACGAAATTAAAGTTGTCTTGCACTCGTAGTATGGTTTTTTATATATTTGTAGAATATTATCGAGTTTATTATATATAAAAGCTGCTCGAGAATCAAGCTGTACTCTTGCAAATTTCGATGTAAGTGATGGAACGTGAGCAACATCTCGCCTTCTTTCTCTTTTACCCTCATTATCTGAGACATAAGGTAGGGTTTTATGTTTGTTTAACACCAAATGACAAATATATAGTTTCCTCACAGATAATAAGTCACTAAGTTTGTATAATTCAACAGTAGGAAACTTACGCATCTTAAAGTACATAACTTTTAGCAGTGTCCTTTGAGCTCGCTCCACCTCTAAAAAGCGAGTTTTTAAAGCACCACCCCAGACTCGAATACAGTAAGTAATAATCGATTGTACCAACGAGATATAAATATCATTTAAGAGTTTTTTCGGAACTATATGACGTAAGGTTTTGAATAACCATATAAATTTACGAATTCTATCAGTTAATTGTTCTATTTGGGGATACCAAGATAGTCTCTCATCTACAATTATTCCTAGGTATTTTGTTTGTTCAACTTTGGTTATTGCAGGACAGTTGCAGTCATAATTAGGTATTTTGCCACATGTGTGAATTTTTATGCTAAAGTCTTGATTTGGCTGCGTTGTGCTATTTTTAGAGAAACAAATATAATTAGTTTTAGATGTGTTAAGAGTTAGTAGGTTATTCTTAAGCCAGTTTGCGAGCCAGGCCATACCCTCTTCAGCGTTTTCACGAACTTCATTCCAGTTTAAACCAGTAAAGATGATTGCGGTGTCATCTGCATAGGTGATAATCTTGGCATTTTTGAGTGATTTTTTGCATAAATCGTTGATATAGATGAGAAAGAGGGTGGGACCTAGCACGCTACCCTGGGGTACCCCATATGTTACGTCTGTACTGTCACTAACAGTGTCATCATTCATTCGTCGCTTACATGTTACATATAAGATGACAAATATTGATAAACATTCAAGACGCAGGACAATTTGAAAAAGGCCATTTTCCAACTTGCCCTGACCGGGGATCGAACCCGGGACCTCCAGGTGGCGGACTAGCATGGTGACCACTACGCCACGGAGGTCATAATTATCAGTATCTTTGTGAATTTTTACTTTGCTAAAGGAAAAAATATGGATTCATTATTTTTGGATAATCTAGTTGACGGACTACCTAAATGAAATGCTTATTGAGTTTTTTTTTTTCCTATTATCCTATTATTGGCACCTTGTTCGGGATAATAACAAATCGAGTTTTAGTTTTAGTTAACTATCTTAAAGACAATAAAGTCTGGCTTGTGCTTGGCGCGGGTCTCTCTTAAAGGTTTGTGTACTCAGAAATGGTCATAATCTGGTACATTAAGTACATACTGAATTTACAACTTGATTTGACATTATTTCAAAATTTCGACATTAAAAAAATTAATTTAAATTATGACAACAAACAATGTATACTCTGTCCACATATCAACTATAAATATTAATTTCATTGTGAGTTGACGTTCTTGGAGAAAATGCTGCAGTGCAGTTTGTTACCGCTTCTTCTGCACTAACGCTTTGGAGGCGGCAGTAAACTTAGCTCTAAGTAACTTTTTGACGTCAACAATTATTGTGCAATAAAACAAAGTGACAATTATTAAGAGATATTATAAATATCCTATGATAATAAAGATATATTTGAATTGAATTGAATTGAATTGAAAAAGTTAATTTATTTTTAAGTCAAGCTAATAATTAATCATTTTAACAATAATTCAAATAGTCCTGCAGTTTTGTTCAACGGCGGCGGCGGTTAGTGTCAGCCTTTCTACTTCTAACGTAAGAACATATTCAGCGATGTTGTAAGTATTCAACATGCTCAGAGCAAAGGATCACCTCGTCGAGCAGCCGCACGTAGCTGAAGCCGCAGTCGTCGAGGTAGCGCTCCTCGAGCGCGCGCACCTGCGCCGCCGTGGGCAGCACGCCCAGCCGCGCCAGCACGCGCCGCACTTGCGCGCGCGACACGTGCCCGTTGTTGTGCCTGTCACACCAACGAATGACTTCAACCTCGTAGTTTAAACGATTTCAGTTCATTTGCGCAGTCAAATGCTGCAGTACAGAAAATGCTGCAATACAGTTTGTTACCTCTTCTTCTGTACTTACGCTTAGGAGACGGCAGTAAACTCAGCTGTAAGTCAAGAGTCCGACGTTAGCCACTACCTATTATTAAATCGAAAGATAAAATTGACAATTGATATCTACAAATATCCAAAGATAAATAAATGATTTCTGGTTTTTGACTTTTGTTCTTACAGCCCTTGTTTGCAGTTTACAGCTGTTACTAAGAAAAACATGATCCAGCTTCCTGTGACCTACCTACGTCATGTTCATCAATTTTGTTCGCTTACGGATCATGCTCGGCGAAGGCGGGGCGCAGGTCGATGGCGCGCTCGAGGCAGGCGGCGCGCACCCTGAGCAGCGCGCGCTGCGCCAGGTCCAGCGCGGCCGCGCCGGGCCCGCCGCGCTCCTCCGCCGACCCCACCGGCGGCAGCTCGCCCACCGCCGCCGCGGCCGCCCCCTCCGTCACATTCGGGTGCTTCTCGAGCTCCTTTATTGCGAACACTGCACAAAATGGGTTGTTACTTTGTTTATTATCTCGTTTACAACTCCATTCCTGTACGAGTAAAGATCACAGCAGACTAATCAACTCAGAAACGGCTCGACATCGTATCGCCTTCCGGCGCGCCGTCCACCAGGCGTCAACCTGACGTAAGCACGTAACCAAACTGGATCAGCTTCGGTACGTCGACTCGGCTACGGCTAAGCGACGCCGCACTTACCGCTCGCCGACCGCTCTGGTCTGGCTGGCACCAGATCATTTTGAATACAAACTTGAAGCGTAGCGCACGGTTATGTACCGGTTCGGAGAGGCGTAAGCGCGTGGACGACGAGCAGTAAGCGCGGGGACCACAAGTTGACCGACCCGCAAAGCGGTTCGTGAGTACCCTAGGCGAGACGATTACATTACGAATCCGAATAAAGTGCGTTGCAGGTACGGAGTTTCTTACAAAGAATACCGAACTGCTCGAGTTGATACGTTTATCTTCCGTTTATGAGTTGATAAGTCTGCTGTGACCTTTAATTTCCATTAAAAAATCCTGTAGTAACCAGGAACAAAGACAAGTAATTTCATACAATAACGCTTTCAAGGCCCCAAAAACTGATTGACTGACTGACTGATTAAATTGATTTAATTAACAGGAACGGTAATAATGCTCTGTATGACGTAGTGCTGAAATATTCATGAGCACACTGATGACTATTCCTTTATTAATTGACCACTAAATTTAGAATCATACACACCCACAATAGGTTTTTCGTCGATAGTTGAATCAAGTTTTGAGTAATTTGTCAGGCTTTGGGTGTGGTACCCGGAGTCTCTTTGCGTATCTAAATCAGGATCGGTATCCGCAGCGGAACAACTGTCAGAGTCAGAAGTGTCAGTGAAGAGTGGAGTCGCGTGAGGATCAGGGAGCTGCCGTGGCACTGCGTCGACCAAACTGCTCCAAGAGCCGAAAACCGCTGGGGAAGAAACGATCTAGACTGACGATCGATGGCGTCCGTCAATACCAGCAACGATGTGTGATAGCGACGAAGAGTATTGCCAAGTTATATTAAAAGGACGTCTCTAAATAGTTACAGGTAGTACAGGACAGGACGGTGCTATACTAACAAAGAAAGTCGATGGTCATTGCAATAAAAGCAGATAGATCGGCTAAAAAAAAAAGAGTTCGAATTAATTATAAAACGTTTAAGAGACGCGTTAGCCACCTTGCTGCATATCATCTTGTGTCTACTTGATTGTGGATTTGTGGGAAAGTTTGAACAAAAGGAAATCTTGTTTTTAAACAATCAGTGAGTCACAGTAAATTCGTCGTACCCTGATCGCAGTCGTCCTCGAAGGTGCGCCAGCAGATGCGCTCCTTGTCGTTGGGGTCAAGGTAGTGCCGCATGATGCAGAGCATCTCATTCTGGTCCATAATCGTACCCAGTCCTATGGCGTCCATGGCGCGCCGAAACTGCTGCGGGGCGATGCGGCCGCAGTTCAGGGGGTCGTAATCCTGAAGAAAGAGCAGGTTAATTAAAAATATAAATTGTCAATCTCCCATATGAAAAAGCAAGAAAACAGAATTTACATTCGAATATTTGATGAAGGATTTTTCATATTGTCAGATTTCGTCATCACACTAAACATACGTCTGGTCATGTTTTCTCAAATAAATATAGGTAGGTACGTCACCAAAAACCCTTACTTAAAAAAATTTGGTGACTATATTCAGTTTAGGGCGACCCTCCAAATCCTCGCTTGACGCTTTAGTTGATACCGTAAGGCTGGCGGTCAAACTTCTAAAGCTTATAACGAGTAAATAATAAGAATCATTTAAAAAATATTTTTACAGTGCGTTTTTTTTTTTTTTTTTTTTTCTTTTCTTGTTGTTGGCGATTAAACTTCGTTGAAGCTTATTTTGCCAGTGTCCAGTTAACCAATGGCGCCAATCTTCTCATCCAATTATAAGGTTCAAGTGAGGAAATAGGTTTTACAACTTTCGAGTACGGATGGGAGTGGGAATGAGGACTAGGCGGTATTGAGGAAACTAGGGCAATATATACTTAAATTGTCATAAAGATGGATATGTAGGTAATAAAATTGATATAGTTAAAATGAAATGTCATGAAATAAGAGAAAAGAAACAAGAGCTTTAGTATATTTGGAGTCAATAAAGGAAAGGATAGTAAAGGAGTCACAGGGAAGAGGAGCACGGGATTCTATAAGGAATTCATAAAGTGGCTTAGAGTCATACTTGGTACATCTGAATAAAAGATGATCAACGTCGCCTTTTTCGGCTAAAGAACAATCACATATGGCTGAATCAAAGACACCGATTCGGCGTAAGTGACTGGGAACACAGCAATGGCCAAATCTTAGTCTAGATATGGTAGATGTCACCTTTTTGCTTAAATGAAATTTAGAAAACCAGGGCTTTAAACAAAGTTCAATATGTAAACGTCGATAACGCTCCCCTTTAAACAAACTAGATTTTTCCCAATCAGAGTACCACTCTTTTAATAGATTCTCACGGGGTAATTCTAAAAGGTCTTGGGTATACATTCTATTATTTTCAGTACAACCCTGCACTTTTGCTAATGCCGCCAGCTCATCTACAAACTCATTACCTTGAATGCCTGAGTGACCAGGTATCCACGCTAAAGTGACGAACAAATTTAAATCATGGCATTCCTTTAGTTTATATTTAATCTCAAGTGAAAGAGGACAAATTGATTTCTTCTTAAATGGTGATAAAAGAGATTGGAGCAAGCTCAAAGAGTCAGAAAATATATAAGACTTCTCAATTTTGTTTAAAATAATATATTTAATACATTCGAGGACAGCCATTCCTTCTCCCACAAAGTTTGAGCACAAATGTGAATATTTATAAAGATGGAATTGACCTGTTGAGTGTCTTAAAAAAGCTGCACCAACACTATGATCACTTGGGGTTAAAGATTTAGAAGCATCAGTATAAAATATTTCAGAGTTAGGTTCCAGATGATTAATAAAAGAGTTAAGTTTCGAGTTCGCACTGCTTGATCCTTTCTGTATGTCGAGGGACAGCTTGACATCCGGTTTAAATATCAAAATTGCATAGTCAAATGAGAAAATAGGGTGACAATCATATTTGTGTACAGAGCAATTAAGGCCTTCAAATCTTCTGTAACTAGCAACCAAATGAGGAATTTCCTTTTTACGCCAGTAAGTGTTTTGCCTATGCATGACTTCACTAAGAACTCGAAGTTTTAAATTTAATGGGTGGTTTTGATATTCTTGAATTTTATATATAAACCTATCAGAAAGATATTGTCTACGAAGCCATAATGGAGGTTCCGAGCATTCTATTTGTAGGGCATTTGTTGGTGTACTCTTCATTGCACCAATGACTATTCTGAGACTTTTATATTGCAATAAATCTAATTTATGAAGAGCTTGTTTGTGTTCTAGACAAACAGTTATAAATCCAAAGTCAAATAAACTTCTAACTAATGCATTGTACATTAATCTAAGAACACTAGGATGTGATCCCCACCAAACTCCACTTACCGCTCTAATAATATTAATGTTCTTTTCACATTTTGCAATGACATTCTTAATATGAGCGTTACCATTCATACCGGAGTCAAAAATACGACCAAGAAACTTAGCATCTTTAGAAACCGGTATACTTTCATCCTCAACCGAAACGTTCACAGTCGGAATTACCCTTTTACGCGAGAATACAACTATTACACTTTTGGATTTAGACAATGAAAGATTATGTTCGGTGAGCCATGTAGATAAATTATTTAGCGAAACATTAAGATTATCTGTTGCTTTCTGAATATCCAAGTCAGAAGAGTAAATTAAGACATCATCTGCATATTGTAGAATAGAACATGAAGAAGGATCAACGCTCAAATTAAGGTCATAAGTATAAATATTATACAAAAGAGGACTGAGAACCGACCCCTGAGGGACGCCCTTCCATATGGTCCTCTTTTCTTCCTCAAAACCAGGAATATGAACAGAAATTGTTCGACCTGAGTATAAATTAAATATAAAATTAGCATATTTTGTTGGTATTCCTATTCTTTGCATAATGTCGCCTAACAATAATAAGTCGACATTATCATAAGCAGCATGAATATCTAGAAAGGCCGCAACAACCGATTCTGACTTAGAAAAAGACAGAAGAATATCTGTGGTAAGTATAGCATGACTATCAGATACACTTTTGCCTTTGCGGAACCCAAATTGAGAAGAAGACAAAAGTTTATTATGCTCTAAATACCATTCAATTCTCTGTTTAATTAAATGTTCTGATATTTTGACTAGAACGGATGATAGAGCAACAGGCCTAAACGAAAGGGGGTCATTAGCGTCTTTATTAGGCTTCAAGATTGGAATTATTATCTGGTGCTTCCATGAAGAGGGAATGATACCCGTATCCACTATTAAATTTATTAAAGTTAGTAAATATGTCAAAGTGTCTGGTTTCGAATTAATTATAAAAGAATAAGGAATGCCGTCAGAGCCAGGAGTAGAATCAGATAATCTACTCAAGACTAATTGGAGCTCTGATAAAGAAAAAGGAGATGTTAAACTATTATTACAATTGTCAGACACAGAATAAAAATATGGTAATTGATTGAAATTGGGAACAGTACTAGGAGCAAGATTGTTCAAAAAGGGACGAACCCAATCTACAGAAGTTGAATTTCTAGTGGGGGATACAGTGGAAGCTCTAAACCTTCGTATATTTTTCCAAATTAAAGAAGATGGTGTATCTGGAGAAAGATTTGAACAAAAACGTTTCCATCCTTCTTTTTTCTTTTTACGTAGAAGTCTCTTAGTAGCCGCTTCGGTATTTTTATGTTGTAAATAGCTGTTCATATCCATAAAGTTTTTATTGCATTTCTCTGCTTCATTTCTTTTCACGATAGCTTCTGTGCACTCTTTGTCCCACCATGGAGGAGAAGATATTTTCTTTCTAGCAACATTTTTTTTAGGAATGTGTTTATCTGCCGCTGTCAAATATGTTGTGATGAGGTTATCATACGCATTGTTTATGTTTTTAGGATCTGTATACGGATCGGGAAGACTAGGAAGAGATTCTATATTTTCCTCCACAGCTTGGCTAAAGGGCTCCCAGTCACAGTTGTTTAACCTATATTTAAAAAGTGGGGGTAATGGGGTGAAAGATCCAGATTTACCAGACGGTAATGACAACAGTATAGGGTAGTGATCACTGCCGTGGGTCAGCGGTAAACATTCCCAGTTAAGAAGGGATGACAAATTGGGTGAGCAGAGGGATACGTCAACATAGCTTAGTGCTTGCCCTGGTATGGGGCGTCGTGTCGGAGAGCCATCATTTAATACACATAAGTTGTGTTCATTTATAATATCCATCAACCCATTTCCTATGCCGTCGTCGTTAGGGGCACCCCATAGGGAATGGTGAGCATTAAAATCTCCTATTACTACTATTGGCGTAGGAAGGGAATCAATAATGTTATTTAATATGGGAAGAACAGATAAATCTTTTTCAGAAATATAAATAGACAGATAGGATACCTCACCTACTCGGGCGGCTACTGCTTGTAAAGTATTGGAGTTGAAAGAAGGAATAGGCAAAGAAGAGAAAGTGTGATTCTGGCGTATTAAAAGGGCAGCACCACCATAACCATCAGTTCTGTCATGGCGAAGGATATTGAAACCAGGGATGTGGAAGTTACTCTTGGGAGGTAGCCAAGTCTCTGATATAGCAAGTAGAAATAAATTATGTGTGTTAATTAAATTGATTATTTCATGTTTTTTTGAAACTATACTTTTACAATTCCACTGAAGGACTTGATCCATGTTTAAAAATATTAAAAATTGCAACTGATATTTGGTTAATAAGTGGGAGAGCAACGTGTTCAGGTAAGTTGGAGTTAACAATAACATTTATCAGTGTTGATAACAACTGATTAATGTCATCTGTAGAGGGTAATGCATCCTTGCTGCATTGCTTAAGTGCAGATCCTGTAGCGCTTTGACTGTTGTCAAAACTAATAGAGCGAATTAGTGAGTCATGTTCTTGTTTATCATACCCTTTAGAGAGAACAGGAGCTGGCTTATTCTTCTGAACAACTGTTTTTTTGTAAGATTGGTGGTTTGAGCTACTATAATTATTAATATGGGAGGGAGATGGTGGTGCTGATGATGTGGAAACAACTTGTGAGTAAGATTTACTTACTATAGGATATAATTGGGATGCTTCTTGGTAGGAGATAGGGTTCTGCGACATATGTTTTTTAATATTTACCTGCCTAGTAAACTCAGGGCACGACTTGTTTGTTGCCATGTGGTGTCCGGCACAATTGGCACACATAAAATCAGTGACTGTACAAGCAAGCGCACTGTGTTCTCCACTGCATTTGTTGCATCTTGGTTTGCTCCTACATTGTGCACGGGTGTGACCAAAGCGACAACAATTGAAACATTGTATAGTTGGGTAAATATATGGTTCTACTGGGATACTAGAGAAGAAAGAAAAAACTCTTGGGGGAAGGGCCTGCCCATCAAAGGTTAATACTACAGATTGAGTAGGAGTCCAGGAAACTGCATCTGCATTGACAGATCTTCTGCTCAATCTACGGGTTTTAATAATTTGGCCATAACCTTCTGGGATTTGAAGGTTTTCTAGAATATCTTCATGACTCCACTCTACAGGGATACCTTTTATCAACCCCATTTTGCAAATGTTGTATGTTGGAATGACTACTCTATATGATGAGTTGTTACTCATTAGATTTAAAAAATTGTTAGCGTCAGTATGTGATTTGAAAGAAACTGATAGCCGATTACGCCCTACTCTTTTGATTCCATCCTGAATAATGTTTCCCATTTTGTTTTTCATCAAAAAATTGCCAAATTTTAGGGGATGTACTGAGATATTTGAATTGGGCTCAGACACTAAGGTGACATGTACCATATATGGACCAGAGTCTTTTTCATTATATAATTTCCTATATATAGGTGATTCTTGTGACAATATAGGGGTTATTGGCGCAGGCTCTGGAGAAGGCTCTATAGACATAACATTTTTTTTCGAACAGGATGCTACTGTCTTTCTACAAATATTGAAATTTTCCGCTAGAGCCTGTTGAAAGGGCCGCAGAGATTGCCTATCAATTTTGTTTTTAAATGGAGTATTTACCAATTTCTTTTTCTTATTGTTATTATTTTTATTTTTTACACTTACAAATTCAGCCACATCTGTTAAATCAAATTTATCGCAAAAAAAAACCGGTTGACTGAATTTGGTATTGGTAGTATCATCATGACTATCAATATCAGGATCGGGAGGATCCGTCCCCGGCTCCAAATCCATCCTAAAAGTACTTACCACTACTTATAAAATATAGATCTACTTACAATCTAGTATATACACTACAATATTTACAAAATTTATATAGAAATATACAATATTAAATTAAAAAGAATATGAGAAAATTTTTTAGACCGCCCTTTTGAAAAGCCCGCCAAAAAAACCCTACCCCTTTGCCTGTCTGTGCCTGCAACTCAACAGTGCGTTCTGTAAACTTTGATAATAATTTTGGCATAGACAAACATTTTATAATTTTTTTAGAATAAGTAGCATAAAACCGCGTCACGAAATAAGGTAATCGCGTCACTTTATAATACGAGTGTTTGCTACTTCGTGATATTGTCGAATTAGTAACTTTTGGTATTGCTGATTTTAGTTGCTTTAAATAAATTATGGAAATAAAGATTATACAAATGTAGTCCAGGTATCAGTTAAAGTAAAGAATAAAGATTCTTATGACCGAAATTCGACATATGTTTTGTTCAGTAGAATTTCCGTAATAGTAATAAAGTGTGAAGGTTACCTAAATTTCTATTTTACTATGGAAAATGGGCATTAGTAGTAACAATTCACATTTGTTCAGTATATTTTTCGTTTATGATCGATAATAGTTTTTATATACAGAAAAACCTAAGATTGTCATGAGACGCTAAGTGACCTAACAGAAGTACGCATTACTAGCGCTTTCGCAAGTTTAGTGATTCTTGGTGTGGTCATCACTTAGATTGGTGACCAATATTTTTATCCAGCAAGCTCAGTCCATACTTACTAATAATTTTGATTTCGTTCGGTGCACAAGGCTTTTAAATTACGATATTTAATTATTTTTGACAAATTGAATAAAAATCCAGATTTTTCATAAAATTATTTACATAAAATATTTACGAGCGTTGAAATAGGATGCCTAAATTCACGAATTTAAAAACATAATCAAATTTTATGACGAATTAAAGTGCAAACAGGACGTTTACATGTATATTAATTAAAAATTAAATACGACCAAACAAATATACTGAATGCTATCGTAAATGGGGAAATATCAATATGTATGTGAAAAATACTTTAGAAGAAATATCTTTGTAAGATTTTTTTTAAATTGTCAAACTCGTACCATCCTTAAACTCACCAAGTATGATGCTCTTACTGTCCAGTTGTCTATTTTTATTATTCAACTCCGCATGTACTCGTAGGTATGTTTAGAAAGTTTCTTACCCTGAAGAACTCTGAGACCCTGACCCTCCTCTGCAAGACGAACTCCTGCACGCGTAACATGAGCTCGACGAGCTGGCGCGAGGGCCGCGGCTGCTGCAGCACGGGGTGGAACACGTCGGTCTGTCCCAGCGGCGCCGTCGACAGCCCCGCGTCCACCTCGGGCCGGGACAGCTTCGGCAGGCTTGTGTCAATCACCGCCGCCGGGTTCTCGTACGCCTGTAATATTCGTAGGCATAGCCACCTGTCAATATTCTCGTTTTTATATTCCCGATTCTCGTTTTTATCAGCTTGCTAAGAGTAGAGTTGGGTCTTGTGAAATCAAGCTCTGTCTACCTCGTAAGATATTAAAGATACATAATCTGTCTGAAATGTAATAAGTATATCTATCTGAAAAATCATGGCATAAAATGATCTAGACAAATAACGTTATGCCACTGGCTTAACGATTCAACTCATTAATGGCAAAATAAAATGACAAATGGTATTAATCTGAATCTTTTTATTTTAGCCTTTTTAGGGTTCCGTAGTACCTACAAGGAACCCTTATAGTTTCGCCATGTCTGTCTGTCTGTCCGTCCGCGGTTTTACTTAGAGACTATAAGTACTAGACAGCTGTAATTTAGTATAGGTATGTATTTTAATCATGCCGAAAAGTGGTTAAATAAAATACTGAAAAAAAAATTTTACCGTAGCTCCCTTTACAAGTAAAGTAAGAATAATTTTTTTTTATTCTTGACAAACCCATCGTGTGGGGGGTATTGTTGAATAGGTCTTTCAAAAATATAGTGAGCTTGTGATCATTATTTATCGATTTAGGGATTCGGTTCTGAAATATTTGGTTTTATATTGCAAATTTTTGTTAGAGTCAGGTGTCCCCCCCATCTATCTATTAAACGGTTATACATGGACATATGAAAAAATTCACAGCAGTAGTATATATAACGAAGTTTAAAGGAAGACTGACTTATAAAATGTACTCGGAAAAGGAAAAGTTCATACAAATTCAATAGAAAATTAGTTTTAAGACGTTTTTAGTGGCGTGAACTCAAAGTGGGCATTCGCAACTACGGAACCCTACACTGCGAGTGGCCCGACACGCACTTGGCCGGTTTTTATTACTTCCACCGAATGATGAAGTTAATACTTTCGAGTAAGGGAATGTTTCCGAAAGATAAAATGGCCATAAAAACTATACCAACACAGACAAACTGTTAATAATCTTACCGGTCCCAATCCTTGGATGCCTTCCTTTTTGACGGCCTCCACAGCTTTGAGGAACTCCACGTAGTCGAGGGTATAGGAGTCCTTGATGAACTTGCGCACGAGCAGGTTGAAGTCCTCGGCGGACACCAGGATGCCGATGTAGTTGAGGATGCGCGCGAAGTGCGCGAAAGTTATACGACCGTCGTTTTTAGCAACCTGCCAGAGTCAAAATATTTGTTTGAAGATTTTGTCATTTTTCTATGGGACCATTTGAGGAAATTATTAAGTAGGTGTCTGTAGTATAAAGAACTGCAGAATAACTTTGATTTTTTGTTTCAAAGAAATAATTTGCAAGTCTTTAACCTCATTTCTTCCACGTCATTTTACCATCTTAAAATAATTGAATGTCTTTAGTAGAAGTGTTTAGGTTCTAATATATTACTATCTGAAACACCATGAACACCTCGTTATAGTGCCATGCAATAGTTGGGGAAAATCACAAATGAGGCATGTATACATCTACTTTGTTTGTTAATTAATCTATAGCTGTATTGTATTCGGTTAAGCCTGAAATAACGAGCTGTATTAAAAAATAAAAAATAATTGCTTGCTTTGTTTTTCGTGTGTGTAAGTGGCCAACACTAGTGTCAGATTTTTTAAGCTGCCTAAAGGCATCTGACATAGCTTGACGACTGCCATACAATAATGACAGCCGGGACCAACGGCTTACACGTGCCTTCCGAAGCACGGAGGAGCTTGAGAAATTTTCATGCCACTTACACTTTTTTTGGCTGCTGCGACAGTCAGCTGCAACGTCAGTCCTCCTTGGGGAGGTCCCTTACTACATCCATAGCAATGGTCCTACTCGTATTCCACCACATGCCCATACTTGTATACTGACCAATTCATAATCTTGGAAATATGGTTTGAGAGGCAGCTCGCGGGCGGCGATGGTGGCGAGCAGGCAGCAGAGGCGGCGCATCTGCCACTGGTCGAGCTTGTGGCAGGCGGGCTCCGGCGGCGGCGGGCAAGCTTCCAGCAGGCAGTCCGCTGAGGTCTTGTCGCGCCCGCCCGCGTCTGCCACATACATGGAGCGTAAACGGATTATCATTCACCATTTCAGCCACATAACGTCCACTGCTGAACATAGGATTTCCAAAATGACAGATGTAAAGCGACCTGCATCCAGCATTTTCTAGCGACCTTGTAGGTGGGTGTCAAATAATCGATGTCATCATCGAATCAGAAATGGTTAAAGTGACGGAATTTCCGAGAACTTTGTGACATAGGTACCTATTTGGAACTTCTGCAGCTGGTATTGATTCTTGTAGTTAAGGTTACGATACAATTGTACCACCAAGCTATTACGATAATTATGTGTAACTAGGTACGCATAATCATAATGATCGATACATACATATTCTCACGCCTGTTTCCCACTGGGACAGGCAGATACTAAAGACCTCCACTTGCTACGATCCTGACAGTCCTCTTTCGCTTTATCTACACTCATCACTCTTCATGCACGCCCGCTAGTTACAGGTACATACACACATTCGCTTTGTAGACCCTTTTAGTAAATCTCCTTTCATCCATCCTTTCTACATGCCCGAACCATCTCAACATTTCTTTCTTAATGTTTGAAACAAAATACATCTTTCACACCCCTCCCTTATGTTATGAAATCATTTCTAATCCGATATTTCAGAGTAACATCACACATACTCCTCGGCGATCTCATTTCAACTGCATTTATTGTACTCGTAGTTAATTAACTACGTACTTTTCCTGTCATACCCAACTCTTACTTCCATACACAAGCTACATTTATTTATTTATTAATAAAAACTTTCTCGATCCACAATATACAATCACTTAGCGGACTTAGCGTTTTCTTCCAGTCAACCATAAGGATAAACAGAGATTGTGTTGCGCCGCAAAATAATTACCTAAATAAATCCAACACCTAATAAATATACCTACATTTATTATATACATACATAAACATACTTACAATCTATAATATATAAATAATGAATGATGATGGTGAAAATGAAAGGGGAAGATAAGAGTGTGCTTTTCTTTTAAAAGAAAATTTTGTAGAAATGTCGTTTATGTCAACGTGTTACCTAAACCTTCCAGAGACCTAAAGCTAGTAGGATATTTGTCATAAAATTAAAGCGATGTAGAGTGCGTTATCAACACTCCATTATGAACAGTCAAACGTGGTGTGCAGTAAGGGGCAGCAAAGAATAAGGACTAGTACTCACGTAAAAAGTCTTACTTAGAAAAGAAATTCAAATAAATATCTACTCAATGTGGTTAGCGCTATTGTTTAATTTTGCCCGCGTCAGAACTCCTCACCACTTCGTTTAGATACCTAGACATCCATTGGAAGTCAATTTCATTCTTATTACTCTGGACAAACGATTCATGTAACTGAATTTTCCCCTTCATAGTGGTCGCCGCGCGCGTAATAATAATGTAGGTATATTCGATACCTAAACGGGGAGTGACACAGGCCTGGCGGCAGTAAATTTAGTTGTAAGTAATGATCTGACGTCAACAACAACCTATTATGAAATCAAAAGAAAAAATGATAATTATCAAGTGATACAAATGTCCAAAGATATTATAGAATAAATTATTTTTTACTTTTTTTTCGACTTTTTGCTATGTCACTGTCGTCTTGTCGTGCTGTCCATAAAGGAATGCAGTGCCCCATTCATTTGATTTTTCGCATTCACTCTTCTTGCTATATCACTCTCGTGCTATCCATTTCTTGTAAACTTACATCCCGAATAAACAAACTCTTCCACTTGCTTCACTATACACCCATTTACCACAATATTGCATTCTGATTTCTGTTACACATTCATCCCTCTCGAACCCCATTACTTTCGTTTAACTTACATTCATTTTCATTCCCATTTTCTCCAAAGCTTCATTAAAACCAGTTACCATTTTCTGACAATTAAATGCTCGATAATACGAGGAAATACTTAGAAGGCACTTATATGATAATATTTATCAGTGAGTGAAGCACTGAAGTACTTCTTTGAATATGAATTTCCATCAAACATCCTACTCGACTCTGTGATAAGATATATATTAAACTTTTAACTATTTGTCGTGCGTGCTCGTGTCATATAGGGAAATCCCACAAAGTTACAATATTAGATTAAGATTGGTTTTTAGGGTTCCGTACCCAAAGGGTAAAAACGGGAACCTATTAGTAAGACTCCGCTGTCCGTCTCTCTGTCACCAGGCTGTATCTCATAAACCGTTTTAGCTACACAGTTGAAATTTTCACAGATGATGTAGATATTTCTGTTGCCGCTATAACAACAAATACTAAAAACAGAATAGAATACATATTTAAGTGGGGCCCTCCCATACAACAAACGTATTTTTTTTAAATAGTGGTACGGAGCCCTCCGTGCGCGAATCCGACTCGCACTTAGCCGTTTATTAAATTATAGCGCTTTGAATGGGACTTAGCATAAACTTTTTTTTTTGTTGATTTTTATTTTATCTGTTGGGTCCAACGTTCCGATCATTTGCAGAGAGACCTATAATAGACCTGTTTTTTATCAGCTTTATATCTAAAACCGCTAGAAAAGCTATGTTAAAATAATCTTTGTAATCATATCTGTTAAAATCATGGTTAAATATGACAAATTTATTAGCTACTTGTACTTAGAAAGGTCTCCCACTTGATCACTACTAACTTTTATAACCGAGATCGCCTGGGGGAAATTGCTTGGCGATAAGATTGCCTTTTTTTTACGCGTTTTCTCATTTTTAAGAAACTTACCGATTACCGATATTACCTGTTTACCGACATGACTTACTTGTTTTATGTTATGTGTTGGTAACTTTACTAAATGTTTTTCTTCCCTCGTTTTGAATAACGAAAAAATAAATTTAAATATAATTATTATGTAGGTTTATTTGTTTATATATTATGATATGAGGCATTAAAAATTCTGGGACTCTGATATTAGGTTTTTAAAACATTGCGGCGTGCAGAAGTTGGGGAAGTCAAGCAAGGTGGCTAGGGTCACCTTCTCCGTGCACGAGCTGGCACAGCTGGTGGTAGAGCACGCGGCCGTCCTGCGCGCGGAAGTAGTCGGCGAGCTGCGCCACCTCGGCCTCCGAGAGCCCCACCACGGCGCGCAGCGGGCCCGCCAGCACCGACACGAACTTCGACTCTGAAACACCATTTTTACGTTTACAGAATTATCCTCGTTCATAAAAAAATTACAACCGTTTGCTTAAACAATTTTAGATAAAACATGTCTTGTCCCTTTCCCTCTTTTCAATATTTGACATTGAAAGAATAAGACAAAACATATTTTTACTAAAAACGTTTGTAATAAATTTACTGTACATTACAAAGACAACATACGACAGAGCAAATATACAAAGGCGGACTTATTCCATGTAGGGATCTCTTCCAATCAACCTGCGATAGATTGAGAGGATATTTACTCCATTCTTTACAAAAAAGGCGGATATTTTGAAAAAAATTCAATGGGACACCTGATAAGTCTGCCCAATAAAAAAAAGGAATTCCCGAATCGGTCCAGGCGCCTTCCAATAATAGGTGAACAAATACATAAAAAAGATTTCGACGAATTGATTACCTCTTTCTTTTTGGAAGTCGGTTTAATCAATGCAACATTTCAAAATTAATGTCATTTTAAACGCTCAATCATTTGCCAAAGACTAAGTTGTAAAAAAAAAGAACGAAAACAAATTAAATGTACATTTCTTCAATTGTAAATGTAGATTGAAATAATATGAGCGCACTGCACAATTTTAAAACATGAACTCTTTCAAAACCATATGATATTATAACAGAAGAATAACATAACATGAATACTTTCTACGTAATATCCTAATACACGAATTTCTACAATATGTATAATACAAGTAAAGTTAAAATTTGCTCCTTTGAACTGCGGCGATACGGACTCGGGTTCCGAAGTAGCACAGCTAAGGAAGAAAAATCATTCTTATGAATTTATGAAGCCTTTCTTTTTCCATACTGATATTATTTGTGTATGGCTGGCGAGTGGTGAGGCGGCGCTGTCTCACCGGAGATGAGCGAGTTGCCCTCGGGGTCGAGCGGCCGGTACCAGTCCCACAGGTTGAGCCCCACGCGGAACGCCGCCGCGCGGATCTTGTTGCACGTCTTCCATACGTCCGCCAGACGAACTATCTGCCAAGTGATCGGATATTTATTTATTTTATCTTGTTTGGGAAATAAACAGCTACATAATCATTAGTAACAATAAACTTGAGTACTGCAAAAACCAATCAAGTTTCCTTAGATAACTTATACAGAAATACCGAACAGACTGTTAACAAATTAAGAGAGAAAAAAAGTGTGGCACTCGGGAATTACCGCGGTAAAGCTATCGCAAAGCATTTTTTATCAACTTATGCAATTATAATTATTTATTTATTGTATATTTATGCAGTATTTTTTTTTCTTTCATATAAATTCAAGTTTTTCTTTGATATTAATTCAAGTTACATTTTTTGAGCGTGGTGACCAATAAGAAAACATTTTTTTTTCTTTTATTGTATAAATGAGAATTGAATATCGTTTAAAATATTTTTATTATCTTACAATACATGTAGGTTATTCAGGAATTTTTATTATGAGCAGTTAGCAGCTAGTCTAGATGCATACGTCTAGTCGCACCGTCGCACGCACACAAACACCGTGCTGAAGTATGCCGAACTGAAACTACGTTAGACGAGGGGTGTTAGGTTTTATTTTCGTTACGGATTTTTTTGATTCAGTCGCCGCGCTCAAAGCCCGCGATAAAAGCTATGCAATAGCTTAAAATAATAAGAAGTGGGTAGTTAGTGGGTAGTAAGCTAAAACTAAATTTTTACTTAAGTTATAACTATATTTCAAGAGTCAGCACTCAGCGACCTGATTCCCCTTTTATACAATATGTAACAAAAACCCTGTCCTATCTTTGTAGGAGCAACTTATGCTTGAAACTCGAAAACAATTGACATTTTCATACAACAGTTTTGGCCGGCTAGGCAATTAGTATGAAAATGTCGATTTTTCCTTCGAGTTCCAAGCATTGGTCTCATAGAAAAAGTTGTTTATTTTGACGGTCTGAGTTGCTTCAACTAGGATCGGACAGGGTTTTTGTTACGTATTGTATAAACCAATAGACGGCAAATATATCAATGACAGTGAATTATAATTATTATTATTATGACAAGCACGATAAATGAATGCATTTATTCATCATTAGACACCGCTATCTTGTCGCGCAGACGTCAGTTTTTTGTAGGGATTAAAACATTTAATTTATCGACTTCTTATACTCACCAAAAACCTTATACATCCTTTAGTAACACGGACGATTTAGAATTGTATACAGTTGTTTGTAATTATTGTGGGAAAATTACGTTGTTATAACTAACGCAAGCCCGTATTTTATCTTTTTTACCCATGGCTTTCATTTATCCCATTATTTTTTATCACATTTTTAACAGTTCCTATAGTCTTTGACTCATTGTCAGTGACATATATTATCTCACTGTGTACTAACCTTTCAAAGAGCTTTGATAAGGCGGAGAGGATAGAGATGGGTCGGTACTGCTCAACGTCTTGTTTGGAACCACTTTTATGAACCGGGATAATGTATGCACATTTTCACATATCGGGGAAGAAACCCTCTACTAAGCATTTATTATATATTATGTGAAGGGGCTTACATATGGTATTGGCCGACTATTATATTGATGACATCGTATACGTATGCGTAAATATTTCAGCTCAATCGGAAACCGGAAAGTGGGTATAATTTAACTCACAAGATTTGTGACGACAGACACGACGAGAAGACAGACAGACAGAAAACGGGAAAGGTGAATCAAAATAAAAGCTTCCAAAAAACAAAAGCTTGTAATATATTGAACAACTTCGTAGATTTGCTACGCGGGTTGGGTGCTACGCGGCCTACGAGCCCGCGCGCCTACGAGCTACCAACCGATTGCCAAACGTTGCTCGGTTGTATCGTCGATGCTTGCACCACTTTGCAAATACTACTTCCTGTCACTAGTTGTTCGCCCTGAACTATAAACGAGCCCCCCTCTTGAATCTTTATATTTTGTCCTTCATTACACCTTGTCTGAATTAGCAAAATTTCGCGGAACTTGCTTTATTGTTTTTAAACTTATTGAAGACTAAGTTTGGGTAAACTTTATCTTACAGTCAGTTTCCAGGAATTGTCTCAAACCTACCTGAAGTAGTGTAGTGTCAAAATGGTCAGAGGACTGATCTGTGTGGGTAATCCTACGACCAATGAATCTTGAATGAAGATTCTGTTATGGCTAAGTCCGCCTTTGTCAATTTACTCTTTATGTTGTTTTTTTTATGTAATTGTGTGTTTGTATAGTAGAATATTG
Organism: Acrobasis suavella; assembly: GCA_943193695.1. Taxonomy (NCBI): domain Eukaryota; kingdom Metazoa; phylum Arthropoda; class Insecta; order Lepidoptera; family Pyralidae; genus Acrobasis; species Acrobasis suavella. The sequence goes on from OW971940.1 coordinate 387,418, forward strand.
TCATAGTGTTAGTTGTCCCTACATATTTAATTATTTAATAAAGTTATTACAAAAACACAAACAAGATTCATTGGGTCGTTTGAGCTTTTTGAACTCTCTTTGGATAATTGAACCCTTAGTCGGTACCTAAGAAAAATAATATGTCTATGTTTATTTATGTATTTACTTACTGTTTCATGCATCCTGGTAAGCAAAATTATTTATTTTAAAATTAGAGAAAGGAATATATCGAGAAAACTTGAATTTTGAAAAAACTAGACTTAACCGGCAAAAATTTAGAAAATTACTGACATATTTGACGGTTTCAGATAACCATAGATTTTTTATGTGTGGGTGTCAAATGTCCTTCTAAAATAACATATCAGTGTGGCACTGAAAATGATTTGAACTTTTTACAAATTAACTTCTTCACTGCTAACAGAGAAAAAACTTTGAATGTGCCCACCATAGACCTAGATTTTTTTTACTAACTGCTTCTCTTTCCATGTATCGTAAAAACCGATTGAGGTAATGGGCGAAAATGCGAATTGTGTTAATAGGCGCAGATTGGGCTGAAATATTGCATGAGTATTCTTTCTTAGGTGGTTTAAGTAGGCCATAGGGAATTAAAAATCGAAGTTTTACCTATCGAGTTGGGGCCTGTGTGATTCGACTTGAAAAGTGCTTAGGTCTTTAAGATCTGATGATATTGCCAGAAGGTACTAGCTTTCAGTAAAATTAAACGTTTGTACAAATAAGATATTTTTGTAAAAATCTTATAGCATTTACACGTGCGCACATTTTTTCTTGTTCGGCCAAGTAAGTAGTAGTAAGTTCCTTTTCGGGTATCTACTCATTGCGATCATGTCGGGAAGTTCTGGTTCAACCACACATCTGTAGTTAATATGTCAATCAAATGGACTGACGATGTTTCATTAGGTATATGTCTTGACTCAAGTTTTATTTTAGACTGACATTTATTCACAAATCCAAAAGATTACAACAGCAAAGATAAGAAAAAATACAAAGAAACAAGTTCTTATCTGAGAATCTAAGCTTTAAAACAAATGAGCCGAGATCGCTGGTAATGAATGTTCATTAAGCTCTAGCCAGCGACCAGGGTGCTTGTCGTCTAACGACGCCGGGCGTTGTGGATCCACGAGCGCCATTACGAACGCCACTCATCAATCAATTTGTCAATGGGAAGGTGAGCTGTGGTGCCATCGCCAGCGCTGGTGGCCGCTTACGATGTTCCCTGCACTCTGTACACCGCTGGGTAGCACCGGGACATTGTTGACAAGTGCAGAAGTAAAGGAGACTTGTACAGCGAAGTTACTAAAGTCGGCTGACCTTTGGTTGGGTCGCGAGGGCGGGCGAGCATGCGCGGCGGCGGCGGCGCGCGGCTCCGCCAATGACGTCAAGGGGATCGATCGCAGAGCACACTCGCGCCGCCTCGCACCGCCAGCATGACCCGCTGTCACCCCAGCACGTGAAGATCTCATCCCGCGGCGCGCGGAGCGTATAGCGTGTTACGTAACGCGGCCGACACTCCCGGTTTCATGTCGAGGGCTCGGGGCACACGCGCTCATGTGCGGGCTAAGCTTTAGGACCAGGAACAGTCCTTCGCAAAAAACCTCCCTCCGATGGGGCGACAGCTGTGCCTGGCATGTAACGTCGCGACTCCTCACTAGTTAGTGTCATTCGTTAATTGTGCACAGTGACGAGCGACTTTAGTGTTTACATTCGAGTACTGATGGGTGCGAGTGGAATATGTCAGTGTTCGACATGGGAGTGCTGAACTGTTGAGTGTGTGCGTGAGGACTCGCGACCGTCGCGTCGGCCGCAGGAGGACAACTATATCGTAAAAAGTGAGTATTTTTAACCAAGAATGATACATAACTCTTTTGATATAGGTAATTTAATGCAGGTATCGTAAAACAATAAAGGATCAAAGGAAAAACATGGTATATCCTGACTATTATGGGATATTTGAAAGAAGCTAATTACGGTTTTAATCATGAGGAAGCATTTGTCCAAATATTTACGGAATTCCAAAATATATTGTAATGTTATTTTCTCCGACAAATACTTACTATTAATACGTATCTAGTTTGCTAAAACCTTTCCAAGGATTGGTTCTGGTCTTGCAGAGGTCAGATGGCAGTCGCTCCGTGTAAAAACCAGTAAACTCGTCAAATCACCTAGGTTAGGTAGCGGACCCCGGGCTCTAAAGCGTTACCGATGAGGATGCAATCGACAAATACTCGAGGATGTTGATGATGATAAGTACGTATCTAGTGAAGCCGATGTTTGTTGTGCAGGTGTGAGGCGCCGGCGACAAGATGATCAACTGGGGCGGCGTGGTGTCCATCATCCTGTTCTACGTGCTGATTCTGGCCGTGGGCATCTGGGCCGCGCGCAAGAAGCCGCCGGGCAACGACTCCGAGGAGGAGGTGATGCTGGCGGGCCGCTCCATCGGCCTGTTCGTCGGCATCTTCACCATGACAGGTCTCTATTGTTGCTAAAAATGTTCTGCCCGTGGGCAGTTGTCCAGACTGTAGAGCTTTTGGATAAATTATAAGAAATTACTAGGCAAGCATTCCTGCCAGGTGGCTAATCGTGTAAGGAAGTTAAAGGGCATTTCGGGAGGTTGGAGTCAAGCACTAGATAGATATATGAAATGGATGATAGAGAAGTATTAGTTATCATTCGACGGTTCATTCGTCTAGTCAAGAGAATAATATTTGATTTATCAAGGATACTGCTGCCTGTGGGTATATGGGTAGACTACAGGGCATTAAGGTAAAACAAAAAGAACAATCCACTTTCTCTAACAGTCTAATCGCCAGGCGACTGTCAAAGCTTCTGCGTAGAAAATTTCAGCCATGAGTAGACCAAAAGAAAATAAAACAATCATTCTGGCAATTCAAATCATTTATTGCATTTCATAAAGTACAGCAGTTCTAAGCAAGGCCTGAAGGTATAGATTGAAAACACCATGGCCTATGCTCTTGCGTGGCTTTCGAGCCAGAGCATCTGGGTCAGATTCCCATATCATTTATCAGAAAAGCATTGATACGTTAGTCGGTTTATTCTTCAGAAGATGTACTGTTCAATGGTCTTTGGAATATACAACTAAAGTGGTGGTGGTGGTGGCTGGTGTTCAATTGTGGTGCAGCTATTTCTGGCGGCCGAGCCTCAAAGAAATGCACACTTAACCTTTCGCTTGAAGTTCTTCAGACTATTCAACACAAAGTGGTCGTTTTTCTTTTGTTAGCCGCGCGATGGCTGGTGTTTGATCAGTCTCGCGTGGCGCTGCTTCTTGACGTCGGTATCGATTGGTGGCCGGCTGCTGCTATTTCTGGCCCCGAGCCTCCGGAGCTAATGCGCGCTTAGCCGGCATGAGCTTTGTATTTTCAAATTGAACGTCCGATCGACGTTATTTTATTAGAAATGAAATTATTTTGTACCATATGTAAGCAACAATAAAAAAGATCTATAGTGAAAGTTATAACTTTTCAGATGAAAAAGTATAACCGTTTTTTGGTTTTCGTATGTATAAGTGGCCAACACTGGTGTCAGATTTTTCAGGCTGTCTAAAGGCATCTGACAAAACTTGACGACTGCCATACAATGATGACAGCAAAGCTCTTTCGTGCACGTAAAAGCCATTGGTCCCGCAATGGCTTTTACGTGCACGAAAGAGCTTGAGAAATTTTTATGCCACTCGTCAAATTTTTATGGTCACGTCATCCAAGTGCGGACCACGCCCGGTGTCGCTTTACTTGCGAAAGCACTAGTAAATTAATAAATAAATATATATGGACAAATAACACTGATTGAGCCAGTCCCAAAGTAAGTTCGAAACTTGTGTTATGGGATACTAACACAACGATACTATATTTTATAACAAATACATATATAGATAAACATCCATGACCCAGGACAGTTTGAAAAAGGCCATTTTCCAACTTGCCCTGATCGGGGATCGAACCCGGGACCTCTGGGTGGCGAACTAGCATGGTGACCACTACGCCATGGAGGTCGTCACTAACGTAAGGCGCACTCCCGCCGGGCCACAGAGCTCCTCAACTTTAAGTAGACCTTATCTACTGAAAATTTGATGTAACACACGATGAATATTTAAGTTTAGGTTTATTTGGAGACTAAAAATCTCAATCCCTAAAGCTGTAGACATACGAATAAACTTTTCCTTCGTTTAGATTATATTACTTCAATATCCGTCAATCAATATATCTCCATATATCCAGTATCCATTCGGGTACACTTTGCATGCTACCAGGCGGTAATTCCGCGCGGTCTGCAACTTATTTGTGAATTCCGGTTCCCTATCATAAACAAGAATAGGTTATGTACGAATTTTAAAATACTAAAAACGTTTCGTAATTTTTTTAATTTCTATAATTTCATTCGACCGAAAATTTTCATTACCATATTGTTGAAATTCCGATTTTTTATTGTAATTTTTTTTGCTTTGTATTGTAACCCAACGTTAATCCGCAGATACTATTGCTTTCTAATTGCTAAATTAAGTTTCTAGAAACCCAAAATAAGTGAAAAAAGCTATCTGGCACTCCGTCATGCCGTTTTCGAAGAAATCCAGTTCGAATATAAAAGAATCTTGTTTATGATAGGTTACCGTGAATTCCACCTGCATGTATGAATCAGGTATATGCCTTCCACATTTAGAGCAAATAAAGTTTTCTTTTGTACTTTGTCCGATAACAAGCCGCGATCCATGAATTATATTGCTGTGACCCGTGACCTTTCACCTTTCATTCTTTGCGGCGAGCTCGCCTCTCAAAAGGTTTACCTTCTTTTGTTTTTTACCCTTGTTAACAGTGTTAAAACAAAGAAAACACAGTATAAGCTTAAAATTTTTAAAAAGAAGTATCTGATATTAAATTTTTTCATAAGTCATTAATATTCGTGATCATACCGAAGTACATCGTTGAATATCATAAATATAATGTAATATTTCCACAAGCGTATAATTTCGGCAATAATTAGAAACTGTAATATAATCTATCCTCAACACAATTAGCTTGTAACATATCCTGTCATATAATGTGTGCATAAATTACAATGTTTTCCTCTACGGTAATATGACAAGAGATGTGTACGCAGACAGGAAAACTTGTTTGTGCACAAAGCATGGAGAGTGCAAACATATAGCCATTGCTACATGCTTCTTGGCCTTCATGCCTACAAAAAAGTGAGCGATTTCCGAGACACTTTGATTTTCAGTTTGTTTGACGTATCATGCCATAGGAAGGAGATTACCTCGCATGAACGTAGTTTGATGCGTCTTTTAAATTATACTACTGAATTCACTGTTAGAGTCTTTGAGTTTATATGGGGATGCTACCAACAATAATACATGCCAGTATCGCACTAATGAATTACTGGTACTGGTAACATATGATTTTCTGAAAAGTGTTAGACTAGTAATGTACATAACTAGAAAACTTTAGTCTCGTATCTACCCATAACAATCTAAAGACGTAGCTTGTAATTGCTCTACATCCATATAACGGCTTTAAATCCCATTCCAAAGCAGAAATACGAAAAGTACATTACATTTAAGTTTATGACCGTCTCCTGTCTGTTAAATCCGTGTGGACGTCGCTAAAGCACATACTGTCTCTGTGATGTTTCTGTACCTACTGTATGTTGTACCGAAGGGCGTGAGGGTGGGGTGGCGATACATCTTCACACTCCACGGAATTAGATTACGTCGGTGTAACGTGTCTCAATACTTAGGTTCGTGGCTGTACTTTAATTAATTACCGACAGACTAACAACATTTGATCGATTAACCGTAAACAGTTACGCAGATGCACTGTTCGAGTCGACCCGGGCAAGGTCGCACTACCCTTCACTGTTCGCCCGGTTGGCTTGGTCTCTCGCTTCATTGACTCGGATTTATATGCCTTATTAACTATGCTGTAATAAGTTGTATCTTTCTGACTTATTGTGATGATTTCCTTTGTAATCAATTAAAATCATCTATGAACGCGTCGGCCCACGTTTTGAAAAGCGCGTTTTGCCATTTACTTGAAACAAATCTACTGTAACAAAAAATAACCAGCCAAGTTTGTTGTATGGGAGCACCTCTTAAATATATTTATTATTTTGTTATTAGTATTTGTTGTTATAGCGGCAACAAAAATACATCATCTGTGAAAATCAGCTGTCTATCACGGTTCATGTGATACAGCCTGGTGACAGACGAGTCTTATTAATAGGGTCCCGTTTTTACCCTTTGGGTACGGATCCCTAAAAACCTGTAAGTAACTATAAAATTTGTATTGATGTTCGAGATACGAGCTTGAAAAATCTGACACCACTTGGCCAGTGATACACCTAAGATAGATAGACAGATGATAGGACTACGTTCGTGTACTAATTTTTTCATTTATTATTTAGAAATAAGTAATGTGGAACGATTTTAAACCCTCTAATGAGAATATACTCTAGATAATATTTTGTTGGGTAGGTTTCGGTCCAAGATTCCTTTAAAATCATCGATGCCAATCCAACGTAGAGGACCCAGAAGGTCGTCCTTGAATATTTTACCGGGCAAAATGAAAGTTTCCGCGCCAACTACTGGCAGTTGTATTTGCTCCGGGTCCAGTAAATATTTTATGAAATTTCCCGTAAGCGAATTTTAACGAGCTGTTGCGACTATTTTATCGTTCAAAAATAACATATTTCTGAATTGGAGATGTAATTTCACACCGATCGGTAGGTGTTATTTTAATGTCTCAACAATTTGTAATACATATTGTTTGTTAGATTTATGTATATTCTAATTATCTCTTAATGTTTATGTAGTATTCAATGCACTTATTAATTAGTTTATTCAATGTTTATATAAAGTAGGTACACTTTAAATTAAATAAAACAACTATGTATAAACATGCTGTAAACACAGTTTTGGAGTACAGCCTAGAACAAATATTTAGAAATTAGGTACCTTGGTCCTGATATGATTATGATTGTATTCATTTTGTGTTTCTAATAAACCAAAAAAATAAATATAAAAATCATAGCATTTATGGCTTATTTGTTAAATTTTGGCCTAGTTTTAATTTACCTCTAGCTCTATCAGTGCGGTACAAGTTTGTCCAGTTTTAAGGTACCCAGACTCCTCGAATATGATTAAAGGACATCGTTAAGGGAGAGCAGCCGCACTTGCACTGTTAATGACGCGAGTTGCACAACATTCAAGTGGGTTGACTGGTAGATAAAGCCTATGGCTTAAATTAGCCTATCACATTTGTTATAAAGTGAAATAAATAATGTTTCCACCCAGATTCACAAACGTCCTCCTATTTGGTGATATCATCGATTAGGAGCTCGGTGGCCCGGCGGGAGTGCGCATTGCTAGCGCTTTCGCAAGTTAAGCGTCACCGGGCGTGGTCCGCACTTGGATGGGTGACCACAAGTGGCACAAAAATTTCTCGAGCTGCTCCGTGCTTCGGAAGGCACGTATAAGCTGTTGGTCCCGGCTGTCATCATTGTATGGCAGTCGTCAAGCTATGTCAGATGCCTTAAGGGCAGCCTGTAAAATATGACACCAGTGTTGGCCACTTACATACACGAAAAACAAACATCGATTAATCGCAGTCATTGTTTGCAGCGACGTGGGTGGGCGGCGGCTACATCAACGGCACGGCGGAGGCGATCTACACGCAGGGCCTGGTGTGGTGCCAGGCGCCCTTCGGCTATGCTCTCTCTCTAGTTTTCGGTAAGTTGACAGCTTATTGGAACGAAGTTCCTTTTCGGACGGTATGGACTTGGCTTTAAGATTTTTCCGTCACTTTGTAACGATGTTGCAATAAATCCTATCATTCATGTCCTTATATACCTCCTTTCTCCATCATTTCATTCGTTCATGTGTTGAAATTTCATTTTTAAATTATATTTAAAAATCTTGACACATTCATTCCATCCTCACGATTCTAAAACATTTTTTCACCACCTCTGATACAAGCAACTTGAATTATTATAATTTAATGAGAGCCGACAAATAAATGTATTAACCCTTGTCGTGTCTCTCTCTTGCTATACGACTGTTTTGAATCGACATAATTCATTTGGGAGCGCAGCAACTAGCTTGGACAGGTGGAGTTCCCACAAGTTTTTTTGTCCACCCACATGTTCCACAATACTCACGCATTTTTGTTGTATAATCTATGCCTCACGTTAAGCAAGGTTAATCATAATTCAACCAAGAATCCAATACGGTCACTGGTTGATATGTGACAATGCTTGACGAGTCAAGTAGGCACCCTATGTGGCGTTGCAACTACAAGAGTAGCTAATGTAAACAGCATGCTGTTTACATTACTCTTTTTATATATTTTTTCGATTTAGTAACCTACAGAAGAGGAATAAATTGTTTAGTTTGGTCATCTTTAGCTATGAGGCGATCTAAAGATTGAAATTCAAACTTTTCTGGCTACATTAGGTCCAGATATAGACATGATGTTCACCATAAGCACAGAATTTACAGAACGAATTCTCTTTAGGTCTCGCGCAATATGCGTCCCCGTTCCTCGTCCTCGCACCTCTACCCCGTTCGCGCCGCCTAGAGGATGTTGAGCAGGAGGCTGCAGCCGCCTCAACATCACGGGAACGGAGACGCATATTGCGAGGGATTAGCGTTGCATAGCTATCTATAGTTTGACTATCGATAGTTGACCTTGAAAAACAGTGGCAATATCGATATCGATAGTTTTGAATAACCGATACTATCGATACTATCGATTTATATACTATCGACATATATATTTAGATACTATCGACAGTATTCAATATTATCGATAGTATCTAAATTCAATAGTATCGATCCTATCGTTAGTTTTACCTTATATCAATAGTATTGCAAACTATTGATAATCGATACTATCGATAGTATCGGTTATTTGATACTATCTATAGTCCTATCGATATTGTGACTGTTTTTCAAGGCCACGATAGTATCGATAGACTATCGATATTTTATACTATTGCTTGCAATACTACGAGGGACCTTACGAGATTCTGTTCTACATGTAATACTTGTATTAACTCTGTGCCATAAGTGTCATAGTTCCCACCAAAACCTGCATCTGCTAATTGGCCGTTCCCCTCGCAGGCGGCATCTTCTTCGCCAACCCGATGCGCAAGCAGGGCTACGTGACGATGCTGGATCCGCTGCAGGATTCGTTCGGCAGCCGCATGGGTGGGCTGCTGTTCCTGCCCGCGCTCTGCGGGGAGGTGTTCTGGGCCGCGGGCATCTTGGCGGCTTTGGGTAAGATCAGGCGACCTCTGTGGAGTATTGGTTACCACGCTAGACCGTCTCTCCGATCTGGGTCCAATTGATTCCGGTTTCGATCCACGGCCATATCAAGATGGAAAATGATCTTTTTCAGATTGACGTCTTGGATGTTTAATTATAACATGTATTTGTTATAAAATATAGTATCGTAGAGTTAGTATCCCATAACACAAGTCTCGTACTTATTTTGGGGTTAGCTCAATTAGTGTGATATGTCCGTATTATTTATTTTCAGTCAGGAGAAGGTGGAAAAAGCCTTTATCTCATTGCACTGAGTCTTGGGTATTTATCTATCCAACATATAAAACAGCGGGTGGGCACAGAATTAATCCCAACTAACCCATCCCAACTAATATTATAAATGCGAAAGTGAGTTTGTATATTTGTTTCCACTTCACTTTAACCACTGAACCTATTTAAATGAAATCTCGTATGAATACAGTTTGAGACCCAGGGCAGAACATAGGATAGTCTCTATCCCGAAATTCCGACGGGAAGCGAAGCCCGCGGGCACAGCTAGTATAATAATATGAAGTAATGTAGTGAAGGCGTAAATTGTGCTTACATAAGCACTCTCGTAGAGGCACTACGTAGTCGTAGGCATTTTCGTAGAGTGGTGCTTACGGCGTAGGCGATTTCGTAGAGCTATTTTGACCATGTTTATTTTGCTTTTTCGTGTAATGTTCTGATAATAGAACAGATATTCAAATAAGGTTGTTTGCTAACTTAGTAGAGTAAATAGAAACCCTTACATTTTACACTGCTACAGCCACATAGGCTCATTCCCTCGTTCGAATTGATACGATATTGCGGGTGAAGTTAAAGAAACGTCACGTCTTTACTATAATAAAAGAAATAGTACTGCGTTGTCATACCTTTCACAGAATTAACGGCAAGAAAGTCTTTTCATCAGCGGTGGAGGCGCAAAAAGACCCATCTGTCTGGAGGCGGCCGATTGAAAGCCGCCCTTCGTCCCGTCCATTAGCCTAATAGCACTGATAAACTCGGTTAGGGTCAGCTTTATGACAGGCGTCCTAAAATATACAGCTCTCTAGATTTATATTTATGCTTAACAAGGTAGACCGATGCAATTGTTTGTCAATTGCAATTGAAAATTGGCTGCATAAATCGAAGAAACTCAATGCAAGAAGATGATTTGTTCTGCATAATTTTCTCTTTTTATCCCTATGGTTGACTGGGAAACAATGCTCTTGGCATTAAGTGCGCCATTTGTTAAAAGTATATTTGTACTTTGGAACAATAAAGTTTGATAAAATAAATTGTTAAATTATTGTAGGACATAAAAAGGGACCCAATGCTTTTTTCTTCATCGATTGTTACGATTTTGTGAGTGAACAGAAACTAATGGTCTATATTTAGTCTGTGCACTTTACCTTTTTTTTTGTGACAAAGCTGATTAAGCTAGCCCCAAAGTAATTCGAGAGTCCCAAACTGGTTTCTCTTTTTTGACTACTTAGTGTTGTTTATCCTTTATAACGTAATTTTTGTTTGTTTACTTGTTCGCAAGCATTACATGTTAAACTAATAAAAACTTGTAATATAATACAATGGTGACATTGTATTATATTACAAGTTTTTATTAGTTAAAAGACAATAATAACAATATGAAAAAGCCCTTCCGGCGAGTAAGCGACCAATACTGTGAAAATGAGTATCTTTCGGCGTTTCTTCTCAGCAGTGGTCGTTACGAAGCGCTGGTATCGGTAGCTTTTCTTTAAAAATAAATTAAATTTTAATATATTTTACACGTTATGTAAATTATACCTATTGACGTGTAAAATAAATAAATATATAGGGACGAATAACACTGATTGAGCTAGCCCCAAAGTAAGTTCGAAATTCGTGTTATGTTATATAATATGAATACTAACTCAACGATACTATATTTTATAACAAATACATATATAGATAAACATCCAAGATCCAGGACAATTTGAAAAAGGCCATTTACCAACTTGCCCTGACCGGGGATCGAACCCAGGACCTCTGGGTGGCTGACTAGCATGGTGAACACTCCGCCACGGAGGTCGTCACGGAGGTAAAAGTGCCTGTAAAGGTCTAATTACTGAATAAACATTTGAATCTTTTGAGACTTGTGTTATGGAATACTAACTAAACAAACATATGTATAATTTAAAAAAGGCCATTTTTTTCAACTTGCTCTGACCGTAGATCGAACCCGGGACCTCTGGGTGGAGGACTAGGAAGGGGATCACTACGCCACAGAATAATCAGCGTATTAGATTACCATAGAAAATTAAGGAAGAAAAAAATACGGTTTTATATTAACAAGGCCTTAGAAATAGATGCCTTTTATTCAAGGCTTACTTAATATAAATCAGCTGTATTGTACGTATTCAACGCTATTACGGTCTTACGTTTCCAATAGAAGGCTATTTGCGGAGCTCCCCGTTTGCGCTCGAGTTTCTGAGAAGATTACATCCAATGGAAGCTTCCACGGAACGCTCGGGAATTATGAACCAATATAAGCCGTCTTGGATTATTAAAATTTCTCTCCGGCAAAGGTAAATCCTTGCTGTGACGAATTTACTTTATTACTGTTATTACTCGGTACGGAGGTTGACAATAAGTAAGTACTTATTATGACTCCAACACCTATTTTTAATCAGAGTTATGTGTCGTGCTGGTAAATGTAGTAGTACTTATTAAATAAATTTTCTCAATGTCTTACATCCTTAATATATCACTGGGATATTCGAATGTTCCCGTGGATAAACTATTTATTGTTACTAATTACAATAAAATTAAAAATATAATGTAAAAATATGTATAATTGGATGTAATGATTTTTGGTAGAGACCGAATTAAATACAGACAAGTAGTTCATTATTTATGCGTCTTTGTCAAATATTGGTATTTCCAAGAAAATAAATACATTTATTCGTTTGTATTCATTACTCTTTCTCAAGTTTATACAGGCTTTCAAAATAATTACTAAATCTTATTCAGGCGGCCCTGCCCCCAAGGCAAACTGTATCTTGGAGACGCTGGTAAAATACCGCATGATAATAATACACCACTGAATAAGTACTAGTACACGTACAGAAGTCTTATTCAGAAAAGAGATTCAAATAAATATCTACTTAATGTGGTTAGCGCTATGGTTTAATTTAGCTCGCATCAGAACTTCTCACCTCTTCGTTTAGATACCTAGACATCCATTGCAAGCCAATTTCATTGTTATCACTCTGGACAAACGATTCATGTAACTGAATTTTCCCCTACCAAGTGGTCGTCGCGCGCATAGTATAATGTAGGTATATTTTCGATACCTAAACGGGGAGTGACACAGCCTGGTCTAGCTGTACCAAATTTATCTATCAGGTTTTCATCATTGTGCGAAAACTTAAAAGAACTAAACCGTTCGAACTAGTGTGCAGTGACATATGTGAGTAATAGTGAAAAATTGTGACAATGAGAACAAAATACACACGAACAAAGTGCCTTCTCCTTAATAGAGATAGTAAGAAAAGTGCAGATGGACAATGAAATAAGTAGTTTATAAAACTAGGTCAATGTAAAATTACTCATTAGTCTGAGTTTAGGCTAGATCGTTATATCATTAGAGTATTTATAATAATATAGTAAATAGTTAACAAATGAAAAAAAAAAGGTTTTCATCGTCAATGAAACCCAAGTATTTTTTCTGTCTTAGGAATTAGAAATAAATAAAAATTAATCAGATTAAGCTAGCCCATCAGTAAGTTTAAGACTTTTTTAATGGGATACTAACTCAATGACACTATATTTTATAACAAATGCATATATAGATAAATATCTAAGTCAATCTGACAAAGATCATTTTCCATCTTGGCCTGACCGGGGATCGAACCCGGGACCTCTGGTGTGGCAGCCTGGCGTGATGAACACTAGGCCACAGAGGTTGTCAAATAGGCATTAATAAATGGAAATAACATTTTCAAGGATTCAAAAACTCGCTCTTAATTAATATTTGATAAATAGATAAAAACTGTTCGTTTAATTATTTTCTGAAAATAAGGAACTATTAGCATATTTCCATAAGGGTTACTTTTTAATTAGGGCTTCAATGTTGCCTGTCCGCCAAGGGGGCAGTTCGAGCCTACCTTTAGGGAAATAAACATTATCATTCAATCTACCGCTAAAATACAAACACCAAAAAATATTTCAGTCCCTTGTTATTCCTAACGCTGTTTTTCATATTGTGTAGAATTACAAGGTCGCCAAATTGTCGCGGGGTAAAATTGTTATTCCTAGCTTTTAAACTGCTTATTAGCTGAAAAACTGCGTTGATGAGAAGAAATGTCATAAGGATCGCTCCGAGTATTTGCAATAAACTATCTGAACCTTTGAAATAATGCACACAAGTTAAAACATGTAATTACTAAAATAAATAAATGTTAAAACCCACTATTGTCCTGTCCAAAAAGCCCCACTTCCTGCACATTGCAGGACCTTAATGGCCGTAAAGTCGCCGCGGCCAAACACAGGTCAAATTTATTACAGCCTTTCGACTCGAGAAGAAGAAGAACTAAGATATTCATAGATTATTGCTTAACATTTTCTGCTGCTGATTCAATGTGAATTTGATGAATAACTTAATTACATAATAATTTCATGTGTATCTGATATATGAATAATTATACGTATATTTTTCTCATGCTTTCTCTGTATTTTATTTTATTTTATTAATATAATTTGTAATTATGTGCTTTCAAATGGAACGTACTTATTTATGTGCTACGTATACGTGTTTAGTAAATTGTTTTGTATGTCATTGTATTCAACAAAATATGAGCATCTTCAAATTGTTGTGACCTGTATTATACCGATACATTTGATTTGATTTTATTGATTGAGATCTATCGCACCGCACTTCATAGCCCGGCAGGACGAAGCAATTATACAAGCGGTAAGCAAAAAAGGTTAAATATCGATTTTACAAGCCTAAGTATTTTCAATTTTTTTTATTTTAATCATTTATTCAAAATTAACAAAAATAATATAGGAAAAGTGATACTATACTACTACCAAACCACGAAAACCTCGCAGGGTTTATCTGGGTTTCGGTGAGTCGCTATAATATGGTGGTAAATAATACTGCTTTAACAATCTTACAAATTTTTTGGGATTTTCTTTATACATGTTTTGTAGATCTGTGGGAAGTTCGTTCAAATAATTTGGTATAAGGTAATAATTACCTTTTTTTAAACATTAACTAAAGCTCGTTTGTCTTTCACCAAATATTTCAAATTTGATATAAGTTAAAACCAGATATTCACTACCGACAGTACCGACCGAATTTGATATATCCGTTTTCTCCGAAAATTTCATTTGATATATTTAAATGAATTAGGATCAGTCGCCCAACTGATTTTAGTTCAGTTTCCATTAGCACAGAGCGATACAGCCCGGTATAATTATATTTGATAGATATATAACTGATATCATGATAGACGACTGTCGCGTCGAGTGTAGAATGCAGCGCGCAACCAATGTGATGGATGGTGGCTGATAGGAATGTATTTGGCTAATGGGAAAGTGCGGTTTCGGGTAAGTAATTGAGAATAGGTAATCTCGTTTTTTTTCCTATTTTTTTTTCAAAAAGTGTTCTTTGGAATTCTTTCCGGAATAAACTCGTGTATTTATAACAAGTTTTTTTTACAATCATTTATTTTGTTTCACCTGTCCCGTGTTGTCTGTCTGTAATAAAATCTTGCAAGTCAAACATGACCCACGGTTTCCGACAGAGCTAAAATTTTGCATATATATCGCGTGACAATGCAATATTATGATGACATGGAGCTGATCTGATAATGGAGCTGGAAGGTGGTCATAGGAACTCTGTAATGAAACGACGCAACCCCATCGAGTTTGGGCTTATTACATTTGTCTTGACTTGAGTCCTTAAATAAAAGCTCGTACGAAGTGTCACTCTTAGCGTAAGGGTGATATTAATCTCGTACTCAATAGATAGAAAGTTTTTTGAAGTGAAAACTGTAGCGGCGTTGTACACTTTTATTGTAATGGGTAAAAAATGTTAAACACGCGTCAGGACACTTGACCTGATCGAAAATTCGTAAGATGGATGGAGAGTAGACAGCCAGCGCGGCGTAGGAGAGGAAGTATTCCCCTCTCTTTCTACGGCGCGGCGAAAATGTATGCCTGCGCCTGCTGTTTCGTTTAGGCAGGCAGCGCAGGGCGCTTGCGCGAATGTTCGTGTGTGTTTATGTTACAGCGTGCCACGTGCATCCATGGATGGTGACAGCTGATGGCTCGACCGTCTGTATTGGCCACACTGCTGTGTATTCGTAAAATACGTGTATATATCTACCACATAAATGATAGTACTTTTGTACTGATAATTAAAGCAATTCGTGCAAAATTATTTCCTAACCATTTCAAAATATCAAAAATGCACAACGTTAATATTCAAGTTTTCACTTCTGCCGGCACTCCCGGAGTGCAACCAGTCGTTTTTTTTTGAAGTGACTTTTGTGTGCTTCCGCTTGTCATAACATCTAATAACTCAGCAAACATAGGCGGAGGTCTCTAGCATGCATCTATAGGATGATGTCAAGTGTGTCGCGAGGGTTGACGTCCGCTAACAAGTTGAAAGGGTCGCGCCTACGACGTAAAATATTCAGGATCCCTCGCCACGACACCGAGGGATGGGATAGCACACTTAAGTGACATTGACGGCGAGTGGTGTGTTATCTGTTCATTTAAAATCATATTGAATCAGTCATGATTTTGGAGAATTTTATAGATTATTTCATTTGGATTCTTTCGTTACTTCAGGATCTCAACTCACTGATAATGACGATAATGGAAATCTAGTAAAATTACAATTAACGCATGGGCCCCTAAATCTATATTTCACGTTTCAACGTACCATTGGTCCTACGTCAGCAATCGTTTCCGAAAATTATCGGTGGATGTCGGTTCTGCCGACTCAGCGTGACCGGCGTTTCCGCAATTTCTGCAAATTCGGCTGGGGCTGACGTTCGTTCGGCGGGCAATTTGCCATCCGATTATGTGGGATTCACGTCATTCGCGGGATTGTACCTATTGCCTGAAGTGAAAATTTTGCTTTAGATTTAGATTTTATGTTCTTACTTGAGAGTGGTTTTTAGCCATTATTTTCCAACCAGCAGTGGATTTCTTGATGCTAAAATGATAATGATACCAAAGAAATGAATCTAACAAATAAAAAACGAATGTACGAAGACGCCGTTTTGGTCCTAAGCGTGGCTCTCCAAAGAAGTTTCAAATAAAATAAGTTGAATATATAACTCCCTACCTTCGTACGGGATACTTTTGCAATTTTTTACACAAACCGCAATGCTGATTGTATTCCGTAGAAATGTTAAGACCTACCATACTATTTGATAAGGTGACTGCGCGTTTTGACTGGAACTCAAGATTATCTTTTGGGTTATTCCCTGTAATTTTTATTGAGCAATTCAATCAGTGTCAGGCGCTGAAGCCGCTATAAAAATTAGGCAAAAATACTGAAGCCCTTTGTAACTTTCATATATTTCTATTTTTAACCCCCGAGAAAAAGAGGGGTGTTTAAAGTTTTACGTTAACGTCTATTTGTCTGTCTGTTTGTCTGTGTGTCTGTCTGTGGCATCGTAGCGCTCGAACGGATGGACCCATTTCAATGCGATATTTTGTGAAAGCAACCTTTCTTGCGGTTATTTTAGTCATGTTTGCTGAAAATCAGTTCAATCGTTAAAAGTTTTATAATTTGCCTGGAAAATAATAGATAGCGCTACGGATTAGAATATTATGTAGTTCACTTATCACTAGATGGTGCCATCGGGGGGCTTTAATGTGCCTGCAAATCAACTTGTATCATGCAGTTTTTTACTTTGTTGATTACGTAAAGCTTTTATACACGCATCTTATCTCGCACATGAATGCCGATCCAAAGCCTTACCAACAATCTCTTAAATTTATTTATTTATTTTTTCTTTTTGATTACTAACATTGGTTAAGTTTACTAACACTATATGGATTTTTAAATAATCTGAAATAAAAATACATTATTATTATTATTACTTTTCTTTATGAGGATAAAATATTCGAAACGTAGCTTTATGAGAAAACTTCCTTTTTCTTTTAGCTTTTGATCTCGCACCTCTGTTATGTGTTTACAGAGCATAACAGATAGATATTTATGCACTTACTCTCAGATAGACAGCCAGCCCAGATCAGACAGCCCCCGCGGGCTCGGCTTGCGGTGTGGTCACAATCTGGGTCGCGGCCGCTTTGTTGGCGGCTTTGTCCCGAAGCCCTGTGGATGTTCCGGCTCCAATTTTACTCAAAGACTGCCAGGCAGCGCGGCAATAACACCTGAAGCTTATTTTTGAACGTTTGTCTGATAGATGTAATCACCATATGATTTAGTAATTAATTTTTCCTGTGTAGACGACGATAATTTGTAGGTATATTTTATTCTAATATATTTTTTTCTTAAATGAAGGTCTCACAGCGCTTTGTAGTCTAAACGAGATTATTACAGGTTTGTTGTTTCGTTGTCATTGAAAGATCCCTCGGAAACAGCCTTTGATCTCAAGAAATTTATTTCAAAAGGTTTCTCGGCGACGTAATAAATTCTCGTCGAACAAGATTTTAATTTTAACAATTGCCTACTTATAAAGAAAATGTATTTAAAGAGGAAACGCAGCAAGCGTAATGGGTACTTTGGATTCGCAATTCGGGGTGGGATTTTGATTTATAATTATGATTTTTAAATCTGTTTTTTGAGGAAAAAAGTTGTAGTATTTTATACCAGATTTTTAATTCTTTGAATAACTAAGTGACCTGGTATTTGTTCAAGGTTATTAAGTTCCAAACTATTTTGTAAGTTGTAAAACGGGGAAATCTGAATGTCCTCCCACCCTTAGTAATTACTACTCATTGGTATTCCGGCCACGAAGGCGCTAGTAGTGCGGGTGGAGTAGAGTCATTAAATTAGCTAGGCGCTGATTACAGGCAATAGATATACTTTGTAAATGTGGAAAAGTTGATTTGTATAAAGATGATACTCTACCGAATTTGTGCCTACTAGTATTCATTTAAAATGCATTGTCCAACAGCCTTGTCTTCTTCTGCCATTCTTAATTCGCTCCGAATATAAGTACGTTTCGATTAATTTGGAAATCTATTACTAAATACCTAACAAGATGCCTCCACGGGCGAGCGGCAATAATTCTTTACTGACTCTAGAATTAATCTCCACACGGCGATCTCATAGCAGCGAGTTCATAAGCTTTGTCAACCTATCGCGACTGTCTTGACCATGGAGTTAACCTAGAGGTTAACTTTCATTAGAGAAATATTAGAGTATTTCTCTCTAAAATGTGAACTCACAAATGAAAATTTCGATCGCTTGTGCAATAAGGTTATTACTAGCTGTTATTTAACTTGCAATTTATGTATGCATGTATGTTTGTTTAGGTCAAATCTTGCAACTCAATTTTCAACCAGTTATCTTAAACGGATTGAGCTGAAATTTTGTGCACTTGTAGTGCGCAAAATTTCAGTTGGATTCAGTTGGATGGCAATACAATATTATGGAGTCAATGATCTGTTCTTTTGGAACCACGAGATATTCGTCGGAACTCAATTATAAAAAAAAACATAAGCTCATTGAATAGGCCTCGTTTGATTTGTCTTGACGAGCACTTTAAAGTAGACGATGCCTAGGGTCTGATCACGGAGATGGAAGGTGGTCGATGGAACTCAGCAATAAAACGACGCAGTTACATCGAATTTGGGCTTATTTCAACTGTCATATCTTGGCCTCACAATGTATTTTTTTTTTCAAATATTTATTAATCTTCGACTCTATATTTTTAATATTAAATAAAATTTTGACTAATACAAAAAATTACTTGACATTCTTAATGTTGTGCGCAGGCGCAACCCTGGCCGTGATCATCGACATGGACCACCGCACGTCCGTCATCTTCAGCGCGTGCGTGGCCGTGTTCTACACGCTGTTCGGCGGGCTGTACTCCGTGGCGTACACCGACGTCATCCAGCTGTTCTGCATCTTCATCGGCCTGTGGATGTGCATCCCCTTCGCCTGGGCCAACGACCACGTCAAGCCGCTCAGCTCCATGGACATCGATTGGATAGGGCACATCGATCCGGGCTCGTACTGGTTTTATGCGGATTACGGACTGTTGCTGGTCTTTGGAGGGATCCCGTGGCAGGCAAGTGCCTATTTTGCCACCTACATTTGTATGAAAAATTTGAAGTGTCATTTGAACAGGTTAATTATCTGTCCCAATTATAAAACCCACTTTTTTATTATTTTTTTTAATTTATGAAAAGAACATTTCTAAAAACATCAATGTAGATTGTGATATTATTGCCAGTCACAGTTTTATAGGTGTTGTTTTAATATGACCCAACACAACAAACACAATAAAAAGACAACAAGAAATTATCTGACGACCTCTGTGGCCTTGTGGTCACCATGTCGGGCTGCCAATTCCGAGGTCCCGGGTTCGATCCCCGGTCAGGTCAAGATGGATAATGATCTTTTTCAGATTGACTTGGGTCTTAGATGTTTATCTATATATGCTTTGTTATAAAATATAGTATCGTTGAGGTAGTAGTATCCCATAACACAAGACTCGAATTTACTTTGGGGCTAGCTCAATCTGTGAGATTTGTCCGTATTTATTTATTGCCAGTCACAGTTCTATAGGATATTGTTTTAATTTTACACCTCACACACGATAAAAAGATATGCAGAAACTATCTAACTTACATAACACTATTGCACATCTCCGGGAACCACGTTTGAGGAAACACAGAGTAATGGTAAGGTGTACCCCCAGGTATACTTCCAACGCGTGCTGAGCAGCAAGACCGCCGGGCGGGCGCAGATCCTGTCGTACGTGGCGGCCATCGGCTGCATCTTCATGGCCATCCCGCCGGTCCTCATCGGAGCCATCGCCAAGGCTACAGGTATCATCGATATACCTACCATAAACTTGATACTGAGTAACTTGTGACTTTCTCCCAAGACGTTTATTATGAATGTAAACAAGATATACGTTTCAAAAAACTATGAGAGACACATACGGCTGTACATATTTTTGTGATGTGCAATAAGCACTTTTAATTTTATATCCCTATTCGATATAGAAACAAAATAATTTTTTGTTTCCCATATTTTTGTATATAACATTCGTTATATACATTTTTAGCATACAAATTGTAGCCTATGTCAATCACACAATAGTGACGAATCGATTGACATGTCATTTGTGAAAATTGGACAAGCGATTCGGATGCTGCGATGGAACAGACATACATACCCACATACATACATAGACAAGAAAGGAATGAGTGTTGACGAAGCAAAAAAGGTTTGCAAGGATCATAACAAGTGAAAATCCATAGTCTCTGCCTACCCCTATGGGAAACAGGCGTGAAAATATGTATGTATACATTGACTGCTAAAATCATTACCCTTTCTTTAGGTTTTGCTGTAGTCGGGTAAAAACTATGTTGTATTTTTAGTTATTGAATGTGATTGCAAATCCACCGTGAGATTAACACGTATATTTTAAAATCCCACAATGACTCAAAGAATAGCTTGGTCGAGATTCGCACTCAGCATTTTACTGTATATGGACAAATTCCCTGCTCAGCTTGGAACGAGACAGCGTTCGAGGGGCCGCTGACGCCGGAGGGTGAGCTGACGCCGGAGCAGACGTCCATGATCCTGCCGCTGGTGCTGCAGCACCTCACGCCCGACGTCGTGTCGTTCTTCGGTCTGGGCGCAGTGTCGGCCGCCGTCATGTCGTCGGCCGACTCCAGCGTGCTCAGCGCCTCGTCCATGTTCGCCAGGTAAGAGAAAGATGGCCATTCTAAGGGTTGACGTGACGTGAGGCAGGCGGTCGGTAAAAATGACATCAACTTTTGGCTTTTCTTTTTTATTTTATTTCATCAAACTTTATTTTTCCAAAGTTAAATGCTAGTCTGCCATCCAGAGGTTCCGAGTTTGATCCCCGGTCAGAGCAAGTTAGAAAATGGCCCTTTTCAAATAGTCCTGGGTCTTGGATGTTTATTTATATATGTATTTGTTATAAAATATAGTATCGTCGAGTTAGTATCCCATAACACAAGTCTCGAACTTACTTTGGGGCTAGCTCAATCAGTGTAATTTGTCACTATATATTTATTTATTATATTTATATTTAAAGTACAAATATACTTTTAATGAATCGCGGAGTTAATGCTAAGAGCATTTTCTCCCAGTCAATCATAGGGATAAACAGAGAAAATTATGCGGCACAAAAAAGCAATATATAATGAAATATTACTAAATAATATACAATTAACTTTACACGGTCTTTGGTTTCCATGGGTGACCACTGATATGCATATTTACATCATCTTTGGTAAAGAAAGAAGACCTTAATGAAGCAAATCAGTTCCGGTGATTTACCAGTATTTACCTGATGTACGTAGTTAAACACAGGTCAAGTTTATTATAAGTTCAAAGCCAATTGACCCCAAGAAGAAGGTGTGAAGAAAAGGCTGAACATAAATGCTCCTTCGAGCTCTGAAGCCGCACGTGTAAGACCGCAATCGGGAAAGCTCTTAGTAATAACTCTGGACAGATGCCATTGTTTATATTTCTTTTATTCGTATATCAAATTGTGATATTAAATATTCTAAGAGAAATGTTATTACTTAGGGGGCGCCCATAAATTACGTGTGTTTTTTTGAATTTTCCGTCCCTCCCTCCACCCCTGGTGAGATGTCGTGAGATTTTATTCAACCACGTCAAAATACGTTACGTACAAAAAATCTCACGTGAGATTGGGGGATAGGGGAAGGCCCCATCCCCCAATCTCACATGAGATTTTTTAAAATGTGGGTTTCTTACGTAAACGCGTTGGATTGTTATTGTAAAAAGAAAAGAAAAAAATATTCGTGCTTTTATTAAAGACTAGTTAAGACTAGTAATCAATATTGGTGAGAGTTATAAGTGTAATAAAAATTTAACAATAGAATACTTAAATAGTAACTACTGTCATTAAAAAAAGAATATCTACTCTAATTCAGTCCATGTCAGTACTGTATTTTTTCATATTATGCTTCTTTGTTTTACGTTTATATCTGAAAGACAATATATTTATTAGTAAATCCTTTTTTTACAGAATGTAAAAATATGGTTTGGTTGCGGAGTAATAATTTTTTTTTTGTAAACGGCGGAATCGATGACGTAATTTTCCCACGGTCATGACAACTGTCAATCAAATAAGAAATAAATCTTCCTGGATTGAAGGGTTAACATTAAATCTTAAGCATGTACAATCTGGATTAAATGGACCAAAATAGTATGTTTTTTTTGTTTCAATCAGAAAAAAATAGCCTAATATTTGCCGAGACCCTCCCTCTCTCCCACGTAAGATTAGATGAGATTTGACTCGACCCCCTCCCTCCCTTAAACATCTCACGTAATTTATGGACGCCCCCTTAGTGAGCGGCGCAATTCACGTGAAATTCTTCAGGTAAAAGTGTAATTTGCGAGCTTGAACCAATTACTAAGGATTTTCGGAAGCCTTATACATAATTATTTCTGAGAATAATAAAACAAGCGTAGTTTGAACAGGGCCCAATGGGCTGTTGCAGGCGGAGGCGGATGTTGTGCTCATTTTCATTAGCGCCGGATCCTTTGGTATTAATTCTTAGCTGGAAGCACTCAAGTAGGTAATTAATTATGAAATTGACGTTTCTTCGAGCTTTCATAATTCTTTTGCTTTTAGATTAATATTATGTAGTTGCCATACTCATTTCTAAGTAAATAATATCTACTTTTGGTTTTAACTACTTAAGAATCTCCATACCCTAGACTTTTCCATACAAACGAAGTCTAGCTTTTATTTTGAAATGGCATGTGAGATTTCGGCAGTATTTTGTAATTTTAAGGAAATTGCATATATCTAGGCATATAACTAGTATCATATTATCAACAGTCAAATTTGAACTTGAAAGAAAATGTATGAGTGTAGAAGTTTTACATACTGAAGATCAAATCACTATATTATCTTTTAAGTTCAATTTTTGACAGTGAAAACTAGTTATATGCCTTAATACATGCAGTTTCTTTGAAATTACAATATTTCGACAATTTCTGACATGCCGTTTTAAATAAAAGCTAGACAGTCTGATTCTGTCTAGGGTAAGGAGACTCTTAAGAACATTCAAATACTCGTAAAAATGGGTGGTTTATGCTTAGTTAAATTTTATTCTCTTACAGCTTCATGTGAACCAAAACACACAAAGTCTGTTTGTAGGTGGCACAATGAAATAAAACACCCATGAATAGTGTGCTCTGCAACAGAGATTTTCTATTCAAAGTCATACCCTTTGCGAATACCCTTTCGGATGTTTTAGAAATGCATTAATACCTATCCCTTAATAAAACAGATTAAGCTAGCCCCGAAGTAAGTTTGAGACTTGTGGTATGGGATACAATTCAACGATACTATATTTTATAACAAAAACATATATAGATCAACATCCAAGACCCAGGTCAATCTGAAAAAGATCATTTTTCATCTTGACCTGACCGGGAAATTAACCCACTAAAAGTGCACCTCTCTAATACAAGAGGTTTGCAGTCAAATCTCAACGCAGTACACCTCCAGCTTGAAACTGAAAAGCCGCAGTTGCTCTTTCTCACTGAGACACAAATCACACGCCCAGCTGACGTGTCCTATCTATGCTACCCAGGATATACCCTGGAGCACAATTTCAAAGCTCATGCTGGCGTTTGCCTATATATCAGCGATACAATCTGCTATAAGCGTCTCCGTGACCTTGAAGATCCATCCTTCTCAATCATTGTCAACTTTGTGGACAATGATCGACACCGGTGTGGAAAAAATACTCTATTTAAGTCTCTACCGATCTCATACTAGCGATCTGGAAACAACAAAGTTATTCGAGTACCTCAGTAAGGCTGTTGACGAGGCACAATTGAGATATCCATCTGCCCATATTGTTTTCCTGGGAGACTTCAATGCCCATCATCAACAGTGGCTTTTTCCCTATCGAAAGACAGATCATGCGGGGAGGGAAGCTTATAAATTCTCTCTGGCACATAACCTTACCCAGTTACACGGGTGCCGGATGTCAGCGATCACACGCCTAACTATCTGGATTTGGTACTGACATCCGAACCGGACCGCTTCATCATATCGGTCCACTCCCCTTTAGGGACATATTGGTCCGGCATAGGGACCAAACTTGCCTCATATCCTACAGGAAGTAAGGCGTTTTGGTCCCTTGCCAAGTCGAGACAAGCTAATTTCTGTCGATCGTCGATGCCTCCTCTCGCGAGACCTAATGGCTCACTGGCCCACTCTCCTGCAGACAAAGCGAATCTACTCACAAGTATGTTTGCGGAAAACTCACGTCTTGACACGAAACGCCATTCACCCCCACAGTTACCTAAGTGCGATACCACCATGCCTTCCATCCGCATACATAATAAGGAAGTACTTAAGGTACTGCGTAGTCTGGACGTGCACAAAGCCAGTGGACCCGATGGTATACCAGCTATTGTACCGAGGAACTGTGCCCCAGAGTTGTTTCCTTAACACGCCTATACCGATTATCATACGAAACAGGTATTGTCCCCAGGTCTTGGAAAATAGCCAATGTTCAACCAGTGCCCAAAAAAGGTGATCGTGCCGACCGTTCCAACTATCATCCCATAGCAATCACTTCCATCTTCTGCAAAGTTATGGAACGTGTTCTTAACTCCCGCCTCTTAGCTTATCTAGAGAGCAACGACCTTCTGAGTGACCAACAGTATGGTTTCCGCCAAGGACGGTCTACTGGAGATCTCCTAGTATACGCTACTCATACTTGGGGCGAAGCCATTGAGAAAAAGGGCGAGGGTCTTGGAGTGTCACTTGACATTTCTAAGGCTTTTGATAGAGTCTGGCACGAGAGTCTTATTGGTAAGCTCCCTGCTATGGAATACCGATTTGCCTATGCAATTGGATAGCCGAATTCCTGAGAAAAAGGTCAATACGTGTTTTTGTTAATGGGAGCTTGTCCGACCTAATGAATATTGATGCCGGGGTACCTCAGGGTTCGGTCCTCTCTGCAACACTGTTTCTACTGCAAATTAATGATCTTTTTAGACCTGTCATGTTCGGATATGCAGATGACAGCACTGTTTCGGAGAGGTATATTTCCACTACAACACCAGGTAGAGTCGAGATTGAGGCCGAAAGAGTATTGATGACAGAACGAGCGAATTTATCACTCAAGGCAGTTTCTGACTGGGGTGATGCCAACCTTGTTAAATTCAACGCATCTAAGACCCAGGCCTGTCTCTTCTCTACCAAAAAAAGCCCCTTTACCTTGACTCCTACCTTCCAGGGCATATCCATCCCCTTAACCAACAAATTGGAACTCCTTGGGGTGCTTATTACATCAGACCTTAATTTCGGTCAATATATAGAGTCCAGAGCCAAGATTGCTGCAAGGAAACTGGGCATACTATCCAGAGTCAGGCTATACTTCACACCCGAGCAGTTGCTTAACCTTTACACTGCTCGAGTGAGGTCTTGTATCGAATACTGCTCTCACCTGTGGGATGGCTCAGCCCAGTATCAGCTTGATGCTTTGGACTCTATCGATAATCGTACCCGGAGAATCATAGGAGACGAGAACTTAGTCTCTAAAAGACTGCAAAGTCTTGAGCATCGTCGTGGAGTGGCCCGCCTGTCTGTCTTTTACAGGCTACACTTTGGAGAATGCTCTCGGCAGCTTCATGATTTAATTCCACCTTCGCCGTTCCGCTATCGAACTACCAAGAATGGGTCAGGGCTCCATCCCTATGTAGTACAAGTTCCAACTACTCGTACAAAACGCTTTGCGTCTTCTTTCCTTATACGTACGGCTGGAGACTAGAATGCTCTGCCCTCCCACATATTCCCCGAAAGATACAATTTGGATGTCTTCAAGAAAAGAGTGAATAGGTATTACTTGAGTTTGCGTGATCCATCCCAGACCGTTTCATCGCCTTCCACCAAGTGAGAAGCGGTCAAACGCTATAAAGTTTTAAATAAAAAAAAAACCCGGGACCTCCGGTGTGACAGTCTGCCAAGATGACCACTAGGCCACAGAGGTCGTTATTTATGTATATGTTACAGGCAACGTGATTAACAGGGCCGTATTAATAAGGATCAAGTATTATGAATAGTTCTCAAGAGCATCGGGCTATTTGATAAATTTTAGTACTTTAATTACTTAGACCGGTCTATATTACAATGCCCGACAGCCCTAGGGGCCATTTAAAAACCAACGTAAGCAATAGATTGAATTTATCACTTAGACCGGGCGGTTCCTTACTAAGCCAGGCATTTTGATTAATTCGCTCGTGCGACTTGTGTGAGGTGCGCGCGAGGGAGGGCCGACGGCGTACCGCAACAACCTGAAGCGACGTGCGTGCTTGTCAGTTCTTATTGATACTCAAGAACGCGCGATAACACGTTAGTGCGTTGAGTATATTTTTCATACAAAATGTCGGAATCCGTCGAAATGAAGAGACGTTTCAACGAAGATATTCACGAAACGAAAGTTAATAAACAAAAACACTTCATTTCATTTGTTTTATTATTTTGCCCAAAACGTATTTGCCCTTATTCATACTGACAGAGAAAAATGCCCATGCGACATGGGCATTATGTATACAGGCCGATCATTATTCATAGGGACCAGACTTCTCGAATTGCCCGTAACATATATATGTTTGTAATTAATGAAAGTACTTGAGTTTTGCGACAAAATTAATAATGTTTGTATGTATCTATGCCACTGTATATCTTATCCAAGTGTAAGTATATTAACTGATTGTACCTACAGCATTTTTTTTTCTTTCTTGCCTATAAGTGTGCACCTCACCTGTTTTGTCAAACATCTCCAAGTACCTCGGTTGCCTGGAAGAGATTGCAGTTGCGAATCCATTTTTATGTAACATTAATTATTTATTTTTATTTATTTATTTATTATTATTATGTTTTGGTGCAATAAAGATTTTAACTAACTAACTAATATTTCTCGTAGGAACGTGTACAAGCTGATCTTCAGGCAGAACGCGTCGGAGATGGAGATTATCTGGGTGATGCGCGGGTCCATCCTCGTGGTGGGCGTGCTGTCCACCGTCATGGCGCTCACCATCCCCTCCATCTACGGGCTGTGGTGAGTCACTGACACATTTTGTTTCCTTATCGGGCTGTAATTACGTGGTAATTACTATGGCATACCAAGGCAGTGACATTACCAGTGCTTACCAGATTAAATTATCTAAATTATTTCACGTCCGTATTTACCAGCAGTTGGCAGATTCCCAGCTAAATCCGCAATACGATTGGCAAACGTTGCGTGCATAGGTATAAATTCAAATTCAAATTTCTTTATTATCGGATAAGAAGATCCATTTGTTACAGAGTTACTTAAACCTAATTATTAAATTTTAGTTATAAAAATTAAAATGATACATTATAATAAATGATAATAAATATACCTATTTATTAATTTATTAAAAATTTGTTTCACTATAAAAGTGGTCTACAATTGGCGAATTTAAGGCTTAAAAGTGTAAAGAAATAGTCTTTGTTCTTAGTATTTTATAGTGACAATTCCCTATGTTTATTTGTTGACTGTACTTTAATTTAAAGCCATGTTACATTTCAAATTCACATTGTTGCAAGTTTTTTAAAGGAAATACATACCAACGCTATTCAGCAGAACATTTTCATCGACTATCCAAAATCTGGTACTTTTCTTTTTATAATTAGTATGAAACAGGGACACCTCGCTCCTAGAGACTTCACTTTAGAATTAAATTAAAGCTAATTTAATGTGAAAGAAAGAAAAAAAGAAAAGTCTTTATTTGGTACAAAAAAATACAAATTATGTACTAAACAAAATACTAAATGCACCAAAATGGTGTCCGCTCAGCAAATGTCGTACTGTCAACCACAACGCTCGTCTTTCGCGGATGCCACGTTAAATTTTAATGAATACATAAATTAAATTCATAAGTAAAATTAAAATTTGGGACTCTAGGTAACATCATTTACTAACGATATCTTTATATTTCCTAAATAATTATTCTTTGGTAGCTTTAAATTCCTTAAATATTCTTATTATATCTAAATTTTCTATAAATTCTTATATTATATCTTAATTCTCTAGGACCATTAGTTAAGCCGGCAAATGTCTGCACAACAACAAACAACCCTACCGACAATTTTCCACTTTTTGGAAGAAATGGCCCTATCTTTGTATAGCTGTATCTCCGCAAGTAATAGACCCAGAGAGCTCTAATTAGGCTTAAATTTTAGTATATTTAGTTTGCTTGACAAAAGTATACAACAAATACCTATACTCGTACCTGAAAAACGAGTCCTTAAGGCGGCCTTTCCCGACGGCTCTGTCGTCAACGCGAGCATAGTTTGAAAACCTTAGTGTTTCATCCAGGGCAATGCTAGAAAAAGAGGCAAACCAAAAAGAGAGAGATAGCGCCTAAGGGCATGGTTTGCATTCTATTAAATGAAATTAGTATTATTATTAACTATCCATTGAACGAATATTAACTATTCATAGGCTGTGGAAATTTCATAAAACTTGTTCCAGGTGATACATGTTTATCAGTAAGCCTTACAAGTATGTGAAATAAATGTTTTGTATTCTAAATTTTCATTACATTTGCGAGGTTTGTATCGAAATATTTTCTTTACTTTTACAATTCATGAGTACTTTATGAACGGTCGAAGTTCAGCTAAAATTTGTGCAAAAAAGCAGATTTTTGGAGGCGTATACTGAACTTGTTTTTCTAAATTTCCATTTTTTATTTCGATAGAAACCTAGAAATAGCGCCCAAGATACCTGTGAGTTTAAAAGTTTTCAAAAAAGATCACATACAACGCCATAATCACGTATGAGCGTTTATATGAAAATTATGACGGAAGGCCGCTCTTAAGGTACTTTAAAAAAAACTGATAGAACAGCCAGAAATCGCAGTTTTTCTAGCACCATGGTAGCAGCAGTTTGGTATAAGCCGATCTCGAAACGATCGGTCTCGAGGATTTAACAAATAATAACCAGCTGAAAATCTGCGCTGAGGCAAAGCTGAGCTGGTCGCCCTTTCGGCAATTCGTAGTTGTTATATTTATTGTAAGTACATGTAAGTTGTGATGGTTTTGATTGCCGAATAAAGCTTATCTTTCTTATTTTCTTTCTTTTTTCTTTCTAACATATTAAAAAATCGTAGATACATGCGCGTTTGCGATGGTGGATATTGATAATGATTGGCCTAGATGCTGAATCTGAAGTAAACATTTCATGCTTTTTTTTTAATTTTTCAACCACCGCTCATTTGCAAAACTGTTGTTATAAATTATACTTTCGATCGATATTGGCTTGGTAAAATAGAGAATAAGAAACTGATGGACACTAAGTAACTCTAACCTTCTCTGTGTATTTACTATAGCTCTTACTAACCCTATATTCTATATACGTACTGCCTATGACTACTTACTCTGTGTCGCAAAGTTTGCTGCAGTCGTTTACTCGGCTTTTGATGTTCAAAATTCAAAATACCATTGGCTTTTATTGTTGAAAGTTGATTTGTATCAGGTTTGAATTTAGTCACGAATTGCGAATGGTTGTTTATTGGAAAGTCGTAGGTCGCAGTGAGCTTATAAAGAAAATTATTATGGAAAATATCAAATAGATTATGTGGGTTGTAAGAGTTTTCACTGCACTCGACGCTTACTCACAACAATTCAATAAGCTAAATCTTTTTTTTCATTATAGGTGTAGATCTCCATTTTCCTATTGGCGATTCCACCTTATTTTCGCAGCAGTTTCAGTTCAGCGCATATCTTTTTAAAATGAAACAGTATAGAAGCTTTTAATCAAATTGAAAATTCATATTATAAGGTCGTCATTCGATGTAAATTGTTACTTGAGTGGTTAGATGCTTATGCACGGTTGTTTGTTTCCCTTTATTCCTAGGAAGCACATTAATAATTAATTTAACCCTTTGTTTTGCGGTACAATAAAGAATTAAGCGAAAGAAAATAGTTTTAGTAAGAATTATCAGGAATACAAAGGAGTTCCGAGAAAGCGACAGCGTTCAATGGACGATTTGTACTTGATAGTTTTGAAATTTGATGCCATTTATGATTATAAGCGTAATTTATACTTAGCTTTATTTCAATTACGTTGTTCTTTTTAAGTATTATTTTATTTTACTATCACGCATTTATATAGATGGTAACCAAAAAATAATTAAATAAAATAATATACTCACGATCTAGAAGTATTATCTAATGAGCTAGTCGATGTCAATATTTCAAGCGATTCGTTTGATTCGGCGACAAACTCAAAATAAAATGAAAAGCCTTTGTCAACTTATCATAATAGATTGACTATTCGAGAATATGATAGATATTATAGCTGTCGATCATATTAAAAAGGAGATCATACCATTGGCAATGAACAAGTCATTCCAGCTAGGTACGAAACTTGAAGATATCCATTCTAATAGTTATGGTTTGACGAGCAATTGGCGGGTGATGGCTCATTACCGCCGCCAGGACCGCGGCAACCTTGCGCACGCGCTTGTTCCACAGATCACCTGACGTCTGACAGACGCACGAGAGCGGGTGCACGAATTCATTACAAACAGATACTAGATGCGTATGAGATTAAACTTGATTTCCAACGTTCATTTGTTCTTCTCCACCCTTTAGTGAAAGTTTTAACCTTTTATCAGCGAGTAAAGGGTAACCTAAATTTTCTACTAGATTGAATTAAGTTAACGGGGGATTCAGAATTCCCCGTAGACCTATTTAACTTTATGCCAAAAAAAGATTATAAAACAGATTTTGATTGATTCACATTGCATTTCGGCAGAGTCAAACCACAGAACTCCTAACTTGGTTTGAATTCATGCACGGTGAACGGATGCAGGGATCGGATCGGTAATTGATACATCATAAAGCGGCGCGGCGCGGCGTGCCGTCCTCGGCCGATCGCTCTATTTGTACCGTAACTGCTCACGCGCACAATATTTAGATCGCATCTGCATGCGGTAAAGGGAGTTGAGTGTTTCTTCATTCCGTACACGCTCACGCATTCTGATGAAATTCATCCTATCAATTTTCGTAAATAGACATACACATGTAAACATAAAGATTAGATTTAATAACTAGTCTGTCAGATTCCTATTTCACTTGTTTTTATTATATCAAATTCCTGAATTTTATCGAATATACAATGTACAGTCGTTTAGTTGTAGATTCTGAAAAATTGATTGTAGTAGGTCAATCAATTTTTCAGAAACAAATCTAACAAATCATACGACTACATACATGTCAATGTGTGGTACGTTTCAAAAATAATAAGCTATTATTTTGCAATGTTTTACAGAGTCATTGTTATGTAATAATATGTGGTACCATCCGCGAGTAAACAGTCATTGTTTACCGCAAAAAATATTCTAACGATAGGACATGGAGTTGGAGAGGTTTTCGAAATATGTAACAAATTCAATGAATCCGAAAATTTTTGTATAACTAGTACATTGTAGGTCCAAATCCATCTTCTTTCGTTTAATAGTTTGTGTGTATAATACACTAAACAAACTAAAAAATGCTAATTACTAGTAGTTTATGTAGTTTTCATAATATTCTTAATAGAATAACGGTTGCGTGTTGACTGAAGTCATAATAAAGAATTTCAATCGCCCTACGTGTGAAATTCTTTTCCTTAAATGCTAAAAATGTTTTGCATACAAATTACCAAACGGCATACTACACCGATGGAAAATACATGTAATCCCGTCACGCCACCCCATAGTACGAGGAAAGCCGTGAAATTCAAATGCTACATTTTTCTTCTATCATACTGGAGCAGACGATGAACGAGTGAAGAAAACTTACACAGTACACTGGAACAGAATGGACGCAAGGCTCCTTGGATAATGGATAGTCGGATGGCCTCGCAACTTTTGATTTTCGAACCGCAAATAGAAATAAGTGTGACACACTGGCGCGGTCTCATCTTTCAGCCACAGGGATCAAAGCGGGCTCTAGCTAAATCAGCTGAAAACATATAACGGCGCAAATATGAAGGTATCGGGAATTACTACATATTTGAGCCATGTGAGGGACCGTGGGGAATCAGATCGGCTGAATTATTCGGCGCTATAATATCTTTTAATTATTGGCGTTTCCCGTAACCAGAAGGCC
Source organism: Acrobasis suavella (assembly GCA_943193695.1). Taxonomy (NCBI): domain Eukaryota; kingdom Metazoa; phylum Arthropoda; class Insecta; order Lepidoptera; family Pyralidae; genus Acrobasis; species Acrobasis suavella. The sequence continues at coordinate 420,094 of OW971940.1, forward strand.
GGCCTTTATCTGGGTCAGAAAATAAGCATTGCCATATAATGTGGCTGTCAGGCTTCTTATACTCAGAAATGGTCATAATCTGGTACATTAAGTACATACTGAATTTACAACTTGATTTGACATTATTTCAAAATTTCGACATTAAAAAAATTAATTTAAATTATGACAACAAACAATGTATACTCTGTCCACATATCAACTATAAATATTAATTTCATTGTGAGTTGACGTTCTTGGAGAAAATGCTGCAGTGCAGTTTGTTCCCGCTTCTTCTGCACTAGCGCTTTGGAGGCGGCAGTAAACTTAGCTCTAAGTAACTTTTTGACGTCAACAATTATTGTGCAATAAAACAAAGTGACGATTATTAAGAGATATTATAAATATCCTATGATAATAAAGATATATTTGAATTGAATTGAAGCACGTTGCCGCAGGGTAAATAATAATTAACGGGCCTTTTTTATTTGATTAGTATGTAGTGAGTACATAGTACAATATTTTTAAATGCTTTTATAGGTGAATTTGAATTGACAGTAAAAGTGCGCTGCCTGCCGTTGTCATTTCAGTTAAAAAAGGGCGCAAAGATAGTAAAGTCGTCTGTGGGAATTGAAAATAGGATTTTTCATTTATAGTTAGATGAAAAGAGGATTTATAAGTTTAGTAAAAGGTTAATTATTTGATGAAAGCAACTATTTAAAGAAAAACAAAGAATTCGCTCGGTTGGTAAATGAAGCTCGCATAAGTAACTCTTTATTAAAAAAAAAACAAAAACAGCTGCAGCCATTTTAAGACCGGCAGGTCCTTGGTCCTAAAATTGCCTAATAAATCTCAGACCAACCCAAAGAATGATCATTATGTCTGACAAAGTGAGGTTGTACCTCCAAGATCAGCTTGCCTTGGTCGTCCGATGGCCACCAGTCACCACCATTAGCTGGCTGTTGCAAGCGTAATGGGCGCCATATTATTGTAATGGCGGTTGGCTTACTGCCGTCCCGCCGTGATGCTGAGAACGTGTCACACCATTGACACACTTCCAGAACTTCGAGGGCAAAGGGGACTCTTCATGGCCTTTGACCGCGAACGTCGGACTTATCCCACAAAAATTGTCGTTTCCAATCCGCGAGCGTCTGATATTTCCGACAAAAAAAGGCTGGTATTGCACATAGTATCCACATCCCCTTTTGGTTGTAGGTATTTATTTTAGATCTACTACAGTTCGTGCTGGGCACGACAACTGATATACATTCTCGCGGTGAAAGGGTAAGGCACAAAAATAAATAATAATGGTTAGGGGAATAATCATTAAACACCTAATTATACAAATTTAGATTGAATTTGACATATTTTCGTCGTTCAACAATGGCAAAATCTCTATTTCTAAAATCGGTCTAGTTTGCGTTTTTTACGAGTTCATTCTCACTAGTACCATTGAAAATTTTCCTATGGTACACAATTTTTTTCCGCGACTCATAAGAAGTAGTTAGTTTTAGTTATAACTAAAGACCTTTGTGACCTTTTTCATGACAAAAAAAACCTCTATTTGAAGTTCTAAATTGGCTTTACTTAAAGCGTATGCATGACTCATTTCTCAATGCAGGATCCAATTCCTAATGACAGTCATCATCGCCCATTCAATAACAGGTATTATGACCATCACGGCCCTAAATGCCATCGAATTGGTACCTATGCTGCAACGTGGTAATGCTTGTCATTTTGCATCATTTGGTACCTCATTATTAAAGAGGGTTCAAGAATAAGTCATATATAGATATGTATAATGTGGCACATCAGGAACTTAAACTTTGTAAAGACATTATTTGTGCGTTAATCTCGAATGGTCTTAAATGCAAATAGTCTATGTAGAAACTCGTCTAAACGCAACTCGGAACTCATTTAAATAGCAACTCGTCTAAGTCGAAAGTAGTCTCAATGTTATTTTGACTAAATTACGGACAACCCTCTATGTTTTTTTTTATGTCTACTGCTGAAAGTGGTCTAAATATCAATTCGTACGAAATGCTATTTAAACCACTTTCTTACTAAGTTTAAATAAATAAATAAATAAATAAATATATAGGGACAAATAACACTGATTGAGCTAGCCCCAAAGTAAGTTATAGACTTGTGTTATGGGATACTAACTCAACGATACTATATTTTATAACAAATACATATATAGATAAACATCCAAGACCCAGGACAATTTGAAAAAGGCCATTTTCCAACTTGCCCTGACCGGGGATCGAACCCGGGACCTCTAGGTGGCGGACTAGCATGGTGACCACGACGCCACGGAGGTCGTCAGTTTACTTAGACTACTTAGTCTTAACTGTTACTAAAACTAAATTGCAGCTAGTTTTACATGGTTTTTAGGCTTCTCCTGCAACTGGTCTAGATGTCCATCGGTTCCAAAGTTGGTGAGAAAATGATCCGACCTGTCTTAGGTGATTTTGGCTCGTTTTTGCAAGTATCTATGTAAAACATTAAAGTAGCATATGCAATATTTACAACAAAGAATTACCAATACAAGAACTATTTAATAACGTGAAAATTATGTTAGCATTGTTCAATCAAAAACATGTCCTGTCAGTGGATCATATTAAATGTCTTTTCTTCACAGACATTATGCAGGGACCGCGCAGCATGCCAGTTTATTTCCCTGGGTGACTCTATGAATACCTTTCTAAAAGTTCTGAATAAATATGTAGATTGAGTAACGTTACTGAATCACTAGAGAATACACCCGATCGTCTGTGCGTGACTGCACAAATAAGTGAAATAGAAATAGCAAAAAGAATACGTTTTTGCTATTTTCTTAAAAACCTTTGCTATTGTTCTTCATGCGACTACTGATATTCAATAGCTACAGAGCGCTACCCACCCACTACCTACACAAAGAGTACATTTTGATAAGTATAATGGTTTATTCTTATCAAAATAATGGCTACATATATCGTTTTTGCAATCGATCAGTATTATTTTGACGACCTCCGTGGCGTCGTGGTCACCATGCTAGTCCGCCACCTAGAGGTCCCGGGTTCGATCCCCGGTCAGGGCAAGTTGGAAAATGGCCTTTTTCAAATTGTCCTGGGTCTTGGATGTTTATCTATATATGTATTTGTTATAAAATATAGTATCGTTGATTTAGTATCCCATAACACAACTTACTTTGGGGCTAGCTCAATCAGTGTTATTTGTCCCTATATATTTATTTATTTGATGAGTAAAGATTAAATAGAGTTTCACTACCTACGTACATTAAATAACCATTAAGGTACCACACTTTCGGCTCACCCAATAATAAATCAATACATTTCGTTGAATTTTTTAAGTATCTGAATTTCAAGAATAATGATAATATTTATTTTGCGTGATTCTCACTAATATCGATACAATTGATGAAACAAAGTGAACAAACCTTTACATAGATTTTGGTACGGCTATAAATTTCTAGTTTTTAAAGTAAACAAACAATCACGCTACTTTGAACCTGATAATTTATTTTGTTTTTTCATCGGAGGATATTAGTGATCAAGATTTTTTTTATTTTTGTTATTGAGTGACTTTACAACAACAGTTGACGTTACATCGTTACATGCAGCCAAAACAGCTCATGAATACATTCTCTGAGTTTGCCTGATACAAATGGATAGGGATTTCAGATTAGGTGTAATATATATTTTACTTCAAATCAAATTTTCAAAGATATAACCGGTATTGGTTGCACCTGCTCCGGCGACCCGGTTCTCACAAGTGACCTATCTCACAGAACACTTTCCCACTTATAAACGGGTGCAGCTGCAGCGCTTATCCCCCAATCTAGCTGTAATCCATTCACACCCCCTTTGCCCACCTTAGCTTGCCTCCTTGCACATTTCTACAGCCTTCGTTTTGTGAAATATAATTTTTGTGATACTGTTCGTGCTAGTTTACATAGGTATTACCAAAGCTAGCAGTTGTAGTGTCCCGCTGGCATTTCCCACTGGTAGTGCAAGGGGACGGAGAAGACAGGGACATGTGGAAGGCCTACAGGATGGCAAACACACTTCGCCCACTAATACAAAAATGATTGAAATTAAAAAGCAGCGAGTATTCAAATTACTGTAACAAAAACAAAAAAAAAAAAGTAAATATCCTTATGGTGGATATATGGGTAAATTACCCACCTCTACTAAAGACTCTACTGAATACTTAATTCCTTGATTAAAAGTATTTTTATAAATTAAAAAAAAACATTGTCAAGCACGTGCATATCACTACCACAACACCATTATTTAAAAAAAAAACTTTGTAGGTTATTCGAATTGACGTCTTATCCCGCCTTTTTTTGTACGATATTACTATAATTTGCATTTCAATATTTTTACTATCCAAATTGTAAATAATTCTTATATTAAGTAATTCTATTATTACCTATATCTTCATAGTTTGTTTGTAGTACCTCTAGATACTGAACAATGAAGTTTACCACGAATTTATATAGAGTTCTTACAACACTGTACCTACCCTATGGTTTTAGAAACGTTTATAGAGGATTCATACCATGGGTGTAGTAACAGTCTTGTATGCAAGTTTCATAATTAGGTATTAAAACACTCATATGATACTATCATCATATTCGGCTTCGCCTCGTGTGATAAACCCACATTCGTGTTTTAATACCCCTTATAATAACAACAGTTGCATAAATAACTATTATTTTCTACATATATATCTGAATATAACTCCTAAAGTAAACATTAGGTACTTACGTAGTTTAAAAATCGATGTGTTATATGAGTGGAGGTGCTAGTACTGCTGGCAGCGTGGGCGGCGGGTCGTGGGGGCTGGGCGGGGTTCTGATTGCTTCGCGTTGCAGCTGCAAGCGGGACGTTAAGCTGCTTAAAGTCGAAATACAAATGTGGAAATTTCTAGAATTAGAAAAACTTATGTGTAGGTTTTAATAGTACGCGCCATCGTGATTCGCGACGCGACCGGTCTAGGGTTACGCGCTTTACTTGACCGAGCAATGAGTAAGAAAATGTTAAATTTCTAGATGATCGTCCTGATTGCTATGCGATAAGTCCGCCTTTGTATCATAATTCTGTCTTCTCTTTTTCTGTTAATAGTTTTTCCTTTTATATATGGTGCAATAAAGAGTATTTGTATTGTATTGTATTGTATCGTCCCATTGTAGAAAATATAATTTTTCAAAACTAAAAACCACCTTCACCCCCAAACTACACAGCCAATTTCGGTTTTTCTATGAGACCACATGACAAGTATACCTATCTCACAAAAAAATAATTTTTCAAATCTGTCTAGGATTCTGCGAATAATCTTTGAACATACATAAAAAAAAGATTCCGACGAATTGATAACCTCTTCCTTTTTGGAAGTCGGTTAACAATGATTTGCGCGTTTCACCTTGGTAGAGGTTAACAGATTTTTCTTTTACATTTTGCAGAGTACTCAATACTCAATAATTTATTGCTTCCTTAAATGACAAATAAGTACATGCAGATTAGATAGCAAGTAAATTGATACTTTTAGATAGAGTGTTGCGATTTCTTACGAAGCCAATTTGTGAGAGCGTTTCTTGTTGAGAAAAACCCTTAGATCATAATAAACAAGGAAAAACCAGGTAAAATAATACGACACACGACAGGGCGTGGCTGGCAATTGAGATTGTAGTGGAGCGAACGATAATTTGTTTTTGTCAAGCCAAAATTGTACCGGATACCTAGGAAATTAAATTGACTTACGTGGAGTTTTTACCATTATTTAAGTACATATTGACATTTAATAACACAAGTAATATTTTTTTAAATTGTTATTTTTCATCTAACGTATTTTATTAAAAATTATGACACACTAGCTGAAGCCCGCAACTGTTTTTCCTGATATCAGATTTCAATGAAACAAAGCCCATTTATATACTCTGATTTGAGCTAAATCCATTATTGAAAAATCTATTTTCGAAGATTAGCATCAACATACATACAGACAATTTCTTTTCTTTTTTGTGTTCAGTTACTTTTTTTTTATCGCGCACTCTCTTTTTTCATAAATTAATGTACAGACACATTAATTAATGTACAGACACGCGATTTTCACTGCTTTATTATTCGAATTGATGTATTGATACACAGAGCACAGAGAATGGAAATTATACATTCAAACAGTCTAACAGTTATAATGAAAAAAGAGATAGTTATATGACAATTAGATAAAATATATGACAAAAGACCTTACAATCTCAATCTACATTGTATATTTGAGATCTGTTGCTTGTTTGTGTGTATTGCTTTTAATAGTTCTTATACAGGTTGTCAATTTAACAAATGGCTCTGCATATATCATCGCTGAACTGAAGAGACATTGTAGCCGGTTAGATAACCGCCAATGAATACTGTTTGAACTGCATTCGCATAATCCGTCACCAATACAAAACACTTCTATTGGTCTTGTTGTGTAACTGTATCGGTCGCTGTGTACCTATATTACACGTTATTATGTATAGTTTATAGGTGGTCCGGCAGGAGTGCGCATTACTAGCGCTTTCGCAAGTTAAACGACACCGGGCGTGGTCCGCACTTGGATTGGTGACCACAAGTGGCACAAAAATTTCTCGCGTAATGAAAAGAAACCGTCGTGAGCTATTGTGATAATTTGTGTCTTCATGCATCTAAGACTGCTTTATTGCAAGATAGTGTAGTATGTATAGCACCAAAGATATATAATCAAATACCGAAACAATATAAAGAACTTAATTTAAATTTATTTAAGAAAAGATTTAAGTTATTGTTGACTGAAAATTGTTATTATAGTGTAAAAGATTTTTTATCTGATAATTTGTAATTACTGATATTAGTAAGTATATTATGTTAGATTGATAGATTCATTATAAGTGGTATATTTTTCTAGTATTATGATAGACAGCCTTTCTGAAAATTTGCACACCTGTGATGGTAAAACATGATTGGATGAACTTAAATGTAAATATCTTGCTTGTAACTCATGTTTAACTAAATAAATTTATCTTTATCTTTATCATACAATTTGCAACAATAACGGAGCTGTGAATCAGGATCGGCTTCGATGTTCTAGTCGTGGCGAACTTTATTGGCAGATTTGGCGAGTTCCCTAATGGTAAACGTAGTTTGAGAGTCACCTAATTAGAGAGCTTTCCAAAGCACGGAGGGGTTTGAGATCATTGAGATATTTTATAGATACCCACTTGTGGTTCCAAATCCAGGTGTTAACCTGTTATGAAGTTATTTAATCTGCCTAAGAGCTCCCTACTGCTAGTATAAACATGACTGTCTTTGTAGTGTGAAATAGCGTTTTCCAATTAATTAATTACTCGTTAATTTAAACTAATAACTTATCAATAACGCAGATAATTTTTACACAACAAGTAAACGAGTTGTTATCTCAGAGTATCGGGTGCATCACCTACACATGCAGATCCACAAAAAGACTGATTGCAATCAATTTATACCACATGACCGCATTATTTCCAGAAAACTAAATTGATGCAACGTGATTAGTGTAAACGCAGGACAACAAAATCAAAATAAATTGCTCATTTAAGTTAAATTGAAAATGCTTGCAACGTAATCGAAACTAAACCGTGTGACCGCCACTACCTACATCATTCTTAATATTCTTATGGTCCTTATTAAGGGGCCATTTATTAGAATTAGATGAGCCATAACACGTGTGGTCGTGTCGCAAGCAACCGCCGCGTACCGCCGGTCGTAAAGCGGGTCCTTGGATCAGCGATTGGTGCCTGCGCCCGGACGCTCTCCGTGCTTCACCGCGGGTTAGGGATACCAAATGCTAAGGATTTCCCTGTCATGGCCATATGTGTGTTTGAATTGTACAACAACTACAATTAAATATATAAATTAAATTAATAGCCATTTATTTCAGTTATCTTGGTTACAATAACATGATGCTAGGACTTCCTATTGAGTCATCATCATCATCATCATATCAGCTGCAGGAAGTCCACTGCTGGACATAGGCCTCCCCCAAGGATTTCCTAAACGACCGATCGGAAGCAGCCTGCATCCAGCGCCTCCTTGCAACCTTGCTCAGGTCATCTGACCATCTAGCAGGTGGGTGTCCTACGCTGCGCTTGCCGGTACGTGGCCGCCATTCGAGAACCTTTCTGCCCCATCAGCCATCGGTTCTTCGCGCTATGTGCCCCGCCCACTGCCACTTCAATGAGCTAATCCGCTTGGCTATGTCGGTGACCTTCGTTCTCCTACGAACCTCCTCATTTCTGATTCGATCGCGTAGGAAAACACCCAGAATAGTCCTCTCCATAGCCCGTTGAGCGACCTTGAGCCTTCTTATGAGACCCATAGTAAGGGACCACGTTTCAGAGCCATAAGTCATCACTGGTAACACACATTGATTAAACATTTTCGTCTTGAGGCACTGAGGTATTTTAGACGATAAAACACTGCGTAATTTCCCGAACGCTGCCCAGCCGAATCGGATTCGCCGAAAGACTTCTTCCTCGAAGCTGGAACTTCCTGCCTGGATCAATTGACCCAGGTAGACATACTGGTCTATAACTTCGAGGGTGGAGCTCCCAACAGAAACAGGTAAAGGCGCAACGTGCATATTTGACATGACCTTCGTCTTGTCAATATCCATTTTTAGGCCGACCTGTTGGAAGACTCGATTTAGGTCTTCAAGCATTGTACTTGAATCGATGGAGCAAGTCCTCCATCGATTCTGCCATGACAACGATGTCGTCGGCAAATCGAAGTTGAGTAATATACTCGCCATTGATTTTGATGCCCAGTCCTTCCCATTCCAGGAGCTCGAAGGCATCTTCCAGAGCGGCGGTAAACAGTTTTGGAGATATGACATCTCCCTGTCTCAAGCCTCTATTCAATGGAATATCATTCGTACTGTCCTCCTGTACTCGGACCGACATAGTAGCTTTGTTATATAGACACTTCAACACCTCGATATACCTCGATAGTGCTCCTAGTGAGTAATCTAATGATAATTTCTATGCAAAAAAATAATAAAAGCGGAAAAGCTAACAAATAGATCGGTGACCACCTGACCGCACTGTCCCACCCTAGACTCAGGGTCACAGGTTAGGGATACGTCATGACTGTGCCTGAAGTTCGGATATGTTAGTCAAATTAAAACCTATGCAGAATAGGGTACATAGTGATTTTTGAGGACTCGTCCAGGTCATATTTTTCAGTCCGTAAATGTTTCGGGTTCCGTACTCAAAGGATATAAACGAAACTTTATTCCTAAGACTCCGCTGTCCGTCCGTGTCTGTCTGTCATCAGTCTGTATCTCATCTCATGAACAATGTGATGGTTAGACAGGTGAATTTTTTACAGATTATGTATTCTGTTACTGCTGTAACAACAAATAATAAAAACAAAAAATAAATATTTAAGTAGGGCTCCCATACAACACACGTGATTTTTTATAGATAATAGTACGGAACCCTTCGTGCGCGAGTCTGACGCGCACTTGGCAGGTTATTACATAATGTTCTGCTCATGCTGTAAAAAAAGCGTACCGGAAAAAATACTTGTATTTTGTGTTTAGGTTGAGGTGTTTTTTTTCTCAAATAAGAGTTTAGATTTTCCACATTTAAGAAGCAACTAGTGTTACGATTATTACAATTGCAATCTACGGATGATACAATTAGCTTTTGGCAACCCTAGCAGTACGTTTTATGGGACATCATCTTCATTACACGCAAAATTTTGAACTGTTTCACGCGGGTAATTTACAGCGAAGTCCATTTAATCGTGTCCTACAATCACATTCGTGACAATAAATCTCTCTCCTGTAGTTATTTATGTTTAACATACTTAATTAGGGTTGACAGTTACGTTCCAAAAGTGTGGGAAAATGCAGGAATCAAGGAGAACAGGCTATTCACAATTTTATATATTTCTTTGTTATTTTTCTACCTTGCCCCGCCACTGGGGATTGAACCCACGACCTCTGTAGCCAGTAGGTAACACTTCAGTTAACGCTTAGTAAAAATAAATCTAAGTTAATGTGAAGTAAATTGTATATATTTTCACATAATATCCGTACTTTTACAGATTTTATTTATAAGAATATATCCGCAGCAGGATTCGTCAGAGGTTACAAAGATTTATCAGCAACAAGCTTCATTAAAAAGTATCCACGGCATGCTTCGTCGAAATTGTTAGTCTAATAAACCGCCCCAAATCGACCCTGGGCAAAGGTTTCTTTAATACATAGGTAAAATAGATCAGTGGTTCCCAATTAGTTTTTTCTATGGACTAAATACAAATTGTCTTTATTGTCGAACACAGGTAAAATATACACCGGTCTTAAGCTTAACCACTCCAAGAAAGACCTCAAATTCGCGTACCCCTTATTGCAGGAACGATAAATAAAAAATGAACTATGTATTTTACTTTTATTACCATCAAACCATCAAAATACAGATTTATTCTAATGACGGAGATCACCAGTTTGATTAATGTGTCACATATGCACGTTTTTCTTTGCAAAACTCTGAAAAATCTAGTTGAATTTTGGTCAGCTACAGTCTCAATTCGACTTCGAGCTGAAGTCTGTGACAACTGACGATATTTAGTTTTTAAGTTTGTCATTGCGGAAAATCCGCTCTTGCAACGTACGGTAAGGTACGTGGTGCAAAATGGCAGTAAATATTTTATTGCTGCTTCGCTGTTAGGTCACGGCAAATGCCTTTATGACCAGCCCAAAAATTAACCAGTGATTGATCTGCAAAGCAACTTTTAAGTCTGCTGTTGCATGAGATGTCTATTAATTCCTCTTGATCAGAGATGGGTAAGTAGTTGGTGGAATAGTTTGCAAAGAAGTGGATAACCCAGTTCCATTGCGACGATATTTCTGGGAAATAACTGCGTACTGCCGTCGACAGATTTTGCAAGTGGCATTTAAAAGATTGCTGCGCGTATCCCTTGATGCAACCTTCCTTACCCCTGGGGGTACGCGTACCACTAATTGGGAAACATTGAAATAGACGATAGAAGGAATAGACGTAGATACTCAATACACATGTACCTCCTTGTCCGCAGGTCGATGTGCTCGGACCTGGTGTACGTGATCCTGTTCCCGCAGCTGCTGATGGTGGTCCACTTCAAGCACCACTGCAACACGTACGGCTCGCTGGCCGCCTACATCGTGGCGCTGCTCATCCGCCTCTCCGGCGGGGAGAAGCTGCTGGGGCTTCCCGCGTTGATCCACTACCCTGGGTGGGACCCCAACACGGAGATGCAGATGTTCCCCTTCAGGACCATGGCGATGACGCTGTCGCTGTTCACGCTGGCCTTCATCTCTTGGCTGTCCGTGTGAGTATATCAATTGTGTTTAATTTGCTTTAGGTTTTTGACCATCAAGGTTGGGCTACTTTTTTATGCTGTTATCCTTTTCTGTCGCGCAGAATGAATGATTATTACGATTTTAAAACCAAAGGTGACGCAAATCACCCCCACTTCGAAACTTGGAAACGCTACATTTTTGTGAATTTTTACTAACTTGCTAAACGAAAGAAATTTGGGTCCATAATTTTTGGATAATCTAGTTGACGGACTAAATAAAATAAAATGTTTTTTTTTACGCTGTCCACATCCCTATTGACGCTAAGACGTGAAAATTGCCTATGCAAAAAATTGCAGTGCGGAAAAGCAGCGTCCCACTAGAATTTCGACGTGTTTGTGTCGATGCCTTGAATTGGTTTTGAATAATTTTAAGATTACAGATACATTATCACGTCTCTCAGACGGGGTAGACAGGACCTAGTGTCGCAAGACCCAAAAGTCACAAATCGAAATAGTGATGGGTTGCTAGTGGCGTCGCCTATGATATGCATATAACATGATTCAAATGTGACCCATTCCCTCAAACGGATTTCACGATCTGAGCGGGAAGAGAAGCAGCTGGTACATTCTAAGTTTTATCCTTTCTCCCAGACCAGCATAAAAGTGAATTCATTTAAAGATTTCCTATAAGATCAAACATAAGTTAGCTACCTAATGTTTTGTCTTTGTTGCCACATATTTATTAAAAATAGTAATTTTGGAAAATTAAAAATTAGACACTGTCAATACTGTATACTTATGTCAATGAATAGGACATACAATGTTGATTATGATCGATTCAATATTTCCCAATCAAATGAACAGCTTACGACGAATATCTGATTGAAACTATTGTATTGAACAAGAGGCATATGTTACGCGGCGACATTTAGAACTATTATGTCTCGTCATGGAATATTCGAGGGTAATCATTCTGACCCGTGCAGCAATGAGGAAGTAAGGCTTTCAGAAGTATGTATGACCGTGGGCGACGAATTGATTGACAGTGCTGGCAGTTGCCACACCAAAGCATGTGCGCCATGTACTATATATTATCTTCTTTTTTAAAGGCGTTGTGGAGTAAACATCAGTTTTTATCTCGCTTCCCTCCCAGATCAGGCAATTAAAAAAAAAAATGTAATCTCACTCACCTAACACTAAAATTAAATTTTATTAGTTACTGCGTATACAGTGAGTTAGGTAAGTATATGAAATGACAAAATTTTACGCAGCAACTTGTCACTATTTCTCATCCCTTATTATATATGTACATAAATTGTAGGAATCAACTTCGTCTGTCAGATACATTTATAATTGTGCCCCGGGCCGGGGAAGTTGCGGAACATCTCCGCCGGGCCCAACGTAATTGCATATATATTAATATTTGTCCTACGGACATATATATAGTCATCCCTTATAGTATAGAAACCATTTATATGGAATATAAGCCGACGACTGCAGCGCTGCCCGCGTTTAAAAAATATTGTTAATACAAGAAGAACCACACATTTTTCCGGATAAAAAGTATGTCAATCCAGGATCTATGAATTAATCCAGGTAATAAGTTATCTTACGGAAAATTTCATTTCAATCCGTTCACCTCTTTTGGCGTGAAAGCGGAATAAACATCCATACATTTATTACATAATTTAAAAAAAGGGTCGTTATTTTTCTGCCCACTTTTTTCTGTCTTTTCCTTGTCATGGTCCTGAATTGTTCTAAGTAACTAATTTTAAAGTCTTTTATGGCCTTAACCTTTAGAATATTTTGATATCAGTTATTACAAAATTAAAGTCATATTAGTATAGGAATAAATAAGAAAAGCTGTATAACTAATAAACAATCTGATACAACATACTTAAACTGAAAAAAGTGGTAGTCGTTCTCAAAGAAGAAATGATTTTTTTTCTTTGTCCTTACTTCTGAAATTTGTCAGGTTTTAGAGATTACCTTTATCACTGGAACACGGGTCGTATCCCCGCCGCACCTGCCGCTCGCGGCGACCGGTACCCAAGTAGATAAAGGACATGTCATGTTAATGGCGCAATTTTCCACAAATGCGTGTTCCATGTTTACTTTGCGCCACTCGTCCGTCCTGCTTCCTGATCGGCTGAAATGAAAAGTGGCTTTACTTTTTTATTGTTTTGTAAGGTTCCTTGTTTACTACGGTATGGTTTCGCCATGTCTGTCTGTCTGTCTGTCTGTCTGCCTGTCTTTACTTCCGCGGTTTTACTCAGCGACTATAAGTACTAGAAAGTTGTTATTTGGGACGAGTATGTATATTTATTATGCAAAAAAGATGTAAAAAAAATTTAAAAAATAATATTTTTTTCTTAGGTTGTCCCTTCTCTATCTGCTAAACAGTTATATATAGACACGTAAAAAAATTCACAGCTATAGTAAATATAACGAAATTTAAAGGAAAACTATAAGAGTTTAGTAGGGTTTACAAATTAAAAGGTTATAGGCGATCAACTTATAAAATGTACTCGGAAAAGGAAAATTTCATACAAATTCAATAGAAAATTAGTTTTTAGACGTTTTTAGTGGCATGAACTCAAAATTTGCGTTCGTAACTACGGAACGCTACACTGCGCATGGCCCGACACGCACTTGGAAAATATTTTTAAGTTACAAGGTTACGTCATAATTTGAATACAATCGGTACATGTGATTTTACTAAATTTACAAACTGACATTGATTTCAAATTTGACATCATTTTTAATTAATAATTATGACATATCAATGTATTCTGAGTCCATGTATCTAACTTAAATATCAGTATAATTGTAAGTTGACGATTTTGGAGAAAATGCTGCAGTACAGTTTGTTGCCGCTTCTTCTTGCGCTTAGGAAGCGGCAGTTAACTTAGTTGTAAGTAAATCTCTGACGTCAACACTACCTATTATGAAATCAAAAGAAGCAAAAAAAAAATGACAATTATCAAGTGATACAAATATCCAAAGAAAAATAAATAGGTTTTGACTTTGATTTAATGAGGCTTGCGAGAATATTTTGTTATTTTTATATAAATTCCACTTCTCCTATGGTCAATTTTGATTAGTGGTTAACTTAGTCGATATGGAGCCTGCCTCCGTGGTTCAGTGGTCAAGCTTTCGCCTTGTGTTCCGAAGAGATCGTGGATTCAAATTCCACTGGTAAGCATAGTTTGTAAAAGTTGTTTCCAGTCTGGTTATATTCCAGGCTTGAATCGCCTGATTATCTGGAAAACCTGCAGGTTCGATTCCAAGCTTCCAATCCCAGCCAAGAAGTGTAGACTTTGAAACTGCTTCATTAAATTTAATTAAAACATGATTTATACGTACTTTCGTCTATTAATTATGCAGTATGAAAGATGGTTAAGTAAATACCATAAATAAAGCCGTAAATAAGATTGATATTTTAATAATTGGACCCTGTAGAATTCACAACCAATAAAGAAATGGAATAATTACTGCTCGAGCAAAAAACATAAATTTTGATCAAGGCAACGTTTCATAATTAATAAAAAGCATAATGGATGGTCTGGCCACAGAATAAAAAGAGAAAGGTGACAGAAGTAGAGCTCTATTTACATTTTTATTTCACCTATTGTACATAAACCGATTACCAGTGATATTAATATATATAAAAAAAAATTAAATACTTAATGAAATTAAAATGAATATTTAATAAATAAATTAAATATTTTAATTATACATGTAATTATAAATAAATTATAAAAAAAACTGACAGAATAAAAATAACGTTACTTTATAACCTTAGGTTTGATTTAAAAGCGTTACTATTTTTAAGGTGTCCATCATGTTTTTTAACAAGTTTTTTTACACCAAAAATGGACAGTCTTTATATGTTGGTATACGCTTCCAGTTTCTACTCATTAAAAACTTAATATTTTATCAACATTCTCTCTATCAGTGCTTGTAAAAGCCGTGTTATTTTAATTACTTCTAAAAAAATTAATTTCAGGTAATAAATTCTCAAGTAGGCTTGTGTTTTTGCTCTTTGTTCTGAACATTTACATAGTTTGTCGT
Source organism: Acrobasis suavella (assembly GCA_943193695.1). Lineage (NCBI taxonomy): Eukaryota > Metazoa > Arthropoda > Insecta > Lepidoptera > Pyralidae > Acrobasis > Acrobasis suavella. The sequence goes on from OW971940.1 coordinate 435,489, forward strand.
GGAAAGGCTTTTTAAGTGTGATACACACTAGACTTCATACAGATGTCATTCATCTGTGTCATCCAACTCTAGTGTATGTTGCTAGAGCCTCAGAGGAAATTGCTAGAGTTAGTAATTATATTATCTCTGGTTAGTTGTAATTATATTACCTTCGGCTAGAGCATATATTTTACCATTATAATTATTAACGTTTAATGTATGAAGAACTGCACTTGATTCGTGCATACTCTCTTTATTTCGTGGTGTGTAGTTTTGGCGGTATGCAGTAAAACTGAGACGTAATTGTGCGGTGACGCGTTGTCATAACATTACGAAGATGTCGAGAATGCGGGTATGAATGCACTGACAGCTTGACTGTCTGGCTGGTCATAATAGCAGGGCGTATCTTAACAATAAGTCACAGGATTTAATGATTTTATTAACACGTTCTTCTGACCTGTGATTTTTGTCTAATCCTATTTTATAATATTTGCGATGTGCGATAACATAGCGCACAAGTTCATTTGCCAGGTAAATTAAATAAAACCCACTTTCAAGCGTTTACCCCCAAAATTTTTAAACTGCTGAACCGATTACCATCAAACATAGCTAAGAACCATCTCTCACTTGATCTTTCAAACAAAAAAAAAACCCCATGGAAATCGGCCCATTTGTTTAGGCGCTACGTTGACACAAAAGCCACACAGATACACAGACTCAAACTTATAAGTTTGAAGTGTTATAACACCCCTCTTTATCACCGGGTTTCAATATAAACTAGAAGAAAACAATATAAATAAAAAGGCAGAAAATCAAAAGATATATAAGTTCTTATCAAACTCTTCAGAATGGGAGACTTAGGATAAGTAGGTTTTCCTATAATTAATAGGGACAATGTTTCACGTGAATTTATAGGTATCTATAATTAGTCTATTAATTTGGATATTTGCAGCATAAACGATTTTTTTCTCTCTAATTTTCATCATTTTCATCATGAGTATACAATTTTACGTCATTTCCTCGGTCACGAAATGACGCAATAATGTATACTCACTACAGGTGGCGATCACTCTTGGGAGGTGATAAAGAAGCCTCAATCCACATATTGACAACACTTTCCTCTCACTTTACCATCGTAGGTTGTATTTTGACGTATCCAATTGTCCCCAGCTATCTGTTCAACAACGGCTACCTGAGCCCCGAGTCGGACTACTTCAACTGCGTGGTGAACATCCCCGAGGACATCCGGCGCGTGGACGAGCCCTCGGAGGCCGGCGAGCAGATGTCCGTGCTGTCCGGCGTGCCGGGCCGGCTGTACGGCGCCGCTTCCACGCTCGTCGGCCCCGACGAGAAAGCCGGTAGGGTGAACCCGGCTCTCGAACCCGACGATGATCTAGATGACCCTAACGACGGGCCGACGCCGCTTTTCGGCGCCTCCTCCGCCCCCCCTCCGGTGCAGCCGCGAGGGAAACAAACCGCCTTCTGAGACGACGAGTACGAGCTCCGCTAGACACGCCTAGACCTATTTTACGAAGATTTTACTCGTTTCGACATCGAAATGACCGTTTGAACTTCAGTATTTTTCGACTTAGAATATTGTGCTCAAACTTATATATATCGCCATATCTTCCGAAACCGTTTTGTATTTATGTATCATAGTGAGCATCTATCATCGCGTGCGCGGACTCGGCTCGGAAAAGCTATTTAGAACATGTATAAAGTAAAGAAAGTATATAAAGTTATTTTGTAGCGACATATCAAGTCATACTTACGATCGTGCTAAATATAATGCAATTCATACATATCAAAATGTGAAATTCTAATTGTTAGAGGAGATTTTATATATATTATTTATATTATATGAAGAGGATTCCTTATTTAAGTCAATTAACGTAGAGGACGAAAGCACTTTATAATATGTTAACTACGTGCTTCATTGTCATATTATATACTACATGTACTGCGTGCGAGTAGACACAATACAGATTAAATATATAAAGTACACGTGACCAAATATTCGAATGTAGATGAAAAGCGTTGAATGGTTAGAGACTATATGCTGACTGTATATGATACATATCGCTTACGAAGCAATCATCTTACGATATCCATGAGTATTCGTGAAGTTAAGGCTTAAGTAGACGAGTGAACCATCGAGTGAGTCGAACACTACTTAGACTAGTACAAGTTAGCGGCTTTAATAAGTTCTTGAACGCTTTATTTTGTAGCTAAACTTTTGATTGACTTGTTTCGTAGTCTGTCGTTTAGTTGTAAGGTAGAACGCTTATCGGTTGGTGAATATATAGGGGAGTTATCAATGTGACTAGATTAGTTTAATTCGAGATGTACTCGTTATGTTTACTTTGCTGTTAAAAATATACGTACTCATGACAACGTATGGAATACGAAAACGCACGAATTTTGACTACAGGGCTGGTTTTGACAGCCACGGTTCGTGACTACCGAATAAATGTAACGATATTTAAAGAATATAATTATATAGTCAGATTAAGTATAAATTATATGTATACAAGTGAAACTATTCCACTCCAGTTGTCCGAAGGGTTCGGTCGGCCTATAGTGCTTCACTCTGTTTGTGTCAGTGTTGTGTTTTAAATGTGTTGACGAGCTATGCACTCACAGTATAGAGTCGTAGGTCCGTACCGTACTGATAACTGTACTAAGGTAATGCAACTAAAACATATCAAATTGTGAAGAATTAATGTTAAAAGAGAGTGTTTAAGGCACGGATAGCGTAGAGGTTGTGGCATTTACCGTTTTTCGGCACGATGTCATCGTGCGAAGCACGTCTCCGACAAACGACGATTTATACACACACACGGACTCTGCAATTTTAAACTTTTCGGTGTGTATCGGTGTTCATTCAATATCTAATATTAATGTCTGATGTCCTGGTGTCTCCCGTGCTCCGTCGGTGTGCCGCATCCTGGCTTTTCGACATTCGTTATAATATTATACTAATTCATATATCTTTATATTGTATAATTGAAAATGCTTATAAATCCTTTTATAAGAAATTTTATCAGTCGCCAATGTGTGGCTCTAAATATATTATATTGGAAATGTTTATATAATGTGTTGCGATTACATTTATTGTGATATATATAGGGTATATTGATGCATTGCGTCGCTTGCCCAAATACTTATAACGGATGAAATAGTCGAGTTGGACCGTCGAATTTCAGAAGGTATCATATATGTGTGATCATTATACACTGGTAATATATGTCAGACTGGGTTTCGTAAACAAATCGGGTAGTCCAACCCGACCAAATCATTTTGTCTGTTATCACTTTACGACTACTTACCACCACGATACATATCATGTCTGTGTGACTTAATATATAAAGGTATACATATCATAGTATGTAATAGAGGAACGGAACATATCAGTAATATAAGTGTAGCATAGGTATCGTTGTTGTTCTTCGTCGTCGCTCTCTCATTGACCTGCGTACAACCCTATTTCACAGTATATGTTGAATTATTTTTATTGCATAACTTTTAGTAGCCAAGATATAACATTAAAAATCTTAAAATATATAATAAATATATACTTATTTAAAACGGCATTCTTAATTAATTATAAATAATTGTTGAATTTATAAATAATCAATATAAAATCCATGGATATTTATAGAGAGAGAATGGAAGTTGTCATTGTGCGTAAAATTAACATAAATTAAAAACCCCTATTTTGTATGATCGTTTGGTAATTTAAATAAACATTTTGCTATGTAACTTTTTAAATGTTCGTGTACTTATATATTTGTGTATGACTGTAAAACAACGTGTGAAATAAAGGATTTAAAATAGCAGAATCATCATATATATATATATATAGTTATATATTAGGGTTGGTTCGCAGGGGCGTGAGAGGGTTGCGGCCCACTGTTAGCTAGTAGTAAACCTACTATTGACTTATTCCTAGTTCTTGTTGAGTATTTTGAAATTGTGAAAAAAATGTGTAATGTTGTAAACTCAGCGGCCGCTCCTACGACAAAATAAAACATATAGTATGTTGAATATTTTTATTTTTTCCTAACATGTCTTAATTTCATAATCCCCTTGGTAGTTACTTTTCGTAAACCTTAGAAAAAAATTATCCCAGTCACATAGGTTTGTTCATTTTTCACTAAGTATTAAATTCTAGATTAAATTAATTTTTAATGTTTTTTGTTTATAAGAATAGGAGAAAAAATAACACAAAACTAGAATAATTTATGTACAATTTTTTTATTTATACAAATTGTTTGTCCTTAATCTATCTTTTGTACAGTACTTTACAATTAAATAAATTTAATACTTTCCGTAGTGCGCGGGTGCGCGCGATTTGACCGCGCGTGACTAAATAAATAGAGAGACTGGGCGGACGTCCGGGGCCTGCGCTCGGTGCAGGAAGGGGGGGAGGGAGGGGCGGGGGGGGGGTGCAGGGGGAGGGGAGTTGGGCATTATAAGGAATTCTAGAACAATATGTAAAGGATTCAGATTTTTGGTGAAGCTTACATTATACTTTTTGTATATCACCATTCATACGAGTAGATCAATCCAAAGTTGATAAATATCATGAAATGAACTACGACCAAAATATTGAAGACACTGGAAAAAAATCCTGTATCAAACTGTTCTAAGATTCCCAATAAAAAAGGACGGGGCAAGTGGAGCACAGCGCTACATTACACATGTAAAAACGGAACGACACAGGGTATTCAGATTGACGGATTATTCAAATTGTTATCTTGGTAACTTTTACAACCATCTCATCTTTATCACTTTATGTGTCCATAAACTCAAACACTTGGTGTTCCGCACACCTGCTGAAAGTAGAGCGACGGTCCCTAACATTTGACTATTGCATACCAATACTAAGATGCTAAAAGTCTGCTCGACTTTAGTCTAGTACACGTATCCGCCGTTGGAGTCGTAGCTCTGGTTGATGGTTGCGGGCACACCGCCGCCCGAGCCGTGGCCTCCGGAGCCTCCCGACGAGTAGCCGCCCGAGCCTCCCGAAGAGTAGCCTCCCGAACCACCTGATGAGTATCCTCCAGAGCCGCCGGAAGAGTAGCCACCTGATCCCGAAGAGTGTCCACCAGATGAGAAGCCAGAGCCGCCAGACGAGAACCCGTGACCGCCGCCAGAAGAAAAGCCGCCGGAGAAACCACCTGAACTAGGCGCTCCGTAGCTGCTCGAGGGCGCAGGAGCACCATATGAGCTGGAGGGAGAGGGAGCACCGTAACTGCTTGAGGGGGCTGAGGGGGCGCCGTAGCTACTTGAGGGGGCTGAGGGGGCGCCGTAGCTGGAAGACGGGGCGCTGCTTCCGAAGCCACTGGATCCGAAACCGCTGCTGCTGAACGCACTGCCACTGAAACCGCTGCTACCATGTCCGCTGCTGCCATGGCCGCTACCTCCAGAAGATGGTGCACCGTAAGATGACGATGGAGCTGGGGCGCCATAAGACGATGATGGGGCAGGGGCTCCATAGGAGCTTGATGGGGCAGCTGGAGCACCATAAGAACTTGATGGCGCCGGGGCTCCATAAGAGCTAGATGGGGCAGCTGGGGCGCCATAGGAGCTGGATGGAGCAGCTGGGGCACCGTAGGAGCTTGAAGGCGCAGCTGGGGTGCCATAGGAGCTAGATGGGGCTGGTGCACCGTAAGAGCTTGAGGGTGCAGGGGCGCCATAAGAGCTTGAAGGAGCGGGAGCACCATAAGAGCTCGAGGGGGCAGGCGCGCCATAAGAGCTGGAAGGTTTAGGAGGCGCACCGTAGCTGCTGGAAGGCCTGGAAGGGGCACCGTAGCTACTGGAGGGCTTTGGTGGGGCTCCGTAAGAGGAAGAAGGACCAGTGGGTACTCCATAGCTAGTCGCTGGGGGCCTGGGGGGAGCTCCGTAACTGCTTGAGGGCTTTGAAGGAGCACCATAGCTCGATGACGGCCTTGGAGGGGCTCCGTAGCTCGAAGAAGGCGGACCATAGCTGCTGGATGGCCTGCTAGGCGGGGGGCCGTAGCTCGACGACGGTCTGCTGGGAGGCCCGTAGCTGGACGAGGGTCGGCTGGGTGCTCCGTAAGAGGACGACGGCCGGCCGCCTCCGCTTGACGGCGGCAGGTACGACGAGCTCAGCGGCGCTGCAAACAGAGGTATCGGTGCTTAGATAGGTTGTCAATGAGAAACTGTACCTTTACCATTATGACATAATCTCTATTCTAGGTGAGTAATACTTCAATAGTGAAGGTGCGAAACCTAAAGCCAAATATTGAAGCTGTGAAATCAATGTGTAATTATGTCAGTATGGCAAAGATGTGGCGACGTCGCAAGCAAGAGTCGGCGGTGATACTCACCATCTCGCTTGTAGTGACGCTTGGGCGGGGACGCTGCCGCGGCCGCCAGCAGCAGCAGCGCGGGCACCAACTGCAATAGAAAGAGAATAGACTTTACAAAAGAAAACGAGCGTTTAGATCACAGATCACACAATGTATCCGGACTTTGCTTTTGGGTAGCTCGAATAATCTGACACCAGGTTTATTTAAAAGAAGATAATTCAAAAACAGTTTGCAATGTGATGATAAATATTAGGTCTATATAAAAGATCCAAAGACAATCATATCATCAGAGAAGTCTAAAGTTGAGCCTGGTTACAGTAGGCTGCCTATTAAGGTGAATTCTTGAGAAAAAAAAATCAATTAAAAATTAACCGACAGATTAAACTAGAATAAAATTCGGCAGCTATTTACTTTAATTAAATAAGAAATTGAAATTATTATAAACAGTTTTAAATTGTAAAGTACTCGCGACATTGTTGTTAAGTTATATAGGTAAAGTTGTTAAGAGTATAAAGTGCGAAGTTGGCAAGTTATAAAGTTACAAAGAAGGCAACTTTCCTCTAAACTCAATGTATTCGAGACAAACAAACTTTAATCCTACATTGTGTCACCGTTATTTATAGACGTAACGCCTGAATGGAATACCGAAACAAGTCGATTTCTTCCGAGTGCAGCTCCATACAAACGTAAGTATTATGGAAATGATGTACCAGGGAGGCATGAGGCAACAGAAACTCATCTGACATTGGGTCTCTTAAATCAATTTCCCAACGCTGCGTGAGGCATACCTTCTAATGATTCTACAATCCGCGCACGCATAACCTCTCATTAATGCATTTCACACGACTTTAGCCCTTATTTGTACGCTAAAAAAGGTGAGAGTGTAATACTGGTTTGTCGGTACAATTATCCTAGGTGCTAGGTGCTAACGACGTGACGCAATGGTTGCCGAAACTAGGATTCTGCAGTCAAGGCGAGGTCGTTTGTTGTATCCCCTTTGTGTTGAAATCAGCAGGCAGTGAACTTGAATGCATGAACAAGATTTAGGTGGTCATACGTGGGGCGCACTATAAGTTTCCGGAATGAATATGAAAAAATACTATTAAAGGTACAAAATTAATTTATTGTTTTTCAAAATAATCTCCCTTGGCGTCTATGCACTTTTTCATTCGATGAAACCAGTTTTGAAAACATTTGTGCCACTCCTCTGTGGTGACCTCTGAAACGTGTTTTTCATACTCCTCGACAGCCTCTTCTGGTGATGAAAATCGTTGACCGCGTAATTGGTTCTTAATTTTTGGGAACAGAAAAAAGTCACAAGGTGCCAGGTCGGGACTGTATGCAGGATGACTCATGAGTTCTACATTATTCGCCTTCAAAAAGTCGTTTGTCTGTCTGGCCGTGTGAGAACTAGCATTGTCGTGGTGCAGGATGATACGGCGTTTACGGTTATTTTTACGGAGTTCGTCAATAACTTCCGGCAAACAAATGGTCGTGTACCAGTCACTATTCACTGTACGACGAATCTCTAAAGCAACAGTAGCCACGTGTCCAGTTTTATTAAAAAAAGAAGCAATCATCCGCTTAGATGCACTTTTCACGCGCGCCACTTTGGTTGGTTTCGGCTCATCTTGAAAGACCCATACGCTCGATTGCTGCTTTGTTTTGGGATCGTAGCAATAAATCCATGTTTCGTCACCTGTTACTATGTCCCACACCAAATTTGACGCACCTTCGTTGAATCTGGTAAGCATGGCACTGCACCAAGTGACGCGGTCCGTTTTTTGAGCCTCGGTCAAGTTGTGTGGGATCCACCGCGAGCACAGCTTTGTCACACCCAAATGTTTGTGTAGGATTAATTGTATTTGACTCATGCCTATTTCTAAGGATGCGCGAATTTCATGGTAGGTCACATGCCTGTCTGTTTCAATCATACGGCGCACAGCATCGATGTTTTTGTTGGTCACAGCGGTGGACGGCCGACCATCGCGAGATTCGTCACTGAGATTGATACGACCACGCTTGAATTCTGCAAACCAGCTATAAACAGTTGTCTTGCATGGTGCTTCATTGCCAAAAGCTGTTTCAAGCCGAGCGATGCTCTGTTGAGATGTAAAATTACACTTAAAATCGTAGAAAATCATACTACGAAAATTTTCCCGAGTTAAATCCATGTTGATGCAGACACACAATTTTTTTAATGGCACCACAAGGTAAAAACAAAAGACAGTCAGATGAAACAAACTGCATTCTACAGCCAAAGAGTTCTATTTTCAAATGTTGCAATAAATTTTTAAATATTGTTTATGTAAGTGGCCAGTTCCGGAAACTTATAGTGCGCCCTATGTAGAAGATATGCAAGTGAGTACCAGTGAAATGTAATATCAACCATTTGTCATGGTCGCTGTGCTATCAATGTATCATGTTTCCCGCGCAAGCGTCCCAAAATGCCGGAGTGAAAAAGCCCGTGATGACTGTTAAAACATACGAGGTCGTCTTAATATTAAAATGTATGAATAAGTAATACATGTGTAGAACTCATGTAGGCTCAAAGACACGTGTTGCATCACTGGGTATTCATTCATACTCATATTGATGATTGTTTACCAAGTTTCAGCCGGCCTCGCGTATTTACCAGAAAACAGCCAGATTTTCTTAGGCAATACATCTTTTCTTATTGTCTGCATTGAATATGTATTCCCTGATGACGTAATGAAATTTACATTCGTTCAAACCGTATTTGATCTCTCAAACTTTGTGTAGTGTTATATTTTATATTTAGCTCTTTAGTGCTGGTTTGGGGAAAGGAAAAAGACCTGTAATGCTGCTAGTGTTCTCGAGTCGAATATATGCACTACACTCTAAATTTTCAATTCTCGGCGTTTCATAGGGTGTTTTGACATTCCACATAGATTTGGTCCTATGATCTTGTTGCGCAGTCTTATAATACCATTCACTTTAATGAGGAATATACATTTGTCTAAAACTTCTTCTCGTCTATCAATAGCCCAAACACAGGAAAGAGATCTAAAACATCAATAAATGGAAGTTTGAAACATCTAACACTAGTGACGGTCACTTGCACAAAAAAATTGCCCCCTTTGATTCTAAAAAATATTTCTGATGAGAAGTATAACACGAGTAGTTGATACATAGCAACTTTTGTAAACATCTAACTTTGTTTCGCACATGTCTGTTTCATTAGATGTAGTACTTACTTAGTACCCGAACCACGCGAGATCAAACGTCACCCGCGAGGAGAAACCACGTGTTCGACATTTTATTGCCGATCAACAAAATGTCCGGGTCCCATAATAAACGACTAACTTTCGCGGGTTTTTTTGTACCACACACGCGTACACATAAGCTTGACTAAGAGATGGTAATCTGAATAAAATGTATCTCATTTGTCCACGTTAGCTGCACATTAAAATAAAACGATTTTGGAAAAATTGCGTCGTTATGACGACGGTAATGGAATGCTATAAATTTATTTCCTTGAAACTTTCTCCAGTAATTTGGAAACGTTTTCTCAGACTATACGATGTACGGTTGTTGTGTTGCGTTCTATGTAATCTTGGAATAGCATTATCATTTATGGGATGGACTCAATGAATGACAAAATAATTATAAGATATACATAGTTTTAGGTCACTTTAGGTCTTTAGGTTGCGTGGATCTGCAGACATAGGGGGTGTATCCGCGAAGTAAAAAGTATCAAAATTTTTAAAAGTTGACTTCCTAACCCAGTTGCATTCCCGGTTGTTTAGCTGTTTTGCTTCGGAGGCTGGGTTGCGCTTTTGTTTTATTTCAACTCCTCACGAATCAAAGATTTAGAATATTATACAAGTTCATGAATGATCAAAAAATATGAATAATTAAGTAGCACCTCTGTGCCGGGTGGTAACAGCTGTCAAGTTTCCTTATACCGTGATATAATTAGGCAGTGCCTCGGCCCCGTCATTTCCATACATTACAGTAATCACCAGCCTCGAACAGAGGCCACTCATCGTAATTCTGCCAACCCAACGTACTTAATTTATTTAATGAATAATAAATACAAAAATGAATAAAGTAAAGAAACAGAGCGTTAATTACACAGGGTAATCTTCCAGTGTCATTGCACAGCAACTGATAGCTTTTATTTTCTGTAGCCGCAGTGTTCCTGTTTTGAAAGCAACCTTAATAAATACGTCTTTATTGTGTTCTGTCTAATGACTGTAAGCATCCAATGATTGCAAGTTTACCCTATTATATGCACGACTGTTACATACATATACAATTACGTTTTCTTCGGAGGGTTTTTCTGAATTTCCTTAATTTGTTGTTTTAAATATTTTTTTGCGGAGACTGGAGATGGTTTCGAGTACTAATAACTGTTGGTAAGATTCATATGCTTCTGAAATACCTATGTTTAAGTCATTTGAGCAGGAAGCATATTTATTTAGACTGTAACTGACTAACAAATTTATGTACATGCATAAATTAAGTAAATAAATATATATACTGACCAATAACACTGATTGAGCTAGCCCCAAAGTAAGTTCGAGACTTGTGTTATGGGATACTAACTCAACGATACTATATTTTATAACAAAAACATACATAAATAAACATCCAAGACCCAGGACAATTTGAAAAAGGCCATTTTCCAACCTGCCCTGACCGGGGATTGAACCCGGGACCCGTGGGTGACGGACTAGCATGGTGACCACTACGCCTACGCGAAAGTTTAACAAAAAGTCAGTCTCAGTGGCAGAAATGTTTGATAGAAATCGGTAAAAAAAAAATACAACAAATACTACAATTAAAACCCACGTCAAAAATACCAGCACCTGTTGTCGTGCTTCACAAAGCGGCGTCCGCGGGAGAGTCGTTACCCCACATACTGCACAAAGCGCTAATCGCCAAGAAATGCAGCATCGAAGCCTTAGAATACATTAGCGGCATTGTGGCGCGATCGTGGCGCAACTTAGGCCTTGGAAAACCACAGCCTAGCGACCACGACTAGGAAAATTTAAGAAAACATTCTTAAATAAAGGCTTACATCTAAACTGGTGAATTTCTCATGACACCATCAAAAATTGATGTTTCTGTGTCTCAAAAAGGCAGACCCATTAAGCAATTACGAAGAAAAAGGTAAGTAGTGGACTCTTGGCTCTAAATTAATATAACTAGATTATTACCTGAGCCTACTATTTCAGATATACTGCAGAAGGTTAGACGGTAGGCAAATATTCCTTTTAGCAAGATTAATTAAGTATTGAGAAAAGCCAATTTAATTAACACATATTTTGATAAATCCAGTTATTATGTACATTTTATTTAAATTCGAAGAATAATAAATAAATAAATAAATCTATAGGGACAAATTACACTAATTGAGCTAGCCCTGAAGTAAGTTCAAGACTTGTGTTATGGGATACTAACTCAACGATACTATATTTTATAACAAATACATATATAGATAAACACCCAAGACCCAGGACAATTGGAAAAATGCAATTTTTCAACTTGCCCTGGCCGGGGATCGAACTTGGAACCTCTGGGTGGCGGACTAGCATGGTGACCACTACGCCACGGAGGTCGTCGGAATAACAAGAAATAATCGGAAAATTCAACCCTATTCAAAGAAACCAAGGCAAAACTCACTCGTTACACTCATTTTAAAATGTGTATGATAACGAACAATCGCAACTAAAACAAGTGAGTAATTAGACAGCATAACAGTTATTACCGAGTATAATAGCTTCGTTCTGATGTTATATCTTAACTTTATTGTGTTAAGATGCGTTGAACCTACGCTTTCTCTCTATTGTCATATAGCAAGATAAAAAAAAATGCTGTTAGCCTGTTAATTATCGTAATCTTGACACAAAAGAAGATCTCATATACACACAACCTTTTTGTTAACATGCTCGTGTTATGTGCAAACAGTAAGTAAATTGTTTTTTGTTTGTATGCTTCATATATGTAGAGGAAATACTACAAATCACACGATAGTAAAGATAAAAGATTAACCCTCAAATTCATAAAAAATAACAAGCGTTTGCTAAACCTTTTTTAGTTAAAACATGTTTCGTCCCTTTCCCTCTTTTGCATATTTGACGTTGAAAGAACGAGACAAAACATATTTTAACTAAAATAAGCTTAGCAAACGTTTATATTTTTTTATGAATACGGGGGTTAGACTCAAAAATGACTCAATCATTAGATATTGGATATTTGACGACCTCCGTGGCGTAGTGGTTACCATGCTAGTCCGCCACCCAGAGGTTCCGGGTTCGATCCCCGGCCAGGGCAAATTTGAAAATGGCCTTTTTCAAATTATCCTGGGTCTTGGATGTTTATCTATATACATATGTATTTGTTATTTATTTAGTATAGTTGAGTTAGTATCCCATAACACAAGTCTCGAACTTACTTCGGGGCTAGCTCAATCAGTGTAATTTATCCCTATGTATTTATTTATTTTTATTCTTGAATATTGGCTTTTATTTGTTACGACTCACAGTAGGTACTTAAAGTTAAGGTTCAGAGATTCGTGCAGCTTTAATAAATGAACAGTTGCTACAGTGGCGTTGGGTGAGCATTTGGGCTAGCTATAAAACTATGAAACGAAATAAATATCTACCTAATAAGCTTTCAATGTCCAGCTCATATTTTTATTTTTATTGACTTAGTGTGTAAAATTTATCATTGTAAGTGTATTGGAATACCCAGTGAAAATTTTTGTATCTAAATATATATAACTCAAAGGTGACTGACTGACTGACATAGTGATCTATCAACGCACAGCCCAAACCACTGGACGGATCGGGCTGAAATTTGGCATGCAGGTAGATGTTATGACGTAGGCATCCGCTAAGAAAGGATTTTGATCAATTCTACCCTCAAAGGGATAAAATAAGGGATGAAACTTTGTATTAAACTTTGTCAATTTGAAACCGATCGGGCTGAGACTTTGCATGCATAAAGCTACTATGACGTAGGCATTCCCTAAGAAAGGATGTTGATGAATTACACCTCTACACGAGCGAAGCCGCGGGCAAAAGCTAGTTTTGAATATGTGTGTGTGAAGTCCAGTCATGCTGCTAGTTTACGGCTTTTGAAAGTAGTAAATGGACATTTAATGGGCGCTTGCGCCGATATACGTACGGACGTTATATTGGTTCTTAGTAATAAATTCGTATATATTAGAGACCCCTTAGGGAACTCGATGGGAATCGGGTAAAATAAATATAAATTGAATATTAATTAATTTACTTCAAGGTACTATATACTAACAGCGACACGATTCCTCCTCTCTCCTATTGCAGCGCCCATCATTGTCCTTAAGTGATCGTGGAATCATTTATGTATTAACTTGCTATCTAATCTGCATGTACTTATTTGTCATTTAAGGAAGCAATAAATTATTGAGTATTGAACAACTTTTAGGAGATGTGTAGAGTAAACCTTGAACTGAGGGAATCAGGGCTGCGATCGTTTGAAATTATTGTTTTAATTATTTGCAAACCATTGACGGCCCAATATTTTTTCGCAGAAGTGTTTGTAGAACTGGTGTCAACGAGCGGCGGTCATTACGGCGATGATATCTGCAGCGTTGCACAAACGCCGTACAATGGCACCGGCGATTCGTAGCGAGGACTAGTGCGTGCGAATTCATTTGCCCGTCCATTGTTTACAATGCTTTAATAAAATGTTTAGGAATGGAGTAAATAATATATTCGTAATGTTTGTTTACTTGTTCGCAAGCATTACATGTTATAATGTGTCAACATTGTATTATATTATAAGTATTTATTAATTAAAAGACAATTATAATAATATGACAAAGCCCTTCTGGCGAGTAGGCGACCAATACTGTGAAAATGAGTTTCTTTCGGCGTTTCTTATCAGCAGTGGTCGTTACGAAGCGCTGGTATCGGTAGCTTTTCTTTAAAAATAAATTAAATTTTAATATACTTTACACGTTACATAAATTATACTTAATGACGTGTAAAAGTGCCTGTAAAGGTCTAATTACTGAATAAACATTTGAATCTTTGTAAAAGTTGTTGATAACGCTCGGATGTAACCGATGAGACAAAAAAACAAAGAGTTTATTGGGTGAGGAAGGTCATATTACAAATTTTGCAATATAAAACTAAATATTACAGAAACGGATCCCTAAATCGAAAAATTATGTTCACAAGCTCATAATATTGTGAAAGACAAATCAATAAAAAAAAATCGACTACTACTTTGCTTGTATGGGTGGGACCCACCCTAAAAACATTTTTTTCTTTATTTTATTGTAACACTTTGTAACAACCTGGATGATACATCCTGGACATTTAGCACCAAGATATAACATCCTAAACACTACCTATTTGAATTATCTATAAACTTAAGAAATAAATTATAAATACCTTAATTTACCATGAGATCTCTCTTACTATAAATCTTTATCTCGAGCTTAGTGAGTCCTCGGTTTAGGCGGTGATCGTCATTGTAGTGGACCCAAGTTGTACAAAGCAGTAACTCAGTTTCTAGCGCAACACGTTTCGTTCCACTATTCATAGTACATATAAATCAGTTGTATTTAGGATTCTGTATTAAATAATAAAACTAAAATTAGAGAATTAGAGAGATGAAGTTCTGTAGCATGTTCAGTTCTTTATGTAGAAGGATAGACATATACATATTTATATTATAGACATTCGCTCATTATTTTATTACGGATATAGGAAACGCTCCTCCCCGCGTTTTCCTGTGAGTTCAACCATAGACATGACCACTCCCCATCCGAGGGACTTCAAATGCTCAGCATCATACATAAATATTTACTCTAATTAGCCTTTTCAGGCAAGAGACAGAGGGAGGAATGCGAGTAAAGCTCGCCAAGCGTTTCCAGCAGCTTCGAGACCTGTACTTATACAGTATCCCGGTCTGAGCATCAAAGTATTATATCAAATCAACTGGAAACTGATTGCTAGAAGAGCATTCTACAAATATTTGTTCTAGTCTGTCTTATCAGTATATATGAGGGTAATAAATAAATACTGTAATAATAAATACTGCGATTATAAGGTTTCATGAAGATGAGTAGAAGTCATTTCAGACAGCAATAGAAGCTTAATTCCATAGTGTACATAATTTGTAATATTGTTTAAGAAATACCTCTTTGTCAGTAGGTAATTTTATTAGTTCTACACGACTTCTCCGTGTTTTATAGAACATCATAATATCTTTGATATTATGTTAAAACAGCAATTAGAATACATAGTTAGAAGTCTGCTAAGACTAAGTTTGTTCAACAGGCATGGTAACAATGTCCATAGTTTAACCTCAACCAGAATCGGTTCAGATAATTCCAATAAATGTTGTTAAGTCTCTTAGTCAGTAGACTTCATTCCAAACATAACTTTTCTATGTTCAAAGGGAATGTTTACGACGAAATAGGCTTCTCTAAACAAATGTGTACATAACACTGACGGTGACGAAAGGGAACATCCATGCATTGCAGCGGGATACCCTCTGGGAGTGTCCTCGCATAACCCAGTAAAGTGCCAACACAGCCTGTTTAGATGGCTTAAAATAATATATAGATAAGTATTAGAATTATTCAATCCAACCTCAAGTCTCGACTTTTCCAAGACAATTTACCACTCCACTGTACAAGTCAGCCAACCAGAGTAAGTAATTATAATAACAAAGCTATTGCTTTCTGAAATTGAATCATTTTACATAACTCCAGCTTTGAAGGCAATATTCTAGGAAGGATAAGTATTCGTGAGGTGAAGTAGTTAATAATGATATCAGTAAACATTAAACACATCAGTGATATCTGATGTAACAGATGAATATAAGTATCTTCAAATCAATGACAGGAATAAATATGTTATCTTCAGAGATTGTAAACGTTGTTCAGGTTCTTTTGGAACATAAGAATCTAAGGTCCTTGGACCGTAATCCAGTCTATAGATTACAACAGAGTTTGTTAGTACAAATCACTTACAGAATAGGTGAATCCTCATAGATCATATCATCTCATCGTAAACTCGTCGTGTCGTTTTTATTAAAGAAAGATATTATCAACTCAGATTAGAGAAAACACAGGAAATAAACATATATTGATTAATTCATCCCACATAGGGATCACATATTGTAAATGTAGGGCAAAGGCTGAGAGAAAGATTCTACCTCTCTCATCTTAGTAGACATACATACTTTTCAACGCAAACAGCGTATCCAAATAGGGTTGACTTGGTAGTAAAATTGGAATCAAAAGTTTAAATACCTTTTCATATCCATATCCTCTTGTGATAATCTTCTTTAAAATAGTATAGAGTTAAAACCTTACCCCGGTTTGTCCTTGTATACAGTGACGGATTTAGTCCAATAGATACCCTAAGCAATCCACGTCTGTGGTCGATCTTTAAACCTTTACCTAAGATTCTCTGCAAATAAATCTTTGGAAAGATAACTATTATTTTCCGTGACCAAATTACTTCATCTCTAAAACAAAACTCTTTTTCTCTGTCAGTTTTGATCTAAGCTTCTTTTTATTTTTATCGAATTTCTTCTCTTTTGTCAATTACTATAATATTTTATCCGACTGAAAAAAAGATAAATACATTTCTGCAAGTTTGTAAGGTATTTGAGAATGGAAATAACGAGTGCGTATTTGCGAATCGTTACAACTTTTTGAGCATGATTATTATACACACCTTAACTACATAACACTTTCTAGTACTTATAGTCTCTGAGTAAAACGCGGACGGACAGACAGACAGACAGACATGGCGAAACTGTAAGGGTTCCTTGTTTACTCTCTCTCTCATCTCTCATCTCAGCGTTTTCCCAGTTGCGTCCTCAGCTGCAAGCTGAGAAGCCCGGGGTCCGCTTTCCGACTTTTTCTTCTCCACTTTGCACGGTCTTGAGCATCCTTGGTTGTAAGACGTTCCTTGTTTACTAGGGAACCCTAAAAATGTGCATTTTATTTATCTGCGCTTAGGAAGCGGCAATAAATTGCTGTAAGTAAATGTTCTGACGTCAACTAGGTACCAAAGAGGAATTCCATTTTCGTCAGAAAACCATTGTAAAAATTAACTTAAGTTTTTTCTGTCCAAAGAGGAATTTCGGTTTTGTCAGAAAACCATTGTGAAAATTAACCAAAGTTATTTCTGTCCAAAGTAAAATTCCGTTTTCGTCAGAAAAAAAAACAGCCTCTAAATTATCCTGACGAATGCGGTACCTGAGGAAAGTGACCTAAATCATGAAATCGAAAGAAAAATTGATAATTATCAAGTGATACAAATATCCAAAGATAAATAAATGATTTTTGCCTTTGACTTTGGATTTTCAGTTGAAAATAAACCTTAAATCATTATTAGTATTGCGCGATATGTTAACCATACTTACTATTAGGTAAGAACTTGTATATATACTTGCCAAAGGGTGAGCATCACACGGAAAGGTAAACATACGCAATAAAAGTGTCGTCACCAAACTTACTTTGCGGAACGAAGGTCGCGAAGAAATCGACGCCACCGGTAGATTTATGGTGTCTCATAAAACAAATATAAGGCGTGTTGTGCCGAAATTATGCTTGCTAGTTATTTGTACAGTGATTTACGGAGACATGTGTCGGTAATAGCTTATCATTTGACCAATATCAGATTGTTACACACACGTACACACGTTTTCAAATTTGTATTATTAGAATATATTTTGCATGGTAAGATACTCGTATATGCCATCATTTGTGTGTCTTTATTGTCAGGCATAGACTTCTAGGTTTTAATAGAAGCCGCCTAGTCGCCACATCACTTCATTGTTCTTTAGCGACCTCTCTTTAGGTGCCAGTTTACATGCATTCTGTAGAAATTTTCGCCCATCTATATGGTATGGGTGCATGATTTTACATACACAAACCACAATACGCAATTAAGCAGACAAGTCGAATCAGATTGGCGCTAAGGTTTATATTATAATTTGTTGGTGTAAAAGCCGAATGATTTTTATCATTTTTACGACGCTTATGTACTGATTTTTGTTATTTCAATGATATAAATTGGTCATTGAATTACAAAAACCTTCACACATTTCTCGGGCCTCACAGTCATGCAATCATTATTCCCACACGGAAAACTGATTTTCCAAGAAACGCAAATTCATGAGAAGTAGGCGGCACACGTAACACCCATCGCCGATGGTATCGCAGATTGATGGCAGACGACAGCCAACAGATCAGCTCCATAAAAAGATAATAGAAGCAAATGCCGCTTCCTGCTCGGAAGGCAATGTGCCAGTGTGCCATTGTGAGGAGATGTCAATGAACGAAGTAATGACGGCGGCGCAGAGAACAGGTGACGAACCTTCGCATCCGCGGGAAATAATTATTTTTACGAAAAACAGCACGTTTAAAAAAATATAACACATACAATTTTCAAATTAAAGCGTCTTCCTCGTAACTCGATTAAAAATAGATAACGCGTATTCCAAGTAGAAAAATATGATGTTTATTTAGCAACTCTGACGGACGGAGTTGGGAAATGACAAAAGTGGAACTTTACCGCTTCGCACTATCGTTTTATCAAATTATACAAAAAAAAAAACAAGACGTAGATAGTTTAAATTGCCACACTCCTACGACTCTCGTTAAAGTGTTTTTTTTTGCGAAACGTATCTTGGTTTAGCTGTCCTAGCACAATGGAAAGTGGGTCAGAAATGACAAGGAAGAGGAGGGCCCGAGGAGGTCCGTCACGTGGATCGTCTTACACTTATTAAAGGCAATCTCACATGATCTCGGGGTCGCTGCGACGTGCGTTTCCACGTTTAAATGACCCTTATAATGACGTTTATTGCATAAGAGAAAATGGGCGGGAAAATCTTCGCCGCCATTTTATTGGAAAGTGTCATGGCGGTTCCGCGTGCGGGTATTGAAATAGGGTCACCACACCAGATTCCAAAATAAGATTTTTTTTTTAAGTTTCTATAAATACTCTCTTACATTTTATCAAAATCATACGCGTAAGGAGTTAATAAAAATA
This sequence comes from Acrobasis suavella, assembly GCA_943193695.1. Taxonomy (NCBI): domain Eukaryota; kingdom Metazoa; phylum Arthropoda; class Insecta; order Lepidoptera; family Pyralidae; genus Acrobasis; species Acrobasis suavella. The sequence goes on from OW971940.1 coordinate 454,846, forward strand.
TACAATAATTTTGGCACAAAATCTTGATAATCATCATGAGTTAATTGTAGCCGTTAGCGAATTGAAGTTAAAAAGATATGAGGTGGTACCATGATGCGGAAAAACCAAAAACTCCGGTAAAGTTCTAGCGTGATTGTTTTATAGGGGATTATTAGCAGGTTTTATCTAATATCACAGAGATTAACGTAAGTACTTCTTTGAGAGACTGTTTTAATTATCTCTTTAAAAACTATAACATCGGATCACAATTTTATTGCATGGTTATCTCACGCAAAGCTTCGCATTTCCTCTTAAATCGCTTCCTGCGGCAATTTCCCGAACAAAGCATGGGAATCTGACGAAAAACTGTTTCAAAACGCAAGTCATATGAATGGGCGCTAAGTGTAAAACAGTTTCCGATCCAATTAGAATTTAGATCAAGATGCGCGTGCGCGGGAACCCGCGTGAATGAGGAGCTGGCTTGCACAATTCGGAACAGTGGATGTGGCGGTCGCACGGACCGTGGGACTGCTGCCAGGAGGTTTAGGCTGTCCTCGCATAGCCTGCTATTGTTAAGTCTGCAATTTCAATGTAGGCCGAAAATGAAGATAAAGTCTATAAAGACAAATGCAAACAAAATGTCGTATCATTACTGCTCAATGCATGACATAGAGTTCGTTTACTCGTGGTCGTAGTCAACAGACACTGAACACAAATGTATCTTTATCAATTTCTTTTTGTTGATCAACCGCGCAAATGTACAATGTGTGGCCAGCCTTACGCCGCGTGCTTTGACAATAGCGAGTTTGCATATTGCTAAATGTTTTACAGCCTTACAACGGACACTATCGCGCTAAGAATCAGATAATGGATTAATCATTCTCACACAAATGGAAATTATGTTTTTATAGTCGGTGGACTGTGTTCGGAACTTTTTACAAACTTGTGTTGTAGTAGGTAACTACACAGGATGTTATAACTAACGATGTAAAATGCGAAAACCGGAGGCCAAAACCGCGTGCGCCGAGGCATTTCAAAATTCAAAATTTCCCGAACACCCTTTCTCGCAGAGACAATGAGACGAGCCGCTTTGTAAACTTAGTAATCGTACAGAGTAATCTCCTACAATTTTCTGTTAGCAACTCTGTAGAGCGCGCTCGTCTTATTGCCACTGCTGAGTGGGAGTCTGGTTTGTGGTTGCAGGTCCTGCCTTCTTGGAACATTGGGATTTTCCTCGATGACCAAACCTTCGTTTGGCGACATGCATACGTTTAGGAGCCAAAACAAACGTCCCGTATCATTGCCTTTGCGGTGACACTGTCGACCAGTTCGGCCACCACGATCTTGTGCCACAGTCTAAGAGCGCCGGCAGAATGGCACGTCATGCTAATTTAAATAATATTGATTTATTCAGTTTTTAATTTCGTTTTTAGTTTGAATGTTACTTGTAATTATATATTTTTTCTTTGTTAATAAATTACAATAAAGTATTATATCCTGAAGATATAATAAAATAATAACTCTAAAAAAATTAAGGATTTTATTTTACCACTTTTTTGGCATGATTAATATACCCATGCCAAATTACAGCTTTCTAGTAGAACTGCGGACGGACAGATAGACAAACAGATGTGGCGAAGTATAAGAGTTTTTTGTTTACTACGGAACCCTAAAAAAAGCTCGCAGAAACACATGCGTAAGGCGTAACAGAGTGATTACAGTAAAATGTAATTTCTTCAATTAGTGGTGCAAATCAATCGTAGCCCTTTTTATAAGTACGTATACCTACATCTAGACATGCCCATGCATTTCGCCTTATTGTCCGCATAACCTTATAAATATAATTATTTCTCTTCCTTGTCACTAGATGGCGCTATAGGTATATTAAAACATTAAAATCTTTTATTACCATTATAAATAAAGTAGTACTCTAATTAAATAAATATGACATTAATGAAATACAATCAATATTTTTGAAGCACATTCAACATTTTTAGTCACTTTTTTGCTAGTCGTGTGTGCTGCCACCTCTATGTGCCCATCGGCAACTTCAGTTTTGCCTACTTACGCGCCCTCCAATAGTTTCTATGGCGTAGGGTATCTGTTACGTTAGTAATTATATTATCTTTGCCCTAGGTAACTAGGGTAAGCGGTTCGCAGCATCCACGAATGAAGCAAGAGCAGAGATCCCCTCCGCATCACATGACTGTGACGTAACCGACTAACACGCATCACGGCGTTATCATTATAATTTTATTCACAGTTTGAACATTTGCATGCCGCGTAATCTGCGAGGGCTATATTTGATTACTTTATGACTTGAACAGTGGGTCCGTAATAATAAAATTTCATGATTTACTGACCTACTGACAGCAATTTTAGCTTTTTAAGTTTGCTCATTCTTTGAAATGAATGGTGACAATTATTTTTTGTTTTTATTATATTTTAGTTATTTAGAGAAACAAATAGGCTTAAATATATGACGTAGGCTTATGATTTATGAATTTCACGTCGCCAAAAAGTTTCTACTACTAGCTTGACCTATAATGACGTTGAAAGTTTCATTAGTAAATCTAACAAAAAGCCACTTGTAACTGTTTCCTACTTTTTAACAATACAAATGTCACCTATAACGTACGCATAATACTCACTTATGTATGAAGTAAGCCACTTCACTACTTTACTAGCATTCTCAGAAGTAGATGAAACGCCAATCAACCACTGACTTAGATATCATTTATTCTAGTTTCAATACGAACTTGAATTTTTGTTCTTTGTGCTAGGTCCTTTGAAAACACTTTCATGTTCATTTCAAAACGTCAAAACGAATCCTTTCATATGCAAACATTAGCACTACACAATCGGTTGTCAGTAAAGAAAGTTACTCATATATAATCTATTCAAGTACTGCTATTCAATTCAAATATTTTATTCGCTATTGTGAGGAATATATAGAACTGGAGGGAAAGTCATTTATACAGTATGATCTTAGCTATAGCTCTGTGATGATACAAGTTTGACATTGAACGAGCTGCATGAGGAGAGGCTAGTGAATAAGGGAGTTAACTTGCGAGTACTATAAAACAGATAAATCTCCAAGAATTTCCAAAATGACAATTAGGCATTAGCCTGCATTCTGCCAGTATTCTTGCCACCTTGCTTAGATTATAAAAAGGGATTTGCATGGTTTGTAAATCATTAACATAATTTTGCATTGCATTTTAATTATTTTTCTACCGGAGTTATAAAAGTGTAGAAAGTAATGGGATTTTGCAAAAATTGCCCCAGTAATGCTTTAGATATCTCAATATCATAATTAACATTATTGCTATCTCAATCCTTCCGCCTACTATTAAGCAGAGGCTTACTATTTAGCAATTGAGACATCGATGAGTATTTATAACAATCAAACTCATTGATTGTCTTCCACTCGACCACTGTGAGTCAGTTCCGTGGTGACACACAAACACGAGGCAAAACCACGCTCTTCGCACCGTCGTCGTTCACCAGAGTTTACATAACGCGCGGGTTAGCGTGCATCGCAGCACATTACTGTTTCCAACTATACAATATCCAGCTAAGTTTATTGTTGCAGGTGAATCCTTCGACAAAGTTGCAATTTCATGGCAGTTTTATTTACTATAAGACACCAACTATGTTTCACAGTACTTTATCGGAATTCTACTCACAGATCAAATATTTGGTCAGAAACTCAGAAATCACCCCGAATTATGTTGTATTCTGTGAAAATAAACTATCCAAGTGTACAAACTAGTCAGAAGAAAAAAAAAACCGTAATATATATCAAGAAGTAAAACATATTCAATAACTTTCTTGTACAGAAACATAAAATGAAATTAATTTTATTTGCCCTTTGACCGTTTTGTGTGACCTATGACAGTGACACGTAAAAAGTACATCACATGTTCTCAATTGACTTACGAATTGCGTCTAAACGTCACAGAGACGCGTAGGCCTTTTACTTTCGCCGTGAGAAGCTGCGCGGGCGCAGCGCGGCGCGTGATATCGTTATGTCACTAGCATTATTCAAATGCTTATCAACATTATGCCGGTATTACTTAGACTAAGTTTTGTATGTTAGTGGGGGTACCGATAGCATATATATGTATAATATGTGTAGTTATGTATATCTAGTACTAATTTGTATTTATGTAGGATATGTAGAATTTAGTAACTTTATATTTATATACTTGTTTGTTTGTAATAACTTTATTGTACCTAAACAAATACATTACAAAGATAACATACGAAAGAGCAAATATACAAAGGCGGACTTATCCCATGTAGGGATCTCTTCCAGTCAACCTGCTTACTTGTGTATTCATACTTATTTATGTATTCATATTTGTATGTAGTGTATTATTATTTTGTGGTAACATAGGTATGTACGTAGGTTTATATTGTGTTTCAACTTATAACTAAGTGTTCTCAGTTTTTAATATTAGAGTTTCTGCACATATGTCCAAAATGTTTGCATGTCAGCAACTCAGCACCAATAATGAACTGGGTTTCTTTAGGCGTAATCTTCCCAGCAGTGGTCGTTTCGAACCGTGTTTCGAAACGCTAGTAGTTTTAAGCTTTTGCACTAAAATAATATTTAAAAAAATGACCTTCAACAAGATTTAAATTTAACCTTCATGGAATAAAAATTTTTGACTTTGACTTTGATATTGAAAAGGCTTACGCCTTAAGTCCGCTGATTACAATAGCTTGTAATAAAGTTAAATAAATAAATATGATAGAGGCTAATTAATTATTGCACTCGATTGCGACCTAATTATTTCATGCGCACACAATCACGCTATTTTGAAACTTGTCCTAGCTGGAGATCGAACCTAGGAACTTCAAGTAGCGGGCTACCGTGATGAGCACAGTGTTAGAAAAACTTGCATTCTTTTATAACGTCCGTGGCGTATTAATAGCTACGCTAGTCCGCCACTCGAAGGTTCTGGGCTCGATCCCCGGCTAGGGCAAGATGGAAAATTACCTTTTTCAAATTTTCCTTAGTCTTGGGTGTTTATCTATATATGTACATATGTATTTATCATAACATATAGTATCCATCGTTGATTTAGTATCCCATAAATAAAATAAACAGTGGCACTCCGGAAGTGCTGACAGAAGTGAAAACTTGATGTCGGTTACGGTAACAGTGTCGCGAGGTCAATGGTTCTTACTCATCTCAAAAATGCCCAACGTGCCTAAAGAAGTTTTCACTTCAATAAATATTTATTTACATGGGGATGAATTTTATATGACGACTCATACGAGAGTCATCATGTAAGTCTGTCCACCTGCTGGGCAGCTGATGCGCTGTTTACTGGCCGCCTTTCCACCATTTTTATTCACAAAATGCATATGAATATGCATGGCGGTGCTCACACGCGTAATTGTTTTTCCCGGCATAATCTGGTTATGTAACCGATGTTTATGCACGCTGGAAGGTAAATTACTTTCTTCTACTCTACGCTAATCTGATTAATATACAACACTTCTACCAGGTAGATTTAAAAGTATATAAAACCTACTAAGATAAAATGACAAAGATACTTTCGACATAAAAGCGACTTATTACGTGGGATCCATTTTTATTTACTTTGCTTAATTTAATAAGCAACGTTCAACAGCCGAAGCGTTAATCTTAAATGCATCTTCACAGTTGAATCACGTGAGTCACCGACATGCTCCAGTTCATCACATCTTTCGACTGACTAATATCCCCAAGGTTTTAACGTTTAACGTTTAGAAATGATCTGGAAAGGCTTAAATTATAAAAAAATATTTGATTAGGTATTTGATTCTTTATCTTGACCAGTTTGATAGCTTATGAGATACCAGACTTGATAAACGTATCCTTTTTGTTTTACAGCCCTAGGATCTGTCTACCAAATTAGTTATATAGATGTGATACTATGATATTGTTTTCTTTTGTATTTGTGATGCATCCTTGTTGTACAATAAAGAATGTACATAACATTACATACAGTAATAAGAGTATGTACATGTATTATCATCATCATAATTTCAGCCGCATAACGTCCACTGCAGGACATAGATCTCACCCAAGGATTTCTAAAATGACCAATGTAGAGCGGCCTGCATCCAGCGCTTTCCAGCGACCTTAGTCAGTTCGTCAGACGTCAGTGTGGATGGTTGTCCTCCGCTTCGCTTGCCAGGACGTGGTCGCCATTCAAGAATCTTTTTGCCCCATCGGCCATCGGTTGTTAACTTGTTCGTATCTTGTATTATGGGTAATGGCTATCATGGTTTCCGGAAGATATAACCCTACGAATGTTATTTCTTCGGTAAATGCATGAAAATGGAAGTGGCACACGATCAATATATTTGGAAGAAGATGGAGGAGATCTTTGCCAGGCAGAGGGTCAGTAGAGGTTAATAAAAAAAACTTACACAAATAGGTACTCATGTCTCTTTTGGCAAACTGCCTTCTCTTAACTTATTTAAACGTTCCGTCGGAAAAGAAAAAGACAAAGCAGCTTAAGACCCTTTTTTCTTTAGCTGTTTCGTCTTTTCTTCTCCGACACTACTCTACACAACAATAAAGTATAAGAAGTGGCATCAGCGCCTCACCGCGGTGACATAACGCTGTCATAACGAGCCACAATGGTGCCGTATGCATTGTTATGGCCTTTGCGGAGAGCGAAAGGTAGCGTAGACCAACCACTCGGGTAGACAGCAGTCGGAAGTGTGAGGTTCGTGTGATATGCTGGAGAAACGCTATCGCGGCTTAGGGTGCGTTTAGACGACATGGGCATGCCAAGCGCGGTTTGAATTTGATGTTATTTTAGCATCTAAGCATGCACTACTCATGCGCTAGGTGTGGGCTGCGCGTGCGGCGTGCCGTACTCTTGCATGATGCTGTTTCAGTATGAATGATAATTAACTTGTTGTCTGTGAGCCGACCGGGAGCCGGTCAACATGCCTTGTTTTATTATTGTGTCTGGTATTTTAAATAGACAAGGACTTAATTAATTGTTTTTTTTTTTGTTAAAAACTTTAAAATCTATTTATGTATTCAAAACATAAAGCCTTTTTGATTGAAATTATTGCCACATTATAGCACATGAATTTCTCTTCATTTTGTACAATGACATCGACGAGAGCTAGTTATCATATCACATCACACTAATATTATAAAGGCTTAAATTTGTGAGTGTGTGTATATTAGTTTGTTACTTTTTCACGCGCAAACGGCCGGACCAATTTTGATAAAATTTGGTATGTAGAAAGCTGACACCCTGGATCACCACATAGGCTACTTTAAGCCCGGGAGATGATATTTTTCCATATTACTTAAATTGTACTTGTGTCTTACACGTAAAAATATCAGAGGTACTCGTAAGTACTATATCAAAGAGCCAGGCTTTTTTCGGTGTCATTGTATTGTAACAGATGCATACAATTACAATTTCTCGTATGTAATGAGCTTGATATGAACAAATGAACAAAAAGATTGAAATAAACTAGTCAGATCGTGATATCTGTAATCTATTAGAATAGACGTCTCTGTGAAATTATCTAATTGAGGTGCGCAGGCGCAGGTCCCGCACAATGCATGAGAACGCACTGATCGATGAAAGCAAACTACAGCGCAGCAAAAACTATGAGATAGTGTTGCCATGGGAACGCGATGACGCTAAATAAAGGTCATGGAACTTACGGCCATTTAAGGGGGACAAAACATTTACTTTAATAATTGATTAATTTACAGCTTGCTTTCAGTCTTTAAAATAGAGTCTTTGTTACTCATTGTTTCGAATGCTATTTAAGAATAAATATATACAGATTGAGCTAGCCCTAAAGTAAGTTCGAGACAAAAAAAAAAAACATAAACATTTAAGCTCGAGTATAAATCGTAAATTTAATTAGGATCAATTGTAAGGATTGTGTGAAATTTAAAAATTGTATTATGAACAAAAATTTGTAAATTTCAAAGGGCATGTAAGGGAAAGGAACGTATTACGAAAGAAAGAGACAGAATGTATGGCAAAACTGGTATGAGTGAAAGAGTATGTAAGAAAGTTTGACAGTTGTGTGTGAGTGAGATAGTTTCATGTATTATGTATGTGCAAAGGAGATGAAAATAAATAGACTTCGAACGTCATCGTTGTTTCACTTACACAAGAAATTAGGATTGTCTCATACATATCATAACGGTAAGATTGTCAAGCTTGGCAAGGCAGTAAGAGTATACATGAAAAGCATGAATAAGAAGTAAAGACAGGTTGCGAGTCCACTACTTAAGAGTCCATTCACCCTAGACAGAATCAGACTTTTCCATACAAACGTAGTCTAGCTTATATTTTGAAACGGCATGTTAGATGTTAGCGAAATTATGGAATTTCAAAGAAATTGCATATATCTAAATATATATAACTCAAAGGTGACTGACTGACTGACATAGTGATCTATCAACGCACAGCCCAAACCACTGGACGGATCGGGCTGAAATTTGGCATGCAGGTAGATGATATGACGTAGGCATCCGCTAAGAAAGGATTTTGATCAATTCTACCCCCAAGGGGATAAAATAGGGGATGAAAGTTTGTATGAAACTTTGTCAATTTTAACTTTGCATGCATAAACCTACTATGACGTAGGCACCCCCTAAGAAATGATTTTGATAAATTACACCCCTACGCGAGCGAAGCCGCGGGCAAAAGCTAGTTAAGGCATGTAACCAGTTTTCACAGTCAAAATATGAACTTAAAAGAGAATATAGTGTATCATATCATATTTGACACTTAGTATAGAAAATATCTAAAGTCTCATATTTCATCGAAAACTAGTTATATGCCTAGATGTATGCAATTTTTCTAATATTACAAAATACTGGCGAAATCTCACATGTAATTTCAAAATAAAAGCTAGACTATTTTTGTGGAAAAGTCTAGGGTAAGGGGATTCTTAAGGATTTGCAAGTTTATGTTATCACTCCTGGCCAGGCGTTTGAGTCTTGCGGCCTTGGGCTCTGTCTGCTTTGAGCCGTAAGACCCAAAATGCCTGACATTATAATTTATATACGTCCGTATTGTTAATTCACGCCAATAGGGGTGACGACAGGTAGAAAAGTATAAATGTAATTATCCACCTTTTAGATTATCCGAAAATAATGGTAAAAGTAAAAATTCACAAAGATACGAAGCATCAAAGTTCCGGAGTGAAGGGCTTGCGACGTCACCTCTATGTAAAAATCGTACGTAGCCGTGACGTCATGCGAAATTTCAATGCGCTGTATCTTTGTCATTTTTTGTTTCTCGGAGAAAAGGCAAAATAGTTGTACACTATTTTTTAATAATCTGACCGATAGGCTAATAGTCTTTTTCCATTCGTCATGCCTATTCACTAATTCTTTTCAAGATTGTTATGATTACGTGGTAAACTACTAAATAGTTCCTCGATAACTTGTCGCTTAGCAAATGCTCTCAAAAGTTCGCGGCGACTCTTAATGACCGTAATTTGTTACTACTGAGAATATGTTACATGACATGCCAGTCACTCAGGCGACGGTAAAGTGCAATCAATCAGTAGGTACATCCTGGTGATGAGTCTAGACTTTTGTGTTAGCGTCTATTGATCTGGACCTTTTGAGAGAGTGAACTAAATATTGAATTTTAGACCTTTTGTTAAAGGTGCAATAAAAAAGTATTGTATTGTACTGCATTGCATAGAATCTTTACTTGTTTGAAACTTAAACACACAAACTATTAAAACTAAATAAAACACATTAAAATAAAGTACAGAAATTATTAAACAAAAACATAATAGTCTTTGAGTTGCAGCAGTACAAAAAGGTCGCGTTTAGCGTTGTATTATTTTCGGTTAGATATATTTTAGTTTATAGTTATCTTTTAATTTTAGGTTTTAATTTCATTATTTATTCTACTTAGAGTGTTCTACTTTATGTACTTATTATCCTACGTTAATATATAGTACTAACTTCGATAAACAAAAAAAAATAGGTCATAAAACATCTTCATATTTTCATATATTTTAGTAAGAACTTAGAGATTCAGAGCACACACTAGTCCTATCATGATAGAAGCTTCCTGTGCTCTTTCTGAAGAAGTAAAGTCTGTTTATGAATTTTAGTGTGATTTTAACTTTGATAGACAGGTGACAGGCTAAATTATGTTTTTGAATACGTAACCATTGCAATACGAATAAACATGACCCAAAAAGGTTGAACCATGATGAAATGTTCGCTACAAACAATTACGCTTTTCACCTCCACAGCGCGATCCGGAAAAGCCAACACTTGAAAACATTGCGCATTCCACGAAGGCGCGCGCGCACCTCCAACCAGTATAAGTATAAATACTCTCAAGTGGTGACGTAACGCGCATGCGCATAGTGCGTCGGATTCCTCCTGACATTGACCTTCTTGCCGCTTTCCCCGCCGGCCGCTTGCGCCACGTATTATCTCATCTCTTTAGACCATTAGGCCACTCGTCATAATTGCTACTCTTAGGTACTTATTATTTAGCAAAATTACTACATCATTTTTCAGAAAATTTCGCAATTTAACATGTTTGTATTGTGATTATTACAACTATTTCTAGCATGAAATCCGCCATGATGTTAAAAGAATACTTATTTATATTTTAGAACAATAAAATTTGATAAATGAATTAAAGTCAAAACCCGGCAACAAAGTTATCTTGAGTATACATAAAAGTACGTTTAAAAATATCAATAAACTCATTTGTCCGTTTACGAGGTATGTACAGCCAAAACTATAGGAGTTGACTCACTAAATCATTTTGCCTTCAATAAAATCCAATTGGGACACTCCCATACACTTTGGTTCAATAAAGTCAGTTTCATTTTTTTTATACGAGGCTCAACATACACAATAACATACAAGGAATAATAATAGACTCTTCGCGCTTCTACTGATACCGCGAAAGCATGAAATAGTATGACATCTTATATTTTATGGCGATCTAGGATTTCACATACAAATACCTACGATATTGCTTCCGATACTGTGACATAACGTCACTTATTTATTGTCATTTAGATTAGATATTGCTTCCAACGTATAGAACACCTTACCTTGCATGATCAAGAAATAAGATTGAACTGGTATTCAACGTGTTTATAAATGAATGATTGAACGAAAAACGCTTAATAATGATCTCTCAAAAGAAATTGATTCCAACGGAAGCTTTTAATTCCTTCCTAGCCATTGAATAGATAATTGAGCGTACTTTAATTACTGTAGGTTTTTGACAACACCCACGACATATCTATGCTCACAAGAAAGATAAATTACAGGAACAATTTAGAAAAATGGTGATACTTTCGAATGTGTAAGATTTAGGGCAAATGTTATACGTGTATGTACTCCGTGTAACATATACGTGTAAGATTTAGGGCAAATGTTATATGTACTCCGTGGATCTTAAGGATCCGAATCTAAGGTTAGTCTATGAGGAACGACATTTTTCCCAAGCAACTTATAGACTAGGCATTTATTAGAATAGTTTATAGAATAAACAATTTCAACTTAAATAGAGTGGCATAAGAAAAAGTCCAGTGATGGTTTTGATAGATGCGATGTCAAGAAGAGACCGATAAAGTGGAGTCCGAACTTGTACCTATCAATTGAAAGATGACATGTTCACTGGAACTTACAGTTTTCTCAAATATTAACATTTCAGCTAGTTAAGTACATATAGGTTTAACAAAACAATTGTTTCACCTCAAAGCCATTTGTCGCCGGAGCACTTTACCCAAATACGACGTATTGAACACAGCCTTCTGCTCAAAAGCGGAAAACTTGCACGTTAGTAAAAGATTGATGAGCTAGGGTGGTACAAACGGCTACACATCAACCGTAACGCTTAAGAATTTGTAACTATCTTATCCCGAAGTGCATAGTGGTATTGCTGTGGGACGTATGACCTGTCTCTTGGTCGACCGTACATAGTCGCCTCGATACGTAACTTAGTTTGAATACAAAGCAGGCTTAGACGTCTTTTTAGAAAACATCATATGCAGATTTATAACAGTAGCATTCCTTTGTTATGATGCTATATTTTATAAATTCTGTAAAAAATCAACTACTTATAATGCAAGCCTGAAAGGAGATCTTTTCAGCTCCTGAACCGCACTGACAAATGATTTTGTGTGCGCGTCTGGAGTCATATTCGCCCTGAGGAAGACCTCCGGATGAGGTCGAAACATGTCGCCTCTACGTAAGGCGTGTTCGGACGACACGCATGCGCGCTTCGAAATTTTTGAACTCAAATTATATGCAACAAATTTCACATCGTGGCCTCTAGCCTCGCGTCTTCGTGAGCTAGGCGTGCGATTGTCGTCTGATCGCGCCCGTAACCCGTACATCGCATATTAATGATGTCTGTGTTCCTCTTTAGGTAGCATTTAAAATATTAGTTTGTATTCTATCTCATTTCAATAAATGAGGTACTTATCGATCAATTCCTCGTTATAGTCCGGATGCTAGGCACATTTTGAATGAACAGAACAAAATTATTTTAAATCATATTGCACCCTGTGATAGCTATTACAGCTACCCTGAGCTGCGGTCGCTGACGCAACCCTCCTGCGGTCGCGTCTGCCGCGCTGACGCAATGGACGAGAGGTGACACGCCATTGAAAATTACTGCGCCGGCACAGCATTGAAGAATAAGATGGAATCGGAAGGCTGCGAGTGTTGAAACTATTTTCTTGTTTCTACTAGGGATTAAATTTTGCTTTTAATCCTTAGCAGAAACAAAAAATGGATGAAAACCGTTTTTAAGTTATTATATTTTTTAATCCTAGAATTAAAATGCGTGATATTTTTTTTCGGTTAGTCTTACTCGATATAGGTACTTATAAAAATAAATAATACCACAGTAGGCTTATAAAAATCAACTGCTGTATAAGTTGTTAAGCTAACGATAGAGCCAATCTTAAAATTGAACAATGTGCAAGCTAGTACAACTCCTGAACCTAGTAGAACCGTATACAATATTTTGGGGTCACATCCTCGGCATTGTAAACGTGATTTACTTACCTCGAGTAAGTACTAGCAAAGCGGAGGATTTGCGGGTTACGTGTCTCGTTAGCGTGAACATTTTGTTATCCAGTGTACGGTGTACCTCTAATTGGGAGTACAATCTAGATATTTGGTATTCAAAATGTTAGACTTAACATTAATTCTTTTCAAAAGTTAAGTTAAGGGTAAAATTACTGTTTTGAGACGATTACGAATTCGAGTAGTAACTGTAAGTGCATCCTATAAAACGCATAATTTTTTTTTTGTTTAAATTCAAACCTTCAGTAAAATAATGACTAGAAATATACGTGTGTTCAACTGTTAAGCGAAAATAAGGCAACACAACTACATTTTTTTTAACTAAAAATATAATGTTACTTTTAGCACCTCTCCTGAAAAACAATAATTTAATCCCGCGTCGCGTCGGGGCGCGATCTGCTAGCATATTCAACTGTTCAAGGCTGTCTGCCGTCTGTGACCAGAATAGGCTACGGCCTTATTATAATTCCATTTAGTCTTACTTTTAAACTTATTTGTAAATATAACTTTCGTCTAGCAGGTTACGTACGAGTCATCAGTTTCATTGTTATTGTTTAAAATATAGCGTTTTTTAATTGTACATAATAAACATTAATTACACATAATTTTAAACACAGTGGTACAAATTAAATACACTTTCTACTATTATAAATCCATTTGTTTAGGCATTTAAAAGAATGTAAACAATCTTGACATGACTTTTTATTGAAATATACACTTTATAAATCAATACCTTTGCAAATTATGCAATTTATAATTTATAAAATAAATAATGTGTAATTTGCTAAGGTATTGATTTATAATAGTAGTTTATGATACAAATGGGGTAAGTTGTTCATTACAGTCGAGGCGGGTTGACACACGGCGAAGCCCGCGCGTGAGTCTATGGAGCCGAGATTTGTGATGAACAATACACACGTCTGCCAAACTACGTTTTTCAACACATTAGTGAGGAAAAAAAATCTTCCATAATAAAACACTTTACTTAAACTTACAATAAATCTTGTTAAAGAAAATCAGATAGAAGAAAATATGGCGCGCTTAGATTTTCTTTTTTAGACGCATTTCGCGCATGCGCGAGTCTGTAGTGATACGTAATACGAGAGACACAAAAATCAATCCACCAACAGCCAAAGGAATTAAAAAAAAAAAAATCAGTACAGATTTATAAATTCATTTTAGTTATGTTACAAGTATTTTAATTAATAAATAAAATTGAATAATTTGTGTAAAACAAGGTTTTGGTAAGAGTCTAGGTTGGCTGCATGCAGAGAGTATAATGTTTCAAAAATAATATTCGATATTTTGGATTTATAGAATCTTATTCCTAAAACATTTAAAAAAACACTTTACCGCACTTGTGTGGTAAGTAATATTTCGAATGTGTGCGTAATGTTACATAAGTAAAATCAGTGTGGTAAATATCACTTTCCGAGCTAATGTGTTGAAAAGTGTATATATCAATAAAAAGACATATCAAGATTGTTTACATTCTTTTAAATACCTAAACAAATGGACTATAGATAAGGTATAGGTTGATGCCGTTCATGTAAAGTGTTTTCAATGTATTCAATTATTTCTTTGTGTCGCCGGAGATACGATAGAAGAAGACATGAAAGCAAGAAGCGACAGTGACTGTGTGACAAACAGAGGTAAAGAGGCATAGGTCGCGCATTCCAACGTAGCCTGGGCTGCAGACGCCAGACGACCTTCACAACCTGAAGGCGGCGGCCGCGCCCTCTGCCCCCACATTTACAATAAACCGCCATTTAAAAAAAGTTCTTTCATTTTCTTGTGCGTATTTCAGTTCCTGTTCTGCCGACACTTTAGGCATAGCTTCTGATTTTGGTTTTTGTCGTGTGCCGTCGACCTCTGATATGCCTTGAACAACGTTTAAGTACGTTCCGAAGAAATTATTACATATGAGAACATACATACGTAAATCATATGACCAGACAAGTGTCAAACATAGACACTGGTCCAAGAAAGCCAGGAAAACCTCTATAAACATGGATGTCCGTCATCAACAATAATACAAAGAAAGCCCGAAATGTTATGACGACCCAAAATCGAGGAGCTTGGCGAAGAATGACGAGGAGAGCCGACCCCAAATGAAAGGGGAAAGCTTGTGAAGTACAAGACTATGACTCTCTCAGGTATAAGGCCACCCTCAAAGGTTATTTCGAAATGTTTGTGTTTGATACAATAAGTAGACGCATAACATGCATGAAAATAACTAACTTATTACTTCAGTTCCGACAATGCTATAGAATTGGCCCGCATACATGTAAACGGGGTAATCTGTCGTTGACAGTTGACAAGTACTTCCGAATAAACAAATCATTTTCAGTGATAGCAATAGCTATAGTCTGTTTGTTTAGGTATTTAAAAGAATGTAAACAATCTTGACATGTCGTTTTATTCAAATATATACTTTATAAATCAATACCTTTGTAAATTACAAATTATTTATTTTATAAATGATAAATTACATAATTATTTGTAATTTGCAAAGGTGTTGATTTATGAAGTATAGATTTCAATAAAAAGACATGTCAAGATTGTTTACATTCCTTTAAATACCTAAACAAATGGACTATAGGTATTCGAAGTGTTGTGCCAGGCAGTGAATGATAGTTAGATGAAAGTGTTACTGTTTGACAATCCAGACAATCTAGTTGACTTTTGACATTATGTTTGCGATTTTCCAAATATCTTACTCCTTTTTTTGGGCAGAAAAGTGTTGTAATAAATTTAAAATATGTTCCCATCTTAGATGAAGTACTTTTCATGTTTCAAACATTTTTTCACCTCCCTATACGACATGACTTCAATTGATTCCTTTCTTAGATCTACTAAATACTTATGATACATTTATCCGATTTTCCTTTACATAATGTCTTTGATGACCGTACCATTTCTTCTTTTAATGTGTATTGTTCTTGGCAAATTCCTTTTCTCTTTGATATACCACGTTTATTAGACGTAAAGTGTCTCGCAAAGCGATAACCAGGCAGCTGGAGTCTAACCTACATGTAACTTTTGACAAAGCGTACTAAATATTCGTAACAAGATTACTCTGAATCTTCCGATTACATGTGCACTTCTTGTGGTTACCATCAAAAGTGCGCATGGTTTGCGCGGGCTGCCAGCGTTTCAGTGGTTGGTTGCACAACGCGTCGGAAGCCCGGCGATTTATTGGGCTTTGAGAATAGATTGCTACAACCGTTATATATTCCTAGTAAGGAATGAGTTTTTTCACAAGATAGTGTGGAATTATAGTGAGAGAGGAAACTATAGTTTGGATAAAGATCATCATCATCATTGTCCAATGCTGGACATAGGCCTCCCCCAAGGATTTCTAAAACGACCGATCGGAAGCGGCCTGCATCCAGCGCCCTTCTGCAACCCAGCTCACGTCACCTGACAATCCAACAAGTGGGTGTCCTCCGCTGCACTTGCCGGTACGTGGCCAGCATTCGAGAACCTTTCTTGCTCATCAGCCATCGGTTCTTCGCGTTATATGCCCCGTCCACTGCCACTTCAATGAGTTAATTCACTTGGCGGTCAGTGACCTTAGTTTTCCAACAAATCTCCTCATTACTGATTCGATCGCATAAGAGAAACACCGATGGATAAAGATAAACAGAACCAACTCTTAAAACCTACATTGAATGTAGTTCCTGGTAGAAATTGTGTATAAAAATGTATCTGAAAAGTTACTTTTCAAAGAGTGAAAATAATTTTTGTTTCACTTTGACAATGCATTTAATAACGGGTGATTCACAGCCGCATTGTCCATGGAGTTCCGCTTCTTAACGCACGCGCCTTTGTCTATGACAAGATCACTGATGCGTGTAAGCTTACACTTGCTTACAATTACTTACAACTGCTTACACGCTCAATGAGCCGCCACAATTACGGGTAGGCACAGACAGACAGACACGTGTTGTATCATGGTGATTAATTGTTCGCGTTGAAACAGTTTTGCGTGTTTCGATGATAAATTGGTCGGCGGCGGGAGGTTTGATGAAATATACCTTTTCGGGAGCTTGTTTATAAGGGTTTTTCGATATGGGATGCACTAATTAGGTAACAAGTATCGAAAAATTAATTTTCCGTTTGTATTTTTTTTTTTTATAAAAGTGAGACCTGAAAAGATAAGTTTTTAATCTGAATGAAGAAAACGAATTGGCCTAGTATAATTGTAAGTATAATAATTAATTATAATGTCATTCTTTTCTCTGGTTGAAAGGGATAAGTCCGCCTATTTATTGTTTTCGTTTGTATTTGTGTTGTGTCCTTTTTGTATAATAAATAATTTATATAACATGATAATTTTCATTATTGTGTGATAAAGTGGCATACAAATACACAAATGGTTATTGTATTGGTTGGGTGTTGAATCACGTTATCTTTTCAAGATTAACCATTTTCAGAGACGAAATTCTTTTCTGCATTGGTTTGGTTTTGAATCACGTTATTTTTTCAAGATGAACCATTTTCAGAGACGAAACTCTTATCAGAATAATTGTTATTGCATTGGTTAAGTTTTGAATCATGTTATCTTTTCAAGATTATCTGTTTTCAGAGACGAAACTCTTTTCAGAATATGTCATTACTAAACTTTACTCTACGTTAGTTATTACATATTATTCTTTTATCTTTGTCTGTATATTACTTTTCTTTCTTTTTCTTATGGTTACGAGATGTTCTATCTTCGTTTTAGAATAGTTCTTTATCAAAAAATTCTAGTTTCATCCAGGGTTTTCATGTTCATTCTGCTCGTAGATAAGGCTTCTTAATTAACTTTATTTTGCTCGCGCACTGTAATTCTACGCTCTAGTTCTCGGGTCGCGAAGACATGCCAGCTAGATCTACGAGTAGTACATGGCAGAACACGACTGAATTCTTAATTACATTTGCACTAAAACTTCATTTCGTTGCACCGAGATTTGGTTGAAATTGAGATTTGTTGTGTTGGGTGAAATGAATTCACAAGAAAATGAGGCATGGCGGAAATAGAAATAGAAAGAGTTTGTTATTTATAGTTAGTTTGCTATTATGGAATATTTGTCACAAAAAATTGTCTATATAATCGTTTGATCTATTTAATGGTCGAAGTCACAGGGTAAGGCCGAGAAAGAGATGGAGCGATGACATAAACGCTTTCCAACGTGAGTAGTCAGCGAAGGCTGGATATAGAGACACATGAAAGGAAATGGGTTTTGCCCAGCACTGGGGCTACATAGGTTAGTATAAAATAAATTTAAAAAAATCGTATTCGTGTAATATTATTTTAGTCGTAAAAAAATGTCCATGGAAAATTTTTATACTTACAAAAAAAAATTAAAGTCACCGGTCCACCATAAGATTTTAATTTTTATTTAAAGCTCTAGTTTTTATTTAATTTTACCTTTCAGATCTCTTATTTCATTGTTTAAAAAAACACTGAACTGGAAAATATGAGGCTGTGGTGAAGTAAAATTAGGCTCAATAAAGCTTTCACTATTTATTATATTGATATGTAGATATGTTAGTAACCTGATATATTATAATTCAGTTTACATAACATGAAGTGCTAATGAATGCCTCATTGTTAGATAGATATACAATGCGATCAACTGGAATTAGATTATTAGCCGTCCATGAATATTAATACGAAGCTTGCACTGGTGATTGCATTATAATGCATCATTCTGCTATACTATATCGTTTGTATGAAGCCAAATTTTATAATGTAGAACAATAATAAGGTCTAAGTAGATGAATAACTTCTTACAAAATGTACTAAATTATTTTATTTAAAGCTTTAATTTCATTTTATGATTATGAACAACGTTTAACTTTCCAAGGAATATAATTACAAAAGGGGCGCATTTGGTAATTTGCGTGCAGCCTGTGACACGACCGTTGACAATTCTTAAACTAAAAGTGTGTTTTTGGTACTTACAATGGTTTTGACTCGAGTCATCTTTGCCGGGCTCGCAGCTTCTGAAAGTAGATTCGGGAATTATAACATGAACACTTTATTTTGCTTTAAATCGATCGTTTTAGATTTCAATCGAGATCGAACTTTTCTTAACACATTGCAAAAAAGAAACAAAAAATTCCACTAAAATTGTTGAACCCTTTTTCGCGCGTGACATTGTAATCAGTATCCTAAAATATTATTGGCGGTTTTATATCGATAGAAAATGCATAATTCAAAGCACTGTTTTCATTCTGTAACGTCAAACTTTGATCATAAAAAATGTCCTAGTTATTTCTAAAACTATTACAATTACCTTCTTTTAGTTATTTTGTAAAAGAACAAAAATAAAAAAATTTGTTAATCACTGGGCACTCTCAATTCTTACTAATTACTTTGTTACTGTTTCCAGCACTGTCTTACAAACACTGGCTAGTGCTGCACATAGCCTTACTTTATACGAGTATTGTTGCAGTGTTATCATTGCATACTAATTAAAGCTAGAAGTGACGCTGTAATTTGTGGTTTGGGCCGAATCGTGAGTCCAGGCCACCACGTGATGCTCACGATTGCATTATTATCGCATTTTCTCATTATTCCATTATCAGCCGGATGTACACCACGATAAATAGGGAACGAGAGAGGTTGTTGTATCAGACAGTTTTGTGTTAGTGTATCAGTTCGATACTTTTCATTGAAAACAAACTTCCAGAGGAAAAATCAGACCTAATACACTTCTGAGTTTCAGCAAAAGGATTAGAATATTCAATCTTTTTGTGAAACTTTTAAGTCGGTTAAAAAAAGGTTAAAATTAATTCTTTTTCTGAAATAATGAGGTCATCTTTGAATTAATATTTCCCACACTTAATGAAAATAAAATAATAAAAACTATCATTATCTTAATACTATCTTAACTATTTAATTTCATAACTAAAATCATTACTAATCACTTTAAACCTCACAAAGTGTCAACTTTATTAATCTGCAAACACTTCACGCACTCTCAAGTGTACTCACCCGAGAGCAAAATCCACAGGGTATTAAAAGCGCGAGTGTCCGGTAGAGTCGAGTGTCGAGTGGAATGTCGGAGCGGCGGTGTCGGCGTTCGCGCGCGCGGTTGCGTTCACTGGCGGCGGCGCACGCGCATCGCGATATATATCAACACCCCCTCTGCTCATCTCGAACATCTTCTCTGCATTTTTCATTGCTCTTATTTTTTTAATTTTGGAAATTTTGCCTTTCTGACGCTCTAATGTGTAGTTTAATAGTCGATTAGAGACATTCAAAACTTGGAAAAAAATAATGCAGCCAAATTCTGCATAATGCATGCACTTACGAGCGTAAAATTGTCAATGTCAGTTTCACGAAACGAATTGTATTTATTTTTTATTTTAACTGTATATTAAGACTCATGGCATGTAGCTTATAAACTTTAGTAAATAAATTTAAAGGTGAAAAAATCACGCGGAGTCAAAAAAATATTGTCCCTCATAAATTCCATTGTCCGAGCTTACTTTACTCCAGCATTGGAAAAGTAAAGTTTTAAAATATTTTTCATAGATTCCACATAAGTGACTTAGAATAAAATTTTACAATAATTGCCAATAAGGATGGGGCTGATAGTTTCGCAAGGAGTTTTCCTCATTCCATATCCGCAAACAGGATCCATCTGCAACTTTTTTGTCTTTGTATTTTTGCGCTGGAATGTAGCAAGAATGAAAGTTTTACAAATTACTTAGCTATTTTTTAGATATAGCTGGATGCCCTGGCACTGGATATGAGCACAGATAAGGATACAACGCACATGCTGAGGAGGAATGTAGGTAAGTGTAGCAAATATGGTGCTGATTCGATGTGTTATATTCATTGTAGATTAGAGAGTTTATATTTCCGGGAGAGAAAAATAAAAAAGCTAAACCAGTTTTGCTATTTGCGATTTGATTAGTAGATACCAAACTTTTCTTTTTATTAGCAGAACCATATAGTCACACGTCCCAAACTACAACTATTAATAAAAACACAGTTTAACTACTAGTAGTCCTGAGTTCAGCAGTCACTCGATTTTGATAACGTGTAGCAAACATTTTTGGTACTAACAACAATTCTTTTTTCTCAGTGTATTTAAACAGAGTATTTTTCTTGAATTTTTGAAAAGTAGTTTCTGTCTATGATAGAGGCAACATTGTACAGGAAAAAAGTATTTGTTGTATTTTTCCATATCTTTATATCATAGGAAATGTAATCATACTCATGGACTGAATTTGTTGTATAAATCTGCGTATTGGAAAAATGTCACAAAAATCTTTTTATAGAAATCATGAAGTTGAATATTTTCGCTCTTCAAATATATACAAATAGTTGGCAATTCATCGCTAAATTTGAAAAAAGTGTCATAATTTTTTTTACCCGACTACGGTAGAGCCAAGAGGAAGGGTAATGATTTTAGCAGTCTATGTGTGTATGTATGTATGTATGTGGGTATGTAGGTCTGTTCTACCGTAGCATCTAAACCGCTTGTCTAATTTTTCACAAATGATATGTCAATCGATGGGTCATTATTGTCCGCGTGACATAGGCTACAATTTGTATGCAAAAAATGTATATAACGAATTTTACATAGAAAAAAGTAAGTGTAATTTTTTTATATTTCTATATCGAGTAATAAATGAAAGGTCTTAATTAAGACACTACAAAAATGTATAAAAAAAATATATAGTAACAAATAACACTGATTGAGCTAGCCCCAAAGTAAGTTCGAGACTTGTGTTATGGGATACTAACTCAACGATACTATATTTTATAACAAATACATATATAGATAAACATCAAAGACCCAGGACAATTCGAAAAAGGCCATTTTTCAACTTGTCCTGACCCCGGTTGCTTTGAACCCGGGACCTCTGGGTGGCGGACTAGCAAGGTGACCACTACGCCACGGAGGTCGTCATATATATGTATACATTCTTACCTTAATATGTCTCCCGAAGACGGGTATTAGATTTTTTTACTATATATTGCTACGTCTCTGATTAGCTTACGAATATGCTTCGGCGGAGCAAAAATGAAGAAGCTACAAGTGTTATATAATTTGGAATGTATTTAATATATATTACAAAATAAATTACTATTCTCCTGCGGTAGCAAGATCTGAGTCACAGGGTTCAACGCTCAGTGACAAACAAGTAGTACTTTGTCAAACCTGCAGAAATAAGTTATTTTAGTAGCTGGCGGCCGCGCTATCTCAAAGACGGCCTGATAACATCGGCAGCTTCTGAGAACTTAATGTCATTGCGAAGGCTTTTCTAAGCAAAGCAGCCGTTGATGGTTTATAAGGAAATGTTGTTTGCTAGTTTTGGGAAAACGTAGCGAAGTTACGGACTGTTATATAAGGCCTAATACTATCTGATGATACCATTTTCCTGATATAAAAATATGCGCAAGGTAGATATACAGATATAATCTTTATTCCCTAAAAGGCTACATAATATATAAAGTATATGAGTAAAGCACATAATGAAATATATAATTCAAAAGAACATAATTATACCTGAAATATTATTTTTTTGATACCGATCTTAGAAAACTAATACCAGATTTACAAAAGTTGTTTCGCAATCAGCTTCAACATTGCAGTATAATTTAACAACTATTTTGTTTTAATAAAAAAAAACATGATCTCAGTTTCATTCTGTCCTTGACAAAACATATAATATATATGCTATCAAGGGCTGTGTGTCAAATAGATGTGATAAATTTTTTTTACTCAACCAGAACGAAAAATACTATCAATCTGTGGGGATTTCTACCATTATCAAATAAAAATTAATACCCTTCCTTATTCCTTATTCCAGTTCCACCCCCAATACCTTACGTGCTCAACATTATGTAGAATAGTTTCAGTACATTGCAACGCAATCCTCTGTCTACCCCACAAAAATAAAACGTGAGCATGCATCAATATCATGAGCACTATAACTAATACCAAGCCATTAACTGGACCACCATACGAACGCAGCCTTCAATGCATTTTGCAACATCATAATTGTGGATCAGTTGGCCGAGCGCGTTGATGTCTTTTATATCGGCTGCGCGTGCGCATCGTATCGTTATACTCGGCTTGTAAGGGCCGGCTCGAGGGCTGACTTGCGACACCGGCCGGAACATCGATTAATTGTTTTATATGTATATTTATTAGCGACCTATCTCTCAATTTAATATATTCAAGTGGGGACCAAGAATAAAAAAAAAAAATTCTATTAAAAAAATAACTCCTCAGTTTGTCGACGCTGCCGGTGACAAGAAGGCTGGCTCATATCTCGCGCAGAGGATTACAGTAGCTATTTAGCGTGGGAATGCAGCCAGTGTTCTTGGTACTATGCCACATGAATAACATTCAGATTATTAGTTTAGTTTGATTTATTCATGTACACTTATAAAATACATTTTTAAAACCGAAGTTATAATTTTTTTTTATAAAACAGCTATATACAGAGCTATTTATTTTCTAAAGGATTTTTTCCAGCAGAGAAAGAGGAGGTAATGGGCATGTAGACTCGGTTGATATAACTCGGTATTCAGGGAGTGACAAGGCTAAAAATTGATTGTTATAAAAAAGAAACCCCTTACTAAAAGTCGCCCAACTAGCGTTAATTATATGTGTATTTATAGTTTTTCTGATGTCAAACAAAATGAGATTCTTAGACATTCGAAGAGAGATTTAGACTTATTCGAGTTAATAGGCCTTCTTGTACGCTTTTAGTGTAAAAAATAAATATATATGGACAAATCACACAGATTGAGCTAGCCCCAAAGTAAGTTGGAGACTTGTGTTATGGGATACTAACTCAACGATACTATATTTTATAACAAATACATATATAGATAAACATCCAAGATCCAGGACAATTTGAAAAAGATCATTTTCTATCATGACCTGACCTATATATAGAACTTATACGGTATACTTTATCACCTAAACACATGCAACAAGGCTCATTTCCATATTGCCAAACTCATTATTCGTTAAGAAACAAATCTAGATGATGTCTGCCAGATTGCGAGAGACAATTACCAGGGTATATGAGCTGCGACGGGTCTCGTCTCGACAGATTTACCTCAAGACAGAGAGACGTTGCCGTTGCCCACCATTTACGGGGCAACTGACCCACTTTAGTAAATTACTAATTTATAATGTTTTTCAAATGCATACAGTATCATGCCCTTATCCCAAATAAAGCAGACAAATCATTTTGGGTCTTGCAGCTTTATATGATCTCTAAATCTTTCTATATGTGACCTCTAAGCAGACCGCTCAGGGTCGCATGTTGCTGGCAACCTATCACTATTTTGATGCCTTTTCCACCTTCTCGGCCACCGTCACGATGAAAGTGGCTTTTGAGTCTTGTAGCCTTGGGCTTTGTCTGCTTAGAGCCCCAAGACCCAAAATTCTCTGTCTGCACCATCAGGGATAATAATTGGCCAAGTGCGTGTCGGGCCACGCGCAGTAGGGTTCCGTAGTTACGAACGCCAACTTTGAGTTAATGCCAATAAAAACATCTAAAACCTAATTTTCTATTGAATTTGTATGAAATTTTCCTTTTCCGAGTACATTTTATCCCACCAAAAACATACCTATTAAAAAGGGGGCCAAGTTCCTATCGGCTAATTGTTCGCCTAAAAAAGGGTTGAAATCCAATCCAATGCCAAGTTTAGATGCATTTTAGAAAATATCTAAAATTATAATACTTATAAATTTGAACTTGGCAGGTTTTCGTGCTGTACGTAACACTTGATTAATTGTACAATCAAATTTATTATTTATATAGTTAAATTAACCTATTTATATAATTAAATTAACCTGCCAAGTTCAACTTTAGAAGTATTATAATTTTTAGATATTTTCTAAAATGCATCTAAACTTGGCATTGGATTGGATTTCAACCCTTTTTTAGGCGAACAATTAGCCGATAGGAACTTGGCCCCCTTTTTAAAAGGTATGTTTTTGGTGGGATTTTAATACTTTTTTTCAAGAAATCGTACCTATTTTATCTTTTTATAAGATATCAAAACGTCGTAAGTGTAGAAAGGAATGCCCATCGACTTCTTATCATCTTTTCATATATAAAGCAGACGAAAAACACAATATCGCGTTTCAATTATACCGCTAGCGCCATCTATCGAAAGTAATTTATAACAATAGAAGCCTGATTTTTTAGGTAAGCAGTATTTAATAATAAACTATACATTGTGCATTATGTATACATGACAATATTTTATACCCCTCTCCTCTCTCCCCCTATTTTCACAGGGTCATATTTCAGGATCTACTGAAGCTATATCTATGAAATTTGACATACTGCTTTAGTACTAGTATATGATTACGTAGTTTCAATTTTATCTCTGTACTTGCAATATGCACTGAGTTACACGGTTTCAAAAGTGGGTCGAAACGGTTCGTGTAAATAGTGCACGGCATGCGCGCGGCCTGTTGCTGGAACTTGGCCTGCGCACTACCGTGCGCTTAGATAAATTAATCGCCTGTAACTTTTTAATGTGTAAACCCTACTTAGCTCTGATAGTTTTTCTTTAAATTTCGTTATATATCCTATAGCTGTGTATTTTTTCACGTGTCCATATATAACCGTTTAGCAGATAGAGGGGGTTTGGGGACGACGACACTTGATTCTAATAATTTTTTTCACTTTAAAAGCAAATATTTCAGAAATTGATCCCAAAATCGAAAAACGGTATTCACAAACTCACAATATTTTTAAAAGACCTATTCAACGATACCCAACATAATTGGAAAAAAATTGACTTTTCACTTTACTTGTATGGGAGCTACCCTAAATAATTATTTTTAAATATTTTATTTTACCGTTTTTTCCGCCTAATTAATATAAATATTCTTGCCAAATCACAGCTTTCTAGTACTTATAGTCGCTGAGTAAAACCGCGGACGGACAGACAGATATGGCGAAACTATAAGGGTTCCTTGTTTACTACGGAACCCTAAAACGTGACAGTGTACGTATTGATTTATTTATTATACTAAAAGATAAGTTGTAGATCCTTTTTAATTGACGTCCAAAAAGGAGGAGGTTATAATTTTTTATGCTTTTTACCCAACTACGACAAGTCAAAAACAAGGGTAATGATTTTAGCAGTCTATGTATGTATGTGGGTATGTATGTCTGTTCACCGTAGCATCGGCAACCGAAATCGGCAATTTTCACAAATGGTTTGTCAATCGATTCATTATTATTTTCTGGGTGACATAGGCTACAATTTTTATTCAAAAAATGTTACATACAAAAAAGAGAGAATTTTTTTTTTATTTTTTGTTTTACCTATATTAAAATTGATTGTTATAAAAAATAAACCCCTTACTAAAAGTCGCCCAACTAGTGTTTATATGTGTATTTATAGTTTTTCTGATGTCAAAGAAAATTAGATTCTTAGACATTCGAAGAGAGATTTAGACTTAATAGAGTTAATAGGCCTTCTTGTACGCTTTTAGTGTAAAAAAAATATATATATGGACAAATCACACAGATTGAGCTAGCCCCAAAGTAAGTTCGAGACTTGTGTTATGGGATACTAACTCAACGATACTATATTTTATAACAAATACATATATAGATAAACATCCAAGACCCAGGACAATCTGAAAAAGATCATTTTCTATCATGACCTGACCTATATATAGAACTTATACGGTATACTTCATCACCTAAACACATGCAACAAGGCTCATCTCCATATTAAGTAATTTATCAATTGGTGTAGAAGCTGGTTTTTAGTTTTGAAAAATTATCTTGTGTGATTTTACCGTGGAGAACCGGAGTCATTATTCTAAAATTTTATGTATTTATGCACAAGTGCATTACCAAAATCGTCAGGCCGGCCGGTCGTAAAAACTACAGATAAATCGTTTTAAAGGTTCCGGTTATTTTTCTCCAACTCTCACGGTCTTCTCCATCCTTGCGGGACCGTTGACATGGATATCATCTTTGGAATGCGAAAATCCGGAAATCAGCCCCAGAACACAAATAAAGTATTAAAACTCACGTACAGAAGTCTTACTCAGCAAAGAAATTCAAAGAAATATCTACTCAATGTTGTTAGCGATATGGTTTAATTTAGCTCGCGTCTGAACTCAGCGCCTTTTCGTTTAGATACCTAGAAATCTATTGCAAGCGAATTAAATTCTTATTACTCCAGGCAAACGAATTATAATAGGTAGAGATACCTACATAAAATTTATTCATTGGGCACCGGATTTAGTACTGAATTTCCTATTGCGCAATGGTCGCCGCGCATAAGTATATTTTCGATATCTACATACATACATATTATTTCGCCTGTTTCCCACAGGGGTAGGCAGATACTATCTATAATCAGGGAGTGTCGCAGGGTTTGTCAGGATAAGCTAGGGATGCAAGAAGGAGGTTCTTAGTATACTGCACACTCGGAGGAGCTTGGTGGCCCGGCGGGAGTGCGCATCACAGCGCTCACGCAAGTAAAGCGACACCGGGCGTGGTCCGCACTTGGAAAGGTGACAACAAGTGGCATAAAAATTTCTCGAGCTCCTCCGTGCTTCGGAAGGCACGTATAAGCCGCTGGTCTCGGCTGTCATCATTGTATGGCAGTCGTCAAGCTATGTCAGGTGCCTGGCAACTTGAAAGATCTGACAACAGTGTTGGCCACTTACACACACGAAAAAGAACAAACAACACTACGCAGTTTTAAAGCAGTGGTTGCTAAGTAGTTTAGGCACTGGCTGTTGGTCTGTGAGGTAAGAATTCGACCCTCTCTAGTACGACCTGTACTTGGTTAATTCTATGTAGAGTACGAAATCAAGGTTAATACATTTTCCGACAGTTGTTCTTGTATGTATTTTATTGCTTACTAGCTTCTACCCGCGACTTCGTCAGCGGAAATTTTGTATATTTGGTAATTGTAAGTGGTTTACGTTGTATATATGCTCCAAATAAAGATTTTTCTATTCCTTTTAAAGTCTATTTTTATGGCAAAATAGGACTCTCCATACCAAGTTCCACTTTCCTTTTCATTTCCTTACTGGATGATTTTTGGAATAAAAACTATTCTATGTCCTTCCCGGGTCTTAAACTATATCCATACCAAATGTAATCTAAATTGGTTAAGTGGTTGAAGCGTGGCGAGGTAACAGACAGACAGACAGACATAGTTACTTTCGCATTTATGTATAAGAGTAAAGAAGTAAGGATTTTACATAAAATTCGTTACATTAATCCGTATTTGAATAGGGTCTTATTTTAGCAGTAGGTTGAAACGATGTTACAATAAACCTCATCCTTCATGTTCCCGTTTACCTCCTTTTCCGTTTTCTAAAAAATCATTTCATTATCAAATTCAATTTTTAAATTTTAGATTCCTTCCTCATCATTCTTATTTATTCCACTACCATCTCTCGAGCTGATTACATCTATATCAGTATTGTAAAAATTATAATAAATAAAATAACTCTGCTGTCTATTTCTCTCAAGCTCTCCACTACGTACCTTACTTACCTCTTCATGTAGGAGCTCCAACTGCCCCAGCTAGTGCAGGCTGCCTACCTACTAGGAGTTCCTACAAGGTACTCTAGTGGGTAGTGAAGATTTTGTTTATTAAAGTAACCTTACGTCAATTACTTGTATTTACTCAGCCATACAGCACACGCGAGGTCGCTCACAGCGGCGCTGTTTACACAAACATCTTCCAGTGCAGCTCCTCACCTTGCACCCGCGCCGCGTGGGCGGAATTCAACCATTTCTGATAATTGACCAAGACCTTCGAGTAAATATGGCTAAAACATGTAATTTGTATCTACATAATGTTTTCGAACAGAGCTTTGCTTCAGTTAACTTGGAGGCCGGTATTTTTTTTAAATTATAATTTAGCTATCTACTTTTTATTCAGCTTTTATCAGCAATTTTCTATAGACAGTAAACGTTGCTCGTAGGCACAACTCATCATACATAGCATATTTGCATTTAGATTCAGAGTTAGCCGGCAAGTTACGTGGAACCATGCCGCCTCCGCCGGGGCCCGGCAGGTGGGGTAGATCCAAGAAGTGCTGGTTTGACGTCGTCAAGGATGATATGCGTGCTAATCGTCTTACAACCAAGGATGCTCAAGACCGTGCAAAGTGGAGAAGAAAAAGTCAGAAAGCGGACCCCGGGCTTCTCAGCATTGCAGCTGAGGACGCAACTGGGAAAACGCTGAGATGAGAGAGAGAGAGAGATAGAATCGACATGAATCGACATTGATGCCGGGTCATCACTTTGGTCTTGCGGCTCTAAACAGACAGGCCCCCTACGGCCGCAAGACTCAACGGCCACTTTTAGCGTGATGGTGGGCGAGAAGGTAAAAAAAAGGAATCAAATTAGTGACGGGTTGCTAGCCGCATCCCCTATTAAAATAAATAATTATCTATGGTTATATCACACAGATTGAGTTAGCCCCAAAGCAAAATTATACAAGTCTGTAATATTAAAGGCATTGGGGAGAAAAAAAATAATATAGCTAGGTTTCAGATTTCGAGAACGTCTTTTTCCTGGTGACTTCATCGAGCAAAGCTCGGTCACCCATCTAGATGTTATAAATATACGTTACTTAATAACACAATCATATTCATTGTGTACATCAAAGTATCTCGCGTAGATGGTATTTAGAATTAATAGAAATCAAAGGTTTCTTGTACTATGCTTTGTTTGCGAACGTTACGTGACGGACACAAGGGCCGCGTTGTCGGGCGTCGGTGACGACATGGAAATGTCAGCGGGTCACCCATCGCGCGTCTTCCGGGGCCCATAGGTACTGCGTGCTCCGAATGTATGCGGGGCTCCTTTGTTAATATCTGACACAAAGAGGTGTCTCTATGATGTGTCGAAGAAAAGTCATTAGAAGAAATGCGAAATAACTGTCGATAGTTTTTCAGTCCGTTGTGTTGAACAACATTTAGAAGGGAAAAACGCTATTTATTTTACTTAAGCTCTCTAACGCCGAATACATTGGTCAACCAGATTTTGTAACAACGATACTTGCAGCGATTTTTAAAAGAATTAAGTACTAAAAACATAAACCTAGTTATAAAAAATGTGTAGGACGTCTAAATTTTCAAATATTAAAATTAAAATTCTTATTTTTTTGGTAATTTCAAGATTAAATCTTAAATTCAATAAGGTGATTTTCAATTTTCTAATACCGGCTTAACACTGTGCAAACCTTACATTTTACAATATTTTTACATCATTGCTAAATTATTTATACAAAAATGACTTATTACAGATTTTTTGCGGGTCAGTATAACGTCATACAGTGCGCGCAGTACGCAATGTATGGGAAATATTACGGTAACTTAAATCTTTATATATATCATAGATAAAAAAGGTACAAAAGTAAAACAAATTTTGTTTTGATTTTGAAGGCTGATTACATCATTTTATGTTACAAAATGCACTGAAGTATTTACTATAAATAATCAAAAACATCAGAAATTGGGGAAAATCGGATTTTTGATTTATTATTCTCAATTCTTATTATTCTTATTTATTCTCAATTCTGACCTCCTAAAAACAAAAGTAAGTTATGTCCATATACAATATACAAAAATCTGTAAGAGAGAACTATTCTCTATAATGAGAAAAAAAAAATACAATTTTGTTGACCAGTGATATTGGCGATTGTCGCCGACCTGTGTCTCCGATAATCGGCGACGGCTGCCGACTGTCGGAAACGGTCGTGGGACAATGGCAATCTATAAAAAACCGTTGCGATACCATCGGCGACAGACTTCGACTGTCGCCGACAGGTGTCGCGGCCATATTGTTGCCCATCTGTAAGAGCCCTTACTTAATTTAAACTCGGCTACTTAATTTTATGCAAGATTTCATATATTTTAGATTATATAAACAAACAAATATTATTGGAGGCAACAGTAGGTAATTTATTTCTCTGGTGAATTATATGTTGTACCTACCTAACTTCAAGAATTTAAAAAATATATTATATACCTATGTATATTATTACGCGTATTTATATCAAACGTTGGTTGCACGTATTTATTATTGAAAGTTTAAGTAAAGAGCTCAGGTCGTAGGTCATAATTTGGTGACCTCGGGACCTAATATGGGCGCCGTATTGCCATCACAACACAACACGCACTTTGATCACAAAATAACTAGGAGCATGGAAATAGTACCTTATAATACTTATATAGTGTAGACAAACACAGTGCTTTGCCGGATATTGTAGAAATATGCTGAACAATTTGTTAATTATGATATTTATAAAGTGTGTTATACTATTTGTACACTGTTTTACTATAAAGTGTGTTATACTATATCTGAAATAAATATGAAAGCATCGAGGTTGATAGAAAATTATTGACCCAATGCAAAAATCGCATTACCTAATCTCCAACAGTGGTCCATTTAAAAGGATTGTTATTATTTTATAGCTCTGAAGTAAGGAGTACCTATAAGTTATAAACGGAGAGCATGCATGAAAATATTAATGAGAGTGGATGAAGCAAAAGAAGTTTTTAAGTGGAAGCCTACCCCCATGGGAAACAGGGATGAAAATATGTATGTTATATTTCTACATACTTACGGGTTATTCTAATTTACCTGTTGTTCCTGGCTTCTTAGATATGTCGGAGAAGATGGGAGTGGATGGCGTAATGTACGTAGCACGGCTGGCACTCGTCATGAACTTTAGTAATGTATAATATGTACATAATCTATCTCTGTACAGTTTTTATTTTATGTTTTTTAACATGATTACATGTTCATTAACAGCAGCAATCTTAACTATTGTGTAATTGCTATTTACATGAAAAAACAATTTAAGGGAACATTGTCAGAGGGGTCATCAGAAATTAAAATGTTGTTTACTTTTTACTCAATTCATATTCGTATCTATCGATTATTTGAGGTAAATTGTAGAGATCACCTCTTAGCTTCATATTCCATCCATATATCATCCTCGTTCCGTTCCGACGAGAGTCGTCTGTCGGACAAAAGCCTCCGTCAAGCATTCGAAAAATACACAGCCACTACCTTGCATACGTATTATATTTGTTTCTAAACCATTAGTTACGGCATTATTGTGTTTTCTTTTCTCTGTGTAATGTTAAGTGTATAGTGTGTGTCTTTAATGGTACCAATGAAATGATTATCTATCTATCTTTCTAATTAGAAGCTGCTTGCATCCAGCATTTTCCAAAAATCGTGTTACACTTCACTGGTAGGTAGAATTTCATTATCAAATTATATAAAAAATAATTTGTGACGCAAATTTTAAAAATACCTGCTTAATCTAGTCTATTCCATTGACGCAGTATATGTTCTCAGTATAATTCCTTTTTCGTTTCCATTCCCGCTCCTTTTCGTTTCCGGGAAATTAATAAATCGAAACAGACTTCGCTTTTCATTCGCTGTTTATTTATAGGATTACGGAATATCGAAAACATTTACTTTGATGTTGTTGTGATACCTACCAACGACGACGACCTCTCGATCGTTAGACACGCTGGGGTGCTCCCACTCGTCTTAGCGCATACTCGTTGTATCCCGTGGTTGCATCTTTAGCTGTGATATTTCTAAACCTGGGGTCCACTTACTGGTTTTTCTTTAAGTAGACGTCAAAATAGCACTACATTTTTGTATAAGAACCTTTTTTTATTTCTGAACTGGGTTTTACTACCATTTATCGCATATTTTTCTTATGAATGTGCAGTTTGGCACAAATAAACAATATGTCATTAAAAATTTTCCTTTACCCAAAGGTTGGCAGGAAGAGAATTGCATTTGTAGCGTGCGCTATATAAATTGTTTCTTGTTATTTCTTTATTTATTTTAGTATTCTTAGAGTAGATTTTTTATAAAATATCTATAAAAAGTAAAATAAAAAATACTACATTTTTATACCCCAAACGCATAATAAGTAAACATTCCTCTCAATTACTGGCCGGTTGACTGGAAGAGATCCCTATAAGGGATAAGTCCGCCGTTGTATGTTTACTATTCTGATTTGTAACTGTGTTCTTTCTTATGTACAATAAAGCTTTATAATCAAACAAACAAACAAAATACTACAAAATGTACACATTTTATAAAAAAACCTAATCTAGCTGCCCACTGGCAGCGGGACTTTAAGGCCCAAGCTACCGGCGGTTAGGGCCCCAGAGAGAGAAACCTCCTGACCCCTCCGGGGTATCAATGCGTGTCGTGTCTAGGGGAGTACTGCCTTTTGTACCTGACCCTTGATCCAACTATCTAGCGAGAGAGTCTTAAGATGTAGGTCTTATTTATTTAATTATTATGTTTATCATATTTTTAAAGAGAAATATATTAGTTTTATTTATTTTTAAACGTGTTAATTATTTAATAGATCTTATGTATGTAAAACTTTTATACAGACAAGAAAAGGGCTACCAACTACTAGTGTAATATTTTACATATCAGAATACAAGATAACAAAGGTCCGAACACATTTCACATTTGGCAATCATGTGATGAAAAGTAATAATGAATGTTAAATCGTTTGTAACATGAGTGTGTTTGTGTGTCCATTCCGCCGGGCGAGATGCTCATCTACTGGAACTTCCAGTTGATTATCTACTATTCACTACTGGGCTACACGCCATTTGCATACTTTTTATGTTTTTGATATAATTTATTTGGATATTATAATTTGGGAAAATTTTGAAGAGCATGGTTACTTAGTTACTATAGAATAATTAAATTTTTTGTTTGTTTGTGCAAAATGATATTCGTGAAGTTAGGTCACAGAATTAAAATAATTTGGGTACTAAAGTTTGTCCAATTAGTATGTTATTATCCTATTTAATTTCTTCCCGCCACAAATAATACTTTATAATATTATCTTCGCCAGTCTATCTAATCACACTATATATATCACAATAATTACACTAATTTCACACTAATATGATAAAGGCGAAAGTTTGTGAGTATTTGTGTGTGTATGTTTGTTGCTTCCTCACGCGCAAATGGCAGGACCAATTTTTACAAAATTTGGTATCCAGGAAGGTACACCCTGGTAAGTTTATCCACGAGTAAAACCGCCGGGCGCAGTTAGTACAACAATAAAATGTAAACATTGGATACTCTAATTGATACAGGTACTAAAACGCACTAGACAGTAAAAATCACTACTTACGAATCCACTAGTAGTAATAATTTCACAAGTAAATAATGATATTCATAACGTTATAAAAATAAACATGGATAAATGGTTTGTTACAAATGTTGCTTAAAATATGCATATTATATTAATATGAACACATTTAACATTAATAGTATATAGAAGGCAATACGCTGTTCAATTTTTACGAGTGTCGAAATTCATTTACTTTTAGTGTCATCGTTTTTACAATTTTATTAGCCAAGTCTCCGAGATATTTGGCAATAAAACAAATACGCTCGTTTGGTAAGGTAATGTCTATTATGTAAGGAGATGTCATTTGACGAAAAATAGCCTTTCTCGGTAATAATTGTTATAAAGGGTCAGTTAGCGAGTTTAAAAGGTTTTGAAATGATGGACTAAGTGAATCCATATTACGTACGTGTTGTAGACGTGTATTAACGAAAATTTGGCCTGTCAAGCAGTATACTTCCTGAGATGATAATGATTTACAAAAACATTAAGTTACGAATTCACGTTGATTTTTAAATAATATATGTTGCATCATAATTTTATATTTTTTCTTCTTTTATAACTTTTTTATATACAATATGTAACAAAAACCTTGTTGGTGCAACTCAGACCGTCAATATGAACAACTTTTGCTACGGGACCAATGCTTGAAATTTGATAAAAATATTGACATTTTCATACGAAAGTGTTCGGCTGGCCCGGAAATATGTATGAAAATGTAGATTTTTCGGTTAAATGAATTTTGGTTAAATGATGATATAGAAAATAAAAAAAAAAACAAGAAACGATTTCGCACAAATAAAATTCGTATAGCAAAATTTCGTCTTTAAGATAGGTAACCACAATAAAGTATATTTTAGTCTTAAAATAAAATGTTGTACTTACTTCAGTATAGACAGACATTAGAGCTAGGAAGCGCTACTAAGCTAAGCTGTAAATAAATAATTTTATGTCAGAAGTTGTTGCTAATAAAAAAATATTATACGGTTCTAAAATTAATATCCTTCAGTAAATAAATGAATTGTATAATTAATATAAATAAGTCATAATACTTAGTGCAGGGTGTTACGATGCTAAATGAAGATGGCTCGCTAAACAGAGCGGCGCCCATATTCGACATCTGATGACATTGTTCACAGCGGGTGAGTTACCTTGCAAGTCGAGAGGCGAGTAGACTTTACATAAAAGATAAAACTTTATGTTAAAATTGGCTGTGCACGTTGTACGTGTAGTAATCTTTATCAATATTTTTGAAACTATTTTTTTTAAGTGAAAACTTCTTTAGCGTCTCCGGTGTTGTAATTTTTTTGTAATGGGTAAAAATTGTTAAACTCGCGTCAGGGCGTCAGGACACGTGACCTGATCGAAAATTCGTAAGACGGATGGTGAGTAGACAGCCGGTGCGGCGCGGCGTAGGAGCGGAGATATCCCTCTCTCTTTCTACGGCGTGGCGAAAATATGACTGCGCCTGCTGTTTCGGTTAGGCGGCGCAGGGCGCTTGCGCGAATGTGTGTGTGTGTTTTTGTTACAGCGCATCCATGAAAATGCACAATGTTAATATTCAAGTTTTCACTTCTGCCGGCACTCCCGGAGTGCAACCCGTCGTTTTTTTGCATTTAGTGGTTTCGGAAATATGCAAAGCTTTACGGAAGGACTAAATACGCTTCTTGTGGCTGATGGTGATGAATTATAATTCGCGGTAGATATCCTGACCTAACATTTTGTCTAAAGATTCAGTAGGAACTATCGAATGTCTTTTTGATCGAATGTTTCTACTACTTTCTCACAACAATAAACATAATATATGTGGGTATATGCATACATTGTCGTGAAGCTGGTGGCACTTTGCCATCTTAGGCTTGTGCTAATTATTAAGTGCCAATGCCTAGTGATTGAATAAATATTTGATACTTTGGCAGATATAATAGGTAAAACCTTCTGCAATAGAGTGTATGCATAGGCCTTTCCGCTCGACCAATACAAACTATAATTTATTAGCATAAATTAGAATAAGTATCATACTATTAAATTACTTCATCTTCATTATTATTACGTCACTATACGTAAACGTTATCTCACTATGTTTTATTGTTGAGTTGGAAGATGTAGCTGTTAACTTTTTGTAGACAAATATTTGTTACACTCGCCCAAGAGAACTGTTAACAAAGCTTGAGATACTCCCTAAGAGATATTTTTATGAAAATTGAATTACTCACTGTACCATCCCGGTACATATTTAAAAATATATTGTATATAAAATTAAAAATATCTTATTTGATAAAACGGGTCATTTTACGGGTAGAAACTTACGTAACATAAATGATTAAGTTACCCCGTACAGGCTGAAAACACAGTACAGCACGTTACCGCTTCTTCTGTACTTGCGCTAAGGAGGCGGCAGTAAACTTAGTTTTAAAATCGAAAGAAAAAAATACAAAACTTGAGAGGTGTCAATGGACACCCGGATGGAACGAAGTAAAATATAAATAGGTCTGAATAACATTCAAACTCTTTTCTGCGTTCTAAAATCAAGTTTTTATTATGTTATGAATGAACAAAAAGTGTCGTTACAACTTTTGGTCTTAATTTTTTCCGTCTAGCTCCATTTCCCAACGCGCGATAGGGAACTTCGTTCCAAAAAAGAAATTATCAAATGGTACAAATATCCGAAGATAAATGATTTTTGACTTGAGTTATAAATCATCAATCAATGACTGAATTCAGATTAAGAAATCTATAAAATTACCTATTCGTATGTGACCGTGGTCTTGGTGACTCCTATCAATTGACCGAAATAACGATTATATCAAAATGTGACCTATTTATATAAACTTTTACATTAACAAAAGGGAAATTGGAGTTACAGGGAAATGGAGAATGCAATTCAAATAAATTCAAATATATCTTTATTATAATAGGACATTCAATAATATCTTTTAGTTTTGGTGCACAATTGTTGACGTCAAAATGGGTACTTAAATCTACGAGCAAGTTTATCGCCGCTTCATAAGCGCTAGTGCAGAAGAAGCCAACAAACTGCACTGCAGCATTTTCTCCAATGCTGCAGTAGTACCAACCATATCATTGGTCCTTGTGTAGGTATTTTGATTGATTTGTACTTGTTGATTTGATTATATTGTTAATAATTTTCAGCAATAAAGAATACAAACAAAATCTTGTAAAAAGAAGTATTATATTACAATTAGTTATATATGTAGTATACGTATTGGTTTTTATATCTTATATCTGTGTATATTTTGAATGTAAGTTTATAGAAACATATTATAATTTTAATCAATATATATGTTTATATCATATTACTCGTATTATTAGTAATATATCTTTCAAAATTACTTATTTTACACCTCCTTCAAATAACTTGTTAATCTCGGCTTCACCAGTAGGTTGACTGGTAGATAAAGCCTGTGGCTTTAAGTCCGCCTATTACATTTGTAATAAAGTTAAATAAATAAATAAATAAATTAGATATGTACAGAAAAAGCAAAGCTTCTTTTTCGTCACGGCAATTAGTGTCAAAGTAATTAAACGTAAATACTTACCGCGCAAAAATGTGTGCAGTGGTTTCACTGTAGAGCCTACTTTACGACCGTTATGTAAGCGTGGCGGTTGTCGTTATCGATAAGGTCACATCACTCGTAGGCGGTTCATCGACAGAAGGTTATCGGATCGGGTACATCTCTAAAAGAAAGAAAAGTGTGAGAATGCTTTCTAGTTTGATTTGAAAATGTTCAACCTGTGTAAAATCTGACATAGCGAAAAGATTATAGTTGTTATTACGTGTTTACTGAAATACGGGATGTAGTTTTTTGTTTTGGTTTTTCGTGTAAGTGGCCAACACTGGTTTCAGATTTTTCAGGCTGCCTAAGGGCATCTGACATAGCTTGACGACTGCCATACAATGATGACAGCCGAGACCAACCGAACCGAGAGCAACCGAGTGCCTTCCGAAGCACGGAGGAGCTCGAGAAATTTTGTGCCACTTGTGTCGTAATTGTGCCAAATCGTATATCCAAGTGCGGACCACGCCCGGTGTCGCTTAACTTGCGAAGCCGCTAGTAATGCGCACTCCCGCCGGGCCATCGAGCTCCTCATCCAAATACGGGATGTTGTTGGGGAATGGTACTGATAACTGTGAAAACAGGTTATTCGACAGTTAGCCCGTTTAAACAGTTCATGAAACAGAAATATAATTGAATTTCATAAATATCATAAATATACTGAATAGCCGACAAATTTCTAAAAACAGACCGCGGGACAGTCTGGCAGAAATAGCGCACATACAAAACGGAAATAATTTCCATTTGCAGGACGCGGCCAAACATCAATCAACGAGGGTACAGAACTTGAATTCTGGAAAAAATGACGACAATGTGTAAGGACAGATATGAAGGAACGAGGGGCTAGTGCAAGTATGGTAAATGACAGAAAGAAGTGGAAACAGTTGACATACAGAGCCGACCCAAAATAGGGAAATGGCTAAGAAAATGATGAACGACACACGGATATTTTCATAGATATATAGATAGTAGTAATAGAAGATAAATCGTGAAAATATTCGTGAAAAACTGCAAACACACAAGAATTTTATTCTTAAAAATATATACTTGGCTTTTTGCGGTGTGTGTATGTATGCTGCACCAGCACAAAAAGGTACAATAATAGCAATGAATAATGAAGAATAACAGTGCGCTAAATTTTACCTACAATTAATTACCGAATTAATTGTAGCAAAAGATTTGAGGAAGTATTACATATTTAGTTTCTTATATTTTCTATTTTTTAGTTTAGATTTAATGAATGAATAAGTATTTTAGTTTCTTTTTTGTTAAAATATTTATTTACATCCAATGTATATTACCTTGTTTTAAGTGCAATAAATTAAATAAATAAATTAATTACCGAATTAAGTATTGAAAAGTCTTTTGAACTTTATCTCTATACTTTTTGTAGCAAGGCGAGGGCGGGGGCGTCTGACGCTAAATAATTCACGGCAAATGAACCCCGACCCCGGGCAGTACGGGGATAACGCACACGACACGAGGGTACTGAGAGAGTTCAAATATAACGCAGGTATGATGAAAATCAACGATTTTTCTTTTTGTATTGTCAGGTTATTTCTTGTCTGTATACTCTCTGTGATGAGGCGAGGGCGGGGGTGTCTGACGTCATATAATTCACAGCAAATGAACCCCGACCCCGGGCAGTGCGGGGGTCACGTATGAGAGTACGGAGAGAGCTCGAACATTAATGCAGGTATGATGCAAGTCAACGATTTTAGTTTGTGTCTTGTCAGGTTATTTCTTGTCTGTATGCTCTCTGTGGTAAGGCGAGGGCGGGGGCGTCTGACGCTAAATAATTCACGGCAAATGAACCCCGACCTCTCTCAGTGCGGGGATAACGCACACGACACGAGGGTACTGAGAGAGCTCAAATATAACGCAAATAGCAAGGCGTTGGTTTTATTTTATGTCATGACGGGTTATTTTTTTATGTATTTTATCTATCAAGGTAGGCATGCTCTCCAGTTGTATTAGCTGTGCAGCATTGGATACCTGGACCAAGGACCTGAGCTATTAATTCGTATAAGTCTTTTATAAGTAGGTAGTATACCCGATATAAATAATTATTGCGATATACGAGATACGAGACAAGAGTGCAAGCGCTGGAATAGCATACCAGCGCTTGCACTCCTGTCTCGTATCAAGTTTTTGCTATTATTTATTGTCATTATTTTTTACCAATTTTTTGCACAAGCGCAAACACGTTGAAAATAGGAATAAGGAAACATTTATCTGTTATCTCAAAATCCCTGGAAACAAGCAAAGTAAACCGGTCTCAAAACAAACCGTTGTCTCAGATACAATCGCAAAGTTAGGCAAAATCTCGTAATTACCACATTCATTACAACTTTGAAAAATGGCTTTCCTCGGAAATGAATAGCGTCGCGCGGAGCCCGGTAGCCGCTGCAGCAATTGCTTTCAAAACAGCTCTTTTAAAGTTAATGAATTGTTGCTGTCTATATAGAAGCATCCCTGTATTAATGCTGTATTTTTTCTTCTGAGACCCACTGTTACGCCTTCATTTACTAAAACACAGTTTGAATGTTTCTTGCTAGCTTTTATACAACTTTTAATGTTAGTTTATTTGGTCGTTTATACATTGTAACATAACTTCTATAACTCTAATGGGGCCGAAAACGCATTTTGTGTCTTGCGGCTTTAACTTTATTGTAAAAAAAATACATTACAAAGACAGCATACGAAAAACAAAATATAGAAAGGCGGACTTATCCCACCATATAGGGATCTCTTCCAGTCAACCTGCGATAGATTGAGAGGATATTTACTCAATTAATAATAAAAGTAAGAAGCAATTATGTACAAATTTAACTATAAGACCATACTTACATAGCTACACACATACATACATACATAATTAGACTTATTATCCGGTTAGTAATTTTGCAAATATAAATTAAATGCAGTATGAAACTGGCCATGGTGCTTATTGTTAATAAACTGTTATATCGCAATTAAATAATAAAAAATAATAGCTGTGCTCTTCAACGCAAGCATTCAATAAACTTCCCTGCCTGTTCGCCTCGCATAAAGTAAATTCCAATAATTATCGCGCTGTCAACTGGTGTAATAGTCGTAATACCCGATTCATCATCGACTGCCTTATTGATTTTTATGTGGTAAAGGTGCAGACACAACGTGCCGTGTGTTTCACGGCCGAACATAGACCACAACATCACTTTATGTAGATGTCGTGACACAACTACCTCCAACTACTGTTTGACGACCTCCGTGGCGTAGTGGTCACCATGCTAGTCCGCCACCCAGAGATCCCGGGTTCGACCCCCGGTAAGGGCAAGTTGGAAAATGGCCTTTTTTAAATTGTCCTGGGTCTTGAATGTTTATCTATGTATTTATTTGTTATAAAATATGGTATCACTGAGTTACTATCGCATACCACAAGTCTCGAACTTACTTTGGGGCTAGCTCAATCAGTGAAATTAGTAGTACATATTTATTAAAAAAAAAACTAAATGGACGCCACGTACAACTTCATTCCCAAAGGGGGTGGAAATCGGGAGGTGACCTGTTGTAAATTTTCGTAATGATGCATTCGCGTCGTATTACTGCAGCCAAATCCTATTTTTGTTTCAGACTTGCCTACTTCATTTTCACCGATATTCCGCATTCTTCGACTCCCATTATTATTATAATTTCTGAATTCAGAATAAATTTTATTTATTTATTCCGAGCCATCATGTGTCCACTTCTTCCATTCGGTCCTGCTCGGAGTAATTTCCTTTCACAGTTAATTTAATTAATTTCCTTTCCAACTCGGTCTGAGTTGCTTCTACAAGGATCGGAACAACTTTTCCTATGGGACCGATGCTTGAAACTTGAAAAAGAAATTGTCCTTTTTTACAAAAGTGTTCGGCATTAAAAAGGTCGATTTTTTTTCGAGTTTTATGCATTGGTCCCATAGAAAAAGTGGTTCATATTGACGGTCTGAGTTGCTCCTACGAGAATCGGACAGGGTTTTTGTTACATATTGTATAATAAAAAGTGAATATCTTGAAATCCCTTTCCGAAACAGCATATTCACTGACCTTAGCTTCAACCGTCGTGTCATCTTGTCTGTAACGAACAAGTAACTCGTAAACTGCAAGTGTCCAATTTCTATTTCTTCTTTGCGAAAACGGGCCAAGTCTCGTAAATTCATTCCGATTTTGAATATCATTTAAAAACATTCCAACGTAAATATCATAGGAATTAGTAACTATCTTTTACGAATCGTCTTTATAGGTATTTTGTTATAAAAATAAAGTTTTTAGAAGTGATTTGTTCAGCTGTAACTTGTAGCTTAGATAGCTACCCAGTAACCTAGCTGTAACTCTTAAGACCGTAGGTATTTTTTATATGACTAACAATGACGATGGCATAAAAAAATGTTAGAGATGCCCTGTTAATAGATATTTTTAAGCGACTTCAAAGAAGAAGGAGCTTCTCAATACGAATGTACATTATATGTTGTTTTATGTATGTTTCTCATTAACTTCTCCGTTTTTAAACCGATTTAGAAAATACTTTATGATTTGAAAGGGATATAAAAGAAGACCAAACATTGAAGTCGTTTTTCTTTTTGTTTAAAATTATAAGTAATATAATGGGTAGGTACGATCGAAAGTGAACGATTGTGTAGCTAAACTTGGCTCCCACCGCCGCGCCGCACACCGCCCGGCACACATCGTCAATATTGATGTGCTCGTAAACCCGGGTTGTATTGACAACGCTCATCGTTTCTCATCAATTATTTAAATGAGATGCTGCATACAACGGCTGCAGGCTGCGCAAGATACATACAGGATTTAATGGTATTAACTGCGAACAAACTAAAGAGATTTCAGTCCATGATTCATGACGATCTCCGTGGCGTAGTGGTCACCACCACCCAGAGGTCCCGGGTTAGATCCCCGGTCAGGTCAAGTTGGAAAATGGCCTTTTTCAAATAGTCCTGGGTTTAGGGAGTTTATCTATATATGCATTTATAATAAAATTTAGTATCCTTGAGTTAGTATCCTCTTACACAAATCTCGAACTTACTTTGGGGCTAACTTAATTTGTTGATTTGTCCGTATATATTTATTATTATTTATTATTTTTGCTTAGAAATATTTCGCAGCTGAATTGCTATATTTAAAACGTGGAGCCACCAAATGAATGGTTTTTCATACAAAAAACCGTTCGTTTAGTGACACCGCGTTTCAAAAATGGCACCTTTGATCACGCGTTCGAAAGAGAGGTCATATTTCCCATTGTTTTGAACCCCCGACAAAAAAGAAAGGTGTTATAAGTATGTCGCTAATGTCTGTCCGTCTGTCTGTGGCATCGTAGCTTTCGAACGGATGGACTGATTTCAATGTGGTTTTTTTACGTGATAGCAAGTTTGATAAAAATTGGTTCAGTTGTTTAAAAGTTATTGGGGGTAAACGCTTAAGTCGGTGTTTTTTAATTTACCTGTCAAATACATAATAGATGGTGCTACGGATACAATTCTTCTTATATCGTTTAGATTATGTAGTTCCGCCACTCATGATTAGATGGCGACGTCGGGTTTTTTTTAAATTTTTCTGATAAATAAAGTTGTTTGAGAAATGAAACAGTATCGCGGATTGAACTTTTTCTAAAAACTAGTGCACTGCAAAACATCTTTTTGTGTCCTTCAGGCTGCAC
Source organism: Acrobasis suavella (assembly GCA_943193695.1). Classification (NCBI taxonomy): domain Eukaryota; kingdom Metazoa; phylum Arthropoda; class Insecta; order Lepidoptera; family Pyralidae; genus Acrobasis; species Acrobasis suavella. The sequence goes on from OW971940.1 coordinate 498,362, forward strand.
CAAAATTAACAGTTAAACAAATCCAAAGAATTGAAAAGAGATTTTAGCGGGAAGTCGAAGGGTTCAGTTGAAGTTTGCTTTAAATTGATTTGCAATTTGATTCTAGGCGACTTTATAATATAAAATAGGTGTAGTTTAGTGTTATAAATGCTCATGCTCATGGATAATATGTGAAGTGGTCAAAGTAGACACTCATAGTGCGGCTGTAGTGATATTTATTTGCGGACTGCGGTTTGCGTCTTTAGGGCCGTCTGTCACTCAATCGGCTATGAAAACCAGTGGAATCGTATAGATTTGACACCTGAAGCTCCCTTGAAGCAATCGAAAGACCTGCACCAACCTTTGATTGTATAGTTAGGGTATAGAAATAAAGAAGTGATAAGAAAATAAAGATGGGTATGACAGCATCTTTATAAGCTTACGTGATGGGCTCTAAAGGACTAAGTATCTAGAGCTGTAAAATAATCATAAAAAAAAGAATAAAAATATTTAAAAAGATGTTCTCGCACTAAGTTTATATTGTATGTCATCGTTCGAAGGATACAAACACACTAGTGTGATTAGTTTCAATCAGTATAATTGTAAGGTTGACGTTTTTGGAGAAAATGCTGCAGTACAGTTTGTTACCGCTTCTTCTGTACTTGCGCTTTGGAGGCGGCAGTAAACTTAGTTGTAAGTAAATGATCTGACGTCAATAACTAACTATTAAGAAATCGAAAGAAAAAAGAAATGACAATTATCAAGTGATATAAATATCCAAAGATAAATAAATGAAAAAAAAAAAACAATTGCCAAACTAATTACTGACCTTACACACTCAGAAGTTTTTCAGAGCCTGAAAAGTTGCATTACAATTCCTTAATATTCCATCTCTTTTATACCAGCCTGACTCATCAAGTAACAAAAGTGATAATGTGAAAACAAAGTTAATTTCTGGCTATTTTCTGCAAACAAGTTTTCGTGCGGAATGTACTATGTACAGTCATCTCATTATATGATAATTTTACGAGTATCCGGACGTGAATGTTTTCGATGGAATTTAAGGCATCAGGTTATGTATGAACTTTACAATCACATTTGTTTTTCCAAAGGTTTCGTCCTTTCCTTTTACTTGATCATTCTCGTCAAACCTTGATGACGTTTTCGTAACAGGAAAATATATTTTTTTAAAGCTTTTGTGCTTACGTGAGTATATCAGTTCTGTGACTTATGAAAAAAATCATGCTAATAGAATGTACGTTACTTTTTCATTTATTTTTTAATATTTAATTTAATTTTAATGGGTTAGTTTATTTTTAAGTTACGTTATAAATATTAATGTTATAACACCGATATTACAGTCCCTAATTTCAGGTCAAGGAACTCAGTATCACTTTTTGACCCCCGACGCAAAAAGAGGAGTGTTTGACGTGCTGTGTAACTCCTAAATGAATAGACCGATAAGGATGCGGTTCTTTTTGTTTAAAAGCTTAATAATCGTGATGGTTCTTAGCCACAGTGGTGTTGGAAGATATTAGAAATTTTGAATTTTATTTCTTGTATCTATAGGTTTGTGGGAGGTTGACAATGACACGAAACACGTCACAGATGAAACATCTTGTCGGAATTTGTAAGAGTGGCAAAGTCGCGACCTGCGCCACGACCTGAGCAGCTAATTAGATAGGTGATTGGTTGCGAGCTCACATTTTGTGTTTGTTACCATATAAAATAACTAGTACCTAGATTGCGCCGACCTGTAGGTTTGAAGATCTTTTATTAACTCAAAAAGAATACACTAATTATCTTGAGTCTGAAACGAATTAAATAAAAGATGTTATTAAAACAGTGTAGTTTATCGTTTTAAATCTATTTACAATATTTAAATAAGTATATTTTTAGCCTTGTTTCAAACAAAGTCAAAGTTTCGAAAGTCTTTTTTATGAACTCGTGATCCCCATCCCTCAACCCCTTGACTGATTTGGCTCCTGTTCAAACTTGAAAATTCAGTTGACCACTTCTATTCGCCTAGCAAATTTCATGGCGGTCCGGTCAAAAGTACTCGAGTTATCGTTGAACAAACATACATACAAATACCGGATTGTTCGAGTAGACTCGGAGAACTTTGCTCGTTTTGATCGCTCGTATAAATATACATGTGATTTATTGATTCTTTTTAAACTAATTAATTTTTTTTGTAATTTTTCTAGAACGATGCCTTTGCCCAGCAGTTTGGTATATAAAAAGACCCCTAATTAACAGGTTTTCTGAAGTTTTTCCTTTCCTGTTGTCTATATTTCTGTCCGTCTGTAATCAAATCTAGCAAGTTAATTTTGACCCATTTCCCGGTTTTAGATTGAACTGAAATTTTGCCCGCATACGTATATTGCGTGACAATGAAATATTATGATGATACACAGCCGATCTGATGATAAAGCTCGAAAGTGGAAATGGCATCTTAGTGATGGAACAACATAACCCGACCGAGTTTGGGTTCGACTGATTCGTCTTAAGGAGAACTTTAACCTTTTTAGGTCATAATAGATAAAGCTTGGTTTTTTTTAAACAATTACTTGTTTAAGAGCATCTTTGACTTTTGCTTTAGCTCAAATAGTGAACAGTGATTGATGTCATTGTGTTCGGTAATAGACCAGCAAATAAAGGTTACGAGTAGCGGACACACAAACACACACATGTGCTAACAGCTAATGCAAGAAAATTTGTCGTTTATGTTTGTCTTACCTTCTAGTTGACCTGCTTGTGACTGGTACCACAGATAGTGAAAGAGGTGCTCAGTGGCCCAGTTAGTACATATTATTAGCGCTTCTGCAAGTTAAGCGACCCCGGGCGGTGTCCACACTTGGATGGGTCTACAATTGGCATAATAATTTCTCAAGCTCCTACATGCTTCGGAAGATACATTAAGCCGTTGGTCCCGGCTGTCGTCCTTATATGGTAGTCATCAAGCTAAGTCTTTAGGCAGCTACACCAGTGTTGGCCACTAACACACGATAAACAAACAAAAATGCGTAAGTGACGTGGAACATTCGTTTGGGACGAAGTTTGATTTGAAAAAGAATTCGTGACGGAAAAAAGTGACGGAAAAATCTTACACTTTTTCGCTCAGTCCCCATCCGCCATCCGTACCGTCCGAAAAGGAACTTCGTTACAAAATGAACTGTACACTCGCGACTTTACTACCTCATGTCTCGGCAACTCCTTGGTCGATTTGATTGTCTACAACTGCAACTAATATACTCGCTAACAATTTTATGCCGATATAGAATCATTACAACGTCTTTATCTCTGATAGGGGAGACAGAGCCTGGGTCTGTTTAATCCAAAGGCCGCGTTTAGCGTGTTGTCGGCGTCAAGGTGGAACAAGGGTATCAAAATAGTGACGAGAGCTGGCTTAATTGCCTGTTAACATTATTCTTATTTCCGCCTATTCCTTATAGCCCTAGCAGCTTGTTGTTTCGTGTCAATCGTAAAAGCTGGTATGGACACTAAAAAAAAGGAAAAAACGTAGAATGTAGCAGCATGGACGAAATTTTATAAAATTAATAAGTACGCTTTCGGACTTTGGGGCCCCGGTGCTAGGGGGCTACCTGAATTTTTCGGGGTCTAGTGCTGCCCCATTTGAAACAAATCATTTGAAGGGTAACGGACACATCGTTTAACATTTTGTCTTAATGAAACCCTTCAAACTGTTTTATGAACTACTGTTTACAGTTGATAGTGAGAACGTGAAGCTTTTCTTTACACATTAGCCAAAATTGGCCCTTCTTTGCTAATGTACGAAGTAAAGCTTCAAGTTCTCACAACAAACTATAAACAGTAGTTCATAAAATAGTTTGAAGAGTTAACAAGGCTTTTATCAAGACAAAATTTTAAATGAAATCTCAGTTTCCTCTCAAATGCGGGCAGCACTAGATCCCGAAAAATTCAGGTAGCCCCTTAAAGAGATCTCTTCAAGGTTAATTTCCGCCGCTGGTGAGAAAAGGGCTAGCTGTTTTTTTGCCTAACGCGTCAGTATTGCGATCCAACGGGGAAATGCGGCCAGCGTTTTTGGCACTATGCCACATGGGCACGATTTCTTAGAACTTAGTTGTAAGTAAATAATCTGACGTCAACAACTAACTATTAAGAAACCGAAAGAAAAAAAAATGACAATTATCAAGTGATATAAATATCCAAAGATAAATAAATGATTTTTGACTTTTGACTTTTGAGCAGATATTTTACTTTTTATTTATAACTAAGTAAATTTTTTATTTATCTTAATTATTTAAATAAATAACTTCGATACAATATTATGAATCGTTATTACATTATCGCTCTCGGAAACACATCGATTTCCTTTATTCCTCCGATTAATATTTCAATACGGTCCAATTTAATTTGGGTGCGCCTCCCCCGATATGTAATTTAAAGCTGGATATTAAATTATTCCACAAAATAACTACATTACAGCGAAAACTAATTATGTAGTGTCGTGGCAGAAATTTTAATGGTGATGTAATTACTGAAGAATTCGATCATTTTTTTAAAACAATGAAAGGTATTGTTTTCGTATCATAGTTTATGCAACAAAAAATAAACTAGGAAAAAATATAGATATAGACACACAATAACGAATCATACAGTTGTCAATCAATCAATCAATCATTTATTTGTCAAACATAGGTATGTAATATAAAATAGTTCGCTATGTCTTGCCATTTTAAGTATACAAATATACAATTAATAGTTGTACACTAGTATTGCATAATTTATAGTAAGTACGCGTACTTTAATCCTACGCATACTTTAGCCAAAAACTTGTCTATAAAAACACCGTTGCTGCAACAACAATTAGCCTGCCTTACGTTCAACTAACCTGAGCATTGACCCCAATAGTATCTCTAATCAAGGCCTCCTACGCACAGACATACATACAAACGACTGAATTACCCGCAACGCGCGGAAAACGCGCAAACTCGCGTAACGGTGAGTTACGTATCAAGTGATAAAATGTTATTAGGTTAGGTAGTATTATTGAACTTGCTATGTTCGTATGTATTACAAATATGAAGTTCTACAAAAATTAAGACGTTCTATTCAGAATATGGACGACAAATCTTGAATCAAACATTTTAGTTGCTATGAAAACATGTATGGTTGTCTCCAAATAAGATTTGTTCTCCCTTTAGCGCATATTGCGCTGATATATTGCATAAACGTACGTTTCAATATACATTTACGCAAATCTGATGACAAATGAAATAATCATGATGTCATAAAGTGGTTCTGATAATAAAGTCGGAAGGTGGAATTCAGTAACGAAAGATAGATAGATAGATAAATTCTTTATCGTACATAAAAAGCCACAATTAAAATACAAAAAAAAATCCACAATAGTACGAAGGCGGACTTATCCCTGTCAAGGATCTCTTCCAGTCAACCCTAAAACCAAAAGAACTATGAAAACTACGAAAAAAAAAAAACTACGAAAGAAACGGTGTAAACTCGTCGAGTTTAGGGTTTTCGCTAGGATATTGAGATTTAGACATTTAGACCAGTCCGACGATGAACATATTTAAGTGTTCACAATGAAAACCTGTTGTTAAATAAATGCAATAGATACAAATGATATCTGACAAAATGCTGATTTTCCTAAAGTCAGCACAGAAAGATGACGAAACGAACAAACAAAATGAAGATGACTGTCGCAAACGTAAAGAGATCGTACCTGCATATTGGCTCATAACTGAGCATACCGACACTAATAAACATTCGGACAACCAAAAATTACTGCGCTCATTAAAATCGTTTCAAAAGCTAAATCATGATGATTTGTTGCAATTGACATGAATATTTCCTATCGCTCCAGTGCCCGCCAAAGACATTCGCTCCACTCCATTTTCATGACTAGAGAACGGAGTCTAGACACTTATGAAATATGTGTTACTAATAATTTTGAAGAAGTAATTTGGCATTAATTAAATATCCTATTATCGTCACATTCCATGCGCCGACATTCACATAAATTTCAAGAAACTTATGCTTAGGTACTCAGTTACTCACTATTTACAACATTTACTTACTGAAAAACATTGCTTGTTTATTTGTATGTATGTATGTTAGACGGAACTCGAGTGTCTAGTGTGTGATCAGAATTTTATTTAAGTGTATAGGAAAAAAATTAGGATAACAAAAAATTTAACTTAAGCCAAATATTTCAAGGGATTGTCGAGATATGTGTCTGTAACTGTAATCATAGAATTAAATTGTTCATGATTAACTAATTTCTCCGTGAAATATTGCTGAGGAGTCACGTGGAGCTCCAAGCGGCCTTCCCAGCAACGTGCTGAATCAGCGATAACCCAGTTTTGGCACGACGCAGACGTAGAGGTTCGTGTAGAGCACAAGCTTCATATATCGCGCCCCGGTAATATTCCATAAGCCTGTTGATTTCAGCCGGGAAACACACAGGTTTTGTAGTTGAAATTCGCACTCCAAACTCCAGAGGCCCGACTGAGACGCTGTGGGGTTTGGACTACAAAAGCCTGTTGGCTTTCTGGCCAAAATCAACATGCATTTCTAATTTCATTTGATTGATATTTTGTTACTCCGATAGCTTGAGGGTTCGGCCGTCGCGTCGGACCGCCGAAACGCTCTGAGGTTTGGATTGAGAATTTCGACTTCAAAAGCTCGTGTGCTTCCGGGCCGAAATCAACAGGCTTATGGAATGTCGCCCCGCCCCGCTACACGGGCGCAAGTGCCAATGTGTATTTATGGGCCAACTAATTTCCCTACGATACGTGTTTAGCGTTGGATCACAATATTGCCGTTGGTAGGAAGTCACTCCTCAACCAGCCATGAGTAACTTTCCACCGCCGTGCTGATTCAGTGATAACGCAATTTGGCACGACACGGACGGAGAGGAGGCGCGTGTGAAGGCCAAGACTTATTTGCCAGAGTCTTGGTGTGTAGACTAGTGTGTGTCAGGAAATTCGTGAATCTCTCAGGGGCTTTCATCGTACCCGACCTTGTTATAAAGAGTTAAGGAAACTCGTGCGCGCCCGTTCTCTTAGAGATGACGCGTTTGTTCCACGCTTTTGTGGAAGAATTATTACTAACTGCAATAGTGACTGATAAAGCTTAAACTGTGTTGTGTATACTCTATGCCTGAGCCAGGGGCTCTCATCCAACCCGACCTTGCTCTAATGAGTTAAGAAAACTGGTGCACGCCCAGTCTCCCAGAGATGACGCGATTGTCTCACGCTTTTTTGAATAGTCACTTATCTTGTTAAACGAAAACAAGTGACGTTCTTCGAGAGTCCTGAGTATATTATATGTAAATGCGAAATTTTAGTACGGTCATTAGACCTGGTATTTAAATGTTGACACTTGAATTGCCATGAGTGTCTTTTTAAATCACTTTAAAATAATTTGCCAAGTGCGTGTCAGGCCACGCTTAGTGTAGGGTTCCGTAGTTGTGAATTAAAAAATGTCTTAAAACTAATTTCTATTGAATTTGTATGAATTTTTCCTTTTCCGAGTAAATTTTATAAGTTGGTCGCTTATAACTTTTTAATTTGTAAACCCTACTTTTAGCGTTGACAGTTTTCCTTTAAACTTCGTTATATGTACTATAGTCCAGTAACTTTATACATCACAGTATGCGTCGAATCCGGTAGTTCTGATTTTTTGCAGACTTGTTTATGATGTTGGCCTAATAAAAATCTAAGTTTGTGACCTCGAGCGCTGAACGCAATTTTGACAAAAATCGAAAAAACCCCAAAAAAATTTTTGGCAATTATAATCCTAAAGAACTAGTTTTTGAAAAAACTTATTTAAGACGTTTTTAAAGTATACTGAATTTGCTACAATATGATAGTAAACATTTTCTCTGTAAACCCAATCGTTTCCGAGATAAAGCCTTTCAAAGTTTATAATTTTTTTCGAATTTCGCAACTTTTTGCAATTCTGTCGTTCTGAAAGAATTTTGACCTTGATTATACTATCGAAGCCCTGTACTTTTATGATGGAATGTTTAAAAAGAAAATGAGAAGTGTGAAAGATGATGTCAAAGCTAAGCTACCAATCGTAATCCTCAAAAAATCGCGGCGTCTCGTCAAATATTTTAGGCTCAAACACTGTGATATTGATATTTTTGTCAGTAAAGCGTGAAGCGCGGTAATCAGGAGAAAGTCGAAAAAGATAAAACTAGTTTATTTTGGTTTGAAATAGTTTAAAGGATATGTCTTCTTTAAAACAGATCCGAGTCTGTGAGTATCATAGTATCCGAAGTAATAGATATAGCATATTCAAAGTAGTAACAAGTATATAAAAAATATTGCGACATCCCAAATAAAATATTTACATAACTGAGCATTTTAGATCTAAATGTTAGGCGTCGTTGACTATTAACATAATAATTGCACCAAATTTCACACTGTGTACCGCAACCTGCGAATATGCAAATATACAAATGTTGCATTTAATGTTTGCTGTCTGTTTAGCAACGCCCATGCAATTGATATAGACGTCTTAATGTTCCTTTTTACTTAAATATTGCGTTACAGAAATGAAGTCTATAAATATTTTGTGCTACTGACAGCGTTTTCAATATTAGGAGGAATATACTATAAATCTCTTCCTGTGAATGTCGTTACAAGCAAATGAACGATTAAGTACCTACAAGGCTGGGACATTTATCCATATATATTCAAACTTATTATAAACTGAAGCTTTCCTTGCCGTCATATTTTCTGTTTATACATATTATCTGGTTCAAAGCATTGCCATCGCTATATGACAGAGGGAATGCAGCTAGCGTGATGAACCTTTGAACTAGATACTATCCGAGGCGGAATTTTAGATTCTTTTCAGTTTAGACATAAGATATTTATTATTTTTTTAGTTTCTTAATTTAGTGTAATTTATTACCTGTAGTTTAGGTAACTTTAACGGTATTTTAATTTTTTAGCATCTTTAATGTTTAATCATTAAAATATTGTATTATATGTTAAGTTAGCATGAGATAGTGAGTATAAAATAAGCACATAAACTTTTTAAAAGGTAGAGCATTTCTTTAAATAACTTAGAGAAGACAAATATGTGATAGATATAGGAAGAGGTTCTTTTTTATGTCATAGTGCGGCAAACGAACAAGCGGGTCACCTGATGATAAGTGATCTTCCGTGTAACAGAAGCGTTGCCGGCCTTTCAGGAAGAGTCGTTTTTTGAAGGTTTCAATGTCGTATTGGTCCGGGAACACTGCTGCAGGAAGTTAATTCCACAGTTCGGTCGTACGTGGTAAAAAGTTCCTTTTAAAACGTACGGTGGTTGATTGCCAACTATATAAGTGTTACACCTACATAAAAATACTATATCTAACTTGCCATTGACTCAAACATAAACTTGCAGCTTAATATGAGTTCATGATGATGATCATTTACAATGATAAACCGAGGCGTGAAGGTGATGCCGAGCGTAGGAACATTGCCCAATAGGTGCATAATGTATATTAAATTTAGACAGTACTTATAATTTACCATGGCCGCTATTAGCGCGTCCCAAAATGATGGGTGCAGTGCACGCATCTTACGGTTTCAAGGTTGAACTACACTGAGCTTGAAAAGAATTTTTGAATAAATGAAGAAATGGAAATTGCAAATTTCTCGCGACAGCGATCCATAGAGCCAGTATTCATATTTACAAAAAAAAATATATATATCTGTCAAATTGAAACTAAATTGTATAAAAAAGGAAATTAAATATATTTAGGTTTGTTTTGAATTCTAGCCATAAAACGAAGCGTATATTTTTTTATTTATTATTTTTATAAAATTTTATGAAAGTCAGAGAATTCATGCTTAGGTTAAATAAGTAGTGTCCTACCGCCATAGAAGTGGTTACCTACTTAATTTCACCATTTTTGATGTAGGTAATAACAATCTTAAACTGAACTTGTTAAAATAAAGTTTTATTTACACTAGCTGCATTTCAGTACCTTGAACTGAACTTTCTCCAAGAAGTCGGATGGTGGTTAAAAGACATCTTGTATACCTAATAAACAAACTCCTAATTTTGTACTTCGCCTGGGGATTCAAGACCAGGTCAAAAACATTCACTGGATTATTACGTGGTGTGACGGCATCCGGCTCCTAGGAATGACTTCTCGTGAACTTGACTGTGAATCAACTGCAAACCGGCTTATCCACTAGCAGCTATCTTAGAAGCAAATCTTACGTTGTATTATATTATTGTACATGTAAACTTATGTGTACTTAATTATTATACATGAAGCCTATGGGTTACGTTTACCCAAAAGTCGTACAGCGCCACGCGTCCAGTATAATAATGCATTTAGGATGCTGATGGAGCTACCTTACTTCTGTAGTGCTTCGGGAATGTTTGGAAAAACAAAGATTCAAGATTCAAATGTTTATTCAGTAATTAGACCTTTACAGGCACTTTTACACGTCAATATGTATAATTTATGTTACGTGTAAAGTATATTAAAATTTAATTTATTTTTAAAGAAATTCTACCGATACCAGCGCTTCGTAACGACCACTGCTGAGAAGAAACGCCGAAAGAAACTCATTTTCACAGTATTGGTCGCCTACTCGGCTTTGTCATATTATTATAATTGTCTTTTAATTAATAAATACTTATATATAATACAATGTTGACACATTATAACATGTAATGCTTGCGAACAAGTAAACAAACATAAATTGCATAATAAAAAATATTAAGTAGTCAAAAAAAGCGAAGCCGAGCTGACCAGTCCCTCCCGGCAGCACCCGTTCACGGGTGCTGCCGGGAGGGACTGGTCAGCTCGGCTAACTAGATAAACGCGACTAGATTGCTTTTATGCTATTTTGCGTAAGAGGTGCGCTTCCCTGGTACGCAGAGTACGGGCCAGCCCCAACGGCAACCCAAAAAATGGTGGTCAGAAAGCTGGACTGTGCATATGTTAATCGCCGTTGTGGAGTTTCACATGGATCTGTACAGCAGTCATTAGATTTCGAGTATAGGTTTTTTTAGGTAATAATATCTTTAGAGAAAGGGTATCAATGTTATCTACTTACCAAAGTGGGCAATAATGTAAATTAATAATTTTTAATACTATTACTAATTCATGTCAATAGGCACCACTTATTTGATTGTTACGGTCCCGTATCCAAAGGGTAAAAACGGGATATTACTAAAACTCCGCTGGTCGACCGTCAGTCTGTCTGTCACCAGGCTGTACATCATGAACTATGAAAACAAGACAGTTTAAATTTTCACCAATGATGTATTTCTGTTGATGCTATAACAAAAAATACAAAAAAATTGAATAAAATAAAATATTTAAGTGGGGCTTCTATACAACAAATGTGTTTTTTAAAGATAATGGTACGGAACTGTTCGTGCGCCAGTTTACGACTCGCACTTGGCCGGTTCCATGTTCACGCCCACCATCTTTCTAAACGTCGCTACTATGTCTCATGGCCTTAGGCTGTGTCTGTCCCGTTCAGGATAAATACGTGATACCTTATGTACCTGAATCTAAAACTAGCAGGTGGTGTTGCACGTTGCAGGTATCCATTAATTTTAGAACGTGGTACACCTAGTTATCGATAGATTTTCACACAGTTGTTGCGGCAAACCTTCGCCGCAGACAATAAAGAACGAGATGAAGTGATCTCGATTAATATTAATTCACCATAACCTCGGCTGTCGCACGGACCATCTGTAACGGGTGCGTGTAATTTGATGGCTAATCTCCGTTTAACGTCACAGACAGACAAACAAATAGACTAAACAATCACGGCGTTCACGCCTGTATATAATAAAACGATTTTAAAGAAAAATAATTTGGTGCAATTGCAAAAAAAATTACAATAGTTACTTAATTTAATAACTGAAAATATTTAACACCAAAATGGCACAACTCAGCATAGGGTAATGATGTAACTTTACAACATGCCGCTGGTCTTCCATAGTAGCAAGAGATTAGAGAAAAAGCACTACCTATCAGATATTTTTTTTATTTGCTTATTAAAATCCTTATTAACCACAGTAACCAAATATGAAATAATTTATAAAATATCTTAATTAGCGACGAAAATGTAATTCTTTAAAGTTAGAATTCGCCTGGCGACGTCAAAGTTCATATCATCTATACATTTACCATAGAAAATAGCGTTTTTGCGAGTGAGATAGACATAATTTCGTAAAATTGTTATATCTCGTTCGTTTTTCAATCAATATTTATTCTGTTTTCACTGTTAGTACTTTACTTTTGAATATTTATGGATAAACTGATTAAATAACTCATATTTTTTTCATGCATATTCCCTATTCTAGGCAACAGCATTTTTTTGTATTATGTCCGTAGTCATTAAAGATATTCAATTATTCTATTTCTCTCTATGGTTGCTTGGGATATCTTCTTAGCATTAAATCCGCTTAAAAGAGAAAAACCGGTCAAAATTGCAAAATTGTGCAAATCAACTACAACCATAGATAAAAGATCTATGTACCATCTTGCTTCGTGCTGTGTCAAATTGGAGTATGTATAATATAACATGTTTATACCACTAGAGACCAATTAGGGATTTTGCTTTCGTTTCAGACTTGTTAACCAAATTTTAATATTTTTCGTGATTTTGACAGGTCCGCGGTTTCCAAAACGCCATGTAAAGTTAATTGTTATAATTAGAACCATTTAACTTGTGACTTCGTTTAAATATAATAACGAATTTATTTTTTACGAATTTTCGTGATTTGTAATTGAAATGCACTAGGACTAAGTAAGCGGCAGTAAACTAACCCGTAAGTAACCATTTGACGTCAACAAGTGTGCAACAAAACAAAGTGACGAGCTTAAGAGTCCCCTTACCCTGGACAGAATCAGACTTTCCCATACAAACGTAGTCTACGTTTTATTTTGAAACGACATGTCGGCTATGGTCAAAATTATGTAATTTTAAAGAAACTGCAATTATCTAGGGTTATAATTGGTTTTCGACGGTAAAATTATGAGCTTAAAAGAGAATATCTTCTAATATATAAAATTCTCGTGTCACAGTTTTCGTTGCCATACGCCTCCGAAACGGCTTGACCGATTTTGATGAAATTTTTTGTGCTTATCCGGTATCTATGAGAATCGGCCAACATCTATTTTTCATCCCCCTAAATGTTAGGGGTAGTCCACCCCAAAATTTTTATTTTTATTTTTTAGACAAAAATTATTAGGAAATTATTTATATGGCAAAACAACGTTTGCCGGGTCAGCTAGTAGTGTATAATATCATATTTGAACATCAGTATGGAAAACTTCTACACCCTTATATTTTCTTTCCAGTTCATAATTCTATGTCGGAAACCAATTTTAACCCTAGATAATTGCAATTTCTTTAAAATTATTTTTTTTCGGAATTTGACATGTCGTTTCAAAATAAAACGTTGACACGTTTGTATGGTTTTCCATAAAGTCTAGGATGAGGGGATTCTTAAGAGATCCTGTGGTAAAAAATATATATTTGAATTTGACAAACAAATTTGCACCAAATAAAATATTTTTCTTTCTGTCAAACACGAAGCTAGAAGTTGCGTGTCTGATGTATACCGCGAGTTCGTAGCTATATTTCTATTTACGTGACTACATGTATCATCTACTGGAATTAGCTGGTGCATACTAAATATAATATAAATCGTGGCGATTACTGCTCGGTGTGGAACATTAAGTGATCTCGAAGGCCTTGTGAAGTTGTGAGCGGAGAGCGGACGCGGCCGACGCCAAAACTCTTTGAAGCGCTGCCAACATCAATTTGTTCCATTTACCGTTTTGGAAACTACGGTAAATCCAACTATGTTTAACCACCGACAAAAAGAAGGGTGTTATAGTTTGACGCTAATGTCTGAGGAGCTCATTATTAACGCTTCCACAACTAAAGCGACACCGGGCGTGGTCCGCACTTGGATGGGTGACCACAAGTGGCAACAAAATTTCTCATGCTCCTTCGTGCTTCGGAAGGCACGTTTAAGCCGTTGGTCCTGTCATCATTATATGGCAGTCCTCAAGTTATGTCAGATGCCTTTAGGCTGTTTGAAAAATTTGACCTCTTGCACATACGAAAATCAAACAAGCAAGCGACGCTAATTTCTGTCGGTCTATCTGTGTGTCTGTGCCTTAATAGCGCTCGAACGAATGGACCGATTTCGGAGCGGTTTTTTACGTGTAAACAAGTTCAAAATCAGTTTTTGTAAGCGACCCCCAATAACTTCAAAACAGCTTCAAAAGTTATTGGGGGTTAACGCTTAAAGGTCAGAGTTTTCCCTAGCAAATTATCGATAGTTTCGCTGTTCACCTCTAGATGGCGTTCTAGTCAGTTTTTTTAATTTGCCTAGGTATTAAACTTGTTCACAGACTTTGAAAATGGAGATTATTTTGCGTTGACTTAGCGACCCGAAGTGGGTTTTGGCCTTCGACACCAGAAGACACCACTGTTCCCTAGCCTGCGTCATCTGCAGATCTCCTTGGAGGGCTTCGATGTCTTTGCAGGCTTCGTCTCTCCAGCTGTACCTGGGGAGACCCATCGGCCTTTTCCTAGTTGGTCTTCCCGTGCACGCTCTCTTGACGGCACGATTCTCTTTCATCCTCTCCACGTGGACTCCTCAGCCATCGAAGTCTTGGCACCTGGGTCTCTCCTATTATTATTGTTTTTAATGCTCTAAGGAAACTTCAACATACAACCAAGGAACAGATTTTTATTTTTTTATAAACCTATACTGTCCCACTGCTGTGCAAAGGCCTCCCCTCTAGTACGCCACTGAACTCTATCTTGCGCGATGGATTTCCAAGTCTTTTCAAAAAGCGCCAGATCATCACACCTTGTCCTTGGGGCACCTATGGCAGCATCCTTATAGTAGTACGTGATGCGAACTAGGATATATATTTAATTAATAAGCAAATAATTTATTTTGTTAATTTAGCAAATCACGTACTAACTGGACGTGTACATTCAATATAACACTGTACAATGTTTTTGTATAAATACTGTTCCTAATTCAAATAAATTATCCATTATCCCGTTGCCACTCCTGGCCTGTAGACGGTGATGGATCGAACCAGATCCAATGGGTTTCATTAGTACCTTCGTGGTCGCTATAGCACCCATTCTGTAGCAATCTTGGCCCACCTATCTGGGTGCATCCTACACACATACCCAGCCCAGTCCCATTTGAGTTTGGCTGCTTTTTTCCCAACATCTACTATCTTAGTTTTGGAGCGAATGCTGGTGTTACAACATGCAAAAAAATATAAGATAGATGGACCGCAAAGCTTCTAGTAACTTTGCAATAATTAATCATGAGGTCGTAAATCAAACCTTAGTTCTCAGACAGCCCTGATTCCGGACAGATCACGAATCAGAAACATCGTGAATCACGTGGGCTTATTACGGCGGAATTCGTTAGGGGTCCGGTGGCTTATAATGGAGCGAACCCCAAATTTCTGTTCGGAATGACACGGTAAACGATGTTTCGGTATGTAACATTTTCCTACAAGATTGTATAGAGGTATGTATATTTGAATTCTTTCCTAAATTCTTCAACAAGGATTTTTTCTGGCATCCATAGACTACAGCAATCTTCGTGCTATGGAACTGGTCTCTGCTGTCATCATTGTACATTAAGGCAGTCATCAAGCTACTCGTATGTTAGAAGTCTTTAGCCAGCTTGGAAAATTGACACAAGTGTTGGCCATAGCTTTTTGTAACATAACTTTTGGTGTTATAAGTTTGACGATTATATCTGTATGTCTGTCTTCTGTCTGTCTGTGTTATCATAGCTCCTAAACGGATAGACCGACAGACATTGTTTACGTGGAAGAGTTCCCTTGCGGTGGTTCTTAGCTATGGTTTATTAAAATTAGTTCGGCCGTATAAAGTTATTGGGGGCTAACGCTTGAAAGTTGAGTTTTTTAATTTGCATGGCTAATAATAGATGGCGCTACGGATATCAATTCCACTTAACATAGGAATATGTAGTTCTGCCACTTAATGGTGTCAGGGTATTTTTTATTTGCCTATCAAATAAACTTGTCAAACTATCGCGTTGCATTGATTAGCTAAATTATTCCATACGGAAATTAACGCGCTACAAACCTTTTTAGATAGATAGATAGATAGATAAAAACTTTATTTGCTAAAAGGCCACATATTATACATGTAATTATGAGTAAAGCACGTAACTATTAACAAATTTTAAGAGTAGTTTTTAATAGTGGTAGTGCAATGCGGTTGTACTGAGAGATGTGACCTAGAGAGCGAAAAGGTCCTGACTCAGCATGATGTCACAGATGAGCTAGTCGAGCTGCGACGCTGATAATTCTGCCAGAACCAAGGGTGAGGTCGGTAAAGAGATACGAAGGTGGGCTAATTATATTACTATACAGTGTGTATAAGTTGAAGATATTTAATAATTTCAATTTAATTCTCTTCTCGATCATTTTAATAGTATGATACACGGTTTTTTTGATTGGTTTTTGCTGACGTTTCGTCCAGGATGCCCGAATGTAGAGATCACTTAGAAAAAACACCGAGCATTTGAAGTTCAAACATGAGCCAAATCGGTTAAAGATATGCTAAGATATTCTTTGATTGAAATTTCATGAAGTAGACAGGAACACGTAGAGGTCCATAGTTCCGTGCTATAGAATTGTAATAAGTGCATCATCAATAAATAATAAGTACCTGCGCATTTGTTTATGTCATTTTATATTAAAACTAGCTTTTGCCCGCGGCTTCGCTTGCGTAGGTGTGTAATTTATTAAAATCCTTTCTTAGGGGATGCCTAAGTCATAGTAGCTTTATGCATGCAAAGTCTCAGCCCGATCGGTTTAAAGTTGACAAAGTTTCATACAAACCTTCATCCCTATATTTTATCCCCTTGGGGGTAGAATTGATCAAAATCCTTTCTAAGCGGATGCCTACGTTATAATATTTACCTGCATGCTAAATTTCAGCCCGATCCGTCCAGTGGTTTGGGCTGTGCGTTGATAGATCACTATGTCAGTCAGTCAGTCACCTTTGAGTTTTATATATTTAGAAAGAAGAAAGATTCTTCTTCTCTTATAAAGATAATCATTTACGACGTGTATAATTCAAGATGTTGCTTCACTATATTTGCTTTATTAAATTTTTAATAAAAATGTTTTTATATTCATAAACGTCCCGACTGAACTTTTAACGACCGAGTAATAATGTTTAGTGCCTAATATTTTAACTTATGAAGACTTTTCTTTGCAAATTACCTCGCAAAACTGATATCAAATAATATTTAAGTCAGGTACTGAACATATTATTTTTATAACACGTTTTGTCTATAAGCTAGATTAAGATTTTGAGGTTTTATTGACCGAGATAGCAAGCGTCTCAGTTTCAAATTTGGCCAAAAATGCTCTTGTTCGACTGTCTGGCTGTTGTCGCCCATAGGTCGCATTTGTAAACCGATTCTCGTAGGATTTTATGAGAAGGTATAAAAATTAATTAAATGATTTCGTCGATTTATTTTTTCGAACTTTTTCAATATGGCGGAAATATAGGGGTACAAAACTTAAAAAAATATGCCTTAGCTTAAACTTTTTTTCGTAAATGACATAGTTCTTTATTTATTCTTATTAAGACGCAATTTTTTGAAGTGAAAACTTCTTTAGCGGCGTTGTACACTTTTTTGTAATGGGTAAAAAATGTTAAACTCGCGTCAGGGCGTCGGGGCGTCAGGACACGTGACTTGATCGAAAATTCGTAAGACGGATGGATAGTAGACAGCCGACGCGGCGCGGCGTAGGAGAAGAAGTATCCCCCTCTCTTTCTACGGCACGGCGAAAATATATGCCTGCGCCTGCTGTTTCTTTTAGGTGGCGCAGGGCGCTTGCGCGAATGTTCGTGTGTGTTTATGTCACAGCGTGCCACGCGCATCCATGAAAATGCATAACGTTGATATTCAAGTTTTCACTTCTGCCGGCACTCCCGGAGTGCAATCCGTCTTTTTTGTCTGTATATCTTTTTTATCGGGTAAACTTTAACGGGTCGGTGACTTGCGAGGTCTACAGCTCACAGAGCCACTAGTAAAAATAATTCAATTTCGTCAACCCTTGTTACTTAGGTATAGAGATAGAGTATCTTACAATTTTCCATATCTTTCATGTGCTTAAACATGTGTCCCCAAACTCCAAAAGAAGCTTTCATCTACGTAAATAGAGTTACACTGTGCCATTTTTGAAACGCTGAATCACTGCACAACCGGTTTGCGGTGTGGAACGGTTTGCGGTTAGGACAGAGCGTTTCAAAAATGGCACCAAAGGCCCCATAACACCACACACGAGCCATACACTCCGCTAAGAACTCGTAGCTATGTGCACCGGGCAGCCGGCGGCACGGGCGCGGCTGCGGTCGATGGCGGCGCGCCTGCGCGCAAACTCGGCGAGCAGGGCGTAATGCATTTACATGCACTTCGTTGTGTAGTGGTCAATTAGACGAAGGTTCGACTTGTGTTTGAAAGTTTCCTGGCATTCCTACATCTTCACATTATAGTGCATTCTCCATTGCATCCTTAGATGTGCTGCATCAGAGACCAGGGTGTGGTCATCCACATCTCTTAAATATAAATTACTCATCTAATGTGTTTAATTATGTACAGTTTTTATTACGTGTATAAATAAATGCCTATTTCTTGTTGGTTTCAGATGTTTAAGTTGCCCAGGAGGTGTCTGACATAGCAAGGCGATTAGATCAACAGCAGCTTCAAAGCGCCTTTTAGAAGTACGTCATGGTGAAGCCCGATATAGTATGCCACTTGTGGCCACCGAAAGTACCTCAGTTGTGCGACAAACCGTTCAAAGCCAGGCTCTTACTTCTCTTTATTACAACCTACTTATTTAAAATAAATTTTGTAGATGAAACAACAAATTTGCATTACATTTTTTCTTCTATACATTGTTTATGAGGTTTTGTTTGTAAATTTTCAATTGTACATGAACCAATAAAATTAAATGATGATCTCGGATTGGTGGTACTTTTTAAATTAAAGATGTCTTCTAATAATGTTATTTTAATCACGTAGTAAATATTCATTACGTGCACTAACCTGACTATTATGACCTACATTTTACCACAACGCGCAATTAATTGTCTACTAAGCCGATAGCTGCTAAGTTATTGTAAAGAGGTATGCGTCCACCGCGTTTCATTGTTTCATTCTGTCTCATAATTAGATCGACCGTTGCAAGCAGTGATAGTTTCGGATTAAATTCTATTTTTATCGCTTAATTAAATTCTACTGTTACACGCTCTGGATAATATTTTTAGAATTTTTGTTTTGATCGTTTAAGGTATAAATACTTTAAATGACTTAAAATCTTTCTGGTCGGCCTTTCCGACTATTTTTCTCGAGCGAATCGTATATATTCATAATTCACAAAATCTAAATTCTACTTATTAACGCTAAATTAACGTCGTCTTCATTATAACAGGCCCCGCGGCCTGGTATTATTTACAGCCTTCTTACAATTAGTGTCACGTTTCCCTGCCCTCAGGGCTCCTGTAGCTCATTTTTCAGAGTTTTCTTAACAGCCCGGTCCCCTGGGCCCCGTGAACGTATTACGCGGGCCCGTGGTCCGCCCGGTCTAGAGGGCCCGTCTGAAAAGTTGAGGCGATTAAAGCTTAAAATATTTGGGTCAGGATTACTAGAATAATTTTATTAGTAATTTTGATTTTTAACAAAACGTGATTTTTAACCATAAAGTTTGCTTGCAAAAGTATGGATTGAGACCATAGAATTTCTAGACAAAATAAAAAGAAATCTTTAATACTTTCATTTTTAACATATAAACTATTAAAAATCTTCAAAATAATTAGGTATACAGGCAATTGGCAACCGTATTATTGTGTTTTAATGTATGACTTTGGTGTAACCTGGTTTTTACCCGACTGCGCCAGAAGGAGGGTTGTGTTTTTTGAGAGTATGTATGTATAATTGTTTGGCACGCTCTGCAGCCTGAACGGTTCGATGGATTCGTATTTAGGGTGAGAGAGACATTGGGATTTAAAAAAATCAAACAAAATTAAAAAAAAAATATAAAAAAAAACAGACGGGTTTTTTGTTTTTGTAATAATTATTTTTTAATTATAACGCAAAGTGTTTTTGCTAAGTTAAACAAGGTTTGTCTGCGTTTGCTGTTTGTTGTTTGTGTTTTGATGTTTAGCTAAAAATGCAAAAATGTTGTAAAAGATCTCTGCGTGTGGCGTGCGAGCAAATTGGATTTTAGCGTTGAAAAGAAAATTGTATGTCTGGAACAATACGTTAGAGACCTTGCCTAATAGCATTGTGGTTATTGTAAAAGGTAAGAACCAAATCGATACTTACATAATAAGTAATTTGAAGAGATATTTACAATGAAATATTCTCTCTCATCTCTGTGTATTCCCAGTTGGATTAGGTGTAATGCATTGATGCTTTCCTAGCTTTTATTTCTCCACTTCGCACGATCTTGAGCAAAATAAGATTTTAATGCCCAACTCGCTTAATTTATTACTTTCTTCAATGTGGCAGGAGAGTAATTCCAGCAAAAACATAAATGTAAAAATGGGAGCCAGGTAAATAATCCGACAAAAACTTGAGATCTAAATGGGTGCCAAGTTCTGTAGAAAATCCTGAAATATATATATTAAGAATTAAACATTTAACTTGGCTAGTTTTTAGCAACAAATTTGATACATACTTAGAATAATAGAACCTTATAATCTAAAACAGTAACTTGCGTATTACATAAAGATAAGTTGATAAGTGAAATATAAACCGACTAACTAGTATGCTTAAACTATTAACAGTATAAAAGTAGGAGCATCACAATTGGACTAATTACTAATGTCGCAAAAATTAGAATCATTTCGTTCTTAGCTAATCTCTTGGGATAAAAAATTTGGATCATTTCGTTTTTAGCTAATCCCAAGGGATCCATCCGGGCGACGATCTATTACTGGCGTCTCCACTCCACTGACACATTCGCTGCAACTAAGTAGTTACAGAACAGAGATATACTACAGGAACAACCTAAAAAGAAAAATCATACTTTTTATACTGTAGTGCAGCTATTGCGACTCAATCAGAAGCGAGACTTCGTCGTAAGGTCTCTCTCTCATCTCAACGTATTACCCAGTTACATCCTCAGCCAATATTGCTGTGAAGCCTAGGGTCCGCTTTCCGGCTTTTTAGTCTCCACTTTGAACGATGTTGAGCATCATTGGTTATAAGACCATTGGTACGCATATCATTCTTGATTACGTCAAATCAGCTTTTCTTGGATAAACCTTACTTCGTAGGGTCGTTCCATGGATTTCAAAGGTTTTTGAAGTAGTAAAAATTCCAGGTTAACGTCACAGACAATGCTATACTTACTGGGCTAATGAAGTCTGATAAAACATCGACATGATAAGAAAAATATAAAAAAGAAAAATAATACATAAATACGGTACATTACGTTAGAATAATAGCTATTTCCATTATTCTATCGTAATCTCTAAATAGCTATATGAAATAGCCATTTGTCAATGGATTTGTTTCCTTGCCGAGAGTTAATAAATTCAGTTGTTACTTTAAGGGAATCATAGCTAAATGCTCTATATAATAAATTAATATGTGTGTCCGCCAAACGTAAATGTGAGCAAACTATTGTCCGCCGGGACAAAAACACTAGGTAGATATGTAAGTACTTTTGTTTATTTAACAATATTATATGTAACTAAATATGCTCATACTATTTGAAGTGCACATTCAGTCCATGTTAGGTACTCAATAACTAACGTTAACATAAAAATATCTCTCGAAAACTCAAATAATAAGATCACTTTCACCTAAATTATGATTTTGATTTTCACATGTTTACGTGGGGATAGTTGGCTATTATAATGAACCGAATCAGTTCTCAAAATGGTTTAACATACACTTGTTTGTTCCTTTGGGATTAATCATGGAGTTGTATATAAGATGTACATGCTACATCCAGCTCGTACCTTTGTGTGGCAATAGCATACCTAGATTTAAAAGCGTAGAAAAAACCTAGGTCTGTGGGCAAATAGTAAGCATAAACGGACTCGTGATTCAAAGATTCAAATGTATATTCAGTAATTAGACCTTTACGGGCACTTTTATACGTCAATAAGTATAATTTACGTTACGTGTAAAGTTTATTAAAATTTAATTTATGTTTAAAGAAAAGCTACCGATACCAGCGCTTCGTAACGACCACTGCTGAGAAGAAACGCCGAAAGAAACTCATTTTCACAGTATTGGTTGCCTACTCGCCAGACCCTTCTGTCATATTATTATTATTGTCTTTTAATTAATAAATACTTATAATATAATACAATGTTGACACATTATAATATGTAATGCTTGCGAACAAGTAAACAAACATAAATTGCGTAATAAAAATATAAAGTAGTCAAAAAAGCGAAGCCGAGCTGCCAGGGACTGGGCAGGTGACGGAAGTACAAAAAGTAATTGATATTTGTTGGACAGGATGGTCTTCATGATTGATCAATGATCACTATAGTTTTTAGGTGATTAACACATAATATTCACAAATATCCAGATGACTCATTTATTGCACTGTTCGTAATGATACTTTAAATCATTATTCTTGAACACTTGTATAATCATATTTTAATGGACTCTTCGTTCACAAAAACGAACAACGATCTCCTGGAGCTCCACACCCGTGACGCATGCCATGCTCCTTACACGACCGAATTAAATATTATACTAGCTGACCCGGCAAACGTTGTTTTGCCAAAATTGAGGATTGTATGTATTTTTGTATGTAGTATCATAAAAAAATAGAAATTAAAAATTTTGTCTACAAAATAAAAAAAAATTTTAGGGGTGGACTACCCCTAACATTTAGGGGGATGAAAAATAGATGTTGGCCGATTCTCATAGATACCGGATAAGCACAAAAATTTTCATCAAAATCGGTCAAGCCGTTTCGGAGGAGTATGGCAACGAAAACTGTGACACGAGAATTTTATATATTAGATATCATAAAAAAATAGAAATTAAAAATTTTGTCTAAAAAATAAAAAAAAATTTTAGGGGTGGACTACCCCTAACATTTAGGGGGATGAAAAATAGATGTTGGCCGATTCTCATAGATACCGGATAAGCACAAAAAATTTCATCAAAATCGGTCAAGCCGTTTCGGAGGAGTATGGCAACTAAAACTGTGACACGAGAATTTTATATATTAGATTATATTATATAGGGACAAATAACACTGATTGAGCTAGCCCCAAAGTAAGTTCGAGACTTGTGTTATGGGATACTAACTCAACGATACTATATTTTTATAACAAATACATATATAGATAACCATCCAAGACCCAGGACAATTTGAAAAGGCTATTTTCCAACTTGCCCTGACCGGGGATCGAACCCGGAACCTCCGGGTGGCGGACTAGCATGGTGACCACTACGCCACGGAGGCCGTCCTTCTGCCTGCCTGCCTTGTAATAGTGTGTACCGCCCCAGGATTTTGATAAAACAATACTTGATTGTTTGCGCATTTGTAAACTGCATATCCATGTATAAAGATAAAGCAAATATAAAGATGGCTCATCCCGACATATTATTTTAGATCAAAGAACACTCTCGCTTGACACTGTGTAGTACCTACGAGTATTTACTCTATTTGAACTGCTATTATTTTATTTTATATAACTCTATTCTTCCATACTGGTCTGGGAGAAAAGAAAAAAACTTAGGATGTACCAGCTGCTTCTCTTCCCGCGCAGACCGATCGAGGTATGGAGCGATGCGGTTAACAATCCTTCACTATTTTGATTCCTTCTCGCCCACCGTCGCGCTAAAAGTGGCCTTTGAGTCTTGCGGCCCTAGGCTCTGTCTGTTTAGAGCCTTCTTTTTTTTTTGGTGCCGTTTCATTCCTGAAGATTGGCAGTCAGCTCTTTAAATCTTGATTTGTCCATGGCAAGCCTGAACAGTAGTTCTACCGTTTTGATACCAGTCCATTGTCGGATGTTCCTCAGCCTTGACATTTTGCGACTTCCCACCTTGCGCTTTCCTGCAATTTTACCTATCATTATGGTCTGGAGTAGATGATTTTGTGGGTTTCTCAACACGTGACCAAGATATGTGATTTTCCTTATTTTAATGGTTTGTGGCTACTTTTTTGCCCATGCGCTCCAGAACTTCAACATTAGTAATGAGATCCGTCTAGTTTACGCGCAGCATTCTACGGTAAGACTACATCTTAAACGCTTCCAAATTCTTTTGGAAGTCTTCTTTTAAGGTCCACGCTTCGCAACCATACAACACAAGAGGTTGGTTGCGAAGCGTGGACATATAGCATTGAAGCAACCTTTTTCGCAGTTTGATGGGGAGTTCTTGACCACACAATTGATTGATTATCCGGTCCACTAACATCCTATCCACATAGCTCAAACCAAGTAAATCCCTCCCTGGCAATAGTTCAGCAGCTGTGGAGGACTGTTCGTTGGTGCATCTCAATGGTACATTAAGGGCATTGCTTAGAGCCGCAACACCCCAAATCTATGTCTACCCCGTTAGGGATAAAGACGTGATAGTATGTATGTATGTTTATATGTGAAAATTAGATATCTGTACCTTCGGTATTTGTGTGTTGCTGCAAATTAATAAGAGTCAGAGGGCCGCGACCTTTACCTTGATTTATTTGGGTTCGCTCCGGGGCATTATTCAAAAGCGGTAATTTGGTAACTCACTCAAATATATTATTTAAGAGTGAATAAGGATTGTTCATTCATTTTCGGTTGTGTGATCTGCGCAAAAATTCGAAGTGCCTCGAATGGCTTCGACAATAGGTTGGTATGCCTTCTCTTTATCTGATTGCTTTAGCTCGAATCTGTAAATTTAAAAAAATATCTCCCTGCTCATGAAATAACTGGCCAAATGCTAGTCTGACTCGCGCTCAAAGAAAGGTTCCGTACCATTATTTAAAAAAAATCACGTTTGTTGTATGGGAGCCCTATCACGTTTATTGTATGTTATAGCGGCTTTTAAAAAAATCACGTTTGTTGTATGGGAGCCCTATTTAAATATTGTATGTTATAGCGGTAACAGAAATACATCATCTGTGAAAATTTTAAATGTCTAGCTATCACGGTTCATAAGATACAGCCTGGTGACAGACAGACAGATGGACAGTAGAGTCTTAATAATATGGTTCCGTTTTTGTTCTTTGGGTACGGAACCCTAAAAACAATCCAACATCATTGTATACAGACTATACTTTTTTACCTGATGTGGTGGCCAAGCGGTTAAGGTACTAGTTGTGCGACGATGAGGCAACACTTTGATACTTAATAGGTGCGACTTGTACTTAACTGCCTCAGTGGTTCAGTGGTCATGGCGTTCGCCTTGTGACCCCGGAGGTCATGGGTTCGAATCCCATTATGAAACATACTTAGTAGAAGTTGATTCCAATCTGGTTATGATTTTGCAGGGTTGAATCACCTGATTATGCAAAAAGAAAGATGATTCCGTGTTTCGGAAGGCACGTCTAAACTGTGGGTCCCGAACGCCATCTAGCGTTTGATCGTCAAACTATCCAAGGATTGGTTCTGGTTTACCTTTGGGTTGCGGAGGTCAGACGGTAGTCGTTCTGTGTAAGTCTGAGGATGCAACCGGGAAAATATGCTACGATGACCGATGATGATGAGGTGCGACTTTTACCACAGCCACCACCTGCTTTCAAGAAGGAAAACATCATTAGGAAACGTGCACACTAGTGACGATTAAGTTTACCAATGTGTGAAATAGAGAATATGAAAATTACTCCAATATATCTGCCAAAGTCATCATCGTGTGCAACAAAGAGCTTGGCACTTTAAGGGGCTACTTGAATTTTTCGGGGTCCAGTGCTGCCATTTAAAATACATTATTTGGAACACACTATTTAAATACAATATTTAAATTAAGATAACCCTTAAAAATATTTTATAAACTAAGTACATACTATTTACAGTTTAAAGTGAGAACGTTAAAATGTTTTAATGCACATTTGCCCAAAGTGGCCGTTTTCGAAAAGCGAAAAATTCTCGTTTGAGGATACTTAAATTTAAGGGTTTAATGTATCGTAAGTGTTGTGTCGTTTCCTATGTGTGTGCCTATCTTTGAGTAATGATTTCTGTCGTACGATCCCTCGCGATCCAAACTCCAAGCAAGTGATCCATCCCCTGTCTGATTACCGTGGAATAAATGATTCTTGTAAATTTTGAGCACAGCCGAGATAGAATGTGTTGTGGAAATTCTTAAAGTAATTTTAGCGGTTGTTTGTGTTTAAGATGATGCTGCTAGATTGTGCGTGTGGACTGTTGATATCGAATAGTACGCGCTTTATGGATGTTCAAGATTTATTTAGATAAATTCACATAAGAGGTGACGATAGGATCAGAAAAGTTTTAATTGAGTAAATATCCTTTAAATCTATCGCAGGTTGACTGCAAGAGATCCCTACATGGGATAAGTCCGCCTTTGTATATTTGCTCTTTCGTATGTTATTTTTGTAATGTATTTTTTGTACAATAATGTTATTACAAACAAACAAACAAAAGTGTTATTATAATTAGTCCGTCTTTTAGATTATTCTAAAATAATGGACCCATATTTTACAGTTTATCAAAAGAGTAAAAATGGCAGAGTTGGGGCTTGCGACGTCATCGCTATGTAAAAATTATGCTTAGGCGTGACGTCATGTGAAATTGAAATGCGCTGTATCTTCGTAATTTTTTGTTTCTCAGAGAAAAGAAAAAACACATGTACAATCTTTTTTAATAATCTAACCGATTGGCCAAATATATTTTTCCAGTCGTCATGACTCATTCCTATTAGCCGTGTCCGCGCAAGACGTCATTTCCGGCCCGCTCCGCATCACATCGCATCGTAGTGTTGCCAGTGGCCGTAATAGTTTGTTAAACTGTCTACGGTGTAGGGACGTAATAAAATTTTCCAATTTAAAAATTTTATTAGATAAGTTTTATAGGCCCATAAAATAATGTTTATTTTCTTTTCATTTTACATCTGTTTCAATGTTGTTTAGTTCGAGTTTTTTCTCAGTATTGTTTATCACATTGACGTCGATAAAATGAGTTACAGTTAAGTTTACTACCGCTTCCTACACGTGAGCTTAGAAGCGGTCTCCACTGCAGCACTCTCTGCAAAACGGCAAGTTACCAGAAGTATCTTAGAACAAGTTAAGTTAGTTGTTTACTTTTCTTATTTATATCTGTGTTCTCTCTTAAGTACAATAAAGCTTTATAAACAAACAAACAAGTAGTTTGCAGAATAATATCTTACATAATACAACACTAGTTGGGTTACTGTTTTTTAAATAATTTTTTTAGCCTCGTCACTTCGCAAATACCAAGTTTCATCAAAATAGTTTGAGCCGTTTTCGAGATCTTCATAATATAATACATATGCAAGAATTGCTACTTTAAAGTATAGGAAAAAGTCACATTGTATGTCTGTCTTAATGTCATTTAAATAAATTTAAATAAAAAGCTCGAAAAGTTACAACCGATGATGAAAACAACAGAACTGATTTTCAAAAATAATTAGTTACTTTACGAAATATTTGCAACTTCCACCCACTGGTAAAACCATGAAAGAATTTAAAGCTTACTCAGATACTTCTACGGATAATGGAAAAGCTCACCATATGGCTCACAAAGTTGTTGTAGCTGAAGATAGTCCAAGGGATTTTATGTTGGGTTATAAAATTTTATGCAGCAAGTGCTAAGTTTTAAGGTCGCTAGGGTACAGCGTGGGCGCATAAAGGCCGGGACACATCACTGTTCTTGTCGTTCGATAATAGGCTATTTTGTATGTTACTGTGTATGTTTTTAATTAATATTTTTCGTTAAACAAAATATTTTCTGTTAAAATAAAAGAAATCTAGAAAGAAATGTTTTTGTGGAAACAGCAAGGAAATTGGTTAATTAATTAATCAGCAATTAGCATTTAAAATATTGCTATGAGGGGTGGAAGCGTGGCGGGGGATATCACTATCTCTTTTTTCACGACGTTAAGATCGCTGTACATGCATTCTTTTTCTGTCATTTGACAGTTTCCCTGTCCATCAGATTTTAAAAGCTTATGTTTAACTTATATTGTCGAGCAGATTAAAAATAATAGTATTGTTTTCGGTTTCGGATTATTTACTTATTGATATGAATATATAAAATAATTGATTAAAATACCGTATTATCTCGCGCACTATTGCAATATATATATGTTTTCTTACATATATTGGTAAGTCTACACTTCTATATTTAAGGAAATAGATGCAAGAACGCTAAATCGAAATATGATGTTTACAATCGATATGAACGCTCGGGTGCTTCACAAAACTGGAACGGGTGCTTCACAAAAAGTAAAGCCCCTGATGTGAGTCAGGCTTTAAGCCCGGGCCACATTGAGCATTCCGGGCGCGGCGACTGCGCTCCGTTGCACGCAGTTAGCTCAACATTTTCTGCGGGAAACTGCTGACGACTTACGTTGCTTTGGAGTTGACGTTAGATGCTTCTTCTATCGTATTATTTTTCAATATAAAAATTAAGAAATGAAATGTAAGAGTGATTTTTGCAAAGTTTTGAATGAAAATTGTGAGAAATGCGTACAGACATATGTTCGAGCAATGCTCGCACATGACATAAATTATCCTAAGAAGCTCATTTCTAGGCGCTTGACTAGCTTTGAATTTTTGAGAAAAGCTTTACAACCGGCCGCCGACCGACGAAAAATATGCCACACAATATGTTTTTCCATAGACCTAGAAATTTTTTACTGCGTAAAATTTAATAATCAATCAACAAAAATAACTTTTTTTTGTTACTTCAAAAAAAAATATATAGGGACAAATAACACTGATTGTAAGTAAGTTCGAGACTTGTGTTATGGGATACTAACTCAACGATACTATATTTATAATAAATACATATATAGATAAACATCCAAGACCCAAGATAATTTAAAAAAGTCAATTTTCCAACTTGCCCTGACCGGGGATCGAACCGGGACCTCTGGGTGGCGGACTAGCATGGTGACCACTACGCCACGGAGGTCGTCAAACTTCAAATTGAAATCTACGTGTTTTTCCATTGTTTTTTCGATCTTTCTTTTTGATGACAGTTGACAGTTGACAATCTCAGTCATGTCATATCTATGCTCTCCAAAGATTGAAAGGAAGTTTGCGTAGTAAGTATATGTAAGGAGGCGCTACGCTGGCAAAAATTTTGCGCTAGTAGGTAATTTATACGATGTAATAGATTGGCACTGAATTCATCTAGCTGGGATACCCTGTCAATACGGATGCTAGTCAGGCCTGCCTCATCGGCATGCGAGACACGGATCCTATCACGACGTGGACCTCATATTTATGTTGATGTAGGCTGGATTATACCCATCTGTAATACTTTTTATGCAGAGTGTCATCTTTAAAATAAATAAATCAAAATCATTTATTATCTGACAATCAGAATCTATACAAACAATAAGTAAAAGAAAGTTAAAGAAATTACATTTCATCGACCGAAGATTCATTGATTGACATGTAAAACATGCGATTCAGTGAACCTCTCGAAGATGGCTGCATCCATCCTATCCGCTATCATATTCGGGACTTTGTTCTGTGTTAGTACATAAGACGTACTTTTCAATAAAATAAAAAAATTCATTGTAGGAACTTAGTCATTTGGTTTCTCAGTTTGTTATAATAAGAAACCTTATTAATTTCTACTGTCCTAGCAAGTTCAAAAAAAAGTAAAGCTTTTAAAGTCTTGATTCTCTTTTCTGTTACGTTGTCTTTTAGGCTATCACGACGTCTACCAATTATCAAACAATTGCAGCGTTATGTTGAGTAATAATCAGATATCTCACAGAAAATCAACGTCTGAGTAGTAGCGTCACCGCTTCTATGCTTCGTTCGGTGAGACGTACGTAAAAGAAAGTCGGAGCCCCCCCCTCCCAACCCCTCTCCCCTCTCCCCACCCACCCCTCTCCCCTCCCCCTACATCTTCCCTTCCTGAAAGTCCGGCAACGCTTCTGTTGTACCCCTGGTGTTGCAGTTGTCCATGGGCAGCGGTGATCACTTGCCATCGGGAGACCCGCTTGTTCGTTTGCCGCCCTATGGCATAAAAAAAAATCTAGCATACTTTGAATGTTTAATTTAGTTTAATTACTCATCATCAGCAGAATGGTAGGGAGCATGCATCAGCTGTAGGTGGTGGGTGCACACGGGCTGTCGGTGGCAGGTGCACACGGTCTGTCGGTGGCCGGTGCACGCAGGCTGTCGGTGGCGGGTGCACACAGGCTGTCGGTAGGGTGCACACGGGATGTCGGTGACTGGTGCACACGGGCTTTCAGTGGCGGATGCACATGGCTGTCGGTGGCGGGTGCACGCGGGCTATCGGTGGCGCGTGCACACGAGCTGTCGGTAGGGTGCACACGGGCTGTCGGTGACGGGTACACACGGGCTTTTGGTTGTTGGTGGCAGGAATGCTGAGACTAACAGTAGTGGGTGGGCGCTGTCTGGCAATAGTTTGCATGAACTAACTGGTGGTGGAATCGCACAAAGTAATTCAAATCAAATAGTTGTAACTTTGACTTCCGCAAAGAAACACCTGAATCTATTGACTACCTTCATGTTCCTTTATTATCGTTTATACTTTCAACCATTGTAACTTACAATCCCCATACATTTTTTATTTTAACCATATTGTTTTTAATTATTATTTAACTCTTTTTTTGGAACGAAGTTCCTTACGGCAGGCTTGGAGGAGATAGGGATTTTGCTGCGCGACCGAACTGAAAAAAATGTGATAGTAAAACCGTAAGGATGACCTCGTTAAATGAGACGTGCCCAGGCGCGACAGTCGTATACACAAGCGAGTAGTGTATAATACCTTTGAGCACGATTTTTCTTTTGCAAATTGTGTCGATTCTACATTAGCCGAAGGAACTTCGTTCCTACCTGGTGTCCCACGACACCACATTTCTTTTTTTTTCAATTTAATTATACATTACTACACTTGAAAATATATGTGTATACAAGAAATTAAACGCTAATAGGTGCTACATATTAAAAATTCTTCCGTTACTCCAACATCTACCTACACTTATCAATTACTCTTGCCATTGTGAAAGGAGCTGTTTCATAATTGATGAAGCTTTTTCTTTTCCGGCCTCAGCGATGGCCGCAGTAAAATCGCGAATAATTCTCTTAAATCGGTTCTATATTTTCAATGCCTTTTTAAAAGTGAGTTGTTTTAATTATGGCTTACACAAAAGCGGTAATTTTTATAGTCGAGCAAGCATATGATATGTAAATAATGTAAATATGTATTTATTGTATATAGAGAACTGGTAATGATACATAATCGTACCTTATTACTTGGTTATATATTCCGGTGTTTTAAAGCTGTATTTTTATTATTTTTAAAAGGTAATGCTTCCATATCTTCAAAGTAAACCAATAGATTAACTAACCCATCAAAATGAGCAACAACAAGTTTATTTACTAGGCCAAATTAAAAAACCTCGACTGTCAAGAACGCCATTTAGTGTTGAGTAGCGGAACTACTGGTACGACTTGGTATCCGTTGCGCCATATATTTTTAGCGCGAAGCACTCGAACGGATGGACCGATCTAGATGCGGTTTTTTTAAAGTGAAAGCAAGTTCCCTTGCGGTGGTTCCTAGCTATGTTAACGCTGTTAACGCTTCAGAGTCAAGGCTTTCTCTAAAAAATAATAAACGGCGCTACGGATTTCTAGTCTTATCGGTAGTACCGCTACTCATCACTAGATGGTGTTCTTGACAATCGGGGTATTTTTAATTTGCCTAGTAAATTACTTATTATGAGTTTATATATATATTTTTTTTTGGTAGAGTAATTCAACTTCATAGAATTACTCAAACCAGGTTTAACACATTGAAAATCATGTTTTTTTTTACAGTATATTAGTTTAGGCATTTGTCCTCAATCTCACCTGATGGTAAGCGACGATAAAGACTAGGATGAAGCATGCCTATCAAAAAGATACCCATTCAATCTACTTTTGAATGTCCCGGGACTGTACTTCTCTGGGAATATAGACGCAGGCAGTTCATTCCACACCTTAGCTACTCGAACCAAAAAGGAATTGTCGAAGCTTTTAGTTCGAGATTTAGGTATTTTAACGACAAAGGGGTGAAACCCCTGTCCGCGCCTCGTAGTCCGATAGAGAAATGGTGAGGGTTTCACGAGATCAAAAAGAGCCTTCGAACACTCTCCAAAATGTATCCTGTAAAAAAACCGATTAGTGACATTTGGAAAGAATTAAAGAAAAAATACAAACACATGCACATAAGATTATATAATGTGCACTCTGGTTTATGCAATTTTTAATCTCTACGGCAATCCAAGTACTATCAAGGACGTACTCTATGCATCTATCGTGACGTCATAGGTCGAGGGTTGTGATTTAGGTCGCCCACTCACGCGATCGGCGTTTACAGCAACGGACGGTACCTCGTTGACCCATATAGCTTTAAACCTTCGCACATTGCAGCTACAAGACGCTTCTCCGACACACGATCTACGTGAGTCGAATCCGAGTTGAGTGAGTAGACTAAAAATTGTGATTTAGGTCGCCCACCCACATATAGCTTTAAGCCACCGCACATTGCAGCTACAAGACGCTACTTTTATACTCAACTTACGTTCACATTCCACGTCATTCGAGTCCGATTTTAGTGAGGGTTGTCATTTAGGTTGCCAACTAATGCGGTCGGCGTTTTTGTAACGGTTATAGGCGTTGATTCATGGTTATGTCCAGAGTCCAGACTGCAGCGCCGTCTAACGTTTGCTACTTAGAGCAAACTTTGTCGGCTTTTGTCATTTGGTTTCTCAGTTTGTTATAATAAGAAACCTTATTAATTTCTACTGTCCTAGGCAGTTGAAATAAGTAAAGCTTTTAAAGTCTTGGTTCTCTTTTCTGTTACGTTGTCTTTTAAGCTATCACGACGTCTACCAATTACCATACAATTCCAGCGTTATGTTGAGTAATAATCAGAGATCTCACAAAAAATCTACGTCTGAGTAGTAGCGTCACCGCTTCTATGCTTCGTTCGGTGAATGAGAGTCGGAGCCCCCCCCTCCCACCTCTCTCCCCCCCCTACATCTTCCCTTCCTGAAAGGCCCGCAACGCTTCTGTTGCACCCCTGGTGTTGCAGTTGTCCATGGGCAGCGTCGATCACTTGCCATCGGGTGACCCGCTTGTTCGTTTGCCGCCCTATAACATAAAAAGAATCTAGAATACTTTGAATGATTAATTCAGTTTAATTACTCATCATCAGCAGAATGCACATAAGATTATATAATGTGCACTCTGGTTTATGCAATTTTTAATCTCTACTGCAATCCAAGTATTATCAAGGACGTACTCTATGCATCGATCGTGACGTCATAGGTCGAGGGTTGTGATTTAGGTCGCCCACTCACGCGATCGGTTTGCTACTTAGAGCAAACTTTGTCGGCTCAACTTACTGTCAAAATATTGTGACAAAATAATAAAATTTCAGTGTACCTACTGCTCTAATTTGAGTATACAAAGTCTTGTGAAATTTTTTTTGGGTATAAATTGTCTTTGATTAGTAAAATTAAGGGTAAAGTGTGTTAAATTTAAATACGTCAGGGTTTTTGTGCATTATGTTTATTTTAAGTTTACTGTATAACAGGAAAATAATGTTTTATTAAATAATAATAAACATAAGTAATTTATCTTGTATCTCTAGTGATAAGTTAAGTATCATTTTCAGCCAGAAACGAGTAAAATCATTAACACCGGCTTTGTAGGGCCGAAATATCACTTACAATATAATATTTTAACCAACTAACAAAGGCAAATTGATGATAAACTTGAATTGACTATTTCTACCGTATTCCTGCAGTTTGGAACACAAAACTATAGCAACTCATTTTTGTTATCGAAATAATGCGAAAATCATTAAAAAAATATATACATACATTTGTTTGACGGAATTGGTACAGCTCTGGCTATTTTTTTGGCTTTTGGTCACAATGGGCGCTGCGATAGATTATATTACTCCCACCACCTATTTTACGGAGCGAATTAAGGCCTTCGCACTAACTGACGCTTTTTCGACTTCACCCTTAAAATCAGTCATGCGATCGGCGCTTACGACTCTAGATGGAAATAAATTGGGACAAATCACACAGATTGAGCTAGCCATAAAGCCGTTTTTTACGGGAATTGTTTATGTGTAATGGGCGCAAGCGCTTATTCTTGGCCGATGTCGTCTTGCATGCTAATGGCTAGTTTAAACTTTCACTGCTACAGGAGTAAAGCTAGCTTACAAGGTGGAAAGTTTTCGATTAAGGGATGCCAGGGAATAGTCACATTGATGAGCTTTAACTTTCACTGCACACATTTTAAATGAAATTGTGATTATGTGATCTACTAACTTATGAATACTTATAAATGTTATCTCATTGCAACGAGGGCTATTTTTTTTTTCATATACTTACCTGTCGTATTTTATTAACTAAGTCACACATATTTTAAGGAATGATTCAGTTCATCATTTTAAATATTTTTTTCCAATAAATGTTTATAAAAATACAAAATAAAATTTTAGGTTAGGATACGTTTTTTTTTTATTTCGATATTTGTATAGTTTCCATTTTTTGATATTTCTCAGTAGAAGCACAAAAATTCAGATCTATAAGACGATCATCCGCGCTATACTAATAACTGAGGTGTGGACGCTAACTTTAAAAGAGGAAAGAAGGCTCTTTGTGGCGGAAAGAAGTGTACTTCGATCGTGGGGCCAGTAAGAGGAGAGGATGGTGTATGGAGGATAAGTATCAATGTCGAAATAGGAGACCTAATGGGCGAGCCAAAAATTATGAGTTTAAGCGTGCCGCCTTCGCTGGCTCGGACACGTCGAATGAATGGAAGGTGATCGAGGGGTAAAGAGAGCATACCATAGCCGGCCGATCGGTCAGAGGCCGGTGCGGTGGGCCCTCCCAGGTATCACTGGAGCGACGACGTAGTAATGGAGGATTTACGCGAGCTTCAAGTTGGTGATCGTTGAGGACCGACAGCGCTGGCGTGCTCTTGTGCTGGAGGCCAACACTCACTTTGGGTCGCTTAGCCAGGATAGTAAGTAAGTAAGTATTTAGATATTCATAAGAACAGTTGTTCAAAATGATTGACTAAATCACCCCTTAAAATATTTGTACTAAATAAAAAAGAAAATTGGGTATACTTGTAGTACCTAGACGTTTAGATCTCGTTTATTATGTGTGTTGCATGAATAATGCCAATAAATTTATTTCAATTCAAAGTTCCACAATGTTTGTGTAAGGAACCCTGGAATAAACTTTACTAGACTCGTCAGGTAAAAGGCAATGATTTTTCGTGTGAATGAAATATTCTTTGAAATTGGGTCTGGGGATCAATTTTTGACTTTCATGGGTATAATTTTACCTTTATATTCATAAAAACCTATTTACCTAAAATTCGTTACAATATTGGACAGATATATAAAATATATCCCACCTACTAGTGTTTCTGTCCTATCAAATATTAATTTTACGCAAATTACACTTGTACCTACAACTTAGAAGGGACATACCCGTAATAAAACTAACCACGGGCTACACTACATCAATATAGTATAATGAAATAAAAACGATTGTCAAGAATTAAAAGAAAAATCGGCATTTCCGTACAAAAATCCGCAGCCGCCCGGGCAATTTGTTTTTAATTTGTTTTTTCTTGTTTTTTTATTCTCATTATACTATAGTGATGTAAATTTTTTACGGCTATTGATTTTCACGTTGTATCATGGCAACTTTCTGAACTGAACTGATTTGGAAAATTCTTTATACCATTCCCCTCAAAAGTTTATTTTATTCACTGAAAGCAATGAATAAAATGCACTTTTACTCACTATTTTGATGTTTGAATTTAGAACAATTTACTCTTAATTTTAGTATTTTTTTCAATTTTATTGTCCATTTTAAATAATTTAACCTTCTTTTTTCTTCATTGAATGTCTATTTTCGCTTAAATTTTTCTTTTTAACCGACTTATGATTTATATATGTTGATCGATTTATTCGAAGATGTTTGTACAGATTTAGAATATTCTTTTTTTTAAGGGAATGCCTGTCAAGTGGTTCCTTAATTTTTTTTATTAAAAGAAAATAAAGAAAAATTATTCTCGTAGTCATGGTATAAAGTATAGAATGCAATTCTTGAATAAAGCGGATTTACATCGAGTGTTATGAATCATTCGCATTGCTCAGGATTCTAACACTTGAATCACTCGCTA
This sequence comes from Acrobasis suavella, assembly GCA_943193695.1. Classification (NCBI taxonomy): domain Eukaryota; kingdom Metazoa; phylum Arthropoda; class Insecta; order Lepidoptera; family Pyralidae; genus Acrobasis; species Acrobasis suavella. The sequence goes on from OW971940.1 coordinate 534,783, forward strand.
CGCTCGTGATTCAATTCTCATGAATCACTCCCTACGGTCGTGATTCAGTCGTTTGAATCCTTCACCTGCTTGTGATTCATCTGTGGCCCTCTAAGTAAATCCGTCCTTTATTCACTAATTGCATAATATACTATTTTTGTTTGAAATAAGGTACTTGTCAGGTGGATCCATTGCGAAATTTTATCAAAATCGGTTGTGTAGTTCGGGGGGAAGTCGTTCTTTAGTTTTTAAAACTTATTTTCTATAACCACTTGCTTCCGGTGAAAGAGAACATAGTGAGGAAACCTGTACACTAGCTCACCAGAGTCACTAGATGACTGTTTTTTGGCTATGTCTAGTCACTTGCACCACTTTTAGATATTAAGTCACTCCATAAGAAGGAAAGAAAGACCACCGGTATAGATTTCAAAAGTACAGAAATAAGGAATTGCAAAAGTTTTGACAACCTCTGTGACCTAGTAGTCATCATGCTACGTTGTCACATCGGAGGTTCAAGGTTCGATCCCCGGTCAAGATGGGAAATGATCTTTTTCAGATTGACCTGGGTCTTGGATATTTATCTAATGTATTTGTCATAAAATATAGTATCGTTGAGTTAGTATCCCATAACACTTACTTTGGGGCTAGCTCAATTTGAGTGATTTGACCGTATTTAAAACAATTATTTATTTAAATGATGAGTTTGAATTTTCTTGCACGATTTTAATTCAATCGAGATGTAACTTCAAAAATCGAGCTCTTATTCTGGACGTGGCTGTTGGAAGCACTTTAATATCCAACGTGGCTCTTACAACGAGAGAAATACATTTACCGAATGGAGATTCTGGTGCTTAGCAAATGGAATTTAGTGTACAGCTCCGAAGGATATAATAAAACAAAATTTATTTCAAGGAGTAGTGAATCGTGTAAATATTAATATTATTTTGTGGAAAAGATATGGCTCAAAATACATTGATAAATATTTAAAGACAAATTACTGGGATTGGTTTAAGAGGGTAGGGTTTTACCTTATTAAATCATATTGTAAAGGTTATAAGAGATACTTACTGTGTTTTAAAAAACAATGTTTTCAACTGACATACATCATCAATTTTTAAAATATTAATTACTAATATTTATAGTTTGCACTCTGAAATCAAGTGTTGCAAACAACTTGGAACAATTACTTAAACTCCGAACTCATAGAATCAAATCAACCCTTCCGAAACACAAAAGTATTTATTGTCTACATTAGTATTACATAAACAACAGTGGCGTTGGGTGAGATTGGAGGCTAGTACAGCTATAAAACTATAAAACGAATCAAATAACCACCTAATTAGGTTCTATATGGTTGAGTTTATCGATGGCTGATCCGTGCGTCAACTCGTGAACGGGTGCTGCCGGGAGGGACTGGTCAGCTCGGCTTCTCTTTTTTTTGACTACTTAATATTTTTATTACGCAATTTATATTTGTTTACTTGTTCGCAAGCATTACATGTTATAATGTGTCAACATAGTATTATATTTATAAGTATTTATTAATTAAAAGCCAATTATAATAATATGACAAAGCCCTTCTGGCGAGTAGGCGACCAATACTGTGAAAATGAGTTTCTTTCGGCGTTTCTTCTCAGCGAAGCGCTAGTATTGGTAGCTTTTCTTTAAAAATAAATTAAATTTTAATATACTTTACATATAAAATTTAAATTATATTTATTGATGTGTAAAAGTGCCTGTTAAGGTCTAATTACTAAATAAACATTTGAATCTTTGAATCTATAAAGGTAAATAAGCCAATCAATGTCCGGCTAATAATTCGCATATTTTTATTTTATTGACTTAGTGTAAGTAATATGTCTCTGAGCGGGTTAAAACAATTTGTTATTGTGAGTGTATTTGAATAACCAGCGAAAATTTTCGTATTTTGAATGAAAATGGTAAATGAACATTTTAATGCGCGGTGTGCCGATATACCTAGATTATAATTATTGATAATTACGCATTTAGTATATATAATAAACCACTTCGTGAACACGATTGGAATCGACTTCTAAGGACCGCAACTGATAAACAGCATAAAGAGTGAAACACAGTTTTCATCAAGAAGTTTTAATAATTATTAATAAATGTCTAGCAATGCTTGAAAGTACTAAAGAAAAAGCTCTTTTGGGGGACCAACACAGTCAAATGTACGACTTCAACGGCGTTACTTAAAAGAGTTGGGCACCTACTAAGTATGTCAATTATCAAAAGTAGATTAAAACTACAGTAAGTACAAGGGTTATTACTAAAGCAATTTTTTTAGTTTGTTCTCATTGTTTTAATATAAAAATTTCATAGATAAGTATTTAAAATTATCTAGCACATTATTCCTTTTTTGAATAAATCTTTCAATGAAACGGGATTAATAAGAACTGTATTAATTCAAATGTTCTTCGATTTATGACTTAGTACGAAAAAAGTCCGAAACTTTAAATTCTTTTAATAATTGCCTAACAATTTTATTACGAGTATGTTGTCTGACCTTAACCTTAACCCTTCACAGGTTTATACAAATTTTAACTGAACATTCATTAAATAGTTTCGCTTATATCACGTAATTTAATTTTAACAGTGCACCATAAGCAGTTTTACGGGCGAAACACGAAAACCCGGGCGATTTCCTCTGAGAAAATGCCCCAAATAATCAGATGAATGTCTGATGGGGCGATATGGCCCGCCGTCGGCTTATCGACCAGCCCTCCCCTTGTAGGCCTATAGGGCCTATTTTTAGCCATCGACCGCGCTGCCTCCCATACCTACATGAAATTTCAGGAGCACCCCATTGGCTGTTTCTCTGTGACGTCACAATGTTCTATCTTCCAATCAGGAGGCGGTGTTCCGCGCATGGCATCGAAGCCTCAGAAGGCTCTTTAGCAAGGGTAGCCAGTCTGGGCGAGGTGATCCCAGGTGTGCCAAGCCCGCGCCATCTCAACCAAAGGTCAATATCACTCCATTTTCATGTCCGCCATTGTTTTATTTTTGGAAACATCATTTGGGATGGTGTAGTCTCCCTTTTTGATAGTGTGTGGTTTTTAGGAATTATTTTTGTAGTTATAGTTTTGTGTTTAATGTGCAGTGTGTGTCGTAGTTACGAATGGTGGCGTTGGTTACGTAACGTGGTTTGGTTACGTAACGGTTACAGATGGTATTGAAGTGGTGCGGGGTGGCGGCGTGCGGGGGCTCTGTAGTGATTTTTTAGGTCGATTTTACAACAACATTCGGAATAAACCCAAACATAATATGGTGTATAATAATGTATATATCTTTCTGTGTAAATAAACACATGAACTCTAATGTCATGTTTAAAATAACTGAAATGAAATATCACAGTAGATGTTAGCCTTGTAAGAATCATTTCAGTATTAATAATAATTTCTCTAGAAATACGAGTACAATATGTAAAGTACATTTAGTTATTTACTTTATCAACTTTGAAAACTTACTGCCACTGGTAATGCTATCATACGTCGTAATCGTAGAAATCATAAATATTAAACGAACTTGTAAATTATACAAAAAGATTTAATTTAGTAAAGTACTTACCTACTTTAGAAAACACACATTGAAATGGTGGAAAAAGTTTCAGATCGACATTCTGACTTGCAAAATTGGATATTTAAATAAATTCAATTAACAGTTACTTGGTTCGATGATATTCTTTGGATTCCATATTATATGCACAATAAAGTTTTGGGCAGTTTTCCTACGCACTCGATCGATATAAAATTAAAATTTTGACACACTCGGCCAAAACTGTAGGTACTTCGGATATTATCTAATATAAAAACGATAAAAATAAAGTAATGTATTTATATCCAATTCCTAACAACGATAAAATATTACGTAATAATAATGATGTATTCGTAATTTGTAGTTGCTTTGCTTTAACTTAAAATATATTAAAACCAGCCAGTCTATATACTGCCTGTTGGTTTTTTTTATATATCTGGAAAAATTTATCAAAGTAAACAGTGACTTTATCGGGGTCTCTCGGATATTGTCGACATAAAAGATTATTCATACTTTTCTCAATTTTCAAAAACTTGACAGCTTCAGCTGACATGTCTTATAGTTTACTTTAATTTGACAATTCTGGACAGATCTCTCATTTTCTGGGATAAAATTTTAATCCAGGCTTTATAATATATTTTCCAACAAGTTAAATGAGATACTTTTCTCTAAACGTCGAAACAAAAATATTCTATGGAATTTGTATGACATGTTGACTAATGACGTCATAGTCTATTCGAGTCAATTTTTCTGAAAAATAAATCTCAAATCACTATTAAAATGTACATAATCACGACAAGTGACATTATTTTTCGTCGTTTTATTTCCTTAACAGTACTAATAATTAATTTTTAACCGACTTCCAAAAATGGAGGAGGTTATCAATTCGTCGCGATACTTTTTTTTTTCTGTATGTTCACCGATTACTCAAAGACGCCTGAACTGATTTAAAAAAATCTTTTTTTGTTTGAAAGGGTATACTTTCTAAGTGGTACCATGGAAATTTTATCAAAATCGGTTGTGTAGTTTGGGGGTGAAGTCGGTTTTTAGTTTTGAAAAATTATTGATTTAGCAAAGTGCCCAATTCGTATAATTAGTTGGTACGTGGTTGGAAGTGGTAGTGGCCAACTGGTTTAGGCACTGGATATGTGTACGAGACACGAGTGCGATAATAAATAAAATAAATATATAGAGACAAATTACACAGATAGCCCCAAAGTAAGCTTAAGCATGTGTTATGGGAACTATTTTCTTTATTTCTCGCTTACATGCACTTATACTATAACATGGTTAGTAAGTAAATAAGTACATGAACCCTGGCAGGGTGTTGCAAACTTTAAGTATGTAGTTGAGTTTATATAAAAATAGTGATTTCAGAAATATTACGTTTGGAATATATCAGAAATTGTTGGTAACAAGTTAGTAATTGAATTGAATGTCAGCTGTTACATAAACTTATAAGTTTAGTATTAATTTCAAGGAAATTCGCCTAGGGAAACTAACCCAACGATACAATGTTTTATGATAAATACATACATAGATAAACATCCAAGACCCAGGACAATTTGAAGGCCATTTTCCAACTTGCCCCGGCTGTGGATCGATCCTCACTAGGCGAGAACTTCTATCTGACTTTGTACTGATGTATGGTCATTTTCCACTTTCACCAGTTCCAATGAAGCACAACATCTTGAAGAAACTTGCACACTAGTTCATTAGTGAGTAGACTGATTGTTATCACTAGTTGAAACAACAACAGGGTTTTTTGTTGATCATTCATTCACTAAACGAGCCGTGATGCTGTGGAACGCCTTACCCGTTGATATCCTCAAAGCCCGTAGTCGTCAAGCGTTTAAGAGTGCTGTGCGCGCTTGTTATCTTAATCAACTGTCATAGAGTATTATAAATATTTATGTAGTATATGTAGGGTTCATTTATTTATGCAATATTTGTGTATTTTTTACATGTACGCTTATTAATATGTAGATAAATATATAAGTAAAATTTTTTTTACGTGTATTTTTGGTAAAATTTCGAAGGTTAGTTAGAAATAAATAAAATAAATTATATAAAGTTAGTAACTTATAGTTACATTGGAATGTACCATGTCGTCAAAAATTAGCTTTTATCGGCATCCTGTAAGTTGACTGGAAGAAAAGGCCCTGGGCCTTAAGTCCTTCTGTTACAATTTTTGTAATAAAGTTAAATTAATAAAAATAAAACAGTTATTGAGCTACGCCAGAAGACTTGCAGCCCGAAAACTCTAACACGAAAGTTTCAGCAGTAGAATAAGAAGAATACATAGTAAATTTCATTTCTTTAGCAGTCTTTGCTGGCTTTAATATTATTTAAAGAGACAGGTATTATGTACTAACTAAAATAATAATTAAAAAAGATCAAACTAGGAAGCAAACAAATAAATACCTTATTGTTAAACAGTGAATACTGCGGGGTTTTCACATAATGCTGACCACTAAGAAAAAAATTACCGACCAAGTGGGAGTCGGACACGCGCACCACTCTTCCTATAAAAAAAACCGGGTTCCGAAAGGATACCTATAAAAAAAAACACGTTTGATGCATGGGAGCCCCATTTAAATATTCATTTTATTCCATTTTTAGTAGGTATTTGTTGTTATAGCGGTCACAGAAATACATCATCTGTGACAACTGTCTAGCTTTCACGGTTCATGAGATGCAGCCAGGTGACAGAAAGATAGACGGACGGACGGATGGATGGCGGAGTCTTAATAATAGGGTCCCGTTTTTATCCTTTGGGTACGGAACCCTAATGATCAACAAAAAGTTTGGTTTAAGGACACAATGTCTCTGAACCAAACTATTTATTGATTTTTCGTCAGCATTCCGTAAATTATTTTAATTCCGTTTGTTCCGTGAAACTTGTATTTTGAATAAACCAGCAAAAAATAATATAAGTCACTATTAGTTTTCACCATTATTTCCGCATTTTAATTTCTAGAGGACTAGTGAGTTCTAGACCTACAGTAAACAGTAGTACATGCGTAATTTTATTCTCAAAAGCTCTCAAAGCTAAATTGCCGTCTCGCCAAACTACAGGATGTGTACCCGCGGAGCCTCCACTCCGCCACTTCCGGCCGCCATCTTGGCCCGGATGTGCCGCGGTTTATGACTTCCGCTTTCTTTGCAACCAAACGTAACGTTAGCTATTTAGCTTTTCCCTGAATACTTTGGCTGCATGAATGAATAATTTAATTTTACTTTGTGGTTTCTCCTTTCGTGTTTTAGTACCAAACGAACTGTAAATCTCTATTATTATTATAGATTTTATGCTTGATATATAAAAGATCTGATACTAGTGTTACCCACATAACTCATCATCTGTTGCAAAAAATAAAGCAATAGATAAACAATTGACCTGGGAGGAATTCCTTCCAGTGACAGGTAAGGGGTTATATAATGAAAAACAAACAAAACAACTTATTTAAGATGTGCTGAGTTTTACGAATAGCAGGATTACTTATTTACATCTGTATTAACATTGTAAAACCTTTGTCATGGATATCTAAATAAATTGGATAAAAAGGCCCTAATGAATAGGTAAACCAGCTATTGCAACTATAATGGCTTTAAGTTACAAGGTAACTAAATTACCACCAAAAATATAAGTTTAATATTTAAGTTCAATATTATGATTTCTGATTATACACCATATTTTAAGTGATTATTCTGTTAATGTTTTGTATAATTCTCATCATTTCTGCCAATTTTTCTTTTTTCGGCAGAAATGATGAGAATTATACGAAATATATATAAGAATATAAAAGATAAGTGTAAACTATAATTATAAGAAAAGTGCCGATGGACACATTCTTATACTATTGCTTATAAAACTAAGTCAATGTAAAACTACTAATTAGTCTTAGATTAATAGGCTAGGTTGTAATAATATTAGCGTACTTATTCAAAAGTATGTAGGTATTGCCTTTCTCATTTACTGACTGTTTACTTTTGACTTGTGTACCTCTCTAACGACAGTTTACCTTGTTGCAGACGTACAAACCGGCGCACCATGGTGACACACTGAAGCCCCCAACCATACATATCAAACAATGCACTGATTACGCCGCTAAGCTAAGATTAATACGTGTTTACTAGTTATATTGCGGGCCCGGGCCCTGTGTAACGTGGAGGGTCCCCTGCCTGAAAGAGCAGTTGTGTGAAGGGCCCCGGGCCCCAGTCGCTGTGGAGGAAGAAGGCGGGGCCCTGCTCGGGCGGCTGCAGGGCGCGCTGCGCGGGCGCGCCGCCGCCGCCTCGCCGTCGCGCGTCGCCAGCTCCATCCGGGGTTATCTCTCCAACAAGGTCGGCTCTCTGCAGCTCAGAGACTCAGGTGAGCACTAACTTTACAAGTAGTCTAACTTAAGCAATAAATAAACCAAAGTTATTTTGGCGACCATCGGCAACCGTCGCGCGTCGGTATAATCGCGCGGCAGTTTTTGACATTTTGTGATAGATTGACATGTGTCACACGCTACCGTTTGCGACAGTCGGCGACCGTCGCGCGACACAGGTCGGCGACGGTCGCGCGACACAGGTCGGCGACGGTCGCCGAAAGGTGTCGCTGGTCCGTAGGAGCGCTTACTCTTTAAATGCGGGAGTGTGATACAGTGAGAGAAAAAAATATCCATAATACATTTAGAATCTGCATAATTGGATTTGTGACAATGTGTGCGGCCAATATATTTAAATTATCAACAGAAACTGCGAACTCTTTTCTAAATCCAGAACAGTATCTATCTAACTGCTCGATCGGCTAGAATTCTCAGTATGAAGATTCTGCAAAAAAACTCATACTCAGTGTTAAATATCTACTTAGTGTTTTTAACAAAATATTATTTTACGACGCTACAATGGCCAACCCTTATGGCCATGAGCACTTTGGGCTTAAGGGCCGCATCATGGGTCCGATGGTCTACAAATAAATATCATATACAAGACACATAACTTAACTATTTATTTATTTATAAAAATCTTATTAATCCACAACATACAATTGTTTTCAATTGGCGTTCTCTCCGAGTCAACCATAAAGATAAAAAGATATTTAGTTGCGGCGCAAATTAATTACCTAAATAAATCCAACACATACCAAATAAATAAATCTACATTTATTATATATACATATATAAACATACATACGATATATTATTTATAGACAATGAATGATGATGGTGAAAACCAAAGGGGATACATTATTTTAGATATAGAGAGTGTACTTTCTTTTTAGAGAAAATTTTGTACAAATGTGCTTGATGTCAACGGGTGAAGCATTCCAAAGCCGTGAAGCTTGTACATAATCACGGAAACCCACAGAAACCTGTGTCAAAGAGTACTCGCGAAAACCCAAGACGAGGAAAGGATTGGGCATGTGAATTAACCCATACACCAAGGAGGCTGACTTTCTTTTATTCCTTTACTTAAGTAGTATTTTTATTACACTGTGCAAACTGACAAGGTCTCCGAACAAACAAAGCCGCCCGTCGCCCCAGGCCAACCGATCCTATTTGCCTTGTACCTTCCAATCTACAAAAGGACAACACAGACAGCGGAAAAATGAAAACATCGCATTAAGATGTACGTGAATTATTGCGCAGCCCTAGCAGAACATTAAGATAACAGACCTTATTACGTCGCGGCAAGAGTGTCGCTGTTATTTGCCCAGGGTTGGCTGCTAACGATGGGCAAATATTTGAGAAACAATGGCGTTATTAAATAAATAGGGGCGGCACGGGAGGGCGACGCGGCTTGTTTTTGCAATCCTGAACTAATAAACGAACATTTCCGATTGTCTTGTACTTTCTGCCAAATATTTTATCCAGGTAGTATTTAAATATACATTTTTAGATTTAAATACCTAAAGGCTTAAAATGGGACCCTATTACCTTCGCTGCCTGTCTGTCTGTCTCCAGGTTGTAGCTCATGGACCGTAATAGCTAGACAATTGACATTTTCACAGATGATGTATTTCTCTTGCCGCTATAACAACAAATTCTAAAAACAGACTAATATAAATATGCAGCGGGGCTCCAATACAACACACGTGATTTTTCATTTAGATAACCTTCGGAAACCTTCATGCGCAAATCCGACTCGCACTTGGCCAGTTATTAATAATTTTAAAGGGAGCTTTTCATAAATTCTTTGTGTGTCTGTTTTGCTGTAAATTTTTTTAATTCCTCGACAAATTATTCTCTCTCAAACGGCATTGGTGACAAACTGAATAAAATAATTCTTATTGTTTTTGTTTGGAAAGAAAATGACATCTGTCAAAAATAAATCCTATACTCGCAAAGATATAGAATATACACGTAGTGTAGATTTGCCACCGAGCGTCCAGGGGTAAGATATAAACATATTAATAATACCATGTATATTTTTTCATGGTCGGGTTATAGGCACACTTTAAGTATATGCAATTTGAAGTGTGCCTATAACCCGACCATGAAAAATTGTTTGGCCGGTGATAGAGACAAAACACGGCACTGTTTTCTTTTTCTTCTTTTAGAAATCTCAATAAGACTATCTCGCTCTATCAAAGCGTGTCAGGCCCTTGTATACTCGTAGTCATCTCGTAGTCAATGCTTTATTATTTTTCTCAGTAGAAATTTAATCGCCTGTCGCCTCACACTCACATCACGCCGGTGCCGGCGACAGCTACAAATTGAATCGTCGTCGCACGTGATTGCTAGATCGATCGACCATCGACGGACTGCTGGGGGCATTACCGGTGATATGTGGTGGAGAAATACCGGATTCTTATTTTGTACCTTTAGTCGTTTTTGTAAGAGACTACTAAAGTAAGGAAAAGATTTATAGAGATATTTCTTTCTCATCTCAGCGTATTCCCAGTTGCGTCTTCCGCTGTTAAACTGTGAAGCCTGGGGTCTGCTTTCCGGCTTTTTCTTCACTTCGTACGGTGTTGAGTATCCTTGTTTGTAAGACCAATCCATTCATATCGTCCTTGACGTCGTCAAACTAGCATTTCTTTGTTTACATTTGTTTCCCACGTAACTTGCCTGTGATATTGGTTGTTGTAGAGATATGGTGCGGCTAAGCGGTCTAAATAAAACCACGGTTTTTGGCGATTGGTAGACCTAGAAGAAAATGTACAATTACGAGCAAAGTTTTTAATAATAAAAAATGTAGGAGGAAATTTCTTATCTCACGAGGATTTTTTAAACGTATATTTTTAAATTGCCTTATAATTTAGCTTATTCTTAATCAATTTAGTTTTTGTTTCATGCATCGCAGTTTTTGTTAAATGACGTTGAAAGTTTAATCTAAACTAAAGAAAAACAAATTGAACAAATCATTGTTTTATTTTGCTTTGATTTGATTGTTAAATAGCCACCCGTAATTGTCAAATTGTCAAGGAGCCTGTTTCTCCTCAACCCTGCTAACTTCAATACTGCTATAACGACAATCTTGCTGCTCCCCTAATTGCATCAATTACGGTCGCGGGTTCGACTCTCGCCTTGCGTCGTTATGCAGTTCCGCCAATTTCGGTAACTTTGGGTAAATTTTCCGGTAACCCGATAGTGGTTAGTCGCAAATTCCAGAACAATTTATTATCAACATGTTTATTTATTTATTAACAATGTATGTAGTTACACGTGATTGTGCACAGAAAACATTTTCTTCCTTGATTCTAATAACACGCCTGTTTGCTTCCATTACATAAACATCTGTTCCCACAGGCCTACTGAAAGAGATCTCTTTTGATTGCCTTTGTACAAGTTTTATTTTATGTATTCTATGTATACATTTTCCGTGTACATAAACTGGTTAATAAATAAAAACAGTTAATAAAACACAGATAGTCCTAAAGTAGGTTTTAACAAATATAATCAATCGACAATAGATCACGGCTCGTCATAAATCAATGAAATACGAGAAAATCCTAAAAAAGAGCCACTTACCTTTATCGGCCATAAAATCGATCGTCCCGTAAATCAACCCCTTGGTGCAGAGCGCGACGTGCGCCGAATAAGACCTGCGGCGCTCTGGTTCAATCCAATCCTAATGGCTTTCCATTGGGCGCAAACTAACGAGCTGCAGATATGTGCCGTCTTAAAGGTTTGTATTTGTACACTCACAAATGTCATCATTTGAGAACTTTCGGTACATGTACCAAATCGATATATTGACACTAATTTCAAATTTGAAATCATTTTTAATTAATAAATTATGACATAACAATGTATTCTTGGTCCACATTTCTAATTTTAATATCAGTATGTATTTGTAAGTTGATGGTTTTGGAGAAAATGCTGCAGTACAGTATGTGGTAACGTGATGATATGCAAATTAGTTGCTTATCAAAGTAACGTGAAAATATGTAATACGTGTTAGTTGCACCTTCCGGTAAACGTTGGAATCCTTAAGATAACTATCTGATTACAGTATATAAGCTTTAGATGTAGTCAATAGAGTTAGAGTCGTCACCATGTAAGGAGTAGGTTTAAGAAGATGGAATAAATACAACCAACGGCTCTCGTGTTTTTCTATCACCACTCCCAACCACAACGCTACCCTATGGACACCGACATCAACCCACTGCGTGACCACAAATAATTTGTTATTGCAGTTTGTTACCGCTTCTTCTGCACTTGCGATTAGATAGCGACAGTAACTTAGCAACATAAGTACTAACTTAACTTAACATTACTAACATTAAGTAAATGATCTTACGTCAACAACTACGTATTATAAAATCAAAAGAAAAATTAACAATTTTATCAAGTGATACAAATATCCAAAGATAAACAAATGATTTTGATTTTGACTTTGTAGTACCTACTCGAATCATCATCGAACAAACTCATGCTGGAGTGTCCAATATACTATAATATTTCGAAAAGTGGACTCCGGGTTCGAAGCAGCACAGTTTAAGATGAAACCCTAGATAGGATCGGGAATGGACCTGGGGCCGTAAAACCAATAGGCCATGTTAAAAATGATGGCGGATGTGAGGGTGGAAAAAGGGAATGAAATAGTGATAGGTAGCTTGGCCATACCGCCTCTTAATATGTGACCTCTTTTCTTACTTTTACTCTCGACTTCAATCAGCTTTTACGATTTTCGCGGCCAGAAAAGCAGTAATTACATTCTACGTTTTTTTTTCTTTTCTCCCAAACCAGCAAGTTTCAACAAACGTATAGTTTGAAAAAAAAAAATACAATATCCAATGTGTGAAATACGCCTTGAACGAATGGTGTCTGTTATTCATGGATATGTTCTTTTTTGTCTCTAGCATTGATAGTGTTTGTGGACAGGACGATCTTCTGTAACGCGTAACTTCTGTTGTTATTTTATTTTGTGACAAGAGCTCCCAATGGGAATAAAAGTGGAATGTTTGAATTAGAATTTATTGGAGTTGAGACTTTGTTCTGGTAAACGGTGTAAGCTTTCTTGATCTATGGTGTGGTAACAAGAATGTAAAATGCAATTTTTTTACTTACTTACTTTGTACTTACATCTTTTATTTATTTAAACTTTACTGCGCATAAAAAGTGTACGCATGAATGGCGGAATTACCGCATACAGCGGCGTTCATCGCATCATTTACATCTTCAAATTTTGGTGCTTGGTGGACCGGTGATCGCATGTACTACTTGATGCCGTGGTCTCCGAGACCCATCTGGTAAATGCGTTAGCTTTAAGATAATATCTCAAGCTCCTCCATGCTTCGAAAGGCACGCTATGCCGTTGGCTTACCTTGTCAGACGCCAAACTATGTGCCTTTAGGCACCTTGAAAAACCTGACACTAGTATTGGCCACATGGAAAATAAATATCAAATTGTGGTACCATTGATTACACTGGTCGACAAAATTTTAGAATTTTTTTCCCACTGGAGTAAGACTAGTTGTCTCTTACAGATTTTTATATAGTGTTTAAGGACATAATTTACTTTTGTTTCTAGGAGGTCAGAATTGAGAATAATGTTATATCAAACATCAAATTTTCCCCAATTTCTGATATTTTAAATTATTTATATTAAATAGCTTCTGTGCAGGTTATTTAATTTTGTAACAAAAAATTATGTAATCAGCCTTCTATATCAAAACAAAATTTGTTTTACTTTTGTACCTTTTTTATCTATGGATATATATAAAGATTTAAGTTACCGTAATATTTTCCATACATTGCGTACTGCGCGCATTGTAGGGCGTAATACCGACCCGCAAAAAATCTGTAATAAGTCATTTTTATAAATAATTTAGCAATGATGTAAAAAATATTGTAAAATGTAAGGTTTGCACAGTGTTAAGCTGCTATTACAAAATTGAAAATCACCTTATTGAATTTATGGTTTAATTTTGAAATTGCCGAAAAAATAAGAAATTTGAATTTTTGACGTGTAATATTTCAAAATTTAGACGTCCTACACATTTTTTATAACTAGGTTCTTGTTTTTTGCACTGAATTCTTTTAGAAATCGCTGCAAGTATCCTTGTGACAAAATCTTGTTGACCAGTGTTATTGAATTACCTAATTGGAAACAATTATTTATTTAAAACAAAAACTAACACACATAATTATAATTATTAAAATAAATTACACGTAAAAAGTAAAGCAGAACAAAAAAAAGGTTACCCATAACCTGCCTCTTGACGTTTCCGGTGCAGTCACTGGCTGCGTTGCCGTACTGGATGGCTATCGCAATCTAATATTACGCCTTAAGGATGAGCTAGTTCGGAACTCGAACTCGTCGGCGCACGTGGCTAATTTGCGTGCTATTTCGCTGAGAAAGGGATAGACTCGGTTATGAACATTTTTACGCACATCGGAACTACAGTCTAGTGTGTCGTATCCGACTTATCGCACAAAAACGTTACGTTACACGTCTAAAAATTCACGAGTATGCGTTTGGGAGCAGTGTTCTTGTGATAAAACAGCTGAATGTTTTAATTAAAAGTAAAGTTATTTAAATTTTTTAATAACCAAACTATGCTTGTACGAATTTTGTTTCAGAGATTTTATACTTCTTCCGGTATTTAATTGTGCCCAAAGTTGCGTTAAAATTACGTGTTGAAACGGAATATTTTGAGACTCATAACTTTTAAAGTACTTATCATTTTACAATTATGATTCCATACAAGCATAGATAACGACAAGACAAATCGATAGAATTAAAAACTTTAAACAGACGATACCGAACAACGGAGTCATCACCCTACAGAATTTGTATGGCGAAACACCTGACTAGCGTACCCAAGCGTACCCTTAATGTTAGAAATACTAGAGATGCTAAAGTTTACATGTTTCTTACTCAATCACACTTAATCGATTTTTATTTGCAACTAGATAGAAATATCGAGAAATATTAATTATTTACTCTGTCCTAACACAAAATAAAAACATTTCATCCCGAAACATTGGAACTTCCCAAGGGAGTTATTAAAAACCTTAACTACCTATATCATTGGCAAAACTGCCAAAAACTTATTCCAACTAACCATCCAATCATATTCCCAACAAAAACAATATTTCCCAAATTCGGCCTCAACTCGCAACAAACTCAGGCCTAAGGGGGAGGCTGGGGAAAAGTGCTCCCTGCCCATGAATATTTGATAGCGGCCCGCGGGCATGCTAAGTAGGGAGTGACGTCTCGATTGTATTATCCCACTGTCAAAAATGCGTAAAACGCTGACGTGAATGTGACACGGTAGGCCTTACGTTGTTTGTATATACCAGAGCCGTGTAGGTAGGTATTTGATTTGCAAGCACTGTTTGAGTAGTGAATTAAGCTGATGCGTGCGTGTCTTAATGTTTGTAGATTTTGTTTCTGTCAAGTCTGTTTACTGAAGGCGCAGACACAACATTCTCTTGTAATATTTATTTACTAATAATATAGAAGAAAATAAAATTCTCTTATTATTCTTATTTAAATGAAGAAAAATTTGCCGCTGTGTCAAATGTCATTATATAGTGTCATTTATATTTATTCAACAAGATTCATGCGCACAGCGTGACTTATAGAACTTACCTGTTTTCTCCATTTGTATAACAATCTAAAACCATCTTCTGTTAAAACTTTCTTCCAAACATCAAACGACAATTTTCATCCCTTTCAGAGATAAAGACAATAACAATGGAAAAGCAGTGTTCATTATTTTGATTCTGCAAATTGGATAACGCCTGCAGGGAACCGCGCTGCGTATCGATCCGTCGACGTTATTCCGCGACAGAAATTCCGCACTGCAGCCGGCGTTTTTTTGAACAAAGAAATCGGAAGTTAAATGAGCTTGTTATAGCTATTTTATTTTTTAATTAAAAATAGGTTTGTTTTTGAGCGTCTGGTTGTTGCTTGAATATTTCGTTCAAATTTTTGTTAAGCAAGTGTGAATAAATATTGAACTGTTTACCTCAAAGTTATTTTCGGATGTTAATGTCATTAAGAATCGCAAGAGAGTATTTTTTGTAGGTATAAGAAGCGAAAAACGAGCTCTAACTGCTTGTGCATATAATATATCTATGGAGATAAGTTTAAAAAACGATGTAAGACATGCCACTTTGTCGAATTAACGTTTTAAGAGTCGTGTTATGAAACTTCGCAAACCATTATTCCCACAAACTTAATACGTGTTCCGCTTATCATTGTGTATATCCCGCACTGCGCTCCTCACCCCGCTCTCCCCTTGCTGTGACAAGGCGAGACAAATGGCTGCCGATAACCGGAGATGTAATCCCGAGGCGTTATAATTGGGGCGTTTTGTCCAGAGGGTAGTTTTTTGTGCAGTTTTGTAGGGCAAGGTAAAGATAGGATATCGCTTTTTACTAATAATATAAAGAAACGAACAAAGGTATAGACGTTGTATAGACAGGAGTAAGTATTTATGCTCACCATTTGTGTAATAATAAACAGTAAAACCTCTTACATGTATACATAGGGCGCACTATAAGTTTCCGGAACTGGCCACTTACATAAACAATATTTAAAAATTTATTGCAACATTTGAAAATAGAACTCTTTGGCTGTAGAATGCAGTTTGTTTCATCTGACTGTCTTTTGTTTTTACCTTGTGGCGCCATTTAAAAAATTGTGTGTCTGCATCAACATGGATTTAACTCGGGAAAATTTTCGTAGTATGATTTTTTACGATTTTAAGTGTAATTTGACAGCTCAACAGAGCATCGCTCGGCTTGAAACAGCTTTTGGCAATGAAGCACCATGCAAGACAACTATTTTTAGCTGGTTTGCAGAATTAAAGCGTGGTCGTATCAATCTCAGTGACGAATCTCGCGATGGTCGGCCGTCCACCGCTGTGACCAACAAAAACATCGATGCTGTGCGCCGTATGATTGAAACAGACAGGCATGTGACCTACCATGAAATTCGCGCATCCTTAGAAATAGGCATGAGTCAAATACAATTAATCCTACACAAACATTTGGGTGTGAGAAAGCTGTGCTCGCGGTGGATTCCACACAACTTGACCGAGGCTCAAAAAACGGACCGCGTCACTTGGTGCAGTGCCATGCTTACCAGATTCAACGAAGGTGCGTCAAATTTGGTGTGGGACATAGTAACAGGTGACGAAACATGGATTTAATGCTACGATCCCAAAACAAAGCAGCAATCGAGCGTATGGGTCTTTCAAGATGAGCCGAAACCAACCAAAGTGGCGCGCGTGAAAAGTGCATCTAAGCGGATGATTGCTTCTTTTTTTAATAAAACTGGACACGTGGCTACTGTTGCTTTAGAGAATCGTCGTACAGTGAATAGTGACTGGTACACGACCATTTGTTTGCCGGAAGTTATTGACGAACTCCGTAAAAATAACCGTAAACGCCGTATCATCCTGCACCACGACAATGCTAGTTCTCACTCGGCCAGACAGACAAACGACTTTTTGAAGGCGAAAAATGTAGAACTCATGAGTCATCCTGCATACAGTCCCGACCTGGCACCTTGTGACTTTTTTCTGTTCCCAAAAATTAAGAACCAATTACGCGGTCAACGATATTCATCACCAGAAGAGGCTGTCGAGGAGTATGAAAAACACGTTTCAGAGGTCACCACAGAGGAGTGGTACAAAAGTTTTAAAACCTGGTTTCATCGAATGAAAAAGTGCATAGGCGCCAAGGGAGATTATTTTGAAAAACAATAAATTAATTTTGTACCTTTAATAGTATTTTTTCATATTCATTCCGGAAACTTATAGTGCGCCCCACGTATTAAAGAATAAACTTGCTTTTAAAATATTCATGGTGGATTTAATGCTGTACTGGGAAAAAAGCGTAGAAAGTATCTGGAGAAGACGAGTGAGAATCGGAATTATTTTGATTTGCTTTTCCTACGACGCTCATTGTTTGTCTGTCTTAGCCAATCTGAACTTAACCTTCGAGTCTTATAGATCTAAGTCTTAGGCTCTGTTTAACTCTTAGGAGATAAAGACGTAATTAGTATGTAAGATGTGAGTAAAAATGGATCCCCCACCCTAAAATAGACGAAATTATAGAAGTGACATAATGAAACGCTGTCCACTCTAGCGTCCCATCAGTATGCGAGTCACGCCGTCCCCTGTGTAATCTGTAATCTGCGTCCCCTGTACTATATATTCATTTGTTCCTAGCCATTTTATTTTGGACTGTAATATTTTTCCTTACTCAGATGTAATAAAGTAATGTATCAGTAAACAAGGGACCAAATTAAAATTCTATCCATCTTACAGCTTCACCTCATGGACAACCTTCCAAATTAAAAATTCTGACTTATTCTTTTTAAATTAGTTTTGGAACTTAGAACCAATAACTTAGAAACAATAACTTTTTTCTAAAATACTTATATAAAAAACTCTTTTATCAAAACGGAGTTGAATTAAAAATGTTTCCACCTTACAGTCCACATTTTAGATCCCTTATCGCGAACAAAAATTAAAAAGAATGTCTTTATCTGAAATTTAAGATGAGATCTTATCTGTGGGAACTTATTCTCATAATAAAACACTTGAAGACAGTGTCAACAAACAATTAACATTTCACCAGCAAATGCTGCTCCGCTTAATCCCTCCTTTAATGAACACGTCCCCTCCGCAAGCGGCTTACAATTATTACCGTTGTATTGTACGGCACAATGTATGGAGGAAACAAATTAAAGCTGCAATAGAATCGACGAGCCTTTTTTGCCGAAAATGGGCGAAGTTCTTTTTTCGTGCTGCGGGAAATTCTAGTATTTAATAATAAAATTCTAATCGGGGATTAGAAACATGTCTTTGCCATTAATCAGTTTCTTTTCTTTTTCACCAGTCAATATCAGTCCAATGCTGGACTGATATGGACGCTAGTACAATTACCACCAGTAAAAAAATCTATATATGTCTATGATTATTATTACATCAATAAAAATTATTTGCAGTAAAGCGTACCTATTCGACTTACACGATATTAGGTATATACTACAAAAATCCTTTTTTATTCTTTGCCCCTGGTGCCCCATTGGGCAATGACTCCTTTCATGCATATTTATTTATTCCGAAGTCAAATCAAATATATATTACAATGCGAGACAAACAAGTTGAACAAAAATGGCGGACTTCAAATAATTTTTGTACAAATTCCCAGCACGTAGGTTGAACCAAAATGGCGGTTATCGGCACAGGTACCAGTAATGCGCCGACAATTGCAATTTTGGTTCAATTTACGTGTCGGGAATTTGTACAAAAAGGCTTTGAAGTCCGCCATTTTTGTTCAACTTATTTGTGTCGCATTGTACTTCGGTTTTTTCAAGCTTTTTTTAAGCAATTGTAACGTAAGGATATATTTTACTTTTCAGCCCCAACATAAGCCAAGGCAGGCCGCTAGTGTATCTATTAAAAGTAAAATAAGTACATACACAAATGAGTTACCCTTTCGCCCTCTCTATATTTGGTGGCCGGGTCCGGATGCGTTTGAAGTCGGGGTTGCGGAATTGTCCGCGTTCAATGGCTGCACGGTTCATTTGCTAACAGGCATTGTGCACGCTATTGTGATTAATTGTTTGTTCTGTATCGTGTGGGATATTGATATTATTTTATTTATTTTCCAAACTCATGTACAGTTGAGTGTAAAGGTCCATACATGGTTGAACAATTTATATCGCTATTTTTTGACTTACACATTATTAACTCACTCAAATTATTTGTGCGAGTGAAGCATGTGGAAGACAGGAAATAGCGATATAAATTGTTCAACTATGAATGTACTTTTGCACTTGACTGTACATAAAATACAAACTCGTTACAGAAACTAAGTAAGAACGTTGAGTACATAGCTACTGCTTATTTCATAAGAAATCTCTTCCAGCAGACCGAGGATATCGTCACACAAAGTTCGTAAAAACCGACCGTGGGAATGGGTTATCTTGAGATAATATCAATAGACAATGCAGCTAGCAGTCTGTCACTATTTTGATTCCTTTTTCCACCTCCATGCTCACCATTACGTTGAACGTGGCCTTTGGGTATTAGGTCCACTGTTCACAGTGAAAGATAAAGATGAAATAGTGAATATAGTTTATACTATCAAGCCTTTTATTCCTTATGGGACAAAGGAGTAATTTTTTATTATATTTATTCGGTTAAGCAAATAATGGTACATTGACTAGAAAATCTTACAAAATAAACAACTCAATGTAATGTACCATCAAAATCTAACCACTATTACTTTTACAGAAGAAGTGAAAAAGAATTCGATAGGAAGTTGAGATTGGTTGGGTTACATTTACATTTCTAGATATTTTCAACACTTAATTTAGAATAGGTAACTAGTTGTCAATCGTTCTTATATATTGCAATAGACCAAAAGGGACTTATATTGTGGCCTTTGAGTGTTGCGGCCCTGGGCTCTGTCTGCTTAGAGCCGCAAGATCTAAAATGCTCTGTCTCTCCCATGAGGGATAAAGACGTGATCTGTGGACGTGATAGTATTTACTTACTTATTTTTAACCGACTTTCAAAAAGAAAGACGTTATCAATGCGTCCGTTTATAATTTCTATTTATTTATTTATTTACCAGTTTATGTACACGGAAAATTTATACAGAGAATACATCAAATAAAAATTGTGCAAAGGCACTACTTATCTCAAAAGAGGTCTCTTCCCGTAGGCCTGTGAGAGATGTTATTTATATATGTTCAC
This sequence comes from Acrobasis suavella, assembly GCA_943193695.1. Taxonomy (NCBI): domain Eukaryota; kingdom Metazoa; phylum Arthropoda; class Insecta; order Lepidoptera; family Pyralidae; genus Acrobasis; species Acrobasis suavella. The sequence continues at coordinate 555,478 of OW971940.1, forward strand.
CGATTATTCATCTTTTTTTGTTTGCAAGGGCATACTTGTCAGTTGGTACCATAGAAAATTTATCAAAATCTGTTGTGTAGTTTGGGGGTGAAGTCGGTTTTAAGTTTGGAACATTATTACACTCTTGAACTCGAAAAAAATATCGACATTTTCATACAAAAGTGTTTGGCCGGCCCAACAATTTGTATGAAAATGTCGATTTTTTCTTCGAGTTCCAAGCATTGGTCCCATAGGGAAAGTTGTTCATATTAACGGTCTGAGTGGCTCCTACAAGGATCGAACAGGGTTTTTGTTACATATTGTATAACGAACACAATCTCTTCACCATAAAATATGCCGCGCTACAGAGGGCGACCTCGAAGGGAGAGTGTAGATAGCGGAGGTAGTTACAGAGGTGCACGCCGCGGGGCAGAGGGCGCTAGGTGTGATGGGAATACTGATTGAAGTTTTGGCCCCCTATAGAGCACTTATCCTGGCAGAGGAGGCCTGCAGCCTCGCGGGGACTACTAGCGCTTTTGCAAGTGAATCAGGCGTAGTCTACTTGGATGAGTGACTCAAGTAGCATAAAAATACCCAATACCTCGAGCTCCTCCGTGCTTTGGAAGGCACGTAGGTCCCAGCTGACATCACTGTGTACGAAGATATTGCGTAATATGTATACAAAAACATACAATCTAATTAACAACCTCTTCGTTATTAAAAGTCAGTCAAAAAGATATATAACTAAAATGTAAATAGCTGTAAAATATTTTCTCCTACATTTATTATAATGTCAAAGCGATTATGACCCTGTTACCCTATGATTATGATTCTCACTCCATCGAACAACTAAGGACCAGTTCACACTATCAATATGTCATAACACTCGGAGCAAATGACGCGTGCGCCATAAAATAAACTAAACGATTTGAGACGGTGTGGTATTACAATGCGACGGTGGTAGGACCCCAGCCTCGGATTAGGGTACTCGCAGAATTGCGATCGCGCGATTAGATTCGCGTATTTGGGGAATCGGTGACGTATGTTAAGGCTCATTTACACGGTGCAATTTTCTTGCCTGTTGCACGTAATTTTATTATAGCAATAGATAACTTGCGTGTCTATACGAAACGTAACCCAAAAAATCTGTATTTATAAAATACTTCTTCAATAAAATGGTATGCAACAGACAAGAAACGAACACCGTCTAAATAGGCCTTCAGATTTGGTCTTCCCCGGATAAATCCACTTCCTAGCGAAGTGGATTTTTTCGCACACATAGCATAACGTGTACATAAGATGCAAAGTGATAGTGAAAGGCTCACATCAAATATTTGTTATCCTCACCAGGCCTGTGTCACTCCTCGTGGTATCAAAATTATTACTATGCACGCGGCGACCACTTTGAAGGGGAAAATTCCGTTACATGAATCGTTTGTCAAGAGTAATAAGAATGAAATTGGCTTGCAATGGATGTCTAGGTATCTAAGCGAAGAGGTGAGGAGTTCAGACGCAAGCTAAATTAAACCATAGCGCTTAACCACATAAAGTAGATATTTGAATTTCTTGTCAGAGTAAGATTTCTGTACGTGAGTACTAGTACTTATTCTGTGCCCTCACCATAAGCTAGGGAGGTGAATTTCTGCGATAAAAGATATTACTTATTTCATTGGCCTTGGTATAATTTTATTGTTATATATTTACTAATAGAAGAGGAAAATCTAACATCTGGTACATATTTTTTCCACTTCGCTCAGGCATTGTTATTATTTTGTCTTGAATAAACAGCGCTCTTTGGGTTCTAAGACATTAATCACAACGTATTTTAAAGTTTGTTTGCGTGTTTTAGGGCAGTTACTCCTGGTCAACTGAGTAGATTTATATAAGCTTTTGCGACACGAACACGAAGATCATGGGCATGAACATGAACATAAATGGGCCATAGGCATGACGAATGGAAAAAGATTTTAGCCCATCGGTTACATTATAAAAAAATAATATTCATGTATTTTTTCTTTTCTCTGAGAAACAAAAAATAACAACGATACAGCCCATTGAAATTTCGCATGATGTCACGGCTACGTATGATTTTTACATAGAGGTAACGTCGCAAGCCCCCACTTTTCTGGAAAACTGAAATATATGAGTCGATTATTTTTGGATAATCTAAAAGACGGAATAATTACAATTATGCTTTTCTTATCCTGTCGTCACTCCTTATATAATATATTATCAAGATTTGGGGTTTATATTATAATAAATTATAAGACAAATATATTACGATCTTATCTCCCTACGCTCTGTCCCGTTCGGGAAAAACGCCATGGTGTATCTGTATCTATTTCACGATGGTATATAGAAAATACTATTAAACATAAGGAAAATAATTTAACAAATTCTTAGCTTGCCTGTCTCTCAGTCTGCCTCTACGTCAAACACTACATTGAACCAATCAGAATTTACTAGGGATATTTGTTGTTTATTTTTACGACACCAAATAAAAGCAAAGCTACAAAATATAATGAGGTCAAAAGTATACTAAATATCAAAATGCGAGCGGGCCTATAGGTAGTGCAGCATTTAACAGTACTGAAACTGCTGATGCCGCATATTTGGCATTGAACTTTACTGGTAATATAGGTATTAAATTATATAGGCTATAGCTGTAGCCTTTCGTGATGCTCTAATTCGGCGGCGTATAAATATTACGAGCTATGCGAGAAATTACCGAAAAGTCAGAGTTATAAAATATTAGGTAATAAAAAAATTGTTAAAATTTCTTTACTGTATTAATCGATACATGCAAACTTACTGATTTGTTAAAGATCTGGTCTATCTTATCAATGTAAGTATTTAGCAAATATGCACAGTTTTTAAAAATATGAATTAGAAGGAATACGCACATGCTTCGTGCAAAATTACCTATCTTTTTGTGTTAATATAATACAGGTATGTAGAAACCGGCTTTGATATCAAGTTTAAGGATAAAAAATATTGTCGTTATTCAGCATAATTTCGCTGACGTGGCTACCGTCATTAAACATATAACTTAGCATCATAAAACACTACTCTTAGAGTTAGAACCTTCTTTTTATGTCAGTCAAAACGATGCAAGTCACGCTGCGCCCCGCAATCCTGTGCCAAATTAGGCAGCAGTAACGCGCTACAGCCAGCCGATGATTTGCGCGATCCGAGATAAGGCCGCCCGCACGCGCCCGACTGAAACGGAAAATTAGAGTTTGTATTGTTATCTCCTTGTTTTCCCGGTTCGCATTTATAGTCTGTCGGTCTGTCGCCTACAGGGTGTGAGATAATATTTATATGTGTATTCAAGTAATCCTACTAAATGTAAGAGTTTAGATGTTTGTTAGTCAATCATGCAATAGCTTACATACTAGTCTGGCTAACCTAAATGGGACCGTGAAGAGGTAGTCGTGTAGTGGATCTAGAGCGCAATTCTGAAAGGTTCCAGGTTCGATCTTCTTACGACACGACTTGTACCTGTAAGTTCGTAGAATATTCTGACTCATCTCTAGTCATTTTCATTGATCGCTCCTTGCTAGCGGTGAAGAAAACCATCGTGAGGAAACCTGCACACTAGTCCAATAGTATGAATAATAACTGTTGTCACTAGAATGATTGACTAGATGATTTGAGTCAGCTTGAAACGTCTGACACCAGTGTTAGCTATAAATATAAATAAATAAGTTTGGACAAGTTTATCAGCTAGGTAAATTAAAAACCCTCAACTGTCTGGAAAGCTACCTAGCGAAAAGTAGTGGAACAACCGATACGTCTTGATCTCTGTAGCGACATTTTTTCCAGTTAATCCAATAACTTTTAAACGGCGGAACCGATTTTTATCAAACTTAGCTAAGATCTACTGCAAGGGGACTTGCTTTCACTTAAAAATAACTGCACTGAAATCGGTCCATCTGTTTCAGCGCTACGATGCCAAAGACAGTCAGACAGACAGACAGACAGACAGTCAGACAGATAGACAAATGTATAACACTCCTTTTTGTCGGGGGTTAAAAGTAACACACTGGATAAGAAAAAGATCTAGAAACATCAAAAAAAAAATCGTTTGTCGTCAATACAAACGATTTTTAATACTGGAAAAATGTTAGATTGAATGTTGGATGTGATTAACAAATAACGAACTTCAGGACGTGTCATCTGAAGCAGTTCTCACGCAGACACCGCCGCACTTTAATTTTGCATGGTTTCCATCCGAAGCGGTAGATAAATTGCACATTTGTAGATAAAGCACCCCTCAAACCCGCAACTGATCGGGAGGAAAATTAGTCGCTGTATGTATAATGTGTCGTTCGGACGCAAGATAAGATTGTCTCGGGGAGATTAATGTTAAATCACTAATTATATTGAGACACAGGGGCTGTAAGGGCGCGATATCTATTTTGTTCTTGTCTTTTATTCAAATTTATTTGGGTTCAGCTCTATTAGTTCTTTTGTTTTATAAAATTTTTGATTCTTCATCAGCATACTGTTTTGTAAATGAAATCATATATCTATGAATATGTCTATACCGACAAATAACACAGATTGAGCTAGCCCCAAAGTAAGTTCGAGACTTAAGTCATAAGTCATTTATTCGCAACATGTAAGCAAGTAAATATATTGTGCAGATCAACATGTACCCGGTTTGGGTGTAGCAAAAATAAAAAGGAAAACAATATTATTCGTTACTCAATTAATTTATTTTATACCTACTTAATTTATTTTTTCCGTAGACCTGAGATTGAGGTAACACACGCTACAAGCGAATTTATTTACTTATTTACTGAACTTGTCGTTTAAGAATTCATCTATAGAATAATAGGCCTTGTTTTATGGGATACTAACTCAACGATACTATCATCATTATAATATCAGCCGCAGAAAGTCCACTGCTTGACATAGGCTTATATTTTATAAGATACATATACAGATAAACATTCAGGACCTAGGGTCAATCTGAAAAATCATTGTCCATCTTGACTTGACCGGAATACAGAATATAAGATTTTTAAATTACCTCGCTTTTTCACTCTCGATTGTATAAAAACAATTTGATTGGATATAAAAGAAGTACACGCGGCGCTCTGAGTCGAGTGTACTTGTTAACAAAGTTTGTGAGAAAATATAACGTGTTAAGTGAAAATACCGATATTGTAAATTGATATCTCGTGCTATATTTTAACAAATATTTATTTGTTTCGTCACCGACAAAGTTCTTTCTTGTTGTTTCTTTCCTTATCTCGTGCTATATTTTAACAAACATTTATTTGTTTCGTCACCGACAAAGAAGTGTTCTCTCTTGTTGTCTCATTCCTTACCATATATTTTTTAATAATTTATGTTATCAATATTAAGTTAAAGCATAACAGTTCATGTTCAATTGCTAGCATACTAAATAATGAAATAAGAAATAGTAAAAAAAGCTGAACGAGCGACGTGGTCAAAATACGTCAACATGCTTTCTCTCTTATCTTTTGGTACCGCGGAAGACCAGCGGCATGATGTAAAGGCACATCATTGCCCTATGCTGAGTGGTGCCATTTCGGTGTAAAACTAATTTTAGTTATTTAGTAATCCTACTGATGTATACTAATTTGCACAGAATAAATATTTTCTTTCTTTCTTAAAACTAAAGTAAAAAGCATATTTATTTTCCGCATTAATCAAAGCCGAAATAAAGAATAGTTGTAGAATACAAATAGGTTTAACTTGTTATATAGATTAAAGAATTTTAGAGCCTACTCGTATGTCATAGTACTTCAGTGCTCCCTCACTCGTACACTTGATGTGTTTTACACTATATATCACATCCACAGCTTATTGACTAAAAACTTAGGTCTATTCCTCCTCGAAATATAATAATATTATAGAAAGATGAAAAGTCACTTCTAAAGTACTGCACATGCCTAAAAAGCTGCTAAATTTACGGTAGCCTATTTTTATGAAGGCCGGCTGCCCGGCCGCATGCGGTCCGTGCGGTCGTTTCTTTCTTCTGAACTTCAAAGCTAGAATTTTGTATGAGACCCACTTACTGTCAGGCGGCCTTAAAATAAAATATTTAGTACAACTATTTTGCTCAGAGGAGCTCCTCTGATACGCACTCTGGTACGCATAACTAGAGTTTTCGTAAGTTAAGCAACACCGGGCGTGGTCTGCACTTAGATAGGTGACAAGGAGCTCCGGATGTCAAAGTTGTATAAGCATGTCGTCAAGCCATGTCAAATGCCTTTTGGCAGCTTGAAAAATCTGACACTAGTGTTGGCAATCAAACGCACTAAGAACAAAATAAACAAGTATTTTGCCCTATTAATAACACATTGAATTCTTTTATGAGTAAATACTGTTAGTGGAAGCTTTAGTTAAAGAAGAATATTGAAACAAAGAAGTGATTTTCATCTAATTTAATTTGAAACTAGTGTGTAATAGAAGTGTTTATTTTATTTACAGGAAGAGACCAACAGCTACAAGTAATTACAATAAAGACAGAAAATATATCAATAATAGAGCCAATAAAAGGTAGAAACAGTATAGAAGTATAGAATTGAACATTAATATTAATACACGCTACAAGAGAAATTTCATAAAAACATAAATATTTTTAAAAGAAAATTGAGCAATAGTTACATAGTGATACCAAATAATTTAACGTGTTTTCAAGGTATATATTTGTTGGTGGCAAGAACTAATATATATAGGTACAATACTATCGCGCTTTGAACACATGATAAATGTATATAAACAGGACTTAGCACCAAATTTTTTTTTGTTGCGTCTATTTATTCGAATAAGTGTTACATCTTTTGTGGTCGCAGACAGACTGGCTGGAGTGTAGCGGTGTTTTCTTGTTGAAAACAAGCAGACATCTCACAATGCAGACGCAACAAAAAAGTGCGTGCTAAGTCCCGTCTATATATATTATTCACGAACCGATATATATTTTTATAAGACCAAGAACACAATTCAAACTGCGACCGTAGAGTGAGCCATTCCATTTGTAATTTACCGCAACGCTATTGCCTATCGGACCCTCGGCCACCAATATATCCAACGTCGGTTCTTTACGACACGTCTATTTTATGTGCGGTCCGCGCCGAGCGCTAAACTGAAACGCAATCTATATCTTCTTCATCTTATATTTAAAGGCTGGGCTATTGCCGATCTTCTGCTAAGTTCTTAACCTTCTTTTATGCTCTGCTATCTATAAATGTTTCCAAAAATAGGGACACGAAGTCAACTTAACTCAAACTCAAATGTTTATTCAGTAATTAGATCTTTACAGGCTTTTTTACACGTCATTTTCTGCGTGGGAGACGATTCAGATTTGTAAAATATAAAGACTGTACTCGACACTCAATATTTTATTGCAAACCATAAAGTACATAACGTGTTAACAATACAAGTTAAGATCATTTATGGACCCGTCGGGCACAGCAATTTACACCCCTTGTTAATTCGCCGTTATCCCAACGCATAGGTCCGCAACTACAAAAAAAAACTATAACAAAAAAAACCGCGGTAACTTCTGGAAAAAAATATCCATAGAAACGAGAATTCATTGCATTATCTACTCTAGATGCTATCCATTTGAAAAAATTGAAGTCCTTTCTCTGCCTGGCAATAGTGAAAGATTATAAATTATATGCATGTGTATGACGATAGACCTAGCTTTTTTTATAGATATTTACATGAATGTGCTACATGAAATACCCGAAATCTCTTCCGTTTTCCCAACTACCACTGGTTATAAAGAAATTTATTTGACAAGAAAGAAACCACTGTGCGACTAACAACAAATAGAAAACAGTACCTTACTAAATGCAATTAATTTTATCAAATAAATATATCTTTTATTTTATATACAAATGTATACTTATATTTTTATTAAATGGTTGAGCAGTAAACGTGGCCAAACATTGGTCAGATTATACATTTACCAAATTCGACTAAATATAATAAGGCGACTTATATTTTCCCTATCCGTTTCCGCTCACACGTCCGCAATAGTTGCTATCCCTAACTCACCACATTATCCCGTAACGACACACTTTTTGCCCAAAGTCTCGTAACTGGAAAAGGTCCAGGACGTTACGTCATTATGTGCGCGGAAAAAAATACATTAGCTGCGACACACAGACGAGCCCGGATGGATAAGTCGGCCTGAAGGTGTTTCTCGTTCTATTTAAAACTTTTGACTTTTATCGCACTATCTAGTAAATATTGAATATTTTTTCAAAATTGATAACCCCCCAAATTATAAAACCAATTTTGATAATTTTTTTATGGGACTACCTGACAAGTATGCTCTTTAGAACAAAAAAGAATTTTCCAAATCTTTCTAGGCGTCTTCGAATAATCGGTGAACATAGAAAATAAGATTACGACGAACCGATGACCTCTTTGTTTTTGGAAGTCGGTTAAAAATAGAGGTAAGCAAATACTAACTAATGTAAACTCAAGATCTGATTTTAAAACTTTTTTCACCTATCTACATATAATAAAAAATAAGTAGCTATCGCAATAGGGCAAACATCGTCTATCTATAGGGTATTGTAGTCTATGTACGGGCAAGTTGACGATTCCCGGAACGGCAGGTGATTACTTACGTAATTGGTTTATTTATGCGCAAATAAAACCGGTACTTAATGAAATTAGCTGTGGAAGAATAGTATCGTGCAATTACTGCAAAATTTATTATAGTAGAGAAGATAAATCTAATCTAAATATATATAACTCATCACTGACTGACATAGTGATCTATCAACGCACAACCCAAACCACTGGACGGATCGGGCTGAAATTTGGCATGCAGGTAGACATTATGACGTAGGCATCCGCTAAGAAAGGATTTTGATCAATTCTACCCCCAAGGGGATAAAATAGGGGATGAAAGTTTGTATGATACTTTGTCAATTTTAAACCCATCGGGCTGAGACTTTGCATGTATAAAGCTACTATGATGTTGGCGTCCCCTAAGAAAGGATTTTGATAAATTACACCCCTACGCGAGCGAAGCCGCGGGCAAAAGCTAGTACTTTATATTTATTTATTTTTTATTTCCAAGAGCAACCTCTTAAATTACAAGAAGAAGTTAAGTAATACTATTGACTACTTATAACAGTAGTAGACTAAGGACCAGTGGCGTTGGGTGAGAATTTGGTCTGGTACAGCTATAAAACTATGAAACGAATTAAATATCTACATAATTAGGTTCTATAAAGGTTAATAAGCCGTTCAATGTCCGGCTTATTCTATTTTTATTGACTTAGTGAGAGTATATTTCTCTGAGCTTGTTTATACAAAATTTATCATTGCGAGTGTATTTGAATAACCAGCGAAAAATTTCGTATTTTGAATATGTGAACATGAGAAAACCAGTCATGCTGATAGTTTATGGCTTTTGAAAATAGTAATAGACATTTTAATGTGATGTAATAAATAAATATATAGGGACTAATAACACTGATTGAGCCAAAGTAAGTTCGAGACTTGTGTTCTGGGATGCTAACTCAACGATACTATATTTTATAACCAATACATAAATAGATAAACATCCAAGACCTAGGACAATTTGAAAAAGGCCATTTTCCATCTTGCCCTGACCGGGGATCGAACCCGGGACCTCTGGGTGGCGGACTAGCATGGTGACAACTAAGCCACGGACGTCGTCGATATACGTAGGTCATTGTTATTTGTAATCAAACCCCTAAGAGAACTCAATGGGAACCGGCTTCTAGGGAGGCCCCGCAACTGTCAAGAACAGTAGAGGTAAACGAGTAATAGATTCATAGACATTTTTGATTGAAACTAACTTGAGACACAGACATTAATAGAATGAATGAAAATGTGTGTTTCGAGGCGACATAGTGTACGCGCGTTCTCTAGTCACATTCGCCCTGATGAAGACCTCCGGATGAGGTCGAAACACTTCGGCCTGTAAATGACTTGTTACGTGAGTGGCCCGTTTAATTCGTGTTCATAGACTTTCCTAGGTACACCTTCCCTTATACTTCTTTTCTAAAAGCACATCGTCACAATGGTGGTGTGAACACGTATTCTGCACGTATCTCCATCAAATAGATGCATATCTAATAATTGGCCAAGTGCGTGTCGGACAACGCGCAGTGTAGGGTTCCGTAGTTACGAATGCCCACTTTGAGTTCATGCCACTAAAAACGTCTAAAAACTAATTTTCTATTGAATTTGTGTAAAATTTTCATTTTGCGAGTACATTTTATAAGTTGATTGCCTATAGCTTTTTAAATTGTAAACCCTTCTTAGCTTTGATAGTTTTCCTTTAAATTTCGTTATATATACTATAGCTGTTAAATTTTTCACGTATTTATATAAAACCGTTTAGCAGATAGGGGGGGGGGGGGGGGGGCACTTGTATCAAACAAAAATTTTCACTTTAAAACCAAATATCTCAGAAACGGAACACAGATTTCGAAAAACGGTATAAGAAAAAAAAATGCCTTTTCACATTACTTGTATAGGAGCTGCTCTAAAAAAGTATATTTTATTTTACCAAATATTCAAATATTCAAATATATCTTTATTATCATAGGATATTTATAATATCTCTTAATAATCGTCACTTTGTTTGTTGCACAACAATTGTTGACGTCAAAAAGTTACTTAGAACTAAGTTTACTGCCGCCTCCAAAGCGCTAGTGCAGAAGAAGCGGTAACAAACTGCACTGCAGCATTTTCTCCAAGAACGTCAACTCACAATGAAATTAATATTTATAGTTGATATGTGGACAGAGTATACATTGTTTGTTGTCATAATTTAAATCAATTTTTTTAATGTCGAAATTTTGAAATAATGTCAAATCAAGTTGTAAATTCAGTATGTACTTAATGTACCAGATTATGACCATTTCTGAGTATACAAACCTTTAAGAGGGACCCGCGCCAAGCTCAAGCCAGACTTTGTTGTCTTTAAGATAGTCATCGGTCCTATAATAAGCCTTCTCACAGAGTACCTTCTTTACATAAGCTTTAAACTTTTTGTCAGGCATATCAAGGACCGATTGTGGCAGTTTATTATAAAAAAGTATACCGTTCCCCATAAACGTTTTACTAACTGTTTTGAGCCTATAATACGGGGCAACTAAGTCACTTTTATTGCGTAAGTTTCTGACGGTAAAATCGCTTACTTTATTGTATGAGGAAATATTTTTCCTTACATACAGTATGTTTTCAAATATATACTGTGATGGTAAGGTTAGTATACCTATTTCTTTGAAGAATTCTCTGAGTGAGTCTCTAGATCCTAAGCCGTAGATAGCTCGAATTGCCCTTTTTTGTAAAATGAAAATAGTCTGAATATCGGCTGCACTCCCCCATAGCAGTATGCCATATGACATTAAACTATGAAAGTAACTAAAGTACACTAGTCTAGCAGTTGCTACATCTGTCAAATATCTTATTCTCCTAACAGCATAAGCCGCAGAGCTAAGCTTATTTGAAAGTTTTGATATATGAGCGCCCCACTGAAGTTTCGAGTCGATCGTAATTCCTAAGAAGGTAGTACTTTCAACAAGATCGAGTTTTTCGCCATCTATCAGTATGTCGACGCAAGCTTGCCTAACATTGGGAAGAGAAAATCGAATGCATTGGGTCTTTTTCGCATTTAACATGAGGTTATTGGCAGTAAACCAATCAGAAATGGAAGACAAGGTGCTGTTCACCGCGCTAGCATCTGTGCTATGACGGTCAATTTTGAATATTAGCGAGGTGTCATCAGCAAACAGCACTATGCCTGCCTGTTTCTCAACCATGTAAGGCAAGTCATTAACATAAACTAAGAAAAGAAAAGGTCCTAGAATAGAACCTTGTGGTACGCCGATTTTAACATTAGATCCGTGCGATTTTATGCCGTTTAAATCAACAGTCTGAAGCCTATCTGTTAAATAAGATTCTATTAATTTAATTGAATTTTCATCAAAACCATATTGACTAAATTTAAGCAAAAGTGTCGGATGATCTACGCAATCAAATGCTTTAGAGAGATCGCAAAAGGATCCAATCCCATCATTTTTGCTCTCCCATGCGTCATAAATATGAGTGATGAGTGCCACTCCCGCATCGGTGGTTGATTTTCCGCCAGTAAAGCCGAACTGTTGGCTATGGAAAAGGTTGTAGGTCTTGAAGTGAAGTAGCATTTGATTGAGCATTATCTTTTCGAACACCTTACTCAAAACTGGCAAGATAGATATAGGTCTGTAGTTGCCAGGGTCTGTTTTTTCTCCTTTTTTGAATAAGGGGATTAGTTTACTACATTTCATTAGGTTAGGAAATATGCCTTCATCAATACATTCGTTAAATATAAAAGCTAAGTCACCAGCTATGACATTTATAATATGGCTTACTACAGCAACCGACATGCCCCAATGATCTTCCGATTTTTTTAAATTTAACTGTTTAAATGCTTCTACTATATCACTAGGGCCAACATGCTTAAATTTAAATTTAGAATCACAAGGCCTAACATTATTCTTAAGCAACGCTTCAGCACGTTGGGGGTTAGAATCCACATTGGAAGTAAGTTCCAGAGGTATGTTAGTAAAAAAATTATCAAAAATATTAACAATTTCTTCAGGTTTAGTAATAATCTTACCGCTAGCTTTAATTTGACAGATATTTTCTTTTGCTTTATTTCTACCAGATTCTTTATTAATAACATTCCAAGTTTCTTTTATTTTGTTAGGGGCATTATTTATTTTTTTACTAATACGATTGGCCTTGGCTTGTCTACAAACTTTTTTAAATATTTTAGAATAATTTTTAACATATTCTACAAAGGAAGGATTAAAATTAAATTGTTTTTGGGCATATAAGTCATAAAGCTTGTTCCTACTTATGTAGATGCCGGTAGTAGCCCACTCATTAAATTGTGATTTACTATGCTCAGCAACTTTTTTTTGTTTCAATGTTTTAGAATATTCTGAAGAAATACAATTAAAAAGTTTGTTGTAATGGTCGTCCGGATTTTTCCCTGTGTATACGACTGATAACAGTTTGTTATCTAAATTATTTTTAAGTTTTCTTATATTTTTTGAAGTAATTGGCCTACAGAAGGTCTTATCTTTGTTCAAGTGGCTGAACTTGCCTTTGGACTCATTGACATAAGCTACGTATACACCCGAATGATCAGAAGGCAATTTATTAATAACAGATTTGTCAGAATATTGAATATTACTAAAAAAATTGTCTAGACATGTGGCAGATGTAGCAGTGATTCGGGTTGGCTCAAAGAATACGTTTACTAAATCATAACACTTAAAAAGATTTACGAATTGCGTACTTTTTGGATTATCTACTAAGATATCAACATTAAAATCTCCACAAACAATAATATTCTTTTTACTAGTTGAACAGGACTTAAGTACCTGGTCCATTGCTTTTAGAAAACTTTTAAAATCACTATTAGGGGGACTGTATACACAAATAATTATATGATGATCTAGCTCGGCACAGGTCACCTCACAACAGCGCTCAACAGAAAGTCTGACGATATCCTTACGTTCTTTGCTGCGGAAAGAATCTTTAACAAAAATTATGGAACCCCCTCGTTGAGCAGACTTCCTATTAAAGCAGCTTACAATATTATAGTTGTTTAGGCTGAACATCATCTGACTCTCATACAGCCAATGTTCAGTCAAACATAAAATGTCCACATCCATTTCTTCTAAAACTAATTCTACTAATAATTCTTTGCTGGAAAGACCTTCTAAATTTTGATGAATTATTCTTAGCTCATGAGACCTTTCCGTTGTCTTAATGTTCAGTTTAAATCTGCCGTCAAGTCTACAGAATTACCATTACATATTACTGGCAATTCTGTAGGCATCTTATCCCTAGGTTTTTGTTTACAATGTAAACTCGTCCAAAAATTAATATTATTAGCTACTAATGTAGCAATCTTACGTCTAGAATATTTTGAAAGATATATATTATCTTTTGTCAGATTACATTCACTTATGAAATGGTTAGTGTCAAAAAACACTAATTTATCACTATAACGACATGTTATATTATGTATTAAATTATTAAGATAGTGAATGTTTTTGTTATTTGTTGGAGACTGGCAACGTAGATATGGGAATGCACATAATATTATTTTGCCTACTTCTAGTTCAGTTAAATAATCCATACAGCTGATTATTTCTTTCTTTCCTATTTTGTTACTATTGCCTATAAGTAATACAACAGTAGAATTATAATTCAGTTTAGTTGATTTAATTTTGTCTAAAATTTGAGTATAGGTTGCATCCGGGAAGCAGTAGTTAACACAAGCATTATCGAGAATTGTGTTAAGCATGAAACCCATACTGCGACCCATACTGTCAGAAAAAACTACTGTATTACATGGAGGTTCAATAAAGTCAACACAATCAGACACATTATTGCACAAATTACTGTCACAAGGAGAGAGCCACTTTTTCCGCCTAATTAATATACATATCCATGCCAAATCACAGCTTTCTACTACTAATAGTCGCTGAGCAAAACCGAGGACGGACAGACAGACAGACAGACATGGCGAAACTATAAGGGTTCCTTGTCTACTACGGAAACCTAAAAATGTGGAAACCATCTCTTTCCAGTGTCTATGACATGAATTTTTTTCGTTAGAATGTGGTTCCTCTTCATTATATGCAGGTGCACCGTAAAAGCTTTCAGCAACTTTTACAGCACTGCAATATGACGTTAGAACGCCTCCTTCCGTAACTTTATCTAACAATATTTCGCATAAAAATAGGAGACTAGACTACGCAGCCTTCCGTAAGACTACCCGTAAAAATACCTACTTCTCTCTTCACCTCATTTTTAGGGCTCTGTACCTATTACTAAGACTCCACTGTCCATTTGTCCGTCGTCCGTTTCGCCGTCTGTCTGTCTGTCACCAGGCTGTTTCTCGTGAACCGTGATAGCTAGATAGTTGAAATGTTCATAGATGATGTATTTCTGACGCCGCTATAACAACTAGAAACAGAATAAAATTAATATTTAAGGGGGCTCCCATTAGGGATACCAACAAACGATTAGGGATAAATACGTCACAGTATGTAAAAACAATTTTATTTTTGTTATAAATAAAACAATTTCACTGGAAAAAATCAAAGTATAATATATGCAAGCAAAATAAACAAAAAAAAGTAACAAAAAAATAAAAGTCTCCATTATTTAAAAGAAATACAAAAGCTTTGAGCAACTTCAGCACTGCAATATCATGTAACAACCTGCACCGTAACATTATCACTACAATATTTCGCATTAAAGCCTACACAGCACACCGTAACACTACCCGATAAAACCCGGCAACACTACCCGATAAAACCCGGCAACACTACCCGCAATCATTATTTACGCCAAACTACACGTGCAACACACCGCTGTCCCAACATCCCATTACTGCGCACATCATTAAAACTGCAACTACATCAGTCACTATTTTCTTCCCATTAAAGTTCTTTTTCCCGTGGTGGATGACTGGAGGGTTTTGCTGAAGAATGTTCTCCCTGGAAGAGCAATGGCTTCATTAGCTCGCCCCCGCTCGCACATCGGTGTAAGCAATTGCAGCGGTGTCTTGTTCCGCGGACCGCGCGAAT
The DNA here is from genome assembly GCA_943193695.1 of Acrobasis suavella. NCBI lineage: Eukaryota > Metazoa > Arthropoda > Insecta > Lepidoptera > Pyralidae > Acrobasis > Acrobasis suavella. The sequence goes on from OW971940.1 coordinate 571,095, forward strand.
TTAATGGCCCGCCGTGTAAGCGACCTCTATTTTTCCTTTTTCGTAAGGGGAATATTGATTATATTTTTTCAACTGTAGGTTCCACTTCAAACGCTAATTACTGGCCCTATTGACGTCACTTCAAACGCTGAGTACACCCATTGACGTTATTTTAATTTGCGACAAATGATAGAATCGCAAACCACGCTTTCGTAGCTTTAGTAGCTTATCTCGTAGACAGCCTACGCCAGCTCTACGAAATTGCGTAGCAAACTACGTTCTATTTTTATTTACTGGATAATACGAGTATGAAGCAGTGGTGGCCAAGTGATCCCAGTCCAATTTTTAGAGTTGCGTACAAAAATAAAAAACGGTACCCTTATAGGATCACTCGTGTGTCTGTTTGTCCGTCCGTCTGTCACAGCCAATTTTCTCCGAATCTAATGGACCAAATTAGGTGAAATTTGGTAGGATGGCCCAAATGCAGATGTGAAAAGTAAATAAATATTTTTTAAAATAAGGGTATTTTGAGGGACTCACTAGGAAATAAAAAAAAAGTTTTGCCAACCTTACTGTGTCATATGTGAAACGAAAGAGATCGTTATGAGGATCTCAAATATATAATAATAATAAAAAAAAATAACGTTTATTTGTTTAAAGATTGCATACATACTACAACAAATTTTTTGTAAGTGAAACAGAAAATTAAATTTAAAGTACAAAGCAAGCAGTTTGTAATGCAACCATACATTTTTAGAGTAAATGAGTAACACTTAAACTACATACCGACGTCCGTTTTTTTTCCTATTAGAGAAATAACATAAAATAAAGTTTCAGAGTTTGTACAAATTACTACAGTATTTGTGTGAGTAAAGCCGAAAAATTAAAGCATCGAATTAACCAGCTTGAGAACATAACCACTCATTTTTAGATTAAATGGGTATTATTATATTATCACTTAGACTAGATACCTACTATATTTTATAATAATATATTTTATATTATTGTAAAATACATCTTTTTGATTTTGTCCATAAATGAAGACAAATATTGACCATTCCCAACCCTGTCCTCCGAAATTACTGTCCAAAATTTAAAAAAAAAAGTATATTTTTTTGCTTGTAGAACAAGAAAAACTATAAGAATTCTATTAATTGAAAATAAAGTAGTAAACTCAGTATAATATGTTTATTTAAGGGAAAACACCACTAGATAGCGCTAGTAGTAGTTAACCAGCGTCTTACTGTGAGGATTTCAATTGTTATATATTCTATTAATTTCAAAACTTTGGCACTCTCCACGCGAGTTTAACTCACACTTCATATGTTTGATGTCACATCTACGAGTAGCAAGCTATTGGACAGCTGTTAAGCAGGTCATCTGACAACATTTTTTATCATTTGGAATAGCTTGCAACAGCAACATTCTCATCTAAATAACTCTTGACTATTGCCAGTAAAAGTGATTTGATATCTAAGAACATATAATATAGAAAGTTATATATTACTACTTAAATAAAAAAAAGTTTCAACATTGCTCAAACTCCGCCAGTAAGACTTCCAACAAACATTATGTCTGATGATATTTGCATATGATCCATCTGTGTTATGCCTCGTAAGTTATTCAGGGCCGAGCGCTAAGCCCGGGGGCTTTGTCGGGTACAATGGATGTCTCCGCTGTAACTATGTCAGCATAGACAACTTTTGAGAATGCAATATGGAAATGGGTAGTTCTCCTTGGGCTCCTTCATAACCCGAAGCAAGCTTAGCTTTTTTAGAAACGAGGCGAGTTAGAGCTACACTATTCTGATGACTGAAATAGTTGAGTGGAAGAGAACGCTTTAAGCGGCACATCCGCCAATGGAGAATGTTACTAGGTATGCAGAATTGCTTGAAAGTTTGTACGTCTACAGCTTGTAACAAATAGATTATTTTTTGTTTCATTCAAAAATACCTAGTTTTATTGACATTTAAAATTTTCATAAAAATGAAGGTCTGCGTTTAGCGTGTGACGTCATATTCCAACGTCCCGCTCCGCTCGCGCCTCGATCGCACGTCGCGGCGCGCCAGGAGAATGTGACGTCACCGCATCAAACGCCGGCCCGGTGGAATCTCGCGAGCGCATTTGTTTTTAAATTCCATATCTCTTAAACTAAACAAGATATCAAAATCATTTTTCATAGATATTTTTTATTTTCATCAGAGAATACGATGAGCTCCCCATTCCAGTTATTCATTTCAATTAAATGCCTACAAGAAAACAAAACAAATTACTAAGAATGAGGTAGCCATGTCGGGATTGTTTTATTAACCATCTGAATGATTTTACTCATTCTGCAGGGCAGGTGTAGCTCCACAACTAGCGCGGTGACTCCCAAACAAGATTACAGCCGACTTACGCAAACTTCCCACCGCCCCATTCCCGAATCCCCCGGGATCCCACATAATCCCTTTTCTTTCCTCCCTTTCAAATTAAAAGGAAACCAAATCAGTTTCTCAATCTTAACTCGTCAGTCACAAGTTGGATTTCGCTTTGGCAGGTTTTTTATATGAAATATTCTTTGATTTCTTCGCTGTTTGAGAGTGAGCATTAAGTAATTATGTTTCTGTATTTCTCGGCAGCAAAAACAAATGTAAATAATATTAGGAAAAGAGCGGCTTCAATCTTCAAGTCGGAATTAAGTTAGCAAAGACCGCCGGCAGCCGCCGCCCGTTTGTGAGTTGAATAACTCGACTTTGAAGTTGCGACTTGTATTAATTTTAAATAAAAAACTAAAGTGGTAGAGTGAAACGCACTAAGAAATATAAATAAAACTTGCGATGGTAATTGCGGCCGGAGTAAGGCCTTTTCTTTCAAGTATTTTCAAAGTATTTGCCCTTTTAAAAGCCTCTGAAGGAAAAATATTATATTTACTACAAACATTCTAAACTGAGCATATGCCAGTTCTAGTAGAAAATGGGTTAGATAATCTATGATACTTGTACTCTGGTTGTACTTTTGAGTTGTGTATTTCGTTCATTTGAATGTTTGGTCATCAAAGTATCATTTTAAACTTTTTAGCCACGTGCGTTTAACGTAATTTTGTTGTTTACATATGAAGTAAGTACCTATTGATGGTATAGAAAATGTTTCAAACATCTTTATTTATTTATTCAGTTCCCTTTAATCCTACGAACCCACATAAAATATTAAAATTTTCAAGTCGTTTTTAACTGCAATACCCGTTCCCGCCCTACAATTCCTCCTTTGTGCTCGCCAAATCTTATTAACAATAAAAAGTCAATCCCGTGAAGTTTGATCAACATTGTATCTAGGGATTGCGACCGAGTCAAGCACTATTGTAGAGACGTGCGTGGTGGGACGAGAGTGGGGCGTAGGGTTGAAGGGAATGAGGTCACAGAAGAGATACAAACAGGTACTAAGTACGGAGCGTTAGGAAGTACGAAGAAGGTCAAGATAAATTGCCACATGCTGACAAACTGTCTAGATGAGATTATGATCAATGTTGCATTCTTCGTCGTACAGTACATACATCGCACAGTGGTGTCGCTGTGCAAAAAGTTGGTCTTACAACTTAGCATTTAATATTGTCGCTGTATTATTAAAATGTACCTTTTTTGTTATATACAATGTCCTTTTTAATTAAGTACAAATATTTTAAGGGGTGATTTAGTCCATCATTTTGAACAACTTTTCCCAATAAATGTTTATCGGAATATGCAATTTTTTTTGCAATTTTCATACTAACTACATCACGTGACTACTTCGATTTGTATGAGAACCTAAAATTTTTTTTTCGTATTTCTGTATACATTTATTGGGAAAAGTTGTTGAAAATGATGGACTGAATCACCCCTTAAAATATTTGTACTTAATTCAAAAGGACATTGTATAGGTAATTAAATTTGGTTGCTGCTCAGGCCTATATTGTGTTACTTAAAACTAATGCTTCTAGTCCTACTTAAAATACTACATATATTATAATGTACAAAAAACTCTGTACAAATGAGTCAAAAAAAAAATTGGTGGGAAAAACGAACACAGCCAAACTGATCCAACTCGTCCCAACTGTAACTCACGTGACCATATTTGACATCGTATGATAAGCTTTAGGATTGTTAACCATTCAAAAATTTAAGAATTAACAGTTCATTCAAAAACTAACCCTCATATTCATAAAAAACAAGCGTTTGCTAAACCTATTTTAGTAAAAAACATGTTTTGTCTCTTTCCCTCTTTTGAATATTTGACGGTGAAAGAATGAGACAAAACATATTTTAACTAAAAAAAAAGTCAAAGTCAAAAATCGTTTATTTATCTTTGGATATTTATATCACTTGATAATTGTCATTTCTTAAAATAGGTTTAGCAAACTTTTGTATTTTTTTTATGAATAAGCAAAAAAATAATAATATTATGATATTATTCTCTTGGTCTCTATACACAGTTCTAATCCGTGTCGCGTCTGGCACGCCGCGGTCGGCAGCGATACGGCACGAAACGGCAAGGGCTCTCGTCGACCTTTGTTTGAGAGCCGAACTTGGAGCTCGATGGGACATGTGGAGTACCATTGATTTGGTGCTTTGCTCGACTCGATGTTTTAATTAATTGCGGACGATGGATATTGTTTATTGGATTTGTAGGATCTCGTATTGCAGTATTAACAATTACCATTGAAGGATCTATCCGATCATGGTAAGTAGTCTCGTATTTTCATCTTATCGCGTTCATGGTTGCATTTTTAGCTTCTGCGCCAACTTATTTTTCCATGAAGATATAAATGTTCTCGGCCGCTCTGTTTTCAACGCGAACATAGTTTAAAAAGCTTGGTGTTTCATCCAGGGTAATGAAGTTTAGTGTTATAAATGCTCATACTCTTGCAAAGTATGTAAAATGTTAAAGTGGACACTCATAGCGGCTGTAGAGATATTTGTTTGCGAACTGTGGTCTTTAGGCGCCGTCCCGCTTTCAATTCAAGATTCAAGATTCAAAGATTCGAATGTTTATTCAGTAATTAGACCTTTAGGCACTTTTACACGTCAATAAGTATAATTTATGTTACGTGTAAAGTATTTAAAATTTAATTTATTTTTAAAGAAAAGCTACCGATACCAGCGCTTCGTAACGACCACTGCTGAGAAGAAACGCCGAAAGAAACTCATTTTCACAGTATTGGTCGCCTACTCGCCAGAAGGGCTTTGTCATATTATTATAATTGTCTTTTAATTAATAAATACTTATAATATAATACAATGTTGACACATTATAACAAGTAATGCTTGCGAACCAGTAAACAAACATAAATTGCGTAATACAAAATATTAAGTAGTCAAAAAAGCGAAGCCGAGCTGACCAGTCCCTCCCGGCAGCACCCGTTCACGAGTTGATCGGCTATGAAAACCAGTGGCCTCGTATACATCTGTCGCCAGAAGCTCCCTTGAAGCAATCAAAACACATGCACCAACCTTTGATTGTATAGTAAGGGTTAGGGTTAGGAATAAAGAAGTGATAAAATAAAGACGGGCTCTAAAGAACTAGTATCCAGAGCCGTTAAATACTATAAAAAAAAACTTTAACGACATCCTCAGGATTAGAATTGCCTTCTTGACCTGTTAGCTTAAAATAGGACCACTCCATTTTTGGGCATACTACGAGTACCTGTCAATTCAGTACCCATAAATGAATATCGACTACACAGAACATAACATATTTCACTAGACGGCATTAGTAATTTAGTAATACTTACGAAGCAGGTGACCCTCGCGGTGTGGAGCACAAAGGCTCAAAGGGCGGCCTCACGCTGGGCTGTCGTGCCCTTTGTGATGCCGCGGAAATAGGGTTGGTTTAGGTACCTGTCAAGAACATATTTTTATGTTTTCTTCTCAGCTGTGGTAGCAATGTGTATCTACTAGCTTAATAAGTCTACGTGCGGGTAATATTAATTAACCATCATCTTTTGTAGGAACTGATATTAGAATTATTGCATGCTTCGGGATTAATTTCATTTTATCTCTACGACCCTTTCCATCATCATCATCATCCGTGCGTATTCCCGGTTGCATCCTCAGCAGTAACGCTTCAGAGCCCGGGGTCCGCTACCTAACCAAGGAGATTTGACGAGGTTACTGGTTTTTACACAGAGCGACTGCCGTCTGACCTCCACAACCCAAAGGGCAAACAAGGAACCAATCCTTGAATAGTTTGATGATCAAATGCTAGGTGGCGTTCGGGACCCACAGTTTTGCGTGCCTTCCGAAACACGGAATCACCTTTCTTTTCGGATAATCAAGTGATTCAAGCCTGCAATATCCTATCCAGACTGGAAACAACTTTTCACAAAGTATGCTTCCCAATGGGAATCGAACCCATGACCTCCAGGTCACAAGGCGAACGCCTTGACCACTGGACCACGGAGGCAGTCGACCCTTTCCATATCCGCACTTAAGTATCTATGATATCTGGGGAAACTTTTGTCGTTTATAAAAACATTTTGTCTGATCATAATAGTCAAAGGAAAACAATTGAATTACATACATTTTTTTAAAAACCCAATTGTAAAGAAAAAGCTTACATTTTTGATCCTTAATTCTATGGCAAGGACTTTTAACTTATCTTATTCAATGTAATTCATTAAGAATCTCCTTACCCTAGACTTTTCCAAACAAACGTAGTCTACGTTTTATTTTAAAACGACATATCAGATTTCGCAAAACAGGAATTGCAATTATCTAGGGTTGTAATGATTTCCTACACTAAAATTATGAACTGGAAAGAAAATATAAGGGTGTAGAAGTTTTCCATGCTGATGGTCAAATATGATATAATACACTATATTCTCTTTTAAGTTCATAATTTTACTGTCGAAACCAATTACAATCCTAGATAATTGCAATTTCTTTAAAATTACTCAATTTTGCCCATATCCAACATGTCGTTTTAAGATAAAACGTAGACTACGTTTGTATGGGAAAGTCTGATTTTGTACAGGGTAAGGGGACTCTTAAGTACGATTTACTTGATTCATGGTCCTATGTCCCCTATCTGCGGCAGCAGGTGTCCACAAAGACTCTCCATCTCGATCAGTGTTGAACTACGCGCTTAACTTCACTCAAGGTCTTGCCAATTTTTTTTTATTTCCTCAAGCACGGTACGTCGCCTGGCCTATTTAGGGCGGCCGTGTCTGTTTGAGGATTCCACTCAATGGGCTTTTTAATTTCTTCAGGGCCTCTTCGGAGAGTGTTGCCAATCCAATTTGTTAACTTTAGATACTATAACTACGGATCAAAACTATTGTGTAGCATTTTAATTTTAATTTTAAAACTAATATAAAATAATTAGGTATAAGTAACTTTGTAACAAATGGATCTTGTTATCCGACAATAAAGAAAATTTGAATTAACCTGATCAAATTAAAAATAACATTTTTACTCGAGAAAAGTTCTAAACATGAAGGTCAAAGGGAACGAAAATATAGGGAGGCCAATGAAAAAGTAGACGCAGTGTGTGAATCAGGATATGACTAGTAAGGATATAACAGTTAAGATTACTAAGGATCTAGTAAAATGGAAGCGAATCACATGCTGTGTCAACCCTGCCTAGAGTAAATATATATAGATATATAAATATATATAGCGACAATCGAATCGATCGAATCAACGATATCTATCTATCTATCTATCTATCTATAAAAAGGACATTTTCCAACTTGCCCTGACCGGGGATCAAACCCGGGAGCTCTGGGTGGCGGACTAGCATGGTGAGTACTACGCCACGGAGGTCGTCGAATGAACGAAGTGGGATAAAAAAAGGAAAAAGTAGTAAATTGAAGGGTAAAAATTTTTCAAAAATAAAAACCGATTTCAACCCCAAACTATCATTCCGATGTGTATATGTGATGTAAATGTTCACTGATATTTGCAAAATAAAAACAGGAGTTCTTTAGTGCAAATTTATTACTCAAAAAACGCCAACAAAAACAAAAGATGAACGAATCCGTCATTGTAGTTTTTTATGTTCACAAAGAGTTTGTATACCTTGTCCTTACGCTAGAGGTTTTATACTAGAGCGCTTGCTGATACATATCAATATGTCACCTGACAAGTATATGTCATTTCAAACAAAAAAGTATTTTCTAAATCGGTCCGGGCTTCTTCGAATAATCGGTGAACATATATGTAAAAAAAGATCGCGACGATATGATAATCTCCTCCGTTTTGGAAGTCGGTTAAACATGAAAGCGCTTATATGCTATGTTGACCCTGCCTAGATGGTATAAGGAAAGAAAGGAGAAGGATATAAAATGGTAAAAATACAGTAACCTTATGTTAGCATTTCCATAAATCAGCCGTGATTCTATTAATACTGGCAACCCAAATTGTAATAAAATGGCAACACCGGCCACGCTGCCGTCAACTGTCAAGTTTGGCATTAGGACGATTGCCGCGTTTTTATCAGGAATTCAAAACTCGAGATGTTTGTGTTAATGTGTTGAAATGTATTTATGATACCAATGCAGAATATATAAGATTTATACGAGCTCCCAGGTTTTATTTAAAAGTACCCGAATGAGGAAGTGTGTGATACCCAGACGATCCGGAGATCGTAACACTTAGGTAACTTCTATAATACTCAATCAATACTCAATCATTTATTGCTTGCTTAATGTACATACAGGTCTTTGGTTTTTAAATATAGGATCAATTAAGGGCCCTGAAGGGCGCTGCAATGAGAGAAGGGCAATTTTAAAAAAAAAGGAATGATTAAATTAATGTATTACATGCATAGGTAATATTTTTTTTTAGTTTCCATATATTATATCTATTTGGTAGTTTCCTGCTTTTATCTAAATATATATAACTCAAAGGTGACTGACTGACTGACATAGTGATCTATCAACGATCAGCCCAAACCACTGGTAGGATCGGGCTGAAATTTAGCATTACATATAAGATTCATTACAGCTTTGTTGAACCTAAGTAACGTATCTGGCATCGGTAAACGAATATAAGCAACGCAACCCCAACACAAGTACGCGGTTCCAGAGTAATTGTCGGGGAAACTGTATCTATTGTTTAGCGAGCTTTGTAAGCTGCGGCGAGCTTTTGTTCGTAAGCTCGCTTGTTTTGTTTCAAGCGGGGTCGGCGGGAGGGACGTGTCGATTGGCGTAGCTTTGTAGGGTTGTGTCACAGAATAAGTACTAGTACTCACGTAAAGAAGTCTTACTCATAAAATAATTTCAAAGTAATATCTACTTAATGTGGTTAGCGCTTGGTTTAATTTAGCTCGCGTCAGAACATGAGGAGTTCTGACGCGAGCTAAATTAAACCAAGCGCTTTCTTCGTTGAGATACCTAGACTTCCATTGCAAGCCAATTTCATTCTTATTACTCTGGACAAACGATTCATGTAACTGAATTTTCCCCTTCGAAGTGGCCACCGCGCGCATAGTAATAATGTAGGTATATTTTCGATACCTAAAAGGGATTGACACAGACCTGGTTGTGTTATGATAAAATGTTTTTTTTTCCTTATACAAGAGTTTCAAGCATAGGATAAGTTGTTCATATTGACGGTCTGAGTTGCTCCTATAAGGATCGGACAGGGTTTTTGTTACAGATTGTATAAAGTCTAACAAAATACGTGTATACTGAAACTCCTTAAAGGGTAAATTCTGTTCATGATGTGAACAACTTTCGCCAAGGAAATATTGAAATATGAAAGAAAAAAAATGTTTTGCTTACAAGTGAAACTCCGATCGATCGATCAATTTGTAGCGGATGCCAAAAAGATTAAAGATTAAAATGTTTATTTAGTAATTAGACCTTTACAGGCACTTTAACACGTCAATAAGTATAATTTACGTTACGTGTTAAGTATATTAAAATATAATTTATTTTTAAAGAAAAGCTACCGATACCAGCGCTTCGTAACGACCATTGGACCAAAAACTATATTAATAGTACAGTAAAATAACGTTGTGCTGCTAAGTTCATAAACTCCATAAAGTAATTAATGTTGTCCCCAACCTGATTACCCTACCTGCTGCGATCGTCAGTTAATTATAACTGAAAGTAGCGACACGCCTCGCGGGCCGGGATTCGAACCAGTCGGGTAATCCCAGGCTTACGACGCGGTCTGACTAGGGTGCGAACCGGGGTGCCAACCCTTGTTGGCGAATGTGATATGTTTGGAAAGAATGTAGGGCACTATGTATTGTGTGACACAAAAAATATTTGACTAATTAATAATTCGGTACAATTAATAAAATTAAACTTTAAGAATAGAGTCACTTTTAATTGATCGTATCCATTTTCAACATGATTTTAAATTTAAGAATGCAAACAAAACAAAAAAAAAACTTTGTACAAGCTTTTATTGTGAGGCCGAATTACTCATAAAGACAAATGAAATAAGCCAAAAACCGATGGAGCTACGGCATTTTATTACTGAGTTCCATCGACCACCTTCCGTCTCTGATCAGACCCTAGATATCGTCTACCATAAATTGCTTGCCAAGACAAATGAAACGAGTTCTACGCAATGAGGTTACGTTGTTTTATAACGAGTTCTGTTAAATATTTCCCGGCTCTGATATCTGATCATGATAAAAGGCGATACGGCTAGCAACCCATCACTATTTTGATTTATTTTTCCTACATCTCGTCCACCATTATGCTAGAAATGGCCTTGGAGTCTTGTGGCCCTGATGGTCTGTCTGCTTAGAGCCGCAAGACCCAAAATGCGCTGTCTGCTCCATTAGGGATAAAGACGTGATATTGTGTATGTCGATGTGTCCCACTGCTGGGCAAAGGCCTCCTTCTCTATTTTCAAACAACAAAATATAAATAAAAACTGTACTATTTGTTACTACTTTCCCCTTGCATCATTACTTGCTATCAAAATGAGTCTATCAACTGTAACAGGAGCTAAAAATAGTAATTCGCTGCTAAAAACAGGTGACTCACTGGAACAGACAAAACCACTCGTGAATATAAAATGCTATAAAAAATTCAAAGCCTGCTTTTCCAGCCATTTTCAGTTCTATCTTGTAAACCATAAGGTGTTTAAGTAAAAGTAATTTTGGATCTTGTATGCCAGGTAATAGGATCGTCGGCATTGTATGCACGGGTCACTCGCCCCGGTCCCAGGGGAGGCGTCGGCGGGGGTGCGGAAGGGGTGCGGGGGGCACACCCTAGTGAAATTAACTAGCCCCTCGCACCTGGCCTTTAAAGACGTCGCCGTACACCCGTACGACGAGTTAGGCAAATATGTGAAATTGAATCACTGTTTGGCAACTTTAGAGTAACTATTTGATAAGGAATGTGGAAGGTCCCTGTTAAACATTGTATCTGCCTATTTACAATTTAAAAGTTTATACTTTTTGAATTGCAAATAATATTATCCAATTAAAAAAAAAACGTCGAAAGCACAGATATATAAAGGGAAGGACATAAAAGTTTCGCTTTATATATCTGTGGTCGAAAAGCGCAAACCTTCGATCATTATTAGCATTAATTTTTAAATTTTAATAAAAGCACCATCACCAATCGATTACTCTTTTAATTTATTAATTTGTTTAAAAATAAACTTTACACATGGTTGACTGAGAAAGCATTTTATAGTATAAATGATTTTTTAGAATAATTTAAGATTAAAATGACATGTTTAATAAAATCTAATTAATTATCTTATCTTAATTTTATATAATGCAATTTATTTATTTATGTTTCATATTGACTTGAATATGAAATAATGTATAAAATAACATATTTAGGTATTAATACAAATTTTGCATGCTTGAAACAGCTAAGTGTAACCACGCTTAAGCGAAATAAATCATTTCATTTCATTTAACTATCTTTACACCCGTCTCGCCCCAGCCCACCTTGCGGGTGTACTCGGCGGGGTTTCCGTGAATTGCAATTTCATTTCGTTTTAATGCGACTGTTTACCTTCAATACATCCACAAGGGGAGGGGAAGGAAGAGGAGGGGGCCCCAATTTATACATTTCATAATTTAATCACGCACGCCTGCTTTTTATTTGTTAATCAGATTAATGCGCAGGAAAAGTGGTGGCGTGAAAAATATCGTTAACTTAGTAGAAAAAAAATTAACTCACTCTCAGTAAGATTTATATATTACCTGTGTGTTAAGATATAGATACCCTGGTTTCAAAACGGTGTTGACAGAGCCAATCAGTTTTAAAGGCGTCGTTAGCAAAATGGTGGAGCTAATGATATAATAGTGACAGACAGACAGACAGCTAACCTTCGTTTATTAAGAGTAGCCTTCCCGTCTTACTTTTCATACAAACGCTCGTACGTGATTATGGCGTTGTTACTGATATTTCTTGAAAACTTTTGAACTAACAGGTATCTTATGCACTATTTCTAAGTTTCTATTGTAATAAAAAATGAAAATTTTTATAAAAACAAATTCGGTATAACCCTACAAAAATCTGCATTTTTTTTCAGCCTTCTGTTTTTTTTTGCACATGTTTTAGCTAAACTTCGACCATTCATAAAGTACTCATAAATTGAAATTGTAAAGAAAATATTTCGATACAAACCTCGCATATGTTATGAAAATTTTAAATAAAAAAACATATATTTCACACATTTGTAAGTCTTACTGGTATTACCTGGAACAAGTTTTATGAAATTTCCGCCCTATGAATAGTAAATATTCGTTCAATGGATAGTTAATTATAATACTTATTTCATTTAATAGAATGCAAACCGTGCCCTTAGGCGCTATCTCTCTCTTTTTGGTTTGCCTCTTTTTTTAGCACTGCTCCGGATGAAACAACAAGCTTTTCAAACCATGCTCGCGTTGACGACAGGGCGGCCGGGAAGGGCCGCCTTAAGAAAACATCGCAAGTTTCCTCTACAGTTGTCATGCCCCCAGCAAGAGGCATTGTGAATCGAAAATAAATGCCTAAAACCAAAAAGGGATGTGAATACTTAAGTTATGTGCAACATGAGCAGGTTTTTTGTCGGAAATGTCTTACGCTCGCGAAATTCGTACTGTTTGTAGGATAAATCCGACGTTCGCGGAGAAAGGTTAACCTTTGATTTACTTTAAACATTGAAGCAATATCTAATTAAATCTACATTGCACACCAAACATACCTAGTTCACGTTAGTTTACTCAGCCAAATACTGCGAGGTGCCCGGAGCGCGAACTTTAGGGTCCCTAATCAAATTACGTGCGTCCATTTTTGCGAGGGGAGGTTTTTTATTACGTTATGCTTTTGTGGCTGGTTGTAGCTATGAAATAAAGATACAGCTATGTTATTGTAATATTTTTAACCGACTTTCAACAGAGAGGAGGTTATGAATTCGCCGTGATCTTTTTTTATGTATGTTTACCGATTATTCGAAGTCGCCGATTTGGAAAATTCTTAGGGGTATACTTGTCAGGTGGTTCCATAGAATTGTTATCAAAATCGGTTGTGTAGTTTGGGGTGAAGTCGGTTTTGTTTTAAAAACTACTCGTAAATTATAGAAATAAGTGCAAGTAGCTATCAACTAAGCAGCGTAATGATTGACTCGTTAGTTTATTTATTTTATTTGGGAAACAAACAGTTACATAAATTATCAGTAACACTAAACTTAAGTAATGCAAAAACCAATCAAGTTTCCTCTGATAACTTATACAGAAATACCGAACAGACGGTGGACAAACTAAAAGGGAAAAAAATAAGAAGTGGGTAGTCTAAACCTTAAAAAAATTACCGAAAATTACATATTAATTTATCTATATGTCAAGTATCAGCACTCAGCGACTTAATTCCCCTTTTATATAAACCAATAGACGACATAAATATATCAAGCTCATTAAACAGTGAATTATAATTGTCACAAGCACGATAAATTAATGTCTTTTTGTGTAATTTGTTTTAAGTGTGTATGGACGATGGCATCTCAAACCTTTATTACTTAAGCAGTATCTAAAGAATTATTAAAAAGCTTATAAAGAATAATTGGCCAAGTGCGTGTCGGGCCACGCGCAGTAGGGTTCCTTAGTTACGAACGCCAACTTCGTGTTCATGCCACTAAAAACGTCTAAAAACTATTTTTCTATTGAATTTGTATGAAATTTTCCTTTTCTGAGTACATTTTATAAGTTAATCGCCTATAACTTTTTGATTTTTAAACCCTACTTAGTACTGATAGTTTTCCTTTAAATTTGGTTATAAATTCTATACCTGTGAATTTTTTCACGTGTACATTTATAATCGTTTAGCAGATCGAGGGGGGGGGGGAGACACTTGACTCCAACAAATTTTTTCACTTTAAAAGCAAACATTTCATAAACGGATCCCAAAATCAAAAAACGGTGTTCTCAAACTCAAAATATTTTTAAAAGACCGCGGACCGACAGACATGGCGAAACTATAAGGGTTCCTTGTTTACTACGGAACCCTAAAAATTGGTTCTCCTTCCATGCGGCGAACAGACAGTGAAGGCAGTGCATATAATTTATTCTGATGAGACAATGATTTTCGTAGAATTGCTAATATTTCATGAACTTTCTTTGTATCTTATCTAACTTGTTTATAATTTTTTTATATTGTGGATACCAAATTGTTAATGAACTAGTTAGCGGACTTTTAGAATACTTATTTTTCTTTTGTTTTGTTTCAGTAGTCATAGTGTTTTCTTTTCCCTGTATAAGTTAAGTATACATACATACCTGTGTGTGTCTTTTTGGTATTAATAAAATGATTATCTATCTATCTATCCATCTTCTTTGGCAGTTCTGGGTTCGAGACCCAACCACGGCAGGTTAGAGTGGCCTGAAGTGTCTGTGTGTCTGTCTGTGGCATTGAAGCGCCTTAAAGGAATGTAGCAATTTTAATGTTTTTTTTTTGGTTTTAAAGTGGTCTTGATTGACCGAGATGGTTTTTGGCCGTGTTTGATGAAACACTTCAACGGTTTAAAAGTTATCGGGGGTGAAAGCTTTAAAGGCGTTATTTTTTTATTTCCTGGCACATAAACATGCTCAAATAGGGGTGTGGACTGGGTAAAACAGCATCATCATCATTTCAGTCGCATAAAGTCCACTGCAGGACATATGCCTCTCCCAAGGACTTCCAAAACGACCGATCTAGCGGCCTTCATCCAGCGCTTTACAGCGACCTTAGTCAGGTGATCAGACCACCTTGTGGGTGGGTGTACGTGGTCGCCATTCGAGAACCTTTTTGCCCCATCGGCCATCGTTTCGTCGCGCTATGTGTCCCGCCCATTTCCACTTCAACGAACTAATCCGCTGGGCAATGTTAGTGACTTTTGTTCTCTTACGAATTTCCTCATTTCTGATTCGACCACGTAGGAAAACACCGAGAATAGCCCTCTCCATAGCGCGTCGAGTGACCTTGAGCCTTCTTATGAGACCCTTAGTAAGGGACCACGTTTCATAGCCATAAGTCATCGTCCGTCAACTAGATTATCAAAAAATAAAGGAATCATATTTATTCGTTTAATAAAGTAGTAAAAATTTACAAAGATACAGCGCTTTGAAGTTTCGGATTGGGGGTGATTTACGTCACCTTTGATTAAAAATCGTAGCTGATCGTGATGTCACGTAAAATTTTAATGCGCTGTATCTTCTTTTTCGCCAATTAGAGAAAAGGAAATCTAATGAGCCAAAAAGTTTTATGGCTCCACAGCCTTACGAGTTTTGTTTTGAGTCTGGGGTTACGTCGCCTTACTAGCCTATAATACTATTTAATTCAGAGGTAGAACATTCTGTGTCATTTGCCTTTATACAGGATGTTTATAAAATTACTGGCATCCTTTCTACTGGTGAAAGTACTCATGAATCTGAGCAACATTTTGTAAGGGACCAATTCAATCCAACCAAAAAAAAAAAAATCAGCTGCTCCATACTTTTTTACAATACTTAGAATCCCAAAATGTATGGAACAGCTGATTTTTTTTCGGTTGGATTGAGTCGGTCCCATACAAAAAGTTGTTCATATTCATGAGTACTTTCACCAGTAGAAAGGATGCCAATGATTTTAAAAACACCCTGTATGTTTATGATGTAACTAAATGTTTGTTTGCTTGTTTGTTTCTTTGTTTGTAATTACTATATTGTGAAAAAAATATACATTACAAAGACAACACACGAAAGAGCAAATATACAAAGGCGATCTCCTGCCTGCAATAGATTAAGAGAATCTTTACTCAATTAAATATTAAATTTATTTTTCAAGAATATTTTTTTAATATTATTAGCCTTTTTCCAAGGTTTTTTAGGTAAAATTAGTTATCTTCGTGGTTAAGTCACAACTTAAAGTTACTTTAGCTATAACTAGTTTTTGGGACTCATGCCAGCATAAATTATATTGCAGCGAGGACAGGCCAAGGCTCAGCTCAAGTGTCACCTTTATACATTGCTATAAATAGTGGTAAAGTGGACTTCATTTATAGAAGCTAGACTGAAACTAGGGCACCTGTGACACGTGACTTGGTCTACTCATTATTCCTTGATACTTCCTGAACTATTTAAATACACTTATCATAAAAACACCGAGTAATTTTTCATGTCCACCCCAAACCAATAACCGCCGTCTGGCTTGAGCTTGGCGCGGGTCCCTTTTAAAGGTTTATATTTGTACACTCACAAATGACATAATTTGAGTACAATCAGTACATGAATTTTATACAAATTGACATTAATTTCAAATTTGACATTTTTAATTAATAATTATGACATAGCAATGTATTCTCAGTCCACACATCTAATTTTAATATCAGTATAATTGTAAGGTTGACGTTTTTAGAGAAAATGCTGCAGTACAGTTTGTTACCGCTTCTTCTGTACTAGCGCTTTGGAGGCGGCAGTAAACTTAGTTGTAAGTAAATGATCTGACGTCAACAACTAACTATTAAGAAATCGAAAGAAAAAAGAAATGACAATTATCAAGTGATATAAATATCCAAAGATAAATAAATGATTTTTGACTTTTTTTTTGACTTTTGTTTTCCAAAGAAAGTAACAAAGTGTAATCTATTGCAGCATGACGAGCTGAAGTTCCCACTTACGACCCCCTCCTCACAACGAACACCATCGCCAGCACAATGGCCGACGGCGTAGTGATTAGAACCCCTGTATAATGCGACAAAGCACGTCTTTGTGTTCAGTACTTAGTTTGGGAGTTACAATTTACTGAGGCTTTGTGTGAAAGCACGTGGGCTGTATTTCATCCACCCAGCCGACACTGAAGAAATTTGTTCACGCTTTTTATGGTTACATACCCAAAGGATAAAAACGGGACTCTTTTACTAAAACTCCACTGTACGTCGGTCCGTCTGTCTGACTGTCACCACGCTGTATCTCATGAACCGTGATAGCTAGACAGTTGAAACTTTCACAGATTATTATGTATTTCTGTTTCCGCTATAACAACAATTACTAAAAACAAAATAAAATAAATATTTAAATTGATCTCCCATAAAACAAACATGATTTTTTATAGATAATGGTACGGAACTCTTTGTTTACTTTACTTTTTCTTCACAGTTACTTCATAGAAGTAAACAAACGAGTCTAGAATCATTTAATAATAAAAAACAAAACTTTTGTTTGGATAGAGGATTTAAGACTAAAATTCACGCAGACAGAGCGCTATACGCTATGATGAGAGTTATTAAATGGTTTTTGATTTTTTATAGTGCAAGCAATATGTTCTCGTCTTGGCATTACATGAAAATTTGTATGAAGGGATTTTATATCTCTCCATATTATTACCTATTTGTGGGGGCACTGAGATTACTTTCGCGGGGTTAAGCTTCGGTTCAGTGCGTTAGTACTTATATTTATTCTGTGACATAGATATTAATAACTTTTATTTCTTATAAAAAAGTGACATAGGTCACCGCAGCTGTAGCGTGCTGTAGCTACGGTTACGTAACGCACGTATCGACCAGCGTCGCGTGCCGCCAGCGCCCGCCCATTCACGGGGCAGGCACGTCAGGTTACTTCAAACTGCTGTAAGAACTACCACCGTACTTGTTTTCTTTCCAACTCTTTCGCCATTACGGAAGTAAATCTCTGGAACGCCTTTCCCGAATCTATTCGAACTGCTCTCAGTCGCGCTAGTTTTAAGGTACGGGTGTTAAGGCACTTCTTGGCCGATCTATAAGAGTCGATTTAAAAATTGCTGCATGTATGTAAGAGTATGTATGTATATAAGAAATATACTATGTTTTTTTATGTACGATCAGGAACCGAGATACCTGACCAGGCCCTCTACTTATATCTTGAATTTTATCTTAAACTAAAAATAATATAAACAGGAAAATGTATATTCAGAACGACTTAATTAAAAACTATCTCTCTCCGAATATAAATTTTCATGTTAATATTATTTTTAGTTCAAGAGAAAATTCACAATATAAGAAGAGGGCCTGGTTGGGTATCTCGGTTCCTGATCGTACATAAAAAAACATAGTATATTTCTTATATACATACATACTCTTACATACATGGGTACGGGTATCTTGTTACCTGACTGTACTATAATATACTTTTATCTTGCTACCCACATTTAGACTACCTGTACAACCCAAAGGTTGATAAACAACGCTTTTAGCGTTAAGTTCGCTAATTATTCTGCACAATTTGTATTTTGCTGAACAAAAATCATTAAAAAACAACCTTATATTAAGTGTGTGTTGCTCCTTTCAATATAACATTGTTCTTCTTCTGCTTTAACGTTTCTCATTTGATTCTGCACCAGACTTTCAAGTAATTTATAAAAAAGAGTTTTATCATCTAGCCTGTATTGGTGTCCCACAGCTGGGCAAAGGCCTCCTCTTTTTCCTACCACTCGTTCCTGTGCAGATCTGCAGTTTTCCAATATTATAAATGACAAAAAGCCATAAAAGAAAAAAGAATATTTCCAATAAAATGTCATATTTATTATGATTTCTTATGCATAAATAAGATTTTTTAATTCATCTGACAACAATTTTAAAAACTATATATAACTATTAAATTTCCATCTTTCGTGTGACCTTATTTAGCTGTAACTTAGGTACAATTCACTTTGCGCATATATTGCAAGCATCAAATCATTTCCACTTTGAACTTCCTGTAAAAACAATTCGTAGTTCCTCCTAAAACGATTTGCTCGTATCGAGTTTCTGGAAACTTTTTATCGCTAATGAGCTTTAAGCTCGTAAGTGGCGAGTAGCGTGTGGTCAAGGCTAGCTGCCCCAGTGCTGTAATCGTGTTGGGATTACGTGTGGTGGAAGACGAAAGAGGTCGTACATTGAATTGAATAAATACATTGGACCTTCGTCGTAATAAAAAATGATGAAGTAAGTTAAGTAATACTTTTTGGTATATAAAAAAAAACAATAATTAAAAAATACACACCCAAAAGTACAACGTTACCATTTAAACGTACAACGGGCGATATTACCTTCTCGATGGGTATTTTCTTCCAGACAATCAAAGTAAAGTGAGATCACGCCTCAATCAAAAATAGATAAGGAAAACAAATAACACTGATTAAAGACATGACATGTCAGTGCCCAGGTTCGCAGGACTCAAAGGCCACTTTTAGCGTGATGGTGGGCGAGAAGGTGGAAATGGAATCAAATAGTGATGGGTTGCTAGCCACATCGCCTATTAATATGACTCGCATTTTCGCCCAGTCCCTCGATCGGCTTTTACGATCTGCGTGGAAAGAAAAGACAACCTCCGTGGCGTAATGGTTAACACGCTAGACCGCCAATTTGGAGGTTCTGGGTTCGATCCCCAGCCAGAGCAAGTTGAAAAAAGGCCTTTTTCAAATTGACCTGGGTCTTGGGTGTTTATCTATATATGAATGTATTTATCATAAATTGTAGTATCGTTGGGTTAATATCCCCTAACCCAAGCTTAAGCTTACTTTGGAGCTAGCTCAATCTGTGTGATTTGTCCGTTTATATTTATTTATTAAAAGCAGCTGGTACATTAAAAGATTTGTCTTTTCTACCAGACTAACATGGAAAAGTCAACGATACTATATAAATAAAGGAGGAACAACATAAAAAATATTGGTAGACCAATACAATGATGTTTTTCGATCTACTAAAATATCATCAATTAAAACAGGTACCCGCTTGCTGTTGTGACTTGTACTGGCGGTAGTTCAATCGCTCGCAAGCAAAGAGTTACCGAGGCGGAAAGTGTCGCGTGACACTTCTGTCGTGTGAACTGTATGATTATTAAAATAAAATCGTGCCTTACAAAGAAAGAATACAGATAAGGTTATAATATACGGGTACTTTCTTGGTCAAACATAAATTATTTGTTACTGTTAAATACACAAAATAATGTCATTTGTCATTGATCTCATCCGTCTGAAACTTTATTTTAGATTTTAAAAGCGCTATTTGCCTCCAAGAAATTATGATGTCATTAGTCTATATTTTTGTTTTGACGTTTAGAAAAAAGTATCTAACTAGTTTTGTTGGGAAGAAACGAATTGAAAGCCTGCTAATTTCTATTTCTTTTTTTGATATTGTGACCAACATGTAAAATGTTGATCTGGATGAAAGAAAAAAACGATCTTCGATCGGCTTTTACGATCTGCTCGGAAAGAAAGGCGGCGGTTACATTCTAAAGCATGTTAATAGATTTTATACTGAACTGGGTTTCTTTCGGCTTAATGTTCCCAGCAGTGGTCGTTCCGAAACGCTAGTAGTTTTTAGCTTTTGCACTAAAATAATATTTACAAAAAAATACCTTCAATAGAGATAAATTTGTCCAACATTGGATAAAAATGTTTGACTTTTAGTTATTTCTTTTCTAGACCAGCATTTTTCCATATTCCAATTTTTTAATTAATCAAACATAGGTAGGTATGTTTTCTTTTCGCAATTCCCAAATATTTCTTATACGCGACATAATAAGAAGAAAAGAAGAAAAGAAGCATTAAAGTCCGAAGACGATAAAAAAATAAAAAAATGACTAATAATCATTTTTTACTCTATTGAACTGAGAAAACATTTGTGAATTCAATTCCGTACTGCGGGGGGTATTTCCGAACGCACCAATTACTAAAATAAACGGAAGGGGTTGCGTTTCTCGGTTCATTAGTCTAAGGGCAGCGGCGCATCACACGGCTCGCTGGCGGCCATTGAAATTCAGACGGCGACCGGGTCGTTAGGCCGCGACAGGAACTTTCTTTTTTAAAATAAATCGCACTTGTTACAAGATTTTTTGTCGAGTACAATTTTTGTCAAAAATAAAGCAGGAAAATCCGCTTCTTTTATTTAAGAATAACATTTTTGAAATCGCTAATTTTAATATTTTTCTTTACGTGTCGATTTTAGTCTAACTTAGTAGGACTACTCTGACTAACTCAAATTAGCATTTGATTTTTTTTGGTACATTGTTGGAAAATAAGCCAGAAATTCTTTTTATGTAACGTCAAACTATGCCCTCACCAATTAAATAACATGTTTAACTAGTTCTAAGTGAGAGTTACTTCTTTACCAAAATTCTTTATCATCGAAAGAGGTTTTAATAAAAAAAGGTCATCAATTTATTCACATGAACAGCTAAATTTTGTGCCCCTCTTAGCACTGCAAGTGAAGTAGTCTAAATCTTTGGAAGCAGATTATATGTAGTATTGAAGATAAATTGATGCCATTGGGTTGTTAAGACCTCTTTCGATGATAAAGAATTTTATTCAATAGAACTAGATCCTTATTTCGACGTCATCAACGATCCGTAATCTTCCCCCATCTCAGTGGGAACTGAGAAGGTTTCATTAAATTAATCTTCGACATCCAATACTTTAATATCAGAAACTATTAGGTCTTCTGATTTCATATTTAAACAGTAGTAGGTACTACTTGGTGCGAGATTACATTTTAATCTGCATGCAATATAACATTTATAATGTTTGTGTCTGTCTGCTTGGGCTCTTAAGCGAGTGAATTAAATTTTTTAGCGGGTTATGGGTGACATGTAACAAATCGGAAAAAAAAAAACACTTTATATATTTAAAATAGATTTGAAGATCTGGTGGATTCGTCATTAATTTTTTTTTCTTCTGAATGAGAAAAATAACATAAACCGCCACAACTTCCTAATTTTCTTAGATTGAAAACACGATATCGACCCTTAACATTTTCCAAGGATAATCACAATTATCCATAAGGCTTTTCCAAATATTTGTCCAAAAGGAGATTACGCCAGTCGCCCTCTAAGCAGGAAAATTGTGAAAAACAACGCGTCGCGATTGAATTAGCGATCGGGCCATTTTTATCGGGACCCCGCGGCAGAAGCGAGGCAGCCTCGAGGCCTCAAAGCAAGCGAGAAGAGGCGAGGCGAGGTGACGTAATCTCCTTGGTTGGAAGACGACGCAAATTGGATTTCAACCAAACAACTCGTTATAATCATATTTTTGCTATTTTCAATAACGTACTTTAATATTTGTTTCAAAATAAGGACTTGTGAATAGCTTTTGGTAGAATACTTTGAATATTTTGTCTAATAAATTATTATTTAAATAGAATATAAACCTACATTACCACTGACTCACTCACTGATTGACATAGTTGTTTGGTTTGTTCCCGGGTGACAGGTGTCATAAACGATGTACCATCGTATAGAGGGTGCTCCAGTGAGTACCAAAAAAATCTGACATTTCAAGATCTGCGGAAACCTCATGTGGAAGGTGTACGGCCTGCAAAAACGGTTGGGGTAAGGGGAGTGATTTTTTTTTTCAAAATGTAGGGGGTCGTATGCAATTTGACGACTGCTATTTGTTTTTTGACTTTGTTCAAAATCCAAAATGGCCGCCATACATGGACAATTCCCCTCCATACAAATTTCATACAAAAGTCCCCCCTATGTATCTAGGCGCAGCCAGAGGCCTATTTCCGAAGGCGCAGGCCACCGTGAGGCCGCAGGCCGAGCTGTGTGGCGAGGCCGAAGGTCGAGCCCCTCCCCCCTCCCCCCCATTCTGACCCCTCCACCCCCCAAGTAAGTTTCGCGAGGCCGCAGGCCGTGTGATGCGAGCCCGTAGGGCAAGCTGCGTGGCGAGGCCGTAGGCCGAGCCACTCCCACCAAGCAAAGCGTGCTTTTTTTTTAACTTTTTGAAATCCAAGATGGCCGCCGAAAGTCAATTGAATCCGATTTGGCTGAAAATCGATATCTATATGTATTTTGAACCGAAAAATCTAAATTTTATATATTTTTTGGAATCCAAGATGGCGTCTAAATTTAAAAAAAAAACAATTATTTCCTTCATAAATTTTGTATGCCGGGGTAAAGCACCCCGTGGAACTCGAAACTGCAATCAGATTTTGGATCCAAGATGGCCGCCCACACATTTTTTCATGTTTTCTCAACTAACTGCAGATTTACGCATTTTCTCAACTGTACATGTGATTTAGCTTACCTCAACAGCTGCACAAAAAACCAACGCAACGCCCGAAAAGCTAGTTATTATTTAAATAGAATTGCGTAACCTGTTTCCACAATATTTCTTTACAGTGAAAAAAAAAACGGAGTGAATGAATGAAATTTAATTACAACTTGTTTTGGACATAGCTAGGAGGTATTCGATGTCTTGTGTAGGTATTTTTATTTGCTAACAATCACCTTTAGACGCTCTTGCTCAACCTAAATTTAGTAATAAGTATCTAATACTGTGGTACGCTGGCTATGGTGTTACAGATGGCGAGCACGACCTCTCATCTATTCTCATTTACCGTGTCTTGTTCAAAAGGACTCTGAATCATCTTTGGAAATCGAAGATCTCTTGAAATCAGACGCTCGGGACCGAGGAACCATGCAACTAACAGAAACAAAGATCGACTCAAAATCCTTTTGAAACAACTCCCCTTCTCACAGCTTAGTAAATGAAATGATAATAAAGTGATCATTTCTGTTTGTTGTCAGGTTCCGAAGTCCCAAGCGAAGGTGCCGCGGGACGCTAGCAAATGAACTGTGAGCCAACAAGAAGACCAGAACATTCTACTGACCATGATCGCGATCTCTCTCACGAGATAAAGTTATTGACGTAAGCGCAACACACGATATCGAAAATGGCGGAAGGACCTCAGTCAATATGGCAGAAGATCGACCACTCGGTCATTCCTGTGGTCAACCTCGAGGTTCGAGAGGTGCGCGAGGTGCTATGGGAGAAGATCAAAGAACCTGGCTCCCAGAGAAAGATCATCCTTGTGATCGTGTCCATCGCGCTGCTGCTCGACAACATGCTGTACATGGTCATCGTGCCCATCATCCCGGACTACCTAAGATACATCGGCGCGTGGGGAGAGGCCGGCTACGATCATGTGGTAACTCTGGAGCCGTATAAAGAAGGCAATAAGACCATCACGCCTACTGAAATCATACCTGCTTCGCACGAGGGCCAGGAGTCCGCGACCGGTGTTCTCTTCGCCTCCAAAGCCATAGTGCAGCTCATGATAAACCCTTTTTCCGGTGCCTTAATCGACCGTATTGGATACGACATACCCATGATGATCGGACTCATCATTATGTTTCTTTCTACATCCATCTTTGCTTGTGGCAGGAGCTACGGCATGCTTTTCTTCGCGAGAAGTCTTCAAGGCGTGGGTTCAGCATTCGCAGACACGTCAGGCCTGGCTATGATTGCTGACAGATTTACAGAAGAGAGTGAACGATCGAAAGCTCTCGGAATAGCTCTGGCATTTATTAGTTTTGGATGTCTCGTGGCACCGCCCTTCGGTGGAGCTTTATATCAATTTGCTGGAAAAGAAGTACCATTTTTAATTCTTGCATTGATATCCTTACTGGACGGATTTATGTTACTCTTAGTAATGAAACCTTTAAAAACACAAATAAAGGAAGCGAACGAGCCCAAAGTTGCGGGAACTCCGATCTGGAAACTTCTGATGGACCCCTACATCGCCGTCTGCGCCGGAGCGCTGATGATGTCCAATGTCGCGTTAGCCTTCCTGGAGCCGACGATTTCCTTGTGGATGGAGGATAACCTCACTAAAGACAATTGGAAGATTGGCATGATTTGGCTACCCGCTTTTTTCCCTCACGTTCTCGGAGTGATCATTACTGTAAAGATGGCAAGTAAGTATCCTCAACACCAGTGGCTTATGGCAGCGGGTGGCCTGGCCCTGGAGGGCATGTGCTGCTTCATCATACCATTCGCAAATTCCTACAAAATGCTGATGATACCAATCTGCGGGATCTGCTTCGGCATAGCCCTCATAGACACAGCCTTATTGCCTACCTTGGGTTACTTGGTCGACGTACGGTATGTTTCCGTATATGGAAGTATCTACGCCATCGCTGATATATCTTACTCCTTCGCCTACGCTGTGGGGCCCATAATCGCCGGAGAGGTAGTCGAAACAATCGGTTTCACAGCTTTGAATCTGTTCATAGCATTCAGTAACCTTTTATATGCCCCTGTGCTTATGTACCTTAGGCATATTTACGACTTCAAGCCGTTTGAGAATGAGGCAAATATTTTGATGGCGGATCCACCAGATAAAGAGTATCAGACGTACAGTCTGCAAGACCAGCGGCCTGTGAATGGGGAGTATAAGAACCACTTGGAGTATTCCAACGTAGCAGGTCAAACGCAGGAGTCGAACGTTGACGCCAATACGGGCTACTCATACGACCAATCGTATCAAGGAGGGCACCAGAACTACAGTCAAGGGTACGAGCAGCAGCAGCAAGGGTATCAGCAGGAGTACCAGCAGCCAGAGCAGGGGTACAGTCAGCAGCGACAACTGCCGGCGCAGCCCCAGCCCACCGCCAGCAACCCCTTCCGCGCCGCGCAGCAGGCAGCTCCCGCGCCCCCCGCGCCCGCCCCGGGCCCTGTAAAGAACCCCTTCCGGCAAGGCTTCTAGAGCTCCTAATTCAGTGTTGTTGTCTATATTTTTGAATTTACTTGTTGTGTAATTATAAATGTCTTATATTTGGGTACTACTTCGATCACTGAGCCGCGAGCCACCGGCGGCTGGTTACTTAGTGTCTGACTAGATGTCTATTAATAGCTGTGCTTTGTAACTAAATACTACTATAGTATATTTGCTGACTGTCTTCAGGGTGATGTTCTGTCGTTGAATTTGGTATAGATCTAAATAATTTTGAGATTTTGCTAAGAATGAAGATTTAGCATGCAATGTTATTGTGATATTTGTTATAAGTTTTAAAGCGTAAATATCAAAAACAAATTAATCTTCACAAAATTGCGCAAAATCAAAGGTCTTACTAAAAAATGATTCAAATTCGATGCTGATTACTAAAACTAAGACATACCACGTCGTTTTGAAGGCAGTGGCGCTGTTTTCTTGTTAATCATTGTTCGGATACTAATACAACTGTTGATTATGCCTTCTATAGTGTATAGATAGAGTAACATGAAGCTGTAATCTAAGTCTTTGACCAAGACACCCATATTCAAATTATACGTATATTAATATAATGTATAGCGAGGAAGGCGATCAAGAAGAGCAAGAGATCCATAGACACGGATCGATGATTGGTAATGCATATCAGGAAAGACGCACAAATTATACTTTGTAGTGTTGGCTTAATGGGACAAATTTCATACATGAGTACTTACTGACTGATGAATTTATTTGCCATCAGAGCAACGAATGCTCATCATTTTAGAGCATATTTTTAAACAAACGATTCACTCACGCTACAGAAAATGAATATTTCCAAACAATATAAGTGTATATCAAAAATGGCAACTTCGGAAAATAACTAAATACAATATATTCTTACTAAGTAATGCTCTGAATGCTTTTTTGCGCATTGAAATAAAACTATTTAAAATGTAAATCATTTAAATTAGTCTTTCGCGAAATGGATGTGAGTCCTATTTTAGCACTTAATTTGGGTGGTATTATTTCTAAAACCTCTCCAACATACCAAAGCGCGATAAGCTCCCATTACAAAACATACTTAATACGTAACTATTATACATTTGGGGTTGGTGACATTCGTTGAAAATGTCGAAATAATTCCTGTTGAAATAACACCACGAAGTATAAGGTCGACGAGTTAACTATAAAAGCTACACGTACTACTATTAATCAGCTAATAGTTGTAAGATAGTCGAATTATTCAAGTAGAAGCATTATAAGACCTACGGCACGGTAGGCGGTGACCATATGCACACGTAAGGGCCTAAGATATCATATTTATTCGTAATCTTTCGGCACTTACTACTTTTTTGATACTTAATTAATATTTGATGAAGATTGTAATTACTTACAACACTTACTTTTAGATAAAGAATGGGTTTAGTTTTGTTTTGGATAAACAAAACGTGTGCAAAACTAGGCAGCTCAAAGGATCAAAGTAAAGTTAAAACGCGAAATTTAGAATTATGAAGACATGATAAAAAACAAGTAATAACCACGTTAGTAGTCGTTACAGAATATTTCTATAATAATCATGTATTTTTGTAAATAACATGTCATTTACTAAGATTTACTTGGGGTTTGCCTTTGAGTGTATTGTGAATAGGTATATTTTAATTTAAAATATACAGCATTCTCGTCGTATCAACAATCAACTCTACATATATTTTTAGATATACGACGTGCGATCGGTGGAAATATATAAAATTAAAATTTTCACATGTTTATTCTTGAAAGAACATATAAGTTAAAACAAAAAAATATTCATATTATATACATGTGTACATCGTATATATATTATTTTATTAAAAAGTAAAAGTGACGTCTTACATGTCTAAGAGACAAGCAAAGAAAAAAAATGTAAGCGTTACAAGTGAAATTGCTAATTTTATATATTTCCCGTAATATAATTAAGATTTTAAACATAACTTCCCTTCCTATGCTATACCAGCAATACTAGAGTAAGTATCGCTTTTATATCAATTCGTATCAACTAATATCAATTATTATCAATTAGGCTAAGTCACAACTTGTGATAAAGTTGCAACCAAGGTAACGAAACATATCAGAATCTATTGATTCACCTAGGCTAACATAGTTTATTGTAACAAGTATTTTGTCTAAGTGTACAGTAGGTAGAGTCTGTCGTTTTGACTTGTATGAGTAGTAGGATTCATCGTTTAGCGGTATGTGCCAGCAATGTACAATATGGTCAGGTCGTTTGGGGACGGTCACTTACATATGTGTATACATTTTATATGATTATATATTTTAGCAAAATCTTATATAAATAACGATGCACCAAAGAAGAAAGCAGAATATTATTAAAATGTTGTATCTTGATATTTTAAATTTTATCTTTATACAGTTACCTGCATCATGGCTTAACATAATTGTAACCGTAATTTTATTGAGGACATACTCAATTGACAACATTCCTCAAGGAAATAATTTATAGAAAAATATATAAAAAATTATATACCTGAATAAATTTACTAAGGCGTTTCACTATCAACAATCTCAGCCGAACGAGATATGAATACATTATTTTTTGCATAAGATAATTTGAAAAAGGTTTATCATAAAATAATTTTATTAGTATATTTGCAAACAAACACAGCACAAAAACAAATGTTTAATATCTATTTTTGATGCAATTTTAAACAAAAAAGCTTCGTCCAGTGTGCCGTCCCTCAAATGGCCAACAAGATCCATTTGCAAAATTACCAGAGTCAAAATTATCTAAAGTAATTGTAAAAGATATCGAAAGCGCCCGACATGTCAATTGAAGAGTGTATAGTACTTGCTTATTGTGAATATTGTTCGTTGTGGATGTATGGAGCTAGCTCGTGTACTACGCTGCGGGTAAAGATGGTGGACGAAGTTGAGTGTAGCCGGTTAGACTTTATGACTGAATTTACTGCAAAATGGCCAACGGATAAGAAATAAGACCAAATCATCAAAAGAAGTAAGATAATCTTTATTTCTTTAGTAAAAGTTACATTGTTAAATGTTTTGAACCTTAAATGGAAATATTGAACTCTGAATGCTGAAACTGTCAAAATTAATTAGGTAAATAAGACCAATAAAAATGCATAAAACCGAATACGAGGATGTTGGATCTACTGAATATAAGACGAATAATAGAGGATTATGAAAAGATAAGACATCTTCCGTACACAAGGTAATAGAACATGATAATATAATTATTATATGTTAGAACATATGATTTACTGCATTACATAAAAACCACATAATACTTATAGTTTTACGTTTATATGATACTTTTTTGGATCAAAATCAATATTATTCTAATCATATACTAAAAGCACAGTAGTTTAAATTGGAAGATTAAATAAACAGGCATGATCAAATCGTTTTATCATTGTTAGTATTCAATTTATTCGGTAAATCTCAACTTTGACCACTACCTTTAACCGTGCGATGATAACCCAAAATGTAACAAAATTAATTTACTCATTATAAAACCTAGTTTAGCCTGCAGAGTACAATAGCATTACGTAGATACCCGAGGCACAAAATTACTTTATTGCACAAATTGTTTTAGTATTATTACTTGGCATCTTCTTGAATTCTATGAATCATAGTAAATTTTAAAATCAGTGAAGTATACAAAGAACTAGAATTTCTAAATAAACTTTAAAATCCCAAAGAGAAGAAGACTTTTCTAAGGTCATCATCCGAGCGTATTTCCCGAATGAATCTAAAGTCATCAAAATAATTCTGAACTGAATTTAAAACTTATTATTTGTTGGTGAAAATATATAATTAAACTTATTAATATGCAGCTCTTTGACATCTATTAAATATAATTGTAAGTTAGAGTCAATTTTCGTGTCAAATTCTCCCGAAATTCAATTAATTAGTAGAATCAGCACAAAGTGGTATGATATTATAATTAAGTAGCTATTGCATCGTGTATTTTGACGATAAAAATAATTAGCAGGGTAGGCGAAGTCACAAAGTGAAGTTCGTTCGGCGTCATATTAGTAAACTTCATTTAAATAAAATATTAACATTTATTTATTTACAATATACTTCCTATGACGACGTCCGTGGCGTAGTGGTC
The DNA here is from genome assembly GCA_943193695.1 of Acrobasis suavella. NCBI lineage: Eukaryota > Metazoa > Arthropoda > Insecta > Lepidoptera > Pyralidae > Acrobasis > Acrobasis suavella. Next base: position 601,071 of record OW971940.1, read on the forward strand.
ACCATTCTAGTCCGCCACCCAGAGGTCCCGGGTTCGATCCCCGGTCAGGACAAGTTGGAAAATGTTTTTTTCAAATTGTCCTGGGTCTTGAATGTTTATCTATATATGGTATAAAATATAGTATCGTTGAGTTAGTATCCCATACCACAAGTCTCGAACTTACTTTGGAGCTAGCTCTATCAGTGTTATTTGTCCCTATACATATTTATTTATTTATACCTCAAATTATTCTCAATTGATCAGAAACAACTAGGATCTGAAGAATATATAACGCTTAACAAAACTTTTACACTTTAAAAAATCTGAAAGATAAACAAAATATGACTTAATAAAAACATCCGGCTATGTTTTCCTATAACATTTTTGAGCTTATAGATCTTTATTTATCAGTAATTTAAATATATTTAATAATATAACAATCATACATTAATTATATTTAAATCAAAATACACGATGAAATGTAATAGCAATGTATTATGTTGTGAAATGTGAAACTATTCAATTCGATGTGTGTGCAATTATATATTTTATATTGTAATTATATTATATCAGCAGTAAACGAACCGATATCACAGACATATCACTAGATGTAAGAATAGATATACATTTTTGAGATAGTTTTTTTATGTATTGTCTTTTATGACATTGAACCGATGTAGCGTTATCTCTTTAACTTGGAATTTTCGAAATAAAAAAAAATAATGATGTATAATGAATACATCTAATAAATTCTATCAGCATCAATATTTATAGTTATATATTTTTGAGTCATAATAATATATTATTAATTTCTCATGTATCTTTATATTTTTTATATTTTCTTGTATTATTCAAACATAAATGTTAAAGAGTTTAACGGCTACGAATTTGAAGTGTATTGAAAATTTTTATCATAACTATATTACGGAGCGAGAAGTGAAGTCTAAAAAGACTTGATCGGACTGAAGCTCGAGGCATCGTAAGTCTGTTGTTTATTGGGTTTTAAGGCTTCTAATATAATAAAAAAATATTTAAAATATGCTTCAATTATATACATATGTATGTGTATTACACTTTCAAGAAGAAATTCTGGTATGGTGTCAATAAGTACAGCAAATATACTCTTACCCCCTTATTCATAAAAAATATAAACGTTTGCTAAACCTACTTTGGTGGTCTCGTTCTTTCTATATCAGATAATAAAAAGAGGGAAAGGGACAAAACATGTTTTAACTAAAACAGGTCTAGCAAACGGTTGTTAATTTTTATGAATAAGAGGGTTAGAAAAAACGAGTATGAGCTATTGAGTTGAAACTGTACCGTGCTAAATTATATACTCTGAACTATTCCTTTTTGTTTTTGATAACTCACTTAATAAATAGAATAATCTCACTTCTCCTAATATATAAAACTTTCATATTTTACTTCTAATTTGGAATTATATCGTATTTAATATGAACTTCTATATATGCTATATATTGATGAATGTGCGTAAAATGAAAAGTAATCCAGAGTGTGCATGTGTTTAGCAACTTGTAAATTCATATTTACTCTTCTTGTACCTCTGACCGCAAGCATACGTTATATCACTATATATATAATATTTTTATATTCAAATATTTATAAGAATATAGTTTTCTGTTATTACAGTGCTGCTAATTAACTACTTAATACATTTTTATTTGTAAAGGCATAAGTGTTTCTCATATCATTTTTAAAATAAAAACAGTGAAAGCCAATCAATGTACCATATTAGAAAAACATGCAAAACAAACAGACTTTACAACAATAATATAAAACAAAACTGAATATTCGTTAAGAAACATTATTATGCTATATAAATACATGGATATACAATTTTATTACGTATGCTGCAGTCAGAGACTCTTAGATCGAAACCCGTCCGTTAGATCTATCTCACGTTACTATTCGTATCTTTATCGCTTTTAACTCATCAACATATTTCATCTTTCATAACAATATTGTTTCATGTCATGCCACAAAAGTTACTTTTTCTTTTATATATACTAGACTATTTTAATATTTATCTTAAATCGCTTCATTTCCATAAAATTATATTTGGTCATGATTTAAAAAATAAAAGTCTTAAAATATATCTTAATTTAAATCATCTTTATTTATATATAACTTTTAAAATCCACTGTGATTTTCATATTTATTTTCATTAAAGAAATTAATATCACGAATATTCTTACTAATATTACTATAAAAAAATGAATTATAAAAATTACCTATTTTAAAAGCGAAATAACTCATTTTAGTTAATATAAAAAAAAACACAAATAATTTTTATAATGAATTTAATTAAAAGCACATTATTTATGTACCCATAATAATCACCATACTCATCTAAATATATTTTTAAATATTCATTAGCTTTAAATTTTCAATAGCTTAGTCGTAAAATTTCATATAACTAAAAATATAATTCAAGTAATGTGTAAGCTAAGAAGTAGTATAATAATACTATAGTGTTAAAGTAACCGCAACATGTACATATAGCGATCGGATACCCACACAAAATATGAGTGATAGATACGGAGGTAGCCACTTCACTAGTCTCTATCCGTAGTGTTCCACTTCTACTTCTTCGTAATTCTATGTAGTTTAACACTTTATTCGCCGAAAATGTATTTAAGTGTGAATAAAATTACTATAACATAATATAAATAATTAGCACATAAAAAATAAGAGAACTTAACACTAAAAACGTTGTCTACTTTGGGTTATACAGATAGTATTACTAATACTTCTATATTTAATTTTTCAAGATATTTTTTTAATTGATTAGCGAAAAAGCTATTAGGTATATAATTTTATATATATATTATTACATTTAGTTCTCACTCAACTCAATATTAAATATGTTTTTGGCAAGGAATACACCAAAATATGCACAATATTTACATTTTTGGAGATGATAGTGTTAATGGTTCTGGAATATTCTATCCATAGACGCTGCAGTTTATCTCTTTGCTGTACATCGCTTGTAGAGTAGATATTTTTATATTAGTATTTATCTAAATTTAGCAGTTTACAAAGAATTAAAAACATCATTAAAGTAGGCTATTTCTAATCGTTCTATGTACATTTCACGACTCAAAAATACCTCATTCGTTTTAACGTCATTCGTTGAAAATCCTTAGGATTTTTTTCATTTTGCTTCTAATGTTAAGATAGTTAGTTAATATAAAGCTTAGCTGATGTAAATTAGAGGAATTATCTCCAAGATTTGTTAATATATTAACATAAATGGTCGTGTTTTGCCTGTTGTTTAATAAGTCTTGGTGTGATCAAATTTGATATTAAACAAAGCAAATATAATCATGTAATCACGTCACGTATAATAAAGATCATTATATATATTCATGCATTAGGTAAGTTTATCTAGTTACCGTAATATTTATAGATAAATTTAAGTATCTGGTGTATTTACTGAAAAATATTTAAATCTAGAAGCATTGATTGTATGTGATTTTAAAATCGTTAAAAATACGCACGTTAAATTATTTTTCAGAAAAGGCAACACTAGTTTAAAATGTAATATAAATTACGTAGGATTTTAACTGTTGATTCAATCGTTTCATTTGAAGTCATTTGTTACATATAATGTACGTTATAGCTTTCTGAATAGCTATGTAACATATGGTTGGACGTTTAGAATACTGCTTTTGGGAAAATTGCTAAAATGTCTCCAAAATCAGGAATCATTAATTACACCTGTCTTGTTTCCTGTAGCTCGTTGAAGACAAATCAATATATTCATAAAAATCAGCCATCTTTAAATCATTTTTATAGTACAAAGCTACTGGTTTAACTTGCACTATTTTTACTGTAAATTGCATAAAATATCTGCGCTTCTTAAATTGGTAGTATACTCACTATAAGACTGATTTAAGAGGGTATTTTTAGGGAAAAAGCGGAGGATTTTTAGGAGGTTTAAGTTTAGTAATTTTCCCCAATGCATTTAGAGTAAGTTAGCGAATTGTAACGAAGCGTAAGATGAACTTGTAACCGAGTATATTCTATCTAGTTGTACGTAAAGTGGTCAAAATATTCAGTGATCGAATAAAATTGTTACACCAAGCGCTTTATTTTTATTTATAGCTTTTACCTGCCTTAAAAAAGACGTTACAAATAGAAAAGATTTCATAGACAATCCCTTTTTTATATATTTAAAAATATAAAACTTGTAATCAACTAAATTAAGAATAACACAAGCCTTGTGTATGCCCTATCACTCTCTGGTGAAAAAGTGACATCTTTTGTAGGTGAAGTGGGTTTAGAATACCTACCATTCTAGAGTTCGAGGGACATAGGGAAATGTTAATCTTTTGTTGGTTTGTTATTGTGTCAAAACAAATGCTTTTCAATACTTTTTGCACATTGCTAGTATTTTCAAATTAAATTAAATCCAAATAGACAAGCAAAACAACCATGGTAAGCCTATTTTAGAAATATACAAAATTTTTTTCCAATTATTTTTTCACTTAGTACCAAACCAAAACATTTTTGCAAAAAGTCCGTTTTGCTTTGGCAACAGGAACATTATTTTCTATGTACTATATAACACAATATGATGTTAATCACAAAGGAGTAGGGTTCATAATCCATTAGCGGCTGAATGAACGATGTTATCTATACAGGGTGCGGCAACAGGAAGATGTTGCTGTAATTAGGCAAATTAGCGAGGGCGAGCTATTTGCAGGGAATGAGGAATGTTTGCGGAGTGCCCGGGGTTCGCCGACTGGTCCCGAATGGAGCGGGGTTGCGATTCACCCCGCTCTTTTGTAATGGTCAGATGAGTTCCTTAAGAGGAATTAAATGAGTCATCCAGGATATAAATTATCATTGTAAAAAAATTACGTCTATTACTTTTACTAATATACTGTCATTATGGGACATAACACGATTAATTCTGCGGTTTGACCTTCGATATTTTACGACCTCCGTGGCGTAGTGGTCACCATTCTAGTCCGCCACCCAGAATTTCTGAGTTCGATCCCCGGTCAGGCCAGGTTGGAAAATGGTATTTTTCAGTGTCCTGGGTCTTGGATGTTTATCTATGTATGTATATGTTATATATGTTATAAAATATAGTATCGTTGAGTTAGTATCCCATAACACAAGTATCGAACTTTGGGGCAAGCTCTATCAGTGTTATTTGTCCCTTATATATTTATATTTCGGCGGCGTTGTAGGCGCCATGGTCTAAATCCTCTAATATCAATAATTAATCATTGTGACCATGATTGTCAAAAAAAGTATTAAGTCATATACATATATATATAGTGCGGCCTCATATATTTGATCAGCTGATCGATAAGGATAGCTATAAACTTAAGGAAAAAAACTGGTACCACCAAAGTCCGCCATTGTAATGTTTAAAAGTTGATTAGATAAATAAATAAAAATTTAAAAATTACAGAAAACTCAGTTAAGACGAAGTGGTAGCTAAAGTGGCGCCCTCATTTGAAATAAATTGTTTAAAACTAAATATGGTGATACTTAAAAATTTGATTTGTATCAATGTCTAGAAAGACCTTTAAACTATTTTATGAATAACCTTTGAAAGTAATATTGGTAGTCCGTCCGTAGTTTTAAAACTGTTTTTTCATAAAATAGTTTAAAGGTCTTTTTAGACATTGATACAAATAATTTTTTTAATTCTCACCATATTTCGTTTTAAACAATTTATTTCAAATAAGGGCGCCACTTTAGCTACCACTTCGTCCCACAGTTCCACCCACAAAATTTTATAAACAGCCGGCCCAGTGTGAGTCGGAGTCGCAAACAAAAGGTTCCGTACTATTTATTACTTTTATTTTACTCTGTTTTTAGTATTTGTTGTTATAGCAGCAACAGAAATAATACATCATCTGTGAAAATTTCAACTGTCTAGCTAGATATAACCTGGGGACAGACAGACAGATGGACGGACGGACGGAAGGACAGCAGAGTCTTAGTAATAGGGTCCCGTTTTTACCTTTTGGGTACTGATCCCTAAAACATGTATTGGTTTTTGTGAATGAACCCTTAGCTCCCCTTCGCTCCGATCTTGTTTTCTCAGTCAATAAGTGAGTTGACCCGGGCTCCGAGCACACTTGACGCCCTCTCAACTTGCTCGGGTCTCGCCGATCCTATTAGAGCGAGCTTTTGTGCTTTCTCAGGTTAAACACCTTCCGTCTTATTATAAAACGTGGACCAAGTTTAGTGCTTGGTTTAAACCACTATCCGTCAGAACAAGATGACTTCTTGCAATAAAAAAACATTCTCTTTTATTAAAGTTAAAATAAATAGTTTTAATAAATTAAGAAACGTTTAATAACTATAGTAAAATAGTTAAATTAATAGCTAAGACAAAAATAAACATTAGTTTATGTAAAAAAATTGAGCCCAGGTCGTCGCTGTCCATATGCAAGGTCCTTAAGAGACAGGGCGGCATTTCTGTATGGCTAGTCTTAGCCTCTGGCCGAAATGCGCTAAGATCCTAGAGACGTCGATCTGACGTGTGGAAATCTCTTTGTATAATTGACGGCCTTTCGCAACTCCAAGGCCCTAAAGTCTCCACGGCAAAAGGCGCAAATATGCACGACGCGCCTGGAGCTGCATATTTGCGATTTTAAATTGCTTCTGCTGCCCCTGCATTCGCCGGCTCTACGGGCCGTCCCTTGCAGATAACAATCTTTTGCTACAGTTATCTTCATTTTGGTGAATAATGGTTTAAATCGAGTAAAAGTTAGTCCTAGTTGGAACGAAGTTCCTTACGGCAGGCTTGGAGGAGATAGGGATTTTGATGCGCGACCGAACTGAAAAAAATGTGATTGTAAAACCATAAGGATGACCTCGTTAAATAAAACCGTTAAATGAGACGTGCGCAGGCGCGACAGTCGTATACACAAGCGAGTAGTGTATAATACCTTTCTCTTCCTTTAAGCACGATTTTTCTTTTGCAAATTGTGTCGATTCTACATTAGCCGAAGGAACTTCGTTCCTACCTGGTGTCCCACGACACCACATTTCTTTTTTTTACTTTATTTTTTATTTAAATTTTAGAGCGACGCTCTTGACGGTGGAGTTTCTTCCATCCCTGTCTGTTCTCAGACAGCCTTTTTGACGTCTTAGTACGACACCACTCCTACTTTCCCCTTTTTTTATTGTATAATATTTACTATTACTATTTTAAATAAAGGTTGAATTTATTTTATTGAATATTATATATATTTTGAATAGTACAGCCTCTACTGCGTCATGGCTGCAGGGTAGAATATTGCCACTGTCCCTTTTCTCTTCCACGGGTGTAGTAAGAGGGTGTTTGTTTGTTTGGTTGTAAAAACTTTATTGTACATAAACACAGGACAAAACTACAGGTTAAAACTAGAGAACAGTACAGTCAACCTTGAAATATGAGGACAATTTACAACACAGGGTACAATATACAGAAGATACACTCGGTGTTGGTTAACTAATAGAGAAGCTTGGCCTTAAGTCCGTTAATAAAACACTAACATATTTAGTTTTATTGTAGGTCCGATGGTTACAAACTCACGAGAACTATCTAACTGAACGCTTTTTTTCATCTCAGCATCTTCAGCTGTACACCTTTGGAGCCTGGGGTGCCTTTTCCCGCTTTTTCTTCTCCAAATATAATATGCAAGTCAATGGTCAGACAAGGACGCCGAAGACCAAATAAATAAAATAAATAAAAAAAAATAAAATATATTTATTTCAGGTAACTTTGACCCATATACAAAACAATTTAAAATAATAATGTCAGTCGCTCGAAATAACACACACACGAAAACATACAATTTAAAATGTCAATTGGCAATAAAATAAAAATATTTAAAAATTATTTTACTTACAGTTGCCTCTCAAATGGGCTGCACGGTACGTGCCTGTCATTGCACTGTCGCATGTAGGGACAGTCCTGTCTGTCAGCTATCGACACCAGGACGATGTTGGAGCTGGCCCGCACCCTGCGCACCAGGGATGCGGCGCGCTTGCGCATCGTAGCATAAAAACAGTCAGTATGCGCGTCTGCAAACATCCCCGAAGCGCTACAGAAGCGAGGCAGCCCCAGCACCGCTCGGAACGCATTGTTGAATTGTACACGGAGAGCGCTGTAGACGCCTTGCGAGTACGAGGCCCACAGGCTGCACGTGTACAGCGAGGTGCAGTACGCTCTGAACAAAGTAATTTTTACCTTATCCGAGCATCGCGCAAACCTGCGAGCCAACATATTGGCCCTCCTCGACAGCGCTCTCCACTCTCGCTCGATATCTGCATGGTCCCTGAGGTCGGCGGTAACTATATGTCCTAAGTAAGTAAATTCACTCACTCTCTCTAGAGGAATACCATTAAGACGAACAGGTGGTAAGTTCTGTGGACATTTAGCACCGGCGGTCTCAAAAACCATATACATACTTTTCGCGACATTGTACTTCAACCCGTGGCCACCAACATATTTCTCACAGATTCGGATAAGCTCATTTAGGCCACAGATTGACGCGCTCAGCAGACACATATCGTCGGCGAAACTGAGGTTATTTACACAGACCCCATCAACATGACAACCTATATATTGGCTTCTGAGCTCGACAATCAATGCATCTATATACAAATTGAATAGCGATGGCGAGGTCACACCACCCTGCCTCACACCGCACTCTAACCTATAGGGTTCTGACATCGTACCCGCCCACCTGACGCTGTTGATCTGGTGTGTGTACCAGTACTTAAAGATACATATAAGTTCTTGTGGCAAGTTGATACTCTCCAGTTTTTTCCACAAAATTTCATATACTACCAGATCAAATGCCTTTGACAAGTCGAGAAAACACGCATACACAGGAGTTTTACGAGCCGTATAGTATCTGACGGTATGCTTCATACACAGTATTGCACTCTCTGTAGACAACTTAGGTCTAAAACCAAATTGGTTATCATGCAGATGCAGATATTTGTCCAACTGCGTATTAAGCAAACCGTCAAAAACCTTAGCTATCACAGTGGCTAAAGAGATAGGCCTATAGTTACATTTATCCGCTAAGTCACCGGTTTTATTTTTCACTATAGGCACAACAACTGTTTTCATAAAGTCTGACGGCAGGTAAGAGTGGCTCACGCACAGCGAGTAGAGCATAGAAAGGACTCGGTGAGCATGCGACCCCGCGTATTGGAGGTGTTCAATACTAAGCCCATCGTGACCAGGCGATTTGCCTCTCGTCATCCCTTTGACAATTTCTGCCACATCTTTTCCGCGAAACTGCACCCACACCTTTCCATCCAGCGCTTTAGCACTGAACACCTCCAGCACGGGTCCCAAAGAAGATTTAATAGAAAAATGGTCTTTAAACCCGTCGGCAATACATTTGTGGTCGCATTCCCCGTCAACACTCACAGGAAGGCCAGGTTTTACATTAATCTTATTGGTACTTTTCCAGAAACCTTGAAAGTTACCACTAGAATGTTTTTCAGCCAGTGCATCCATTTTTATCTGATCTTGATGATCCTGACACCATTTCAATCGTGATTTGAATATTCTTCGGCTTTTACACATTTCATTGTACATGAAACCGGACTTAGGTCTTCCACTCTGTACCCATTCGGTAAAACACCTCCTGGCATTCCTGTGAGCCTCACCTACATGCTTATTCCACCCCACTACGCGTGGTCCAAACTTCCCTGCTCGCGTGCCTCCCCGACTCGCCACAGACGCGTCACGGAGGGCAGTCACAATGTCACTATAAAGCTTATCAATTACACGTCGATGGCCAAGATCGCTACAATATTTGTCAGCACAATTAATACACTCAAGAGGAAAATCTATCAGTTTTAGCCTACTTTGACACTCTTTGGTATATCTGTCGGTCTGGTCGTCACTTCTCTCCCCCCACATAACATTTATACTATCATCTACTGTATTTTTAAAAGATATTAGCGGTGTCAACAAGTGTAGGTCGCACTCTATGATGAGAGGAAAGTGATCAGACCACATTGTGTCACACAAAACAGACACATTTACAACCGGTTGTTTAGCTGATTGGCTTGTTACACAGTGATCCAACCAACTAGATGCTCCATTGATATCACTAACATATGTGACAGTGCCCGAATCCTCGCCTAATAGATCTACATCCACACATGACCAACACTGCTCTTTACAATAATTTAAAAGTTCAATATAAAATAATCCCGAGATGTCTGCATTAAAATCACCTAGCATAAACACAGAGTCGATGCCATATTCGTCTATTATAGCACTTACCGAACTTAAACAATCCGTAAAGTCTGGCAGGTTGTCCTTGCTGTTTGTGGGCATGTAAATACTCATCACTATTATTGGTCTCTCACTGGTAGCAATCTTTATGGCACACACACGATCATTCTCACACTTTAAAACCGATACCTGCCGAAAAACACTGTTTCTCCACATCAGGGCGACACCGCCATACGGTCTCCCGACGAGTATACCGGCAGACGTGTCGACCGCAGACTTCCCCGTGTATCCGAAACCACTGTCAATCGTGCTAAGATACGGTACCTCATCCGGCAGCAACCATGTCTCCTGCAAGGCTATCAGGTCGCAGGTGCGACATAGCTCCCTGATACCGTCGACGGAACGCTTAACACTTTTACAATTAAAACTTGCAAAACGGTGTAGGCTTTTATCCATTATTTACTTTCTTGGTGCCGTTAACAGATAAAGTTCTGTTCGTATATTGTTGTTTAAAACTAACAAAACGCCTGAACATAATACCTTCCGGCCAAATGTTCTCATCCAAATATAAGGATAATTTAGATTCAGACACAAAAAATTTATATGCTTTGTGATTACGTTCAGTCTTCATATTAATTTTTTCCAACAATACAGTTTCTTTCGTTTTGCTTTTAATGTAATTAATTATATCGTCGTCATTGGTTTCCTTATGTATATTGGTAATAAACATCGGTACCTTCTTATCGGCCGCTCTAAAGTTAAATTCAGCATCTCTTGCCTTACCAGATTTCCCTGAGTACCTATATTTATTATTCAATTTCTTTCGATAAGACACTTTTGGCCATCCATCTTCATTGTTATTTCCATATTTTGCGTGCGGTAAATCTCGTCTCAGTTGAAGTTGAAGCTCATTATCAGTAGTCATCAGCTGTCTTGCTCCGTGCACTTGCACCGAGCGCGATGGTGTTACCGCCGATGGCTTACGCGGCGTTATCTCCGCACTCTTCACACTCGCGCATTCAAATTCGCGCGCCGGAGTCGGTTCTTTCATCATCGGTGAACGGTGAATCGCAACATTTGTAACAGCTGACCGTTGCGGTACGGATGAGTCATCCTCGCTTTGTTCTAAGTTCACCTGCATTATATCTCGATATTGTGGCGATGTCTTGTTCAAGTCCTTGCCGTTAATATTGTTATTGGACTCTTCGGCAGACGAATTATGCAAATGAGAAAGACCCACAGGGCCACTATCTAATAACCACGCACCTCGTTTATTATTTACTGTAAATGTTGACGTAGGCGGCAACGAATCATTCTTAATTTGAAGAAGTTCGACTTTTAACTCCTCAACTTGTTCCAGTGTAGCATACTTAGTTTTGATTTCATCTATCTTGCACTGCAGTAGCGATACATCTTTTAATAGTTTTACACAGTCCAAGTGCTCCATTTTCAGACTTGGTATACGGTCTAGTTTTCTGGCCACAAATATCGGCATTTCACTTTTCTCTGCAGATTTAAATAGATTTATAATATTTGCCAGATCTCGCTCTTCTTTACCTCTATTCTTCCTGGTAATTTTTCGCAAATCTGTTGGTACGGAATCAAACAGCAAAGATTTCGAATTTTTGATTTCCGCGCTGCTGTAAGTCGCACTGCAAATCCTTACAAGTGTTATTTCATCCACTACTGACACACAGTTTTGCAAGTATGCCAGCATTTCGTCAATCACTATATTACAATTACTGCATTTCACTACGTCCGTCATTTTTATCGATATATTTACGTTGCTAATTACGATCTCACAGGTACGCGCTCCCATACGCTACGGGTGCGCGCGCGCGATAGGGAGAACTGTTTCAACGATTGGTCTTTATGATGTCAACCCTTCGGGAATTCAATGGTGCGAAAGTTTAGCAAACGGTCACCAATTCACGTGAACCCTCCTTTTGAAAGCAGTTACAGCCCGAGACGACGAGGACGAGGAGATAAGAGGCGACTAAACGACTAAGCACAAACAGTGCTTAGTCGTTTAGTCGCCTCTTACGACATCCACAGGAAGAGATAAGGTGGTCCTTGTCTAGGCCATCCGGGCCTCACTTCCTGTCCACACGGCCAACTCTGGTGCTTTGTACTTGGGGATTTCATCATCGTTGTCCCATATTACCGATAAATACATAGATAGATACATATTTATGTTTATCTATATATGTATTTATTATAAAATATAGTATCGTTGAGTTAGTATCCCATAACATAGACTCGAACTTACTTTGGGGCTAGCTCAAACAGTTGCATCCTCAGCGGTAACGCTTCAGAGCCCGGGGTCCGCTACCGAACCTAGATGATTTGACGAGGTTACTGGTTTTTACACAGAGAGACTGCCGTCTGACTTCCGCAACCCAAAGGGTAAACCAGACCCAATCCTTCAATAGTTTTAAGCAAACGCTAGATGGCGTTCAGAACCCACAGTTACGTACCTTCCGAAACACGGAATCATCTTTCTTTTTGGATAATCAGGTCTTCTATATAATCTGGACCCCGGAGATATTTATAAATGCGAAAATGCTTTAATTTCGCGTTAATGTTCTTTCCGTGAATTCCGCCAGGCAATTACATGAAGCAGACAGATCGCGAATAATACATCAAAGTTGCCATTGCAACAACCGGGGGAATTTTAAATTCGCGGGCTTTCGCTACAGGCCGCCAAATAAAGACATTAGAGAAGAATAAAAAGGATATTTCCCAAAGGTTGGCTGGAAGAGACTGCATTTATAGCGGTAAGTCCGCCTTTGTGCCTGTATTGTTTTTGTTTTGTAATTTATGTGTGTATATTATGGTGCAATAAAGTTGATTTGTATTTCATACATGCGAAATAATGCATTGAGGGCATGCTCCATTGCTTACATAGATATTAGAAAACAGGAAAATAGAAATTCAGTCTCACTTCACATTTCTCATTTTTGGTACATACAATAACTGTATTTTCTACAAAAGTGAATCATATAGACTAAAATATTTGTATATATTATAGTTTAATTGTAGACTAAATAATAAATAGTAAAACGTATTAACTAAAATAAATTGAAATGCTTAAAATAGATAAGATTAAAACATAAACATGTATAAATTTTAATCGTTATGTTTGCAATTGATTAAAAATATTTAGTACAAATAATTTTGTCGTCTGTATTAATATACTTGATTAAATGATTCTGAATATAGACTATATTGGAACAATATTACTTTCAATTAACATTGTAACACGCGTTGCCTGTAACCGTCTAGTTTACCAAGTGGCACTTTATACAATTTCAATTCTGTTCAGTCTATAGTTTATCCATCGGGAATATCGCACAGGGGGAAGAGGAGTGAAGAGGGGTTAAGAGGTCGGGCCGGGTACAAGAGCATGAAAATTTAACAAGGCGCCGACCCCCGCGATATAAAACGCTTAAATTTACTCGACGCCATTAAAATGTTATTCTGTTTTCAAAGGGATACTTTTTAGTACCTGCCCCCAAGTTAATGTCATTCAAGATGTCTATTAAATTGTAGTTATTTTTTGAAGCTTACTTATACTGACACGCTCACACTGATCACCAGAGATCTGAATCACGGGTGCTATTGCTACCCAGTACCGGATCTAGACATTTTTAAGGCGGGGTAAAATATGTGAAGCCACCCCCTGCTTAGTTTTACCGCTTACTGATTACTAGTACCTGAATAGTACGCATACACGGGGGGGGGGGGGGGGGGTACAGACAGTAATAGTTTAGTTAAGATCCAGACCGAGATTGTACATTTTTGAGATTTTTGAGTAACCAGACGCCGCCCTTATTCCGTATCGGTTGCATGGGAGGGGTGGATTTATTCGATTTTGCCGCCCCTCTGACTTCACCGCCCGGGGCATGGGCCCCGGCTGCCCCCCTAGATCCGGGGCTGTTGCTATGAAAAGTATGGATATGACTATATAATCTATAAATAAAACGATCATGATATATTTTAATTGAAAAAACATACTTATCTTGAAATCATATAATTATGATTGTTTTATTTACTTAGTACCTAATTAGATTCTCGAGAAATCCCGGAACTTTTAGTCATATCCATACTTTTGTTAGCAATAGCACCCGTGATTCCGATCTCTGCTGATCACTGTGCGAGATGGACTTCCAGGTCTAGTCAAAAAGCGCCAGATCATCACACCACCTTGTCTTTGGCCTTTGATGACCTCTGTGGCATAGTGGTCACCACGCCAGACTGCCACTCCAAAGGTCCCGGGTTCGATCCCCGGTCAGATCAAGATGGAAAATAATCTTTTTCAGATTGACCTGGATCTAGGATGTTGATTTACCAATTTATGTATACGGAAAATGTATACAGAGAATACATCTAATAAAAGTTGTACAAAGGCACTACTTATATCAGAGGAGATGTATATGTAAGAGAGGCATACATGTTTATCAATATATCTATAACATAAAATATAGGAGTCGAGTTAGTATCCTATAACACAAGTTTCGAACTTACTTTGGGACAAGCTCAATCTGTGTGATTTGTCCGTATATATGTATTTATTTGGGCAACCTCTCTTGCGGCGACGACTCTTGAGTTTATTTTAATGATTACAAAAATAATATACGAAATATTGTTAAGAGGTCGGGCCGGTACAAGAGCATGAAAGTTTAATAAGGCGCCCAAACGTAAATGAAATTTCGTATACGCCCTTAAAAGTGCTATTCTGGTTCGGAAAGGATACCTTTTGGTACCTGCGCTCCAGTTTAATATCATTCCATGTGTCGAATAATTTTAAATTTATTTTTATGTTTAAAAACAATACTCGTAAAAAATCATGAATTTTGTACAAAACCAATGTACATGTACTTTCGTAGATAAAATAAAAATAGGTCTGTGAGTATTTTACTTGTTTATATTCGACCTTTGTGGCCTAGTGGTCATTATGCCGGGCTATCACACCGGAAGTCCCGGGTTCGATCCTCGGTTAGGTCAAGATGGAAAATGATCTTTCTCAGATTGACTTGGATCTTGGATGTTTATCTATATTATATAGTATTGACCAAGCACCTCATAACACAAGTCTCGAACTTACTTAAGGGCTAGCTCAGTCTGTGCGATTTGTCCCTATATATATTTCTTTTATAATAAGGAATAGTTTTAACGGTTTCATCGAATAGTACTGCCAAATTATTAAAATTGTATTGGATTACCATGTATTTAATTCAATTCTTCTAAAAGTTTCCCTTTCTATGCCTTCTCACACCGTACTGGTTTTCTTTCTATTTCGCCATTACGGCAGTAACTCTGGAACGCGCTTCCCGAGTCCATTCGAACCGCTCCTATAGTCGCGCTAGTTTAAAGACGCGAGTGTTTAAACACTTCTTGGACGATCTATAAGAGTAGATTTGCTATTATATTTATTTGCATGCATATATTATTATTATGTATGTATGTATATAAAAAATATTATATTTTTGTATTTATCCGTATATAATTATTTATTTACATCGTTTTTATATTTGCGTTACTTTTGTCTTGCAAATCTTGCAACCCACATTTAGACTATATCTGTATAACCCAAAGGTTGACTGGTAGACAACGCTTTTAGCGTCAAGTTCGCCTATTGTTCTGTACAATTTGTATTTGATGAACAATAAAGATTAAATAAATAAATAAAATAAAAATACAAGCAATTTTACACTTTCTCGTAATTACTACGACTTCGTAAAATACTACTATTTTCTGAAGGGGATACCTGAATTTTTCCGGGGTCCAGTACTGCCCCCAATTGAAATAAATCATTTGTTAGAAAACGGAGAAATCATTAAAAATTTTGTCTTGATCAGACCCTATATAACCCTACAAACTATTTTAGGAACTACTGTTTACAGTTTAAAGTGAGAACGTGAAGTTTTTCTACGCACATACGCCAAAAGTGGCCGTTTTTCGCAAATGTGCGTAGAAAAGCTTCACGTTCTCACTTTAAACTGTTAACAATAGTTTATAAAATAGTTTAAAGGGTTATCTAGGGTCTGATCAAGACAAAATTTTATATGATATCTCCGTTTTCTTTCAAATGATTTATTACAAATGGGGGCAGCACTGGACCCTGGAAAATTCAGGTAGACCCTTAAACAAAAATCATAATAAAACAAAACAATTTGGTGGTGCGGCGTTTTCGTAGCACGTTCGTAGCGGCGTAGCTAATTGCTACGAGCTCGTAGCGTCCGGACTTAATGCAATTACTGCTCGTGGCGAGGGCGGATTATGAATTCGGGAACAACTTTATTGTTGCTTGATTGTTCGATGAAACAACTTTAATACATACATACATACGTCTTTATCTCTAATAGGGAAAACCATAGATTAAAGAGTAAAAAAAAAAAAAACTAGGTCTATGGAGAAGACAGAGCATTTGGGGTCTTGCAGCCCTGAGCAAACAGACCCAGGCCCGCCTGACTCAAAGGCCACTTTTAGCGTGATGGTAGGCAAGAAGGTAAAAAAGGAATCAAAATGGTAAACCTCTTTAATAATAAGTTTTTTTATTCTTTATTTAATACAAGGGAGTTTGTTACGCAGTGACTATGTCTCCCTCGAAAGGTATAATAAGCCTTAATCCAGACATTTTGAGAATAATCGGTAACAGGTCTCATTAAATCGGGATAAGTGGAAGGATATGGAGACCTTTGCCCAGCAGTGGGACTATGAAGGTTAATAAAAAAAACATGCAACTTTGTACAGCGTTTCATGTCGAGTGGGTAGCGTGTCGAAAATACTAATTTATTTTGTTCTAGGCCGCAAGCCTAGCTCGTAAAGCTCCAAAATAAGAACTAATAAGGTCTGAAATTTTCATGAATACGAATAGGATTATAGAATAATAATATAATAATAACAATACTTTGCAATGCAGGGCTCTCAGCTCTGCATTGCCTTAATTGGCCGTGCAGAGAAGAGTCGTTAGAGATGTTGCTCCAGGGGTGGAAGTGTTAAATGGCATGACGCCGCGAGTAACTTCGGAGAAAGAGCAGCACACCTCTCGACCCCCCTGAGTCGCCTGCACCGCTGTTGCCCCTTTGCCGGCAACTATTGTCGGCGCGTTTGAGACGCCCATCTAGTGGGCGGCAAGCCACCACCTGCCTAAAATAGTCAGTAATCAGGATCAGTATCAGTCCATTCCAATCTTATTCCATAACCCATAGACCTTTCCCTTTTTCTTGCAATAGATCTTTCTCCAGTCGAAACCTATTCAAGGGTACACCTTTCATAGGTATATTCAGGAATGAGTTTTGGCGGGAGCGCCAAGGGCCTCTACGTGTTGGACTCGTATCCCCACGTAAGCCTCTCAAAGGACCGGGGTGAAAAGACCTGTGAAACTAAAAAAGATAATACTTTATTCAAGATAATGCACTGGTGTTAACAATATAGTTGACAGCTCTGAAGCTTTGTGTTAGTTTAAAACTGTGCTCCAGGCCTCAGACTTCTTAAATTATTAATACAGTTTATATTTTTGTGTCTAAGATTATGTAAAGTATTAAAATACATTATTCATAAAAACTAAAAATAACAAAGCAAATGAGTTTACTACAGCCTACAACAGCGCATCAGCAATTGAATTAAAGTAAATACGGTATTTGATGAAAAAATTAAGAGACTGTTTTCTTTCAAATAAAAAAGGACACGGGTTATCAAATCGGTTGTAATTTTTTTATGATTGTTATCTCACAACTCCGTTGTATTATATGAATCGATTTGATTTTTTGTTTAAATACATATATTTTTATATTGATCCAATAAGAATCTTGTCAAAATCTGTTTAATACTTTGATTTGTAAACCAAAATAACTGAAAAAGACAATTGTTGCGTATCTACTTTTTCCGTGATTGCAAATGGTATTGAAGTCGGTATTTTGTTTAAAAAATTACGAAATACTTTTACAATATAAAAATTATACAGGTATTACTTCAACAAAAAGTTATATGTAAAATGTACGAGAAAAATATGTTTGAAAGCTGCACGCCTCATGTAATGTGTATTTTTTCCACTTTTGCTACTATTATCCCCCCACTTTCTTAACTACCCCTTGTTACTCCTCCCCGAACCTTTTAACCTTCAGTAAATTACAATTTGGTGGACGAGCAATGCAGTATTCGTGACTTGGCCGAAGCTGGCGTAAGTTTTGTAAACTGCTCTACATAAGCGAGTGCGGCTGACGCCTGATATACTGCGAGTTTTGATCAGTGATAGTTACGGAGATAACTGAATTTTTCGGGGTCCAGTGCTGCCGCCATTTGGAATAAATCATTTGATAGGAAACGGAGACATGATCTAAAATTTTGTCTTGACCAGGAACAAGATAACCCTTCAAACTATTTAATGAAGTACTGTTTACAGTTTAAAGCGAGAACGAGAAGCTTTTCTACGCGCAATTGCTAAAACGGCCACTGTTGGCGTATGTGCGTAGAAAAGCTTCACGTTTTTACTTACTACTGTAAACATTAGTTCATAAAAAAGTTTGTAGGGTTATCTAGTGCCTGGTCAAGACAAAATTTTAAATGATGTCTCCGTTTCTTATCAAATGATTTATTTCAAATGGGGACAGCACTGGACCCCGAAAAGTTCAGGTATCCTCTTAATCCGAAGCTTGCGTAAGTTTGTAGCGAGCGGCGGGCAAAGAGTAGCGGCGTAAGAACTGCTAAATGCAAAAAGTATTGAATACGTTTAGCGTAACAGGTAAAACGTACGTAAATCAACCTAAGTAATCAGCTCCACATTATACCGTTGCCCGTGAGCGCCAAAGCGTGGCACGGTTGTAGCCTAGCTTGCAAGCCAAAAGCCGCTAAAACAGCAATCAGCTTCATATCTCCTTGCTGCCCGCAGGTACCAAAGCGAAGCGCGGTTGCCTGGCATCGCAAGTGTACTGACTAGCTTGCAAGCCAAAATCCGCTAAAACAGAAATCAGCTCCATATCTACTCGCTGACCGCATGCAACAAGGCACGGTGCGGTTGCCTGGCGTCGCAAGTGTACTAGCCTAGCTGGCAAGCCAAAATCCGCTAAAACAGCAATCAGCTTCATAGCTACTTGCTGCCCGCGGGCAGTAAGGTGCGGCGCGGTTGCCTGACGTCGCAAGTGTACTAGCCTAGCTGGCAAGGCAAAATCTGCATAATTAGCAATCATTGTCGTACCTCCTCGCTGCCCGCGGGCAGAAAGGCGCGGCGCGGTTGCCTGGCGACGCAGGTGTATCGATCGCAGGTGGCCAGGGAGGCTCTGCCGGAGTGGAACGCTACAATAACGTCGTCACAACCTCACGCCTGTTTTCCGCTATTTTCGGAGTGTTGTAAAAGATAATACCTTGTCTGCCACTTTCCTTGCAGGGTAAACTACAATGTACGAAGCTTTTCCTGTTTATGTAAGGCTTTAAATAATGCTCAACCAGTTCTGAGAATATTGGGAAAGGCAAATAAAGAGTAGGTATAAACCTGTTTTTCTACACTTAAGCAGCAAAAAGCATATATCAACTTACTTCTGAATTAATAAATATTAATAATATGTAAAGAATATTTTTTCTACTTAATAAAAAGTTATCTATTCCAGTATAGAGAAATTCATCTTAAAAAAAGGCAAAAAGCTGCAAACAGCTACCGATACCAGCGCTTCTCAATGACCACGTATGAGAAGAAACGCCGAAATCAAAACCCTTTTTAACACTATTGGTTACCTACTCGCCAGAAGGGCCTTAAATTGTCATATCATTATTACGTCTTTTAATACATATAATATTGTCATCGTTGACACATTATAGTATGTATATATATATATATATATATATATATATATATATATATATATAAATACGTTAAGACACAATACGACAATGCTGCCATCTGACGGCTTTAATTTTGAAACAACGTCAACATGATTGACGGTCGGCTATTTGAATTACAGAAAGTGACAAGCAAATTGTAACAGATGACTTTATCTATACTTCGAATATTGTTTATAAAGAAATTTTGTAATAAAGAATAAATAAAATAAATAATTTTTATAATTTTGTAAAGTGATAATTATTATCATACTTATTTAGTGCGAATTATTCGCACGGGTACCGCTAGTAAAGATATATTAAATTGGATTGACACAACCGTAAGCGGCGACCGTCGAATCAAGAAGACCGGTGACTGGGCGTCACCGCCACTGCTCTGATCGGGTTGCCAGATGCGACCCGATGTTGCCGTTCGCTGCACGGTGTTCTGGCGCTAACATGACTTATTTGTATGCAATTATCGATATATATCACCATAGAAGGACACTCAAAACACACGCCAAACTCGCATTAGTATGATCGGAAAGCATCGCAGTCAAATATTTGATCGATGGCGGTCATTACCAGATTGTATCGACTTACCACGAGTGCCGTATTAGTGGTACTTGCTGTTCGACTGTGGTTTTTTGATTGGACAAGTCAACTCAATTTAAAGCGTATTACCCTACATGAGTATTGATTAATTGTAATGGACTTTAGTCGTATGGAAATCGTTTCTATTTATGAAGTTAACTATATATTCATACTTATAATAAAGACTTTATATCACGTGGCAGACAGTAGAAAATGTCAATAACTGGCCAAGTGCGAGTCAGTCCGCGCATATTGGTTCCGTACCATTATTAAAAATCATGTTTGTTTTATGGAAGCCCCACTCAAATATTTATTTTATTCTGCTTTCAGTATTTTTTATTATAGCGGCAAGAGAAGTGCATTATCTGTGAAAATTTTAACTGTCACGATTTATGAGATACAGTCTGGTGATAGACAGACAGACGGACGGACGGATGGACAGCGGAGTATAAGTAGTAGCGGAGTCTTAGTCCAGCTTTCATCCTTTAGGTAAGGAACGCTAAAAATGTAAAAGAAATGTATTCAAGATTTATTTTGGTCCTTTGATTTGAGGATAGTGAAGCGAATGAGGGCTAGCTCAAGTTCAACTGAAAATAAGTGTGGGTAAAATGTTCCTCAAATGAATTTGGTCATTTCGTAAGTTGTGTTGAGTTATTTTTCAAGTTACAATAAATATATAGTTATAACCACATGCTATCCCAAGCTTAGACGAGTTCAAAATTAAGTAAATAGTCCTGTAAATTTACACCAAATAATAATACTTTTGTTTCTTTCAAAATAAACCTCCTCTAACATACATCGAGGTTCTTGTTCAAATTGGTATCAAAAGCAATGTTCAGCGTAACAGGCTAATGGAACAAAATATGAATCATGTTCATAGTTGGCTTCTTGTTCTTATCCAGTCGAATTGGCTTCAATTAAATATTGTTAGACCAGAACCTACCTACGGCGAAAGACCTGTCAAGGCCACATTTAGACCTGTCTTAGCACAAGGAGTTACGCAGTTGGGACATCACAAAAGATGGTCTATGAATTGAGTGACCCCACAGTCACACAAACTGTTAAAATGTTAAATAGGTGGCTAGCAACCCATCACTATTTTTAATTTCTGTTGTCCACTTTCTCGCTCGTCATCACGCAGAAAGTGGCCGTTGAATCTTGTCGCCATGGGTTCTGTCTATCAGGGGCCGCAAAAACTGTATGCTCCCTTAGGGATAACTAATATACATTTTCTATTATCTATATATATTTTATATAAAAGCGAAAATCACTCACTCACTCACTCATCACGAAATCTCGAAAACTACTTAGACGATGAAGATGAAATTTGGCAGGAAAGTAGATTGTGACTAGGAGACGTCCGCTAAAAAAGGATTTTTGGAAATTCCATCCTTAAGGGGGTGAAAGAAGGGTAGCCAGTTTGTATGAAACTTCGTAATTTTTAAAGTAAGAGACACGATTTTTTTATTTATTTTAGTAGTTAATAGAAAATTATAATGCATTCATTAAATTTTGAAAATAATATCCCTATAGGGGTGAAATAGGGGTTGCAAGTTTGTATAAATTTTCGACATTTTTGAAGCGAGAAACATGACGTGTTTGAGCGGGAGCGTGAGCGGTCGCGGGAGCTCTCGCTAGGCCTTTAAATCCCTAAACTTTTATATACATTGTTATATTGAAGAAGTATTCAAACATTATAAATTTTTCACGTAATAATTCATATGTCATAACAAAATTAATAACGTAAAAAAAAAATATAATAATAAACATTAGAAACATTTGCTAGACTTTTACGCGGACGAAGTCGCGGGTTACAGCTAGTAGTTTATATTATGTTTAGAGTGAACTACTATGGATGGATCTCCATTTCACTACTAGATTTTTCATACAAAAAAGTCAAAAATCATTTATTTATCTTTGAATATTTCAATCATTTGATAAGTGTAAATTTTTCTTTCGATTTCATGAAGGGAATTAGTAGATGAAGTCATATCATACTTACTGCTAAGTTTACTGCCGCTTCTTAAGCGCAAGTACAGAAGAAGCGGTAACAAACCGTACTGCAGTATTTTCTCCAAAAACGTCAACTTACAATTATACTGATATTAAAGTTAGATATGTGGACCGAGAATACATTGTTATAGTACCTCACGAGTCACGATTCTGGTCAAAGTTTGATTGAAAAGTGTAAATAAGTTAAAATATCTAGGCTAATAGGTTGGGAAAAGAACTAAATACCATTGTAAAATTAAACTAAAAACTAAATTGTAAAATAAAAACTAGTCTTAATTATTAATTTTGAAATCTAAAAGATTATGACCGTACGGCATGAATGCTAAAAACATTTCTACTCTGAATAGTCCACAGATTTCGTGCAAATATCATCACCTTCAAACTCACCTGCATCTACATTTAAATATCACATCCCAAACCTTATTAAACAATATCGATTTTGCATATCACCATTGCAAAATCAACCTTATTGCATATGCAATATAACCTTCATAAATTGAGAGCGACCATACGAAGGTACGCGCAGGGATCCTCGTGGGAAAAGACACCTGAGGGGGGTTGCAGGGAATATTAATCACCGAAACGGAAACTTTTATAGGTTGTGCTACGACGCTAGCTTTCGGGAACTTTCGGGAGCTTTCGGAACTACGTCTAATTGCTACTATGAATATTAAACGAAGACGCGCTCGGGATTGTAATCTCCGGCGACGATATTAATTATTAGGTACTTAGAAACTACTTTGTTACATAGCGACATAGTATGTAATAAATATTAAGTTCACAATAAATAAATAATACATAATTATATAGGGACAAATTACATTGACTTAGCTAGCCCCAAAGTAAGTTCGAAACTTGTGTTATGGGATACTAACTCAACGATACAATATTTTGTAACTAATACATATATACAATGTGTCCGGTCAGCGGTTTCGGAGACTTTGGGGGGATGAAATACGGTATTTTTTATCGACAAATCACCCCTCATAAGTAGTTTTTCTCCTACCATAATAAAATGGCAGCCATTTTGTTTTTTTTTTAATCGAAGCACGAGTTTTGTACTAAATTAGCCATAGCTCCCTATGTAGAGGTCCTAGAAACACAAAATAAGTCTCATTCGAAAGCGAAACCTGTAAACCATAAAATATTGGTAAAAAAAATGCTAATTTTATTTATAAAAAGAACCAAAAAAATTGCTAAAAGAAAATAATTAAGTAATTATTTTGCATTTTTTTTACAATATTAGGTTTAAAAAAAAATCTAAGCTGTTGGCCTACATTTTTTTTATGTCTAAACGATAGAACAGTATGTCCCCTAAATAAACAGCATACATCTTAGCCCTAAAATACATAGTTCAGAAGCTATGATGGTTTGAATAGACCCCTTATTGTCTAATCCAGCAGTTGAGAAAGAAATAAAACAAAATACTTAGTCTTCACGACATTCATTTTGGCAATAAAAAAAAACAATGTTTTAACCATTGTTGTAGAGACTAATTAGGACCTGGTGATGAAGATGATGATGATAACCATTGTTCGAAATGTCCTCCGTGGTGTTGCAGACATGCTGTTGCTCTTACTGCCACATGTTGCGTAGAGCGTCTTATCATCGCTTTGTCATTCTTTAATTCATTTCCGACTTGAATAATTTTGTTAAGGAGCTATCCTCGCGTGTATTTGGCACGTCGACATAGACTTTCTGTTTCATTGTACCCCACAAGAAAAAATCAAGTGGGGTCAAGTCCGGTCAACGCGGTGGAACAATCGCTTGGCCACCGCGTTCACCTCCGTGGTTCAGTGGTCAAGGCGTTCGCCTTGTGACTCGGAGGTCATGGGTTCGATTCCCACTGGAAAGCATACTTTGTTAAAAGTTGTTTCCAGTCTGGATAGGATATTGCAGGCTTGAATCACCTGATTATCCGAAAAGAAAGATGATTCCGTGTTTCGGAAGGCACGTTAAACTGTGGGTCCCGAACGCCACCTAGCGTTTGATCATCAAACTATCCAAGGATTGGTTCCTGGTTTGCCCTTTGGGTTGTGGAGGTCAGACGGCAGTCGCTCTGTGTAAAAACCAGTAACCTCGTCAAATCTCCTTGGTTAGGTAGCAGACCCCGGGCTCTGAAGCGTTACTGCTGAGGATGCAACCGGGAATACGTGAGGATGATGATGATGACTATGGTTTCCTTTGTTCTAAGCTTGGGCATGGGTGCTGAAAAGCACGCATTCTAATGAGTACGGCTGGCCAGATGCCACGTCGTGTGTAACTGCTTGCGACCCGCGTATTCGTTACCGTTTTGAGTGATCTCTGAACTTGAGTGATTTGGTCTTAAGTGGGGGAACTTTACAGACTATGAATAAGATTTCATATTATCGTAGTTATTGCCTGTCTATAGTGATTTTTATGAACTTTACGAAGTGTAGTTACCACCTAACAAGTTGTGAACGTGTGTTTGAATGAACCTTCTATTTGCGCCCAAAGTTGAGTTGTCTGATATAGTGGAGCCCTTTCATCCTGACGCTCCGATATATAGATAAACATCCAATACCCAGGACAATTTTAAAAAGGTCCTTTTCCATTTTGCTCTGACCGGGGTCGAACCCGGAACCTCTGAGTGGCGGACTAGCATGGTGACCACTACGCCACGGAGGTCGTTAATTACAAAGTAGTTACTACACCAAATACGGAATTTCTCTTAAGGGGCTACTTGAATTTTTCGGGGTCCAGTGCTGCCCCCATTTGAAATAAATCATGTGAGAGGAAACAGAGACATCATTTAAAATTTTGTCTTGACCAGGCCCTAGATAACCCTTCAAACTATTTTATCAATTACTCTTTACAAAAGTGAGAACGTAAACTCACAATTGTGAAAAACGGACACTTTTAGCGGATGTGCGTAGAAAAGCTTCACTTTCTTACTTTAAACTGTAAACAGTAGTTCATAAAATAGTTTAAAGGGTTATCTAGGTTTAATTCATGTAGCTCCTTAATACAAATGCTTCATTTGGCTATACGGTAAACTAAGTAAGCACTTGGATGTGGTATACTCAGGACCGACCGCCTGCCAGAAATCGTTAAAACAAACATTTCCTAATTGTCATTAGCCTGTATTTAACCCTTAGGTAAAACCCTTAGGTTTTGTATGAAATACATGCTAATGACGTCATAGTTTCTTGTAGTCAAATCATCATCATCATCATTTCACTGCTGGACTTAGGCCGCTCCCAAAGATGTCCAGAATGACCGATCTAGAGCGGCCTGCATCTAAAGAATTAGAGTCAGATAGCGCATTAAATATCAGTTTTTCTGCAATAATAAATCTAAAATCACACTTAAAATGGATATGATCAATGACAAATTTACCCTTTCACAGACTTTCAGTCAGTGGTCGTGCCCCCAGCGCGAGTGGTAGTAAATCTAAAATTAATACCTACAACCGAAAAGGGATGTGGATACTTTAGTTATGTGCAAAACGGGCATTACAATGTTTGTCGGATAAATCCGACGTTCGCGGTGAAAGGAAGAAACTATGAGGTGACTAAAAAAAATGACATAATTTTGTTGCGTTTTATTTTTTTAACAGTATCAAATAAAGTACCAAATACAGACGTCTACCCAATACAGACGTCAAGTCAGCAATGTATGCAAACAGCTATTGAATTATTCACGTATCTAGTAGAGGGCTGGGGAGGGCAAGGTGCTCAGGGGAGCTGAGTAATCTCGAGCGCTGTTTGGCTTCGAGACATGTATGCCATCTAACAGAGATTATGTTTAAGTAATACTTAAAGATAAGTTGTTATAAAAATTTCTCGTCTTTTAATTTTCTTTCCTTTTCTGTTTTTCCTGTGTTAATGGTTTTTCTTAACTTTCAAGATATGTCGTATTAGTTGAAGTACTTTGGTAAACAAATAACTAAATAAGTAGATATACTAACACTTAACATAACCCTTTAGCCACAGTTACCAGTCAATAAAAAAAACAACATCGATTGTTATTGACATGGACGCGTGCTCCAGTTGACTGGAGACGGAAAAAATGTAGGTTGCTATTACTTTTTCACGTTATACGTATGATTTTCAAACATAGGGTAAAGCCAAACGACGGTAATTTCTACCGCAGACCCTGAGTTACAGAATTTTGACTGCACAAGTCCTATTTGTGCCGCATTATGACAGAGAATGAGTTGTCAGTTTCTATGGAACAGAAATTGCGCAACTCATTTTCTGCAACAGAAATTTTGTTCGTTTAGCTTAACCCTTATAACATTGAAGAACGCAGCCAGCCCTTGAGAATGTAAGAAGCGAGTATTGGTCTTTGACAAAGTACTCGTGGTCTGAAAGACGCATATTATGTAAAAACTTCTAAGTCACAGTCATAGGTAAAATTAAGACTGTTCTTTTAGTTTATTACTTTATGGCCTATAGAGGGGCCTATACATTGAATCTATTCTGACGTCATATAGCCTTTAACCAGCGGACAGCCGCTTCCAACGATACCACATTTGTCAAGGTATAATTATTGAAGATACGAGGAAACAGATGAAAATGCATATAACACATAGCAGCGAAACACATACCCCCTTTTGGATTCGCTGTAGTCGGGTAATAATGTGGATACAGAGTAGTAAGCCTACAATGTATGCAAATATTGAAATTGTATGTATCTGCCGGGCGGGTTACGGTGCCCCGGGGAGGTACGCAATCTTGCGTTGTTTGGGTTTCAAGTTACGACAGCCCATAGGGTAAAGGAAAATGTCCCTTTATGTAGCTATATGCTCTAATTCATCTTAAAATTGTGTATATTCTGGAATAGATATTTACAAAGAGTAAAAATTTCTAATTTATTTACTGTTTTTTTTTTGTGTACAGTAAAGAGTTATCTATTTTTATCTCAGACCAGCACGGAAAGAATACATAATAAATAAATATTGAATTTAAAACGTATTGTATTGGCTGATTTTTACTGCTCAGTATTTATTATATTATAAAAACTAACTCTTATACGATTACTCACTATGTATAGTCGAAAAAGAATGTTGTTTTTTTTTTCTCCGATTATTTTTTACCTCTTCCCATCTGAAGTGAACATTGTAGAAACACGTGTACTTCCAACTTGGTAACGCAATTTCACGTACATCCAGCTGCCTTCAAATTGAATTCTGCAAACTGAACTATTTGAACGAAACTTTTCAAAGGAAAATGCAATCGCTTTGTGTTACAGAAGAGGGAGAGCGAGAAATAATTTTATTTGGACTCTCTTATCATCTCTTATAAATAACAAAAATCTCTTATTACTCCTTTATACTTCGTCGTGTTCTGTTTCCGAGGGCTGTTCTTGTTGGTACGTAAGTATTCTTAAATATAACACACACTGTCTTCATTCATAATGAGACACACATATCATTTTGGTTTTTGTGGCTCTAAAAAGACAGAACCCAGGGTCGAAATACTCAAAGACCACTTTTAGCGTGTTGGTGGAAAAGGTGGAAAAAGGAATTAAAATAATAATGTGACCTTCTACGATCTTAAGACCCTCAAAAAAAAGAGAAAGAAAAGAAAGGTGTATACATCTAAATGGTAGATGCTAATTAAACTAGTTATAGTTTTTTAACAAATAGAATGATATCCCACGGTGAATATGTAGTGCAAAGAAAAACTTATTATAAGTTTATATTGCGGTGTACTAACATTCAACTTAAAAAAAAAATGTATTTTGATAATAAAAAAAGAGAAAACTTATCATCATAAGTTTATACTGCGCTGTACTTACATTCAACGTTTGTTTTTAAATGTTTTTTAATAAAAAAGAAAAGCAGCTGTTTCATTTTATTGTCTCTCAGACTACCATGGAAAAGATATTTGGTACTCGGATGTAAAAAATTGCGTTTACACACGCGCCACAGCAGCCAACGCAGCACCAGCACCAAAAAACAGGGGTGCAAAAAGTCTGACGCTTATGTCTGTCGGTCTGTCTGTGGCATCGTAGCTCTCTAACAGATAGACTTATTTCGATGCGGTTTTTTTACTTGAAAGCGACTTCCTTGCGGTGGTTCTTACCTATGTTTAATGAGCATCGGTTCAGCCTCTTTAAAATTTATTAGGGGTTAACGTTTGAAAGTTGGGGTTTTCAATTTACCTGGCAAATAATAAATGGGGCATGGATATTAATTCCACGTAGCATCGGTTAAAATATGTTGTTTCGCCACTCATTTTATTAGATGGTGTCGTCGGGGAGCTTTAATTTGCCTGGCAAATAAACTTGTATGCTTTGCTTTTCGTGTGTGTGCGTGGCCAACACTAGTATAAGATTTTTCAAGCTGCCTAAGGCATCTGACATAGCTTGACGACTGCCCTACAATGATGACAGCCGGGACCAACGGCTTATACTTGCCTTCCGAAGCACGGAGGAGCTCGAGAAATACTCAATAATATTTTATTGCAAACCATAAAGTACATTAGATGTTACCAATACAATTATAGATCATTTATGGACCCTGGACAGCAATTTGGTTAGATAAGAGAAGGTCGCACTCAAACATTAAAAATAAGGTTAATACTCACATTATTTTTTTTAATCTTAATATTTTATTAATAATTACATATTTTGGACCCTTGATTCTCACTAAAAGTGTATTTAGAACGTACCTGAAATTAATGTTTGTTGTTGTCAAACATTTTTGGTATTTAAATTTATGATAAGATTTTGTATATAGTCGTATGTTCTAAGTTTATTTTAATAGGGAATTATGTCATTTAGGTGTTTATTAAAAATATTCAAAATAAATTTTCATGCCACTTGTGGTCCCCAATCCAAGTGCGGACAACGCCCGGTGTCACTTAACTTGTGAAAGCGCTAGTAATGCGCGCTTCCAACGAGCCACCGAGCTCCTCTATTACTATTAATTTATGCATAAAGTTAATTTTCGTTCACTAAGAGAAAAATTGGTCAGGGCTAATGACATTTTGAGATAATTTAATTTGTAATATGAAGTTATTTCGTGTAGGTAAACTGACGACAATGTTCAAGGTACTGACGTCATTTCACGCGGTAGAAAGCGCAGTGGATCCAATAAATTGCAGCGTTCCTGCCAACATGTTTGCACTCCCCGCTGGGGCGGGACTCAAGCTTCAAGATGAAGTGCCAATATCCGTCACGTCCCCCGGGAGAGATGCTTCACTTAGATGGATCGTTTCATGAGATTAGCTATTAGTGACACACATGTACACTTGCAATACGCATACAAACAAGTACAACATACACACTGAGAAAAAGAAATAGCTGCACTAGTTTAACTATTTGCAATTTGATTAGTAGATACCAAACTTTTGGTATCTACATGGTGACCACTACGACCTCCGTGGCGTATTGGTCACCATGCTAGTCCGCCACCCAGAGGTCTCGGGTTCGATCCCCGGTCAGGGTAAGTTGGAAAATGGCCTTTTTCAAATTGTCCTGGGTCTTGGATGTTTATCTATATACGTATTTGATATAAAATATAGTATCGTTGAGTTAGTATCCCAAAACACAAGTCTCGAACTTACTTTGGGGCTAGCTCAATCAGTGTGATTTGTCTCTATATATTTATTTATTTACTTTTGTTTTATTACCAGAACCATATAGTTACATGTCCCAAACTGTTTTTGCTACTAGAAACCATTCTTTTTTCTCAGTGCATATTGTTTGTTTGTATTATTGTAATGGTAACGGTTGCTGCCAACATTATAAGCAATATAATGGTTCAATTATTTCCGGAACTCGATTTCGGACTTTGAAATTTCACAACATGAGAAATACCAACATTTATAATTAATTTTATTATATAGTAGTATTAATTTATTTATTGTGTATCAATAGGTATGCCTTGTAGTTTATTCATGTTTTTTTATTAAGACGAAGTGGTAGCTAAAGTGGCGCCCTCATTTGAAATAAATTGTTTAAAACTAAATATGGTAATAATAAAAAAATTGATTTGTATAAATGTCTAGAAAGACCTTTAAACTATTTTATGAATAACCTTTGAAAGTAATATTGGTAGTCCGTCTAGTTTTAAAACTGTTTTTCGCCAAAAGTGGCCACTTTTGGCGAAAAACAGTTTTAAAACTAGACGGATTATTAGTAATATTACTTTCAAAGGTTATTCATAAAATAGTTTAAAGGTCTTTCTAGACATTTATACAAATAAATTTTTTTATTATTACCATATTTAGTTTTAAACAATTTATTTCAAATGAGGGCGCCACTTTAGCTACCACTTCGTCTTAAGTCTTTAACACGTTATTTAACAATCTTCGCAACTGATCGCACTTTCACCTACCTAAGGTTTTAGCTGAAAATCAGCGCATTGTTCTTTTAGCAATATTTTCTCTGAGACTATGACCTTTTTGTGCTGCTGCAGCATACATACACACATCACATCGCTAAAAACTTGTATTTAATATACACAAAAGTCATTTGTGGATTTCCTTGGTGTGAGTGTTAGTGTGCAGTTTTCACAAATAAACGATTTATCTATCTATCTATGTTGTATGTAATGTGATTAGACATCTATGTACTTGGTGGAATAGTCGTTTATAATTTACTACTGTTGATTTATATTATCTTTTGAGTTGACTATCTTTATTTTTGTACTATGGCTGGCAATACTATAGTGCTGGCAACCCCTTTTATGTCACTTTCTTCGCTCGCCTGATTGTGCTAGGTGTGTAGACATAATACTTCCAAGTAAAAGTTAAAACAATATAATTTATTACACTTCACCAGTTAAATAGTATTTTCATTTAGCCCAAACCGAACAGATATTCCAACAACTACAATGTTCCCATAAATAGACAAGTTTATTTTCCAGGCAAATAAAAAAAACCCACGACTTTCAAGCGTTCACCCCCCCATAACTTTTGAACCGATGAACCGATTTCCATCAAACATAGCGAAAAACCACCGCGACGAAACTTAATTTCATGTAAAAAAAACACAGGGAAATCGGTCCTCGAGAGCTAAGAAGACAAACAGACACAAAGAAAAGACATTGGCGTCAAACTTATATAACCCCTCTTTTTTTTTCGAGGATTAAAAGGGAATATAGAAATGCTAGCCACCGCTCTCTTCGGGCGTCGTCTTTTACGAACCACAAACACAGTGACGTAGAAATTGTCCACCTTGAGACAGAAGGTTTACGTCACAGTAGTTTCGCTGCTTGTTACATAAGCAGAGATCGGATTCATCGGATATGACTATATAATCTATCAATAAAACAATCATAATTATGTAATTTCAGGATATATTTTAATCGAAAAAATAGACTTATCTTGAAATCTCATAATTATGATTGTTTTATTTACTTAGTACCCAATTAGATTCTCGAGAAATCCCGGACCTTTTAGTCATATCCATACTTTTATAGCAATAGCACCCGTGATTCCGATCTCCGTACATAACATACGAAAGCAAGTAGGTACATTTGTGATATTGGGGCTTGAAGAAAACCACATAAGAACATAAACTTCGTGTTTTTATTATGTTTTAGGTACCTTACATTTTTTAAGGTTTTGTTGCCGTTTCTTGTTTTTTTTTGGTTCAAATCTTGCTAGTTTTTGCGCCACTTACCGGTGTCCGATTGCGATAACATTTTATAATGTAATTCAGATGACAATGCAGCTTTATTGTGACAGGAAGCTGATCTGATGATGAAACCCGAAGGTGGCCATAGAAAATGTGTAATAAAACGATGTATCCCAATCGAGTTTGTGCTTATTATATTTGTCTTGATAAATACTTAGGTCTCAATAAAGGCTGGTACGAAACAATGAAATTCTTTTAAAGAAGTAATTATTTCAAAAAAATAATTAAATGAAGCTTGCCTATACAGGGTGGCCAAAAAGTCGTGGATCAAACGAAACAGGGAGATAAAGGAGGTAATTTCCAACAAAAAATCTTTCCCCAGCATGGCCATAACTTCATTGCACGAAAAGATATGAATTATTTTAGTTTTTTCAATGAAACTACCGAGTTTTTTTACAATTTAATCAGTAAAAAATTAAAATGATTAAAAACAATAAAACAAAAGGTGTTGTATTATGAGTCGATAATGTATCAATACTACAAAAATTGTATTGCAGCTCTTGGTATCAAACTTAACGAGCAATGATTTTTTTTCCGTAAATTTTAAAGCGTTACAAAAAATTACGTCTCACTTTAAGAGCACTTATTTGCAATGAAGTTATGGCCATGCTGGGGAAAGATTTTTTGTTGATAATTACCTCCTTTATCTCCCTGTTTCGTTTGATCCACGACTTTTTGGCCACCCTGTATAAAAATGCCCTAAAAAGGTAAAAGTCTAATCATTCGAGCCCAAGTTCGGTGGCGTTAGGTTTTTTATCACAGAGACGCCATGACCACCTTCCAGCTCAATCATCAGATCAGCACCATGTCATCATAATATTCTATTGCAAAATTTCAGCTCAATCAGAAATTAGGACGTAGATCCAATTTAAATTCCACATTTAACTTCCAGATTTTATTATGTTATTTATGTTTGTTAACTTTTTCGCAAGCATTACATGGTATATTAATGTGTCAATATTGTAGTACATAATGAGTATTTATAAATATAAATATAAATAAATATATATGGACAAATCACACTGATTGAGTTAGCCCCAAAGTAAGTTCGAGACTTGTGTTATGGGATACTAACTCAACGATACTATATTTTATAACAAATACATATATCAGAGAAACATCCAAGACCCAGGGCAATTTGAAAAAGGCCATTTTCCAACTTGCCCTGACCGGGGATCGAACCCGGAACCTCTGGGTGGCGGACTAGCATGGTGACCACTACGCCACGGAGGTGGTCTAAGTCTACTTATAAATTTATTAAAAAGTTTGTGAAATTAATTGGTTAATTTATTAATTAAAAGACATGATAATAAAATGACAAAACCCTTCTGGCGACCAATACATTGAAAATGAGTTTCTTTCGGTGTTTCTTCTCAGCAGTGGTCGTAGCGAAGCACTAATATCTGTTTTCTTTAAAAATAAATTAAATTTGAATATACTTTACATGTAACGTAAATTATACCTATGGACGTGTAAAAGTGCGTGTAAAGGGCTAATTACTGAATAAACATTAGAATTTTGCATTGATTACAGACAGACAACGGTACAGGAGGGACTAAAAAAATGCTTGTAAAAAACTTATTGTTTACTGACGGTCTGTTTTGTTGCAGCATGGGGCGAGTCTCTGCTGTCGCTGCCGAAGAGGTGGCTCAGCACGCAGACCTACAGCGAGGACGAAGACTTCCAAGTGAGACCTCACATCTCCCACTTTTTTTAAAAATAACATATCACTTACATAGGGTACACATCCAGTCATTGGACGCTAACAGTCATTGGACAGAACACAATAAAACCTTATATAACTATTAAGATTTCTTTCAAAACAGTAACACTGCAGCTACAGAGTATACAAGATATCAGCTGCAGCGGGCAGAATGCAAAAAAACCTTAAGAAATTAGGTTTTATTGTAATCTGTTTAATGACTGTTAGCGTCCAATGACTGGAAGTTTACCCTATGCTGGTTTTGAGGCTAAGATATTATCATTATAAAATACAATGCATTTTATTGATAAAGAATTATCAAAAATATGTTATAATCAGTATATCTATTTATAAACTAGTAAATTTAGTATTGGTAGCTTTTCCGATATTTTTTTTAAACACTTTACTTGCTGTTTTCCCTGCTGCGCCAGCATTCATGGATACATGTACTTTTTAGAAACTTCTCGTAGTCGGGTTTTAGTTTTTAAAACTATATCTTGTCATATCACTTTGTTGTAAAACAAAGAACTGCATCCAAATTCAACACAACTCTAATCGAGGCCTTTTTAGGGTTCCGTACCCAAAGGGTAAAAAAGGGATTAATAAGATTACCATATTACTAAGATGTTTCTCTACGCGATCGAATCAGAAATGAGGAGATTCGTAGGAGAACGAAAGTCACCGACATAGCCAAGCGGATTAGCTCATTGAAGTGGCAGTGGGCGGGGCACATAGCGCGAAGAACCGATGGCCGATGGGGCAGAAAGGTTCTCGAATGGCGGCCACGTACCGGCAAGCGCAGCGTAGGACACCCACCTGCTAGATGGTCAGATGACCTGAGCAAGGTTGCAGGGAGGCGCTGGATGCAGACCACTTCCGATCGGTCGTTTTGGAAATCCTTGGGGAAGGACTATGTCCAGCAGTGGACTTCCTGTGGCTGATATGATGATGATGATGATGATTACTAAGATGCCGCGGTCCGTCTGTCTATCCAACCGTCTGTCTGTTTGTCTGTCGCCAGGCGGGATCTCATGAACCGTGATAGCTAGACAGTTATTTTTTTTACAACTGATGTATTTCTGTTGGCTCTACAAAAATAAATACATAAAACCGAACTAAATAAATATGAAGGTCGGGCCCATACAACAAACGTGATTTTTCATAGATAATGTTTGGTACCCTTTGTGCGCGAGACTGACACGTATTTTGTTGGTTGTTAAATAAAACTATATTTTGTCAAATCACTTTGTTGTAAAACAAAGAAGTGCATCCAAATTCAATACAACTCTAACCGACGCCTGTTTCTATTGCCTTCAGAATCTCCAGCTAAAGAAGCTGCCAGTCCCGGACCTGCAGGCCACCATGGACTCGTACCTGGAGTTCGCGGCGGTGCTCGCCAGCCCGCAGCAGCTAGAGCACACGAAGGGGCTGGTGCGGGGCTTCATGGAGGAGCTTGGGCCTCGGCTGCAGGAGGCGCTCATGGAGAGGCAGGCTGAGATGGACAACTGGGTGGGAATGCTTGCTAATTTCGTAAATATGCCTACACACACAGGGTTACTTTATAAACACTAATAAGCTTTTTAACCCCCGACGCCAAAAAAGCAGTGTTATAAGTTTGACGCTGACATAAACGGTCTGTCTGTGTATCGTAGCGCCCGAACGGAATGACCGATTTCGATGCAATATTTTTACGTGAAAGCAAGTTCCCTTGCGGTGGTTCTTAGATATGTTTATTGAAAATCGGTTTAGCTGTTTAAAAGTTATTTTCAAAAAATTGCCTTATGTAGCGGATGCCAATATACTTCGCATGACATATTTTGCCTTATGTCAATCCCTGTTAACATATTGTATTACGTCCTGGGGAGGAGCCGCTAAGTCTCATCTAATTCTAGTTGAGAGAGCGCAAAGAGCTGTACTTTCAAACCGTACAGATACCCTACATCAGACCTTTACAAATTTTGTGAGGTACTAACGGTCCGGCAGCTCTTTTTCCTTGCGACAATAATGCAACAACATTCAAGACTGCCTTTCCTTCCGCAGCTTCTTACTAGAGGTAACAGGATTATTAACCTTACTATTCCGTCATTTAACACCGAGTTCATAAAAAAGTTCTTCTGCTTTCTTGGCCCTCTTCTCTACAAGGAAATTAACTACAAAGTGCTTATATTTCCACTAAATACATATAATAATAATAATAATAATAATAATAATAAGCCCCCCATAAACCCTACCTTACGTCCGTGCCGAACATCTGGCCACGTGGGGGGCGGACACGCGTACTATTGAAACTTACGCGGCCAACAAGGCAAAGGTCAATCCAAGCCAAGGTGGAACAGCATATGCCGAGGGCTGCGTGGCTATGGGAGAGCATAGTCGTTTATATGCGAACTCTGGATACCGGGGGACCTCCAGTTTCAATTACCCTTGCCACGGTATGCGGGGCTCTACCGTGGTGGACTCCAAATCCCTTGCTACTCGTGGGAACCAAATCAGAGTTAAAATGAATAAAAATAAAAGAAAAACGTCTACCCAGTCTCCAACTGTTGTAGAAAACGACACAACCCCAAACTCTCCAATTATTCATCCACAGAGCTCTGTCAATGCATCGCAACCAACACCAGTCCGAAGAAGTAGTAGGAGGACTTGTAATAGATATAGAAGTACATCGCCAACACAATCCACATCTGATGTAACTGAACCGTACAGCCCTAGTACTATATCTTATACACCTTCATTAGCCTCTGTGGATGAAGATCCTTGTGATCTGATAGGCCCCAACCCCACCTTAGATGTTGCGCGGGGGGTTAATCCCTTGTTACCCGCGTCCACTAAGACAGGGAAAGCTAGAGTACGCATGAGTTGGACACCTGATATTAATAGATTCATTATGCGTACCTACTATCTATTAACTAACTTAGAGACAGACAAAACTTGTTGGAGAAAATATCTGCATGAAAAATTCATACAGCAATACCCGGGAATAAATGTATCAGAACAAAGAATAGCGGACCAAAAACGAGTAATTGTAAAAAATAGATTTTTCTCAGAAGAAGAACTAAGACAAATTAAAGAAGATGTTAGAATACAATTAGATAACGATAGGAGTATTAGTTTAGACACTGAAAACAATACACTACAGCGATTAACACCTAATCTTTTAGATCACAGTATTTCATTATTTTCACAAACTTACAGATCTCAAACCCAGCAAGATCCTATGAATACACACAATACTTTTACACAAACATCACCTGCATCTACTCAGACACAAACAATCAGCTTACTACTTGAAAACGAAATTGAAACTTTTGAAGTACCCCTAAATGATTCCATAACAGATACACTAAGTGAAAAATTGAGCAGAGTTATTTTGCAATATTCCGGTATGGATCCTGAACTACGGCCAAAACTCCCAAAATTAAGGTATAGTAAGAATCTCACAAAACTGATCAACTTATTTAATGATAAAATACTTAACCGATTTATGTCACCTGATTCCCTTCTAACCGACATTCACACACTTGTTTATTGTGCCGCATATGTTATTTCAGAAGAACTTGGGCATAAAATTTTACAGGAGACAAAAAATCTTCAAATAGGCAGAAGATGTACACAACCACGCTGGCAAATAAGGCTAGAGAAAAACGTAGAAAAGTTAAGAGCAGATATAGGTAGAGTGACACAATACTGTAATGGTAACAGATCAAATAGAGTAGTGAGAACAGTTGAAGTAATATTTAAATCATATAATTTACACACAAGACATGAAAGACTCAATGATAAACCAGAAGAATTCCTTGACACACTTAAACAAAAATTAGCTCTAAAAGCACACAGACTCTCTAGATACAAAAAAGCACACCAAAGAAAAGAAGATAATAGACTTTTTGCAACTAACGAAAAAACATTTTACAGGAACCTTAACTCTAGCAATAGCGATAGACAGGAAAATATAGAGATACCAACAGCTGACGATTTGAAAAATTTTTGGTCCGGCATATGGGAAGAAGAAACTGAACATAAAACTGACGCGCACTGGATTGCTAAGGAAGAAGCAAAATGGGCAGACATAGAAGAAATGAGATTTGAAGAGGTCACAGAAGCTGAAATATCAAGTATTACATCGAAACTGCACAACTGGAAAGCTCCCGGAGTGGATAAAATACATAACTTTTGGTTTAAGAAATTTCACTCTCTACATAAAATAATTGCAAAAAATTTTACAGACATCATACTAGGTAAACAATCAATACCAAAATTTATCGCAATAGGTGTCACTTATATGTTGCCGAAAGGTCAATACACACAACAACCATCGCAATACCGCCCAATAACTTGTTTGCCAACCATATACAAAATTCTCACGGCTACTATAACATCAAAAATAACTACACACATAGAACAAAATAACATAATGTCAGAGGAGCAAAAAGGTTGCAGGCGCGGACATATGGGATGTAAGGAGCAACTAATTATTGATTCCACAATACACAGACACGCATCACAAAAAAAAAGAAACATTCACTGTAGTTACATAGATTACAAAAAAGCCTATGACAGTATCCCGCATTCATGGCTAAAGCATGTTCTAAAAATATATAAAATTAACCCAAATATCATAAATTTTCTAAATAATATTATGCCCTTATGGAAAACAACATTAAAACTAAATTGTAAAGACAAGACAATAGCTACTGAGCCGATAGCTATAAAAAAAGGCATTTATCAAGGAGACTCACTAAGCCCCTTATGGTTTTGTCTCGCTCTTAACCCGCTATCAAATTTACTAAATGATCAGAATGCCGGATACTGCCTTAAGTATGAAAACTCACAAACCTTAATTTCTCACCTAATTTACATGGACGACCTAAAAATTTATGGAAGAACAGATAAAGAGATGCAAAAATTAGTAAAAACTACAGCAGAATTTAGTCAAGATATTCGAATGGAGTTTGGACTTGAAAAATGCAAAACCCTTCATATTATTAAAGGAAAAATACAAGCTGGAGACTACACTGTAAACGACAATGAAATCATATCTGCCTTGGAGCCTAACGAGTTATACAAATATCTAGGATATCATCAACAAAAAGGGTTAGACCATACTGATATTAAACAAAGGTTAACTAAAGAATTTAAACGTAGAACTACTAACATTTGTAATACACAACTCACAAGCAAAAAACTAATAAAAGCGGTTAACACATATGCTGTACCGATTCTAACCTACTCTTTTGGTATTATTAAATGGACCAAGACCGATATGATTAACATTGAGCGAAACGTTAGGTCTATTTTCACAAGACATAATTACTTGCATCCCAAATCCGCCATAGAGAGGTTTACTATTTCAAGACCGAATGGTGGTAGAGGGATGATTAATATACAGTCGCTATGGCAAAAACAAATTAATGACTTAAAACAATTCTTTTACAGGAAAGCCCAAAATAGTAGTATACATAAAGCAATAGCCCAAAATGACAACAATTGCACACCACTCAATTTAGCGGATCCATTTAACCCACCAAATTATAACTATAATGAACAAGAAAAAAATAAAATAGAAGACTGGAAAAAGAAAGTCCTACACGGCCGACACCCGCACGATTTGGAACAACCTCATATTGATGCCGAAGCTTCAAATAAGTGGCTGAAAATAGGACCTCTTTTCCCAGAAACCGAAGGTTTTATGATCGCAATCCAGGATCAGGTTATCAACACAAGAAACTACAGAAAACACATATTAAAAGATCCATCTATCACCAATGATAAATGCCGCAAATGCCATACACAATCCGAAACTATACAACACATAACTGGTGCTTGTTCCACACTCACACAAACAGACTATACTTACAGACACAATCAGATAGCTAATATAATACACCAGGCTCTTGCAATCAAATACTCACTCATACAAGATTCTAACACTCCATACTATAAATACACACCGACTACCATTTTAGAAAACCAAACCCATAAAATCTATTACGACCGTGCTATACTAACCGACCGGACAATACACTACAATAGACCGGATATCACTGTACAGGACAAACACAACAAAATAACATACCTAATAGACATTGCCGTTCCTAATAGTCATAATATTACTAAAACTATCACAGAGAAAATAAGTAAATATACAGAGCTACAGGACGAAATTCAGAGAATATGGAAACAAAATAAAGTTTACATTGTGCCAATTGTGCTATCGACCACAGGAATAATACCTAAACACCTTCACCATAGCTTAAAACTATTAGATCTGAACCCAAATATTTACATTAATCTTCAGAAAGCCGCCATCCTCAACACTTGCCGTACAGTAAGAAAGTTCATGCAGATAGAAGAGACCAACCTTCCACCCCAAACTGATTCTTCAAGCAACCAAGCTTTACCTTAAAATAATATTTTAATATTTACTTGGTCCCAACCCGTAAATATTAAAAAGTATACCGGCAAAAAGCTGAGAAAAAAGAAACATACGAAAATAATAATAATTCTTTATTGCAGACACAAGATCCATAATTATAATTATATGATTGCAAAAAGATTGTAAGTGAGTGGCTACAAAAAATGACATACGAGGAGACCGAACGATTGATGGAAACTGTGCGCTGACTAACTTTATTTTTATTATTATTATTATTTTGTTTATACTTTCAATAAGATACGTTATAGGTAAAACATATTTTTGTTAAGAATTTAATTTATTTGTTGTTGTTTCGAGGTAAATTTAGTTATTTTTTTTCCTTTTTATATATATATATATATTTAAAATTGCTGAATTTAAGTATTTTGTTAAAGTAAGCGAGTCCTGGTGACCCGTAATTACAGGTTCTACGGAAACCTAGCATGGGCACCAGTCCTCCAAAAACATTTAAGTTAGTACTTTTGATATTAGTTGATTAAGTTTTTATTTCTTGTGTATTTTGTATAAAATGTAATGTAATGTAATGGAGGAAAATAAAAACATTTTATTATTATATATTATTATTGGGTAAAGCTAGAAACAGGGTTTTCTCTAAAAATATAGGCGCGACGGATATAAAACCATGTCGGTAGTTCTGCTACACATCACTAGATGGCGTTCTTGACATTTAGGGTTTTCACTTCGCCTAGCAATAAACTTATTGATCGAGGCTTGTTCAATCCACGATACTAAACTATTTTCTGTAAAAAAAAAGTATTGGAAATCGATAAAAAAAATTCGCCTTCCCATACAAAATCGATTTGGCTGTGCGCTGAAATGTATGGAAGGCCGAATTTTTATTTTCGATAATTGTTTATATGTAAAGTAGTTACTAGTCAATGTCATTTTTTATTCAAATAGCTAGGTAAGGATTATTTACATATTTACAAATAAAAAGAAAAAGTGAAATACCTACTATAAATTTAATCTAAAGTATCGTGCCCATGTGGCATAGTGCCAAGAACGCTGGCCGCATTTCCACGTTGGATCGCAATACTGATGCGTTGGGCGAAAAAGCAGCCAGCTCTCTTGTCACAACAGTGGAGATCAGTCTTGGGAAAAAGAAGAAGAAGAAGAAAAGAGAGAGAGAGACTCTCTCTCTCTCTCTTTAAGGAGACCTCTAGCACCAGGGCATGGTCCGAAAGTCTCCACGTCAAACGGCACAAAAATATAGTCATCATTTAACGAACTATATTTTCGCCGTTTGGCGATCTCAGCGTTTTCAGCAGCCAAACCAGCTTTTGAGACGTAAAAGTGAAGTAGTCATGTACTGAACTTGAACCAAAAACAACCTTTTTGTATTCCTAGTAGGAACAAGAAAGGCCTAGTAGAAGTACGCTAGCGCTTTCACAAGTTAAGCATCACCGAATGTGGTTCGCAGTTAAATCCTGACATAAAAATTTCTCGATCGACGAAGGACGGAGGAGCCGTGCTTCGGAAGGTATGTAAAGCCGTTGGTCCCGGCTGTAATTATTGTTCAGCAGTCGTCATGCTAGGTCAGATGCCTTAAGGCAGCTTGAAAAATTTGACTCACACCTGTGTACAATAAACACGAAAAACAACAAAACAAAAAAGTAGGAATAACTTCAAGTGATTTGACAGTCTTCTGTTAAAACATAATTTTTCAAAACTATAAACCGACTTCACGCCCGAACTACACGACCGATTTTGATAAAATCCATGGTACCACCTGGAAAGTACACCCTTTGAAACAAAAAACGAATTTTCCAAATCGGTCCAGGCGTCTTTGAATAATCGGTGAACATACATTAAAAAAAATCTATACAACCTCCGTCTTTTTGGAAGTCGGTTAAAAATTGCTTTATAGTGCTCAGTGGAGTATCCCTAATTATTGCAAAAGCCTAAATCAATACATTAGATAAAACAGTAAAATGTGTCTGTACAATAGGTTTAAAAAAAAAGCGATTGGGGCTATGGAGACATTAGAGTAAGAATTAAAAAATAGTCTGTCTGTCTGTCTATAAACAGACAAACAAACAGTCGGAAATACTGGATGGATTCGAATGAAATTTTTTTTGTTATATAGCTGTTAAGCCTGGGCAAAACATAAGGTATATTTGATTTTGAAAAATGGAACACTAGCCTAGCTAAATTATAAGAATAATATAAAAATGACGCCTTAGTTAAATCGAAGATCTGGAATATCTAATGCAGAACAAAGTTAATATGAAATAAAAAAAGAATAATGTATTGACAACATTAAACACTGCTGCAAGTATTTTCTCATGTTTCTATATTAGTTCGTATTTTTATTAATACGCTGCGTCGGAGTCATAAAGTCCACGCGAACGAAGTCGCAGGCATCAACTAGTAATAAATACATTGTGCAATCAATACACGCTCAGAACCATTACAACACACGCGAATTACGCGCCGGTTCTCTTATCAGTACAACAGTTTTCGTTCAGGCAGCGCAAAACAATGACGTTACATCTCTGGTCGCCGCCATTGTTCCGGGCGTTATCGGGCCGACGCGGTGGCAAAACAACCAACATGTCCTCCGCGAAATATAATACTCACAAAGCCTTAACATGAAATTTATCAGGCTATTTTTATTGCTCTATCTGACGTTGCCGATATGTGGTGCTTTGGTGGACGCGGACACATCGTTAGTGACTAAAAGTGTGGTGGAAAGTGACAATCCATTACTGTTAAAAATACTTCAATCTGTGGACGAGGCTACAAGCAACGAGTATTTGTTTGATGTGACGTTGAAATTACTGAAGAGTCTGTGTTTTTGTATGCGGGAGACACTTAAAGAGAAACAGCGGCACCTGTCATTAAGGGGGAATACCAATGAATTGCTTACTGAAGATGACTATCACGAAGATGATGCAAAGGTTTTCAATTTGTACAAAA
Source organism: Acrobasis suavella (assembly GCA_943193695.1). Taxonomy (NCBI): domain Eukaryota; kingdom Metazoa; phylum Arthropoda; class Insecta; order Lepidoptera; family Pyralidae; genus Acrobasis; species Acrobasis suavella. The sequence continues at coordinate 644,388 of OW971940.1, forward strand.
ATATTTATAATAAAACTTGTTTTAGCCTACGACACGATTTGGTTGATAAAATAGGCCATATGCACAATACGACAGGTCATGGTGACATGAATTGTGGCAAAACTGAAACAGTTACCGAAACAACCGTCACTAATGTGAATTATATGGATACAAAATATAATAATGAAACTGATTTGAAGTCTACATTATTTAAAACATTAATACTAACAAGAAACTTTCATAACTTTACTGTAAAGTTTCAACAGTTATATAAAAAACATCGAGGTTCAATTTCTAGTCGACCAGATCATGGTGTCATATTCTTAATTACATTATATCCAGAAAATAGTAGAAGACGAACATCAAACACTATCCGAGAACTTGAACTTGATCAAGCACTCTATTCAAACGCACCCATTGATATAACTATATTGGATAGTAAACGAGAAGACAAACAGTTAATAAAAGATCAGAACGAAATGAACAGTACTGTATCTGAATGCAAACTACAATCCATTTATGTATTTTTAATAGAAAACGACAAAAGGAATTTAACAAAAAAGTTTCGACTCTTTAAAAGAAAAAGTACAATAAGAATATACATTGAAATGTTATCATCTAATTTTTCTGATTATTTAACTTTGTGCTGTGATAAAAACACACAGATTCCTGAATGCACCAGGGAAAATGTCAAAACAGCTAATAAAACTGTGGAAACACTGCAACATTACAGGAATACTATTTCTAAGATAAAGAAACTAGTTAATTTGTACAAGAAAAAAGCTTCCGAACAAGAAGCTTTAGATGATAACAAACTGTCTATCATCAACTCAATTATTGGAGGGCAGGATTCAGATATTAATTATGAAACTTACGCCATAAATAAACAAGGTTATGACCAGGATTTAGATATCAATTTTAATGAAACGGACACCATAAGTTTAGAAGTTAGTACAACTTTGAAGCCAATTGAAGAACTAAAAATTGATAGAACTGTTTCAATGATACCTAAAACTGCAAAACATATCGCAATAACAGAAAACAAACACAAATCAAGAGAAAGTACTTTCATTCCCTACAAAATGCAAAAAAATAATAAAAAAACTGAAATTTATTCATCGAGCACATTTCCAAGTTCTGATTACAAAATAACATCCATGTTAAAGCATCATCTTTCGCAAGTACCGACTCGAAGCACATTTCGTTCCAAATTGGCGGATGACAACGGTGATATTTCTAGATATTATACAAATGCAATATATTTAGAAAAAGAAAATCCTTCAAAAAAATCTGAAAGTTTTATTCAAAAATCATATCAGAGTAAGGGCGACTCTGAAAGCATAAATATATCTAAGATTAACACACATAATTTGTTTCATAATAATGAAATAGATACATCCAAGACGGCATCAACAAAATATGAACTAAATTCATCGTTGACTACAACAACATCAAGATATATGCCGGAACATTTTACAACAGAATCGATTCCGAATTACGTCAACCATTCTGAAACCTACTTCACCAATACTATGTATACAGAGAATACAAAAACAAGTATTTTTTCAATGAATAAAAATACGACATATGAAGAATTTAGTGATTTCAGTACATATTTACCAGAATACAGTATACCTTTTTCTTATAAACCATCAAAGGCCACAGATATATTAATAAGTAAAAAAGACGAAGATCATGCAACGAAGAAACACAGCGTTAAAATTCCCATAGCGACTGCAGATAATTTTAGAAACTCTAAATTTCTACTATTACGAAATAAAGATGCAAATTTTGATGCTAAAGAAGCCAAAACATCACTGATTGATAAAGTACCAAAGTTTGAAAGGACGACAACTGTGCCTAATAATAAAGTAATTTTTAACCTGCCAACACTATTAAAATCTGACACATATTTTGTTGATATAAACAAAAATACAATTCCAATTAAAGAAGACGTAGAAACTTCTACAAAGATATATGATGAAACTACCAATTTACCTCAAATTTCATTAAAAATTAAGTTACCACATATTACAGAACCATTATTTGCAGCTAATTCAGAATTGAACAGAGTTGAAAAACCGAATTTAATACAAACCACCAAACTAAAAGAAACAACAAAGCATTTTCCGTTTCGTTCCCCAAGTACACTATCAAAACCTAGTGACAGCTTTAAAGATTTACAACAAGAAGACATAACGGTAAAATTACATACTTCAAATACCATCATAAAAAATAGTGATAACAATATCTCTAAGGAAATGTCACCTGAAATAATAAAATATATAAAATCTATGCTGAAAAAAAATCAAGATTATGAACGTAATAATACAGAGTCTATTCGAAATGAAGAAAAAGTTTTAAACACTACAACAGACTCCAGTTTTTTCAGTGAAGAAATATATTTATCAACTCAAGATATGAAACCAACTACACACTCAAAACTTAATAAAATAGATGAAAATACAATAGTAATGAGTGGACATCAAATTACAATTCCAGGGATTTATACAAACAATTTGAAAAAAAATCATGAATTTAAAACTTTTATGGAGATGTATGGCGAGCATCCCTTGTCATTGTCATCTGAACTTAGTTCTGGAGGAAGTGAGTCTGAAGATATAAACCAAGAAAAGATAACAGAGAGTTATTGGCCAAGTACGCAACCTAAGACTAAAAACACAAGACCCGATACTACTTTAATTATACCTATTATGACAGATAAAAATATTAATAAATCAGAAAAAATACTATTTCAACAGTTACCTTTATTTCCTAAACTTTCAACCAAAATAATATTTCCAAAAGATCGAGTGAATATTGAACAAGAAGAAGATGATGATGATACGAAAAGTACTATCAAGAGCCTGTCAGAATACAATTTGAAAAAAACAGATGAACTTCCAAACAAATCATATAAAATTAAAAAATCTTTGATGAATAAGAAGTCTGCTAATGAAAGTTACAACAGAACCACCTTTTTTGGGGATACTAACAGTAAAAACATGATCGTAAGTAAGTTAAATACTCCAGAAAAGTTAAATATTGAAATAAAGTTATCAACTTTGAAACCTGCGGCACCATCAACAATGATAATAAACAATCAACAGAATATTTATACAACTGAAGGCTTCGAAGCACGGACTTTAATACATACACCTTTGAAAGTCAAAAAGGCAACCAAAACTCAAGAAAACAACAGTAACAGTTATGACATAATAGAGAATACTTTGAATAAATCAAATGTAGCTGACAACGATGGGCAGATGCAAAGACCTGAAACTTCGTTAAAAAACCACGTATTTTTACTGGAATCCACTAACACTTCAAATGTTTACAACGATACAAATACGTATAAGCCACATTATTCTGAACAAACAATGACAGTGGATTATTCTAAAATACAAGGCATTCGTTCTAAAAATAGACAGATACCAAAACCTGATAAAAACAAGGTCTCTGATTTTGTTACGGATATTCTTAAAAGGAACAAGGCAAAGACGACATCTGAACCAATTATACCTAAATCAACTATATTCCAAAGTAATGTTTTGGAAAAACAAAGTAAGGACGAAGAATCAACAAAAAATATTTTGAATACTGATATTCCAAGGTTTACAATTACATCTTTTAATAGCGATTACAGACAACATTCAGAACTAGTTGATAATAAGAAATTGAAGTTGACGACACACCTGTCTTTTAATATAGATCAATATGCTGATAAAATAAAAACAATATCTGCAACCAAAAACCTTAAAAATTATTCAAATGGTAACTTATCTATAAATGACGATATTAATGTGATAACAATTAATCCGGATGCAAAAAATATTGATGCGGACAGAACGACAAATCCTACAAGCTATGATAAAGAATTAAAAACTCTAAATGAAAATACATTTATAAACAGTAAAATTGATTTTCTCGCAACTAATATAGACTATTTCGATGTACTAGTGGACCCTGCGTATAGTAAAAATTCAACATCTAAAATAATGGATTACTTTCACACACAGAATAAAGGTAGTCAAAATACACAGATACCAAAGCCAGACATAAAAGACATCTCTGATTTCATAACAAATAACCAGAAAACAAACAATATCAATATGACATTAAAGTCATCAAAAAAATATCAAAATATGTTCACAATAAATAGTAACTTAGGTAGACAGTCTTACTTGGGACCTGTAGACACAACACAGATGTCTTATAAGTTTGATCAAAATATTAACGTTACACAAACTAATTCTGAAATCACAAAAATTGAAAATTATTCTAATGTAATCGCATCTGTTTATAGCGACATATCGGACACAACAGTAAATGTTGATATGGACAGAATGACAAATCCTACATACTACAAAGAATCACAAACTTCAGACAAAACAGCGCTTATTCACAGTCAAACTGATTTATTTTCAAGTAATATAGACTATCACAACATTTTAGAATCCCAAAATGAAAAAAAGACAACCTCTGAAATAATATATACAAGGAAAATTCAAGACTTAGCCATTTTCAATGACACAGAGAGCACAAATAAAAAAAAAATAACAGACATTATTGAAATTACAAAACCTGACATTAACAAGAAAAATAAAGAAGTAAAATTAGAAACTTCTACTACTAAAAGAGAAAATAATCCTGTGAATATTACTGTTATTCCTAAACTTACTAGATATAATTTAAGACTTGATGACTTTACAAACATGATAACCACGGCGAGTGTTATAAATAATTCAAAGTTTATCATGAATAAAAAAAAAACAACAGACATTACTAAAATAACAAAGCCGGTCATTGTGAAGAAAAATAAAAAAGTAAAATTAGAAACTTCTACTTATAAAAAGAAAAAAAATGTTGCGAAAATAACTGTTATTCCTAAAATTACTAGATATGATTCAAGACTTGACAACTTTACAAATATGATAACCACGGTGAGTGTTATTAATAATTTAGAATTTGGCATGAATAAAAAACAATCAAGAGACATTATTGAAATAACTAAACCGGTCATTGTTGAGAAAAATAAACCAGAAGAATTAGAAACTTCAACTAATGCAAGAGAAAATAATCTAGTAAATATTAATGTATTCCCTAAAATTACTAAATATGATTCAAAACTTGACGACTTTACAAATATGATAACCACAGCAAGTGCTAAACATAATACGAAATTAGGCGTAAATGAGAAAGAAACAAAAAATGTTAATAAAATAACAAAACCTGTTATCGTAAAAAAAAGTAAACAATTAAAATTAGAAAATCCTACAAATAAAAGGGAAAATAATCTTGTGAATATAACAGAAATTCCTACAATTGCTAGATATAATTCAATACTTGACGAATTTACAAACATGATGACCACACCGAGTGTTATAAATAATTTGAAATCGAATATATTAACAAATAATGAAAAATTCACAGATGTAAAAGAAACTCCCAGCAATAACAAAAATTTAAGACTGTTTTCGAAAGGTTATTCAAAAATTTTTGATAGAGTAAATGAAATTAAACAAATATCGAATAGGTCCATAAATTTTAAAAATACTTCGTATAAATCTTATCAATCGTTGTCAGAAAAAGGACTACAGAAATTTACAAATTTTAAATATAATACAGAAAACTTTAAACATTTAAATGAAGGCACGTTGTCACAAAGAGGAGTAATTTTGCCTACAACCGATACAAATTATTATAATGTATTATCAAAAATAACGGGTCACACTCCAAGTTCAATACCTAAAATAATAGGCGCGAGTTATCTTCAATATACCGATAACTTTAACATTACAGAAAAACCAACAGGCGCAGAAGAAAAAATAAAAAGAAGTAAAATAAATTATATTAAAGAAAATGAAAACGCACAGAAATTGAACTATTCTTTTACTCAAAAAAAGATTTTAGACTTTTTTGGTAATGCAACTTTTAGTCCAACAGACAGCAAAAACACTTTACTACTAGCAGATACTGGTAGTGATGTAGAGAATATAGCAACAGTATTTGGATCGTTTTCCATTTACAAAACTACAACGACCGTCTTAAATACTGAAGATTTCATAAAAGTATCACCAGAAAAAATATCTGACAAGCAACCATCATTACTCGATAACAAGTTTTTAAAGATTAATACTTCTGTCCAAAACAATGATATAAATAGTAATAACAGAAGCGAAGTTCCTAAGTTTAGCACAAAAATTTTACATACGAGAAAAGGAAAAATGTCGTTGGTTAGTAATAACCACATAAATAAGACATTACAATATGACTCAAATATACCCTCAGGCATACCGTTGTCTACAAGTTCCTTAATAACAAGTTCAAATATTTCAATGAAAAACTTAGGAATCAAAAGTACCTCGACAATATTTAGCCAGTCTAAAAGGATCTCTAACGCAAAACTTAAGGCAAAAGGTAACATGAATACCAAAATTGCAAGAAATGTTAAAAAAATATTACCGGCATTTCGCATGAAAAAGAATTCTCTTAAAGCAATACGACTCCCAGAACAACTTACTTCAAAAAATCATGATTTCTCTTCGGTCACCGAACCATGGATACAAATTAAGTCTATTTTGAGAAACGGTGTTGACTTAACTGTTACAACAGAACAACCAGAAATTTTGCTAAACAAGAAAATCACGGATGAGTTTATGACGAAAAAAAATGCCAATATCATTGGTAAGAACGTCTCTGATATACAAACACAAAATAATGTTCTATTAAAACAAAAACCAAAACAGAAATTGTTACATTCGAGTGTAAAGAAAAATAATCAAACAGAGAATCGATTAAAAATTAGTTCTGCTAAAAAAAAATTCGGGAAGTTACGCAATTACGACAATAAATCTAACAACTACCAGAAATTGACTACTTTATCCAACACTAAACAATTCCAAGGCGCTTCATTGAAAAATCACGCCTTTGATACATTTATGTTAAGCCGTACTACAGATTCAATCAGTTCTGTTACAAATAAAAGAAAGGAAGAAAGTTATAAATTTGAAAATTATACCCTTAATTCTACTTTACCAAGCATTTCTCTTCTTGAGCATACATTTGCTATGACGCCAAGAATAGATTCTAGTAAAAAAAGAGTAATAATGACATCAAAATCTGACACCGCAAATAATGTCGGTATGACAACGAATCACAAGCCTCTAATAAATAAAAAAACAAAAAATATATCTTCAGATGGAAGATCCTTATTCCGTTATCTTACTAAAGTGTTGAAACATTCTGATAGACAAGAAAATTTTACGCTTGGCATAGATAATAACACTGATGATGTAAATAGATTTACAACTACTTTACGAAATATAAATTCAAGTTATAATGATACAATAAAAACGCCAAGTAAAAAAACACTAAATACAACAGCAAGAAGTATTATAACCACAAAAAGCAGGAATATATATAACTCTGCATCACCACCCTTTATATATAACTATTTTAATTCTAGTGTACAATATTTTTCATCACAAAAAGAAACATCAGAACCTACTACATTAAAAATCAGTTTGACATATAATAAACCAATTCCTAGTCATTCGATTGATTTTAGCACAAAAAGCAACATGTCTATTACAGATGGTGGAAATTTTGTAACGGATCTGAAGAAAACTCCCGTCACACTCCAAACTACAATTAATTCTTTAGAGATAAAAGCAAGACCCCAGAAAAGCACAAACATTGGAAACACAAAAGAGAAAATAAAATTAGCATTTTATTCTCATAACACCAATAGTAATGTTTTTACAACAAAAAATGCTGAAGACATTGCTGATGCACCTATTTCTAATTATTTAAAGAAAAATATTTCGAAACAAGTCTCGAAAATTTTTCAACGACCAACTCAGGCGCTTGAAATATATACGGTGGGGGAAAAAATGCAACACATAGATTTTCCAACTGTCCAGTCAACGAATTTTGTAAGCTTAGCACCAGCTTCAAAGAGTATACAATTTCAAAACTCTAGCCTTAATAAAAATTCAAATATAAGTTTTGAGACTAAACACATGCCTGAAAGTTATGATAATCAAGTTATACAGAATTTTACCCAAGAAATTGAGTTATTAAAAGAACAGTACGAAACAACTAAAAGTTTTAATTTGACACTTAGAATAAATAATAAAACATCATCTAGTGAACACTTTAGTACCACTTACTTGCCATCTCTATTGTCAACACGAGATATAAAGTTAAATACTGATATCAATTTTGATACCGTTTTGAAGAAAATAAATAATAAATTTAAAACTGACGTCCAGTTCAACAAAACACATTCTAATTATATAAAATATCCTACATCAAGAATCACAATTAGAAATGATTTAAAAAAATATTTGGTAACTAATACAGCGCACAAAGAAGATAATAATACCATGATAAAAAAATCTACACATGCAGAACAAGCAAAACATGAAATAGAAGGAACTACTCCGTATGGATCTTCTAATAATATGCCAGAAAGCGAAGAAATACCTGATAAGCCTGTAACGTCCAAATTTATAAACGAACAGAGTTTTCTACCCCTTCTTACATCAAATAGACCGACGACGATGAAAGATGGGTTGAAAATTATAAAAGTAAAAGTCACAAAAAAAGTATTACCTAATAAAACAACTTTAAATAAATCAAACAAACTTTCGACTATACTTGTAACTTCTAGATTGACTCTAGACTTAAAAAATTTTAATGGTGATAAAACGGTTAAAACAGAAAATGGTATTCCAAAAACGAGAAAAGAATCGAAATTTTTAGTTGTCAATGAAAGTACTGTATTTGAGATGATTTCGAACCATACCATAGCAAAAGAAGAAAATATCAGTACTATGTATGAAAAAACTTCTTCTGTTCCTATAAATTCAAAATATTTGGAACGGCAAAATATTAGAAAGGAATTGACACAAGAAAAAGCTGAGATCCCTGTAACATATAATTACACAAAATGGCAAATTTTCGATTTACCTATTTTAATAACATCACATATGCCATATATGACTAAAGAAAATAAAATATCAACAAAATATTCAGAACCGCAAATTATAGATAAATATTCCCAAAGTAATATACCAAACCCCAAACCAGTTAAACAAAAGGAATTTACGGATCCTATAACACTAAATGATACAAAATCAGAAAATGTAGGTTTACCAATTAAAATAGTTTCATATAATCCAACTGCTGTAAAAAAAGAAAACCATATCTTAACAACATTAGAATATATGGACACACAAAACACAGATAGTATTGCATTACCTAGAGAAATTATAACAACACCATTGGAGAAAACTTCTGAAGAATCAGAAACAAATTTTACTATAACTGTGCAAGTTATTACTAATACTCCGCCTATAATAGAAGTAACATCAAAAACTCCAATGTCATCAAAATATTTACACTCACATATCATAATTAACTTTACATCACCTGGAGAAGTTAAAAATAAAGAAGTTTTGAAAGTATTCAAAGATACAAAAATACCTCTATCGGATGAAAAAGATAGTCAAAGCGTTTCACTAGAGAGTTCCACTGCTATGGTCTTTATCGATAATACTACTTTGGTAATTGAAAACGAAACACTGTCTGATGAAGATGAAGTAGAAGATTTGCCAATAATAACTAATGATTCAAAAATTTTGGACAATATTTCGGTATCATTTAATAAAACTGTAAGCCCAAATTCTACAATGAACATGAACAGCAAAATGTTAAAACGAGATTCAACAAAATCTCTACTTCAAAACCAATTTATTGATAAAAACAATACCGTGATTCCAACTAACATAATTCAAGTTATCAAAAGTAACTCACCATATTCGAATTTAGATATACTAAGTGAGAATACTACTACTGATGCCAGTAACAAAACTAATGTTTTAAGAAATATCAATACTGAATCTACCTTAAATGCAACTGAATTTATGACATTAAATAGTCTTAAATTTAATGAAAATCTAACTGAAAGTTATAGCAAGCAAATCCAAAACCAAATGTCGAATGAAATGACACAAATGCATTCGAATAATAATAATAGTGTCAAAGAAAATTCTGTCACGCCGTATGTAAAGGTCACCACCAATGAGAATAACGATAGTATGAAATATTATATCAGTAGTAAAATAGATCAAAACATTACAATAATTCCGTCAATAGTGACAACAGAAAATGTTAACCTTAAAACTGTAAAATACAATACTTATAAACCAATTTCTGAAGATGACATCTCTGTTGAAAATAAACAACAACAAATATTATTGGACCAATTAAACTACTGGAAACAGATTCCACGGGTAAAAAATACTCCTTCATGTGAATTAATTAACAACCTGAGCCTACAAGTTGCTAAAACTTTACCTATATTAACGCAACTACTCAAATCAACTAACTGCACTTTGGTAAATACACTATCAGTACTCACGAAAAATATAACGAACGAGCTAATATCATCAAAACCTCAAACTTTGAATCCAGTAACAAACCCTACACAAAGACATGACAAGAAAAAGAAACCGAAAAAATCTAGGAAATCTTATCGGAGACGTAACAAGAAAACAAAACATCATAAAAAATCAGGTCAGCCGAAAAAGTCTAAACCAAAACCTAATCCACCCGGAGACATATCGAGACGAGCAAATTTAAATAAAAATAATAAAGTGACAAAAGTATCGGTCAGTCCTAAATCTGAAAAGCAAAACGAAAAGCAACAGACAAAATTCAATGGGCTAGTTACAGTAAAACCTGTCAATTCTCAAACGTATAAACCTAAAGTTGCTACAAAGATTCCAAATGTTCTTATTCTACGTAGACAATTTAAAGAAAAGACAACTCAAAAACCGCTTGTTGCTGTCCCTTTCATATCCAACGTCATACTGCTTAAGAAAATTACTCCACGTCCAACAAATGTTGTATTGCACCCAACATTCATAGGAATAGATCCAAAAGGATTTAAAGGTGAACATTTTAGACCAAAACCTATAATTAAAGAGCTTGAACCAGATTATTTCCGAGAAGACTTTAGACAACATCACAAACCAAGTTTGTCTTGGCGGGACAAAGTGAATTTTATTCAGGGGATACTGCACAAAAGCGCGCCTCCTGGAAATGATAACGACGGAGGCACCGAGAGAGTGTTGGAAAGGCCTTGGGTTGCCGGATTGGAGAAACCGAAGTTTTTGAGGGATAGAATAGATTCTATAAGGAATTACGTGTACAGCGCAGACTTCAGGAAGTCTACGGCTCGGACGATATCGAAGTCTTTCTTCATCAGTCCCGAGTTCATGGAAGTGTCCAATGAGGAGCAGATCATGGAGCCTGCGCCGGCGTCAGTGTACCGGGGCTCCCGGAAGCACCAAGACGCGCCACTCACCACGCTGCTGCCCACCACCACCAAAACCAAGAGAACTCGTCGATCAAGGAGAACGATATTCTTTTTAAGCCCCACTGTGCCTTATAATCGATATTTTTAAGTAATTTTAACGAAAATATAAATAAAATGTTTTATTTTTCATTTTATTGTTTTTGCATTCTCCTTCTTTTAGTTTTAATTCGTTTGGTTTCTCCTTCTGGAACGAGGTGAACCTGACCAGCTTTCAGGACTCATGAAGATTTTCCACAGATTATATCTAAATGGTGATAAAGCGCCCACTGCGCACAGCATCTAAGAGTATATAACAAACACAGTAGGTATACAGTTCGTGGAAGCTTTTATGAACCAAAAAAACCTGAAGTGTTCCGCCGTCTCTCTCGCTCTAGCAAATGACGGTTCTGAGCGACAGCATAGAAAAGTGCTGTTCCTTGTCCTTGCTATATATTTTTTTTTATCAACCCTAACTGTCCCACTGCTGGACAAATGTCTCCCCCATATCTTTCCACTTATCCCGATTTAGTGCAACCTGTGACCAATTCTTCTCAAAATGTCTGATGTCATGGTAATAAAGATATATATATATATATATATATATCTTTATTACCATAGGATATTTATAATATCTCTTATTAATCGTCACTTTGTTTTGATGCACAATTGTTAAAGTCAAATGGTTATATTGATACTTAAAGTTGATAGTGGACAGAGAATACATTGTTTGTTTTAGTCATAATATTTTTCAGTACATACCAAATGATGATATTTGTGAGTATACAAACCTTTAAGGGGATACCTGAATTTTCCGGCGTCCAGTGCTGCCCCCATTTGAAATAAATAATTTGATAGGAAACGGAGACATCATTTAAAATTTTGTCTTCATCAGACCCTAGATAACCCTTCAAACTATTTTATGAACTACTGTTTTAGTTTAAAGTGAAAAAGTGAAGCTTTTCTACGCATAATTGCGAAAAACGGCCACTTCTGGCGTATGTGCGTAGAAAAGCTTCACGTTATCACTTTAAGTTATCTAGGGTTTGATCAAGACAAAATTTAAAATGATGTCGCCGTTTCCTTTTAAATAATTTATTTCAAATGGGGGCAGCATTGGACCCCGGAAAATTCAGGTATCCCCTTAAGAGGGACCGTTCGTGACAATTTATTATAAAAATTAATACAGGTTTCCATAAAGGTTTCACTTACTGTTTTCAGCCCACAATACGTCGTAACTAAGTCACTCATAATGCGTAAGTTTCTATCGGTAAAATCACTTATTATTTTGTACGAGGAAATATTTTTGTTTACATACATTATGTTTTTGAATATATACTGTGATGGTAAGGTTGGTATACCTATTTCTTCGAATAATTCTCTGAGTGATATTCTAGATTCTAAGCCATAAATAGTACGAATTGCTCTTTTTTGTAAAATGAAAATAGTCTGAATATCGGCTTCACTCTATCATAGCAGTATGCCGTAGGACATTAAACTGTGTAAGTAATTAAAGTTGTTGGAATATCTGTTCGGTTTGGGCTAAAATAATATACTATTTGTCTGGTGAAGTATGAAATAATATTGTTTCAACTTTTACTTGGAACACTTGGAAGTAATGTCTGATTCCTATCACAATGCAAGAGTGCTGCTGCTGCGGTTGCTGCCACCAAAAGTATTGCTAACCGTAGTGCAAAAATAAAGACTGATTTTTGCAATTAAAATAATATAAATCAACAAAAGCACACTATTCTTATTCTCCTAACAGCATAAGCCGCAGAGCTAAGCCTTTTAGAAAGTTAAGATATATGAGCGCTCCATTGAAATTTCGAGCCCTAAGAAGGTAGTACTTTCAACAACATCGAGGTTTTCGTCATCTATAAGTATGTCAACGCAGGCTTGTCTCACATAGAGAAGAGAAAATTGAATTCATTGGGTCTTTTTTCATTTAACATGAGGTTATTGGCAGTAAACCAATCAGAAAGGGAAGACAAGATGCTGTTCATCGCGCAAGCATCTGTGCTATGACGATCTATTTTGAATATTAGCGAGGTATCATCAGCAAACAGTACTACTGCCAGCATGTTTTTTAACCATGTAAGGCAAGTCATTGACATAAACTAAGAAAAGGAAAGGTCCTAGAATTGAACCTTGTGGTACGCCGATTTTAACATTAGATCGGTGCGATTTTATGCCGTTTAAATTAACAGCTTGAAGCCTATCCGTTAAATAAGATTATATTAGTTTAATTGAATTATCATCAAAACCAAAATTAAGCAAAAGTTTCGGATGATCTACGCAATCAAATGCTTTGAAGCGATCACAAAAGAATCGAATTCCATCATTTTGGTTCTCCCATGCGTTGTAAAAATCCGGCATCAGTGATCGATTTTCCGCCAGTGAAGCTGAACTGTTGGCTATGGAAAAGGTGGCATTTGATTGAGCATTATCTTTTCACCTTACTCAAAACTGGCAGGTGGTGATCTACAACACGCAGGTGATAAAAATTGAAACGAAATCATCGATCTTCGCCAGGTGACGGACTGGTGGCTGGACGACATGTACCTGAAGGTGCGCGCCCCGTTGCCCATCAACTCCAACCCCGGCATGGTGTTCCCGCGCCGTCACTTCCACAAGATGGAGGAGGTCGCCGACCTGGGCGCGCTGTTTGTAGATGACCTGCTGGACTACAAGGAAATGCTTGACAGGTACTTACTCCGCTGGCTCAGCAACCCGCAGTTGATTTTGGCATCTGAGACGAGAGAGCGCCACATAAGGGGTTACCACAGGGTCAGAAAAGTATGATTGTAATCAGTTCTTCTTTTAGATTAACCAAAAATAATGGAACCGTATTTATCAGTTTCTCAAAAAAGCGATAATTCTCAAAGTTCCGGAGTGGGGGCTTGCGACGTCACCGCTATGTAGAAATTGTGCTTAGGCGTGACGTCATACGAAAAGCGTCTTATCTTCGTCATTTTATGTTTCTCAGAGAATAGAAAAAAAAATACGTGTACATGCACAATATTTTTCCATCTGTCGTACCTTTTTTCTATTCTGAGCGATAGGTATCTTGCCAACTGACATCTTCCATCTCTCGCAGATCAGCTTGCACTGTATCGCAAGTTATATCTGGGGAAATTGGTCTTCGTCCCTTTCTCATATAGGCTGCCTTAACGCCACGATGCTCCTTCATTCTTTCAAGGTGTCAAAACAAAATCTGAGAATTATTTATTTCTTTGGTAATGACAATGAGGCATTTGCAGGCTCTTTTACACGTCACCTAGTTTAGAATATATTATGTGTAATATGTTTAGTTTATATTTAAATTATCAATAAATAAAAGAATCGATATAGCGTTTTGCAACGTCCACATAGGTCGCCTACTCGCCAAGCCATGATACAGGATTTTTTCTTTCCTAGGAGTTGAGAGGTTCAACATCAATCTCTTTATACTCATAAGTTTTGAGAAACAAAGTCTTTTCCAAAGAAATAAACTGAAGTAAACGACTCATTCATAATCATTTTTACACCCGCAGAATTTTAAACAATCGCACTGTCGATAGAGCCTACTCACATTTCGATGCTGGCACTGGAATGGACACCTCAAGGAGGAAGTAAGCGTGGTCGAACAAAGCAAAGCGGCGTTTAGTAGCTATTGAGAAAAGTTTCGTTCTTAATTTTGAAGTTTTTACTTCTTGTACTTCAAGAGCTGGCTCTTGTAAAAAATCTAGGTCTATGCTCTTGTCGGTGGAGTTAGGTAGAGATGGCAGAGAGAAAACCGGAATGGAGCCTGTTTTTTCTCTGACATCCTCTCAAATAATCAAATCAAATCATTTTATTTCAGTCAACGTAATATTAGTTACAATATGAAAGGCCCATAGAATAAATACCTCACAGACTAGCATATAATTAAATAATATATACCTTAACCTTAAATATATTTCATATAAAATAATCATGTATAAAATATAAATCAATGTTCTGTTTGGAACTTATTCCTACTTTGAAGTTAAACTCTCTAAAAATGAAACCCTAGCTACAAATCTCAATACAGCAAAGCTCATTCGCTGGGGAACCCTTAGATTTTCCGTTTAATCACATCAGCCTCATCAAGCCGTTAACCCGTGAACGGTGTAACTTCATTAACCCGTACATCTATGATCAAGTTGGGAGATGCGACCGTAATCAACTTGCGTAAGTGGATTAAATGTTCAATCACTTAGCACAGACAACGTTGTTAACATGCTTACATCTTGTTGTCAGACTCTACTCAGTCAGGTTAATCAATGATGGAGTACTGAGGCAGCAAATATTCAAGCAATAACAACTAATTTGAAGTTTGCTAAAACCAAAAAAGACACTTCTTAAATCAGTAACATTTACTAAATATACTAAATCTAGTAAAATTTTATAAATACATAGATAACACGAGTAATAAGTTTTTAAGCTATTGCATAACTTTTATCGCGGGCTTTGAGCGCGGCGACCGAATCAAGAAATTCCGTAACGAAAATAAACGTTTTTCGGCAATCGGCGACCGGCATAGCGGCGCGGCGTTGAAAGCCGTTCATCGTCTAACGTCGTTTCAGTTCGGCAGACTTCGGCACGGTGTTTGTGTGCGTGCGATTTGACGTATTCGTGTAGACTAGCTGCTAACTGCTCATAATAAAAAATCCTGAATAACCTACATGTATTGTAAGATAATAAAAATATTTTAAACGATATTAACTTCTCATTTATTCAATAAAAGAAAAAAAAATGTTTTCTTATCGGTCACCACGCTCAAAAAGTGTAACTTGAATTAATATCAAAGAAAAAACTTGAATTAATATCAAAGAAAAAAAATAATTATAATTGCATAAGTTGATAAAAAATGCTATGCAATAGCTTTACCGCGGCAGTCCCCGTGCCGCACGTTTTTTTTAAATTAATTTAAAGACAAAAAGAAACATAAGGTTTAAATACATACACATGTATTATTATGCCTATTTCCCATGGTAGGTAGAGACCATAGATCTAAAGGTACAAGATAGTTAAAGCGTAAGCCCTTAAAACCTACTGCATGAACTATCATCGGTAAAACAGAACTATAACATCTTTTCAAGGTAAGATAACTTACAAATTGACACAGTTTACAATTCGAAAAATACAATTTTACTTATTTATTTATACTTTATTGCACAAATTAAAAAAAATGTACAAGGGCGGACCTAATGCCATGTGGCATTCTCTCCCGGTCAACCATTAGACCAAGCGGAAAATATGTGTGGCTGGCGTGATGAAATTCATTATCTAGTAAACAAAATATTAATATCTACATAAGAATGTATACAAGAATAAACCATTAAGCATATAATATATACCATCATCATCATCATCATTTCAGCCGTATAACGTCCACTGCTGGACATAGGCCTCTCCCAAATTTATGAAACAATTTATGTACCGCTCGTTTGAAAACCAAACGACTAGCTCTTCTTATAGACTCCGGAAGGGCATTCCATAGCAGGATAATTTTCGTGTGACGATGTCCAGTTTTTGTATAGAAAAACTTGTCTCATTTTCAAATTGTTTGCTAGGTAGGTGCTCCCTTTAGCTCTTGTGAGGTGAAAGTTATCGTATAATTTTCTCACTCGGCTAGTGTGGTCTTTTTCCGCAGTAACAACATCTAGGTCTATGGGTAGACTATAATGGATCTTCATGATCCTTGCAAACCTTATTCGCCTCGTTAACATTTATTATTCGTAAATATCTAAGTAAGCAAAAAGTCAACTCAATTAAGACTTTGATTATCTCAATAAGAGAGTGTTGGCACGCTCGACCACGTATGTCTGGCACGACTAACGACGAGTTTTACACATTCCGAGACACTTACGTACGGCTGTGAACGTAATTGAATTATTGTTTAGCTGAGTGTCCTGGAATGTGTCCACTTCTTTCAGGAGGAGCTACGTGGAGGCCCGATGGGAATGCGCAATATTAGAGCTTTTTAACCGACTTCCAAAAAGAGAGATTTGTCAATTCAATATTTATGTTCACCGGTTATTCGAAAACGCCTGAACCGATTTGGAAAATACTTTTTTGTTTGAAAGGGTATACTTTTCAGGTGGTCACATAGATATTTTATCAAAATCGGTTGAATAATCGAAAGATATAACCGGCATTGGCCACCACACATGAAAAAAATTGAAGTAGTTTTTAAAAATGATATTTATTTATTTCCAAAATTCATGAACACAAAATACAAACAAAGTAAGAACATTGAGTACAAAGGTACTGCTTATTTCATAAGAAATATCTTCCAGCAGATCCGTGTACAAACTGTGGATATAGGAACCTATGTATCTAAAATATAGACATAAACACACTTATTATATAATATACATAATGTATATTCATAAACATATAAATATCTTTATATAATATGTATCAAAAACCCTGTCCAATCCTTGTACGAGCAACTCAGACCGTCAATATGTACATCTTTTCCTATGGGACCAATGTTTGAGACTCGAAAACAAAATCGACATTTTCATACAAAAGTTTTCGGCCGGCCCGGCAATTTGTATGAGAATGTCGATTTTTTCCGAGTTTCAAGCATTGGTCTAATAGGAAAAGTTGTTCATATTGACAGTCCGAGTTGCTCCTACAATTACCGGACCGGACAGGGTTTTTGTTACATATTGTATATATAAGTATATTTATTTAAGTTTATTGCACACAATCTTATGACGGATTGATTACAATGGGTCAAACTTAATGCTAATGCATTATCTACCAGTTTGCCTTTGGGACATGGTGAGAGATTGGAATAAGGGTGCAAGTGTGGCAAGTATAGGTACTATTAATAACGTCAAGGAAAGATAATACTGTTTTACTCGCTGCCTAAAAACAGAATGATTTGGAGTCTCGTATAGTGTGTGGTAGTGAATTCCATCACCGGTTGAACAGTGATTGAGCAGTGAAGGAGTGGGAATAGCACGCAGAAGTATATTCAGGGATTCTAAGTAGTGTTCTAAGGTAGGATCTTGTTGTTCCGCAGAGGAGAACTTCCACTAGAACGCGCCACCAGCCGCGAGAAAGGCCAGCCCCTGTGCATGGAGCAGTTTTACAGGCTGCTGGGCGTGTGCCGCAACCCAGGCGTGGGCAAGGACGTGCTGGCGCTGCCCAGCAACAGCGATGGGGGGGAGCAGGAGGAGCTGATCGTCGTCGCCTGCAGGAACTATGTAAGCCACACACTCAATCTCTTTTTAACCCCTGACGAAAAAAGAGGGGTGTTATAAGTTTGACGTGATGGACCGATTTTAATGCAGTTTTAGGGTACCGTACTCAAAGGGTAAAAACGGGGCCCTGTTATAGGCCCTAACTAATTTTAGTTAAATTTACACTGAATAAAATATTTTTCTTTCTTTCTATGACTAAGACCCTGCTGTCCATCCGTCCGTCCATCTGTCTGTCTGTCACCAGGCTGGATCTCATGAACTGTGATAGCTAGACAGTTGCAATTTTCACCGCTATAAAAAAATACTAAAATCAGAATAAAATAAATATTAAAGGGTCCCGTACAACAAACGTGATATTTTTGCCTTTTTTTCTCGATATTAATAACGGCAACAGGTAGACACTTGAAATATTCACAGAATATTTCGTTGTCACTTTAAAAATAAATAATTAAATTAAAATAAACAATTTTTTTAAATAATAATAGGCTCTTGTATGGGAGGGAAAATGTGATTTTTTATAGATAATGGAACGGAACCTTTTGTATGCGTATCCGACTCGCACTTGGCTGGTTACCTATTTTGTTTGAAAGCTGACTTGATCGAAATGGTTTTAGCTATGTTTGATGGAAATGGGTTTAGCAGTTTAAAAGTTATATGAGGTGAGCGCTTGAAATTAAATCTTGCTCAGTCTTCGGCATGCCTGAGCAGGCGTGTCATTCCCGTGTAGAAAATATACCTACAATTATTACTATGCGCGCGGCGACCACTGCGGAGGGGAAAATTTTGTTACATGAATCGTTGGACCAGAGTAATAAGAATGAAATTGGCTTGCAATGGATGTCTCGTTATC
Organism: Acrobasis suavella; assembly: GCA_943193695.1. Classification (NCBI taxonomy): domain Eukaryota; kingdom Metazoa; phylum Arthropoda; class Insecta; order Lepidoptera; family Pyralidae; genus Acrobasis; species Acrobasis suavella. The sequence continues at coordinate 663,805 of OW971940.1, forward strand.
AAACGAGACATCAATTGCAAGTGAGGAGTTCTGACGCGAGCTAAATCAAACCATATCGCTTACCATATTAAGTAAATATTTCTTTGAATTTCTTTTCTGAGTAAGGCTTCTGTACGTGAGTACTGGTGCCTTATTCTGTGGCCTGGATAAACATTGATACGATCTTTAAAAAAAAATCTAGAAAATGAAACTCATGTTACGATCAGCAGTGTGTATCTGGTTTGTGTAGTCGAAATGACAATCGTAGGTACCTACAAAATATTTCCGTATGAATTTGGATTCGAAGAATTGTCTCATTAAATCAGTTTCTCTGCATCCTTAAATCAAGTATGATAAGTGAGGTTATTTTGTAACCTAATAGTACCCAACCTGCCTACTAAGGACGGCTTTCACCGCACTTGTTTAAAATTTATTCCGAGAATAAACGGTAAAATACTCTAGATTAACTCGATTTTGCGTTTTACCAATAACTAATTCAAGAATAAGATGTCTTTTTCAGAATAAGCTATTTAAATTAATTATTTTTTACTAAGGATATTGGATCCTAGTTTCTGAATTAAAAGAATTGAATTGAATTGAACAAACTCCATTTAATATAATTTAAGCTGTTCAGTATCTTTTAAACGAGTATTTCATTGTTATACTCCCTTCTAACTCTGTTAAAACAGAAAAGCAATTTAAGGCAACTAAATCTGTACCCGGCTTCGACCACAATTTTCGCGTTACAGTTAGACCACGGCAACTTCATTACTTAGCTTACCCTAACTTAGCTCTCCCGTTTTATCATTTACTAACAGAGTCAACTTCGGGTTGTTACACTGATCAATTTATTGTAGACGACACAGGATGGCGGTGGCTTCCGCACTTTTTTTAAATGTTTTAGAAATAAGGTTCTATAAATCCATAATTTCGATTATTATTTTTGAAACATAAAATCTCTGCATTTAGCCAGCCTAGACTACTGAAACCTTGTTTTAATCAAATTATTCCTTTTTTTATATAGTAAGTAAAATACTTGTAACAACACTAAAATTAATTTGTGAATCGGCACTGTTCAAAAAGAAAAAACATTTTTCAATAATCGTTTTTGGCTGTTGGTGGATTGATTTCTGTGTTTCTTTCGTATCTGAAAAAGGAAGAATGTCTAGAAAAAGAAGAACTAAACGCGCCATATTCTATATTTTCTGTTACGTTACGAGATTTATGATTGAAGATTTTTTCCACATAATGTGTTGAAAAAAAGTGTGTTGTTCATCACAAGTATCGGCTCCATATGACACATGCGCATGCTTTGCCCGCTCGTGTGTCAAGCCGCCTCGACTGTAATAAACAACTTACCACCCTTGTATTATAAACTAGGTACTATTACATATCTTATGTTATCTATGGGTATGTAAGTTCACAATTATTTTAAAATTGTTAATAATTATAGGCTAACCCTCACTTTATTTAGGGATGATTAAGTACAGCAGTGGACTTATTTGATTAAAGGCTATAAAGATGAATAACATACATTCAAACTATCACGTCCTTATCCCTAATGGTGCAGACAGAGAATTTTGGGTCTTGCGGCTCTGAGCAGACAGAGCCCAGGGCCGCAAGACTCAAAGGCTACTTTTAGCGTGATGGTGGGCGAAAAGGTGGAAAAGGAGCACTGTTAAAATTATGTAATTTTACATGTAAAAAATTACATAAACCTATAAAATTCAAAAAAATATGAAATTTTACATAAATTTCAGCCAATTTTCAGAAATATTACGTAAAATTTCATATTTTTCCGTAAATTTCCCAGATTTTTTGGGATCTTTAGTCAGTTTTATGTAATTTTTTTGCATATATAATTACATAATTTTTAGCAGTGAATCAAAAAAGCATTTTCGCCCAGTCCCTTGATCGGCTTCTACGATCTGCGCGGGAAGAGAAACACTCTAAGTTTTTTTATTTTCTGCCAGACCGGCATAGAAGATATAGAAGAATAAAGTACTTAATAAGTTTTTATTTTGCTACGTTGTTCTCCTTTTTGTGTCAGGGTCTTTAAACTACTTTTATATTTTGTGTTACCATCAGCTTTCAAAAACCCACTGCTCTCCTTGTCTGCGGCATCCTTTTCGTTCGTTCATACTTACATAATATATTTTCCATTGCGCTTGCATTTGTATTATAGGTAAGACAGTTCAAGTTTTTCAAAGAGCGTACAAACTTATTTGCGTCATTTTTGCTAAAAACCAATGAAATTATATATTATAGTTCACTAGACTACTCGTAATTAAAGCAACTCAATTTTAGTAAGTTCATGTTACCTGTCTATTTTCAAGGTTGTCAGTGAGTTAAAAAACATATAACATGACTTTGAGACCTGTATGGTCCCTGAATGTCCCTAACGGTACCCTACTCTGCGTTTGTGCGTTAGAACGCTAATTTTGTTAATGGGCAAAGTTTGAGGAATGGCCTCTTCATGGCTATATCTATTTTTCATCTCGGTTTATGAAGGGAATGTGATATTTCGTGATAATTCTGTTTTTCGTTGCTCTAAATCAAGTCTATATCTCTTGTTTATTTAGCTTAATGATAATACAAACGTCTGGTTATTTTCAAATTGTCTTTTTAGTCACTTACCTACTCGGTTCCGTGTCCCTTAAGGTGTAATGTACCTAAAAATTGTACAGGCACAGAATGAATATACTGAAAATTGAATTCTTATATCAGATAACACAATCTTAAAAATTAATTTTATGCGATCGGTGACCGTTGCTTCATATTTAGATATCAAACAAATAATAAAGTATATCTAAAGTGTTTTTTAGATGACGCAATTGGGCAAAAATATTACTATTTTGATTTCTTTTTCCACCTTCTCGCCCTCCACACTAAGAGGTTGCCTTGATTCCCACAGACATTTTTTTTTTTTTTTGACGCGGAGAAAATCCCTTCGGATACCTTACCAGTCACGGGAGACCGGTAAGGTTATGTGGTGTTACCACTAAAAACTCCGCGGTGTCAACGCCGGTACCGCTATTGCCAAGTCCGTGTGCTACTCTCGCTCCACAGACCTGGCACGGCGGCCGCTTTTCAGCGGCCTCGGCTTGGCTCACTCACGGTACCCTCTCAATTAGCGAGAGGGGTCGGAGTGGCCCGCGGGGTGGCCCGTCGGCCTTCAGTTCTACCCGCTAGGGTAAAGGCGTGTGTTGACACAGACGCGCCTTTCAACCCGGAGGACCATATTTGTCGAGCGATGGAATCCCGTTTCCATCTGTTTAACCCATTAGGGAAAAAAAACCTGACAGTTTATATAGAACAATATGTAGTGGATCACACTGGGATAAAGAAGCACAGCGACAGAAGTATGAACACGGCGTACGCTGCTGGTGTGGGCAAAAAAATACTCTAAACAAGTTTAGACATAAATTTGCGCGCGCGCAGATGGCGGCCCTTTGTAACTATGTGAAGTTGGAATGAAAAATGTAAGGGGCGGTACCGAACCATTGATATATATATGCTATCCTTGTTTATCCTTTGATGATTTTATGAGACAAAATAAAGAGATGATAGATTAAAAATATTTTTTTGGCGACATAGCCGCGTCAATGCATGTATGATAAATTGAGAACTTGCCAGTTGCGGATAATTCAACAGTTCTCAAATTATGATGATAGGTTACCGGTTGAAGGGTGAAGCTTTGTTTAATGATGCTGATGTTTCTTTGACAGTTTTATCCCATCCCAATAAAAGCTGTCGACCGCGGCCGGCTCACAGCCGGGGAGATCCAGGCACAACTGCTGCATGCTATGGTGGACGCTGCCGGTGCTCCCCCCGCGCCAAGGGTGGGGTTGCTGACGGCCATGAACAGGGATTCGTGGGCTAAGGCCAGGGAGCAGCTTATGAAAGGTTGGTGAACCTCAATTGTTGTAGACCTACCAAGTTACCTTGGTAGGTCTTTTACGACCTCCGTGGCGTAATGGTCAACACGCTAGTACGCCAATCCAGAGGTTCTGGGTTCCATCCCCATCCAGGGCAAGTTGGAAACTGGCCTTCTTCAAATTTTCCTGGGTCTTGTTTATCTACAACGTGGAAGGGACATAGCCGTAATAAATTGAACCACGGACTATACTAGATCACTATAGTGTAATAAAATTAAAATAACCATCAAAGACAAAAAAAAGATTTTGTCATTCTCATAAAAATTGCCCGAGCGGCAGCGCACTTTAGTATGGAAATCCCATTTTTAAGCTATTGCATAGCTTTTATCGTAGGCTTTGAGCGCAGTGACCGAATCAAGAAATTCCGTAACGAAAATAAAACCTAACGCCCATCATCTAACGTCGTTTTAGTTCGGCAGACTTCGGCACGGTGTTTGTGTGCGTGCGACTAGACGTATGCGTGTAGACTAGCTGCTAACTGCTCATAATAAAAATTCCTGAATAGTTAATAGATTCAGGTGTTACTTTGCGGAAGTCAAAGTTACATACTACATGATTTGAATTACTTTGTGCAATTCCGCCACCAGTTAGTTCATGCAAACTATTGCCGGCCGGCGCCCACCCACTACTGTTAGTCCCAGCATACCTGCCACCAACAGCCCGTGTGCACCCGCCACCAACAGCTGATGCATGCTCCCTCCGATACTGCTGCATCCGCTGCGGCTGCAGCAATATCGGACACCGCATACGCGACACGTGTTTGCACCACGTTTTGGCACCAAACAAGTTGTTCATTCGACGCTTGACTGCCGAACGATCAACAACTTGTTTGGTGCCTGAAGATGCCTCGTGGAGAGGCGAAACACGTGTCGCGTATGCGGTGTCCGATATTGCTGCAGCCGCAGCGGATGCAGCAGTATCGGAGGGAGCATGCATCAGCTGTTGGTGGCGGGTGCACACGGGCTGTTGGTGGCAGGTATGCTGGGACTAACAGTAGTGGGTGGGCGCCGGCCGGCAATAGTTTGCATGAACTAACTGGTGGCGGAATTGCACAAAGTAATTCAAATCATGTAGAATTCCTGAATAACCTACATGTATTGTAAGATAATAAAAATATTTTAAACGATATTAACTTCTCATTTATTCAATAAAAGAAAAAAAAATTGTTTTCTTATCGGTCACCACGCTCAAAAAGTGTAACTAGAATGAATATTAAAGAAAAAACTTGAATTAATATCAAAGAAGAATAACTGTATAAATAAAAAATAAATAAATAATTATAATTGCATAAGTTGATAAAAAAATGGTATGCAATAGCTTTACCGCGGCAGTCCCCGAGTGCCACACTTTATTATTTTTGACTGTTATTTTAATTTCATTATACTATTGTGATCTAGTATAGCCCCTGATTCGATTTATTACGGGTATGTCCCTTCCACCTTGTATATGTGTATTTATCATAAGATATGTATAGAACTTACCGTTGAGTTAGTAAGTATCCTATAACACAAGTTTCAACTTAGATACTTTGGGGCTAGCTCAATCAGTATGATTTGTTCCTATATATTTATTTACTTTAAAATGACCTGACATTGGCTAATTTAACTGCCTTTTGAAAGGAAACAGTATAATTTCAAATTTCAATTCACTATAGCGATCTATTTTGGGCTTCAAAATAGATCGCTATGGTGATTGGGCTGAATAGTAATTGGGCTAAGTTAGATCAATTACTGATCTCATCTCTACTGTAGCTATCGTTAAGACCGTAACCGTGATTGATTCTGTGATTAAAAGGACGTTTTTGCTTCAGACGAGAACAACCGCACCAACCTGGAGCTGATATCCCGCGCGCTGTGCCTTCTCTGCGTCGACGAGGCCGGTGGAGACAGGGCTGATACAGATTCCGATACTAACGCTATACTGAGGGCCATGCACGGGGCCGGCACCGTGCACCATTCCGCTAACCGCTGGTTCGATAAAACTGTGCAGGTAAAGTCTCTTAGATGTCAAGGAGCAAGTCTAGACCATTGTCAGATTGAAGACCACCACTAAGTATTCAAGTAATAAAAGGGTCCGAGAGCACGCATTGCTAGCTCTTTCGCATTTATTATTTCGCTTTTTATTATTGACTTTCAAACATTATTACGTGTTAGGGCCAGCGCACATATGGCAGCGATATTTCAAAGAGGACAATGTCGATAATATAATAGTTTGGCAGGGAAAAAATGACTTCGCCATTATGTGTGCCGGCCCTTACTTTTCTGCCAATTCCTTCATCGACATCGATCATAGCAGCCTCTTCAACTTTATTGGCCTATATCTCTGGAACCTATAATGTGTTGATTTGGTTATTACGCATGAAAAAAAAAGATAACGTAGCTATTGTTTGATACTACCAACATTATTGTCGATAACATTTTCGCCAAACTACATTTTTCAAAGTCTCACTCCGTCTAAACTGCATTTTCTTACCCTTTACTATGTGTTTTTACAAAATTAAAACAAAATTAAAACAATGGAGTTTTTGACTATTCCAGTTGATCATCTCTTCGGACGGGACGCTAGGCATGTGCTATGAACACAGCGCAGCAGAAGGAGTGGCCGTGGTGCGCCTCGCAGAGCGGGCGCTGGCCAGAGCTGAAGTGTCAGACAGACCTGCGCCGCCCCCCGCCTTGCTGCCAGCTCCTCAGGCTATGAAGTGGAATATATCGCCTGATGTACAGAGGACGATTGATCTTGCTGCTAGGGATCTTGATCGGTAAAAAATCAGTAGCATTAAATATTACTATCCAATAAGATAAATAATACGGGGAAATAGTACGGATGCAGACCAACTGTTCAAAATTCAAAAAAAATGTATTAGAATACTAATGAATATAAATAAAAGGGATAGCTGTAAACCGCATTTTACCAAACAAAAAATATTAACCCTTACGTCAATATACACCCTGGAAATTTGCAAATTTGTCCGAAAAAATCAACAGTTTTTCACACGTACTAGTGACCATCATAGTCGATCATATAACTTAAGGAATAGAAATGGACTGGCCTTGCCTACATCTAGATTAAAACTACACTCATCAGGACCATATGTACATGCAAAAAGAAATGTGGTGTCGTGGGACACCAGGTAGGAACGAAGTTCAAAAGTTCTTGTGTATACGACTGTCGCGCCTGCGCACGTCTCATTTAACGAGGTCATCCTTACGGTTTTACTATCACATTTTTTTCATTCAGTCGCGCAGCAAAATCCCTATCTCCTCCAAGCCTGCCGTAAGGAACTTCGTTCCAATAAAAATATATATAAAGTTACCAGACATATGCAAAACGAAGATAATATTAAAACATTTTTAAAACAGTTAAAAGAATATCTCATAGAGAACAGCTACTACAATCTGCAAGAATTTTTGACTAAGTAGGATAATCACACATGATTGATGATCATATTCTGTATAATTTTTTTTTTTTTTTTACAATTTATTGGTTTAGGCATTTGTACTCAATCTCACCTGATGGAAAGCGACGATGAAGACTAGGATGAAGCATGCCTATCCAAAAGATACCCATTCAATCTACTTTTGAATGTCAATTTAATTTTCAATTTACTTTTAAAACAATTAATCCAGCCAACCAAAAGAGACATGCATGAAAATAAATTTAATTTACTTTATCAAACTTGACATTGAATTTTCGTATTATTTTTGATTATTTCATTTTGCTGTGCCCTAACAGGGTTCATGTTGGAACTTAATGTGCTCCTTACACCATATGTACAAACTACCTATGTAAACACATGAGATGCAATAAATGATTGAGTATTGAGTATTGAGATTATTTGCTTGGCGAATTTCAAAATCCCCGACCGAAAATGATTACCGAGTTAAGAACGTGATCTAGTGATATCGTAGCGCCATCTATAATTTTTTAGGGAAAGTCCTGACTTTCAAGCTGTGACCCCCAAACACTTTAAAGCGGTTGAACTGATTTTACTTAAACATACAAAAAACATAAGAAAACAAAACAGAACCACCGCAAGGGAACTTGCTTCCACCTAAAAAAACTGCATCACAATTGGTCCATCCGTTCGAGCGCTACGATGCAACAGACAGATACAGAGACAGACATTAGTTTCAAATTTATAACACTCCTCTTTTTTACTGGTTAAAAACTGAAGCTCGCTAGCTCGCTAGCTCCAGCTATGAAGTGGAATGTATCACGTAATATACTGACGGTGTCTAATTTTTTTTATGCAATAGAAGACACAGACAGTATTAGCCCTAGTTAAAGTAATCAATCAACTGCAATGCCATAGACTACGAAAACGGGAATCAGAAACATTAACTGACTTATCGCTTATTTTGAAAAGTTCGCCATCGCGGCCATTTCCTGGAACGACTTTTATGACCTGCGCGGAATGAAAAACTAATTCTTTCAGACCATGGGAGATCTTGTGGTATTTTAAATTTCCTGTCAGTTATTTGCTCATCAGGTTCAGCTACGAGACCCTATAGACCGCAAGGACTTGTATAATGATTCGCATCGCTTACACTTAACTCCGTCTTTGAAGACAAACTTGACTGATTATTTTTTGTGGTCTTTCCCAGTGCCATCGCGAATCTAGACTTCAAGGTGTACACTTACCGCGGCTACGGACGTGAGTTCATGAAGTCGTGCCGCACCAGCCCTGACGTCTACATACAGCTGGCCCTGCAGTATGCGTACTTTAAGTGAGTACTGCTTTCAGAAATGTGCTTTTTGCCAGGAGAACACGTGTCCAAATTAGGCCCGGTGTCAATTTTTTTTTACGGAGGAAAGATCCCTGTTACGGATACCCGTCAGCCTGCAGGGGAGACTGTCGGGTTATGTGGGACTCCACGCCCGGGTGACGTGCCTACCCACTAAAAAACCTCTGGAGTTCCATCACAACCGCTTTTGCCGGGGACACGGGAACGGAAATACAACCGCGAACCCCGGCGCGGCTGGCCGCCAAAGCGGCCCCTCCGCGGGGACGTCACAGCGCCCCCCCACTCACCAAGTCGGCGCGTCCGGAACTCACGGACGCGCCGTACCTCCTCGGGCCCATTGAGAGGCGGCAGACTCCCACGCAGTCCGCCGCCTGTGGACCCATGGGAGCCAGATAAACTGGCTCCCAGCGGCGAAGAAGATGAAAGGCTCCGCCGCTTGCCTCTCGCCGCAAACGCGGTGCGGCACCGCTCGGTCGCGGAGGATAGGGAGAGCGGCAACGTAACACCGACACTCCTCCTCCTCCGCGACCGATCTCTAACCACAACCACGGCGGTGTGGCCCCGCCTGAAGCGCCGGGAGAGCAATGAATCATTCCTCTTCCGGCGGCCCCACCACGGGTGGGGGGAGAACTTCCCACTCCCCCGCCGCCCCATTGGGCGCATCCCTACAGGCTCAAGGCCGAAGCCGAGCCCGCGGGAGCGCCAATCCCCGGGTGGGGGGAGAACTTCCCACTCCCCCGCCGCCCCAATGTGGGCGCTCACTGCTGGTGGAACAAACAGCAGGAGCGCCCCCTCGCGGGTTCCTCTTAGCTTCCCCGTGGCTCGAGGCTACCACGGGTACTGAGCCCCCCCGGTACGACAAACCGGGAACCCATTGGGGGGGCCGGTGTCAATTTACCTTAACCCATTAAGTGTCGTTGTGAAGTGTCGACAGGATTTTGTGCAATTTGGCACTATCTCTTTCGTCTGCTATGAGTGTACAGCAGAGTCCTTTACGCAATAACTTTATACCAACTACCGCGTTAGTAAACCCGCCTGCCCAGCGTGATAATTATGAGAGATCCTCTCGAGCAGTGGCAAAATATGCAGTTGAAACTGGATTTCTGAAGACACTCTTCAGTTTCTAACTTTTTTTGGTTCCGTACTTCAATAGGGTAAAACCGGTCAAGCGCGAGTCGAACTTGCGCACGAAAGGTTCCGTACCATTGTCTATAAAATCACGTTTGTTGTATGGGAGCTTAAATATTTATTTTATTGTTTTTTTAGTATTTCTTGTTAGTAGCGAACATTTCAACTGTCTAGCTATCGCGGTTCATGATATACAGCCTGGTGACAAACAGACGGACTGTGGAATCTTAGTAATAGGGTAGGTTTTACCCTTTGGGTATGGGACAAGATCACTCGCTTGTTTAAATGTAAAAATATGTAAGAGATTAATATACTGTTGGCTTCCTCAGGATGTACGGCTACCTGACGTCGACTTACGAGTCCGCGTCGCTGCGCCGCTTCCGCTCGGGGCGCGTGGACAACATCCGCTCGGCGCACGCGCCGGCGCGCGCCTGGGCCGACGCCATGTGCTCGGCGGAGGCGCCCGCGCATGACACCGACGACGGACAGAAAAAGGTGTCGTTTAATTTATTCGGGGTGAGGACTTCTCTTGTGTAGCTTGACACTCACATGCCACACGAGGTTTGAGGGGCTTGCATCTGTAATCTTGAAATTACGTTACTTGGTTGCATTTGAACTGAACTTCCTTACAGAGGAACCTAGGAGATGCAATGGGATTTTGATTTTGAATCCCCTGCCAAGATGTGTTTTTGGGGATATTGCCTGCTTGTGGATGTATAGTTTTGGGGAAAACCCATGGTTTTGAAACTTTTTCTATGAGCTAACTCTCTTTTGAAATGCAAATGAAATTGCATCACGGAGTTAGACTATGTATTTAAGTCTATTTATTGTAACTCACACAATCTTCACTACACTCGCACAAACAATTGCTTCGTAGAAATAGATGTAGATTAAAAATATTCTTGAATTCAGAAATATGTGAGAAAATCTTTCTCTCTTTGCCTGGCCTTATCCCATTTCATTCGGGGTCGGCTCTTCGTCATTCTTTGCCAAGCTCTTCGATTCTGGGCCATAACATTTACTTGAGCTTTCTTTATGTAACACCGAAGTGTTTAGCGTCCTCCTGGCCTTCTTAGGCCAGTGTTTATGTGTGTGTTCAGCACTTGTCTGGTCATATGATTTTCAGGCTTTTTCATGACATATCCTTGTGTGATATATTTAAATGTGAGAAAACCACGTTAAAAATAAAGCAAGACCAATGTATGATAGTCGTCAATGTAAATAATGTTAAAAAACTAGTATATTGATTTCAAGTTGCGTGCGCCTGTTGCAACATTCTGGAACCAACCTAGCTGTTCCATTTTTACCTCGAACACAGAATTGAAATAAGTATTACAAACAGAACCAAAGGTCCCGCGCAATATGCGTCCCCGTTCCCCGTCCCCGCACCTCTCCCCATTCTTGCTTTGTCGAGTGTGTTGGCGGGCGAACACACACATTGACGTGTGCACGGATTTATAGTTTCTTTTGTAGTAGTCGTAGGCGTAATGATACTCCGCTTCTATGAAGTGCCCTGTGCTGCGAATGAACCACAACTGAAATTGCAGGAGCAAAAGAAGTTGGAACTGTTCGACGAGGCGGCGCGCAAGCAGACGGCCATCATGGAAGACAACATCCTGGGCCGCGGCATTGACAATCACCTGCTGGGGCTGCGGGAGGCTGCGCGGGAGACTCTGGGGCACCTTCCGCAGCTGTTTACAGACCCGGTCTATCAGATGATGATAGAATTCAAGCTGAGTACTAGTCAGGTAAGTTTAACTGGGTAGAGAGTTTCCTCTGTGGCCTAATGGTCATCATGCCACGCTGTCACACCGGAGGTCCCGGGTTCGGTCCCTGGTCAAGTCAAGTTGAAAAATGATCTTTTTCAGATTGACCTGAGTCTTGGATGTTAATCTATGTAGTATATTTGTTATAAAATACAGTTTCGTGTTGAGTTAGTATCCCATTACACAAGTCTCGAACTTACTTTGGGACTATCTCAGTCTGTGTGAATTGTATAGATATAAAGGAGATCAGTGTATAAAGAATCAAATGTGTATTTTAAAACTAGAGTTTTGCTGGCAGACAAACTGCCGGAGTCGCATATGATGGTCATGTCTAACGGAAATCAGCAATTTGCGTGAGAAACAATTTTATAGCAATCCACCTCATCCGAAGCCCACCATTGTTGACTCAAAAAATGCTCTCTTGTCGTCTTCAAGGATATATATTTGCCAATGGTCTTACTACGAAGTCCTAGTAAATTATTATGGGTCCCCCCATTTTAGGCTATGAGTAGTCGATTTAGCTCTAGTAATTCACAGTCAACCAATTCAAAGTATGTGTTGTAGATATTGCTCATTACAATCGATTTTTGATATTTCGACGACCTCCGTAGCGTAGTGGTCACCATGCTAGTCCGCCACCCAGAGGTCCCGGGTTCGATCCCCGGTCAGGCCAAGTTGAAAAATGGGCTTTTTCAAATTGTCTTGGGTGTTGGATGTTTATTTATATATGTATTTGTTTTATAATATAGTATCGTTGAGTTAGTATCCCATAACACAAGTCTCGAACTTGCTTATGTATAAAAATTGGTGTCTCATGTAACAGGTGGCGACCACAACCGATGGGACCTTCATGGGCTACGGGCCCGTGGTGCCCGACGGCTACGGCTGCAGCTACAACCCCAAGAAAGAGTCCATCATCTTCTGCATCTCTTCTTTCCACTCGTCCAGCGTCACCAACACCGAGGCCTTCCGCCAGTTCCTCGAAGAAGCCCTGGATTCCATGAAACTCATGCTCCAGAACAGGAAAGTTGATTAATTCTTTTATATCGTTAACTCTCATTTTTTACTGATTCCCAGACCTAGCAAATAATAGTCCTATAAGTGGGTTTAACGAGATTTTTTGGGACAGTCATTTGGGTATAATACTCTTACAAGTCTGGCCGCTAACTAGTTTCGACCGGTTTAGTTAGACAGCCATTACCAAAGGGACTTTTATCACGATCTTGAGCATACTATTCCTTTGGAAATCGATAACGATTTGTTAGAAAAATAATTTTAAGAGCGGTGTATAGTATACTTATAAATTTACAAAATTTTATGTATGGTTAAAAATGGTAAAGTTATTATGAGCGATACATTTGTGTGCTCGAAGATAATCTTTTCAAAAAGAACTTGTAAATTATACAAAATCCAGATTTAATCTGGCTTACTCAAAATATTTAATTAAATGTGTTTGAAAAACGCACATTGTTAGAATAAGGAACGAAACATATCAAATTGACTTAGAAACTGTATCTAATGTAAACATATCAATGAATTAGGGTAACGCTTAGTAGGGATTAAATGAAGATTTTATAGTTAATAATTAATTATTGAATGTTAGATTGTTTATCGGATTGTTGCCGTGTTCTATATGTCTTATGTCGGTTAGGTAGGAGTGGCGAGGTCACTCGTTAAATTTTATGGTTTTTTAGAGCTTTTTAAATGGTCAGACATACATTTTACAAATGTATACTTTGTTGCAGAAAGTTGGGTCACATAAGTAAAACCACAGAATAAGTACTAGTATGTACAGAAGTCTCACTCAGCAAAGAATTTTAAAGAAATATCAAATTAATATGGTTAATTTAGCTCGCGTTAGAACTCAGCACCTTTTCGTTTAATACCTACAAAACCATTGCAAACAACGGACAAATGATTCATACAACTGAATTTCCCACTCCGGTGTGGTCACCGTGCGCAAAATTTTAATGTAGGTATATTTTCGATACCTTAACGGGGAGTGACACAGGCCAGGTAAAGCGTTAATACCAAGAGACGGGAAACGATCAATAGGAAAACTGAAAGAATCAAATATATATTCGTAAGTATTGTTGATTCCTCTAAGATTGTTTGGACAAAGGTTGCTGAAGTTTGAAGTCGTTGAAAGCAGAAAAGGGAGTGCGTTGCACACCTTTGTGACCTAGCTAAAAACAATGCGATATGAACTTTTTGAACCATTATCCAAAAATATATACTCTTTCACCGCGAACGTCGGATTTATCCGACAAACATTATTGTGCGTCGTATATTTACGACAAAAAACTAAGGCTCGTATTGCACATTACTTGAGTATCCACATCCCTTTGTTTAGTTTCGATTCACTATTCCTCGCGCTGGGAGCACGACAACTGATGTAAAGTCTCGCGGTGAAAAGGCAAACCTTATCTTGTTTTAATTAAGCAACTTTTGGGTAGAGAAGGGTGGGCACAGTATATCTTATATTCCTTACCTGCGCTTAACAAGGCAATGCTTTGCAAGTAGGTACGTATTTTTGACCATTTAGAAGGTTCAAAAAAATTGTAGCTGTTAATTTGAACTTTTACAATTTTTGTGAATGAAACCTTAGGTTGATGTTGATTAGTATGAAAAAAAATAGAGAGCGAGAGTTAGTGCTTTCATTGAGAAACAGCCTAATGCCAACATGTTGTGTTATCCTAAAAATATTGTCCTATTTTCTTATTTTACCTTACGCTTGCAAGAAACCTGACTATAATTAAAGTGATGAAATAGAAATAAAAGAATCTGACGAAGAAGAAAAAATGATAATTACCTATGTAGTTAATGTGAGTTTACCCAAGCCGACAAGTGTCGGTCTCATTAGAAGCAATTATCGAGCGAAGACGCGATGTCGTCTATCATTGTGATCAATAATTGATAGTTATTTTGAAAGAACTTACATACATACGTAAATTTCTACAACAATTGTACGAGATTATATTGCAGCTACTAAAGCTATATAATGAACAATCTTGTTTTTCATTTATTCAGTCAGTCATGGTTATTAAATCTCGAAGATGCAATACATTGAAGTAAGTTGAGATGGATATTATATCTTAAGAAATTCTTATCATGAAAGGATATAGGGTAAACTTCCAGGCATTGGACAGAACACAATAAAACCTTCTTTAAGTGGCTTTCAAAACGAGAACACTGCAGCTAGAGAGTTTTAAAAAGTCAAATGATTGTTAGCGTCCAATGACTGAAAGTTTACCCTACTTCAATACCGAGCCGGCCCCAAATAAAAGTGGGATAAAGCCAAGATGTGAGAAGTATTTTCTTGCAAGCATAAGCAGACTGTTATACATATTTGCGTAGCTTCTAGCGTAGACCTGTTGTTTTATAGCTGTATACACTTTCAGATGCGTCTATTTATACATTTGTTGAACTTTGCGTAGGTTTATCGTAAGGTGCTCCCACACATCAGTTATAGGTATAACATTATAAAATATTGTGTAACACGATAACATTCTATAATAATGTGTAACATTTTGCTACAACATGTTATACAATGTTATATGTTATAAACGCTCCCACACTGGTTGAACTCGTTGTGTAACATAATTTTATTGTATGAAGTTATATAACAGCACTAACAATTTATAACTTCTGTTATAATTTGTTATAAAATGTTAGACAACAAATGTTATGCAATATTCACTAACATTATATAACTGCTGTGTGGGAGCACCTGTAGTCCCTTTTCATAGTGCATAGGTTGGTAACAGTGTACCTGCTGGGGTTTGTAGGAATGTGTGCTAGATGTTGATGTTTGAAATTATTATACGTTGTATGGATCGTCCGAAAGGTAAGGTTATACAAATATACATGATGATTCCTTATTGATCTCAATTATTTTAGGCAAATATATAAAAAAAAGAATAAAATTTTAAAACGCTTCAATGTTATATTACAAGCTTCATGCTGATCTAAGTATAGGTAAATGTTTAACATTACAAGAATAAGGCAAATAAACACGAGAACTACATACATACATGTGAACGCTTATAATTGTTATATTGGGTTTACTCTAAAATGTAACATAAAACCCATATTTTATATTTTTTAAGCTAAAAGTTTTAAACATAATATATTTATTTATCGTTAGAAATTTGATGAATTGAATGATTTTTTTTAAAGGCTAAGTAAATAAGTGAAAATTTTGCGAATTTTTGAATGCTATCAAAAAGCATACTTTATTAATACGAGTATATTAACTGTCAAAGTGACAGTTATTGTAGGAGGACACCGGGAATGAGCGCAGTTAGAATAAAATCACGAAGATTCTTCGACCTAGTCACTATTATCGCGTTTAGAGATAAGCGACAAGTCAATGCTGTGGTGATATCATAATATTTAGGGTTGTAATAATGTTGTAGAGGTAGCTGCACAATGTGCTGGGGCCATCCACATATTACGTTATGAAAAATTTTGATCTCTCCAAATTCGTTTAAATTCAGGCATCATACAAGAAGAATGATGATACTTCAAAAAACAACAATGGAGGGAGGCCCCCATTGTTGTTTTTTTCCTATCCCTTTAACAAATAAATACTGACATCTCCCGTTAAACCTGACATCACCTGGACTTGGACCTGGTGTCGGGTGATGTCAGAACTGGGTTAGGTGGCGTTACACATAATACCCTTCTCGTGAATTGTCCTATCTTCTCATTCGCCGGTTGACTGCAAGAGATTCCACTATGGGATAAGTCTGCCGATGTCAACTTACTCTTTATGTTGTTATTTTATATAATTGTGTGTTTTCATAGTACAATAAACTTATTACAAAAAAAAAAGCATCCATTCGATGACCCATTTATTGTGCTGCCCCAAATGACAGTTACCGAAGCCAAGCACTGGTTAAAATTGTTATAAAAATATTAAAATTTAAGAAGAACACGTAATATCACGTTTGGCATGAGATCCCCCATCATAGTGACGTTTTATGTGGATGACCCCTTAGGACAAGTTATATTGTTTCAAAAGCAATTAAAATCAAAGAAATAATTTTATTCAAATTGTAAATTAATATGAATCTAATCAGATGTTGTTTTATTCTAAAAGAAATTAAAATTTGTTCTAGTGCATATGCTTTAATTTATGAAATATATTATACTCATATCGTCAAGTCCAATTTGGCATTAAATTTATAAGAACCTTAGTATAATAAAAAAAAAAACTTATGCGGACTCTGATTCATTTCTGAAATCAAAAGAAAAAAGTCAGAGCCGTGAAGAGAAATAGGATAAGTGTAACTCGAAAGAAAGATCGGTATGTCAATTAACTTTGGAAATAAGAAAAATCATTTATTTATTTACTCATTTAATACGCTAACCGATCAGGTAAATAAACGGTCAAATGCATCGGCTTCGGCCACGCACACTGTAGGATTCCGAAGTTACAACATGAATACATGTTTAATGCCCATTAAAATCAAGTAAACACTTCATCTAAGTACTTTTTTTTAACGACTTAGTATGTTTATGAAGTATTCCAAATAGCTATATTTAAGTTAGCGACTGTTTTTAACGAAAAGAGTTTTTATACTGCGGGACCTTAAAGAACTATTTTTGAAAAAAAAAAGCATTTTTAAAACTTATGGAATGTAGCCATATCTTTACCGGATTGGTTCCATCGCTTGCTGAATCAAAGAACCCAATATTTCTTAATATTACCTAATTGTACCACCATCATATTATCTATGCGTTGGATAAAAATGTGGATATCCAAGTTGATTTTCATGATTCTTTCTTTCGAGCATAGTTGTAGAGGTAGTCTTAAGGAAACTATACATATCAAGATGTCAATGATCATGCCTGACATGGCCAAGAATATCGAAAACATATCAAAGCTAGGGTAAGTGAAGTGATGAGGGGACATATCATTAGGTAAGCATAGCACAGTAAGATATTTTAACATTTTTTTTAAATGAATTTCATTTGTGTCTAGACGCACGTGTTTTAAAAATATTTGGGAATATTTTTTTAATCGGAATATTTTTTTAATCATAAAAATATTTGGGAATTTGACTTTTGACTGACTTTGACTTTAATCAACTTCAAAATGGAAGAGATTATCAGTTTGACCCGTATGTTTAATGTATGTTAGGAGAAAATATACGCCTCGCGAACCGATTTTGATTATTTTTTCGTAAAACCCTTTTGTTCCAAGGACTCATATCAATTTTGATTAAAGTATCTAGTTACTAAACTATCATAAGAAATTCTAAGTGTTCGATGTGTATATGAATAGATAAAAATCTAAAATTGATGTTAGATAATACAAGTAGTGTACCTAAAGGTACATGTTCTAATCAATTAAATTATTGCATTACCCATTGCAAATTAAATTGTTAGTCAAAATATTGTTATTAAAAGAAAATTAACTTTATTTAATGTCTGGGACATCCTCGCCCGATTCACAAGTTAATTTAGATCGCCAAGCTTTAAGTACTGTAGATTTAAGTATTGTTTGTGTATGTATATTGAGTATATTAGTATATAATAGGTTTAATAGGAAACCCGAGCCAAGTGGGGTTTCCCAAATAACGTTTAATTCATTATATTTTCAATTTTCATGTGTGCTTCTCATAGGCAGTTTTGAAAAGGTTCATCAAATCAATTCTTTAAGTACTCCTGTATACTCAGTATGTTTTATTTTATTCTCTGAACGAAGATAGCTAGACAGTTGAAATTTTCACAGATGTATTTCTGTTGCCGCTATAGCAACAAATACTCAAAACCGTAATACCAATACTAACACACCTTCATATTTACTGTCGGTTACAGAACCCATAATCTCGGAAGCAAACTACCTACGAAATACAGACTAACGTCTAGTTCGTATGTGGGCTATTGCCGGATGAAGATTAAACTGTAATCTGTATTACAACATGAATTTTAGTTTAATATGGCTTAATAGTTTTTTTCCACAATAACATTAATATGTAACTGGGCTTTCATACAACAAAACGTGATTTTTTATAGATAATGTTAAGGACCCCTTAGTGCGTTTTTTTAGAAGACATCCACAATCTGATCTGTTTTTAGACTTTTTTTTTCCACGAAGTAACACAAATCATTTGTATGATAGATATAGCTGTATGTTGGTGCACTGTATGCGAATATGTATATGTAAGGAAAAGATACAAGTCACAAAGTACCTGTAGTAATCGATTTATAATGCAATTATCTTGAAAAACTGTTACCTAAATATTGATAGCCTCTACAAGAATTTGAAAAATATCGAATTAAAAGTTGACTGGTCGGTGCTTCTTTATGATTTGAAAATAATAATACTTACATATACCTACGTTGTACTTTTAAGTTTGGGTAACTAAGAGTTGAGCTTCATCTGTCACTTTTCTATGCTGCTATGCTTTTCTGTCGCTGAGAGTCGTCATTCGCTAGAGCGAGAGAGCGACGGAATGCCACGATCGCCGATGCTGATGCGTTCCATCGTTCTCTCTCGCTCTAGCGAATGACGGTTCTGAGAGACAGAAAAGGATAACAATAGAAAAGTGCTGACGGATGTAGCCCGACCCTAAGGGCGTTCGCTAGGTGACGCGGGCGCCCGCGACGGTTTCAGACTATCTCTGTCAGAAACTCTGCGTGTGAAAGAGATAGCAGAACCCGTCGCAGGTCACCTGTCTCTGTCGCACGCAGAGTTTCTTGCAGAGATAGTCTGAACCCGTCGCGGGCGTCACTTAGCGAACGCCCTTAGGGGTTACTGCTTAGTCTTCACCTAACTGTTAAAATAAGGAAGAACACACAAATAACTGTTAACTTGTATGTGGTAACCAAACATATCAGTAGTCGTAAGATTGTATCTCTGTCAATTCAATGTTACTCTAAATAAAGTTATAAAAGAAAGAGCGTTTTATTTTTTCTACATGTACGAAAATTATTTGCAGAGCCAAATATACCATCAAATGACGTGAGCAGAGCTGAAGGCCAACAGACCTAAAGGCCTCGGCCAAGGTTAAAAGAGTAGCGTGTAGCTAAGACGTAGGGAAAACTTCCAGTCATTGGACGCTAACAGTCATAGGACAGAACACAATAAAACTTTATGTATTAGGGATGCTTTCAAAACGGGACACTGCGGCTACAAAGTATAAAAGTTATCAGCTGCAGTATATTCTGTCCAATTACTGTTAGCGTCCAATGATTGGAAGTTTGCCCTAAGGTGTTTAATCTATAAATAAAAGTACACTTCGTAATAACATCATTGTATTTGAAGTCAATTTCTATTAAAGTGATAAAATAAACATTTAACAGTCACCAATAACACTACTACATACATATGGAAACTCCCGGCTTAAAGTAGTACTTTAAAATTATCTAGCAAGTATAAAACAATTTTTAACCCTTTCAACGCAAACGTCGGATTTATCCAAACGTCGTTTATTTCCGACCAAAAACCACTGCTCGTATTGCACATAAGTATCCACATCCCTATTTGTTGTGGGGGCACGACAACTGATATAAAGTTTTGCGGTGAAAGGTTCAAATCCATTATGGCTATGGCTATCTAGATATGGCTGGTTGCACAACGTATCATAATTCATCACATTGACTGCGGCGTCCAAAAGCGCGAGCAAAAGCTAGATTGTACATATTTTGGCACTAAACACGTGTGTACGTCTTGAATCTATTCTTCATACTTTTGCGGCGAAATATAAGTAGGTGTTCGTGTATTTTGCCTTAATATTTATTTAGGACGCTGCATAAAATGTGTTAAACTCGATAGCCACTCAATATTAAATTTCAAACAATACTTAGTACTATTGACCGACTATTAAACCATTAAATTTGACTCGAAAAATGATTGATCATACAGTCGAATTTCTAAAAATGGACTTTCATAGATGTTATAAAAAGGGTGCCACTTTTTCTGCAATATATTAAATATACATAGGTATCTTTAAATTAAAAGAAATATAAGTACACCATTTTTTAAACTATTTTTCAGACCCGTCAAAGCACTGGCTCATGTCAATGATTAAAATTAAATTGCGTAAGCTATGATTTAAAACTATACTTTTATCATAATTTGATTATGAAATGCGATATACAATAAAAAAACAATTATTCAGTGTAACAAATAACATCGTTGGAATGTAAAAAAGTATGTATACATGTTTTAAACCTTATGTAGATATTTCTGTCAAATATGTACACATAGAAATGTAAGAAGAAATGTATTTCATGGAAAAAAACTTAAAATATACTAAATTAAAAAAAAAGATACATAATGGCACGTTTTGCTTTTTTTTATTTGACTCAAATTTCATACGATAAAACAAGGACTAAATGCATATAAAATAAAACGTATATACAGCTTTTCAGAATGTACAAATCGTCTACTTATATATTTTTTATAATAAGTAGTTACAGTTATTACAATCGTAACTAGATCATAATCTTTTTTTTTTTTACTTTTCACAAATTATATTTTTTTTGCTTATAACTACTGCCCTATTAAAATAAAAATAATCTGTATTATCAACTGCCAATCCCTTCGCTTTACATTCAACTCAGAGCGTATTGTAGGTATTCGCAAAAAATAAATATAATTAACACATCTTGACTTCTTTATTTCATCTTTGGTCCGCTGGAATACAACACTGCTCAAATTATGCAGTATGAATGCAATTTGTTATATCATAACGAATTAATGTAAGTATTGGAACATCATTGGAATCTAAACACACCCTGTACAATGGATTGTACTACAATCACGACAACATAGCGCATTGTCAATGCAAAATCTTAAATTTTCTCTTAAACTGAAAATAATAATAACATGAACATGTATGTTCAAAAAGATTTTAAGTCTTTTTGAATTATACATTTACTTGTTAATATAATTTTCAATTTCAGAGAATATTCAAGATGTAGGCAGAGGGCCTGGTCAGGTATCTCTTTTGCTGACTGTATATGTCATTTTCTATAACCATCTGTTATATATATTTATAATAATATAAACATAATAATAATAAATCTTTATTGATTGTAAGAGGTAACATGCAATGGTAAAACAGTGACAATTGATCCCACACTAGGCTAGGCCTGTATCGTGGGTATCAAAACCAAACAAAATTCGTAATATACAGCTATGGCGCTTTATTTACTTTCAGATATAGTACATACATACAAGTAGTTATAGATTTACCACCTAGCGACCGGGCGGAAGACAAATACATATTAATAATACTACGTATATTTGTTCATGGTCGGGTTATAGGCACACTTCAATTATGCAATTAGAAGTGTGCTAATAACCCGACCATGAACAAATGCTTGGTCGGTAATAAAGACCAAACAGGGCAATCTCTCTCCTTTTTCTTCTTTTAGAAATTGCAATAAAACTATCTAATGACAATGCGCTTTGTTTTCTGAGTCATGTAAGTAGTATTTAGTTTGAACAGTGAAGCATCAAATCCTCGTTACGATCCATCCAAACTCAACTCCACTTTTCAATTACTACAAAAACTAATTTAAGGGGATACCTGAATTTTCCGGGGTCCAGTGCTGCCCCCATTTGAAATAAATCATTTGATAAGAAACGGAGATGTCATTTAAAATTTGGTCTTGATCAGACCCTGTATAACCCTTCAAACTGTTTTATAAACTATTGTTTACAGTTTAAAGTGAGAACGTGAAGCTTTCCTACGCACAATTGCGAAAAACGACCACTTTTGGCGTATGTGCGTAGAAAAGCTTCACGTTCTCACTTTAAAATGTATTTAGTAGTTCATAAAATAGTTTGAAGGGTTATCCAGGGTCTGATCAAGACTAAATTTTAAATGATATCTTCGTTTCTTTTCAAATGATTTATTTCAAATGGGGGCTGCACTGGACCCCGAAAAATTCAGGTAGCCCCTTAAGATGCGCTTCAAATAAGAAAAACCAAAACAATTCATGAAGTGATCATATAACAACACTATCTTCACGTTCATCTACCTACACATTATACCTGGACATAGAATTATTGACATACGTCAGGAGGGCGCCACTGTCGTCAGCGATCGCCATTTTTATTTCATGTTTTGATTCTTCTGATTTGAAACGCACAGTTATTCGTAAGTTAGAGCTACAGTCTTTGAAGATACAAATACGAACAGATTAACTACTAATAAACTACGGACTATATGAGAAAGGCCGGCTCACATTTGCAGTCTTCGTCGGATTTGATCTGAAAAAATAAGAATGTCAATTTTTTTTAAATGACCCGCATATTTTGGCTAATCTAAAGTGACGCTGAAAAGCATAATACATTGAAGAAAACTCGCTTAAAATCATTTTGGAAAGCTATACGTTTCGAAAATATTGCAAAATATGAAATATAATGCAAGCGAAGATTCTCATTCTATTTGACATAAGTCAAATAGATAGTCTGGATAACCAGAAGGGAGTATTGGTGGATAAATTTCACCGGGTCAGACTGGACACAAAGTAATGCGATACAAAAACGGCCAAGTGCGAGTCGGACTCGCAAGAAAAACTTAAACATTTCTTTTATTCTGTTTTTAATATTTGCTGTTAAGACGAAGTGGTAGCTAAAGTGGCGCCCTCATTTGAAATAAATTGTTTAAATCTAAATATGGTGATAATTAAAAATTTGATTTGTATAAATGTCTAGAAAGACCTTCAAACTATTTTATGAATAACCTTTGAAATTATTACTAATAGTCCGTCTAGTTTTAAAACTGTTTTTCGCCAAAAGTGGCCACTTTTGGCGAAAAACAGTTTTAAAACATTGCGGACTACCAATATTACTTTCAAAGATTATTCATAAAATAGTTTAAAGGTCTTTCTAGACAGTGATACAAATCAAATTTTTAATATCACCATATTTAGTTTTAAACAATTTATTTCAAATGAGGGCGCTACTTTAGCTACCACTTCGTCTTAACACGTTTGAAACTTTCAACAGTCTAGCGATCACGGTGCATCATGAGATACAGCCTGGTGACAGACAGATGGACGGACTGTGGAGTCTTAGTAACAGGGTCCTATTTTTACCCTGTGGGCACGGAACCCTAAAAAAGAATTAAAGATCTTGCAGTGCTTTAGAAGTAAGTAAGTAAAAACACTTATGGTACGAAAACAGATAAAAATACACACACGAAACAGAAAATGGGTTAGCGTTGCTTACCATGAGGAAGTGGTGCATGCTGAGCTGCTGCGCCCGCGGCCGCTGCTCGGCGTCGTGCGTGAGGCAGGACTGGCAGAACTGCTGGCCCTCTTCTGATAGAGTCGACGGGATCTCGGGCCGCCCGCCCATGCCCACCACGAACATGATCTGGTAGTTGCTGTCGTACTCCGAAAATGGCCGCTGGGGAGAAACGTCCACGGTCAATATTATATAACAGAAATTATTCTTTTTAAGCTACCTGAATTTTCTGGGTTCCAGTGCATTTGAATTAAATCATTTAAAAGAAAACGGAGATATCATTTAAAATTTTGTCTTGACCAAGCACTAGACAACCCTTCAAACTGTTCTATGAACTACTGTTTACAGTTTAAAGTGAGAACAGGAAGCTTTTCTACGCACATAAGCCAAAAGCAGTCGTTTTTCGCAATTGTGCATAAAAAAATTCACGTTCTCACTTTACTCTACATGTCTACAATATCTAACATATAATATATTAAAAAGTTTTTAAAACACTTTTCTTCAAATGAGTCACATTTTATAATAATTGTGCGAGCGAGACAGCCAACCAAACGTGAAAAGCCTCTTAACAAATGTTCCCTGTATACAAAATGAATAATAAAGGCGTACCTTCCCGGACGCCATCTCGGTGACGACGCAGCCCAGCGACCACACGTCGGCGGCGCGCCCGTGCCCCGACGACTTCATGAACACTTCGGGGGCCATGTACGCTGGGAAACAATTCATGTAGCCTATTATTATATTGTAGTGTGGTAATATAGCTATAAGTGTGTGTATGTGTAGTGTAAGAACCTATATATATGAAGAACATGTTGAATAAATGCGGAGTATCAAAGTAACACTCGTTTCTCTCTGGCGACCCGCGTCGGTGCAGCCGCGTGACGCGCATCGTCATGTAGGCCGCGAATAGAAATACTAAGAAATAAAAACTGTACGAGTAGAACTTCGGAAGTTTGTGAAAAATTGTGGAGAATGGGGTGACAAGCAGAAGATTTTGAATATTGAACAAATTGCCCGGGCGGTTACCTGCACACTTTTGTATGGAAATGCCGTATATTGTTTTAGACAGTTATTTTTCATTCAATTTCGCGCTACAACCACGAGCTGTACCAGTTGTCGGACAAGCGTAACGCCATTAAAACCATCAAGAATGGACGCATACGATGGGCAGGGCATATAGTGAGAATAGACGAGGCCAGAGTATCAAAACGCTTACTGGAACCCGACCCGAGGGTCGAAAAAGCCGAGGCAAAACCCTAGCTCAGATGGCTGGATGAATTCGAACATGGACTTAAAGATATCGGCGTCGAAAGCTGCAGACGGAAACATCGTAGATGATAGACTATAGTGATCTAGAATAGCCCGTGATTTGATTTCTTACGCATGTCGTATGTATGTCTGAACGAGCCAAAAACTCAGTCTAAAAAAGGTAAAAAAGTAAAAAAAAATATTTTTTTTTAACTTTTACAATTAAAATTGTCAATTTTCTTTCGATTTCGATAAGTGGTTGTTGAAGTCAAATCATTAACTAATAGCTAAGTTTATTGCAAGTACAGAAGTGCCCTCACCCTGCGTGCCCACGAAGCCCTGCAGCTCGCCAGGCGCGGTGGTGTTGGCGCGGATCTTGACGGCGCACCCGAAGTCCCCCAGCTTCAGGCAGTGGCCCTCGTTCGTCAGGAATATGTTGCCGCCTTAAATATACAGGGTGTTTATTACTATGTATTTATTTTTTAACCGACTTAAAAAAAGCGTAGGTTATCAATTCAAATGTATGTATGTTCCCCGATTACTTAAAGACGCTCGGACCAATTTCGAAAATTCTTTTTTTGTTTGAAAGGGCGTACTTGTCCTGTTTTCCCATTGAAATCGAAGTGTTGAAGTGGGTTTTTATATTTGAAAAACAGTACCTATACAATGTGGCCCGACATCGTCACCGATTTCGGAGCCTTTAGTGGTATGGTATACGGCAATTTTTTTCTACAAAATCACGTGGTTTTTTATTTAATATATTTTTTTGATGAAAGTTTATTTATTGGTCTAGAAATGTATGTTTTTTTAAATTGTTCTTATTCAAATTGTAATAACTTCAAAACTATCTCACTGAGAGCAAAGGCGTTTAGATTTTATTTTATAAAATATATTCTTGCATCGTTTTTAAAAAAAAAAAAAACAAGCAGTTAATGGCTTAGTTTATTTTTACAAAAAGCTAATAATCACAAAAAATCATGATATTTTTTCGTTTTGATTTTTTATATTTATGTAAAATTTAAACATGTTTAGTGTTCAATGTCTATCCCTCATATTCATAAAAAAATACAACCGTTTGTTAAACCTATTTTAGCTAAAACATGTTTTGTCCCTTTTCCTCTTCTTAATATTTGACATTGAAAGAACGAGACAAAACATATTTTAACTAAAACAGGTTAAGCAAACGTTTGTAATTTTTTATGAATTTAGCTATCAAATGACAGCTATTTTATAAGTATAGTCCATATAACCTTTACACGAGTAGTTATGGTTGAATAATTATAAGAGTCCGTACCTAGGTTTCCAAAAAAACAAAATAACTGCCTTTTACTACAGTAGATGAAAGAAGAAATTATAGGGGGTGGTTTGTCGATAAAAAATACGCAGTACTCGTATATCATATCACTCAAGGCTCCGACACCGATGACGGGACACATTGTATAAATAGTGGTCTACCAGTGTTGATCACTTAAACACACAAAAAGCAAACAAATAGTACCTATTAGAATACGTTAACTTTTTTTTTTACAATATATTGGTTTAGGCATTTGTCCTCAACGTGATGGTTAGCGACGATGAAGACTAGGATGAAGCATGCCTATCCAAAAGATACCCATTCAATCTACTTTTGAATGTCCCGGGACTGTACTTCTCTGGGAATATAGACGCAGGCAGTTCATTCCACACCTTAGCTACTCGAACCAAAAAGGAATTGTCGAAGTGTTTAGTTCGAAAATTAGGTATTTCAACGACAAAGGGGTGAAACCCCTGTCCGCGCCTCGTAGTCCGATAAAGAAATGGTGAGGGTTTCACGAGATCAAAAAGTTTACTTGTATAGATATAATTTTCAGTGAATAAATTCTTCTATACTAGCCTGGCGGCAGCCTTCGATAAAAACTGACAGACCATCGCCACTGATTAAAGTTTATGGAAGACTAAAGGGGCCAAATTATCATTATTTATGGGCCAAATCAGGGACACAATATATTCCTCAAAACGGAAAGTGGAAGCCTGTAGGAACAAAAAGAGATAAAGGGACGAGATCGACTCTTATTGCACGGATTGTGTCTCGAAGGCCCTCGATCGAGAGAGTTGGAGTGCTGGAAGGAGAAATTTGCCCGAGAGTATGACAGTCTTCTACTTCTTATATTTAAGAGCTGTGTGTCTTGACGGTGGAGTGCTTCGTATCTCTCTTTCTTCCATTAAATTCATAAATGTTTTGAATGAATGGATTGTTTATTTCAGCAAGTAACTACGACTCATTTTGTTAGTAATAATTATAACTATGTATTAGTAACATGTAGGTTTCACTATCAACATTTATTTTTATAAAGGCCACTCCTGCACCACCAATCGATTAATTTTTATTTTTATTTTCAGCCTATACTGTGGAACAGTAAAATAAAATATTCAAAAATAGTTTTTTTTAGGGTAGCTCCCATACAAGTAAAGTAGGAGTCAATATTTTTTTTCTTGACTAACCCATCGTGTGGGGTATCGTTGAATAGGTCTTTCAAAAACAAAGTGAGCTTGTGAACATCATTTTTCGATTTAGGGATCCGTTTCTAAAATATTTGGTTTTATATTGCAATTTTTTGGTAAAGTCAAGTGTCCCCCCCATCTATCTATTAAACGGTTATTCATGGACATGTGAAAAAATTCACAGCAGCAGTACATATAACGAAGTTTAAAGGAAAACTATCAGAGCTATGTAGGGTTTACAAATTAAAAAGTTATAAGCGAACGACTTATAAAATGTACTCGGAAACGGAAAAGATCATATAAATTCAATAGAAAATTAGTTTTTAGCTGGTTTTAGTACCGTGAACTCAAAGTGGGCATTCGCAATTACGGAACCCTACACTGCGCGTACATAGCAAATAAACTTGTCCGTAAAAAAGAGCTAATTTTTAAAGTCCGTGTGCGCAATGGAGCGCGTTATTTCCGCTAGTTGTCACTAGATGGCGTTCTTGACAGGGTTTTATTATTTGCCTAGCAAATAACTTGTAATGAAAGAGCTCACTTTTGATGTCCCTGTGCGCGATGGACCGCGCGTGCAGCTCGCACACGGCGCTGAGCAGCTGCTTGGTGTAGCGGCGCACCGTCTGCTCCGGCAGCGCGCCCGACGCCGCCACCAGCGTCTCCAGGGAGCCCTCCACGCACAGCTCCATGAACAACAGCATTTCTTCCTGTTACACAAGAAAGTAACGCATTGACATTAAAAATCTTGCTGAGACTCATCACAATTCACAGGTAATTACAGTGCTACAGGTGTAAAGGAAACGATCCTTTCGGCGCGGTCGATTCTTCCGTGGCGGTCGTTTCTTTCGGTGCGGATAGATATGATAAGTAGAGATAAATACATAAATTTAAGAGCGTAATTGATCAGTCACACTCGAGTTGAACACTACTTATCATCATGACAGCGAGGAAATAATGAAAATACATTAAAAGCCAGCGACCGACCCTGTGCAGCTCGCAGCCGTAGTAGCGCACGAGGTGCGGGTGCACGATGCCCTCGAGCACGCGCAGCTCGTTGGCGGCGCGCTGCAGCGCGCGCCGGTCGCCCGCGCCCACGCTCAGCTCCTTCATCGCCAGCAGCTGCCCGCTCTCCGTGTTCACCACCGTGTACACCTGCCACCGAGTTAAACTTCATCGTTATACCGACGACAAACCGAACGGTGCAATTACGCGGTTCCATTTTTGTTAAAAATCGAACGAGCGTGTCACCTGATGGTAAGTGATCACCGCTGCCCATGGACAACTGCAACACCAGGGGTGTAGCAGAAGCGTTGCCGGCCTTTCAGGAAGGAAAGATGTAGGGGGAGAAGGGAGTGGGGAACTCCGGCTCTCTCACTCACCAAACGAAGCATAGAAGCGGTGACGCTACTACTCAGACGTCGATTTTCTGTGAGAGCATAGTACTTCCCCGGACGAGCCAGCCCATCATGCTATCGTGGTAGCGTGGCTCTATCACAACTAAACTGTGTTTAACAATCTTTTATCTTCTGTGTATACAAAGTAGAAGGGACATACCCGTGATAAATCGAACCACGGACTACACTAAATCACTATAATATAATGAAATTAAAATAACAACCAAATAACCTAAAAATATTTCGACATTCCCATACAAATTGCCCGGGCGGCTGCACACTTTTCTATGGAATTGCCGAATTTTTCTTTTTTTGTGTTTTGCCTTTTATTTTAATTTAATTATACTAAAGTGCTCTAGTATTGCCTGTGCTTCGATTTATTACTGGTATGTCCACGTTGTATAAAAGAAGAAACTGGCTGGCTGACTGACTGATTGATCAACACACAGCTGAAACCGTTTATTTACAAGCATAAAATTTTACACAAACGCTCCTTTAATGACGTAAGTGTACACTAAGATGGGATTTAACGAAATTCATCCCCCATCATTCAATTTTAAAGTTAGAAAAGTAAGACATGATAGGAGCTCACGGTTAAAAAAAATTGCTTTCAGTATCACTATTTAAAAAAAATTGTCTAAGGGTTAGATCTCACTTGTTAGCAAGGAACAGCACATTTCGGCGGTACGCTATAGCCATGCTATAGAATTCCGCTCTCTCTTGCTCTGGCAAATGACGGTTCTAAGCGACAGAAAATGATAGCAGCATTGAAAGCGCTGTTCCGTGCTGAGAAGTGACATCCATCTCTAAGGGTGTAAAAAAGGAGGGGGGAAGGGGGGGGGGTTTGTATGAAAATCATTTAATAACGGGTTAATAGCGGGAAAATTTAAGGATTGTCAAAAACTTGAGCACTCGGGCAAAGCTGGCCGGCTTCAGCTAGTGTGACTATAAAAGTTATTCGAAGACATTTAAGTTTTAGTTTTTTATTTAAGACATAAGTTATTGACCCAAGGTCTCAGTGCCCTCAGTAAACGTAAATTTTCGCAGTTTGGGCTCGTGCTGGCGTGCCCAGAACGTGTCCCACCACTGTACTTAGTTTGATCACGACGCGTGCGCTCCGCCTTTCATTACGCTTTTTTTTTTATAAATATTTTGATACCTTCTTGAAGGCTCCGATCTTCAGCCCCCTCTTCCACTTGAACGTCAGCTGATTTGCAACTGCAATTTGGGCTCGTAATACACCGGCGCACTCTATTACTATTCTAATAAAGTGACAGTTAAAGTGTTACCTTCCCGAAGGTCGGCGCCGATCTTTAGCATTTTGCTGCCACTTGAACATCAGCTGTCGTAACTTTTACTTGTGACTATCGACCGGCGGGTTCAAAACGTGTCCTATCACTTGCCACTAAACAAGCTTTTTGCTCGTGTTCTACCTCTTATAACGTCTTTATTACTGTTCTAATAAAGTGACAGTATAAAGTGTTACCTTCCCGAAGGTCCCCGCGCCGATCTTCAGCCCCCTCTGCCACTTAAACGTCAGCTGTCGAAGTTTCGGCTCGTAACTATCGACGGGCGCGTTCAGCACGTGTCCGACCGCTTTCCTCTCGACGAGCGCCTCTTCGCGAGCGCGTTCCAACTTTTCTAACGCCTCCATGACCCGTTTCACGTGACCTGGGGTTGAAAATATAAATTACAATGTAACTGTTGACCACGTCAAAGGGTATGAGGCATACCGACATCATGTATATACGCTTTTATACGACCGACGTTTTCTCTTCCCGCGCAGATCGTAGAAGTCGATCGAGGGAATTGTCGTAAAATCTAATCACGTTGACAAGCTCTGCGGCTAGCAATCCATCAGATTTTATTTCGCTTTCCACCGTTTCGCACACCATCACGCTATAGTGGCCTTTGAGTCTTGCGACCTTGGGCTCCGTCTGCTTAGAGCCGCAAAACCCAAAATGCTCTGTTTGCGCTATTAAGCATAAAGACGTGAGAGTATGAACGTGTTTTATACGACAAAAGAATAATTTTTGACGTTCTTTTATACATATAATAACCGGCCAAGTGCGTGTCGGGCCACGCGCAGTGCAGGGTTCCGTAGTTGCGAATGCCCACTTTGAGTTCACGCCAATAAAAACTACATTTTATGAGTTGGTCGCTAATAATTTTTTGATTTGTAAACTCTACTTGGCTCTGATAGTTTTCCTTTAAACTTCGTTATATGTACTACTGCTGTGAATTTTTTCACATGTCCATGTATAACCGTTTAATAGATAGATGGGGCGACACTTGACTCTAACAAAAATTTGCTATATAAAACCAAATATTTCAGAAACAAATCCCTAAATCTAAAAATGATGTTTATAAGCTCAGTATATTATTAAAAGAACTATTCAACGATACCCCACACGAAGGGGAAATCGTGAAAGAAAAAATTACTCCTACTTTACTTGTATGGGAGCTTCACTAAAAAAAAATATATTTTTAAATATTTTATTTTACCACTTTTTTAGCGTAATTAACATACATATGTGTACCAAATTACAGCTTTCCAGTACTTATACACTCTGAGTAAAACCGCGGACGGACAGGCAGACAGACATGGCGAAAGTATAAGGGTTCCTTGTTTACTCCGGAACCCTAAAAACACTGTCACTTAAAATTAGACAAAATACAACTATTAGTTCGCACAAGACAAAAAAATTAACAATTTCGAGATCCCTCATCCCCATAACAAGGTTTTTGACAATCCTTGGCGAACCTCCCCTGGAAAATCTAATTTTTTACGGCATAAAAACTGTGCTATGTCTTAAGGCGGCCCTTCACGACGGCTCTGTCGTCAACGCGAGCATAGTTAGAAAACCTTGTTCTTTCTGCAATGCTAGAAAAAAAAGCAAACCAAAGAGAGATAGCGCCTTAGGGCACGGTTTGCACTGTATTAAATGAAATTAGTATTATTATTAACAATCCATTGAACGAATATTAACTATTCATAGGGTGCGGAAATTTCATAAAACTTGTTCCAGGATATACGTTTTTGTCAGTAAGCCTTATAAGTTTGTGAAATAAATGTTTTTTGTTTAAAATTTTCATTACATTTGCGAGGTCGTTTTTTTATTTTAAAATTTATGAGTACTTTATGAACGGTCGAAGTTCAGGTAAAATTTGTGCAAAAAAGCAGATTTTTGGAGGCGTATACTGAACTTATTTTTCCAAATATTCATTTTTTATTGCGATAGAAACCTAGAAACAGTGCAAAAGATATCTGTAAGTTCAAAAGTTTTCAAGAAAGATCAGTTACAACGCCACAATTACGTACGAGCGTTTGTATGAAAAGTAAGACGGGAAGGCTGCTCTTAAACCACGTAAAAACTTTAACATGCAAAATGTTATTCCCATCCGTTTAGCTATTTTGGCATAGAAATGGAAGAAACATTTCATCCACACACAATTTCGCATTTATAATATTTACGAAAGCTGTCTCACTGTGATACTCGACGCCCCGGAAGCTCAGCAGCGGGTCGGGCTCCACCGGCGGCGTGGGCGGCGCGGGCACTCCGGAGGCGCCGACCAGCGAGCACTAAGAAAATACAAACATACTGTATAAGGATTTTTATATCTAGAAAATCGGAAAAGTAATTTTGTTAGAAAAAGCTTTTACCTTATATCTAAATAAATAAATAAATATATAGGGACAAATAACACAGATTGAGCTAGCCCCAAAGTAAGTTCGAGACTTTTGTTATGGGATACTAACTCAACGATACTATATTTTGTAACAAATACAAATATAGATAAACACCAAAGACCCAGGACAATTTAAAAAAGGCCATTTTCCAACTTATTATAACTTACAACTGGGGATCGAACCTAGAACCTCTGGGTGGCGGACTAGCATAGTGACCACTACGCCACGGAGGTCGTCTATATCTATCAAAATAAACAATAAAACGTATATTTACATGATTTATAAACACAATACGTAAACTTTTTCTTTAATAAAAAAAGGTAATTAAGTAAGTATTGAGATTACACAAAGTAGTGTATGATATTCCACACAGTATCGTTGGGTTTGTATCTCACAAGCTTAAGCTTACTTTGAGGCTAGCTCAATCTGTGTGATTTGTCCGTTTATATTTATTTATTTAGATAACTTGTTATTGAAATACTCGTGTAATTTTAAAACTTTGTGACATCTGATTAACTACTGACGACCTCCGTGGCGTAATGGTCAACACGCTACACCGCCAATCTGGAGGTTCTAGGTTCCATCCCCAGCCAGGGCAAGTTGGAAATTGACCTTTTTCAAATTGTCCTGGGTCTTGGGTATTAGTTAGTATCCCGTAACACAAGTCTCGAACTTACTTTGGGGCTAGCTGTCAATCAGTGTGATTTGTCCGTTCTGTTTTGTTCTGAGTCCGCCCAGCCAGCAGTTACGCTGCAAGAGCTTATGAATGAGGTTTACCTTGGAGAGTACGTCATCACGCTTGCAGACCAAAGCCGATGCATGTATATCGTCCTCAGTCCCTAGAACATGGCGACGCCAAACCTCGTTATACCACTCTCATGGCTCGAGAAACCAGTTGGACTCGTAGATAGGGATAAAGGAGTGTAGGAGATGTTCGCAGTCAGGAAGTAGGAGAGAGAGGGAGTTGTAAGAACCGACCGAATACTTGCATCAAATCAGTATGGGGAGGATAGATATTATACTTGGTGTGTGATATATACTTGGAAGGATAATAGACTGCTTTGTTGTTTTGTATCCGTCGCGTTGCTCTGCAGGTCTTCTTCGTAAGATTAGAGATTTGTTGACACTGTCGTAATAGTGCAGCCTTCTGGTTTGTCTTCTGGAATTTGACTGTGTCAATCAGTGTGATTTGTCCGTATATATTTATTTATTTATCTTCTTAGGTAGAAGTGTGTACTATTAACCAAGTTTACTTGCTAGGAAAATTAAAAAAAACAACGAACTTTAAGGCGTTAACCTCCAATAACTTTTAGATGGCTGAACCGATTTCAACATAGCCAAGAACTACAGCAAGGAAACTTGCTTTCACGTAAAAACAAATAAATTTTAATTGATATATCCGTTTCCCTTCAAATAATTTATTTCAACAGTCAGCACCGGATCTCGAAAAAAAATGTATCTCCTTAAAATACTCGTGTGTATTTAAAACTTCGTTCCATCTTGTGGTAGATGTGTGTGAGCTAGGGTTTTTCAATTGGCGCGGGTAGATTTTGGCGGCCCGTGGCGGCCATTTTGTTTTGGTGACAATTGTCAAATCTTTTGCTTATTATTCAGTTGCTTATGCCAAATCACCATGGCAGGTTACATGATTGAACAGCGCGTACAAATGATAAAACTTCCCTTTATAAACTTCCCATAAGAGGATCCCAATTTCGGGCGAAAAATCATCTTTAGCGACGAGGCGCATTTTTGGATGAATGGCTTTGTTAACAAACAAAATTGCCGTATATGGGACGACACAAACCCACACGAGGTTCACCAGGTGGTAATGCATCCTCAAAAAGTTACGGTTTTATGTGGATTTTGGGCCGGCGGCGTTATTGGTCCGTATTTTTTCGAAAACGACGTTGGTGAGGCGGTCACTGTCAACGGCGAGCGCTACAGAACGATGATAACCAATTTTTTATGGCCCACATTGAACCATATGGACCTAGACGACATGTGGTTCCAGCAGGATGGCGCTACGTGCCACACAGCGGACGCCACGATTGACATTCTGCATGAGCGATTTGAGACTAAGGTTATCTCTCGCAGGGGTGATGCGAATTGGCCACCAAGGTCATGCGATTTAACCCTGCTAGACTTTTTCTTGTGGGGTTTTTTGAAGTCGCAGGTCTATGCAAATAAACCACAATCCACCGATGCCCTGAAGGCGAACATAACACATGCCATCGCTCAAATTCAGGGCGGAGATCTATGCGGAAGAGTCATTGAAAATTGGACCACTCGGATCCGTGCCACTGTGAGAAGCCGAGGCGGGCATTTAAATGATGTCATCTTCCATACTTAATGGCATATGGGCCTTTTAAATAAATAAAAAAAATTGTTGATACCTCATACGCAGCTTGTTTAATTTCGTTTCAAAATCTACCTGCCCTTATTGAAAAACCCTTTATAAGCTGTGTGTACGTACATGGTGCGGCTTGTTCTTCCTAGTGGCGCGGGGGGAGGGGGGCGCGCGGTCCGGCCGCGGCGGCGCGCGGCGCGAGCCCACCACGTGCGAGATGCAGCCGTCCATCTGCCCTTCCAGCTCCTGCACGTACACCATAATACTACATTTCTCAAACATGCTCGGAAACGTGGACGTTATTGTAGTCAAAATTTAATGTTGTGGGCAATAATTACGAGTCCGGCAATCCCATTCCCGTCGAGGTATGTATAGTGCTTTTCTCAATAAATGTGAGGAAATAAAGAAATAACCAACTATGCAAATATTGACCGAAAGCAATTAATGTTTACTGCAAAGAGTATATAATCAATCACTACGTTACGGTTTAAACGAAAAGAAACCGCTTTCCCGCGTTTTTTAGTGCGAGGAAACAGGGCACATACTGCCCAGTCATATTTTGCGCAAAAAATGTAATACCCTAGATTATCGTCTTTTTCTCTCGCAAAGAAAATTAAGCACATTTTCGTTAGATTTCATACCAACATTTTAATAAAATTGTTGACATATCCATATTGATGCTCGAAGAGTGCATTTTTTATGACGTGGTAGCAATTCAGCTGTATGACAAGTGATGGAATTATACGCCTTTGCCAAATGTAAAAACAGAACTGTCGTCTGAAACGTCAATATCACTGTCTTGTCTTTCTGAATACACCTATTGTCTTCTCGTTTTGAGCAGCGGCCAGGAATGAATTTTCGAACTACTTTCCTGGCCTAGGCCGGTAAAAGTTTACATGAGCTAAGAATTACAAACTTCGTGTCTTCTTTTTACTACAATAATGCCCACATTTCCGAGCATGTTTGAGAAAAATAAGTTTATTTGCAAGCTACAAAGTAAATCATTAAAAACCCCCGACTGTTAAGCGTTCATACCCGATAACTTTTGAACCGCTGAACCGTTTTCCATCAAACATAGGGTAAACTTCCAGTCATTGGACGTTGGAATCAAAGTTTTGCTGATCGCTGATAGCTTTTTATGCTCTGCAGCTTCCGTGTTCCCGTTTTAAAAGCAACCTTAATAAATACGGTTTTATTGTGTTCTCTGTCCAATGACTATTAGCGTCCAATAACTTTTACTTTAGCTAAGAACTGCCGCAAGGAAACTTGCTTTCTCGTAATAAAAAATAAAAAAAACTCCGCATCGAAATCGGTTGATTCGTGCGAGAGGTACAAAAGTCGAGTGGCTGCTAGCGGCGCTTTAGACTCCAGCGACTAAACCACATATTCATAAAAAATATCAAACGTTTTCCAAGCCTATTTTTGTAAAAAATATGTTTTGTCTCGTTCTTACTATGTTAAATATTGAAAAGAAAGACAAGGACAAAACATATTTTAACTAAAATAGGTTTAGCAAACAGTTGATATTTTTTTATGAATTAGGAGGTAAGTCTTTTTTTAAGCTATTACATGCACACAATATTGGTCAAAAACAAACTTAGTCAAATACCTTGTTCTTTAAATCAGATACCATCCAAAGCTTTATGATAAAAGTAAAGGTTACCTTAAATTCCTCCTCGCTCAAATGCTTGGTGTTGCACGGGTCGCACGCCAGCATCAGGAATTCTAAGCCTTGGCTCGCCCATCTGCCAACAATGATTTTTATTTAACCTTATTACAATACATGTAATGTCCAGATGTTTTTTTTTTTATCAGTCAACCAACAGGTGATGCTGAAAATAATTATTTTGAAGAATTGTGATACATGTTACCAACAATGTTGTAAATTGGAGTGATTTGAAGTTATGAGGGTTTTAAAAATATGGGATTCCAGATGTCAGCACAGATAAGTCAGGTCGAATATACTTTCCCGGACGCGCCGACTTGGCGAGTGGGGGGGCACTTAGACGTCCCCGAGGAGGGGCCGCTTTGGCGGCCAACCGCGCCAGCGTTCGCGGTTGTATTTTCGTGCCTACCCACTAAAAAACCTTTCGTAAAGTATTCATTGTTTATTCATTCATTACATTGCATTACATATGATTTGTACATAAATATTTTACATATTTTGACTCAATACATATGTACCTTGTCAGGCATTGCAATGGGACAAGAGGGAGCTAGGAATCATGCAGATATTCTGTAACGGAATAGTAGGTCTTATTTATTAGAAATTCTTTTATTAATTTTAAAAACTTTTTGTAATTTTTTTTTCTTCCATTATACGTTTAGACAGTTTATTATATATCTTTATCGACATTGGATAAGGTCCTGAGCTGTGAAGTTTTAATTTTGACTGTATTTGAACCAAGTCATTTGGCTTGCGCGATCGGCGAGGAATGTCACTATGCTTACAGCTAAGTAACGGCGTTTTATTTGCACATAAATGGGTGACTCCAAGTGGTATAAAACATCTCTCGAGCACCTCAGCGCTTCGGCAGGCACGTATTAGCCGTTGGTCCCGGCTGTCATCATTGTATGGCAGTCGGGAAGCTATGTCTATTAGCCACTTACATTTACACACACCATAATAATTTTTCAAAACTAAAAACCGACTTCACCCCCATACTACACAACCGATTTTGATAAAATTTCCATGGTACTGCCTGGAAAGTACACCCTTTCAAACAAAAAAGAATTTATTAAATCGGTTCAGGCGTCTTTGAATAATCGGTGATAATACATAAAAAAAAATAAAGAATCGCGACGAATTGATAACCACCTCCTTTTTTGGACGTCGGTTAAAAAAACAGAAAATTCGATACATTTGACGGAGCAAAAGAACCTGTCAACTAATAAATATATAGGGACAAATAACACAGATTGAGCTAGCCCCAAAGTAAGTTCGAGACTTGTGTTATGGGATACTAACTCAACGATACTTTATTTTTATAACAAATACATATATAGATAAACATCCAAGGCCCAGGACAATTTGAAAAAGGCCATTTTCCAACTTGCCCTGACAGGTTATCGAACCCGGGACCTCTAGGTTGCGGACTGGTATGGTGACTACTACGCCACGGAGGTCGTCGAATTAATGACACGATTAATGGTCCAATTACAAGAGTTGATTGGACCTGACACTGTGCTGCCATCTGGTGTGCATAATTTTATCAATCCCAAACCCTCATTATTATTGAAACCCTCATTATTTAGTGTCAATATAGAAGCGGTGGTAGGCAAGCGGTTTATTCAGAGGCTTTTCACGTTTGGTTGGCTGTCTCGCTCGCACAATCAAACATTTTTAAAGATTATTAAATAATGTGTCTCATTTGTGAAAAAGTGTTTCATTAACTTTCAATATAATTATATTCTGTAGACATTGAATATATCGAAAATTAGGTCATCAAAATTTTAAATTTTTGAAGTCCTAGTTCTCTATATCCACACACATAAACAATAAAAAAGCATGTCTACAATAAAATAAATAATAAAATCTTTACTCCATCAACTAAGGTAGGTGAAATCTTAAAAACTAATAATACCAACTAATCAAAATTGAAAGAAAGGTAGGTACTTACGTTACCAATGTGTAATACTACATAGGAT
The DNA here is from genome assembly GCA_943193695.1 of Acrobasis suavella. Lineage (NCBI taxonomy): Eukaryota > Metazoa > Arthropoda > Insecta > Lepidoptera > Pyralidae > Acrobasis > Acrobasis suavella. The sequence continues at coordinate 702,387 of OW971940.1, forward strand.
GACAGTATTTGATTCACTAATTTTGTTCACAATTTGACGACCTCCATGGCGTAGTGGTCACCATGCTAGTCTGCCACCCAGAGGTCCCGGTTTCGATCCCCGGTCAGGGCAAGTTGGAAAATGGCCTTTTTCGAATTGTCCTGGGTCTTTGATGTTTATCTATATATGTATTTGTAATAAAATATAGTATCGTTGAGTTAGTATCCCATAACACAAGTCTCGAACTTACTTTGGGGCTAGCTCAATCAGTGTAATTTGTCCCTATAGATTTATTTATAGATTTATTTATTTACAATAGGTATACATTTACATATATTAATCACTCTGATAGGTCACATTACATTCACCACACACTAGACTTCCAAACAATTGGTAGAAGTAAAACTAAATAGGATAGAAATTAGCACTCCTTTCCCTACTTTAAAACTTGTGGTCCATTAAATAAATTTTAAAACCAGTAGTTGATTATAGTTCGTAATGAATCACCTCAGTTGTCGTTACATACAATATCTAACATATAATCATATTGAAAGTTAATGAAACACTTTTCTACAAATGAGTTAGATTTTTTAATAATCTTCAAAAATGTTTGTGCGAGCGAGACAGCCAACCAAATGTGAAAAGCCTCTTAAGGCGAAATACCTGGGCCGCAGCCCCCGGCCCCTGTCGCACCGCTCCACCACGAAGGTCATCCAGCAGCGCGCGAACTGTATGACGGCGCGCGCCACGCTGCCCGCCCACCGCTCGCACGGGGCTGCCGCCGCGCTGGGGGTTGCCGCGCGGGACCGGACCTCAACCCCTTCGAACACGGGCTCGCCCGGGCCCGTCAGCAAGAGCTCGATGCTGTTTTGTGTCTGCCGACGAAAAACATGTTTAATAATATAAAAATCTCGTGTTACAATGTTTGTAACAAAACTCCTTCGATACGGCTAGACCGATTCTAATGAAATTTTGTGGGTATAATCAGTAGATCTTAGAGTAGGACGTTAACTATTTTTCATACCCTTAAGTGATAATGGTGATAGACCTCAAATTGGCCTTAAATTTGCTGCCCTGCGAAATGTGCCGCTGATAGGATATTCATATTTTGCCAAAGCTGAAATATTATATATAGAAGAACCTTTTTACCTTCTCGATGAAGAGGGTGCAATTGGCCGCAAATTTGCCACCCCCCCCCCCCCCCCTAAATGTGCCGCCATAGGCTTTAGCCTACTCAGTCTATTTGTAATTCCGACACTGGAGCTGGCGAAGGAACGCGAGGCGGGGTCAACTGCGACGTGGTGGACTTACTACTGGTACTGTAACACTCACGGGTTGGTCTGCGGTCTCAAACAGGCGGCTGTCGAGCGCCGCTTCGTCGATAACAATGCTTTCTGTGCGCATCAGCTTCCGGCCTAAGGCCCGAGGGGGAGAGTTCAGCAGGGAGCGACGTGAGCTGACAAAGGAACGCGAAGCAGTGTCAACTGCAAAGCGGCGGTTACTGGTACTGTAACGAACAAGCGGTCTTCGAGCGCCGCTTCGTCGTCAACAGTGCTCTGTGCGCATCAGCTTTCGGCCTAAGGCCCGAGGGGGAGAGTTCAGTAGCGAGCGAAGCAACTTGGCGAAGGAACGCTAGGTGGAGTCAACTGCGAAGCGATGTAGTTACTGGTACTGTAACGAACAAGCGGTTGTCGAGCGCCGCTTCGTCGTCAACAGTGCTCTGTGCGCATCAGCTTTCGGCCTAAGGCCCGAAGAGGAGATTTCAGCAGAGAGCGACGCGAGAAAGCGGTAGAGTTACTAGTATTGTAACACTTACGGGCTGGTCTGTAGTCTCGAACATGCGGTCGTCAAGCGCCGCTTCGTCTTCGACTGTGCTCTCTGTGCGCATCAGCTTCCGGCCTAAGGCCCGAGGGGGAGAGTTTAGCAGGGAGCGACGCGAGTTGACGAAGGAACGCGAGGCAGGGTCGACTGCGAAGCGGTGCAGTTCTCGGTGGACCTGAGAAGATACGAGTATTTATAGTAAAGAAATATGTAATGAGAGAATAATATTTAATTTGTCTTATCTAATCTTTATTTATTATTTATTTATGATACCATCTGTTATATTTAACCTTTTTTGCCCCACTCCTGGGTAAAGTTGTCCCCCATATGCTTCCAAGCTCTTTTCTTCAATACAACTTCTACCCATCGCTTCTCCACCTGACATAAGTCATCCTTTCAGCGAGTCCAAATAAAATTGTACGTTGAGTATTGTACAAATAAAAAAAAAAGAAATATAAAGACAGACTTGGAAACGATGACAATATGCTCAAAATATTTATTGAAAACCGTAATGGATACTTGGTATCACTGACTTAAAGGTAAGGGGATTCAGTAGTAAGATATTTTAGAACTTTATATTGTAAATTATATGCATATTTATTACAAAATAATATGTTAATAATCATGAAATAATATAGTAAAATAAAAATATAAAAATACGCATAAATCAAAAGTGTTAAATGTGACACGTGAACGAGAAACCAACACAAAAATTATGAAATAGTAACTGTCTAACCCTGTGAGAAAAAGGTGTGATAGTATGTGTATGAATATATGAAACGTATAAGTCAGTAAAACAAAGTCACTCAACTACAATTTTCACGAAAATCCAATAAACCAACACAAATACAAAATGATTTTCAAAACAAAATAAATCGGCCGCGTTTTCGACAGCTGGAGCAAGGCCGAGCCGACGCTCCGGGAGTCTAGAACTCGGCATGACATCTGACGCAATAAAGTTCACCACCACAAAGCATGAAGCCCACACAATGCCACTCAACCGTTCTACCGGTGTCACAACCTCGTGTATCATCGTAGTCTCGGGCGTCGGCCTCTGCGCGGGACGTGTGGCGTGTCCAGACCCTGCAGGAGTCTAGAACTTGGAATGACATCTAACACTACGAAGTACACAATTACAAAGCATGAAGCCCACACAGTGACACAGCCTTGCATATCATAATAGTCTCAGGTCTCAGTCTCCTCAGCAGGACGAGCCTCGTGTTCAGCAGCTGTAGTGAGACTGACGCAATAAAGTTCACCACCATGAAGCATGAAGCCCACACAATGCCACCCAATCGTTATACCGGTGTCACAACCTCGTGTATCATCATAGTCTCAGGTCTCGGCCTTCGGGACGAGACATGCGGAGTGTCCAGCAGCTGCAATGAGGCTGGCCGGACTCTGCAGGAGTCTGGAACTTGGGATGACAACTGACGCTACACAGTCCACAAAAACAAAGCATGAAGCCAACACAATGACACAACGTCGCGCATCACAATAGTCTCAGGTCTCAGTCTCCTTAGTAAGACGCGCCTTGTGTTTAGCAGCTATAGTGAGACTGACGCAATGATATCTGACGCAAATAAGTTCACCACCACAAAGCATGAAGCTCACACAAATGCCACCTAACCGTCTTACCGGCGACACAGCCTCATGTATCATCATAGTCTCAGGTCTCGGCCTCCGGAGCGGGAAACGCGACGTGTTTAGCAGCTGCAGTAAGGCTGACGCAACAAAGTTCACCACCACAAAGCATGAAGCCCACACAAAAGACACCCAACCGTCCTAGATTCAAAGATTCAGAGATTCAAAGATTCAAATGTTTATTCAGTAATTAGACCTTTACAGGCACTTTTACACGTCAATAAGTATAATTTATGTTACGTGTAAAGTATATTAAAATTTAATTTATTTTTTAAAGAAAAGCTACCGATACCAGCGCTTCGTAACGACCACTGCTGAGAAGAAACGCCGAAAGAAACTCATTTTCACAGTATTGGTCGCCTACTCGCCAGAAGGGCGACACAGCCTCGTGTATCATCATAGTCTCAAGACTCGGCCTCTGGATCAGGAAACGCGGCGTGTCCGGCAGCTGCAACGAGGCTGGCCGGACACTGCAGGAGTCTGGAACTTGGAATGACAACTGACGCTACACAGTCTACAAACACAAAGCATGAAGCCCACACAATGACACAGCGTCGCGTATCACAATAGTCTCAGGTCACGGTCTCCTTAGTAAGACGCGCCTTGTATTTAGCAGCTATAGTGAGAGTGACGCAATGATATCTAAAGCAACAAAGTTCACCACCACAAAGCATGAAGCCCACACAAAAGACACCCAACCATCCTACCGGCGACACAGCCTCGTGTATCATCATAGTCTCAGGTCTCGGCTTCCGGATCGGGAAACGCGGCGTGTCCGGCAGCTGCAGCGAAGCTGGCCGGATTCTGCGAGAGTCTGGAACTTGCGGGGCCGTCTGCACTAGTCGACTTAGCTCCCGGTGCAGCTGTGCGGAAGAAAGTACTAAGTGCAGTGTGCGGACATGCACAGGTGGATATTATAAAAATAATAAAATAAATATAATTTTAAAAGCTAGCCAAAACCAACACCGCACATCACTTCTTGAGCAACCGAATGGTTCACAATTGGAATAGGCTGCCTGAGGAAGTAGTGATTGCCACATATAAGAACATATATTTAAAAATAGAATAAAATGACTTTAAAACAATTACAGTGGATATTTAAACATTTTGTAAATATGTTAAAATATTGAAAGCTTAACAAATTTTTAAACAGTGCCTGAAAAGACATATAACCTGTTCGTCTATCAATTAAATAAATTAATACATAAATAAATGAATACATTAATAAAATGTTACATAAGTTTGTAACTACAGACAAATTCGTGATCAAAGATGGTCCAAATCGTAGATGTCACTCGGTCAGCCGACTTGTTTTGAGCTGCAGCTGGAAGCTCAGCTTGAATATCCGCAGCAGCACCTCCTGCAACCTGCCCACGAGCCCGTCGATGTCTTCGTCAAACAACCGACTTGGCGCGAGGACTATGTCGTGGCTGCACCGCTGTGCCGTCGCACTCACCTCAAAGCCCAGCTTGAATTATCTGCAGCAGCACCTCCCGCACCCTGCCCACAAGCCCCTCGATGTCTTCGTCAGACAGCCGAATTGGTTCGAGGACCATGTCGTGGCTGCACCGCTGTGCCGTCGCACTCACCTCAAAGCCCAGCTTGGAATTATCTGCAGTAGCACCTCCTGCAACCTGCCCACGAGCCCGTCGATGTCTTCGTCAAACAGCCGATTTGGCTCGAGGACCATGTCGTGGCTGCACCGCTGTGCCGTCGCACTCACCTCGAACCCCAGCTTGAACATCTGCAGCAGCACCTCCCGCACCCTGGCCATGAGCCCCTCGATGTTATCTCCTCCAATGTCTTCGTCAGACAGCCGACTTCGTTCGAGGACAATGTCCGTCTGCTGCACGATCAACTCCCGGATCTTCATCAACTTGTCCTGCGAGGTAATATGTATAATTAGTTATAGCAAGCCTGTGTCACTCCCCGTTTAGATATCGAAAATATACCTATATTATCACTATACGCGCGGCGACCACTTCAGAGTGGTGAATTCAGTTTTATCTACACCCATGCTATAAATCCTCTATAAAAGATTCTGAAACAGTTAGCTTGTTGCCAACATTAAAAGAACCAATGTCATTGTAACCATAATATCACCCAAACGAGTGTTATAATGTTGTACTAAATTTCATTATGCAACGCAAACGAGTGTTATAATGTAGTGCAAAATTTCATTAAGCAACGCAAACTTGATCCCTAAATTTAAGCCCCTGTCTATCGCTGGGCGATAGTTTCCGGTGCTGGGTGTGACTTGAGGACCATTAGCCTGGGTTCTGTCTGCCTCGCAGAAGAGAGAGAGAAAATTGCTCGTGCCATAATTTTTACAAGAAGGGTATCATCCAAATATACTAGATAAAAAATTGTAAATCTTAGATTTGGCCTGTCATAGTTGCTGAAATGATGGCTTCGGAGGGTCCGTGACGGGAAAAAAAATTACGATCCAAAATGTAAATAATTATTACAATAATTCTATTATTACCTATACATAGTTTGTTTGTATAAGATACTCAGCAATACTTACTATGAATTTATATAGAGTTCTTACAACACTGTTAAACACCCTATGGTTTCAGAACCTTTTATAGAGTTATTTTCCAACCACTCAAGTCAGATACTTTTATCTAAAAATCAAAACAAATATTTTCTTTGGGATCTGTATGAAATATAGACTAATTATGCTATAGTTTCTTAGAGTCAAAAAGCGCTCGTAATAACAGTTCTTCTGCAAAAAATAAATCAAATACGTTAAATATGGATGTGATCATGATAAGAGCCATTATTTTGTAATGTTTTATTTTCGTAGCCGTACCAAATCATTTATTTTTGATCCAGGAAAGTACCCAATTGAATTCTTTCCTGGGCAGGCAAATTTATGATGGATATATAAATCGTTTATTTGTGAAAACTGCACACACATACTCACACACGAATGACTTTTGTGTATGTATGCTGCAGCAGCACAAAAAGGTCGTAGACTCAGCGAAAATATTGCTCAAAGAGCAATGCGCTGATTTTCAGCTAAAACCTTAGGTAGGTGCAAGTGCGATCAGTTGTGAAGATTGTTAAGTTACGTGTTAAAGACTAAATAAAAACAAGAATAAAGTGCAGGACATATAGATACACAATAAATAAATATATACTACGACTTAAAAATAGTATATTATGCAATTAGTGAATAAAGGACGGATTTATTTCGAGGGCCATGAATCACTCGCATTGCTCAGGATTCTAACGACTGAATCACGACCGTAGGGATGATTCATGATGATTGAATCACGAGCTTAGCGAGTGATTCAAGTGTTAGAATCCTGAGCAATGCGAGTTATTCATGGCCCTCGATGTAAATCCGCTTTATTCAAGAACTGCATACTGTACTTTATACCATGACTACGAGAATAATTTTTCAAATCTAAAAACCGACTTTACTACCAAAATACACAAGCGGATTTAAAATAAAATTATGGGAGCACCTGACAGGTATTTCCTTTAAAAAAAAGAATATTCTAAATCGGTACAATCGTCTTTGAATAAATTGATCAACTATAATAAAACATATGTAAGACATAAGAATCCGACGAATTGATAACCTTCTATTTTGGAAGTCGGTTAAAAAGAAAAATTTAAGCGAAAATAGACATTTAATGAACAAAAAAGAAGTTTAAATTAATTAAAATGGACATTAAAATTGGAACAATTATTAAAATTAAGAGAAATTGTTCTAAATTCAAACATCAAAATAGTGAGTGCATTTTATTCACTGTTTTCAGTGAATAAAATAAACTTTTTAAAGGGGGAATGGTATAAAAATAATTATAAATGTGGGTAGTACTCGCGTAGTAAAATTTAAAAGTGTGCCACTGATATTACACATCAACTTCGTGTCCCATAAATTGAACCATTACAATAGTTTATAATGTTGGCAGCAACCGTTATCGGCGACTTGTTGGATTGTTGAGTTTTTGCTTGTCTAGCAGGTGAGTGTGTATTTTTTAAAGGAAAACTTCTTTAGCGGCGTTGTACTCTTTTTTGTAATGGGTAAAAAATGTTAAACTCGCGTCAGGGCGTCAGGGCGTCAGGACTCGTGACCTGATCGAAAAATCGTAAGACGGATGGAGAGTAGACAGCCGGCGCGACGCGGCGTAAGAGAGGAAGTATCCCCCTCTCTTTCTACGGCGCGGCGAAAATGTATGCCTGCGCGTGCTGTTTCGTTTAGGCGGTGCAGGGTGCTTGCGCGAATGTTCGTGTGTGTTTATGTTACAGCGTGCCACGCGCATCCATGGAAATGCACAACGTTAATATTCAAGTGCAACCCGTCGTTTTTTTAAATGAATATTTAGTTTGTAGCACTATGTATAAAAATGTAAATAATGAAGCCGATACTCACGAATATCCCCTGCCTGAGCGCGTGGAAGGCGGGCGGGGGCGCGCGGGCGAGGCGCGCGCACAGCAGGCGCGCGCACTGCACGGCCGCCAGCATCGGCTCGCGCTCGCTGGCGTACAGCGCCTGCGTCTCGCGGCACATCACGTACACCGCCGTCCTGACACACAACGTACGCTACTTTCAGCTTTTTAAGGTTCCGTACCCAAAGGGTGAACAAACCCTCGACCAAAAATTACAAGAACGCCACCTAGTGATGAACTATTAACTAGTTCCGCTATTATAGCGCCATCTATAATTTTTTTAGGAAAGCAGAAAAACCCCACTCTGCAAGACCGATTTAGTAAATATTAAATGTTTATAAAGCTTGCGATTTTGCAGTCAAGGTTTGCACCGACACCAATCTCCTAGTTTATTACTATAAAGTTTAATTAGCATCCCAAAACAACACTTAAAAGTTACTTTAGGACGAATGAGTCCCAAATAAAAAGGACTCTAGATGGTGCAATTTTCGCCCTTAATAATAATAATACTTCCTGTCTATGTTCTAAAAAATATAACTGCGCGGTAATCACAAGTTTGTGCTAGTTTCACTCGTACGAATGTGCGGTCAAACGTGTTGATTCCGAATAAGTATACTAACTTCTGTGTCTCGTTCTTCATGTCTTCAGCCAGCTGGCGGAGGTTCCTAGCCTTCTGCTTAAACTGCTGCATCACGCGGTCCAGCTGATTGCACGCAATTTTACTGCAAATTAAATCACAGAATTTTATTAATACCTCATTATGTCGGTGTCAAGGAAAATAGTAATAAATTTATAGTGTCCTACGTTCTCGCAGAATGAGTTACTTATCAAAACGAATAATTCATGCTTTAAAAAGTTCTGATTAAAAAGTAAAATTATATAATATTATGTGCATCCTTAGGACGTAAGCTGCGTCAAACGGGAACGCGACGTGTTCAGCTTATTTCTGTCACAAACTCTCCGTGAAAGAAACAGCAGCGTGATGCCATGTCTCTGTTGCATGTAGAGTATGTGACAGAGAGAGTATGTGAATAAGTCGCGTGGTCCCGCTTAATGCAATTTACGCCCTTATACAATATGTAACAAAAACCCTGTCTGATCCTCATAGGAGCAACTCAGACCTTTAATATGGAAAACATTTCTTATAGGACCAATGTTTGAAACTCAAAGAAAAAATTGTCATTTTCATACAAATTGCCCGGGCCGGCTGAACACTTTTGTATAAAGAGTCTTTTTTTTCGAGTTTTAAGCATTGCAGCCATAGGAAAAGTTGTTCATATTGACGGTCTGAGTTGCTCCTACAAGGATCGGACAGGGTTTTTGTTACATATTGTATATAACTGGTGGTTGGCTTGAAAAATACATGCTGGGACTAAATTTTCGTTTACACAGTGCGAGCTGCTGCCTACTAGCCAGTAGACTCGATTTGTTTACTCGTACGCCATTAGCTCAGCTCGCCTTTGCTGTCTACAAGACACATGGTAGCTGCTGCCCAGTCTTGCGAGTAGTCGCAATGTTCACGACACCCGTACGTAGGCGCAGCACACAAAAAATACAGGGACCGCTCACAAATAACCGGCTGACACTGGCGAGCTACTGTCTAACGATGTGAGTGATGACCGAGCTGCTGCCATGTGCGAATTGCCATTTTCCATTTCATCCATTTTCAGCTCACATTTACCCACTGCTGGGCATAGGCCTACCTTTTTTGCGCCATATCCCACAGTCTTGTGCCATTCTAATCAACTGCTTTCCCGTCCGCCTTACAATATTGTCTGACCAACGGGCCGGTGGTTTACCTACTGGCCTGTTTCCTGTCTCAACCACCACTCGGTAACTGGTTTGGTCCATCCGTTGTCTTCTCTCCAAGGCCAAGTGTCTTGGGCATTCCCACTTCAACTGCGTGATCCTAGGCGTCTATCTACATCTTCGACCTTAGTTCTGCGGCAAATCTCTACGTTTGGTACACGGTCCATCAGCGTAATGCCGAGCATGGCGTGCTCCATCGCTCTTTGTTTTGTTCAACCTTAATTATGTTAATAAAAGCAATTGACAAATGTGTTGGCAAATGAAAGCTAATAATAATGATGTCCATGTTTCAGCACCGGCCGGCCTTAAATAAATAAATAAATAAATATAAATATATAGGGACAAATCACACTGATTGAGTTAGCCCTAAAGTAAGTTCGAGACTTGTTATGGGATACTAACTCAACGATACTATATTTTATAATAAATACTTAAATAGATAAACACCCAAGACCCAGGACAATTGGAAAAAGGCCATTTTCCAACTTACCCTGACTGGGGATCGAACCCAGGACCTCTGGATGGTGACCACTACGGCACGGAGGTCGTCAATAGCCATGTCACGTCATGGCCATAGTTCGCCTGAACCAACTGATGCCGGAAGCACACAAAGTGGACTCACGAGAAGGCCTCCGGCGCCCTGAGCTCTGCGCACTTGGCGCGGCGCGCGAGCCGCGCGGTGAACTGCCACTCGGCCTGCAGCCCCGCGCGCGGCAGCTGCTCCGTCTCCGACATCGTGATCAGGTACGACAGGTATTGCTGCCGGGGAAACATGCATTCAAATTCAAATATATCCCTTAGTGACCTAGTTGCCCCGTATTATAGGCTCAAAACAGTTAGTAAAACGTTTATGGGGAACGGTATACTTTTTTATAATAAACTGCCACAATCGGTCCTTGATATGCCTGACAAAAAGTTTAAAGCTTATGTAAAGAAGGTACTCTGTGAGAAGGCTTATTATAGGACCGATGACTATCTTAAAGACAACAAAGTCTGGCTTGAGCTTGGCGCGGGTCCCTCTTAAAGGTTTGTATACTCAGAAATGGTCATAATCTGGCACATTAAGTACATACTGAATTTACAACTTGATTTGACATTATTTCAAAATTTCGACATTAAAAAACTAATTTAAATTATGACAACAAACAATGTATACTCTGTCCACATATCAACTATAAATATTAATTTCATTGTGAGTTGACGTTCTTGGAGAAAATGCTGCAGTGCAGTTTGTTACCGCTTCTTCTGCACTAGCGCTTTGGAGGCCGTAAACTTAGCTCTAAGTAACTTTTTGACGTCAACAATTATTGTGCAATAAAACAAAGTGACGATTATTAAGAGATATTATAAATATCCTATGATAATAAAGATATATTTGAATTTGAAAATTTGAATTTGAATATCATGGGATATTTATAATATCTCTTAAAGTTGAACTAACCCGAGGCCCGAACTCACAGATGGGTGCGGCCTAATAGCATACTGTCTCACCTAACATTGTGTTCGGGCGAAGCAGTGAGGTGAAATGCACGATAAATTCATAGTAAACCGAGCGCGTAAAAAATACGTTAAGTCTGCATTAATCAATTACAAATAAAGTTTATTAAAATCTTCGATTAATACGTCGTGTCGGTGTGGACTGTTTTATTGGTGATTTTACACTTCTTTTATTACTTACTTACAAAGTTGAGTAAAAGTAAGCTAAAAAAAAAAACGAATATTTGATGGCTCCTAACTGTCATAAATTTTTAATGACTTTTATTTTATTATTCTGTATCCATACAGATAAATATTATAATGAGACCAAATGATATCATGTTAAACTTTAATTGTACAATTTCAAAGAGTGGAGAAAATCCCCTCCGAAATTTGTATAGAAAAAGTATTAACTAGTTCGCTAGTTGATAATCGTCACTTTGTCTTGTTGCGGAATTGTTAACATCAAAAAGTTACATGACGGATAAGCACCGAGGGGGGGTAAAAACATGTAAATCCCTAGTTAGTCACAACGTGAGCCGCTTCCGGTAAGGTTTTCATCAAAAATTTAATAAACAAGATAGAGGAAAATTATAGTCATTGGACACTAACAGACAGAACACGATAAATTCTTCTTTATTAAGGTTTTTGGTTAAAATTAAATGAGACCGGACATTATTAATATGCGAAAACACGGTATTTTCACGTATTCAGCTACTGCACGACATGTTTTGACCTCATCCCCATCTAAAGTCACAGTCGCCCTAGGGAACACCCACGATTGTGGTCGAAACATGTCGTTTCATACAGGCGCGGTCCGAAGGGGGGGGGGGGGGCACAGGTGATATGATCCCCCCAAAATCTAAGGTCAAATTGAAAAATCTCAAATATTTGCCAAATAATAAAAGTAAATTTCTAGCTATCCCCTAGCGATAAATTTATAGTTTGCTTTAGTTTTTATGAACTACGTACGATGGCCAAAATAACTTGGAAATGACATCTAGTTTACCTATTTTTTATTAGTGTAGTGAGTGACTCCCTCCAAAATTTCTGGCTGCGACCGCGCCTGGGTTATGAACCCAGGCGCGGTCGCAGCCTGAAATTTTGCGGACTCTCTTTGGGGCGAACTACTTACGTCAGGCCTGCGGTTCGAGGGGATAATTCAGTTACATGAATCTTTTGTCAAGAGTTATAAGAATGAAGTTGGCTTGCAATGGATGACTAGGTATCTAAACGAATAGGTGGAGTTCTGACGCGAGCTAAATTAAACCACAGGACTAACCACATTAAGTAGGTATATTAATTTAAGTTAGTTCTTATGTAATCTGTGCTAAAGTGTGTACTCACGTTGAGGACATTCTCGACGGTGTCGTCGTAGGTCTTGATGAGCGTCCTGAGGTCGTCCCTGGCGGCGCTGGTGGACAGCTCGGTGCGGCCCGAGCGGCCCGCCAGCGCCACCTCCACGTTGCGGACGAAGTCCGACCGGACCTCGGTCGCGATGTCCAACCCCTCCTTTAGCTCGTGAATTAGCTGTCGAGACAAATAATTCAGACATGAGATTTATTTTCTTCAAGAATTCATCAACCTTATGCCATTATCTGGGGTCGGAGAAGTATGTTTTTATTTTTCTGAAGTCATCTAAACATGCCATCTTCCCTCTTCCTTGTCACAAAGTAGGTCACCACATTGAGATTCCCACCCTCTAGTGTGACGTCTTATATTTTGAGATTAGTTACTTAAGTTTTTTTTTTTATGAAGCATGTACAATTGTACTACTGCTGCACATTATAAAAACAAATTAGTAGTCTATAAAATCGGTAAACGGACGATAATTTACGTGATAACGTCAAGATAGACGCGTAACAAGCCGAACGCTTAGGCCGATCGTGCCTATCGCTCGTTCCGCGCTCTCGCTTGCACGCTTGGCTCAGGCGGAACGTGACAATTTTTCGTGCGTGCATACGGCGTTCATCCATTTATAAGGTTATCACGTCAAAACAGTTTGAAATTCGTTTTTTTTTCCCTGACTTCTTTGAAGATCACACGCAACAATTGCAAAAATGATATTTTTTCAACTTTAAAAAGTGTACCTGCTTAACGGTGAGACACGAGGGCCGCTCGGGGCGGCCCTCGAGCCGCAGCGTGAGGTAATCATGCACGGCCTCCATGCAGATACTACTCAGTAGCAGGAAGTGGCTGCGGTAAGAAGGCAGCCGCATCGCCAGGCACTCCTCCGACCAGCACCCGTATCTGCGACATGGTCAAGTTATGGTACTTCATGGAAGCAGAGTATCATTTATGCCTACTACTACTATGAACTAAACTATACATCCGTGTACACCTCATAAGTCATAAGTCATTTATTCGCAACATGTAAGCAAAAAGTTAACATTATATTATGCAGATCAACATGTACCCAGTTTGGGTGTAGCAAAAACAAATAAGAAACAATATTATTATTTGGATATATACACTTTATTTTAATATTTTATACCTACTTAATGTATTTTTTCCGTGGACGTGACATTGAGGTAACACACGCTACATGCTAATTTATTTACTGAACTTGTCGTTTAAGAATTCATCTACAGAATATTGAGATCAGTAATAATTTTAAGCGTGATCTGAATATTGTGTCTTTTTGTTCTACTTTTATGCTTTCAGGAATTGTATTATATATGTTAATTGACATTACGTACGGACTATTTTGAAACATTTGCATATTTGATATCGGTTTAATTTATTTTTGTGGCGCGTATTTCTGTCATGTGTATCTTTGTTTTGGATAAATAGATGTTTATGTTTTCTTACAAACAAGGCTGTTTCCAATATGTATAACGACGGGAGCGTCAGTATATTTTTTTCAATAAAGAATGGCTTGCAGTTATTTGGGACCCGAATATTCGTAAGTATGCGCACGCACTTTTTCTGCATCACAAACAAATCGTGGGCATCTACACTATTTCCCCACAAAATAATCCCGTAACGTAGCCACGAATGAGCGTACGCGTAATATGCCGATAATGCAGTGTCATAGTTAGTGTTTACTTTTAATATACGTCAATGTGTGTGTTCGCCCTCAACACATTCAAAGAGGCGAAAACGGGGGACAGGTGCGGGGACGGGGAACGGGGACACAAATTGCGCGGGCGTTTCCGTTCTATCTATATTATATTAATTCAAAAATAAAAAATTGTGGCATGACATTCAAGTTAGTGGACCTTCGCCATATTGCAGAAAAAATCGGAACTAAATTTAACCCTTTCACCGCGAGACTTTATATCAGTTGCCGTGCCCCCAGCGCGAGGGGTAGTAAATCTAAAATAAATACCTACAACCAAAAAGGGATGTGGATACTTAAGTTATGTGCAATACGAGCATTTATTTTTGTCGGAAATATCCTACACTCGCAGAATGGGCACGACACTGTTTGTCGGAAAAGTCCGACGTTCGCGGTGAAAGGGTTAACATGGAAGAGCTCATAACACAGATCAAAAAACAGTCAGCAACGCCATCACTTCATGTCCACTAACTTAAGTTGTTGCCTAATACAACTTTAAACAAGCTTCTACGCAGATCACAGAGGCCGATCGAGATGCGAAAAAAAAATACATCCGAATTATGTCAGTCGCTCGCCCTGAGCCTCACCTCCTGAGCTCATCGTGCACGGGCTGTTCCTCCCCGGCCTCCTCCTCCTTCGTGTCGTCGAACACCTCGGTCGCGGCGTCCGCCACGCTGGACTCGCGGGACACGCCCAGCTGTTGAACCAATTACAAACCTATAACCTGCACTAATATATACAATAGGTACACAGAAAATTTATACAGAGAATACATCAAATAAAAGTTATACAAAAGGACTACTTATTTCAAAAGAGATCTCTTCCAGTAGGCCTGTGAGAGATGTTATAAGAGAGAGGTACAGGTATTTACTTACTACTTTGGTACTACTTACTTATACTTATTTATGTAATTAATTATCAAAAAATATATTTTCTAATATAAAGAACAGAGAATACAAAATTGTGATGAGGCCACATGGGGGTAACCTTTGCTCAGAAGTGGGACATTGAACAAGCCAAAACAAACCATTTATCATGATAAAGAAACTTTGACGTCATTAGTCTATATTTCATAAAATCCCAGAGAAAATATTTGTTTTCAAACGTTTTGAAAAGTTTAGCTAAAAGTATCTGATTTGATTTAAAGTCAAAATCATTAATTTATCTTTGGATATTTGTATCACTTATAATTGTCATATTTTTCTTTCGATTTCATAATAGGTAGTTGTTGACGTCAGATCATTTACTTACAGTTAATTTTGGAGTTGTTGGAAATTAGCAAATCTTACGTACATCAGGCTTCTGCAGAGTGAGATGCACTTTGTACAGAATGTTCTTTCGGATATTGTTGATGTGTGTCATACAACGTCGAACGCCCTGTGTCTTCAACATCTCGTAGTGGTATTCTCTGTAAACAATTTATTTAATTAAATAATATACAATACGAAAACAATCAATCTTTCGCTCAAAAACAGCTTTAATCATAACAGGTCCAGGGGTGTACGAATTTACAAGAATGACTTTCGGGCTTACTAATTCTAATAATTCTGATAACGAACTGATCAGTGTAGGTGACAAGCCAACGGTCATTTATAACAACCAGTGAAGGAAACCTAGTAAGTAAACATGCACATTAATACACAAATATGTAATAACAACTGTTATTACTAGATGATAGTCATTTAGGTAGCTCGAAATATCTGACTCCAGTGTAAGTAATAAGTTAATAAATTAACCCTTGTCGTGTCTCTCACTTGTTCTAAGACTGTTTTGGATCTGCATGATTCATGTGGAATGGAGCGGATTAGCTCACTGAAGTGGCAGTGAGCGGGACACATAGCGCGACGAATCGATGGCCGATGGCGCAAAAAGGTTCTCGAATGGCGACCACGTACTGGCAAGCGAAGCGTAGGACACCCACCCACAAGGTAGTCTGATGACTTGACCAAGGTCGCTGGAGCCTTCCAGCAACCGTGGTCAGGTCGTTAGATTGCGGGTGGATGCAGGCCGCTCTAGATCGGTCATTTTGGAAATCCTTAGGAGAGGTCTATGTCCAGCAGTGGACGTTATACGGCAAAGATGATGATGATAAGAAAGAAGTAAGTTTCACACCTGTATGGAGATACGGCACATTTATCTAGCAGCCGTAGTTGCGTCAATTCGGCCAACCCAGCCATGTCAAAGACGTCTTCAGTCTCGACCTCGTTGTAATTGGACGCGTAGCCACTCTCACTCGACGCGGATGTGTCGCTCGTGCCGTACCGGCTATCCGATATCACTATCTCAGGTGTGATTTGACCGCTTCGATCTGGTGAAGCAATTTTGGTTACTGATATTAGTTGATTCACATTTCAGCCCAAAAGATCCGTTTTTGAAACGCCGAGTCACCGATTTTTGCAAACAAAAAACCGTTCGTTCAGTGACTCAGTATTTTATTTAATTTTTAATACATACTTATAATAAAATGAAGTTCCCTTGCGCGTATATCTGTCTGTACTAAATAAACGCAGAAACTGGGGCGATTTTGATGCGGTTTTCAGTATAGAGCATCCCTAGACAATAGTAGACAGCCAGATAGACAGCGACGGTCGGCGACCAGTCACTTGTCTGTTCAAGTACCCTCCATGAATAATAAACAAGAACCCGGGCGAAACCGGGGTGGGCCGCTAGTTCTTTATACCTTTCTTTTAAGGGTACCGTACCCAAAGAGTAAAGACTTATTACAAAGACTCCACTGTCCATCCGTCTGTCTGTCTTTTTGTCACCAGGCTGTAACTCATGAACCGTGATAGCTAGACAGTTGTCATTTTCACAGTTGATGTATTTCTGTTGCCGCTATAATAACAAAATACCCACTTAAAACAGAATAAAATAAATATTTAAGTGGGGCTCCCATATAACGTGATTTTTATTGATAATGGTATGGAACCCTTCGTGCGCGGTCAGATCAAGATAAATATTTTTTCATCAAGATTTTTTTTTTGTAAAATATAGTATGGTTGAGTTAGTATCCCATAACAGAAGTCTCGAACTTACTTTGGGGCTAGCTCAATCTGTGTGATTTATCCGTACATATTTATTTATCTTTTCAATCTAAAGAAAACAACTGACCATGATTGGCTACGCAATCCACTTCATCGCCCCCCTTTTCGTCTACCACCTCTGTCCTCTCGCATTCCTCTTTATGCTCCCCCTCTTTGTCCTCCCCCTCTTCTTTTATAACGTCTGACTGCAGGGAGTGCGCGCTGGAGTCGCTGTTGCTGGAGTCGGTGGGGTTGCCGCTAACGTTGAAGCGGACTTGGGGCAGTCGGTTGCTTTCTGACGGCCTTCTGGGGACGAAAAACCTTTTAATAATTTCATATCGTAAAATTCGAATTATAAACTTTCAACCGATTTTATATTGGCATATTTCATGAACACAATGTATTGTGTTTATAAAATATTTCAATACAATACTCTTTATTGCACCATAATTAAAAGAAAATACAAAACAAAAAAAAGAAGACCGAATTATGATATCGAAATTAAAAATAAACAAACTAACAAAATAATGTAATAAATAAAGTATTTTTTTTACTATTACCATACAGAAAGAGTAGTTTTTAATACTGTCATATAATGAGGGTATTAAAATACGAGTGTTTCAATAATGAATATCACATGAGTAATTAAATATCAAGTTATATATAGTATCATACACTATTTTATCTAATCTCATAAATTTAAACTATTATTAGCCTGTACTGTTATTTTTTTTTTTAAATTTAGACTCCTAAATACCGCCCAAACCCAGCATTTCACCGCGTTCCATTGCAAAAAACTAGGAGATGTGGCACGCGTCAATTTCGTTCTACTTCTACCAGGTCTATGTCACTCCCCGTTTAGGTATTGAAAATATACCTACATTATTACTATGCGCGCGGTGACCACTACGTAATGGGAAATTCAGTTATATGAATTGTTTGTCCAGAGTAATAAGAATGAAATTGGCTTGCAATAGATGTCTAGGTATCTAAACAAAGAGGTGCTGAGTTCTGACGCGAGCTCAATTAAACCATATCGCTAACCACATTGCGAAGATATTTTTTGATATTCTGTGCCTCTACCTCTTACAAATAAAATGCTGAATAATGTAAAAACAAGTGCGTAAACTCTTTCTAAGCACCTGCTAGTATCAGAATCGGTGGATGCTCGGTGGTGCAGCCCCCTCCGCTGTGTCTTGAGCTTCATGCTGCGCAGCATGCGCCGCACCATCAGCACCACAATGCGCATGTGCAGAGCTATGTTGTACCATAGACACATCGCCTGGAACAGAAAACTGTATCAACTCGTTTACTAACAATACAATTTCGTCTTAGCAGAGAAACTCGCTAGATGACAGCAGCATCAGCAGCAGCTATAAATATGTCAACGCATTTTCAGCTTCAACTATAATGATTCAAAGATTCAAATGTTTACTCAGTAAATTAGACCTTTACAGGCACTTTTACACGTCAATAAGTATTATTTATGTTACGTGTAAAGTATATCAAAATTTAATTTATTTTTAAAGAAAAGCTACCACTACCAGCGCTTCGTAACGACCACTGCTGAGAAGAAACGCCGAAAGAAACTCTTTAGTGTAAAAGGACTACCGTAGCGGTGAGCCACAATTACTATGACCAGTGGCTCTGTGAGCTGTATACCTCGATAGTTACCCCAACCCGTTGAAGATTGCCGGATAAAAAAGTTAATCAGACAAAAAAGTTGCGTCATCTTGATTGCGACTTTTTTTTATAAATGCAATGAAATTAAATTTTTATTTTGCATAACTGACGTACAATATCGGAGTTGTAAGTACATTAAATCAGAATCGTACACTTGCTGTTGCCAGCATGCAAAAATATTAATATGTTTTTACAACAGAAAAAATAGTAAGCAGTCAAGTAAATGGCAAGATAATACAATACAATGCCAGTTATGTATATACATATATAGAAATTTTAAAGACTAAAATTTGTTACAATGAAATTTTATTTGGTTTTTAATATTCATCAACACTATAATAGTAGTTTATGATACAAGTGTGGTAAGTTGTTCATCACAGTCGAGGCGGGTTGACTCACAAGCGGGCGAAGCCCGCGCGTGTGTCTATGGAGCAGAGACTTGTGATGAACAATACACACGTGTGCCATACTACGTTATTCAACACATTAGTGAGGAAAAAATCTTAATCTCTACAATAAATCTCGTTAAAGAAAATTAGAAATATGGCGCGCTTACATTTTCTTTTTCAGGCGCATTTCGCGCATGCGCGAATCTGTAGTGATACGAGAAACACAAAAATCAATCCACCAACAGCCAAATTATTTAAAAAAAAAGTTTTATTTTTTCAAACGGAAGATTTAAAAATTCATTTTAGTGTTGTTACAAGTATTGTAATTAATATATAAAATGGAATAATTTAAGTAAAACAAGGTTTTGGTATGAGTCTAAGCTGGCTGCATGCAGAAATTATATATTGCAAAAATAATATTCGATATTTTGGATTTATAGATTTTTATTCCTAAAACATTTTACCGCACGATTACGAATGTGTGCGTAATGAATGGCATTACATAAGTAAAATCAGTGTGGTAAATAGCACTTTCCGAGCTAATGTGTTGAAAAAACATTTTTCAACGAGCAAATCAGCAAATCATGTAATTTGGCTGAGATATGATATTTTTAAAGATTTGAACCCCAATATTTTCGCCATTTTGAAAAATTTTGAGAAACTGAATCGACAAAAATTCTATATCATTTTAAAAACTTTTACAAATTTTGACGAGAATCGGTTGAGAAATGCGACCCGTAGGCGAGAACAGCCCAACAAATGCATTTTTGGCCTATCTCGGAAACTGAATAACGTTTACTCTAACAAGAGCAAAGTAACATGTGACAAGCCCTAATGCCGGCAGACAAGTCTTGTTACAAGACGTGTCTGCCTTGTCTGCCGCGCACGTAGTCACGAACAGTGGATTTCTCAAATTGTAAATTATGTTAATTTAAAAGTTACCTTACCTTGGAGCAATGGTTAATTTATAAGTGTTGCGTTATCGATTGTTCGTGTAGTAAATAGAAATAGAATCTTAAAGTCACACAAAACCATTTCATTTCTGGTCACATTTTTCATTACGTTATATGTATCTTGTACACACTGTATACAACGAAACTAACCTTTATCCTGTTCTTGAACAGTTGTGTGGCAACCAGCGGGTGGTCCGCCATCATGGCCCTGCTCGACTGGTACAGGGAGCCGGCATTGTAGAACGAATCCAGCAAAGTGCCCACTTCCTTCATCGCTTTGCCGACAGCCGCAGTGCAGGGTTCGCAGTTGAACGATAGGCAGCCGAACGCTTCGTCTGGAACGAGGTTTAAAATAATAATCATTAAATTTTTTATTTCAACCCTAAAAACCGGCTTTACGCCCAAACAACACAACCGATTTGATTTAAAAAAAAACACGGAACCACCTGACAAGTAGGCCCTTTCAAACAAAAAAAAAAAAAGAATTTACCAAATCGCTCCAGGCTCTTTGAGTAATCGGTGAAAATACATAAAAAAACTGGCCAAGTGCGAGTCGGACTCGCGTTTCGAGGGTTCCGTACAAACCTGTTGGTATAGTAAGTTTAAAATTATTTTTATGATATGATGTTACTAAAAATTTACGGATTTCGCAATTTTACCTTTATCTGTGCTATAAGACGTTGCTTCGCACCAAATTTCAAGATTCTGAGTTCACGGGAAGTACCCTGTAGGTTTTGATTCCCTTGCGAGTGTCGAAAATTTACAGAAATTTGCATAACATAAACGGCTTTATCTTTTGATTGCGTTGACTTAAAAGTTTGATTTTTGCACAGCTCCAAGAGACAGTAGCCCTGAGTATTTGACAGGAATTCCAGCTTGATACCTCCACGCGTTTCTGAGAAAAAGGGTCGGACGGACATCGTAAAGTACCTCGAAAGTTTCTTTTCGAGGTACGGAACCCTAAAAAAGATTCCGACGAATTGATAATCTCCACAGTAGCTCACATTTTTGTAACGCATGCGGAGAGCAGTTTTCACATGTCGACAGCGAATTCGTTATCGATTTGTAACTTTCATTGGTCGATATATTATAATCCGAGTTATCGACCAATAAAATTTGCGAAGTCTAATTTATGTTACATTGTCCCGGGATATATACGTAGAATTCCATTTAATCATCTTTTGTTCGACCATCTGAATGAGGCCGATCAAAGTAGTCACCGTGGCCAGGTTCTGGTCAATTTTCGAATCAAATCGGCATTTTACATCCACCTAAGCTCACAAGGACAACATTTGGCTTGCCAACAACCCTGGCAAGGCAAACACATAAAATTATATAAACATCTCTGGCGGTGATACATCATTATCACCATCATCATTCAGCCGCGTAACGTCCACTGGACATAGCCTCGTTACATAATAATTATAAAATTTATGAATTAAAGACTTATTATTAAAATGGGAAGCGTAGGTCCACCCACAAGGTGGCCAGAGGACCTGACCAAGGTCGCTGGAAAGCGCTGGATGCAACCCGCTCTTGATCGGTAATTTTGGAAATCCTTTGGGAAGGCATATGGAAAGCAGTGGAAGTTGGGCGGCTAAAATGATGATGATGATTAAAATGGGCGCGCAGTAGAAAATGTTAAAAAAATATTACTTAAGAGCGGCCTTCCCGTCTTGCTTTTCATACAAACGCTCGTACGTGATTGTGACTTTCTAACTGATCTTTCTTGAAATTTTTTGAACTAACAGGTATCTTGTCCATTATTTCTAGGTTTCTATCGAAATAAAAAATTAAAATTTGGAGAAACAAATTCAGTATAAGCCTCCAAAAATCTGATTTTTGCACAAATTTTACTTGAACTTCAACCGTTTAAAAAGTACTCACTAATTGTAAAAGTAAAAAAAATATTTCGATAGAAACCTCGCAAAAATAATGAAAATTTCAAATAAAAATTATTTATTTCACACACTTGTAAGGCTTACTGAAAAACACGTATCACCTGGAACAAGTTTTATGTTTCCGTACCCAATGAAAAGTGAATATTCGTTCAATGGATAGTTAATAATAATAATCATTTATTTCATTAGAATGTAAAACGAGCCTTTAGGCGCTATCTCTCCCTTTTTGGTTTGACATTGCCCTGAATCAAATAAAAAGCTTTTCAAACTATCTCGCGTTGACGACAGAGCGGCCGGGAAGGGCCGCCTTAAGACGAAGTGGTAGCTAAAGTGGCGCCCTCATTTGAAATAAATTGTTTAAAACTAAATATGGTGATAATTAAAAATTTGATTTGTATAAATGTCTAGAAAGACCTTTAATCTATTTTATGAATAACTTTTGAAAGTAATATTGGTAGAACGTCTAGTTTTAAAACTGTTTTTCGCCAAAAGTGGCCAATTTTGGCGAAAAACAGTTTTAAATCTAGACGGGCTATTAGTAATAATTTCAAAGGTTATTCATAAAATAGTTTAAAGGTCTTTCTAGACATTGATACAAATCAAATTTTTAATTATCACCATATCTAGTTTTAAACAATTTATTTCAAATGAGGGCGCCACTTTAGCTACCACTTCGTCTCAACCCTATCAGGGTGATAGATGGAAATCAGCGGTTGTTCATCACAAGCAACATTTTGCTGAGCTGTAGTCTTTTTGCGCTTCTGTCGCACACATGATGCATGTGAGGTTAAGTTAGTGTCAAGATATAAATGTTATAAGTAATTTTTCACTTGTATAATGTGTGTTAATAAATCTAATGCCTCATTTACATATTTATTACCCTCACCTTTGTCTCAAGTAACTACTGTCCACAATCTGAGACCATCTTTATTCCGCCGTCCTCGGGTTATCGTACGATACAAGACTTACCGTCACTCAAGTCTTTCTCGTCCTTCCTCGCCTCGCCGGCGAGCTCGGTGAGGTCTTCCCTGGAGCCGTCCGCAGCGCACAGCCTCTTAGAGCGCGACTTGCACGCGTTAGAATTCACAAACCTAAAAATAGACATTAATAAAAAAAATCGGTCTCATTACGCTCTAGATATTCCTTCAATCATTTTTTTGAACTACTGTTTACAGTTAAAGGGGATACCTGAATTTTCCAGGTTCCAGTGCTGCCCCCATTTGAAATAGTTCATTCGATAGGAAACGGAGACATTATTTAAAATTTTGTCTTGACCAGGCACTGGATAACCCTTCAAACTATTTCATAAACTACTGTTTACAGTTTAAAGCGAGAACGTGAAGCTTTTCTACGCACAATTGCAAAATACGGCCACTTTTGGCGTATGTACGTAGAAAAGCTTCACGTTCTCACTTTAAACTGTAAACAGTAGTTGATAAAATAGTTTGAAGGGTTATTTTGTGCCTGGTCAAGACAAAATTTTAAATGATTTCTCCGATTCCTTACAAATGATTTATTTCAAATGGCACTGGACCCCGGAAAATTCACGTTGTACCTACTAATTTAAGAAGTGACTATAACACAATGTGAAAGGTATCCCCTTAAAGTGAGAACGTGAAGTTTTTCTTTGCACTTTACCGAAAAGTGGCCGTTTTTCGCAAATGTGCGAAGAAAGTCAAAGTCAAAAGTCAAAATTATTTATTTCAGATGGGGGCAGCACTGCAGCCCGAAAAAAATCATGTACCACCTTAATATCCGCTATTAGGTATTAGCCAACAGTCCCGTAACTAGAAAAAAAGAGTAGGAGGTTTCTCAATCCGACATATTTCAAATTGTGTTTTCGCGAATAACTTCGTGTTTTATGAACCGAATTTAATGATTCTTTTTTGTTGAAAAGGAGATATTCCAATCCAAGTATGGTCGGTCCAACAGATTTTTTTCGAAATCGGTTGGGTAGTTTGAGGGTGAAGTCAGTTTTTAGTTTTGATATTTGAAATTACCCTTTGGGTATGGAATCCTAAAAAACATATTAAAATGGGTATAGGCGAAAATGCGAATCATATTTAAAAGGGGAACTAAACTTAGCATTACCTATAGTCCACAATGTTCTGCACCAACTTGGGCACGATGTTCCGCTGCGCGCACAGGTACTCGTCCTGCTCGGCGAGCGTGCGGCCCGCGATCTTGGCCGTCAGCTCCAGCCAGATGAGGTCCTTCAGCTCGTTCTGCCACACTTGCTCCTCGCGACTTATCTGCAAGATCAAGATTTGCACGAGCGCTTCCAAACGGACGCATTTCTGAATCGATCGTATGCGAAGGATTTGCAACGAGTCGTCTTGACCACTTGTAATTTTGACATTTGTTGCGTAGACAAAGAAACGTTTCATGGAGAATCCGTTCCGATCCATGCTGCTTTTTTATTAATTGTGAAATTTATAATATCTATAGACTTCTCGAAGATTTCTGCGTAGCGGCAACTACGCGACATTATAACTTACTTTTTAAAGTCGTGATATCTTTCGAATGGAATATCCGAATTTAATGAATATTTACGTTATATAAAGGTGCACCGCAAGGAACTTGCTTTCACGTAAAAAAACTGCGTCGAAATCAATCCATCCGATCGAGCGCTAGAAGCCACAATCAGACACAAGGACAGAGACAGTCAAACATTAACATCAAACTTTGTCGGGGATTAAAAATAAACTCACGGTCCGCCGACAGCCTTTCTCCATGTTGCCCATGTTGATGAGCAGGCAGAAGGTCTTGTGGAAGTTGACGCGGTTGGCCGGCAGCTCGTCTTCGCCCTGGGTCCGCTGTTCCACGTCCTCCGGCTGACACTCCTCGCGGCACTTCAGCTTGGATGTGAGCGACATGAAGCGACTGCAAGACTCCACCTGGGAACAATATATATATATATATATATATATATATATATATATATATATATATAAATATATAACAGATTTATGTTGAATCTTGTAGGATACACCATAGCAGGCCTGTGTCACTCCCCGTTTAGGTATCGAAAATATACCTACATTATTACTATGCGCGCGGCTACCATTTCGAAGGGGAAATTTTGTTACATGAATCGTTTGTCCAGATTGAATTGATTGAAATTGGTTTACAATTGATGTCTAGGTATCTAAACGAAGAGGTGAGAACTTCTGACGCGAGCTAAATTAAATAATAGCGCTACCCACATTAAGTAGACATTGCTTTAGATTTCTTTTCTGAGTAAGATTTCTGCACGTGATTACTAGTACTTATTCTATGACCATAGATTTGCTGGATCAGTCATTAGTCATTAAGAAGCTAGAAAATTAATTTTTTTTATTTTAATTTTTGTATTAGTTTAAGTAAAACTGTAATAACATTTAATAAGAATGGAAATACCTTAGCCCCCATTTCAAAAACTCCCGCACACCATCCATAGTCTAATTCTAAGATTTTGTTTTTGTTTATTAGGTAGCTATGTAAAACTTAGAGATAAGAAAGAGCGGAGTCTCCTGGCACAAGCATAATTTTGCTTAAAAGGAGGCTCCAACAATTTATATAAATCGATAACTAGTTTCCCAATAAACAATTTTTTTTTTTTTTTTTTTTTTTTACCATCACAGGGAGTGGGGGGATACAGCATTACCTCAGACTCCGGTCCGGGGTAACACAAGCTGAGGCATTCTTTTGCCTACTTGCAAAGTTTTGTTTAACTGTTTTATATCTGCGGTGAATTAAAGTATGGCAATAAATTATATTTTTATTTTCATTCAGGCCAGGAGACCAATATTTGAACGCGAGAATGAGCGTAACACAAAATGTGTACCCAAGTTATTGTTCGCGTTCTCAGACCAAGAATCAAGACACAGATGTGTGTTCGCGTCTAAGTCACGAAATACAATTTAAATAATATATTATATTTATTTAACTCTTCTCAAAATATTCACAGGTAATCCGCAACACGTTTCGTCAACATTTTCACAGTTAGTAATCCGCAACACGTTTCGTCAACATTTTCACAGTTAGTAATCCGCAACACGTTTCGTCAACATTTTCACAGTTAGTAATCCGCAACATACTTTGTCAAATTTATTAATCTAAGAGACCACCCCTTATCGTACCCGGCTCAAATGTTCCCATGATACTGGCGGCATTGCCGCGCTGTATGGCGATGGAAATTCTTTGACCCAGATAAGATAAGGAGCGTCTATCATTTGCCCGTTCAGGTATTCTATGTCCAAGCTCATTTATAAATTTCTTTGCCTCGATTCTCCAAACACCCGTGGTTTCAAAGGCCACAGGTACAAAAATATAAATAGGTTTCAAAAATTGATATTTTATGTGCAATTTAAATTGATTTTGGAGCGTCGTGTCACAGAAAAATATTATTCTATCACGCAGAAAATTGTGAAAAACAAAAAAAATTATGATTTTTGAAATGGTCACGCTGATTTTTGAAGTCACTCAACATGCTAAAGATTGAAAAGATTTTAGTGGGATGCTGCAATATGAAAATATAACATCCAAATTGACAATTTTTTTCCGCTGTCTCTCATACTCAATTGCAGACTTTGCGACATTTGATTTGATGATGAATTTTTGTTGCATGTAATCAGGTAGATGTTTCGAGTGGACTTTTGTATGCTGTTTATCAATCTAGATTTGTATCCTTTATGATTACGTCTGTAAAAAAAAACAAACGATTTTGAAAACTTGATATTTAGCAATTAGGTATTTTCCTAGGTCGAAATTTAATTATTTCGTTCCGATAAAAAAATAAAAAGTCGCAAAATAATGTCACTTGTCTTTGAACATATCCATTTTGACGCGATTTCAGATTTATTATTGCAGAAAAACTGGTAATAAGAGCGCTATTTGACTCCAAGAAACTGTGACGTCATTACCCAGTATTTCATACCAATCTCATAGAAACTTTCTGTTTTGACGTTTTGAAAAATGTATCTGATTTGACTTGTTGGAAAATAGCGGATTTTGCATAATTTGAAGGAGTGCTACATTTTATATAATTTTTACAAGCTTTTATTTAACATGTAATGTATCTTGGAATTCGTTTATTTAGGTAGTATGTTCGCAAGAGATGGAAGGTATGAAAGCGATATAGAGAGAAGGGTGGTTGCTGGTAATCGTGTAAATGGGGCATTACATTCTTTTATGAACAGTAGGAAGGTGTCTGATAAAAATTTAGACGACCTCCGTGGCGTAGTGGTCACCATGCTAGTCCGCCACCCAGAGGTTCCGGGTTCGATCCCCGGTCAGGGCAAGTTGGAAAATGGCCTTTTTCAAATTGTCCTGGGTCTTGGGTGTTTATATATATGTGTATTTGTTATAAAATATAGTATCGTTGAGTTAGTATCCCATAACACAAGTCGCGAACTTACTTTAGGGCTAGCTCAATCTGTGTAATTTGTCCCTATATATTTATTTATTTATTTAAAGCACGTCTTGCTGTTCATCACGGAGTGTTGATACCTACTCTTATGTATGGTAGTGAAAGCTGGGTATGGCAGAAGAAGAATGAAGTATGTGTGGTGTAACTTTGAAAGACCGGATAAGAAATGATGTAATACGTGAAAGGTGTGGGGTGAAAGAGAATATAGTGTCAAAAATTGAGAAAGGAATGTTAAGGTGGTTTGGACATGTTGAGAGGATGGATGAAATATTTATCGTGCGGATGTGGATGTGAAAACTGGACCGGGTCGACCTCGAAAAACGTTCTGCGACCAAATTGCAGACGTTCTGAAAAAAGGTGAAGTAAGGAGTACTTATAACCGGAGAGCATGTATGAAAAGAGTAATGAGTGTTGACGAAGCAAAAGAGGTTTGCAAGGATCGTAGCAAGTGGAAATCTATAGTCTTTGCCTACCCCCATGGGAAACAGGCGTGAAAATATGTATGTATGTATCTTGTACCTATGTTTGTAACGTCAAATCTTGCAACTCAATTTTCAAACAGTTATCCTCAACCGATTGAGCTGAAATTTTGCGTACTTATGTAAGTCAGATGACAACACAATAGCCGTTCAATGAGCCGTTCTGATGATGGAGCCGAGATATTCGACAGAACTCAGTTAAAAAACAACAACATCATTGATTAGGACTAATTTGATTTGTCTTGACAAGCACTACATGGTAGACGATGGCTAGGGTCTGATCACGGACACAGAAGGTGGTCGATGGAGCTCAGTAATAAATCGACACAACTCTATCGAGTTTGGGCTTATTAAATTAGTCAAAAAAAGGAACTTTGGTCTTAGGTAATAAAATCTTGTACAAAAATGTATTTTTTAAAAGGAAACTTATTAATTATACTTACTACGGTATTACTCACCAACGTAGGCACGGCAGGCTGGACGCCAGGCGATGGCAGAGAGTCCGCTTTGCTGTCCCGTTGGCTCAAGTCCAGCTTTTGGTCTCTGGCCCTTGTCCTGCCAACTTTGATGCTTCTGGCTTTCTTCAGACGTTCTGAAAAAACACTTTTCATTTAAGCAATATCCTGTATACTTGGACGCTTCTTGTATCGTACAAGAGGCGCCCTTATCGCCTCAGCAATTTAATTCAATTATTGAAATATTCCAGACAAATGTAGTCCATCATTTGTTAGTAATAAAAATAAATAAATGAACAAGTTTATTTGCCGAACAAATTAAAAAAGCCCCGACTTTCCATAGTAACATATGTATGATTTATTAGTTAGTAAGTTACTCCGCCTATCGGGAATTTTGTAGAGATGGTGGTGCCATCTTTTGCTTCTCAATACAATTAACTTGAATGGTATTGGAATGGAAACATAGATAGCGCTATCTAGATATAAACCACTTTGATAAATAGCTGACACTCTTCAAATTGTTGGATCGATTTTTACCAAACTTAACTAAGAACCACCGCAAGGAAACTTTCACGTAAAAAAACCTCATTGAAATCCGTTCATTTGTTCGAGAGCTACGATGTCACAGACAGACAGACAGACAGACAGACAAACAGACAGTCAGACAGACACAGATGGTAGCGTCAAACTTATAACACCCCACTTTTTCTCGTCGGGGGTTAAAAACGCCATGTTAGTTCATATCAGCAATGGATACTTGGTAATTAAATATCCTATAGACCAGGTAAATAGACAATGCTTGCTTGCTTTTTATGTGTGTCAGCCAACACTAAGTCAGTTAGTGTCAAAAATTTTCAAACTGCCTAAAGGCATTTGACATAGTTTGACGACTCTCATACAACGTCTCGTATCAAATCGCGAGACTTTAAAAATCCCCTGTTAGAGGCAAACCACTTTTAGAGGCAAACCACTACAGGGAAAAAAAAAAAGACTCTCATACAACGATGACAGCCGGAACCAACGGCTTATACGTGCCTTCCTAAACACGGAGGAGCTCGAGAAATTTCTGTGCCACCTGTGGTCACCCATCCAAGTGCGGACCGCATCCGGTGTTGCTGAACTTGCGTGAGCGCTAGTCATGCGCACTCCCGTCAGGCCACCGAGCTCTTTTGTGGGCAATGGGCAATTGGCTCACATTGAGCAAACTCCCTCATCGCTAACGTAATATGATCTTTATACAGGGTGTTTTTTAAATCACTGGCATCCTTTCTACTGGTGAAAGTACTCATAAATATGAGCAACATTTTGTATGGGACCAACTCAATCCGACCAAAAAAAATCAGCTTTTCCATACTTTTTTACAATACTCAGAATCCCAAAATGTATGCAACAGCTGATTTTTTTTTTCGGTTGGATTGAGTCGGTCCCATACAAAAAGTTGCTCATATTCATGAGTACTTTCACCAGTAGAAAGGATGCCAATGATTTTAAAAACACCCTGTATGTTGGTTTGGTTACCAATAAATGTTCTAAAGTAATTACCAACGACCGTGGCCTGCTCGGCGCTCATCTCCTCCACGCTCTTCCTGCCTTTCAGGTAGCTCTGGATGCCGGGGCTCTGCATGTTCATGATGTTCCTGAAGACAAACAATAACTTTGTCAATCCTGCCTGCGTCACTTCCCGTTTAGGTAGATCCTACATTATTAATATGCGCGCGGCGCCCACTCCGGAGTGGTAAATTCAGTTATATGAATCGTTTTTCTAGAGTAATAAAAATGAAATTGGCCTGCAATGGATGTCTAGGTATCTAAATGAAGAGGTGGTAAGTTCTGATGCAAGCTAAATTAAACCATAGCGCTATCCACATTAAGAAGATTACGAATTATATTTTAATTCGCGATACGCGCGGCATTAGCCGCTGCCCGTCGTCGCCATGAGCACGAAAAAGCTTATAGCTAATGATATACTCGCGTTCCTGGAGAAGCAACTGGATTACATGGACGAAGTCAGTGTGATCCAGATTTGTACAAGCAACTGGAAGGAAGAGGAGATCCACAGCGCGAAGGCGCTGCTGTATGAGTCACTTGCTATGATTGGCCGAATGCCGTCTCGCAGGAGAGACGAAAAGGGAGAGAGGAGTCTCCAGGAAATCATCCGGGTGTTCAAGGAGACAGATACGGAAGAATGGCCCGTCGAGTTTATAGTGACTGCCCAAGGGCTTCACTCCTTACCACCGGTGACATTTGACCATGTCGACCTTACCAGACTTCTGAAAGACATAACAACGTTGAAATCAAGTCTGGCTAACTTGCAGTTAAAGTTTGAGGCGTCTCAATCTACCATCAATGATTTCGTACGGAAATTATTGAATTAAAAAGCAATAAATCCGTATGTAGGTCACCCGATGCCTCAACCAGCAACTCGTGCCGCGCTGCATTCGATGCATGGCTGTTAAGTTTCGCATCAGCGAAATTCGAACCGCCGGTCATCGCCACCGGACGTCATGCGTCACCCCGTCCCGCACCGCGTGCTTCCCCTGCACCTGTGGTGGTGACCAACGTAAGCACGCCACCACCTCGTGCTTACGCGACTGCTGCCAGCCTACCTGCCAGGAAACAGCAGTCGTCTCCGAAGGGGTTAGCGTCGACAAAGATGCCAGCTTCCGAATTAGTTCCGAGAAAGGAACACGACGACAATGAGGGCTTCACCAAAGTGAAAAGAAAGCAGAGGAAGCTCCCTTGCAGAAATAAGTGCGGCACAGCACTCAGCGGTCTCGCCTGCATTACTTTACCAAGAGTGAAGACCTGGTGGAGTACATGAGAGTAAAGACCAAGCTCTTCTTGAGAGTCGTAAAGTTGGAATCGCGTCACAACGTGAATTATAATTCATACGGGGTGCGTGTTCCAACTATACAGCTGGAGACCTCCACTCAAGAAGATTTCTGGTCGAGAGGTGTCTGTCGTCTTCGGGCGTTTCCGCGGGAGGTTATCGGACACTGCGTCATCGTGCAGTGCGTCACAGACAATACGTACAAAATAGTGCTAGTTTTAAGTTTTATCTATCTTTATATATAAAAGGGAAAATCACTCACTCACTCACTCACTCATCACGAAATCTCGAAAACTACTTAGCCAATGAAGATGAAATTTAACATGAAGGTAGATTGTGACCAGAAGACGTCCACTAAGAAAGGATTTTTGTAAAATTCCATCCCTAAGTGGGTGAAATAGGGGTTGCCAGTTTGTATGAAACTTCGTAATTTCTAAAATGAGGCACATGAAATTTTTAATTTATTTTCGTAGTTTGTAGAAAATAATAATGCATTTATTAGATTTTGAAAATTATATTGCTATAGGGGTGAAATGGGGGTTGCAAGTTTGTATGAATCTCTGTCATTTATGAAGCGAAACTCATGACATTTTTGAATTAGTAGTTAGTAAAAAATAATAATCCATTAACGAGATTTTAAAAATTGCATCCCCGGGGGTGCTTTAGGGGGAGCGGGAGCGGGAGTGGGAACGCGGACGCGGATGCAAACGAGAACGGGGATGGGCGGAACAAAGGTCGTCGGCCTTTAAATCTTACACTATAATAAAATTTGTTATATTTTTCAAACATTTTAACATAATAATATATAAGAAAATTAATAACATAAAGAAGTATTTCAAAATCCTAATAGAATCATTTTCGACTTCTACGCGCACGAAGTCGCGAGTTAAAGCTAGTTTTATAAATATGTTAGTCTATAAAGTATTTATATATATGGGCCTACAATGTAAATGTTCATTACGTTGCCTGAAATAAATGGTTTATTATATTATAGATATATCTTTGAAACAATTTTCTGAGTAAGACTTCTCAAAGATTCAAATTCAAAGATTCAAATGTTTATTCAGTAATTAGACCTTTACAGGCACTTTTACACGTCAATAAGTATAATTTATGTTACGTGTAAAGTATATTAAAATTTAATTTATTTTTAAAGAAAAGCTACCGATACCAGCGCTTCGTAACGACCACTGCTGAGAAGAAACGCCGAAAGAAACTCATTTTTACAGTATTGGTCGCCTACTCGCCAGAAGGGCTCTGTCATATTATTATTATTGTCTTTTAATTAATAAATACTTATAATGTAATACAATGTTGACACACTATAACAAGTTCTATACGTGAGTGCTAGTACTTATTCTGTGAGTTTGTCGAGAATCGTCAATAAGTAAGAACGTCCAACAAACAATTCGCTATTTTTTCAAGAACTTAAATCAAACACTTTTTTCCAAACCAAACATTTTCTACGGAACTTGTATAAAATATACACTAATGACGTCATAGTTTCTTGGAGTCAAAAAGCGCTCATAATATCAGTTTTCCTGCAATAATCAATCTATAATCACGTTCAAAAATGACAAGTGACATTATTTTGTATAGACTGCCTCCGTGGTCCAATGGTCAAGGCGTTCGCCTTGTGACCCGGAGGTCATGGGTTCGATTCCCGCTGGGAAGCATACTTTGTGAAAAGTTGTTTCCAGTCTGGATAGGATATTGCAAGATTGATTTACCTGATTATCCGAAAAGAAAGATGATTCCGTGTTTCGGAAGACACGTAAAACTTTGGGTCCCGAACGCCACCTGGCGTTTGATCATCAAAACTACCCAAGGATTGGTTCATGGTTTTCCCTTTGGGTTGTGGAGGTCAGACGACAGTCGCTCTGTGTAAAAACCAGTAACCTCGTCAAATCTCCTTGGTCAGGTAGCGGACCCCGGGCTCTGAAGCGTCACTGCTGAGGATGCAACCGGGAATACGCTCGGATGATGATGAAGTGACATTATTTTGTGACGATTTATTTTCTTAACCAGTTGTCTGTTCAAAATACCAGACAATAATAATAATAAATAATAATAAGTATTAGGGACAAATAACACTGATTGAGCTAGCCCCAAAGTAAGTTCGAGACTTGTGTTATGGGATACTTACTCAACGATACTATATTTTATAACAATTACATATAGATAAACATCCAAGACCCAGGACAATTTGAAAAAGGCCATTTTCCAATTTGCCCTGACCGGGGATCGAACCCGGGACCTCTGGGTGGCGGACTAGCATGATGACCACTACGCCACGGAGGTCGTCAAAGTTCAGGAGATACCTGAATTTTTCGGGGCCCTGTGCTGCCTCTGTTTTTAAATAAATTATTTGAAAGGAAACGGAGATATCATTTAAAATTTTGTCTTGACCAAGCCCTAGATAACCCTTCAAACTATTGAATGACGACCTCCGTGGCGTAGTGGTCACCATGCTAGTCCGCCACCCAGAGGTTCCGGGTTTGATCCCCGGTCAGTGCAAGTTGAAAAACGGCCTTTTTCAAATTGTCCTGTGTCTTGGATGTTTATCTATATATGAATATGTTATAAAATATAGTATCGTTGAGTTAGTATCCCATAGACCATAACCCAAGTCTCGAACTTTGGGACTAGCTCAATCAGTGTAATTTGTCTCTATATATTTATTTATTCACATTTATAGCTACTGTTTACAGTTTAAAGTGAGTACCTGAAGTTTTTCTACGCACATCAGTCAAAAGTGGCCGTTTTTCGCAAATGTGCGTAGAAAAGCTTTACCTTCAGATTCAGACTGTCGACACGATCATAATACTATGATTGTATGCAGTTATTTGTAGCTCAATGGCTTATCTTATCTCGGCCGGGATTATGACGAGCCATCGCTAATGTTTCATTTGTTGGGACAAAATGATGTTCATATTTAAGTTTGTCGTTTAGTGATTATGGCCTCTGTCTGTCCCGTTACGGATACAGACGTGACAGTATATCTGTATCTCCAAATTTAACACTTGTCATTGATCACATCACATCCATTTTGAACGTAATTTTTAACTGACTTACAAATAATTGGCCAAGTGCGTGTCGGGCCACGCGCAGTGTAGGGTTCCGTAGTTACGAATGCCAAATTTGAGTTCATGCCACTAAAAACGTCTAAAAATTAATTTCTATTGAATTTGTATGAAATTTTCCTTTTCGGAGTACATTTTATAAGTTAATCGCCTACAACTTTTTAATTTGTAAACCCTACATATCTCTTATAGTTTTCCTTTAAATTTCGTTATATTTACTATAGCTGTGAATTTTTTCACGTGTCCATATGTAACTGTTTAGCAGATAGAGGGGGGGGGACACTTGACTATAACAAAATTTTTCACTTTAAAAACAAATATTTCTGAAAAGGATCCCTAAATCCAAAAACGGTGTACAAGCTCATAATATTTTTGAAAGACCTATTCAACGATACTCCACATGATTGTTAGTCGAGAAAATAAAATTGACTTTTGACTTCACTTGTATGGGTTCTAACCTAAAAAAAATTGTTTTCAATATTTTATTTTTCCGCATAATTAATATACATACCTATACTAAATTACAGCTTTCTAGTACTTATAGTCGCTGAGTAAAACCGCGGACGGACAGACAGACAGACAGACATGGCGAAACTATAAGGGTTCCTTGTTTTCTACGGAACCCTAAAAAGGAAGAGGTTGTAGCGACATATGCAGAGTATGCACTTTTGTAAAGCGACTGACGAGCGAACCTCCCGCGTGTCGCCAGTCGTCTCTCGGTCGCCTCGACCAATGCTTGTGATAAGGAATAAACGTTGATGTGAGAGACCGGCATTTATCATATACTCCCCTCCCCTAATATCCTGGCACCAGCCTATACCCCGACAAGGTTATCAACTCGTCGGATCCTATTAGTGTTCCGTACCCAAAGGGTACAAACGGGACCCTATTACTAAGACTCCGCTCTTTGTCTGTCCGTCCGTCTGTCTGTCTATCTGTCACCAAGCTGTATCTTATTAACCGTGATAGCTAGACAGTTTAAATCTTCACAGATGATGTTTTTCTATTGCCGCTATAAAAACAAATACTAAAAACAGAAAAAAATAAATATGTGTGTTATCCCATACAATACAACACACGTGACTTTATAAATTACGCACGGAACCCTTAGTGCGCGAGTCACACTATAATTGGCCGGTTTCCTTTTATGTATGTTTACCGATTATTCGAAGATGCCTGAACCGATTAAGAATTGTTTTTTTTTTTGTTTGAAACGTCAGTTACTTGTCGGTGGTTCCATATAATATTTATCAAAATTGGTTGTGTAGTTTGGGTGCGAAGTCGGTTTTTAGTTTTAAAAATTATTGATACAGCTATATCAATAATAAAAAAAAATATTGATATAGCTATTTGACTCCTTGAAACAATGACATCACGGTTTGGTACTTCCACAGACCAGAAACACGTAGTCGCTCACGCCCCACGACGATGAGATTTCGTGCTCTGGGGGTCATAGAAATGGGTCCGGACTCCGGCCGTTAAGCCTACAGTCCTTGAAGCACCAGGGCGGGAAGCACCCGAATTTTAAAATTTGTTTGTCCACGAAGCCCATGCCGCGAAGCTTGTAAAATATTATTTTTTAACGAAAATTTGAGCAACTACTGTTGACAATAAAAGTGTTATTGAATCAAATAATTTAATTTTGTATAAACGTATCGTGATTACAATAAATAATTTGTTCATCATGACTTAGTGTTAAGAATTATTTGATTAGCAACAAATATTTTTTTTTTAATCTATCGTGAGACTTAGACATTATTAATACAGTACGGGTTACTCACGTAGAGAGTCAGCTACCGGCCGATATGTTTCGACCTCATCCGGATAGAAAATAATTATATAACCAAACGAAAACCCGCGTATAAATAACACTTCATTCTAACATTTCTGCTCAAACCGTACTCACTTGAAATTTGTGCAAGAAAATAATAAAACGGGGGCTTCGCGACCGTGGGCTTCGATTCGGGTGCTTCCCGGCCGGGTGCTTCAAGGACTGTGGGCTTAAGGGCCGGACCCATACAAATCCTATGGAAAATGTTTGTTTCGTAACCGGTCAAGTGCGAGTGGACTCGTACATTAATGGTTCCGTACCTCCGTGTAATGCAGTTCAAGTATCTAGTTAATGCCATTAATATATAGAGTTAAAATCGCTGAAAAAAAAATGTTTCTTGTCTGACTTCCCCTTTAATTTTTATCTTTATCTTATTTTTAGTTTTTGTTGCTATGGCGGCCACACTTATACGTTATCGTTGAAAATTCAAAGTGTCTTATTATTCCGGTACTGCAAGAGATAGAGCCCTGTAACAGACGCACGGACAGAATGCAGTGGAATCTTAGTAATAGGGTCCCGTTGGCACACTTTGGGTACGGAACCATAAATAGTATCTGACTGAGTTGACTTGTTGAAAACTAGCGGGTTTAAATAAACATCAAAAAGAATTCAGCTCGCTCAGTTGGGTCTCGATGGAGTGAGATTGGATCAGACGGAGGTGTTAATGTGCGACCTACACATGCCTGGTGGGTAGTTTGTTTAGTTTGTTATTCGTAAAACGTTACATCATGCTGCAAACTTCCACTCCAAACTGTACCACACCAATATTATAAAAGGCGAAAGTTTGTTAGACAGTGTGTGTGTATGTTTGTTATTTCTTCACGCGCAAACGGCTGGACCAATTTCAATAGGTATGTAGGAAGCTGACTCCCTGGATAAACACATACCGTCTTATTACAAAACCCAGATTATCTTTGACAAAATGAAGATGACTTTGACAGGTGAGATAGTATGATATTACTAGACGTCAACTTGATTTGGTCGGATAATGGTTTAAACCTAGTAACAAAGTTAGTCTGGGTTTTACAATAAGACGGATATGGTACTTTAGGCGCAGGTAACACCACCTAGTAATAAGATAAAGAAGCGCGGTAGCTCGGCGGGAGTACACATTACTATATCGCTTTCGTGACACCGGGAGTAGTCCGCATGGGTGTGCACAAGCACAAGTGGCATGAAAAATTTCTCGAGTTACTCCGTGCTAGATCATGTCATGCTAGATCAGATGCCTTTACGCAGCTTGAAAAATCTGGCACTAGTGTTGGCCACTTACACACACGAAAAAAACAAACAAGATGGAATTTTAAAAAAAGACAATTTCTTAGACGAATAATTTTCGATCGAACATGATCCAAATCGATCAAGGATTATCGAGTTTACAGTTCGAGCCGAACTACCAGTATTAAGTTTTCCATCATCATCATCGTCAGTTTTCAGGGATCCACTGTTGCGCATAAGCTTCCTTCTGTCTGCGCCATCTTGTTCTATCCCTTGATTAGATCATTTAATACAGGATAAGCCTTACCTGCGCGTTCCCCTCTGCCAAAGTATAAGAACAAAAATCTAATACGTTCATAAAAACTAGCTGCGTAATCGATTATGATCATTATGTGAATCGGTAAGGCATCGAAAAGACGTCTAAAAGTGCTCCGTTTAAAATGCCATGTTATGCAATTTT
Organism: Acrobasis suavella; assembly: GCA_943193695.1. NCBI lineage: Eukaryota > Metazoa > Arthropoda > Insecta > Lepidoptera > Pyralidae > Acrobasis > Acrobasis suavella. The sequence goes on from OW971940.1 coordinate 740,299, forward strand.
CTCGTGTAAAAAGAGGTCAAACACATTTAATCTTCCAAAAGATGGCATAACCTTTCGTTAGTAAGTATTTTTTTATTTTATTGACGTTGTTTTCTATTTAAATGTAATTTCTGAAAAATCGAAGGAATATCTATTAGTATCGATTACGAAAAAATAATCGAATAACATTTGCAACTGATTTCCTTCCATCCCAGAGACTATATATAGCGCATTCACGAGACTATGTATTTATGATTTACAACCTTCGCCTTTATTCCCTGTGCATTAGAGTTGAATATATTTTTGGCTTCTCTCTCTTTCTTGTCATGTGTATAATTATGTGTATTTACACATATTTTTCAGTGTGAGCTTTATTGGTGTGCAGAAAATAAGCTAGTGTTTGAGTTTTTTGTAGTGTGCATTTATAGCGACACAAATTATTTGTGTGAATGTGTTATTTGTTTAGATGTAGTAGTAGCTTACCCCCGCACCAAAAGCGGCAGAAAGTTTTGTAAGAAGATTTGTCTGCGTAACTCATCCTGTATTAAATGATCTAAGATCCCATGCCATCGCAAACCAGTTTCTTCCAGCAACCTGCCTGAGTTCGTCGACCTACCTAGCTGCCGGACGTCCTATAAAACGTTTCCCATTTTTGGGATATCACTCGGTGACGACCTTACTCCACATACCATCGTCCCTTAGAGCCAAGTGTCCCGCCCAGTACCATTTTAGAGTCGCAACCCTAGAGAGCACGTCATGAACTTTCGTTTGAAGTCGGATCTCCACGTTGTGAACTTGGTCTTGCAATTCGATGCCGAGCATGCCTCGCTCCATGGCTCTCGGCGCAATCGCTACCTTATACATGGTACCTTTGTAAGAGTCCATTATTTTTTTTTACAATATATTGGTTTAGGCATTTGTCCTCAATCTCACCTGATGGTAAGCGACGATGAAGACTAGGATGAAGCATGCCTATCCAAAAGATACACATTCAATCGGCACCATAAGTTGTAAGCCTTAGTTTAAGATCCTTGTTGAAGGATAAACAATGTGCCAGATACGTGTACCTTTCAACTACCTCTAGCCTCTTGCCACGTAGTTATGTTGATGTCGGAGAGACCAGGTGCAGCTGCCAGCACCTTCGTCTTGGACATGTTCAATTGTCCATCCTCAGACCTACTGTATTAAGTCTACTACTATTTAATGATTGCGATTTCCTGTAGGTACAGGAAAGCGGAGTTAAACTTTTTTTTTGTTCCTCATTCACTACCAACATACAAACAAACAAGTACCGTAGGTACCTACTCAATCATTGATTCGTCCGGTTGGTGCCAGTAAAGAATGCTACAAAAATGTACTTATGTAAAGATATGTGGGCGTAAATAACGTACGACAGTCGCCGCTGTGTCAATGTTGACACGATATTTACTTTTATCGCGTTATCGGATCGTGATGGGTAGTTTTAACGAGAAGGTGAGTGAGCAATTCGACGGAAACTTTTTCAGGTTTCCGTACCCAAAGGGTAAAAACGGAACCCTACTACTAAGACTCCGCTGTCCGTCTCGTTCGTCTGACCGTCTGTCTGTCACCAGGCTGCATCTCATAAACCGTGATAGCTAGACAGTTAAAAATTTTCACAGATTATGTATTTCTGTTGCCGCTATAACAACAAATACAAGAAACAGAATAAAATGAATATTTTAGTGGGGCTTCCATACAACATATGTGATTTTTTATGGATAATGTATACTTCGTGCGCGAATCCGACTCGCACTTGGCCGGTAAAAAGTAAAAGTAATTCATAAAATAGGGTTATCTAGGGCTTGGTCGAAATAAAATATAAATTAAATTGTATCTCTGTTTACTTTCAAATTATTTATTTCAAATTGGGGGCAGCACTGGACCCCAAACAATTCAAGTATCCCTTAACTTGTATTCTGGAATATCATACACAATTGCTCGCGCAGATTTTGTTTTTTTCTCAATTCATGTATTTTAATTATAATAAAAAAATTTTAAAAAAGAATTTTTGGCTTCCGCGGAAGACCATCGTGGCTCGTATCACGGTCCACAACACATGCTGTTAATATGCACTTTTGGTGCATACTTGTGTTCATGTAGTTAAACAAATTGTTAGGTTTTGTAACCAAATAAACAATTTTTCTTTTTTTTAGATCTGCGCAGTCACAGCGTTGCGGTTAACAGATGGCGCCGCCCGATAGTGCTATCATGCTATCACGTCGTCATTCATGGCGGTCACTAGGGCAGACATCACGGATCTTATCTGCCATCACACCGAAGCAAATTTCCGTTCAGGCAAAGTCGGCCTGGGTCTAGGGGCAGTCAGTCGACGCCCCAACGCGTACATATCCGCTCGCCACCGGCTAGATGCCGCTATAAATGACTAGATGCTGATGCTGAAGCCACACGAGTCTCTCAACAAAGCAATACACACCCGCGTCTCTCATTGTCCCTGATCCTGGTCCGCGGCGGGGTCGTGCCGAGCAGGTCCGCATCCGCGCCGTCTCCGTAATCCGCCAACAGCTGGGAAGATGCCCGCTGATGCCTCATGACGACGTCACACGCGTCTCTGGAAAAAAGAAACATCCATATCAATTTATGCAGCTTCATAGGACGTAGCAGCATGAAGTACGATAAGGTGGTGTGGGAAATACCGGTACAAACTGTTGACTTGAAATTAATGAAAGTCACTGATGTATAACGGATTTTTTTAGGAAACTTTTACTTAATTTTACTAGGTAGGTATTTACTATTTTATACCGCTAAACAGAGTAGGTAGGTACCTACTTAAATGATTACCACTTTTCGTTTCACTTTCAACTTTTTATTTTATTAGGAGACAGATCACACCAATGGTCTTATAAACGTGCTCAAGACCGTGCGGCATGGAGAATAAAAGTCGGAAATAGGACAGTTCACACAGGAAGACGTTCACAGACTTCACAGTATTACAGGTGAGGATGTATCTGAAAAAAAGCTGTGATGAGAGAAGTAGAGAAATTTCCGTCGGCGTTAATTAGGCCGACAGAGATCTCTTAAGTATAATTGATGAGAACTTGTGTGAAGCCCGAGGTCCGCTTTCCGGGTTTGACGTTTCCATAGTAAGATTCTTTGCGTGATTAATAGCAAACTTACAGGTTTTTAGAACTAACAGTCTCCGAGCCGCGGGCGGACATAAAAACAGACGCTATACAATAATTGATTCTTTTTGGACTTTGAAATCCTAAACACTTATAGGTAGGTATGCGTAAGCGTCCCTAAAAGAGTTAAAAGCCATATTATGTGGTCGATTGTCATCTACTAGAGTGTGCGAAATAAATAAATTCCGGGTTGTGATAAGTGATAGCATGATGGTATCCGTTGTGAGTCACAAATGCGTGATTCATCGAGGTTTACCCTTGTTAGAATTTACGCATTTGCCAAATAACGTTAGTTTTACAAATTTACATGAAAACAAACAAAGTATGTTTATAGGTACTAAGTCTCTTTGGGGCATTCACATCAAAAATATTTAAAAAAATACTATTTTTTTTTATATTGTCACCAGTAAAAAGAACATTCGAGAACGGCGCAGAATTAGAATATTCCAGAACAAACTAGAATGTTCTAGAATAATGCAGAATGTTGTAGAACATTTAGTTCTACAACATTCTGCATTATTTATTCACGATCTTCGGAATTCTTCTCGAGCATTTAGCTCGAGAAGAATCCCGAAGATCGTGAAATATTCGAGAAGAGTAATGACGTCACTTCCTCTAGTAGAATGTACCTACATTCTAGGCCAGGATCGCTGAGGGATAAATAATAACATTTATATAGAATAGGACGAATACTAACTAGCCAAGAAGTACATAATAGCTCGTCGTAGCCAGGCCAGTTCTTAGTGAATTTTCAGTAAGAACTTGTTTTTGCATACTAAGTAGTGAGTACTCATAGACATTTGGCTAATCAACTTAGGTACAATCTCTATGGTAGGATTGGTAGGTACCTAGTTAACTCAAGTATCGAACTTATTTTGGGGCTAGCTCAATCTGTGAGATTTTCCCGTATAAGAATACTTATTATTTTTTATTAAGTCATTGATTTTATATTCTTAGGTTCTATTCTGGTAAATATTTGATTTGCTGGTTAAAACAAGCCATGTCAAATGTTGAGGTTCCTCAGGATAATCGTCAGAACCTTGGCACCCATTCAGATCTCAATAATTACTTTTATCTGTGAAGTCGAAAATCAGAACATATAATATTGAACTTGGCTTTTTCACATTTATGTGAAATCTTGGTTGGATGTACAGTCAGGCTTCAAAAATGGAGTCATAATTTCTCTTACAATTAGTATGAGAGATTATGACTTCATTTTTGAAGCGTACTGTACCTACGTACTTTACATCATCCTGAATTCACGCGTAGCAACTTCATTACAATAAGGCAGTATTCTGTATGGCTTCCTTATCACATTAGTTATCTGATATCGTAAGACATTTAATCAGATTGTTTCCTGACACTCTGTTATAAATAGATTAAAGTGAATGCCAAGACATTGCAAATCGATTTGCGTAAATTGATCACAGACTCTGAGACCTATGAACTAAATATTCTGAAAAATATTCAATAATCCCAAGGGAACTTCACATTTTTCCCAGATTACTAGTATGCAAACATACATACACACTATCACGTCTATATCTCTAAAGGGGCAGACAGAGCATTTTAAGTCTTGCGGCTCTAAGCAGAGAGCCCAGGGCTGCAAGATCCAAAGGCCATTTTTAGCGTAATGCCCACCGTTGCGCTAAAAATGGTCTTTGGATCATGCAGCCTTGAAACGATAAATAAGGAATCAAAACAATGGGTAGCTAGCTGCATCGTCTATTAACATGGTACGCATTTTCACCCATTGCCATAATTGGCTTTTTCGATCTGCGCGGGAAGAGAAGCAGTTGGTACATTCTAAATGTTTTCAATTCTACTAAAACCAGCATGGAAGAAACTAAAGCTTACAATTTTAATAATTATTTCTTTTTATTTTTCCTATCCCTTTCCTTTTTTATGTTCCTCTCAATTATCGACATATTGAATTTGTAATAGTTGTCTTTTCACCCGACCGCAAAAGAACTGTTTTTCGCGCGCACTTCATATAATTATGTTAGTTCATTAATATGTTATTTCTTTGATCACAAGTGGAACAAAAAAATCTTGACCTCCGTGCTTCGGCAGGCACGCGCCGTTGGCCCCGGTTGCCATCATTGTAAGGCAGTCCTCTAGCTATGTCAGATGCCTTTAGGCAGCTTGAAAAATCTGACACCAGTGTTGGCCGCACTTACACGCGAAAAACAAAACAAACATTGTTGTCTAACACAGCCCATCCATCCATGGAGCCTAACAAAAATATGAAAATTGTACATAACAATTTTAAATCGCCAAACAAAATCCTTGGAGCATATCTGATAACAAAACCATTACTATAGGCATACATCTACACAGTAGGTATAGGATAATAAATAATAACCTACGTCGTGAGAAGGCCGTTCGCAGCGTCCACTATTCGGATCTCTACGCAAACTGTTAAGTCATACTTATTGAGTGGAAAACACTGAGATTTTTTTATGTTATGGCGCCATCGTTCAGCCAAAACGATGATTTAGTTAATGTCAAGGTTGAGGATCACATGTAGAGGCATGCGATATGTTTTCGCCTCGGATTTTTTGGTGAAAGCATAGATTTAGTTAGATAGTTTTTAATTTTCGCAAAATACCCAATTCGGGAGTTGTATTCCCCGTTTATGGTATTGTCTGACCAAAGTAGTGTAGTAGCACAGAAAAAGTACTAGTTCTTACGTACAGAAGTCTTACTTAAAAAAGAAATTTTAAATAAAATCTACTTTTTTCGGTTAGCGCTATGGTTTAATTTAGCTCGCATCAGAACTCCTCACCTCTTCGTTTAGATACATACCCATCAATTGCAAGCTAATTTCATTCTTATTCCTCTGGACAAACGATTCATGTTACTGAATTTTACCCCTTTCGAAGTGGTCGCCGCGCGCACAGTTATAATGTAGGTATATTTTCGATACTTAAACGGGGAGTGATAGGGCCCGGTAGTAGTGGACACACTGGCACGCTCGCACTTGCTTTCAACGTCTAATCTTGGTATTGCGGCGGCCTGTGCTACAAAGGCTGTCAAAAAGCGGAAATACGCAGGTCTGAGAGACAGTCATATTTTTCTTCCATTCGCAGTGGGCTCATGGCCCTTGGGGCCCTAAAACTAAATTGTTTTTTAAGGACATCACAACGCGTCTCATCGAGGCAACTGTGACACGAGTGCTGGTAGCTTTTTTGCTCAGCGAATAAGTCTCGCTATCCAGCAAGTTAGGGAATGCTGCAAGCATATTTGGTATGTTGCCCCGATATGGTAAGTTGGAAGAAATATTTATTTATAAGCCGCTGTATTTTAATAATGTATTTTTTGTTTTGAATAAAGGATATTGAAGAACATAGGAAATTACACATGACAATAAACAAAGGAAAACACCCCAACCCTTTCGGTTTACTTTGTCCATTTATTATATAGAATTAAATAGCCACCCATACATTAGAAAGCGATAGATACATCTTGGTGTCGTCGCCTTGACCGCGATGCGAGACGGAGCTGGTAGCTGTCTGAGCTAGGTATTTAAAACTGAGCGAATACTAAATGAATTTCACAGCCTTTGTAACATTTGATCCCTGAACTGAAGGCTGAATCCGTTCTTGGCTTCAATGGATACCTTTTCAAAGACATAAAACATCAGTACTAACTTCTACAAAATTTCTACTTTTTGAACGTTCCCACCCCTCATATCACGCTTTTTTTCCGACCCCTTAGGTTTGGCATATCCCTTCCCCTATCTCTATGACGTAATATTGGATGGCCCCCAAGTTTGAAACCTTACAAGCAATGGCTACAGTGAAATTAATGAATGAGAAAATTGAGAAACCATAAAAAATTAAGTAACTTATGTAAGAAACCCATTTTAATTTTATTTGTGATTCACAATTGGGTATTATGATTTGATTTGATTTATGAAATGTTACAGCTTGAAATGCATCTTTTATTTTGTTTAGGTCAAATTACCACCTGGGTGGTTGGACGACCTTAGCAAGGTTGGAGGAAAACGCTGAATAGAGACCACTTCCAATCATTCGTTTTGGAAAACCTTGGGGGAGGCCTATGTCCAGCAGTGGACTTCTTGCGGCTGATATTATGATGATAATGATGAGGTCAAATCTCGCAACTCAATTTTCAAACAGTTATCCTCAACCGATTGAGCTGAAACTTTGCATACTTGTGTAAGTCGGATGACAATACAATATTATGGAGCCAATGAGCCGTTCTGATGATGGAGCCAGGAGAGTAGGACTCGCATGATTTGTCTTGACGAGCACTTTATGGTAGACGATGTCTAGGGTCTAATCACGGAGACGGAAGGTGGTCGATGGAAATCAGTAATAAAACGACTCTACATAACTCCGCTTGCTTCATATGTAAAAATAAGTACTTTGGCCTCCCAATAAAAGCAAAATGTACAACAAACCTATATTGTAATAACTACTATAAATGTTATGTATGTTTGTTTCACTTTCACACCAAAACAGCTGAATGCATTGAAATGAAATTGGGCATATACCCCAATCGTAGCTGACATGGATTAACATAAACAATACTTTTTATAATGGAAAATTTGGAGTTTCTGTGAGATTGTCAAATACCAATTTATATTTCATGCATTTTCATCATATTTTTATTTTACCCTATAAGTTAGGTTAGCATCCTCTTTTGTCCGAACAATCATCTCATAAACTTCAAGGGGTCAGTTCAGTTTTAAGCTATACTAAGACCATTCATCATCATTTCAGCCGCATAACGTCCACTGCAGGGCATAGGCCTCTCCCAAGGATTTCCAAAATGACCGATCTAGAGCGGCCTGTATCCAGCGTCTTCCAGCGACCTTAGTCAGATCGTCAGACCACCTTGCGTGTGGGTGTCCTACGCTTCGCTTGCCAGTACGTGGTCGCCATTCGAGAACCTTTTTGCCCCATCGGTCACCGGTTCGTCGCGCTGTGTGTCCCGCCCACTGCAACTTCAACGAACTAATCCGCTGGGATATGTCAGTAGCTTTTGTTTCGTGCAAAGATCATTAAATACTACTATTCTAACTTTATGGCAAAAACAGTATCTAGAGAGCACAGAGCTCACAGAGCCACTCGTAACATGCTTTAACTTACATGTTCACTGCACACTGAGTACTGACCATGCAGTTTGAAACTAGTCTTGAAATTTATTAAAAGCAACACTATCACTTAATTCCTATAGAATGGTTATCAAACACTCAGGAACATAAGTGGCATTGTAATTATAGCTTGGCTTCAAAGCTAGTAGAAATTAAAAAGTGTGCAGATGCAGGAATTGACAAACAGTAACTAATCTTTCTTTAAAAAATTTAAACACGGCTATTTCTGGCCTTGATACTACCTATATCAACTAAATATAAATAGGGAAAAAACACACATGTTCTTGTACAATAATTTAAATAGGCGATTTTTTATAGAAAAAAATGCAGACAATAAATTTGCAAACCGGTAACTAAAACCTATTTCCTTGGTCAAAAAGGTGGTCCATCCAACTATCCACCAAATACTTTAAGGGAATTTTTTCTTCTTCCATACAGAATAATTATTTCAATTCCACTGCTAACGGCTTACGGGTTGGATTAATGATTTTCTTCATTACAAATCTAAAATCAAATTGAAAGTTGTTGTTTCCAATGTGCGTTACAAATGCGGAGTCACTAAGCAAACGGTTTTTAGTGTGAAAAAACCATTCATATAGGTGATGCCGTGTTTCAAAAATGGCAATTATGATCAATGACAAGTGGCATGGTGTCGTGACGTTTTAACCTCTTAACATTACCAAATAATTTATATGTCCTATACATACTTACATGACACATGAGATACTCTTGTATACACTCTGTATTTTATGATTATAGGTTTGTTAGGAATTTATAAAAACCAACACAAGTGCATAACAAGTAGGTAGAGGAGTGACTGATAGCATATCAGGGAGAGTGGTCACCCTGATGGGCCATGGCAGGATTTGTTGGAGTGCCGCCATAACTAATAACCTGTTATCAGATTAGCTTATTTCTGAACCGTGTAATCAAATTGCAAAATACTGTTGACTAAATTGGTGATGAGTAAATTATTTCATAATTACCTAATAATATCTGATTTTTAAAGCAATGACATACTAAACATACAAAAAGCATATTAAGCTATAAAATACTTACACAGTATACTTTTTTTTAGTATAGTATTCATTTTAGAAATGGAAAAATATCACTATGGATAGAGACAGATGGAAGTCACCAAAGGTCAATATAAATTATTTTAATAGTAATTTTTAGGGACCGTATCCAAAGGGTAAAAACTGGACCCTATCACTAAGACTTCACTGTCCGTCCATCTGTCTGTCTTTCACCAGGCTTTATCTCATGAACCGTGATAGCTAGATAGTTGAAATTTTCACAGATGATGTATTTCTGTTGCAACTATAACAACAAATACTAAAAACAGAACAAAATAAAAATTTTAAGTGAGGCACCCAACTGCCCAAAAAGGATTGCAATGTTTTCTCATATATTTTTACTGAACCACTAAGCATTTTTAGAAACTTATTACAAGCTTTTGTTTTGTTTCACCTGACCCGTTGTCTGTTGGTCTGTCTGTAATCAAAGTTTGCCAGTTAAATTTGACCCACTTTCCGGTTTCTAGTTGAACTGAAATTTTACACGCATACATATATTGTGTGACAATACAATATTATCTTGACTTGGAGCTGATCTGATGATGGAGCTGGAAGGTGGCCATAGGATCTCAGTAATCAAACGCGGCAACACCCTCATACCCTCCCCCCCAAGTTGAAAACCCTGCTGCTAGATCCTAAACCTAACCCATGACTTTTATTTATTTAATTTATTGCCCTTTAAATCTTTAGATTATAGTACAAAAGGTACAATTTAATGCTAAGCATTGTCTACCAGTTCACTTTTCAGATGTAGCAAAAAAGATGGTAGATGGAGTGAAAATTTGATTAGCTAAGTGTATCAAATGAAATAAATTAGGGTGTATTTACTTAATTACATAAAGTATATGTGGATACCTATAACACAACCTTACCCTACTTCATATCATAACTAACCTTTTTCCACATCATACAGCCATGATGGATGTCATCCGATAATAAATTTTCGTAATACTGCCTTTGATAACGCGGCGACGATATTGTACGAGTCCAAGGCTGCAGGCAGGATCAACATGAACCGGTGTTTTAAGGCTCTTGACCCTGTGACCTTCGACCAAACCGCAATACCATGTCTTTTGGCGAAATATCAATATTCATAAACTTATACTTACAAGTCTTCGTCCGAGCTATGGCTGGAGTAGTTGATGGGAAATCCCACGGACTTTTTCCAGTCTTCCGAGTCCATCACGACCACAAATCACCGTTTCCCAGCCATGGAAATGTCCGCACTCAGTCACCAGACGATATCGACGGATTTACACACATTTTAAGCCGAGATTACCCAAATTACGGCCGGCTAGTAAATCAAGTTTTTTAATTTGTTATCACTATCACCCGATACACGCGAAACGACACGAAATTACGTTAAATGCTGCGTCGAATAAAATTAACTAAAATATGAATGACACCTTATCGTAGGTACCCGTACACCGTTTGACATTTGGTTTATCTCAGGCTGAGGATCTGAAAGACTGACATTGACATGGCAGTGACAGCCGGCAACTGACAGTATAGTGTTGCCGCCTCTACTTGTATCAAATCTAAATCTTTGGTTGGTTTCGATGGTCCACTCAATCCACAATCGATAGACTATCGGTAGTCTATAGAAAACGATAGTACCGATAGACTACCGATAATACTGGTTACCGTCAATACACTTTCGATAGTATCGACCTTTGACGGATGTGGAACGAAACAAATAAATTATCGCTGTATTTCTTTCGAATGCTTCGGCCACACTTGTGCCTATCGTCCCGAAGCAATTCGCGGCAAATCCTATACGTTTTGTTCACTAAAAAGTTATCGCGATAAAACGCAGGTCACACTAACGATTTCGTTATTTTTCACGAACTATCTGGCAATAATCCAAGAAGGCGTCATCAATATCAATACATATCTATGTGTTTTAAATATGGAAGACAACTTTCTTTTCTTTAACATGCGTGCTAACAATTACATAATGCATTTATTGAAACCTAGAAAGAAAAAGCAAAAAATTTTAACACCGTTTTATCGTTCCACTCCATTTTTACGCATTAACAACCGTGGCACCGTCGCACAGCACGCATCTAAACAAGTTGAAAACAAACGTCAAAATAAATAACGCAAGTGCGACCACGCAGAGCGAATGGTTAGCGTGCTTAAATCCTTTGATGTATCGCCACCCGCGCGATAACCAACACGAAGTCCGAATATTCGGGACGATACCCGATAACGGCCGGTCACATTTGCGAGTATCGTGTAATATGTACATGTGCACGAAGCTTCGTGACGATAGGCGCAGGTCCGGCCTAAGCATAATACATAAATCGATAATATCGATAGTTAATAGTATTATTGTAGATTATTATTATTTACGAACATTTAAAACTTAACGAATACTGCTCTGAAGAAATACCCATGGTATAATAAAACAAGGTATTCTCTTCCCGAGATGGAACAAGAGCAAGACTAAAAGAAAAGTGTGGCTACTGCTTGTTCTTTTCAGTAAATCTAAGGACTTTCTAAATAAATTCATGAATATAAAATTAAATATTAACTAACTTAGCTAATGAGTACTTCATGTGATGCATCAATTTAATATTTTATAAATTGATATAATTCATAATATCTTGACGAAGCGTGTTGCGGATTACCAACTGTGAAAATGTTGATGAAGCATGTTGCGATTTACCAACTGTGAATATATTAAAATTCATTATAAATTCGCAATTGGTACATAAAGTTCAAAAATGTATTATGCTCGGGTAACCACAGAAGCAACACATCAAATTGACAAGTGTTATACTGACAGCCCGCCCTTTCATCGTTATAGTCTTCTCGCTCACCCATATAGCAATTTCATTCGGTAAAGAAATTGCTGTGGTTTCCAAACTTAAAAATTATTTATTGAAAATGTATTATTATCATGTAAATGACTATTTATCTGATCAAAATTCGTGAAATTTTTTAATTGTTTTTTATTATAAAATATAATGTTTAGTATAGCTTAAGAATCCCCTTACCCCAGACTTTTTCATATAAACGTAGTCTACGTGTTATTTTGAAACGACGTCTCAGATTTCGGTAAAAATTTGTAATTTTGAAGAAATTACAATTATGTAGGGTTATAATTGATTTCCGACACTAAAATTATGAACTTAAAAGAAAATATAAGGGTGTAAAAGTTTTCCATACTAATGGTCAAATATGATATAATCACTATATTCTCTTTTAAGTTCATAATTTTACCGTCGAAAACCAATTATAACCCTAGATGATTGCAATTTCTTTAAAATTACATAATTTAACTGACATGCCGTTCCAAAATAAAACGTTTATATGGGATTACGTTTGTATGGGAAGGTCGGATTCTGTACAGGACAAGGGGACTCTTAAGATGTAAATCTGTAGTTATTTGTGACATCATAGCCCATTAGGCTGGGTAGGGAGGGCCAATACTGTACTGGGTTTATTTCGTCGTTATCTTCCCAGCAGTGATTATTCCGAAACAACAAATAACGTAAAGTAAATAAAAGCTAGTAATAATAAAACATTGTACCTCCTAATTGTATTGTTTTTAACTATCATCTTTTTCCCTACCAGAAAAGTTTGAGAATCGCTCCGCAACTGATGTATTGTTGTTTCAATTAAGTTACCAGCTGTCACGTGAAGAGAATACCAGGCGAAGTTTATTATTATACCATGGAAATACCGAAAGGACCTTATTTATATAGCGCCTAGATAACGTGCCAGAAGAGCTTTAGTTGGCAGTTTCCAATATATAATAAGTATTGGGTATTGAGTAAAGTAGTCTTAATAAGCGGAGCAGACTTAGTTAAGCAGGTCTGGCCAGCTCACGCTGAAGGACTCAAGGGCGTAGCGAGGATTTTATATAGAGAGCAGATAAAAAAAAATCCTAGACTATATTATTTAAGTCGTAGTTTGTTGACATGTGAGTATCTCCCATTAGTAGTGGATGAAGTAAAAATTTAAAACAAAAAATTACAAGCTGCTTTAGCTGCCGCTCCTCGCTTCGCCCATTAAAGGACTCCTTACAAACAAGACTAAAGGCTGCACTTGATCTGGGTCTGGAAGAAAGTATCATCCGGCTTCGAAGATGGATAATGTCTTTCAATTCAACGAATATGTTTCGTTCGGCATCTCTCGATTCTACAATTTGCTTAAGGAAGGGATATTTGAGTTAATTTATATTATTATATGCGACAATTATAAAAGACGGATCAAAAAATGCAAGAGGAGCAGATTACGATGCGAGCTTTGGCGAGCATAGTAAGGAGACGCATTTTTGACGTACTTATACAACGTTGCATACAATACTTTTTCTACGACCATATTACTAACCAAAATACAAAAGAAAAATATGAAAATATTTGACATATTATATTAGGCAGATACTAAGTTTTTTTTTAAATTGTCGTTTACTTCCGATAGTGACTACAGATACTTATTTAAAAAAAAAAACGTTTTTTCTTATTTTGACAGTAAAGAAGTTATTTCGGAAAGTTTTTTTATATATATGAATTCAGTAGTTTGTTAAGATGGTAAATGTACTTTTTTTGTTAAATTAGTATTGATCGAGTCAAAACTGGCTGTCTAGTTTGTTGATCGATGCACACACTCATAAAGCTCATAATCAATAAAAAAATAAACTAAAATACCTAATATATAATTATATTGAATGTTAATGAACACTTTTCTACAAATGAGACACATTTTTTAATAATCTTTGAAAATGTTTGATTGTGCGAGCGAGACAGTCAACCAAATGTGCAATGCCTCTTAACCTAAGTCTATCTACATATAGGCACTATGGTGCATATAACTAAGGAAAAAAACTAGGTCTATGGCAAGAAGTATCTTTTTGGAGAAATAACCATGAGCTTATTCCCTTTATCTTCATGATTATTATCATGACATTATATTAGGAGTGGAATATAGACTTCTGAAATCATATTATCTTTGTTCTTATATTAGTGTTCGAGACCATTTTAAAACACACATAATAGTATAGGACTAGAAAAACTCGATTAGTAATACTATTATCAAATTTTATGGTTCCGTACTCAAAGGGTAAAACGGGACCCTATTACTAAAACTCCGCTGTCCGTCCGTACGTATGTCTGTCACCAGGCTATATCTCATAACCCGTGATAGCTATATAGACAGTTGAAAATTTCTCAGATGATGTATTTTTGTTGCCGGCGTTGCCGCTACAACTAAAACCACAAATACTTCAAACTAGCGTTGCATAACTATCGAAAGTTTGACTATCGATAGTTGACCTCGAAAAACAGTCACAATATTGATAGGACTATCGATAGTATCGATTGTCAATAGTTTACAATACTATTGATGTAAGGTGAAACTGTTGATTGTATCGATACTATCAAATAACTATTGACAATCGTTACTATCGATAATATCTGATACTTTCGATAATATCGATAGTATCACATATTCGATACTATCGATAGTCCTATCGATATTGTGACAGTTTTTCAAGGCCACGATAATATCGATAGACTACCGATATTTTTTACTATTGCTTACAACATTACACACAAATCTTTTATTGTTTTTAACTTAGGGTAAGGTTAGGAATAAAGAAACGAATAAATTAAGATGATGAAGAAGATAGGCTCTAAAGGACTAGTTTAGAGCAGTGAAATAATTATAAAAAAAAAGAATAAAAAGAGCATGGTTTAATAAAACAGGCGAAGTATATTATTATACCATGATAAAGAGTTTTTGGCGGGAAGTTAAGGGGTTCAATTGGAGTTTGCTTTAAATTGTTTTGCATATAGATTATAGTGGACTTTATAAATTAAATCGGTGTAGTTTAGTGTTATAAATGCTCATGCTCATGGACAGTATGTGAAATGGTTAAAGTGGACATTCATAGTGCGGCTGTAGTGATATTTATTTGCGGACTGTGGTGGGCGTCTTTAGACGCCGTCCGCCACTCATTCGGCTATGAAAACCAGTGGACTCGTATAGATTTGTCGCCAGTAGCTCCCTTGAAGCAATCAAAGGACCTAGACCAACCTTTGATTGTTTTTACATATTGTATAATATATCAAGTATGTAAGTAGGTATGCTATAAGTTCTTTGACTTTATTAAATAAAAACTAGGTAAGTACGTAGGTAAGTTCTCACACAAATAATATTAATTCATAGTGTAAGTAAGTACTTATTAAATTTTATTTTTTAACATTATTAAATAGTTATATAATTTAATAAAGAACCTATTTTAGGCAGATGTTTCCTATACTTATTGTTTATAGGTACTATAAACAATAAGTACTTGTAATTGTAGGTTTTTAAGTACATGTATACATACATATAATAAACTAGGAAATGCGGCAAAGGCAGCCTCCGTAAAAGCAATTTGTTCGCAACCTTTTTATTTAAAAATGGACGGGAAATTAGAAATTAGGGGAAAAGCTGGTCTATACAAGTTTATTCGCTAGGCAAATTTAAAAAGAACCCTGACTGTCAATAACGCCATGGTATAATAAAACAAGGTATTCTTTTCCCGAGTTGGAACAAGTCTATGTCACGATTAGTGTTGCCACTGATTGTACTTTTCAGTAACTTTAAAGACTTTCTCAATTAGGTCATGAATATTAGATAAAATATTAACCAACGTAGCTATTCAGTATCTCGTGTGATTTGCATCTATTTAATATTTTATAAATTGATATAATAAATTATTAATTCGTAATTGTTATTTAAACTTCAAAAATGTTTTTTTCTTAGGTAATTCAATTACACACAGTGGTAACACATTAATTGACAAGTGTCATACTGACAGTCCGCCCTTTCAACGTTATCGTTGTCTCGCGCACACATATAGCGCTATTTCGATCGGTGAAGAAATTACTGTGGTTACGAAACTTAAAAATTATTTATTAAAAATTAATAATGCTGGCTGGGTAGAATAGGGGTAGGGACGATACTGAACTGGGTTTTTTTTCATCATTATCTTCCCAGCAGTGGTCATTCCGAAACGACAAACAGGGCAAATTAAATAAAATGACAAAAAGTTGTACCTACTAACTGCATCGTTTTTATCTATCATCTTTTTCCCCACTAATAAAGTTTGAGAACCGTTTTGCAACTGATGACGTATTCTTGTTCCAATTACGTCACCTGCTGTCACGGGAAGAGAATACCAGGCGAAGTATATTATTATACCATGAATAACGCCATTTAGTGATGAGTCGCGGAGTACATATTTGAAAATATAATGTACCTATGCGAGGAAAAATATTGCCTTATTTAATAAAACAGGTGATATTACGGGTAGAAACTTACGTAACATAAATGTTTTAGTTACCCCGTATTATAGGCTGAAAACAGTCAGTAAATCGTTTAAGGGAAACTGTATATAGTTTTATTATAAATTGCCAGATTCGGTCCTTGATATGCCAGATAGAAAATTTAAAGCTTATGTAAAGAAAGTACTTTGTGAGAAAGCTTATTATGGAACCGATGATTATCTTAAAGACAAGAACGTCTGGCTTGAGCTTGGCGCGGGTCCCTCTTAAAGGTTTATATTTGTACACTCACAAATGACATAATTTGAGTACAATCAGTACATGTACTTTATACAAATTGACATTAATTTCAAATTTGTCATTTTTAATTAATAATTATGACATAGCAATGTATTCTCAGTCACATCTAATTTTAATATCAGTATAATTGTAAGGTTGACGTTTATGGAGAAAATGCTGCAGTTCAGTTTGTTACCGCTTCTTCTGTACTTGCGCTTTGGAGGCGGCCGTAAACTTAGTTGTAAGTAAATGATCTGACGTCAACAACTAACTATTAAGAAATCGAAAGAAAAAAGAAATGACAATTATCAAGTGATATAAATATCCAAAGATCAATAAATGATTTTTGACTTTGGCTACCGATACGACTTGATATTCGTAGCGCCATCTATTTTGCAGGAGACAGCCCTGACCCTCAAGCGTTAACCCTCAATAACTGTTAAACGGCTAAACCGATTTTAATAAAACACAGCTAAGAAACACCGCAAGGGAACTTGTTTTCACGTAAAAAACGGCAGACGGACTGACAGCCATAAGCGTCAGTCAAACTTATAACACCCCTTTTTTTACATACACATACTATCACGTATTTTTCCCTAATAGGGTAGACAGAGTAGTGTTGCAAAAAAACAGATTTTTTTTATAACATGGAAAAAAAACTGGAAAACAAAACATGACAAAAAAAAAAGTATTTTTTCGGGAACATGTTTTTTTCAAGAATACAGAATTCAAAATTGATAAACCAGTTTCCGTAAAAGATTAATAACAGTTTATAATTAGAGTTTTTATTTATTTATGAACCTACCATACTTTTTTGGTGGAATAGTATACACACTCTTCGACCCAAAAACTCGATGTATCTCAAAAACAAGTTCATTTTTCAGGGTGATACCCATCTCAGAGTTCTTCGTTCTTCCAACAATCTTCTTCTCGATATGCCTCGCTGCCGGAGTGGGTTTTTCGATCAATCATTCACCAAGCAAGCCGTGATGCTTTGGAACGCCTTTCCCTTTGACATCCTCAAATCCCTAGTCGTCAAGCGTTTAAGAGAGCTGTGCGCGCTCATTATCTTCACCAATTGTCATAGAGTATTGTAAATATTTATGTAGTCTATGTAGGGTTTATGAATTTATGCAATATTTGTGTAATTTTACATGTATGTTTATGAATATATAGATAAGTATACAAATGAATAAAATTAACGTTAAATTTAATTTTGGTAAAACTTGAAGATAGTAATTAAATTATGGTTAAATTAGAATGTACCATGTCGTCCAAAATTAGCTTTTATCCGCATCACCTGTAGGTTGACTGGTAGAAAAGGCCCTGGGCCTGAAGTCCGCCTGTTACAATTTTTGTAATAAAGTTAAATAAATCATTTTTTTATATGTCATCGGTCGGCAATCGAACAAGCGGGTCACCTGATGGTAAGTGATCACCGCTGCCCATGGACAACTGCAACACCAGGGGTGTAACAGAAGCGTTGCCGGCCTTTCAGGAAGGGAAGATGTAGGAGGAGGGGGGGAGGGGAGGAGGGGGGGTGGGCTCCGGCTCTCTCACTCACCGAACGAAGCATAGAAGCGGTGACGCTACTACTCAGACGTCGATTTTCTGTGAGAGTGTGGAGTACCACACTGCACTCCACACTCTCACAGAAAATCGCCGGCTCGTCAGGGGAAGTATCCCCGGACGAGCCGGCCCATTCATGCTACTATCAAAACAGAGTTTTGCCGGTAGCGTGTCTCTACCACAACACAAAATAAAAAAATAAATAAAATTCAATTTTCTATAGATTATTTTCTGAAAACAAAAAAAACAAATTTAGAAAAAAAAACAAGGGTACTAAGTAAGTTTATTTTCATGTTGTTTTACAACATTGTGAAAAAAATAAATCTGTTTTTTTTCATTTTGCATCCCTGACAGAGCATTTGGGGTCTTGCGGCTCTAAGCAGACAGTGCCCAGATCCGCAAGACTCAAAGGCCACTTTTAGCGTGATGGTGCGGGCGAAAAGTTGGAATAAGGAATCAAATAGTAGTTTCTATGTCCGATTCCCGGTCAGAGCAAGTTGGAAAATGGCCTTTTTCAAATTATCCTGGGTCTTGGGTGTTTATCTATTAATAATATTATGTAACAAAAACTCTGACCGATCCACTCAGACCGTCAATATGAACAACTTTTCCTATGGGACCAATGCTTGAAACTCGATTAAAAAAACGACATTTTCATACAAGTTGCCGGACCGGCCGGACACTTCCATGAAAATGTCCATTTTTATTTCGAGTTTCAAGCATTGGTCCCATAGGAAAAGTTGTTCATATTGACGGTCTGGTTGCTCCTACCAGGACCGGACAGGGTTTTTGTTACATATTGTATGTATGTGTTGTAAAATAAAGTAGGTATCGTTGAGTTAGTATCCCATAACACAAGTCTCGAACTTTCTTTGGCTAGTTCAATCAGTGTAATTTAAATAGTGCTGTGTTGCTTGCCGCATTTCCTATAATATGACCCCATCTTGTCGGGGGTTAATAAAAAATGTAGATGATAAAATAAATAATAAATAATAAATAAATATATGGGGACAAATAACACTGATTGAGCTAGCCCCAAAGTAAGTTCGAGACTTGTGTTATGGGATACTAACTCAACGATACTATATTTTATAACAAATACATATATAGATAAACATCCAAGACCCAGGACAATTTGAAAAAGGCCATTTTCCAACTTGCCCTGACCGGGAATCGAACCCGGGACCTCTGGGTGGCGGACTAGCATGGTGACCACTACGCCACGGAGATCGTCAAATCAAACTATTTTTGCCAAAAACTTTGCATTCTTCCTCGCAGTTATTTGTTGAAGAACATTGGCCACACATAGTTGGGCGGTTCGAACTTGTACCCCGCCATCCAGGGCCACCATTGCTTAAACTTCACCGGCTGGTATTTATAGTAGTCGTACACCTGTCTTGGGTCGTACGGGTCGTAGCTGCACACCTCGGCAAGATTGTTTATAACTATTGCCAGTAGTAAAAATGTTTTCAGCATCTGGAAATTAAGGTTGATCTTGTTAAATATGAATGAGAACAATTATTTATTTATTTAAGTATTTACCAATTTATGTTCACGGAAAATTTATACAGAGAATGCATTAAAAAAGTAATTATTAAAGAACATTTTTTTTAAGCAAGCTTTTATCTAAAACAATGTACTTAAAAGTTTGAAGTGCTTCTCAAGACAAATCAAATGAGCCCACACTCGATGGGGTTGTGGCTTTTCATTACAGAGTTCCTATGGCCATCTTCTGACTCCATCATTAGATCAGCTTCATGTCCCATAATATTGCATCGTCCCGCGATATACGTATGCGTGCAAAATTTCAGTTTAATCGGAAATCGGGAACTGTGTCAAATGTAACTTGCAAAATTTGATTACAGACAGACTGACAGACCGACAGACAACGGAAACTAAATAAAACCTCGTAAAAGAGCGAATTGTAATATTTTTACACCAATTATTTCTATATTATTTTTAATTTATAAGGATTGATATTACCAATTAAAAAAAAAACTGAATCTACAAAAAATCTATATAATTTTTGAATCAAAATTTTACGGATTTTTTGGGAAATGCGATCTGTAGCCGAGAATAGACGGACAGATAAACTGACAACCGGACGAAAGCATAAGCCAATGTGGAAAATGAGACGCTTCGCTCGTTTGGTCAACACTAACATGTCTTCATCCCTAATGAGGCTTAGGGGTCTTGCGGCCCTTGGCAGACAGAACCCAAACCGGAAGGCCACTTTTAGCGTGATTATGGGCGAGGAGGTGAAAAAAAGAAACCTAATAGTGATGCTACCAGTATAATACTATCCGCATCATCTGTTAACATGATTCACATTTTTTCCCATTCCTTCGATCGGCTTTTACAATCTGCGTAGGAAGAAAAGCAGCTGGTACATTCTGTGTTTTTTTCTCCCAAGCCAACATGGCGGAGAGATCTATGATGATTAGATTAGAATGCTTAAATTTTAAGAGATGTCAACATTGGAAATTTAAAACGTGTAGCAAAAAAGAGGGTATCAACCAGTGGCGTAGCGTGCCTTGGCGGTGCCCTGTATAAAAATTTGTTTGGGGGCCCTTAGAAAGGGTAAAGAGTTCTCACAAAAGAAAAAAAAATGTTTTTTTAATTATAAGAATTACATATTTATTCATAATAATCTGTCACTTTTTCAAAATTTTTCACAAACAATTCAAACGGGGAAATCCCGCAGCTCGCGATAACCGATGTAGGGTGTTGTCAACTTTGGAACGCATGCTTTACGCGGGAAAAATAATTGCTTTTCGTGCTATTTGTCATTTCCGAAAAAAAAAAAAAAAAAATTGGGAAGGTTTTATTAATTTTTGCTTACGCACGTTGGGGGCCCCCGTAGCTCGGGGGCCCCGTATAATTGATACGGCATATACGGCGATAGCTACGCCCCTGGTATCAACCCGAAATATAAACGTAGGTACTAATCAATGTAAAAAATATGTCATGTCTGAATACTTAGTGAATTTATTGATTTAAATCAACGGTGCACGAATCGCGTCGCGACTTAACTTTCTTGTTTACAAAAACTAGCCGACGCACGACACGCGTTCAAACTTTTTGAAAATCTGACAGCACTGGCAACTTACACTACAGAATAAAAAATACTCATGTACAAGGCTTACTCAGAAAATAAATTCAATGTGGTTAGCGCTATGGTTTAATAAACCTCGCGTCAGAACTTCTCACGTCTTCGTTTAGATACCTAGGTATCCATTGCAAGCCGATTTCATTCATATTACTCTAGACAAACGATTCACGTTACTGAATTTTCCCTTTCGAAGTAGTCGCCGCGCGCATAGTAATATTGTAGGTAATTTTCGATATGGGAATTACATAGGCCTGCTTACACGAAAAATAACAATTTGAATGACATTTAATACACACACAGACACACCCTCACACACACACACACACACACACACACACACACACACACATTATTGCGGCTCTAAGCAGATAAGTAGATAGTGCTAAAGATTTTAGGAGCTCAATTTTTCTGTCAAATGCATTAAACGTTTGCACTCCTTAAATTAGTAGGTTACTTACCATATGACTGATTTAGGACGGCAGATGTTTATAAAAATATTATGTATTAACTCTTAAAATGTATTAAAACAATCTGAAACACGCCTGTTCACTTTGTACGGAAATGTTGATTTAGCTGCATTGAAGCTTGGTCAATGTTTATAAGGCACTTAGATTACCTAACTGCTATTCTTGAGACTCATGTTGGCACAAATTGTAAGCACTATGTTTTGTTTTTTTAGCTATTTGCCATATCCGTAGAATAACGTAAAAAGCGATTGTGTTGACATATGATTCTTCGAGATTTTGGCCCATTCCCTCGATCGGCTCCATGCTCTGCTAGGGAAGAGAAGCAGCAGCTGCTTCTCTTCCCTAGCAGGCACAATCGCTGTTTTCTTATTTTTTTGTTTAGTTTAATTTCATTGAATTGAAATAAGTATAATTTATTTTAATACTCCTGACTCCCGCTTAGGTTCGTTTTTCGTGCAAAGGATGGAAAATGCTATCCAGCGTGGCAATGAAGAGGCGGCCTATATGAATTACTTTATATACCTATATTAATAGGTTGGGGAAAAAGTCTTTTCGCATTTTATATGAAAATTCAAAACATTTTTTAATATAGTTTATTTACATTTAACTGAAGTATGTAGGTACCATTTTGTTCGATAACTTTTTGCCATCTTATAGGTAGGGACATGATCCCATTGCTATAGAAAATTTGGAGCTTCTGATCAAAAAACACAGACACTGCCTAAAGAATTCTGAAGAGACCGAAACAGGTGGAAATCTGAAGGTGCCAGGTCAGGACTATACGGCGGATGCATTAACACCTCCCAGCCAAACTCTTAATTTTTGCTGAGTGGTTAAATATGTGTGAGGTCTAGCGTTATCATGATGAAATACCACACCCCTTCTGTTGTTTAATTCCGGCCGCTTTCTCACAACTTCTTGCTTTAATCTTATCAGTTGTTCTCAGTAGAGTTCTGAATCGATGGTCCTGCCTGGTGGTAACAGCTCATAATGAATAATGCCCTTCCAATCCCACCACACACACAGCATCACCTTGTCTTGTTAACCCGGTTTTTCGCCACAGTCTGTGAAGCCTGACCGGCCTTTGACCATGACCTTTTTCGAACGTTCTTGTCGTACGTGATTCACTTTTCATCACCAGTTATCAATTTCTTTAAAAATGGTTCGGTTTCATTACGTCGTAATAAAGAATCATAAATGAGTAGACGATTCATTAGGTTTCTTTCAGAGAGCTCGAGCTTTTTTGTGTACCCATCTTTTTTCAAATGCTCCAAAACTGTTTTGTGGTCAATTCCCAGTTGTTCAGCTACGTCGTAACTACTGATATGCCGATCTTGCTCCACTTTTTCAAAAATAGCATCCATTTTATCCGTAACAGGGCGACCAGAGCGACGTGCATTTTTGACATCAAAATTTCCGGATTGAAAACGCTTAAACCAAATTTGTGCTACTCTCACAGACACTGCACTAGTTCCATAACTACCTTTTTGGTAGTAAAATTTTAAAATGTATCTAATTACTTCATTAGATTCACTCATCTTAACGGTAAGAAAAACAAATGAAAATCACGCATTTTCCTAATTTGAATTTGGAATTATCTTCTTTAAAATTTAAACTTTTAAATGATACCAAAACCAGTCAGGTACAAATAGTATAAGCCAAAGTGGTTTTATTACAAGTTCATACATACTATATGCAAAAAGACTTTTTCCCCAATCTAATAGTTATGTAAGTTAGCTATAGATTTTGACAATGTTAAATATGACAAATTGTATCTTCACTTAATTGTGACATTTTATGACTAAAATAAAAGATTTACATATTCCGTACCCAAAGGGTAAAAACGGTACCCTATTACTAATACTCCGCTGCCGTCCGGCGTCCGTACGTCAGTCCGTCTGTCTGTCACCGGGCTGTATCTCATGAACCGTGATATCTAGATAGATGAAATTTTTACAGATGATGTATTTCTATTGCCGCTATGAACACAAATACTAAAAACTACAAAATAAATATTTAAGTGGGGCTCCCTTACAACACACGTGATTTTTATATAGATAATGGTACGGAACCCTACGTGAGTAATGGTACCGACTCGCACTTGGCTGGTTATTTAACTACTTTCCACTGCTAACCTGCTCGCCTTACGGCCTTGGATCTCATGGTCCACTAGACTCTGTCTACCCCGAAAAAATCGTAATTGTGGATAGCTATGTATATTCGGTGTTTCTTTGCGCGATCGAATCAGAAATGAGGAGATTCTTAGGAGAACGAAGGTCACTCACTGACATAGCCAAGCGGATTAATTCATTGAAGTGGCAGTTACGGGGGTAAAGTCGGTTTAAAGTTTTGAAAAATATTTATTTAATTATTGCACTTAAAATCTAAAGATTATAGTACAAAAGGTACAACTTAAGGCGGCCCTTCCCGGCCGTTCTGTTTTTAACGCGAGCATAGTTTGAAAAGCTTGGTGTTTCATCCAGGGCAATGCTAGAAAAAGAGGCGAACCAAAAAGAGAGAGAGATAGCGCCTAAGGGCATGGTTTGCATTCTTTTAAATGAAATTTGTGTTATTATTAACTATCCATTGAACGAATATTAACTACTCATAGGGTGCGGAAATTTCATTCATATTATCACTTGTTTCAGGTGATACGTGCTTATCAGTAAGCCTTACAAGTATGTGAAATAAATGTTTTGTATTCAAAATTTTCATTACATGTGCGAGGTTTGTATCGAAATATTTTCTTTACTTTTACAATTTATGAGAAATTTATGAACGGTCGAAGTTCAGCTAAAATTTGTGCAAAAATGCAGATTTTTGGAGGCTTATACTCACTTTGTTTTTCTAAATTTCCTAATAACCTAGAAAACCTCGAAACCTAGAAATAGCGCCCAAGATACCTGTGAATTCAAAAGTTTTCAAGAAAGATCAGATTCAACGCCATAATCACGTACGAGCGTTTGTATGAAAAGTAAGACGGGAAGGCCGCTTTTAATGCTAAGCATTGTGTACCAGTTCACCTTTGGAACGTAGCAGAAAAAAAGGTAGATGGGGTGCAAATTTAATTAGATAAGTATATCTATGGAAATTATCGATCACATTCTAACAGCTTCATAATATTATCATTAGGCTAAAGAGTAAACGAGACGAGATGTTGAATTTTAACAGACTTTGCGTAGGCTATCATTTTCCTGATGTCCATTCATATGTCTGATGTTCACGGATTACTCAAAGACGTGTGGACTGATTTGGTAAGTTCTTTTTTTGGTTTGAAAGGGCATGCTAGCGAGGTGGTCCCAAAGAAGTTTTATGAAAATCGGTTGTGTAGTTTGGTGCTAAAGTCGGTTTTTAACCGACTTCCAAAAAAGGAGGAGGTTATCAATTCGTCACGATCCTTTATTTTTTTTTATGTATGTTCATCGATTATTCAAAGACGCCTGGATCCATTTAAAAAATTCTTTTTTTGTTTGAAAGGGTATACTTTCCAAGTGGTACCATGGAAATTTTATCAAAATTGGTTGTGTAGTTTGGGGGTGAAGTCGGTTTTTAGTTTTGAAATATTATTAGTTTTGTAAAATTATATAAGTATTTATTTGTACGTTCCCGCTTTAGGCACGTCAATAAAATATCAGTGAAATCAGTATGTTTCAGCTTTGGAGTTGCTTCAATAGAGAAGATGCATAATAAGTAGATTTTGATAAATATTTTTTAAGCATTTACATAAAAAAGGCCATTACGCTCAATAATTTATCGATTCATTAACTTTAGTCTTTAGTTGATTGAAAAAGTCAGTTTTAGACGTAATAAAAAGTTCAAAAAAATAGTAATAGGAGTTTCTTAAAATATTATAGTTACTTTTGTTATGAGGCCATTCCTGTGAACGCAATACTTGACATAGCACCTGAACAAATGTTCTTACATCACGCCTACAAATGCGAAACAAGTGACGTCACTCCTGTCCGGTCTTTCTGAGGCGCTCCGAGACGCCGTCCAAAGGCAGACGTGACTTTGTAACCTTTGTCTTAAAGAGATTTTCGGTTAGTAAGTTAGTTTTTTCTTGGACGTGCCTATTTTTAGGAATCTTTCCGTAGTACAACGAAAAATAAATAATTCATCTTCCCTGTTTTAGATATCCATAAAATTTCTAGCGAAATCTATAAATGAATAAACTTTTGTAAATGACTGTAAGGGCCCATCTTGACAAGGCGAGTTTCTTGCCCTTTGCATACAATTTGACTGAATCAATAAATAGTTTTTTCTACTCCTGTACTGTTATATATGTCTTTTAAATGGTCCCGGACACTATTATAAGAACATAGTTAATATGATTTCAGAAAAGTCCATACTCTATTATTAATATTTTCGCCACAAAAGTTACTCCTAGCCATATACCTAGACTTTTTATCTTTCGATCTACGATCACGAAAGTGCTTATGCAGATGCACTTAGGTTAAGGTTTTACTAGATCAACACTAACTTAACAAAAAAAGCACAACTACTAACTTAACTAACAACTGAATTTATACAGTTCGTATTAAAAATAAAACTTTCCGAAATAAATTCTTTACTGTCACAAGAAAACCATTTTTAGGGTTCCGTGTAAAAAATGAAAAACGGAACCCTTATAGGATCACTCGTGCGTCTGTCTGTCCGTCCGTCACAGCCACTTTGCTCCGAATCTTCTGGACCAAATCAGGTTTAATTTGGTACGATAGTGTAATCCTGTACGACCCAAACATAGATGTGCAAAGTAAATTATTATTTTTTATAAATAAGGGTAATTTTCGAGGGATAAATTAGGAAATTAAAAAAAAGTTTTGCACACCTTACTGGGTCATATATAAAATGAAAGGGCTTATTATGAGGATTTAAAATATATTTTTGTTATTATTTTATAACAAATAGTTTTGATTTTATTCGTAAAAGAAGACGAAAATTGACCATTCCTGATCCTGATCTTCGAAAGTACTAATTTCGAAAAAAATACAAAATATAGTTCATTGCTTCTCAATTTCAGGAAAAAAAGTAAACAAATATTTTTTTTAAATAAAAGTCATTTTCCAGGGTCAAATTAGGAAATTAAAAAAAAAGTTTTGCAAACCTTACTGTGTGTGTGTTATCAAATGAAAAGGATTGTGATGAGGATCTCAAATATATTTTTGTTATTTCAAAATAAATAATTTTGATTTAGAAACTACTGAGCCCAAAATTTTGAAAAAAAAATACATAATATACTTTATTACTTTTAAATTACAAGAAAAATAATATAATGATGGTGTGTCAAAGTGTCAAAGTGTCAACATATTTATTTTATAATAAATAGTTATTTAAAATATTATGATCAAAAGTGTGCATCTATAATTCGTTTTATATTGATATAAATATATCTTTTTCTGGAATATTTCAAGTTAATATGGAAAATATGTACAATTGAAAAAGATTAAGAAATTTTTACTTTGGAAATGACGGATGACAAGTCAGCTGATAGCTGTGATTGTAATATAATTTGTGATTTTGGTATTTTTTAAAGAAATAAAGCAAATTACTATAAAATCAGTATTGAAATCAGTTATAAAATGGTGTTTTGGGCTTATGGTGTTGTTGACAAAACTCGAAAATTACTAAAATAGCACTGACGGCTGCAAAGTGAGGAATAAAGCCATTACATGGAAAATTGCATCTTCTGGGATTTTCTGCTGGTGCTACTTCGGTGGTAATGACCCGGGCAGCAACTCATACCCAAAAAAGGAACCACACGATGAATGAATGGCAGATCAGTTGAACAGTGTTACATAAATAATTTGCAATTTCGGTGTTGTTTTTGTTTGAGCAAAATTATATGAAATTCGGTAAAAACTATTATAAATTATGGACTTGCGGTATTGGTGGTCTTTTTTTGTGACATACCTACCAATTTAGTTTATAATAATTTAATTATAGATTTTTATTTTTATAGTATTATTTTTAAGATATAAATCCCCTATTATTTTCGGTAGATAGGTATGATGAGTCAGATATCTCAAGCTCCTAATCGGGCTATGACCGTTAGTCAGTCTGGTGCAGCAACGTCCCAAGAATCCGTGCAATGTATGGATTGCCCTCAACCACGTTTTTTCAAGGGACAGAGAGGCCTACATATCCATCAAAGTAAGTGCCACAAGGGAAGCAATATTTTAACAAGCATTCAAGCTAGCCAAATTCGGACATCTCCCCCTTCCTCTACTAGTCCATTGTGGCAAAAACTGAATAAATATAAGAAATACATACCCGTTGTTAGACGCATACCACGCGGCGCTAGGCGCTGCGTAGCTGCCTCTCTGTCCTCTTGTATAAAAAATGTAGTAGAAAAAAATGACAAGAACGGTTGGGAGTCTCTTCTTTTTTTTACATACAACATTCTTAATGTAAGTAAGGAAACGAGTAGTAGCGGTACGCTAACTCAAAAAATTAAAGACAATTGTTGCCCCAACATTAGGCCAGAATTAGGTACAGATCAGAAAAAAAACACTAAGCACAAAATTTCTAAATTAATTGAACTAAAATTTAACGATGGGGACATGAAGGGTGCTGCTGACCTCCTTTTTTCTACTGACGTAGTTGCTCCAGACACTCCAGAGACCTACGCCGCCTTGTCATCGAAACATCCTCAACCCTTAGTAACATCTTGCTTGCCAGATGCCCCCGCACCTGCGGAGCGCACACTAGAGACTACGCCGGAAGAGATACGAGCCGCGATTATGTCCTTCAGAAAGGGCTCTGCTGGCGGACTGGATGGCATGACGCCGCAGCACCTTAAAGATCTTGTCTGTGGTACATCAGGTGACGCTGGCACGGCCCTACTGGGAGGACTGACGCGGCTCGTAAATCTTATGCTTTCGGGTAAGGTATGTGAAGACATACTAGAAGTACTCTATGGGGCCAACTTATGTGCGCTTCGGAAAAAGGACGGTGGCATTCGCCCTATTGCTGTAGGTAACACAATCCGCCGCATAGCTTCCAAAATCTGCTGTAGGCACATCAGTCACAATCTACAACAAGAGTTTCAACCAACCCAGTTAGGTTTTGGAACTAAAGGGGGGTGTGAGGCTGCCGTTCATGCGGCCCGCACCTTTCTTAATTGTGGCGGAGGCGAAGTGTTCCTAAAGGTTGATGTGAAAAATGCTTTTAACTCCTTGGATAGGGGCGCTCTGCTGACTGAAGCTAAAAATTTAATTCCTAGCACTTATTCTTATTTGTGGCAGTGCTACGGTAAACCAACCAGCTTGGTATACAATGGCCAGCTCATTGAATCGGCGGTCGGCTGTCAGCAGGGTGACCCACTCGGACCGGCTATTTTCAGTTTGGCTATACATCCTTATATTAAAGTTTTGGCTTCAAAATTCAACGTTTGGTACCTGGATGACGGGACCTTAGGTGGGGATGCTGCATCAGTTTTATTAGATTTAGACAAAATTATAAAATCATTTGGCAAAATCGGTTTAGAACTAAATTTTTCAAAATGTGAATTATTCATAAGTGACGACGTCTCTCTAGAATCTCGGAACGATCTAAATTCTAAATTCAATGTATTGGCTCCAGGTATAAAAATTATAAATGAGCAGTCACTCCGCCTTCTGGGGTCACCGGTGCTGGAGGATTCCTTCACAAAATTTGTAGAAGAAAAATTAATAGCTTTTGAAGACTCCTCCAGACGCCTAACGGACATCAATCCCCACATGGCATATTCGATCATAAAATTCTGTCTGTTTATACCCAAGACTACCTACACACTCCGTTGTACACCACTTTGGACCTATAACCATCTTTTGACTGTGCTCGATCTAAAAGTCCGAAACACTTTAACCAATATTTTAAATTGTAAACTAGATGACACAAGTTGGATCCAAGCAACACTACCAATTCGCCACGGTGGTCTTGGAATCAGAAAAATTTCAAGTGTAGCACTTCCAGCGTTCCTGTCCTCAGTCTATAGCACGGCTAACCTCGTCGGTAAGATTTAAGGCCCGTCGCTAAGCGACGTAGGGGTAGCCGGCTTAGCTGTGGCCAGGGATGCTTGGATCGGTGCAACCGGTCCGGGCCAAGCTTTACCCTCGAATCCGGCTTCGCAGCGGCAATGGGATGAGCCTCTCTGCCTACTTGTTCAGAAACAACTATTAGATAATACGAATAGTGAGGTGGAGAGGTCTCGCCTCTTAGCCAGCTGTGAGCCGGAGTCGGGTTACTGGTTAAATGCCATACCGTCGGCAAGTATAGGTACCCTCTTGGAGAGAAATACATTTACTTTAGCGGTCAGTCTACGATTAGGGGCTAGAACGAATGAGCCACATCGCTGTCGTTGTGGTGGGGACGTCGATCCCCTGGGTCACCACGGCCTGGCTTGTCGTCGCAGCGCAGGGCGTATTTCGCGTCACGCCACCTTGAATGACGTCATCCGTCGGGCTCTTGCCAGTGCCGGTGTGCCAGCAATTTTAGAACCGAATGGTATCACGCGGGACGATGGCAAGAGACCCGATGGCATGACGCTCATCCCTTGGAAGAACGGGCGGTCGCTTGTGTGGGATGCTACATGTGTAGACACTGTAGCTCCATCCCATGTACGAGCGACTGCTCGAAAAGCGGGCGCGGCAGCGACGGCAGCGGAAGCCATCAAGAGGCGCAAATATTCGGCTCTAGGGGAGCCGTATATATTTGTGCCTTTTGCAGTGGAGACCTTAGGGCCTTGGGGTGCGGAAGCTCGTCAAATTTTTAAGGAAATTTCCGCACGCCTGATCGACGTTTCGGGGGACCCAAGGGCCGGCACGCATTTCGGACAGCGTCTAAGTATTGCTATTCAACGCGGAAATGCCGCCAGTCTCTTGGGTACTTTGCCCTGTGACGGCAGCGATTTGGCCTCCATTTTTTATATAATTTAATATAAGTTTTTATTATTTAATTATTTTTATTTTATTTAGTTTCAATTGAAGTAGGTAGTATTTTAGTTTGTTTAGTTTTAATTAAGTGTTTTTTTTGTTTTCTTATATTGTATATATTTTTGTGTGTTTAATGAAATATAATATTTTCATATAAGAATTCTATCAATTGAAAATAAAGTAGTAAACTCAATATAATTCGTTCACTTACGGAAAATCTTTGGTATTGTACGGAACCCCCACCACGCGAGTTCAACTCGCACTTGCCCTATTATTTTACATAGCAACTGTAGGAAAAAATGCGCCTCTCGCATTTTTTTCCTTCTTATACAACTGTTAAATAAAATACTATCGTATGATCTACATTTATATTAGACCATGCATTTCCTTCTATTTAAATGTAGGCAACAGGTAAGAAACTTCCACTGTCTAAATGGGGCTTAAGTAGACGGTCTACTTATTATACAACGTGGAAGAGACATACCCGTAATAAATCAAACCACGGGCTGTACCAGATCACAAAAGTATAACGAAATTAAAATAACAGTAAAATAACAAAAAAGAAATCAGCATTTCCACTGAAGTGTCCAGCCGCCCGGAAAATTTATAAGGGAAGATCGTTTTTTTGTTTTGTTTTTGGCTGTTATTTTAATTTCATTATACTATAGTGATCTAGTATAGCCCGTAGTTCAATTTATAACGGATATGTCCCTTCCATGTTGTATATATAACCACTCGTCTGAAAAGGTGTTGGTAGATATAAAATAAAATGAACTAAGTATTATTTTACAATTTTTTTTATTACGTACGAAAAACATATGTAAAATCAGTAATAACTTATTTTCCCCTCATGTTAACAGAGCAGACTTATTCCAATTCAATGCTGGTGACGGTTGGACCTGCTCCTCCTAGTTCCGTGACTACGACTACTCGAAAATTCATTGTCAGACTCAATAATTTCGTTACTTTTGGTCACTGTATCTTTCTCGCCAAGTTGCAACAAATCTCTCGCTTTATCCTTTCCAATCTTCTTCTGATAGATCACATATCCATCTTTCGTCATATACGAAACCACAGGTGTCAGGACTTGGCGCTGATCATTCTTCAGTTTTGCTCTTTTATTTGCTCTGAATTCAAACTCTTTGGAAGAATCTTCAGATTCATTACTCTCGCAAGATGAAGAGGTTTCACTGGAGGAACTGATTTTACGATGGTTTCGTTTCGACTTCTTACTTTTAGATTTCTTTTTGCTTTTCCTGTCTGCTGTTTTGGAGTAGTAAGGCATCATGACAACTGGTAGCTTTGGTGGTTGCATTCCTGAAAATGGAACTCCCAGAGGTCCCATAGGCATTTGCATCATGGATCCCATTTGCGCGATTCCTGGCATTGCCATCTGAGGTGCCATTGGGAATGCACCCGGCATGAATTGCGATGAGACGTCTCGAAAGAGATATATCACTGATAGCGTATGAGAAATCACTATATAGCTATGCATCTGAAAAAAAAAAAACGGATTCATGAATTTTTATTTATTAACAAATCGCTTGAGGCAATGATGCAAATGAAATCATTTTATAAAACCTTAAGACTCGAGCAAGATGAATTAGTGAGGTGTTTTCTATTGAATACTATCATATGTCCACTAAAATAGAAACAGGGACATACAAAAAACCTTCAACCATTGCATTAGGGTACACTGGGTACAGTTGTGACAATTTTCACTTGATCGCCTATAATTTTGTTAATATGTTAGTTAACTATATAAAAGGTGTTTTTCATAGTAAATGTAATACTTGTTTACCTATAAATGAAAAAAAATGTTCCTTGGTGGAATGGTTAACTCGTGGGAACAAATTAGAAAAAATCGGGAAAGTGTCACAAATGACCACATGCGAGGGGCGGTAGTGACAGGTACTACACTTTTATTTAACGTAATAATCAAAATACTGCACCGAACCATGTAAAAGTTCAAAAGCACAGAATTAGTTAGATTCTACAAATGTAAGACGACTATCACTTGTGCACTATAAGTGTGACCAAAGTTCAAATTTTCCTTGATATTCTTACACGAATCAGTTTTCGGTAATCTAAAATAAAACACAAAATCAAATTTTACCTTTGTCACAACCGTACCCAGCAAATATGTCACTATAGGTACTGTACCCAATACGTACATTTGCAAAAAAATATTTGCCATATTGATACAAAGTAAACAAGATTCAAAGTAATGGCTGCTAATTAATATCTATGTGTTACCTATAACGGATAAAACACCAACGGCTTTATCTGTACATATATGCGACCAATTATTACAAGAAATTGTACAAAATAGTTACTCTGGACTGCGAAAAAGTAATATATGCCTCTGCTAGCGTTAATGTCGCACGACAGATAACACAATGTTGTGACACGTGTGCTAACTAAAATGGCGCTTCTCTTTCTTCTTTACCATCCCCCGCTATTCCTTATAGTTTGGCTAATATCGCGACTGTCACAACCGCAACGTGGCACAACTGTACCCAGTCTACCCTACAAGCGATAAAAATTAATTAACTCTCCTATTCCGTGAAAATGTCACCAATTTAATTTTTGTATGAGACGAAATAATTGTAATTAACCCTCCTGTACTTACGTTGGAAAATATAAGCAATTGTGTTTCAGAACACAGTGTTTCACAAGAGGTTCGATCTACATTAATGACATTTTAGGTTTGCAAGCCTATAAATAGCCGAGGAGCTGAAATCCAACTACAATAGGATCTTACGCAATGGCTCAAAGGATTGAGATTTTTATGAATGTGCTGACAAAATGTGTTCTAATGTCGACCAAAATGTGTTCTAATGTCGACCAAAAAGCGTTGTATAATGAGCCATCCGCCACCCCCTGGGGGGTAGGCAAGGAGGGCATTCAAAGGTACACGCTGCCGCCGCGCTTCAGAACAAAAATCACGACTGCTTGTATTTACCTATCACCTCGTGTGTGGTGTCTTTTTCTGATAAATGTGGCATGAGGAATTCATTTTTGAGTACTATTTCTCATTTAATTTAAAGTTAAATAGAAAAAA
The DNA here is from genome assembly GCA_943193695.1 of Acrobasis suavella. Taxonomy (NCBI): domain Eukaryota; kingdom Metazoa; phylum Arthropoda; class Insecta; order Lepidoptera; family Pyralidae; genus Acrobasis; species Acrobasis suavella. The sequence continues at coordinate 774,323 of OW971940.1, forward strand.
GGAAAAAAAAAATGGCAAAAATATCAAAACCGTTTAGCAATTTTTTCATTCAACTATCAGAAATCCTGAATTTTGTGCAATACAAAAAATACTGTCTTAAAGAACATTTATTTAGCTTTTAAAAAATATATACTTTATTATATATAGTCATCATACATCTATCTGAAAAAAAATATGGATATGGTACGCGACGGTGTGCGACGGAGTTCCAATCCTCACTAATTCACATCTCACTAATTTGTTGCAAATATTAAGTTGGTTTTTTATGCAAAATATATCGAATACATACTGAATTTAGTTATTGACTGCCGCTTATGGTCTGAAGCATCAATAATAATACTTTTTTATATTTCTATTACTTCATTTTTCACACATTGGCATAATTCGGTACATTTAAATTGCTTTTTTAGACACCGTATACTGATAAGGTCGTGAACTGTCACGACAAGCGGTAGCAGCAACTGGTGCAGTAGACCACTTTGGTTTCCAATTATTTGATTCCATTTCCCATCCCCAATCGGCCGGACTGGGGAGCCAAACAATGGTGCCGATAAAAAACGTATGGTGATAGGTGCACACCCTTGTAAAAAACACCTCTTAGGAGATGCTGCCTAAAACTGGGCTCCATGGGCAGAATATTCTCTAGCTGTTTATCATACACCCAACTTAAAATATGGTATAGTTGTGAAAATACGTAGGTACTTGGTTGAAAATATCAAAAATTATAATACTTCTCAATTTGAACTTGGCATGTTTTCGTACTGTACGTAATACTTAATTAATTGTATAATTAAATTAACGTATTTATATAAGTAAATGAACAGTACAAGAAGCTGCCTAGAGACAGACTTAACATTCCACCCGCCATGGACAGCTATGTCCATTACACAACACGTACAACAACGAAGAAATTCGACTGACAATTGAGCACTGAAATTAAATTAATACATACTTGCCGCAGCAAGATTTATACAAGAAACACTTCTCAAACTCACATTTAGCAGCGGACTGTAATGCTATATTTAAACACATACTATAACCAACTTTCGTAGAAACTTACAAATTCCTACATAAGACATTAATACCATAATGCCTGAGTTACTTTTACACAAACAAAGGAAACAATCAATAATTAGTGCTCAATTAGTTACCGGCAAAACATTTATCTTTGACACCAGTCTCATAAAACATTTACTATACACTTACAACGCGTGCAGTTTTGTTCAAACCTTGTTTTCTACAGCTACACCGTATAACCATTTTGTTGGTTGCAAATCGTTATTTAATATTAGTACTTATTTAGTTTTAATTTTAATTTTACTTCTCATAATTTTAATTTAATTTAAATCCAAATAATTTATTTTGCATATTTTAATAAACACCTAGTTGACAGAATTCTTTATTAAAAGAAACTTAGAGCATACGACAATATACATAAATGTTATCATAAATTTAAATAAAATGTTTGACAATAAGCAAACTAACAACTGAATTCATACAGTTCGTATTAAAAATAAAACTTTCCGAAATAAATTCTTTACTGTCACAATAAAACCTTTTTTTTTACATAGCCACTATAGGAAAGAAATAGGGTTACTATGCTCACCAAAGCTCGCATTGCAACCTGTGCCACTCGCATTTTTTTAACCTTCTTATAGGTAAGAAACTTTCACTGTCTAAATGGGGCTTAAGTCGTCGGTCTACTTATTATACAACGTGAAAGAGACATACCCGTAATAAATCGAACCACGGGCTGTACCAGATCACAATAGTATAACGAAATTAAAATAACAGTAAAATAACAAAAACTCGGCATTTCCAGCACACAAAAGTGTCCAGCCGCCCGGGCAATTTATATGGGAAGATTGTTTTTTTTGTTTTTTTTTTTGTTTTTGACTGTTATTTTAATTTCATTATACTATAGTGATCTAGTATAGTTCGTAGTTCAATTAATAACGGATATGTCCCTTCCACGTTGTTTAACCACTTGTCTTAAATAAAAAGAAGTATTCTTTTTCAAAAACATTTATTACGTACAAAAAACATATGCAAAATCAGTAAGAACTTATTTTCTCCTTATGTTAACAAAGCAGACTTATTCCAATTCTATGCTGGTGACGGTTGGACCCGCTCCTCCTAGTTCCGTGACTAAGACTACTCGAAACTTCATTGTCAGACTCAATAATTTCGTTACTTTTGGTCACTGTATCTTTCTCGCCAAGTTGCAACCAATCTATCGCTTTGTCCTTTCCAATCTTCTTCTGATAGATTACATATCCATCTTTCGTCACATACGAAACCACAGGTGTCAGGACTTGGCGCCGACCATTCTTCAGTATTGCTCTTTTATTTGCTCTGAATTCAAACTCTTTGGAAGAATCTTCAGATTCATTACTCTCGCAAGATGAAGAGGTTTCACTGGAGGAACTGATTTTACGATAGTTTCGTTTCGACTTCTTACTTTTAGATTTCTTTTTGCTTTTCCTGTCTGCTGTTTTGGAGTAATAGGGCATCATGACAAATGGTAGCATTGGTGGTTGCATTCCTGAAAATGGAACTCCCGGAGGTCCCATAGGCATTCGTATCATGGATGCCATGGGCGCGATTCCTGGCATTGGCATCCGCATCTGAGCCATCTGAGGTGCCATTGGGAATGCACCCGGCATGAATTGCGATGAGACGTCTCGAAAGAGATATATCACTGATAGCGTATGAGAAATCACTATATAGCTAGGCATCTGAAAAAAAAAAAACAGATTCATGAATTTTTATTTATTAACAAATCGCTTCAAAGATTCAAAGATTCAAATCGCTTGAGGCAGTGTTGCAAATGAAATCATTTTTATAAAACCTTAAGACTCGAGCAAGATGAATTAGTGAGGTGTATTCTATTGTACACTATCATATGTTCACTAAAATAAGAACAGGGACATACAAAAAACCTTCAATCATTGCATTAGGGTACACTGGGTACAGTTGTGACAATTTTCACTCGATCGCCTATAATTTTGTTAATATGTTAGTTAACTATATAAAAGGTGTTTTTCATAGTAAATATAATACTTGTTTACTTATAAATGAAAAAAAATGTCCCTTGGTGGAATGGTTAACTTGTGGGAACTAATTAGAAAAAATCGGGAAAATGTCACGAATGACCTCATGCTAGGGGCGGTAGTGACAGGTACTACACTTTTATTTAACGTAATAATCAAAATACTGCAATATACCATGTAAAAGTTCAAAAGCGAAGAATTAGTTAGATTCTACAAATGTAAGACGACTATCACTTGTGCACTATAAGTGTGATCAAAGTTCAAATTTTCCTTTATATTCGATCCATTTCTCGCCAGGCGTACTAGTTGAATTAGTACTTACATGAATCAGTTTTGGGTAATCTAAAATAAAAATACAAAATCAAATTTTACCTTTGTCCCAACCGTAACCAGCAAAAATGTCACTACTGTACCCAATACGTACCTTTGCAAAAAAATATTTGCCATATTGACAATACAAAGTAAACAAGATTCAAAGTAATGACTGCTAATTAAATATCAAAGTGCTACCTATAACGGATAAAACACCAACGGCTCTATCTGTACATATATAAGACCAATTATTACAAGAAATTAATAGTTACTTTGGACTGCGAAAAAGTAATATATGCCTCTGCTAGCGTTAATGTCGCACGACGGATAACACAATGTTGTGACACGTGTGCCAACTAAAATGGCGTTTCTCTTTCTTCTCTACCATCCCCCGCTATTCCTTATAGTTTGGCTAATATCGCGACTGTCACAACCGCAACCTAGCACAACCGTACCCAGTCTACCCTACAAGCGACAAAAAAATTATTAACTCTTCTGTTCCGTGAAAATGTCACAAATTTAATTTTTCCATGAGACGAAATAATTGTAATAAACCTTCCTGGCACAGTCGATAGTACTTATGTTGTAAAATATAAGTAAAGTGTTTCAGAACACAGTGTCCCACAAGAGGTTCGATGAACATTGATGACATTTTAGGTTTGCAAGCCTATAAATAGCCGTGGAGCTGAAATTCAATACAATAGGACCTTACGCAACGGCTCAAAGGATTGAGTAATCTGGTATACAAATCGCTGCTTTTTTAAAAATTACTTTACATATGCGAATTCTTTCGCTGATCACAGCAGTAGCATTAAACTCGTGCTATCACAACACGATGCCTTCGACAATCTTGCCCTTTGCATACAATTTAACTGAAGCAATAAATAGTTTTTTCTACTCCTGTACATAGGATTATGATTTCAGAAAAGTCTTTACTCTATTTTTAATATAATAGCACATGTGTCGTTATTTCGCCAAAAAGATACTCCTAGCCATAGACCTAGAATTTTTTATTCTTTAGATCTTCGATCACGATAATACCTATGTAGATGCACTTGGGTTAAGGTTTTACTCAATCAACACTAACTTAACAAAAAAAACCACTACTGTCTTAACTAACAACTAAAAAATTCATACATTTCGTATCAAAAATAAAACTTTTCGAAATAATTTATTACTGTGAAAACAAAAAGACCTTTTTTTATTTAGTCACTATAGGAAGTAAACGTCAATAAAAAAAGTTAACTTGAGGTACCTAGTATCTGCCTAACATAATATATCAAACATTTTCATATTTTTCATTGTTTATTTTCGTATTTTATTTAGTTAATAAAGTCTTAGAAAAAGTATTGTATGCAACGTTATATAAGTACGTCAAAAATGCTCAATGGCGTCTCCTTACGATGCTCGCGAAGGCTCGCATCTTAACCTGCGCCACTCGCATTTTTTAACCTTCTTATACAACTGTGACATAAAATACTATTGTATGATCTTCATTTATATATTAGACCATGCATTTGCTTCTATTATGTTTACAACAGGTAAGAAACTTCCACTGTCTAAATAGGGCTTAATTCGTCGGTCTACTTATAATACAACGTAAAAGAGACATACCCTAAAAATCAAACCACGGGCTATACCAGATCACTATACATAAATTTTAACTGGTATTTTAATTTCAGTAAACTATAATGATCTAGTATAGCCTGGAGTTCGATTTATTACGGGTGTGTCGATCCACGTTGTATAACCGTCTGAAAAGGTATAGGTAGATATAACATTAAATAAAAAGAACCAACTTTTCTTTTTTATAAATTTTAATTAAGTACAAAAAACATATGTAAAGTCAGTACGAACTTATTTTCCTCTTATGTTAACAAAGCAGACTTAATTTAATTCAATGCTGGTGACGGTTGGACCTGCTCCTCCTAGTTCCGTGACTACGACTATTCGAAACTTCATCGTCAGACTCAATAATTTCGTTACTTTTGGTCACTCTATCTTTCTCGCCAAGTTGCAAATAATCTCTCGCTTTGTCCTTTCTAATCTTCTTCTGATAGATCACATATCCATCTTTCGTCACATACGAAACCACAGGTGTCAGGACTTGGCGCCGACCATTCTTCCGTTTTGCTCTTTTATTTGCTCTGAATTCAAACTCCTTGGAAGAATCTTCAGATTCATTACTCTCGCAAGACGAAGAAGTCTCACTGGAGGAACTAATGGTACGATGGCTTCGTTTTGACTTTTTACTTTTAAATTTCTTTTTGCTTTTCTGGTTTGCTGTTTTGGAGTAGGAAGGCATCATGACAACCTTTAGTGGTCGCATTCCTGGAAATGGAAGTCCCGGAGGTCCAACAGGTATATGCATCATGGATCCCATGGGCGCGATTGCTGGCATTGGCAACGGCATCGGCATGTGAGCCATTTGAGGTGCCATTGGGAATGCACCCGGCATGAATTGCGATGAGACGTCTCGAAAGAAATATATCACTGATAGTGTATGAGAAATCACTATATAGCCATGCATCTGAAAAAAAAATGGATTCATGATTTTTTATTTATTAACAAATCGCTTGAAGCAATGTTGCAATTGAAATATTTTATAAAACCTTTGCAAGATGTATTAGTGAGGTGTATTCTATTGGACACTATCATATGTCCCCTAAAATAGGAACAGGGGCATACAAAAACTTTCAACCATTGCATTACAAGCGATAAAATAGTAGATTGTGCTACAAGGGGCTAAGGTAATATTTTGAAGGCGAGGGCGCTACTTTGAATCCAGAGCGAAACGAAGGATTCCACAGTTGAATCACGAGCGGAGCGAGTGATTCTACGGTGGAATACTGAGTGTAGCGTGGGATTCATGTATATCGCCCGAGACAAAAATATTACCGTACCCGAGTAGCACACTCTACTTTTCATCTCCATCTATGAGAAAAACTAGCACATACAAAACAGAATATAAAGAACAGTAGAACACCTACAATACATAACAGACTTTAACCGACGATTTAATACTAACCTTTGTTTGGTGTCGTATTCATACAATAAATACTTAGAAATATTTTTTCGAAGACCACTAACTTAAGATATAATGTTCACTTATAACTTTGTTTGTGTGGTCCTTCATATCTTTTTATTTTTATACGTAAACTTGATAACTATTCACTATTGACTTAAACTGACGAAAAAGTATTCACATTTACAAAAATAATTACATTTCAATATAAATAACCTAAAACTTCTGTAATTACTTGAATCAAAGGCCAAAATTACGCTTTTTAATTATACTTATTTCTTTTTCCAAAGCAAAGAACATAAAAATTCTAACCTACATTCATCGATGTTGAAGACGATATGTATACCAAATTAAAAAAATCACAAAGTCTGTGCCAATAATTTTTAATTTTTAAACAAAATTCTTTTTTTTTGCTGGACTGCCCACATTATTTTTGATTCTACATAGATTAAACTCGTGTTCTGTTTTCAAATTGGTTTTAATCCCTAAAGATCTTCTTTTTCACGTTTTAGTCCCGCCCGAGAGAATAACCAGTAACTTTAGCTCCAAATGTTTTGGGATGAAAACATAGTTTTTTGAGTAGATGAGATGAAAAATTATTTAACTCTTCTGTTCCGCGAAAATGTCATCAATTTAATTTTTCTATGAGACGAAATAGATGTAATTAACCCTCCTGGCACAGTCGGTAGTACTTACGTTGTAAAAATAGTAAAGTGTTTCAGAACACAGTGTCTCACAAGAAGTTCGATCTACATTAATGACATTTTAGGTTTGCAAGCCTATAAATAGCCAAGAAGTTGAATTTCAACTACAATAGGACTTTACGCAACGGCTTAAAGGATTGAGTAATCTGTAGGTATACAAACCACTGCTTTTTCGAAAATGATTAAACATATGCGAATTATTTCGCAGATCACAGCAGTAGCATTAAACTCGTGCTATCACAATATAACAACAACATAAAACACTAGTAACTATTTCAATTTCAAACTTTTATAGATGACTGTAAGGGCCCATCTTGATAGAGGGCAAGTTTTTTGCCCTTTGCATACAATATGACTGAAGCAATAAATTGATTTTTCTACTCCTGTACCTTTCTACTTTTTGTACTTTTCTATTTCCTGTATCTGTCTTTTAAATGGTCCCGGACACTAGTATAAGAACATAATCAATATGATTTCAGAAAAGAATTAGAAATGGAGTATAGAACTCTATTTCTAATAATAGCACATGTGTCGTTATTTTTTTCAAAAAGATACTCCTAGCCATAGACCTAGAATAATGTTTTTTTCCTTAGATCTGCGATCATGATAGTGCTTATGTGGATGCACTTAGGTTAAGGTTTTACTCTATCAACACTAACTTAACAAAAAAAGCACAACTACTAACTTAACTAACAACTGAATTTATATAGTTCGTATGTGAAAACAAGAAAACCTTTTTTTTATTTAATCTCTATAGGAAGTAAACGTCAATTTAAAAAAAAAGTTTATCATACGTACATAGAGATACTAGGTACCTATGGTAAACTTTATTTTTTTATATCAAACATTTTCATATTTCTCTATGTTTATTTTTGTATTTTATTTCGTAAATATAGTCGTAGAAAAAGTATTATATGCAACGTTATATAAGTACGTCAAAAAATGTTCGATGGCGTCTCCTTACGATACTCGCCAAGGGTCGCATCGTAACCTGTGCCACACGCATTTTTTTTACATTCTTATACAATTGTTACATAAAATACTATTATATATGCATGGTCTATATATTTGACCATGCATTTGCTTCTATTTAAATGTATGCAATAGGTATGAAATTTTCACTGTCAACAACAACGTGAGAGAGACATACCCGTAATAAAATGAACCACAGACTATACCAGATCACTATACTGCAGTCAATAGCATAGTTGCAGTAAGTATGTATATTCTAAACGGTTTCAAAAAAAGTTTTGCAAAATTCTTTAATTAGTTTTTTGTTTGTAATCACATCATGATGGCTGATACCTTAAATGAAAGAGAACGTCACCTATCTAATTACTTAGTAAGAAACCAATAATGAGTAATTGCAAGAAAATTAAAAACATTATTATTGTTATACTAAGTATCTCCTAGGAGTTCTTTGCAGGAACACTTAGTATAAACACAGAAAGTGTTTTTTTTTTACTGTATGTATGCTAAGTAACCAAACAAGTTTATAATTGTTTAAAGTGTTATTTTATCTGGTTGTAATGGTAATCAAACAATTAACTGGTAACCTTAAGTTAGATCTGATTATGTCACTTAACAGACAAGTAATATAAGCAACGACATTGTCTTTGTGGTAAATAATCTGGAACCTACGCCTAGGATTGTTACTAAGCAAACATGCAGTATCGTGGCATACTGTTTTTGAGACTAAACTACTTATATGCATGTATATATACCATACAATGGTATAGATACCATACTGTACTTATGCCGAGAGACTCTGAATTACAACTTTTGACGTAAGTGTATCCACTGTAATCATACTTTGTGATGTAAAAAAAATGCTAGACTTACTGCAAAATTTGAATTGTTAACTTTGAATCAAAAAACGATTTAAAAAAAATAGTTAGTTACGTAAATAGATCTCGTTATCGCAAAAATCCGACTTACTACAACTATGCCATGACGGCATAAGGAAATTAAAATAACAGTAATATAACAAAAAAGAAATCAGCATTTCCACTGAAGTGTCCAGCCGCCCGGGCAATTTATATGGGAAGATCGTTTTTTTTGGTTTGTTTTTTGGCTGTTATTTTAATTTCATTATACTATAGTGATCTAGTAAAGCCCGTAGTTCAATTTATTTCGGATATGTCCCTTCCATGTTATATAACCACTCGCCTAAAAAGGTATAGGTAGATATAACATAAAATAAAAAGAACTAAGTATTCTCTTTCAAAAAATTTAATTAAGTACAAAAAACATATGTAAAATCAGTAAGAACTTATTTTCCCCTCATGTTAACAAAGCAGACTTATTCCAATTCAATGCTGGTGACGGTTGGACCTGCTCCTCCTAGTTCCGTGACTACGACTACTCGAAACTTCATCGTCAGACTCAATAATTTCGTTACTTTTGGTCACTGTATCTTTCTCGCCAAGTTGCAACAAATCTCTCGCTTTGTCCTTTCTAATCTTCTTCTGGTAGATCACATGCCCATCTTTCGACATATACGAAACCACAGGTGTCAGGACTTGGCGCCGACCATTCTTCTTCAGTTTTACTCTTTTATTTGCTCTGAATTCAAAGTGTTTGGAAGAATCCTCAGATTCATTACTCTCGCAAGATGAAGAGGTTTCACTGGAGGAACTGATGGCTCGATAGTTTCGTCTCGCCTTCTTACTTTTAGGTTTCTTTTCGCTTTTCTTTTCGTTTGTTTTTTTGTAAGGCATGATGACAACTGGTAGCTTTAGTTGTTGCAGAACTGAAGGGGCCGGAGCTCCCAAAGGCATTTGCATTATGGATGCCATTGGCATCCGAGCCATCGGAGGTCCCACTGGGAATGCACCCGGCAAGAATTGCGATGAGACGTCTCGAAAGAGATATATCACTGATAGCGTATGAGAAATAACTATATAGCTATGCATCTAAAAAATTCATGAATTTTTAATTATTAACAAATCGCTTGAGGCAATGTTGCAAATGAAATCATTTTATAAAACCTTAAGACTCGTGCAAGATAAATTAGTGAAGTGTATTCTATTGGACACTATCATATGTCCACTAAAATAGGAACAGGGGCATACAAAAATCTTCAACCATTGCATTACAAGCGATAAAAAAATATTTAATTCTTCTGTTCCGTGAAAATGTCATCAATTTAATTTTTCTATGAGACGAAATTAATGTAATTAACCTTCCTGGCACAGTCGGTAGTACTTACGTTGTAAAATTAGTAACGTGTTTCAGAACACAGTGTCTCACAAGAGGTTCGATCTACATTAATGACATTTTAGGTTGGAAGCCTTTAAATAGCCGAGGAGCTGAACTCCAACTACAGTAGGACCACAGCAATAGCATAAAACTCGTGCTATCACAACATAACAACAGCATAAATCTCATAGTAACTATCACAATTTCACGCTGATTTTCATACCTTGTATGTATGAAAATTGAAGTTTCAAGAATAATGAACATAAAGGTTTTCATTGTAATTTTTCAAACACTATATTTTTATTTTTAATTATTATTTTGGTACAAACAGTCATTATGTAACAATTTACAGTTGTGACACGTTTATGAAATAGTTAAACACAGTGGGATAAACGTAGTCTAATTAGATATAATTTCTTAAACTTGCTGATGAACAATTAATTATTTTAATTTAACTTATATAGAAATTAAGTAATTTTAAGAACAAGGTTAATAAGCTATCATCATAATGAGCAAAACAGCGCAAGATTTTGCCTTGAAAATAAAAATAATAAATATCAAAGAACTTATTATATACACAATTCAAACACATTTGACTCCAGAGAATGATTACGTGAAAATTCGTCTGATGTAGGACAATCAAAACCATTGTAGTAGAATTACATAAAACTGAGTATTGATTGCTGGTGTTATACCCATTTCCATTGTTTTAGTAGGCAGATATAAGCTGCTAAATTTACAAAAAGGGAACAGGTTTGGATGAGAGAGTCATTGAGTTCTGGCAACTCGTTGGAGCAAGAGCTCATGGAGCATCGGGTAAGGATTTTAAAGTAAATAGCAATTTATACACTTCTGTGTGCACTTTTAGAGCACAAATAGACCCCGTCATCTGGACGCACTGACAACCCTTTTTTGCAGCGATTGAAACTTTTAATTCATCAACTATCGATTGAATAACAGTAACATTTTTCTTTGCAGGTATAAATGGAGAACGGAAATAGTTTGGTATTTTTCCTTATTTTAAAAGTAGTTTTCGGGAATAAAGAACCCAAGGTAGAATTACCATTATGTCCGACCAATATACAATATCTACCTCAGACTCTTCCAATGCATTGTCGCATGCCAAGAAACGCAAACTTCGGCTCTTTTCCCAATGGTGCTGGAAATCCACCCACTATGCCACCATTCATCCCACCTTATTACCAAAGCCCACCTCCAGATAAAGCTCCTGCACCATTCCCGTTTCCTGTTCCTCCTGGGTTTCCTGGTATGCCTGGTGTACAAATGCCTGGTGTAATACCACCATTGCCACCAATGCCTGGTGGAATGCCCCCAATGGCAGGACCGATACCGCTGCCAATAAATGCCGGCGCACCAGCTCACAAACTTCCTGTGATTGTTATGCCATTTTATTCCCCTGATACTTCTTCATTTAAGAAATCTACAAATCGTCAGTCAAAAAGAGCGACTACAAAAAGCCCTAATCGTTTTCTCGGCATATATGATACAGATAAGGACATTTCATCAGATGATGACACATCTTCGGACGGCGATGTATCCTCATCTAAAAGTGACCGGGATGTGTGGAAGTCAAAGCATGGATACAGAAGAAGTGGCAGAAGAAGTCACAAACATCGCTTGCGCCGATTAAGAAAAAAACACAGAATTGATATTGTTACACCGGTACTGCAATATGTAAATAGTAATGGTTATGTCATATTTGAAAAGAAGATATCTAAAGGAGAAGCGAACGAATGGCTGAGAGGAGATCAAGCAAAACAGGACAATAAAAAAGACGACGAGGAAGAAGATGACGATGACGCTATTGCCATGAATTTTGTACAAGAGGAAAATAAAGTTAAAGATAAAAAAAGGCCTGAAGAGAAACACCACGTGATCCTGCCATCTCAGCCGCAAACTAAAAAACATCGCCAATCAAAAAGCTCTAAAGATATAAAGGAAACGTAGTATATGTACTTATCTACAACTTTTGTAGTTATTTGTTGCATATTATTTTCATTTTTATAATAAATGGACTCAATGAAACGTATTATTTCATTCATAAGTTTTATTCTTAATACTTTAACACATACCTACTCATATCACAAGATGTTGCTTTTTCAACTAGACACATAAGTATCTACTTGTATGATTATTGTGAGATAAGTAGATTATGATGCTGTTTTAGCATCCATTACTAACTTGCCTTTTTTCTAGACGGGCTGTCACCTAAACCTGCTAAAATACCTCGTAGATATGACGTGTATATAAACATAAGGAATCAATCGCTCAACTCAATACTTAACTCTAAAGAAATAAAACTTTTTATTGCAAACGAACACGCAATTATAAAATATGCATTTGGCAAAGACGTTTTACAAAACTACACGAATTATTACATTTGCAATGTTGAACGATAAATAAATTAAAAAAAGAATTATTTTTACATTTTATATCACAAACTGTAAACATGGGATTGCCTCCAACATAAATTTCGGGATATATGATGATTGTAAGTTAATAACATTAAGGAAAATCTTAACCTTTTTATTAAACAGTTTATGTAGTGATGAAACCAATGTACTTAGTACACATCTGGTTTATGTCTCTCTCTCTTATCGATTGCGTCAATAGCTCATAATGGTGTCAGATTTTTCTAGCTAACTAAAGGCATCAGAGGTACAAGTAGCGCCAAGTGAAATTTGGCTAGTAGCTACGAGAAATGTAATCAGAAACTGGTTTTGACCGTTATCATACTTACAATTGACTGTAGTGAAGTCATAAAAACACGTAAGTTTTCTTTTTTTAAAACTCTTACGTAACGTATAGCTGTTTTAGATTTTTCATGCAAAGGTCTAGTGGTGTATGGAAAAGTAACTCCTTATAGATTACGTTTATATTAAGAGTCAAAGGCAAGGGCGTCCTTAAATAAGCTGATGGGATTGGGTCAGGTTTGTTAAACTATGTATAATGCGAACAAAATCTTAGCTCCGCAGTCCGCTTCGGTGAAGCCTGGTCTAAGAGCTTGGCCTATCAATGAGCAGTATTCAATGACCATGAATTATCTTAAATAGTAACCATTATTAATATTGGAAAAAATGGGTCAACAATGGGTCGCACTGAGGAAGACCTTCGGATGAGGTCGAAACATGTCAGCCAGCCAGTAGCTGATTGGGTACGTGAGTAGACCCGTTTTTTCAAATATCAATTAGTTACCATCATTTTAAACTGCTTTAGAGACACATTCTATTCTCACATTGATCGTGACATCTTTTTTCAGATTAATGATGCCAAATGGGCGTTAGCAATACTGTTGTTAAATTTTATTACCGGGACAGTACAGCAGGCTTTTATGGGACAGCACCCTATACTCAATCAGCTCAATGCTCTTTCTGCCCTGCCTCAGGGTGCTATGGGGGCATTTGGACTGCCAATGGTGCCCATGCCAGCACCACCCCCTCCACCACCCCCACCGCCGCCACCTCCAATGATACCAGCGCCTATGATAGCCATATTTCTGGCCAACCGTAAAACGACAACTACAACCACAACCACAACAACCACGACGACGACGACCACCACCACAAAAAAGCCGGATGAAGACTACGAAGAGGGGGGAGGAAATGGTAATGATAACGCTCATGGCGTTAACGGTAACGGTGGCAATGGAAGGCGGCGACTTATACCGTTCCCGATCCCCGTGCCCGTGCCGGTGCCAGTACAAATGCCGATGCCGCCGCCGCCGCCGCCTCCGCCGCCTCTACCACCTCCGTGCCCGTATAGTATGTTCGGATGATAATTTCATATAAAGTCTTCTCGTGCAAATGTCAAATGTCAACAATGTCACACAGGCACAGCGCAAGGTAACACAAATACTTAGAATTTTCTCTAATCTTTCTAAAGCGCTACATGTAGTAAATTTTATTTTTAAGATATTAGGTAGAACGATTTATTATAACAAATTAAAAGTCTATAATTCGTGAAAAACTCAAATCGTGTGAAAATATCTTGTGGTTGGACGCTGAAATGATGAATGATACTTATTTTTACAATAAGGTATACTACTACAATAAGGTACTATAGGTAAATGCCTAAGTAAATTGTTTTTAAATAGTTGTTACATTAATAAAAATAAAAAACTATGTTTCTTCATTGTTCACCTGTATTACATTTACCTTATTTTCTTTAAAGCCAGTCATGTCAGTCCACTGTTGGAATAAAGGCCTCCTCTATCAAGGGAGGATTTGCCAAATATTCCCAATGCTGGGTAGACGTGTTGGTGTTCGCAGATATGGTAATAAAATCGTTGCACAAAAGATTCTGCTGTTCTGAGATATACATAGAACATAACAGAGAACTTTTACTTATTATAAACCTCACTTGGTCGCCTCTTACGACACCCGTAGAATAGAAAAAGGGTGGTGAAAAACCTTAGTCTATGTGCTTGTGGGGATCAGTTTACAACAAAATAGCACACTAATCATCAAGAGCCTTCTTTGTCTTTTCCCTTTTCCCAATTTTCTTGGGGTCAGTTCTTCTAATTCTTTTTCGCCAGTTTCTGAGTTGAAGTTTTCTTTCCATTCATTGTGTGGCGACCTCTACGGCCACTACGAGGAACTACAATCAAGAGACAACCGACGATATAGTTCACAATAAGCATATGAGATGGCGCCAGCAGTATTCCTACATCTCGATCTCAGAGTTCGCCCGATTCGCTGCATATATACAACTTCCGACAATACACCGTCGGAGCCGCGGTTCCCCGGGCGAAACAACATGCCTGGTGGAAAGATCTTCCCTTTGTGGCGGTCGAGCATATCACCTCGCTCCCGTTACAATTGCTTGGGCCATGCTTATCAACCACGTGGCAGGGGGGCACCCTTTACCACGTTTTTTCTCCAGCAGTTCCAGCGCATTGTAAACGACATAGTCCCAGTCCCTTCGCATCCTTTGTAGATTGCTATTTTTGAAGTTATACAATAAAACTTTGTCTGAAGTTTGTAATAACTATAATAATCTAAACTGTTAATAGATCTGATAGCATACATTACTCCCCCAGCTAAAAGTCCGCTTGAAAATGCCTCCTACTTCTTCTATTCGTTACAGAGAGTCTGCCAGTTCTTAAAAAAAAAAATTTGGACCGTGTGTCCTATTGCAGTTGAGAAATACAAGCAGGAAAATGGACCCAAGACTTGAAAGCATTAGGTACAGCTGAGGTTCAATTCATTTATTGCATTCTTACTTACTTATATTACCACTGTTCTTGATTAGGTACAATTTGAACCCAGTTGGGCATTGCAAAAAAAAGAGATGGATGGTTGGTTGCAACAAGGAATACACCACGATGAGAAAAAGTGCTTCTATCTAGTAGAATCAAGACCGTCTTGCTATCTCACTTTTTTGCGACCGATTGATGGCGAATATTAGCTTATCCCTTAATCACCCGGCACTGCCCGCCACAGATGTGACAATACATTTTTGAACATAGAATTATGAAAAATCTTAACGCAGGTGAAAAAAAAATGCAACTGATTGGAAATAATAAAAGCAAAATCCAGTATAAAACAAATTTATTTACAAAATCTTAGCCAAATTATAAAATACATAACAATACTGGCCAGTCTTATGTTCTTTAACCACATTTTAACACTTCTGGCATAGACCCTTGATGTCCCTTTTATCCTAAAACATCTGAAATGAAATGAAGAATAACTAAGTTATTAATTTTACATATTTTACTAACGCAACTGTTGCTTGAGCTGACAATTTTACTAACAAGTATACGTAAGTACATACTTATTTCTAGACTACGTTACTTATCCTAAAAAATAGCTGAACCATGGTGTTCAGAAGCGAAGCACTTTGTTAGTGTGATAAGACGGTAGTTAAAGCCAAGAGGATATGACCACCGCTCCGGATGGTACCTGATCCAAAGGCTGTCCATAGCAATTAAGAGGTAATGCGGCAAGCATAATGGGTACCTTTCAACCGGGTTCAATTTGGGTGGTATTTTTGACTGATTTATTTCATATAAGTATTATTATTGACGAAACTGTTGTGAATTTTGTAAAAAATATTTTTCAGTAAAAATTGTGATTGATTCTTGACTTCTTGGTCATATTAATGATGTCTACGACCGTTCCTTTTGTGTTTATGCTTATGCTTTTTTTCAGGTGAGCCAGAATTTTCACTTATCGCAATATTTCGTTGAAAAGCAAACGGCATAGCAGGTAGCGGTGGGGGGGCATTCATCATGGGCATCGCGAAACCCGGGCCTGGAAGTGGTATTTGTATGATGTATCCTTTGTCTTCTTGGGAGGCACGCTGGTCTTTGCTAGTTGTCGTTGATTGTGTCGTGGGGCGCGGTGGTATTGCCACTTGCAGGAGGAGAGGTGGCGGGGGCATCATGACCATGGGCGGCGGCGGCGGTGGCAGCGGTGGCGGCATCGGCATCGGCATCGGCATCGCCATCGGCATCGGCATCGCCATCGGCATCGGCATCGGCGGCGGCGGGGGCATGCCATACATAAAAGGAAACTGAGCCTCCCCGGTTCCTATTATTATTAAAATTACAATAAATACACCACTAACTTCCATTTTTCATATTCTATCTGAAATGAAAATAACAGTACTTGATTGTAACAGGAATAAACTTTATGAATCACAAATCTTTGATTAAAATTTACTTCGGATAAAGTCATAATTAAAATCACGTGTATTCTAACGTGCTTATATTTCCTATACAGAGGATGGTGCATAGAATTATAACTCATCTCTGGGATGGTGCGTTGATGAATTGAACTATTAGATCGGATCTCCTTTACGTACTGATTCATGTACGTATACAAGCACATGTTAACAAATAAGTTTTTATCCCTATTATATTTTCTTTGGGTATTTTCTCTCTAATTCCGGGATATCACAACTTAGTATTCTATCGCTATCTAATCTAGGTGATTTGACGAGGTCACTGCTTTACACAACCTGCTGTTTGACCTCTGCAACCCAAAGGGTAGACAAGAACCAATCTTTGGCTAGGTTTGAGCAAACGCTAAATGGCGTTCGGGACCCACAGTTTATAAGTGTCTTTGTGTTTATAACACGGTCCCATCTTTCTTTTCGAATAATCAGGTGATTTAAGCCGGCAATATCCTAACCAGACAGGAAACAACTTTTCACAAAGTATGTTTTTCCCAGTGGGATTCGAACCCGCGACCTCCAGATTTCAAGGTGAAATCCTTGACCATTGGACCACTGGCATAAGTCAATCATCGTTATCTAGACTTTCATAAAAATAACACGACAGTCGTCCGAGACCGAGAGTGTCGTTTCATTTCAATATAAAAGCAAATTACATCATTTAGTAGCGCAAAATTTTGTTTTTTTTTTGGTTTTGGCAAAGCGGACGCGTACGTAGGTTAGGTACGTACGTGTCCGCTTTGCTCTGCTCATAAGTTAAGAAAATAAACGGCCAAGTGAGAGTCGGACTCGCGCACGAAGAGTTCCGTACCATCTAAATATATATAACTCAAAGGTGACTGACTGACTGACATAGTGATCTATCAACGCACAGCCCAAACCACTGGACGGATCGGGCTAAAATTTGGCATGCAGGTAGATGTTATGACGTACGCATCCGCTAAGAAAGGATTTTGATAAATTCCACCCCTTCGCGAGCGAAGCCGCGGGCAAAAGCTAGTTCTATATAAAACATCACGTTTGTTATGTGGGCTATTTAAATATTTACTTAATTCTGTTCTTAGTATTTATTTGTTGTTAAAGCAGCAACAGAAATACATCATCTGTGAAAATTTCAACTATTTAGCTATCATGGTTCATGAGATACCTATAGCCTGGTGATAGACAGACAGACGGACAGCGGAGTCTTATTAATAGGGTCCCAGTTTTACACTTTTTATACGGAACCCTAACAAGGGGTACCTCTATTAATAATAAAAGAAAAAAGCTTTAGTAAAAAATACTTTTATTTTACAGTAACTTATGTATAAAATAATTATCTTCACCAAAACACATACCTATCTTACAATACATTCAGCTCTCATCAATAAATCAAAAATTTAAATAATACAAAATGTGCTCATACGGAACCCTAGTTATTGTATGTGTTGCAGGTACATCGGTCAAGTGACGGTACCTGAATAACCTTTGAATCTTTGAAAATCTGCCACATCTTCATTGATGTCTCTGGTTATTGATGTTTCGAAGTTTCCGAGTATTTTCATTTAGATCATATTTCTTCCACGACGGCTATGTCTATGATAGTTACATTTTTTACTTCTGCACTTGTGTCGCTCGTGAGATTCTGACCCTGATGATGAACTATATCTGTGTTCTTTGCTGTATCTGCTGTATCCATAAGACCTCCGATAAGGCATTGGCATCGGCGGAAAGGGCATTTCGTAAGCTGGCCCGGGAATTGGAACAGGTATGATATATGCTCTGTTTTCACCGGCACCAGCGTCATTGTTGGATGGTCTTGTCGAGGCCGTTGATGACGTCGTCGGCTTTTTCGTTGTGCTTGGTGGCATCGCTACTTGCAGCATTATAGGAGGCGGTGGCGGAGGAGGTTGTACCATAAGCATCGGCTGCGGCATAGGGTGTGGCGGCATCGGTGGCGGCATCATTGGCGGCATGAATTGGGGCATCGCAGGCTGCGGTGGCATGCCGAACATAAACGGATACTGTGCATATCCACTTCTTAACAATACAGAAATCACTACAACTAGAATTCTAACTACCATTTTCGTATACAGTCTGAATTGAACACAAATACCGGCGTTATCGTCAAATGTGTTTCCTTATCCGTTCCCATTGGGAGAAATTTTTACGAGTCACAAAAATTTTATTAAATTTTAACGTAAGATAAATATACTACATTGAGCACGTGCATGTTTGCACGTTGTAGCCACGTGAAACTTGTGTTCCGACCATGGGCGTAGCCACGGTGGGGCAGAGTGGGGCGCTTGCCCCACCTTGGCTCTGACTGAAATTAATTTATCTAGGTACTAACTACAATACGTAATAAACGTAAGAAAGTTCACACTTGGCAGTCGACACAAAAAAAATGCGATCAAAACAAAAGCGCGCAAGCAATAGACACGCGGTAGCGTGTCAAAACCAAGTCCAAAGAAAGGAACTGGCGAAACAGAGCAGTCCTGGTCAAATATTAAGATTTTTATAAATAAATTTCGGGATGCTCTACAGAACTTGTCAGTTAGCATCTCGATTCTTTTGTTTATTTATTTTTACTTTGATGTTTATTGGGATATTATTATCTTCATGTTCCTGTTAGAATACAAACAGAAAAAGTAACAACTCGCCTTTATAAACCCGAAAGAGTAACGTTTACCACATTTTAGTTATAAAAATATATTGCTACCATTTTATTGCGGTCGTGTTGATCCTACGAAAAATCAGCGGTCGGTCATGCGTTACACAAACGCAATCCTATTGTTATTCGTTTGTGTGAGTGAGTGAGTTGCTAAGTTGAGCGGGAAAGCGCCCCGAAAGATTTCGTGTTATAGGTAGGTGAATAATAAGAAAGTGTTTTGGATAATTCGAATTATACATACAGATATAGGGTGCTATAGGGTGTAACCATTTTGAATACAAAAAATTACCGGGGCTTACACCCGCAGTCTTAACTGCGGGTGTAGTTTGCTAGGTACATATTATTTTAGACTGCTGCCCCAACCTGAGCCGATGGCTGGCTACGCCTATGGTTCCGACGGAGTTCTAAAATTGATCTTCCAATGTAATCGATATTGTTAGCCCGAACAAAGTAAACATTCGAATAACTAAGTTATACACACTATAATACCTATGTCTGTTTCCATAGGGGTAGACAAGGACGTAAACCTTCGCTTTTATGGCCTGAAACTCTCAACTCAAGATGTGATTTATCAACCACCTCGTCGAGCCAACTTTGTTTGGCTCATTGAAGACTCCGAATTCTCATCCTTTTTTATCTCATCTATTATCTTGTTCCTAAACATTTTGGAATCTAAGTATATGAACTACATATCTAAAACATCAAATCACTAATGATTAAATACGGTCAAATCACACCAAAGTAAGTTCGAGACTTGTGTTATGGAAAACTGATTCAACGATACTATATTGTATAACAAATACATATATAGATAGACATCCTAGAACTAGGTCAATCTGATAAAGATCATTTTCCATCTTGATCTGTCCGGGGATCGAACCCGAGACCTCCGGTGTGACTGCCTGGTATAATGAATGACCATTAGGACAGAGTGGTTGACAAAATCACTGAATGTAAATTAAAAAGCCAGGTTTCTTTTACCTAACACAATACCAAAAACCTGGTCACATATCAACTCTCAGTAAAACAGTATCATTTTTTAAAGAATACAACTATATAGTTTTTAAGTAGTTAAATAGTTTTTTTAGTCCTCATCTGTCTTTAAATAGTCACGAGTGTCACGTCACGATATAAGAGCATTGATAAATTTAAGGATTTCAGGAAAGTCTATAGTCGGTTCCCCATAACAGCACTAAATGGTACGCCTAGCTATAGACCTAGAACTTTTTTTTCTTTATAACAGATCTATCATACTGCCAACATAAGATACACCTTTTTAACGTTGTCACTACTAAGCATGAAGATATATATCTTCCAAAGATTAAGAATATACAAGCATATAGATATATATCTTCCAAAGATTTAGAATATACAAGCATGAAGATATATATCTTCCAAAGATTTAGAATATACAAGCATGAAGATATATATCTTCCAAAGATTTAGAATATACAAGCATGAAGATATATATCTTCCAAAGATTTAGAACATACAAGTAGTGATATTTTTGTGCTAGGACCCTACTTGTATTTTTCAATCTTTGAGCTAAAAACATCAATCAAAAAAATAAAGTTTCCCATAGATTCCTAGTCTCTACGAATAATATTAATTTCTTTCTTTGCTTGTTTTTGCATTTTGTTTAGTAAATATAGTCGTAGAAAAAGACGTATTGTATGCAACGTTGTATGAGTACGTCAAAAATGCTCGATGGCGTCATCGAACCCAGAATTTCCGGATTGGCGATTTAGCGTATCTAATATGCTACGGACGCGATATATTTTACTTATGGCAAGGCGATATCCACATAAGATTCTACCTGTGGAGATTTTTAACTGGCTTTCTTATTACTTATTGTTTCTATATAATCTGTACATATAGCTGTTAGTCTTTCTAAAATGTAATAAATAAATAAAAATAAGTAAGATATACATAAGTAAAACATTGGAATATTTTCAACCGCACGGCCGTGTAGTTTCGACCTACAAGTAGAATAGGACCACTTCATCTCCAACGATGATGTCGTAACAGACAAGAGAACAAAGTATAGACATATCATGCTACTACATTCCCAAGGAGGCATGACGGCGGTCGTTAAGACCACTGTTCCAACGGTCCTGTCCGATGTCAGACTTCTACATGTCTCATCTGTGGTGCGATTTTTCAAACGCGGAGTCACTAAACGAATGGTTTTTTGTATGGAAAAACCATTCGTTTAGGTGACTCCGTGATTGAAAAATGGCACTTCTGACTGGGGAACGTGAGGCGGAGAATGAACGCGGAATGACGCGGAATGTAGATTTTATCGATTATTAATAAAAAAAACCGGCCAAGTGCGAGTATGGGGGCCCCATTTAAATATTTATTTTATTCTGTTTTTAGTATTTGTTGTTATAGCGGCAACAGAAATACATAATCTGTGAAAATTGTAACTGTCTAGCTATCACGGTTCATGAGATACAGCCTGGTGACAGACAGCGGAGTCTTAGTAATAGGGTCCCGTTTTTACCTTTCGGGTACGGTACCCTAAGAGCGATAAAATGGCACTCTGAGAATTTTTATAAATATTTAGTGGCGTTAATTGAGCTCAAGAATTAAATGTAAAATATCAGTATTTTAGTCGTAGTCTTGAATAGTAGATTATTAACCAAGGGGATAAAGCAGTGTCTTCTGTCGCAGGTGACGACTTAAATCGTGAGCGCAACGAAGGACTCGAGGTTTACTCCCGAGCGGAGCGAGGGTTTTAAATACTTAAATCACGAGCGAAGCGAGAGATTTAGGGCGAGTCCTGAGTGTAGCGACGGATTTAAGTTCAAAGATTCAAAGATTCAAAGATTCAAATGTTTATTCAGTAATTAGACCTTTACAGGCACTTTTACACGTCAATAAGTATAATTTATGTTACGTGTAAAGTATATTAAAATTTAATTTATTTTTTAAAGAAAAGCTACCGATACCAGCGCTTCGTAACGACCACTGCTGAGAAGAAACGCTGAAAGAAACTCATTTTCACAGTATTGGTCGCCTACTCGCCAGAAGGGCTTTGTCATATTATTATTATTGTCTTTTAATTAATAAATACTTATAATATAATACAATGTTGACACATTATAACATGTTATGCTTGCGAACAAGTAAACTAACATAAATTGCGTAATAAAAAATATTAAGTAGTCAAAAAAAGCGAAGCCGAGCTGACCAGTCCCTCCCGGCAGCACCCGTTCACGAGTTGACGCACGGATCAGCCATCGTTAAACTCAACCATATTAGAGGGAATCCAACGACCCGACCAGCGACGCCACCACCGGATTGGACATTTTAGTGAGCATGAAAAACCCGAACTCGCAGACCTTGTCAAGAGAAAATATTAATTATATGTTGGTCACTTATTGATCGCAGAGCATTTACATGTTTTTACAGTAAGCTTATTATGGTAACAGAAAATGCAGCTATTTATGTTTCATGTGTGGAGTGTAATGGAAAATGTTTAGGAAGTATCCACGCGTTTTTATCTCTTAAATAATCATTGATAGTATAGTATGCATTGTTCAATAAAACTTTTTTAACATGTATTTTAAATTTTGCCATTGGTAGGTTAACGATCGCTTCGGGAAGTTTATTAAATAATGTTATACCTAGACCTAAGAGTGACTTTCTAGTTTTAGCAAGTCGAAATTTAGGCGTATGAAGCTGATTTTTGTTGCGAGTATTATAACTGTGAACATCACTATTTTTCTTGAAATTATTTAACCTAGATTTAACAAATAGAAGATTTTCGTAAATAAATTGAGATGTCACAGTAAGAATATTTATAGATTTAAATAACTCTCTTAAGGAATCGCGTGATTTTAGTCCGTAGATCGACCGAATTGCTCTCTTTTGTAGCACAGAGATAGCATGTATGTTAGCCGCTTTACCCCATAAGAGCAAGCCATATGACATTATGCTGTGAAAATAACTAAAGTATACTAGCCTAGCAGTTTCAACGTTAGTACACCGTCTGACCCTCCTCACAGCATATGCTGCCGAACTAAGTTTCTTGGCAGTGGCCTCAATATGTTTATCCCATTTTAAGTTCCAGTCTACAGTTATGCCTAAAAATTTGGTGTTGGGTACCCATTCTAGAACTTGACCATTAAGACTCAAAGGTATGTGAGTATTAGGTTTATTCAATAGTGAAAAATTAACGCACTTAGTCTTTTGTGTGTTTAAGGCCAGATTATTAGTCGTAAACCAACTAAGTACTTGAGACATAGTATTGCTTACATCGTCATAGTTTGTGCATTTTCTGTCAACCTTAAAAAGTAAAGATGTATCATCAGCAAACAATACTACTTCACACAACTTTTCTGCAAGACAGGGGAGGTCATTAATATAAATCAAAAACAAAAATGGACCTATTATTGAACCCTGAGGCACACCCATGCTCACAGGTGCACTATCTGAGGATACTCTGTTGATTTCAACTCTTTGAGTTCTATTATCAAGATAAGATGAAATAACAGAGAGTGCAGTATCAGTAACGCCATAAAATTTTAGTTTATTTTTTAATATTATGTGATCGACACAATCGAATGCCTTCGACAGATCGCAAAAGATACCTATAACGTCTTGTCACCCAAGTTCACCCAAGACAAAGACAGCTTTATCACCGAGGAAAATACTCTAATTTTCGTACCATTTGCGAAAAAATAAAGACAATGATATCAAGAGACAAGCATTTATTAAAATATATATTTTAATTAATTTTTATCCAGTTACATAAAAGATACAAAATGTTTTACGTTGTAAATAAATGTAGGTACGCAGAAAACTTGGCTGCTTGTGTGAGACGCAAATGACCTTTTGCTTTTCCTTTTTGGAAAACTAAACAGTTGGTGTAAACAAACAATAACATGATTTGATTTAGTTTTTTATTTTATGTTTAAGTGGCTTTATGGACTTTGCGGATACATGTTGTCGATTAAAAATAGTTATTTTTTTACGCTTAACAATATAGAAATGAATTCAGTTCAGTATAAATTTCGGTAAGTATTCCAAACTTAAACCACATTCTCCCTCTAGAGGATGAATGAAATTCAGTACAATTTTCTTTCCCTGTTTTCATTCTTGGTCTAGAGCCTGAATGAAATTCAGTACATTTTTCTTTCCCTGTTTTTAACAGATTAATAATGACTATTGTTATGTTCACTTTTTGTGCCATAGAATGTGCCTTTTTTTAAACAAGTGGTACGAAAAAAATATTACAAGATTTTTTTTTTATCCAGTGAAGATTGTTAAATGTAACTGAATGCTAATTTAACTAGACTAGATCTTTAAGTAAGACATATCTTTTGTTTAGATTTTAAAACAATATTTACTGTGTCTCAGATGGTTTTAAAAACTCAAAATCTCGGCCTACCAAGCCTTAACTTTGTCAAGGCTAGTGTTTTTCAATTTCACATAAATAAATAAATGAATAAATGCATATATGTACAAATTACACAGATTGTAGTTATAGACCAGTATGTTTCCCTGGGTAAATTGATCCAGGCAGAAAGTTCCAGCTTCGAGTGAAAGGTCTTCTCTCGTCGGCTCGTCCAAAATACCTCAGTGCCTCAAGACGAAAGTGTTTAATCAATGTGAGTTACCTGTGATGACTTATGACTCTAAAACGTGGTTCCTTACTATGGGTCTCATAAGAAGGCTCAAGATCGCTCAACGGCCTATGGAGAGAACTATGCTCGGTGTTTCTTTACGCGATCGAATCAAAAATGATGAGAGTCATAAGAGAACAAAGGTCACTGACATAGCCAAGTAGGTTAGCTTGTGAAGTGGCAGTGGGCGGGGCGCATAGCGCAAAAATCCGATGGCCGACGGGAAGAAAGGTTTTCGAATGGCGACCACGTACCGGCAAGCGCAGCGTAGGACATCCACCTGCTGGATGGTCAGATGACCTGAGCAAGGAAAGCGCTGGATGCAGGCCGTTTCCGATCGGTCGTCTTGGAAATCCTTGGGGGAGGCCTATGTCCAGCAGTGGACTTCCTGTGGCTGATATGATTATAATGACACAGTAGCCCCAAAGTAAGCTTAAGCTTGTGTTATAGGATACTAACCCAACAATGCTATATTTTCTGATAGATACATATTTGAACAAACATCCAAGACCCAGACAATTTGAAAAATTACATTGTCTTCGGTATCTTTTGGTGACCTTTGAAATGCAAATTATATTTGAAGGAGAATTCAATTCAATTCAAATATATCTTTATTATCATAGGATATTTATAATATCTCTTAATAATCGTCACTTTGTTTTATTGCACAATAATTGTTGACGTCAAAAAGTTACTTAGAGCTAAGTTTACTGCCGCCTCCAAAGCGCTAGTGCAGAAGAAGCGGTAACAAACTGCACTGCAGCATTTTATCCAAGAACGTCAACTCACAATGAAATTAATATTTATGGTTGATATGTGGACAGAGTATACATTGTTTGTTGTCATAATTTAAATTAATTTTTTTAATGTCGAAATTTTGAAATAATGTCAAATCAAGTTGTAAATTCAGTATGTACCTAATGTACCAAATTATGACCATTTCTGAGTACACAAACCTTTAAGAGAGACCCGCGCCAAGCTCAAGCCAGACTTTTATGTCTTTAAGATAGCCTTTATGAAGAATAACCGGGCAAGTGCGAGTTAGCTCGGGTGGAGAGGGTTCTGTACAATACTAAAGATTTTCCGTAA
This sequence comes from Acrobasis suavella, assembly GCA_943193695.1. Classification (NCBI taxonomy): domain Eukaryota; kingdom Metazoa; phylum Arthropoda; class Insecta; order Lepidoptera; family Pyralidae; genus Acrobasis; species Acrobasis suavella. Next base: position 800,692 of record OW971940.1, read on the forward strand.
GTGAACGTATTATATTGAGTGTACCACTTTATTTTCAATTGATAGAGTTTTTATTTTATTTTTCCTGTAATCTACAAGCAATGAACTATATATTATTTTTTTTTTGAGATCAGGTAGGGGGAATGGTCAATTTTCGTCATCTTTCACGAATAAAATCAAAACTATTTATTTTACAATAAAAAGAAATGTGGTGTCGTGGGACACCAGGTAGGAACGAAGTTCAAAAGTTCTTGTGTATACGACTGTCGCGCCTGCGCACGTCTCATTTAACGAGGTCATCCTTACGGTTTTACTATCACATTTTTTTCAGTTCGGTCGCGCAGCAAAATCCCTATCTCCTCCAAGCCTGCCGTAAGGAACTTCGTTCCAATAACAAAAATATATTTGAGATCATCCTAACGAGCCCTTTCATTTGATATATGACACAATAAGCTTTGACCTTTTGAATTGCTGCAACTCACACAGACTATTGTTTTATATAATAACTTCTGTATTTTTATGTGTTTTTTTATCGTCTTTCTAAATAGCTTGTGTGTGTTTAGTTATATTCAATAAAGATTATTCTATTCTAAGTTTAGCAAACTTTTTTTTTTAAATTTCCTAATCTGTCCCTCAAAAATGACCCTTTTTTAAATAAAATATTAATGTTCTTAATTTTCCTGTAATCTACAAGTTAATGAACTATATTATGTAGTTTTCCCAAAATTTTAGGCTCAGCAGTTTCGGAGATCAAGGGGGGGGGGGGGGAATGATCAATTTTTGTCTTCTTTCATAAATGAAATCAAAACGATTTATTTTATAATAAGAACTACAAGCTTCAAAGAAATTTCCACAAATTTTTTTTTGTAAAAGAAGAGTACAATCTCATCTTATAAATTAGTTATATTTTTTAAAAGGTTCCGTCGTCATCATCGGTGTTGGTATGTAGTAAATGTATATATGATGTATGTGTATGTATCTGTAATTATAGCAATATGACGTATAATATGGTATATTATATCTATTATATATATGTATATAAAATTTAAGTACACTGTGTTGTAAATTTATTGTTTTATCTTTTGCGCCGCAACAATTTATCTGTTTTTTCCTATGGTTACTGGGAGAAAACACTTTTAGCGATAAGTCCGCCAATTGCAAAAAAAAGTGGATTAATAAAGTTTTATATATAAATAAATAGAAACCTCAAGCGTCGCAAATATATAGAATCATTTGCCAAAGCTTATGTATAAATAAGTTATTAACTAGTTTAGTTTCAGTTAACTTTATTTGTTGATTTTATTAATAAATCATAAAAATAAAACTAAGAAGAAACTAAAAAGTTTTCCAACAAATCAACAATTTTTTGTTATAAGATGAATAAGGTTATGTCAGATTCGAGTCATAACCCTCTCCGAGGCCATGTAAACAATTCTGATAGCGCGATATGAAACCGTACCTACCACAATCGAGCACAGCCCTCGTTACGAAATGCAATCGGAACTTGTTCTTTTTGAGAATGTACAATGGCAGCGTTGTATAAGAAAACGGTTGCGTCTATAAAACTGCTAAACGCACTGAAAAATAAGACACTCGCTCTGACATAAACCTCTGCAAACACTATGGTTGTAAGTAGCTACTTTGTTATAAACATACATTCACTCTGTGGCCTAGTGGTAATCATGCCATGCTGTCACACCGAAGATCCCGGGTTCGATCCCCGGTCAGGTCAAGATGAAAAATGACCTTTATCAGATTGATCTGGATCTTGGATGTTTATGTATACAATATGGAACAAAAACCCTGTCTCATGAACAACTTTTCAAATGGGACCAATGCTTGAAACTCGAAGGAAAAAATCGTCATTTTCATACAAATTGCCGGGCCGGCCGAACACTTTTGTATGGAAATGTCGATTTTTTTTGAGTTTTTAGCATTGGTTCCATAGGAAAAGTTGTTCGTATTGACGGTCTGAGTTGCTCCTGCAAGGATCGGACAGGTTTTTTTTACAAATTGTATATGTTTTTGTTATGTTTTTCGTTAGTTAAAGTGGCCAGCACTGGTGTCAAATTTTTCAGGCTGCCTAAAAGCATCTGATATACAACGATGACAGCAGGACTGCAGCAGCAGGTTCAACCACTTATAGCCTTTCAAAGCACGGAGAAGCTCGAGAATTTTTTTATGCCACTCGTGGTCACCCATCCAAGTGCGGATCACGGGCGGTGTCGCTTTACTTGCGAGATCGGTAGTAATGCGCACTCCCGCCGGGCCACTGAGCTTCTCTATTTGTTTTGTTATTATCCAGTATTTGTTATAAAATATAGTATGGTTGAGTTACTATCCCAAACACAAGTCTTGAACTTAGGTACTTTGGGGATAACTCAGTGTGTGTGATTTGTTCATGTTATTTACTGTTATCACGTATTTATCCTTAAAGGTAGGCAGTTAACTCTTCTTTATGTCAAAAATAAACTTTTTTTGGCAAATGTTAGTGGAAACTGAAATTCTTTTGAGGAACTTTATACAAAGATAGTCAAAGTATGATTTATATGATTAATATACATAGGTACTCGTGCAAAGCGGAGGGCAGTAAATAGAAAAAATATGTGGATTTTGAGGCGAATAACCTAAACCTATACCTATCAATTTTGAAAGAATAAACTAAGTTAGAGTTCCATAACAATAGTTTGTTTCAAGTCAATCTTATTATACCTTTAAGTATATTTTTCTCTTAATTTTATTGTTTTTATGTTATTGGGTATGTAGGTATAATAAGTATTTACCTAGACGATTTCTTCAAACGTGACATGAAAGTAAAGGAGGAAACAAAATATCGCCACATTGTGGTAATAATTGCAATTTAACGTAACATCGTCCAAGATCCCGGGGGTTACTCCATAAAATAATACGATTCTCGTCCGATAATGACGTCCTGTTTCTAAACCAAATTAGACTTTATAATTATTAATGCTCAATGTTGCTTGACACTAAATCGCGGATACGCAGTAACTACTGCTTTTGAAGTAGGTAACCCCCTAGATCAAAATACGTTCGTAATTTTGTTGTTGTCAGAATATACTAACGTAGGTACGTTTTGTTGTAACATACCTAACCAGTTTCATTGTCAGGCAAATTAAGAAAAAGCCCCTTTTTCAATCGTTAACCGCCAATACATTTTGAACAGTCGAATGAAATTTCATCGAACATAACTAAGAACCATCTTTCGATTAAAAATAAAACGCGTTACAATCAGTTTGTATAGGAGCTTAGATGCCGAAAGGCACACAGATACTTCAAACTTATAACAATTCCCTTTTTTTGCGTGTTCAAAAGAGTTTTTCTCGTGAAAATCGCATAAGATATTATATTTGTTCTTTTACGTTTCAGATCGCACATGAAAAATGGACTTGGATTATTTTACTCCTGATTTTAATAATTTCACGAAATGGAAAGTCACAGATTCCTATGCCCATGCCAATGCCAGGTATGTACGGCATGCCTGCCCCGCCGCCGATGCCGATGTACGGGATGCCTCCTCCGCCCATGGCGATGCCGGGACCGCCCATGGCGATGCCGGGACCGCCCGTGGCCATGCCGGGACCGCCCGTGGCAATGCCGGGACCTCCCATGCCAATGTTCAGCATGCCAAGACCACAGCCCACGATAATACGATTAGCAATACCGCCTAGAACTACAACCACGACCACAACAACACAGGACCCAGTCAAAGTTCAAGAATCACAAGTAAGAGGTCAATTAGCCATTCCGATGCCTATGCCAATGCCTATGCAAATGGGCCTTCCAGGGATGCCGCCTCCCCCTCCTTCAGTACCAGAACTTTTTCCACTATACAATAATATGAATACTATAAAACATCATCATAAACATGAAGCGCGTGAAAGTGAAGAAACGGAAAACAGCGCTAGTAATGGTGCTGATGATTCTAAAGAGGAAAATTTTCGTAGGGTAAGAAGGCGAAGAAAATTTGCCAAGCGTAAAAGACGTCACTTCCTCCGCCGAAGTAATCGAATGGATTTAAGTGAGGAATTTGTGCGGCCTGAGATTGCTTACATTGCCAGTAATGGCGAAGTGAAAATTAGTAGACGCTTGAGCAACGCTGAGGCGGCCAACCTCCTCGGTGAGGAATATTTTGATATTAAAAACAGCACTAAAGTAAAACCCAAGGACAGATCAAGGGTACAAGTAATTGCTGAAAATAATAATGGAAAGTCTCGTTTACTAGTCACTGAAGATAAGTTGAATCCGGTGACTAATCCTTTAAATAGAAAAAGAATGTTGAAAGAAGAAGTGCAGCCAGAAGTTTTGGGAACAGGGAAAAAACACCTGATTTTCAAACCCCCGCCTGATAAAACGATAAGTAATATATCAGTGTCGTTCATGGTGACGTAAAATTTTAGGTGATATAGTTTTATAGACTGATCAATAATTATAAATAAGTATTTATAAATACCAAATAAGTATAATTTTGTACAGTACTTAACCCGGTTTGTTACTTAACACGTGCGTCTAACATTCGTATCAGAAAATGTCCGAATTCCAAATAGCACCTTATGCAAGTGATTTTCAATTGAACAATGGGAAAATTAACACAATCATTAGAGCTAACAATCCCCAATGAATACGTCCAAGCGCTATATAATGCCAAATCGCATGGTTTTCATGACAGTTCCAACTCATCTGTATTCAAAATCACGGAAATGTGCAACTCGAAATTTATTGTCCTAATACTTGTGTACCAAATAACTTTTTCTGATAATCAGCTCACTGATTTAGACGATTCTATTTTTAATATGTTAAATAAACCATCGTTATTAAGTGACGTCGACGACCACGGGCTGGATGATCTTTTTCATTCAGAGAATCCAAAAGCTACAGTGTATCATCAGTTGAATGCTGATTTAAGAGTGCCAGATAGTAATCCAACACTTAAAAGATTCAAGGAACTTCAAGATAAAATAATTCGGGAAAATAATGCAGCGACAAGAAGACGAATGGATGACGTACAATCGGAAACAAAGAAACGAGAACAGAACGTCAGTGTATCATGTTGTACGGGTCAGATTTGCTTCGCGTGCCCAGGACCAGTAGCCCCAATTATATCACCCGTGCCTATGCCACAAGCCATTGTCGTGCCTGGAAGAGTTTATTTCGAGCGTGTCATCCACGACCATCCACCTCTTAAAGATATAGAAAAAATGTTGAAGAAATCTAAAACCAAAAAGAGTAGTGATGAAGTTTTAAGTGATTCTAGTGACTCTAGTGATACTAATAATTCCAATGACACCGGTGACTCTTCCAACGATAGTTCTGATAAAGACAATGATAAGTCTATTGATTATTATGATGATTTTATTATTGATCGGGCATGAATCAACTCTTTAATATTAGGACACTTACCTACAAAGTTTTTTTAAATATATAAATGTTATCAAACATTTGAAATTAAGTGTTAAAAAGTCTTTTAAAGTTATGTTAAAAAGGATGAAAGAAATAGGTACCTTTCATTTATAATAATTAGTATAATTTATCTTACCCTTAAAAACTTATAATTTCTTATGTACTTTGAAAAAAATGTAGTACATTGTTATAATTGACAAATTTATATTTTTGTATTAAAAGGCATAAAATAATGTTATTATTATTTGATTTAATTTTGTCCTTATGTATAAAATGCCTATTGTCTAACACAAACATATTTTTACAAGGTTTATGTAACTCGGTGTTTTTGTTTGTCGAATAAGTACATAATTTTGTTTCTCTGCTAGGTAATTTCTTCTAAACCATTGATATTATTTCCCAAAAAGATTTCGTATATGGATCCTCTTGCTTCAAACACGTCTTTATTCCTAAAAGGGCAGACAGAATATTTTCTTGCGGCTTTTAGCAGCAACACTCAAAGGCCACTTTGAGCGGGACGATTGGCGAGAAGGTGGAATAAGGAATCAAAATAGTGATTTATGGGTTGCTGCCGCATCGCCTATTGTCATAATTCGCCTATTCCCTATCCCGACTTCTACGATACACGCAGCTGGTACAATCTCAGTTGTTTCTTTTCTTCCAGATCAGCATGGAAAGACTTTAGGCGGTGGAGTGCTTTCCTTGTCTCTGTTCCGCTGAGTTCTTATAATCTTTCTATTTTTTCAGCAGTGTTCGTAAAAATAAATAACGGTTACCCGGTCATTACTGTTAACTCTTTTTCGGTTAATCCTTTGATTCTGTTAACCCACACAGTAAGGCAAACTGTAACCGCTTTCTGAATATGTTAATTAGGTTTTCGGTGATGCACAGACATTTGGTAGAGTCATGCATGCGCTTTTGCAGGAATAGGTACCGTGATCGAGGGCCGAGGAATGAAAAACGTGTAGTATCATGCAGACACCCATATGTCGGTTCTGTTTAAGTTAAACATAATTATAGGTTAACAGGCTATTTCGGTTAACCAAAATATATGTTAACCCATTTCCAATCGGGTTAATAACAGATGATTAATTTGGTTAACCTAACCCGCCCGAACACGTTGGATTTCACGTTGATCTTTCTTTAACTTGATCGAAAACTTTCTCACGGGCTTTCCTACTCCTCTTTTTCCTTTTATTTTCCCTTCAATTATTGTTTTAAAGAACACATCGTGACGTAGTAGGTGATCGAACATTATCGCTCTTCTATTTTATATAATTTATAGTATTTATCTTTTCTCTGCCACATTCTCTAATACCTTTTATTTACTTACCAACGTTTAGGAACGGATAACTTAACCCAAACCGTTTTATCATTTGGGCACAAATATTCTACTCGAATGCATAATTATTAGTAAATACAAACAAAAAACATCAATGTTAAAATATTTAATTATCAAAATAACAAAGCTATATTTAAACCCATTGCACAACCAGCGCACTAACTAACTTTTTTTCACTATAATTCAGGCATCGTATAAAATTAATAATTATACTTAGTTATTGATTTTCTAAAATACTTATGGTAAATAACTTATTCCATTTATCACAACACTATCACATTTTTAAACTACATACAATAGGAATATTCAGGCTAAATGCTATTCTAATTTATTTACATTATAATATCGTATTTATATAAAAAATAAAACACTTGGTCCAATCCATAGAAGAGCATGTTTTCAAAATAATAAAAAAAATCAAGAACGCAAGTCTTTTTTAGGGTTCCGTGGTAAACAAGGAACCCTTATAGTTTCGCCATGTCTGTCGGTCCGTCCGCAGTTTTATTCAGCGACTATAAGTATTAAAAAGCTGTGATTTGGCATGGGTATGTTCTTAGTCTGGCCATAAATACTGTTACAGATCGCGCAAAATAACTTGGCGGCTCGGAAGTTAGCTGGAAGTGACAGCGAGGTAGCTGGCGCCCGGCGCACCGTCCCCCCTAATCCTGTATTCGTCTACTGCGCAGCGATCCGCGCGAAGTTCAGAGCCGCCGAGTTATTTGACGCGTACTATACAATTAAAAATAAACAAAATATTACATTTGAATTTAGAATCCGTTATTTTTATATGACGTTTCATTGTCTTTTCTTATTTTGGCGCCAATACATTTTACAATATTTTGCGATATTAAAATGGAGTGGGGTGATAAAGAAAACCGAATCGCTGTGATTGCATTACACAAAGTAGGTATGGAGCTAAATGCAAATTTTGAAACTCTCCATACGCTTGGTTTTAGTCAGATGTTTGTGTACCGGGCTATAAACAGGAACAATGAGACCTCCTGTGTTTGTGAGTCACATATCTTTTTCTGTCACAAATTGTGACAGGAAAGATCTGGCCGTCCACGTAGTGTTCGTACGAAAAAGGTGGTCAAAGCAGTAAGGGAAAGAATTCGAAGAAATCCTGTCCGAAAGCTGAAGAAGCTGGCATTTTATCACGGGAGATGAAGATAGCACCTAGAACCATATCGCGTATTTTGAAAGATGACTTAGGACTTGCAGCCTATAAGAGACGTACTGGTCATTTATTAACTGATAATTTAAAAAAGAATAGGGTGGTAAAATCGAAACAACTACTGAAGCGGTACGCAAAGGGAGGTCACAGAAAAAAATTGTTTATGGATGAGAAAGTTTTTACAATTGAGCAACATTTAACAAACAAAATTAAATATTTATGCTTAAAACTCTTCCCAATTAATCGACAGAGTGCAACGTGGGCATTACCCGACTTCAGTGATGGTTTGGTGGGGTGTTAGCTGTGAAGGAGTGACTGAGCCATACTTTTGTGAGAAAGGTATCAAAACATCGGCACAAGTGTATCAAGATACCATTCTTGAGAAGGTAGTTAAGCCCCTTAACAACACCATGTTCAATAACCAAGAATGGTGCTTCCAGCAAGACTCGGCACCGGGTCACCAAGCTCGGTCCACGCAGTCTTGGTTGGAATCGAACGTTTCCGACTTCATCAGAGCTGAAGACTGGCCGTCGTCTAGTCCCGATGTTAATTCGCTGGATTATGATTTATGGTTAGTTTTAGAGAGTACGGCTTGCTCTAAACGCCATGATAATTTGCAGTCCCTAAAACAATCCATACAATTGGCAGCGAAGAATTTTCCCATGGAAAGAGTGCGTGCTTCTATTGATAACTGGCCTCAACGTTCAAAGGACTGTATTGCAGCCAATGGAGATCACTTCGAATAAGCTTTTTATATTTTAAATCAGACTTTCCCAAAGTGGGCGATAACGCCCCCTTGTGGGCGCTGGAGGCTTTAAGAGCGGTAACGGGCCCAGAATAAAGTTGGGGGCGCTGATGTGATTTAAGCAATGAGTGATTTATAACTTCAGCTATTTCATATTTTAAATTTCACTGAAATTAAAATCCTCTTACTACACAACATCCATTTATTAGTTCATATTTATATCCTTTTTTATTGTACAAATATAAACTAAAAATTTAATTAATATTTATTATTTTAATGCGTTCACAACGCTATTTATATCGTTAAAGGAATCAAACACTGAAAAAATTTCGTGTTTTAAAGTTTCGCAGGTGAGGTCCCCACTTCCGATACTCTTTATTATTGTAAAATTGTATTATTATTGATATTTTTTTATTTAAAATTAACAATGTTGATTATTGTTATTTTTTATAAAAGATACTCTAATGTACTGGACACTGGTGTATGTATTATTATTGCTCTCTCGTTTAGAATATAGGTTGAATTAAACTACAGGCGAGACAAATATGTGATTCAGGTTTTTATGGTGAAAAAAATGGGGGGCGCTACAAAATAACTGATTTTTTAAAGTGGGCGTTTGACAAAATAAGTTTGGGAACCTCTGTTTTAAATTGTTTTATATAAAAGTAATAAATGTTATTTGCAGTAGAATTTTTTTATTTTCTTTTTTACAATATATATGGCTAGACTAGGTATATTAATGCGGAAAAATTAAGTTAAGGAAAGTGATAAAATAAAATAGTAAAAAAAAATTTTTATAGTGTAGCTCCCGTACAAGTAAAGTGAAAAGTATTTTTTTTCTCGCCTTACCAGTCATGTGGAGTATCGTTGAATAGGTCTTTCAAAAAATATTTAACGTTGACTATGTGAACACTGTTTTTCGATTTAGGGATCCGTTTCTGAAATATTTGTTTTGAAAGTGAAAATTTTTGTTAGAGTCAAGTGTCCCCCCCATTTACTGCTTAGCGGTCATATATGGACACATGTAAAACTTCACAGCCATACTATATACATAACGAAATTTAAAGGAAAACTATCAGAGCTAAGTAGGGTTTACAAATTAAAAAGTTATAGGCGATCAACGTATAAAATGTACTCGGAAAAGGAAAATTTGATACAAATTTATTACTTTTTTAAACGTATATCTTAAATTTACTTTCAAATTCAACTTGATTGCACTCCATCGTTAGTGGTTGAAAGCGAACTTTTATTATAGTACTTCTTATTACCCAACTGCGCCAGAGGGAGGGTTATGTCTTTCGAGAGTATGTTTGTATGTATGCATGTATAATTAATTGTTCGGCACGCTCTGCGGCCTAAACGGCTCGATGTACCTATTTAAGCTTGAGAGTCAATAGTCAAAAAAAGTCAAAAATCATTTATTTATCTTTGGATATTTATATCACTTGATAATTGTCATTTCTTTTTTCTTTCGATTTCTTAATAGTTAGTTGTTGACGTCAGATCATTTACTTACAACTAAGTTTACTGCCGCCTCCAAGGCGCAAGTACAGAAGAAGCAGTAACAAACTGTACTGCAGCATTTTCTCCAAAAACGTCAACCTTACAATTGTACTGTTATTAAAATTAGATGTGTGGACTGAGAATACATTGCTATGTCGTAATTATTAATTAAGAATGACAAATTTGAAATTAATGTCAATTTGTAAATAAAATACATGTACCGATTGTACTCAAATTATGTCATTTGTGAGTGTACAAATATAAACCATTAAAAGGGACCCGCGCCAAACTCAAGCCAGACGTTCTTGTCTTTAAGATAATCATCGGTTCCGTAATAAGCCTTCTCACAAAGTACTTTCTTTAAATAAGCTTTAAATTTTCTATCTGGCATATCAACGACTGATTCTGGCAATTTATTATAAAACTTTATACAGTTTCCCTTAAACGATTTATTGACTGTTTTCAGCCTATAATACGGGATAACTAAAACATTTACGTTACGTAAGTTTCTACCCGTAATATCACCTGTTTTATTAAATAAGGCAATATTTTTCCTCACATACATTATATTTTCAAATATGTACTGGGATGGTACAGTGAGTATATCAATTTTCTTAAAAAAATCTCTTAGGGAGTCTCTCGATCCTAAATCATAAATAAAACGAATTGCCCTTTTCTGTAAAATAAAAATAGTCTGTATATCAGCAGCACTCCCCCAGAGAAGAATCCCGTAGGACATCAGACTATGAAAGTAACTAAAGTAAACTAGTCTAGCATTATATTCGTCTTTATTCCGAAATTGACACTGAGTATTTTTTTTTATATATAGGGACAAATTACACTGCTTGAGCTAGCCCCAAAGTAAGTTCGAGACTTGTGTTATGGGATACTAACTAAACGATACTATATTTTATAACAAATACATAAATATATAGATAAACACCCAAGACCAGGGACAATTTGAAAAACACCATTTCCCAACTTGTTCTGACCAGGGGTCATCAGCATGGTGACGTCGTCAAAAAGTATATAAAAAGCAGTCGGGTTTTTTGTTTTGTCTCTTTTTAAATAATGACTTGTCTTCTTACCTCTTCATTTTTTTCACCTTTCCACCAAATTTACAATAACTTATTACAATATAAGTAAAGTAGTTTAAACTTATTCTAAATCGAGCATGTCCATATAATGGACAGTGCAATAGTAAATCAAAGGCACATATTCGTTAAAAATTCACATACTATTTAATTCTGAGGACTTCCCCTACCGCACTCTTTGTATGTGAAATTATTTTTTAAGAAAAGTAATACAGAAAAAAAAAACACACGAATCTAGGTCTATGATAGTAATAAATGTATTAAAAATATTTGAGAGCAGCAAAAAAATTGATCAATGTATTTATACAAACAAATCCTTCTACCGGTATCGGTAAATTTGGGTATTTTCCTGGGTAAAAATTTATTACTTACACTTGAAACGTCGCAAAATAATGTCACTTGTCTTTGAACAAATCGAGTTTAACGTGATTTAAGATTTATTATTGCAGAAAACTGATAATCAGAGTGCTATTCGACTAAAACTTTGACGGCATCTACCTGTATTTCAAACAAATCCCACAAAAAAATTTTTGTTTTGACGTTAAGAAAAAAATTTCTGATTTGACTTGTTGGAAAATAGCGGAATCTGCTATAAAATCTCCCGTGAAGCTGAAGGCTTCGAAATTTCAGTGGAGTTTAAGGCGAGTGGAGCCGAAAAGGTTAAGTTTGAAGACCTTAAACTGAAAAAGAAGTCAACAGAATGTTACAGAAAAAATGCGCTTAGATATATGTACTTCAATTTGGGTATTTGAAAATTTCGAGGACTTTTAATTACTGTACTGATTGAAATGGGACTGTTTTCAATACTACTTTACAATTATTAGAGGTATTTTAACAGTTCTTGGCGTAACACAGTAATCTATCACTACCCTAAAACATGTTTTTTTTTTCTAATATATAAATTCAGTTTGACAATAATTAATCATATTGCATAGAATTTAGAACTATCGCGTCGCAGTGCGTGTGGGATGTGGGTGGCGGGATGGAAGGGTCCAAGGTCACTTGCAACTCTATTTGTCTTAAGGGGTACATGAATTTTTCAAGGTCCGTTTCCTTTCAAATAATTTATTTTAAATGGGGGCACCATTTAAAATAAATTATTTGAAAGGAAACGGAGATATCATTTAAATTTTTGTCTTCATTATGCCCAAGATAATCCTTCAATAGAAGATTGTGCTACAAGGGGTAAAGGTATTATTTTTAACGTCCCTCGCGTTAAAAATATTACCTTTACCCATTTCACCAGCCGTTACTTTCAATTCAGAGTGAAACGAAGGATTCCACAGTTAAATCATGACCGTAGCAAGTGATTGTACGGTGGAATCCTAAGTGAAGCGAGGGATTCATGTATATCACCCGAGATAAAAATATTACCGTACCCGAGCAGCACACTACTTTTCATCTCCATCTATGAGAAAAACTAGCAAATACAAAACAAAATATAAAAAAAGTAGCACATCTATAACACCTAATCAGATTTCAGTTGTCAATTTAATACTAACCTTTATTTGGTGTCGTTTTTATACAATAAATACTAAAAAATAATTTTTCGAAAACCGCCAAATCGCAATAAAATGTTCACTCATAACTTTATTTGCGTGGTCCTTCATATCTTTTTATTTTTATATGGAAACTTGATACCTATTCACTATCGGCTTAATCTTACGAAAAAGTATTCACACTTACATAAATAATTATATGTCAATACAATATACTTAAATTAAAAGAGACAAATTGCGCTTTTTTAATTTTACTTATTTCTTTTTCCGAAGCGAAGAACATTAAAATGCTTACCTTCATTAATCCCTGTTGACGACGATATGCATTCCAAATTTAAAAATCACGACGTCAGTGCCAATTATTTTTTATTTAAAAACAACATTCTTTTTTTTGCTGCAATGCCAAGATTAGTTTTGATTCTACATAGATTACACTCGTGTTCAGTTTTCAAATGGTTTTTCCCTAGAGATTTTGTTTTTCATTTTTTAGTATCGAGAGAATAAGCAGTAACATCCTTTTTCGAGTAGATGAGATGAAAAATACGTTATCAGATTGTTATCACTAACGGGGTCAATGCAGCCTAGGGCTGTAAGACCTAAAGGCCACGTTCGTGAAGTTGGGACAAAACAAGAATTAAAAAAAGTCTAAAGTCGCTACCCACACCGCCTATAGGAACATGATGTTATATACAATATAATTATTTCATGTCTGTAAGCTTATATTGCATCACTCCCATAAAGCTACATTGCTGGTTTCAGTGCACAGCTCCGCAACGCAACGGAACGCTACTCACCCAAACTTACTCTACTCACATGAAGTTGTCAGGTAAGTAGAGTAATTTTGTGCGTGTAGCGTTATATTACTGGTTCATTATTACTATTCTTAGCGTGCACAGCTCCAGCTCCTCAACGCAGTGATATGCTATTCACCCAAACTTACTCTAGTCACATGAAATTGGCTTGTCAACTAATTAATATAAAATTTATGTAGATAGTTTTAATAGAAAATATAGACCATTTTAAGAAGGTAATTTGAATAAAACAAGTCTAAGTGTTATCAGGATTTTTTAATGTAATTTTAAACTTTGCACCGGAAGTGACGACACACAGCAATCAAAGTTTACATTTTTCCTACGCCTGCATAAGAAAAAAAACAATGACAACGGTCATCTGTCAATGTCACCTGTTTAAATTATTTTTGTTGTTTATTTTGTTGGTTGTAGTCGTTTGATATATATTGTTATAGGGAGATGACAGTGACAGTGACAGTACCGTGGAATTAGATGTACTTCGTTAGACAGTACAGTATTGATAGCGGAAATTGCCAATCTTCATCGTGACTTCACTTCCTCAAATAAGTTGACCTTGCTTCAAAATAAAGGTCATTTGGACTTTTGCAAATATCTAAATAACTAAGACCTTATTTATAAATCTGATTAGAGAAAGCTTCTTCTAGAGGCTATTCCTCGAAATGTATGCGAATTAGATCTTTTTTCAAATTACTTGATAAGCGAATTGTCAGGTGAGTAGAGTAATTTTGGGCGTGTAGCGTTATATTGCTGGTTCATTATTACTATTCTTAGCGTACACAGCTCCGCAACGCAATATAACGCTACTCACCCAAACTTACTCTACTCACATGAAGTTGTCATGAGAGTTATAGAGTAATTTTGGGCGTGTAGCGTTATATTGCTGGTTTCATTATAACTATTCTTAGCGTGGACAGCTCTGCAACACAATGTAACGCTACTCGCCCAAACTTACTCTACAAAAACGGCACTAGTATCGATGAAGACCAAAGATGTGAGAGGCTTTGAGGCGCCTAGACAGCCGAGAGAAAAACCATATTTCTTAACGGGCCAAGGCAGCAAAGAGACTAGCAAATCTTGTTACAGCAAGTATAAATATTTAGAATAATAATAGATTGTTCTCTATTTCCAACTATAGTTCATCATTTAGTTAACAGTGGCATTTCTGTAATTTTATAGCCTTTAGATTTAGTGTCTTCGGGATAATGGAAAGCCATTCCTTTATCCTGGGTGCAGATCCAGTTCCAGTAAAGCAGGCAAATCCAGTGGGTGAGCAGAACCACTATGAACATAACTATTGCGATAGCCAGGAACACTAGGAACAGGAATTTAATTTATTTATATTAAGTAATTCACATACCTGTTTCATGGTATTGGACATGAACTCTGTGCCCCTGTCAGTAGCTATTTCTCTAGGTATACCATGCTGTAAAATAAAATTATTTACGAAACTACGCGAAAGTTCGGTTGTTGATTTAGTATGTAATGGAAATGCACATACATATTTTGTTAATTCACACTGAAGTATGAGAAAATAAGAATAGTCAAAGCTGTCTCTATGTAAGGGCCCTACTTAGTCTAAAAAAATCTTGTCGAATGCAGAGTGTGCGCTCGAGGTGATAGCCATTGGCTCTTTCACCTGGACTGTATACTTGTGTTTCTGGCATTTAGGACATTTCAATACAAAGTTTCTGATATCAGATTCCATGGAAAGCCAGAAATAATAACGTTTAATATTATTTAACATCCTTTTAATGCCCGCATGGCCACTCGTGGGCAAAAGGTGAAAATCATTAAGTATTACTCTTTTGTCATTTTTGTCATCTCTTTGGACGTCTTTTTAATATACTGGGCCCTTTCCAGTTAACATTTATTTTTATTTCACTAGCGAGTTTATTCACAAATTCTTCACTATATTCATTCTTAATGAAATATATTTCACTTATATTTATTTTCTTCCTGAAACTACACAGCTCTTTCACAAAGATTTATAAAAATAGTATGTTTCTGAGACACGTATACATATATTATACAGCCCCACCACGACAGTAATCGATAAAATACGCATCTTACAAAGAAGAACCGAAGAGCACGCCGACGGACGCAAAACAACAAAGCAGTCTATTATCCTTCCAAGTATATTTACACACCAATTATAGGCAACGATAAGTTATTATTCCAAAGCAATAAAGTACGATTACCGAAATTTAAAACTGACTTATACTTGTTCAAGAAAACTTATTCGAGAATTCCATACACCGTAAATGGCAAGTAATCAAAAACATAGAACTTGTGAACAAGTGTTTGATTACCAATACGTAACTGTAAGTATGCGTATCCAATGGATTGAATCTTGCCTCCAATTCCGTTGGCTAAGAATTTCTCCTTATAGACTGGAATGTTTTGTTCTAGATCATGTTTATGTTTGATGGCTGAAATTTAAGCTCCGGTGTCAACTAATAAGTGATAAGGATAATTATTTTGTGACTGGATATTTACGTAACCTGCATTACTATTATTACAAGACAAAATACGGTTTTTAGTCACCAAAAAAGTTTAAATGCGAATCTTTAACTGTATCTGATTGCTGTGCAGTTTCTGAATCTGCCATAGTATGTATGCCCTGTTAAATCTGTTTTAAATTATTAAGCTTACCCACATTCTGCGTCCCTCTGGAGTTCTGTCCCTCATCTTAGCGTTGTTGCCCTTGGGCGTCTCGTGACCTACCTCTGAAGTACCGACCTCTCCCTGCACCACGGCGAGATGCTCTGCCTCTAAAATTCATAGTTAAAATATCATTTGAAACTGTATTAGACGTGACATCCTCATCGATAGCCGCCTGGATAGAATCGTTTAAGGATAGATAATTTCTCGCTGTAATGATTGTGCAGAGCCTGCGATTCCTCAATCCGTCGGAAAAACATTTCATCGCCTGTTTTTCGTTCAATGGTTTCAACCCTTCATATTTAGAATTGTTACCTTCGGATTGTGCAATCGTCAACTCGACAAACATCTCAGTGATTTGTTTCCCATAAACGTCGATAGATAAATTATTTTGTCTAAAGTTTTGTAACTTACGGTGAATAGCTGTGGCCGACTTTTTCGCTAATAATTGCAATTCTAAATCTAACATAAAATCATCGATATTGTTATAAGTTTGGGATAATTTTAATTTAAATACTTGAGAAAGTCTATTTTTCA
Organism: Acrobasis suavella; assembly: GCA_943193695.1. Taxonomy (NCBI): domain Eukaryota; kingdom Metazoa; phylum Arthropoda; class Insecta; order Lepidoptera; family Pyralidae; genus Acrobasis; species Acrobasis suavella. The sequence goes on from OW971940.1 coordinate 817,456, forward strand.
AAACGAAGTTCATTAATTTATTGTGCGGAGATTCCTCTAATTCGGATTAAATTCTATCCCATTAATTGCTTTATACTGCCTTCATTGTCAGAAAAAACTGGTAATAATTGTAAAGCTGTTTTTAAATCAAACTTAGAAGTTCCAGCCATGATTTCAGGTTTTTCACAATCTTTTTCAGTACATAAGTCCAATATTTCGTCATATAAATTATTAAAATCAGAACAAAGATTTTCAAATAGTATACATTCACTATTCTCAAGTTTGTTTTTTATCTCAGAATAATGTTTCAAAATTATATTATACTCTTCTATTAATTCGTCAGCCTCGGCTAACTTTGAAACTATGATATTGCCTTTTCTACAACTTGAACCTATTTTAATTAGGTATCTTCTTATATTTAGTAGGCTGTTCTACAATAAAGTCAAGTTTTCTCTTTCTGCCATAAGGAATAAGTATTTAAAATAAGGTACAATACATACCCTTAACTGCTAATAAATATATCGCGTTTAATATACTAAGTATTCATTACGCACGATTCACGACTACGGACACATACGCGCACTTCACTTAATGGGAGCACTTTTTATATTATCTCGACGGATTCTTTCCTCTGGTCCGCTTGGCTACGTGTATCAGCAAGCCTCGCCCTTTGCCGGGATAATGATTTTCTTACAGCGTCACGATGTATCTCATTAAAAATCCATCTCTTGTGGCACCAGTCAATGATAATAAAATCAACAATATAATATTTGTCGTACGGATGTGAAAATATGCCAACAGTTGAACATCTGCATTATTTACGCCTGCTGTTGCATTCTGAGCAAGGATGACCTTCTTCTTAGTTTTTGTAGAGCCCATGATGAGGAAAATTTAAGAACAATGTCAGGAAATATTTCGACACAATTTGATCACCACACAGGCACGGGCAAAGTTCACGAATAGACATTTTTATTATAATGTATGTTAGTTTTTATATGGTGATCGGAATGTAAACACGCGCGAGTCACAAGCGCGCCGGCAGGGTCGCCATGTAGTATCGGCGCCGATGCAGAGAGTAAATGATACAACCAATGCACGTAGGATACTGAGTTTATTAAGATAAACAACTTCTTTATAAGTAGTATATTCCTCTCAATACATCCAGAGTTTGCACTCACCTGCTCTCCTATAATCTGCACAGGGTCAACAACCATGATAGTGATTGCGAAGACCAGGCAAAGCAGGGAGCACGAGAAGTATGCCAGCGACTTACCTGGAATTAATAGTAGGTATCACATTAAAAAGTCACCAGGAACTAATATAGTTTTTTTATTTTTTTATTTTAGATGATTTAGTTGTTAATCTGTAAAACTGTGTGTTGATCTTTCGAATAAATTTTTGTCAAACAATTAAACAATTTTTACTTGTGGATCAATAATGTTATATAAATTAGAAACCTCAAACGGCGCAAATATAGAAGCCTCGGCATTAATTTCTTATCTCCTTACCTGTCACTGGGAGGAATTCCACCCAGGTCAATTGTTTATCTATTGTTTTATTATTTGCAACAGATGAAAAGTTATTTGAGCCGTTTGGGGTTGAATCGTTGAACCTGTGGGAAATATCGGCGCATAAGTAACAATGAAGCTCGTAAAATGACTGAAATCACGCGTGACCAGAGTGATGGCCTTTATCTGACTTAAAAGATAATGATTGCTATATCACGTGGCAATGCTGCCAGCCTTCTGTGCACGTTACCAAGGGGGGGGGGGCAGCAATTTGCCAGAGCTTTTTTATTTACAACGTGGAAGGGACATACCCGTAATAAATCGAACCGCAGGCTATACTAGATCACTTTAGTATAATGAAATTAAATTAACAACCAAATAACCAAAAAAACAATTCGACATTTCCATACAAAGTGCCCGGGCGGTTGCACACTTTTGTATGGAAATGCCGAATTTGTGTTTTGGCTGTTACTTTCATTATACTAAAGTGATCTAGTATATCTCGTGGTTCGATTTATAACGGGTATGTCTCTTCCACGTTGTATTAATTATTAATTTAGTTTTAGATAACTAAAACCAAGAAGAAATTACAAAGTTTTTCAACAAATGTACTTTTATTTGTTTTAATGACCAATCCATGTAAACAATTCAGAATGCACAATATGGAAACCGTACCTACCACAATCGAGCACAGCCCTCGTTACGAAATGCAATCGGAACTTGTTCTTTTTGAGAATGTACAATGGCAGCGTTGTATAAGAAAACGGTTGCGTCTATAAAACTGCTAAACGCACTGAAAAATAAGACACTCGCTCTGACATAAACCTCTGCAAACACTATGGTTGTAAGTAGCTACTTTGTTATAAACATACATTCACTCTGTGGCCTAGTGGTAATCATGCCATGCTGTCACACCGAAGATCCCGGGTTCAATCCCCGGTCAGGTCAAGATGAAAAATGACCTTTTTCAGATTGATCTGGATGTTTATGTATATATGTATTTGTTATGTTTTTCGTATGATGATGTGGCCAGCACTGATGTTAGATTTCTCAGGCTGCGTAAAGGCATCTGATATACAATGACAGCAGGGACCAACGACTTATGGCCTTTCGAAGCACGGAGGAGCTTGAGAATTTTTTATGCCAATTGTGGTCACCCATCCAAGTGCGGATCACGGGGGGTGTCACTTTACTTGCGAAACCGCCACCGAGCTTCTCTATTTGTTTTGTTATTATCCAGTATTTGTTATAAAATATAGTATGGTTGAGTTACTATCCCAAACACAAGTCTTGAACTTAGGTACTTTGGGGATAGCTCAGTGTGTGTGTGATTTCCCCCCCATGGGTTCCCGGTTTGTCGTACCGGGGGGGCTCAGTACCCGTGGTAGCCTCGAGCCACGGGGAAGCTAAGAGGAACCCGCGAGGGGGCGCTCCTGCTGTCGTCAACCAGCAGTGAGCGCCCACATTGGGGCGGCGGGGGAGTGGGAAGATCTCCCCCCACCCGGAGAGGGGCGCTCCCGCGGGCTCGGCTTCGGCCTTGAGCCTGTAGGGATGCGCCCAATGGGGCGGCGGGGGAGTGGGAAGTTCTCCCCCCACCCGGGGTGGGGCCGCCGGGAGGGGAATGTTTCATTGCCCTCCCGGCGCTTCAGGCGGGGCCACACCGCCGTGGCTGTAGTTGGAGATCGGTCGCGGAGGAGGAGGAGTGTCGGTGTTACGTTGCCGCTCTCCCTATCCTCCGCGACCGAGCGGTGCCGCACCGCGTTTGCGGCGAGAGGTAAGCGGCGGAGCCTTTCATCTTCTCCGCCGCTGGGAGCCGGTTTATCTGGCTCCCATGGGTCCACAGGCGGTGGACTGCGTGGGAGTTTGCCGCCTCTCAATTGGGCCGAGGAGGTATGGCGCATCCGTGAGTTCCGGACGCGCCGACTTGGTGAGTGAGGGGGCGCTGTGACGCCCCCGAGGAGGGGCCGCTTTGGCGGCCAGCCGCGCCGGGGTTCGCGGATGTATTTCCGTTCCCGTGTCCCCGGCAAAAGCGGTTGAGATGGAACTCCGGAGGTTTTTTAGTGGGTAGGCACGTCGATCTGGCGTGGAGTCCCACATAACCCGACAGCCTCCCCCGCAGGCTGACGGGTATCCGTAACAGGGATCTTTCCTCCGTAAAAAAAAAAGTGTGTGTGTGATTTGTTCGTATTATTTACTGTTATCACGTATTTATTCTTAAAGGTAGGCAGTTAACTATTTTTTTATGTCAAAAATAAACTTTTTTTGGCAAATGTTAGTTGAAACTGAAATTCTTTTGAGGAACTTTATACAAAGATAGTCAAAGTATGATTTATATGATTAATATACATAGGTACTCGTGCAAAGCGGAGGGGGGTAAATAAAAAAATGATGTGGTTTTTGAGGCGAATTTAACTAACCTATACCTATCAATTTTGAAAGAATAAACTTAGTTAGAGTTCCATAACAATAGTTTGTTTCAAGTCAATCTTATTATACCTTTAAGTATATTTTTCTCTCAATTTTATTGTTTTTATGTTATTGGGTATGTAGGTATAATAAGTATTTACCTAGACGATTTCTTCAAACGTGACATGAAAGTAAAGGAGGAAACAAAATATCGCCACATTGCGGTAATAATTGCAATTTAACGCAATACCGTCCATGATTCTGGGGGGGTTACTCCATAAAATAATACGATAGTCGTCCGATAATGACGTCTTGTTTCTAAACCAAGTTAGACTTTAACATTATTAATGCTCATGTGCTTGACACTGAATCGCGGATACGGATTCAGTGTCAAGCACATGAGCATTAATAACGCAGTAACGTCCGTGTAGCGTACTGCTTTTGAAGTAACCCCCTAGATCAAAATACGTTCGGTGGCGTCTTAATTTTGTTGTTGTCATATACTCGTAGGTACGTTTTGTTGTAACATACCTAACCAGTATCATTGTGAGGCAAATTAAAAAAAGCCCCTTTTTCAATTGTAAACCCCCAATACATTTTGAACAGTCGAATCAAATTTCATCGAACATAGCTGAGAACCATCTCGATAGACAAGGCTTTCGATTAAAAATAAAACGCGTTGAAATTGGTTGGTTTAGGAGCTAAGATGCCCCCCCCCCATGGGTTCCCGGTTTGTCGTACCGGGGGGGCTCAGTACCCGTGGTAGCCTCGAGCCACGGGGAAGCTAAGAGGAACCCGCGAGGGGGCGCTCCTGCTGTCGTCAACCAGCAGTGAGCGCCCACATTGGGGCGGCGGGGGAGTGGGAAGATCTCCCCCCACCCGGGGAGGGGCGCTCCCGCGGGCTCGGCTTCGGCCTTGAGCCTGTAGGGATGCGCCCAATGGGGCGGCGGGGGAGTGGGAAGTTCTCCCCCCACCCGGGGTGGGGCCGCCGGGAGGGGAATGTTTCATTGCCCTCCCGGCGCTTCAGGCGGGGCCACACCGCCGTGGCTGTGGTTGGAGATCGGTCGCGGAGGAGGAGGAGTGTCGGTGTTACGTTGCCGCTCTCCCTATCCTCCGCGACCGAGCGGTGCCGCACCGCGTTTGCGGCGAGAGGTAAGCGGCGGAGCCTTTATCTTCTCCGCCGCTGGGAGCCGGTTTATCTGGCTCCCATGGGTCCACAGGCGATGGACTGCGTGGGAGTTTGCCGCCTCTCAATTGGGCCGAGGAGGTATGGCGCGTCCGTGAGTTCCGGACGCGCCGACTTGGTGAGTGGGGGGGCGCTGTGACGCCCCCGAGGAGGGGTCGCTTTGGCGGCCAGCCGCGCCGGGGTTCGCGGATGTATTTCCGTTCCCGTGTCCCCGGCAAAAGCGGTTGAGATGGAACTCCGGAGGTTTTTTAGTGGGTAGGCACGTCGATCTGGCGTGGAGTCCCACATAACCCGACAGCCTCCCCCGCAGGCTGACGGGTATCCGTAACAGGGATCTTTCCTCCGTAAAAAATAAAAAAAAAAAAAGGAGCTAAGATGCCGAAAGGCACACAAAGATACGTCGAACTTATAACACTTCTCTTTTTGCGTGTTAAAAAGAGTTTTTCTCGTTATAAACGCATAAGATATTATATTTGCTCTTTTACGTTTTAGATCGCACATGAACAATGGACTTGGATTATTTTACTCCTGATTTCAATAATTTCACGAAATGGAAAGTCACAGATTCCTATGCCCATGCCAATGCCAGGTATGTACAGCATGCCTGCCCCGCCGCCGATGCCGATGTACGCCATGCCTCCTACGTCCATGGCGATGTCGAGACCGCCCGTGGCGATGCCAGGACGTCCCATGCCAATGTTTGGCATGCCAGGACCACAGCCCATGATTATACGAATAGCAATACCGCCTAGAAGTACAACCACGACCACAACAACACAGGACCCAGTCAAAGTTCAAGAAGTAGGAGGTAAATTAGCCATTCCGATGCCTATGCCAATGCCTGTGCAAATAGGAGTTCCAGCGATATCGCCTCCACAATTTTGTATTGGCAAAGCTCGGCACAAGGGCTGCCCGCCTTGTCCTCCTTGCTTATGCGCTCCATCTTGTACTCCAGCTTTCTTCTCATTCTGTTCACCGTGTCACAAAAAATGCAGATGTCGAAGCAAAGAAGAAACACCTATACCTCGGCCACCTAACCAACCAATGCCCATGTCTGGCCCAGCGTTTGCAATGGCTTTTCCCCCACCTTCAGTACCAGAACTTTTTCCACTGTATAAAAATATGAATACTATAGTACATCATCATAAACATGAAGCGCGTGAAAGTGAAGAATCGGAAAACAGCGATGACAGCAGCTGATGATTCTAAACAGGAAGATTTTCGTAGGGTGACAAGGCCTATAAAATTTGCCAAGCGTAAAAGACGTCACTTCCTCCGCCGCTGTAATCGAATGGATTTAAGTGAGGAATTTGTGCGGCCTGATATTGCTTATATTGCCAGCAATGGCGAAGTGAAAATTAGTAGACGCTTGAGCAATACTGAGGCGGCCAACCTCCACGGTGAGGAATATTTTGATTTTAAAAATAGCACTAAATAAAACCCAAAAACAGATCTAGGGTACACGTAATAGCTAAAAATAATGGAAAGTCTCGCTAACTTGTCACTGAAGATAAGTTGAATCCGGTGACTAATCCTTTAAATAGAAAAAGAATGTTAAATAAAGAGGTGCAGCATGAAGTTTTGGGAACAGGGAAAAGACACCTGATTTTCAAACCCCCGCCTGATAAAACGATAAGTAATATATCAGTGTCGTTCATGGTGACGTAAAATTTTAAGTGATATAGTTTTATAGACTGATCAATAATTATAAATAAGTATTTATAAATACCAAATAAGTATAATTTTGTACAGTACTTAGCTCGGTTTGTTACTTAACACGTGCGTCTAACATTCGTATCAGAAAGTGTCCGAATTCCAAATAACAGCTTACGCAAGTGATTTTCAATTGAACAATGGGAAAATAACACCATCATTTCAGCTAATAATCGCCAATGAATACGTCCAAGCGCTATATAATGCCGAATCGCATGGTTTTTAAGACAGTTCCAACTCATCTGTATTCAAAATCACGGAAATGTGCATCTCGAAATTTATTATCCTAATACTTGTGTACCAAATAATTTTTTCTGATAATCAGCTCACTGATTTAGACGATTCTATTTTTAATATGTTAAATAAACCATCGTTATTAAGTGACCACGGGCTGAATGATCTTTTTCATTCAGAGAATCCAAAAGCTACAGTGTATCATCAGTTGAATGCTGATTTAAGAGTGCCAGATAGTAATCCGACACTCAATAGATTCAAGGAACTTCAAGATAAATTAATTCGGGATAATAATGCAGCGACAAGAAGACGAATGGATGACGTACAATCGGAAACAAAGAAACGAGAACAGAACGTCAGTGTATCATGTTGTGTGGGTCAGATTTGCTTCGCGTGCCCAGGACCAGTAGCCCCAATTATATCACCCGTGCCTATGCCACAAGCCATTGTCGTGCCTGGAAGAGTTTATTTCGAGCGTGTCATCCACGACCATCCACCTCTTGATAATATAGAAAAAATGTTTAAGAAATCCAAAGGCAAAAAGAGTAGTGATGAAGTTTTAAGAGATTCTAGTGACTCTAGTGATACTAATAATTCCAATGACACAGGTGACTCTTCCAACGATAGTTCTGATACAGACAATGATAAGTCTGTTGATTATTATGATGATTTTATTATTGATCGGACATGAATCAACTCTTTAATATTAAGACACTTACCTACAAAGGTTTTTTTTTAAATATATAAATGTTATCAAACATTGGAAATTAAGTGTTAAAATGTCTTTTAAAGTTATGTTTTAAAAGGATGAAAGACACTTTTCATTTAGAATAATTAGTATAATTTATTTTACCCTTAAAAACTTATAAATTCTTATGTACTTTAAAAAAACATGTAGTACATTATTATAATTGTCATTTTTTTTTTTTTTGTATTAAAAGGCATAAAATAATGTTACCATTCTTTGTTTAATTTTTCCTTATGCATAAAAATACCTATAAGTTAAATGAACACCAAAGCGTCTGTCTAACACAAACATATTTTTACAAGCTCTATGCAACTCGATGTTTTTGTTTGTCGAATAAGTATATAATTTTGTTTCTCTGCTGGGTAGTTTCTTATAAACCATTGATATTATTTCTCACAAAGATTTCGTATATGGAACCCCTCACTTCAAAGCAAACACATATTTATATTCCTAAAAGGGCAAAATACTTTCTTGCGGCTTTAAGCAGCAGGACTCAAAGGCACTTTTGAGCGGGACGATGGGCGAGAAGGTGGAAAAAGGAATCAAAATAGTGATTTATGGGTTGCTGTCGCATCGCCTATTATCATAATTCGCATTTTCGCCTATTCTCTCGATCGACTCCTACGATCTGCGTGGTGAAGAAGCAGCTTGTACAATCTAAGTATTTTCATTTTTTCCAGATCAGCATGGCACCTTTTTACTAAATTATAATGACAAAATCAAAGATAGGAACTGATACTTTTTTTTATATAGGTATTTAAGAGCTGGGCTTTTGTCGGTGGAGTACTTTCCTTGTCTCTGTTCCGCTAAGTTCTTATAATCCTTCTATTATTCACCAGTGTTTGTAAAACCCATTCATAAATAACGGTTACCCGGTCATATAAGTTATCCCTTTTTCAGTTGATCCTTTGATCCGGTTAACCCACACAGTAAGGTTAACTGTAACCGCTATCTGAATAGGTTAATTAGGGTTTCGGTGATGCACAGCCGCTTTCACCTTCGACAGCGGCATGACCTTCGGTCCTCACATCAAAAGGGTATGCAACACTGCATGCTTCTGTTTGAGCCGTCTCAACCCCATGATACGCAATGAAAAGTTTTCTCTTGGTAACAAGTTAACTCTTTTCAAACTTTGCATTCGCCCAGTCTTGACTTACGCAAGCGTTGTCTTCGCACACGCAGCCCCAACTCACATGCTTAGGCTTCAAAAAGTACAGAACCGATTCATCCGCAGAGCTACCAACGCTCCAACGATAGCGAGAAACTGCGACCTACACCGCGATCTCGAACTCCCGTCCATAAAGCACTTTATGAAAGAAGCGTTAGAACGTTTCTTTGATAAAGCCGCCGACCACCCGAACCGACTAGTTAGAGAGGCAGCTAACTACATTCTGGAGCACAACCCTCGCCGACTCACCGGCAGACGTCCGAGGCATGTTCTCACTGATTCCGATGACCAGATTATGGCTGACATGGTCCAATTCGATACCTCTGCGGCTCCGAGCAGCCAGAGGAACCTCGCGGTCCGACCCCCCCGCATTCGTCGTAATCGAATACGTAGGCGTAGGAACATTAGCTCGTTCACTAGGTACCGCCCGGCGGTACCTGGACGATTTGCGTCCTAAGTAGGCCCTTCTGGCACCGTAGCTTCGGCCTTTCCGGCAAAACATGGGTGTTGCAGCACCCCAAAATTTGCCATAATCCCTAGCGCGCCCAAAGCCGAGGTTTCCCCCTTGGGAGCCTTTTGCGCTGCTGCTAGTAGTATATAAATATAGGATGCCGGGCCTCTGGCCCACTCCTCAAACCTTGTCCGGGTAAATTAGGAAATGCCGTCCGAGTCAACCTATGCCTGTCAATCCAAAAAAAAAAAAAAAGCACAGCCGTTTGGTAGAGTCATGCATGCGCTTTTGCAGGAATCGGTACCGTGATCGAGGGACGAGGAATGAAAAACGTGTAGTATCATGCAGAAACCAATATGTCGGTTCTGTAAAAGTTATTTATTTATTAAATCTTTATTGACCAAAAAGGTACAAAAGGTGGACTTAATGCTAATGCATTCTCTACCAGTCAGCCTTAAGAAAAAAAAACAGAAATAAATTTGTGAGCGATACGCGCTTAAAGTTATAACTATATTATAGATATACGTATATTATAAACATACACATACAATACACATATATAAATACATATATTTTATTAATATATACATACATATACAATCATATACATACATAAATACATAATATAAAACAAAACAATTTAAGATAATGATTAATTCTGCTGCATCAAACTTGCAAAAAGGTGCATGTGGACATTTTTCTTGAACAGGTCCCTATTCGTGATACTTTTGATATCTTCGGGTAAGGCATTCCAGAGACGCGTAGCCTGAACAGTAAAAGAGTTAGTCATAAAACTTGAGCGAAATAAAGGAAGGTGAAGAAGAAGAGAATGACTAGAGCGAAGCTCACGTTCATGGCTTTCAGACTGAAAGCGAAATTTGTTTTTCATATACAGGGGGGAGAGAGGATTCTTTAGTATAGAAAAAAGAGTACCAAGCATTCTTTGCTGTCGGCGCTGACGAGCAGAAGGCCAGTTAAGCTTAGATCGGAAAAAAGAGATGTGATCGTACTTACGAAGACAGAAAATAAAGCGGATACAAGTATTAATAAGACGATCTAGCTTATTGAGAAGATCTGCGTTTAGATCAGGATAACACACATCAGCATAATCAATTAAGGGGAGAATAAGGGATTGTATCAAAGTAATTTTAGTTTTTATAGGAAGAAAATTTCTAAAACGATTTAAGTATTGAAGGCAGTAAGTAACTTTTCTGCTGATCTCAGTGACTTGATCCCTCCAACTAAAGGATGAGTCCATAATGAGGCCTAAATTTTTAACGGACTGACTGAGCGCGATGTTTGTATTATTTAACACCACAGCAGAAACAGAGCTCATATCAATCTTAGGTAGCTGTCTGGAGCTACCAATTAAGATTGCCTGGGACTTTGACGCATTTATTTTAATGCCAAAATTTTCAGACTAGGATGAAATGTTGGACAAGGACGTGTTCAGTAAACTTATACCAGAGTTAATATTTTCTGCTGTGGTTTGCACATAAATTTGTAGGTCATCTGCATAAAAATGATAAGAACAGCTAATAGAGTGTGATAAAAGATTTATAAAAATAGCAAATAATAGAGGACATAGGATACCTCCTTGAGGGACACCTGAAGTAACATCCTTCCATTGCGACAACTCACGGTCCATTCGAACCGCTTGTTGCCTACCATGGAGATATGAAGAGAACCAGTTCATAGCCAAGGATGAGAATTTAATGTATTTGAGAATTGCCAGGAGAATGTCGTGATCAACCATATTGAAAGCATTAGAAAAATCAATTAGACCTAGAGTGGTGAATTCTCCATACCAAGGCGAATATCTTCGGTAACGCTAAGAAGAGCAGTAGCGGTACTGTGTCCAGGTCGAAAACCTGATTGTAAGGGAGTAAGAAGACAATTTTTATGTATGAACGCGGAAACCTGAGCGTGGGCAGCCGCTTCTAACACTTTAGAAAGATAAGGTAAAATTGAGATGGGTCGGAAATTTTTTAACGCCTGCGGATTGTAGACTTTTGGCAAAGGAATGACATATGCCTTTCCCCAAAGAGAGTTAAACGCAATTATAGGTTAATAAAGCTATTTCGGTTAACTAAAATATATGTCAACCCAGTTCCAATTGGGTTTATAACAGATTATTTCGGTTAGGTTAACCTAACCCGCCCGAACCCTGGGGGGTTACTCCAAAAGCAGTACGCAAGACGGACGTTACTGCGTATCCGCGGTTCATTATCAAGCAACATTGAGCATTAATGTATAATGATAAAGCCTAAGTTGGTTTGACGTAGAAATGGGACGTCACTTTCGGACGTCTATCGTATTATTTTATGGAGTAACCCCCCAGGATTTCACGTTGATTTTTCTATTATTTGATCGAGAATTTTCTCATGGGCTTTCATACTCCTCTTTTACCTTTTATCTTTCCTTCAATTATTGTCTTAAAGAACTTATCGTGACGTAGTGGATGATCGAACATTTTCCTTCTTCTATTTTCTATAATTTATAGTTTTTATCCTTTCTCTTCCACATTCTCTAAACTTTTTACTTACTTACCTACGTAGAGGAACGGATTACTTAACCCAAACCGTTTTATCATTTGGGCACAAATATTTAACTCGAATGCATATTATAATACAAACAAAGAACATCTATGTCAAGATATTTTATTATCAAAATAACAAAGTTATATTTAAACCCATCGCACAACCAGCGCACTATCATTTTTTTTTTAACTATAATTCAGGCACCGTATAAATTTAATAATTATCTTTAGTTACGAGTACAAATATTGATTTTCTAAAATACTTATGGTAAATAACTTATTCCATTTATCACAAGCCTATCACATAATTTTAAACTACATACTTATAATAGGAATATTCAGGCTAAATGCTATTCTAATTATTTATATAAAAAAAAACACTTGAAAAACATCGCTCAAAAATCCATTGTAGAGTATGTTCACAAAAAAAAACAAGAACGCAAGTCTTTTTTTTATTTATTCATAAAAAGTCATGATTCTTCATTATAAAAAAAAACTTGCACGCTCTACGGCTAGGTATGATGTACGAGTACATATGCTAACTGGCTAACTCTTCATTTTTGAAACAACGTATAATGTAAACCTTTTCACCAAATTAACAATACCTTATTACGAGTACAACATAACTAAATTAGTTTAAACTTATTCTAAATCGAGCATGTCCATATAACGGACAGTGCAAAAGTAAATCAAAGGCACATATTCATTGACAAACTAACATACCTATTTAATTCTGAGGACTTCTCCCTACCGCACTCTTTGATTGTGAAATTATTTTTTAAAAGTAAAACAGAAAAATATCTTACGAATCTAAGTTTATGATAGTAATAAATATATTAAAAATATTCGAGAGCAGCAACAAAATAAATCAATGTATTGCATCCCTCTACCGGTATCGGTAAATTTGTGTATTTTCCTAGGACAAAAATAAATTATTTTGTACTGATAAGAAAATGAAATGTCGCAAAATAATGTCACTGTCTTTGAACATACCGATTTAAATGCGATTTTAGTTTTATTATTGCAGAAAAACTGATAATCAGAGCGCTATTTGATTCCAAAAAGCTATGACATCTGCCTGTATTTCAAACAAATCTTATAGAAAATATTTGTTTTGACGTTTAGAAAAAAGTATCTGATTTGAATTGTTGGAAAATAGCGGATTCTGCTATCAAATCTCCCTTGAAGGTTCAGGCTTCGACATTTCAGTGGAGTAGGCATGACAAATGGAAATAGTAGATTGTACTACAAGTTATATTTGAATCCAGAGCAAAACGAAGGATTCCACAGTTGAATCACGAGCGGAGCGAGTGATTCTACGGTGGAATCCTGAGTGTAGCGAGGGATTCATGTATATAGCCCGAGATTAAAATATTACCGTACCCGAGTAGCACACTCTACTTTTCATCTCCATCTATGAGAAAAACTAGCACATTTAAAACAGAATATAAAGGAACAGTAGAACACCTACAATACCTAACAGACTTTAACCGACAATTTAATAAGTACTAACCTTGGTTTGGTGTCGTTTTCAAACAATAAATACTAAGAAATATGTTTTCGAAGACCACCAACTTAAGATAAAATGTTCACTCTCAACTTTGTTTGCGTGGTCCTTCATATCTTTTTATTTTTATAAGTAAACTTGATAACGATTTACTATTGGCATAAACTCACGAAAAAGAATTCACATTTACATAAATAATTACATTTCAATACAAATAACCAAAAACTTCTGTAATTACTTAAATCAAAGTGAAAAATTGCTCTTTTTAGGGTTCCGTACGTCTGAATACAAAAACGGAACCCTTATAGGATCACTCGTGTGTCTGTCCGTCCGTCGCTTACAGTCAATTATCTCCAAATCTATTAGACCGATTAAGTTGAAATTTGGTACACATATCAATTCCTGTGACCCAAACACAGAGGTGTGACGAGACTGTATATGGGGGGTCATTTTTGGGGGGGAAGGGGAAAATTAAAAAAAAAAATTCTGAAAACTGCATCGTGTGGCATATCAAATGAAAGGTCTTGTCGAGAAGATTTTAAATGTATTTTTTTGTAATTTTAGAATAAATAGTTTCCGAGTTATTCAAGAAAATAGACGAAAATTGACCATTCCCCCCCCTTATCTCCGAAACTACTGAACCTAAAATTTTGAAAAAAATACAGAAATTAGTTTTCTCCTTATAGATTATAGGAAAACCTATAAGAAGTCCATGATATTAAAATAACATGGTAAATCACTCAATATTGTGCGTACCAACTTACATTTGCAGGTGGAATGTGTGGGAGAACATATTTTTAACTCCAATGTTAAGTTTTAAAAATAAAGTGGAACACTCAATATAATACGTTCACTTACGAAAAATCTTTGATATTGTACGGAACCCTCTCCACGCGAGTTTAACTCGCACTTGGCCAGTTTTTTAGGGTTTCGTACGTCTGAATACAAAAACGGAACCCTTATAGGATCACTCGTGTGTCTGTCCGTCCGTCGCTTACAGTCAATTATCTCCGAATCTATTAGACCGATTAAGTTGAAATTTGGTACACATATCAATTCCTGTGACCCAAACACAGAGGTATGACGTGAGCAGATGAAATCTGTATATGGGGGGTCATTTTTGGGGGGGAAGGGGAAAATAAAAAAAAAATTCTGAAAACTGCATCGTGTGGCATATCAAATGAAAGGTTTTGTCGAGAAGATCTTAAATGTATTTTTTTGTAATTTTAAAATAAATAGTTTCCGAGTTATTCAAGAAAATAGACGAAAATTGACCATTCCCCCCCCCTTATCTCCGAAACTACTGAACCTAAAATTTTGAAAAAAATACAGAAATTAGTTTTCTCCTTATAGATTATAGGAAAACCTATAAAAAGTCCATGATATTAAAATAACATGGTAAATCACTCAATATTGTGCGTACCAACTTACATTTGCAGGTGGAATGTGTGGGAGAACATATTTTTTAACTCCAATGTTAAGTTTTGAAAATAAAGTGGAACACTCAATATAATACGTTCACTTACGAAAAATCTTTGATATTGTACGGAACCCTCTCCACGCGAGTTTAACTCGCACTTGGCCAGTTTTTTATTATACTGATTTCTTTTTTCGAAGCAAAGAACATAAAATTTTTAACCTACATTCATCCAATTTGAAGACGATAAGTATTCCAAATTTAAAAAATTACGACGTCTGTCCCAATTATTTTTTATTTTAAAACCAAATTCTCCTTTTTTTGCTGGACTGCCAACATTATTTTTGATTCTACATAGATTACACTCGTGTTCTGTTTTTAAATTCATTTTAATCCCTAGAGATCTTCTTTTTCACGTTTTAGTCCCGTGAGAATATCCAGTAACTTTAGCTCCAAATGTTTTGGGATGAAAATATCGTTTTTGAGTAGATGAGATGAAACATATTTTTAGCCCATCAGTTAGATTATTACAAAATATAGTACACGTATTTTTTCTTTTCCTTGACAAAAAAAATTACACAGATACAGCGCATTAAAATTTTGCATGACGTCACGGCTACGTACGGTTTTTACATAGAGGTGACGTCACAAACCCTTCACTCTGGAACTTTGATGCTTCGTATCTTTGTGTTTGAAATTTCGAGGACTATTACATATTGTACTAAAATATTGAAAAGGGACTGTTTTCAGTACTACTTTACATCTATAAGAGGTATTTTAATAGTTCTCGGCGTAACACACTAATTTATTACTACTCTAAAACATGGTATTTTTCAAATATATAAATTCAGTTTGACAATAACTAATAATATTGCATAGAATTTAGAACTATCGCGTTGCGAACGCTATTCAAGGCAAGCGCGATATATCAATGCAGTGCGTGTGGGATGTGAGTGGCGAGACGTAAGGGTCCAAGTTCATTCGCAACTCTATTTGCCTTAAGGGAGGATATGTGAATTTTTCGGAGCCCAGTGCTGCCCCCATTTAAAAATAAATCACTTGTGTTTTCTTACAAATAAATAATTTATGTGGAGATATCATTTTAAATGTTGTCTTCATCATGCCCTAGATAATCATTCTATTCGTATATGGTGGTGCAACTGACTAAAAGAAGGAAAAATAATATCAGTTTATGATAAATTTGTTTTGATTTCAAAACAAATTTAACATAAAATGACGAAGAAATGTAAGTTTTTCATATTTAAAAAAATACGACGTCTGTGCCTGTTATTTATTGTTTTGAAAACAAAATTCTTTTTTTTTGCTTGACTGCCAACATTATTTTTAATCCCTGGAGAATTTCTTTTTCACTTTTCAGTCCCGAGAGAATCAGCATCCAAATGTTTTGGGATGAAAACATCATTTTTCGAGTAGATGAGATGAAAACTTTTTTATAAACTACTGTTTACAGTATAAAGTGAGAACGTGAAGCATTTCTTCGCACATTAGCCAAAAGTTGCTAATGTTTTTCGCAAGAGCTCGTAAAGTGGTTCTAATTTCAACGGTTTTGGATATATAAAGCAGCTCATAAAACACGCGTGCGTTATGAACGCAAAAGGTGAAGTTATATTCTATAACTGCAATACATATTGGCTTTCTTCAAATTTGGAACTGTTTGTCGGCCGGTGCTGGCTGTCTGCCGCACGCCGCCAGCCAGAACTCACAGTAGCTCGTCAGAATATTTTTTTTCTATGCACAGTAGGCAGCAATACATTATCACATTGTTATCACTAACGGAGTTGATACAGCCTAGAGCTGTAAGACCCAATGGCCATGTTTGTGAAGTAAGAACAAAGTTAATTAAAAGAATTCAAGTGTCACTACCTCTCCACCTATATCAACATGATTTTATATACAATATAATTATTTGATGTTTGTAGGCTTATATTGCATCACTCCCATAAAGCTACATTAATGGTTTCATTGCACAACTCCGCAACGCAAGGTAACGCTAATCACCCATACTTACCCTACTCACATGAAGTTGTCATGTGAGTAGAGTAATTTTGGGCGTGTAGCGTTATAACTATTACTGGTTCATTTTTACTATTCTTAGCGTGCACAGCTCCGCAACGCAAGGCAACGCTACTCACTCAAACTTACTCTACTCGCATGAAGTTGTCATGTGAGTAGATTAATGTTGGGCGAGTTGCTAAGATTGTAAACGTTTATTTAAGTTTATTTCACAAAAACGGCACTAGTATCGATGAAGATGTGGGAGGCTTTGAGGCGCCTTGACAGCCGCGAGAAATATCATAGCTCTTCAAGGGCCAAGGCAGCCAAAAGACTAGCAAAATTTTGGTACAGCAAGTATAAATATTTAAAATAATAATAGATTGTTCTCTGTTTCCAACTATAGTTCATCATTTAGTTAATAATGGCATTTCTGTAATTTTGTAGCCTTTAGATTTAGTGTCTTCGGGGTAATGGAAGGCCATTCCCTTATCCTGGGTGCAGATCCAGTTCCAGTAAAGCAGGCGAATCCAGTGGGTGAGTAGAACTAAAGCCACTATGAACAGAACTATTGCGATTGCCAGGAACACGTATGGTCCTACTTTGTACATCAGGTAAAGATTATGCCGGTCCTCTTCTTTAATCGGCGGTTGTACCTGTAAAAATTTGATATATTATTAATATTTTGACATAAGTAGTGCCTTACTATCCCTCGGTCATCTACTACGTCACGATACGTTCTTAAAAACTATAATCGAAGTAAAAATAGAAGAAAAAGAGGAGTAAGAAAACCCAGAAGATAAGATAAGATTTAATAATAATTAATTTCTTTATTGCACGAACTAATTATGACCATAATCAAAAGTAACTTCAATTAAAATATAGTAGGTACAAAGGTTTATCGCTAAACTTTCTTCCAGCCAACTTTTGGGTAAAGAGGAGTATAAACCTCTCGGGACCCACATGTCCCTATATAGGGACATGCGCAATATGCAATAAGACCCGATGTCACTATATAGTGACATCGAGTCCGTCCGCGATTGTAAACCCTATTTCTTGAGCATTATGATTTTGTTTGGCTTGAAATTTTTTTGAGAGCAAGCTGAATTTAGCTGCAATTGATTCGAATGCCAATCAAAATCTTTGTCCAATAAAAATATAGCACCACAGAGCTTTAACATTTTTTATTCTCAGTTCGCGAATGATGGCGGCCATTGCGTGTAACAGTGCCGTGTGGCGTATTTTTAAGTGCGTTTTTTCGGGTGTAATGTATTAAAAAAACGTAGTGGAGTGTTATAAGTGGCTAAGTTAAAGTGTTTTTAGTGCAAAAAAGTATCAACAAGTGAAATTTAATGTGAAATTAAGTGTATAAATCAAGTTTTCAAAGCGGTAGGTACCGCGACTACAGCGCCACTACAGCGCCGGCAGTGTATCGGTAAGTTCTTTTTTTCTTTATATGTTTAGTTTATACCCATTAAAGCCATTATAACTATTAAAATTTACAATAATCACAAAGATTTGTCTTCTACAAAACAATTTGTGCAATTAACTTTTGTTTTAAGATAACTTTTATCCAATAAATTCGATTTCGAAAACTAACGAACGGCCTAGGCGTTTGCTTATTACAGACACACATATATAATTATATCAAATTTCAAAAATTTTTGTTCTTTTTTTCGGAAGAAAAGTACTATCGTGTTATATATTTTCAAATAGGTAATTTTATGGAGTAACTGAAGATATTTATATGTTTTTGAAATTGCAAAAAATAAATTGTAAAAAAATTAAATACTAACGTATAGTATAACCGATGCCCTACCATTTGTATAGGTTCCGGTTTTTAATTTTCTGCCTACCTAAACTCATATTATATAAAAAAAAATATGTTGTTATATTGTTGAATAACTAAACTATGTAAAAAAAATAATACGAGATAGTGAGATGTTACAATCTCTTTATAATAAATTTACTAACATAGGAGCCGAGCATAAGGAGCACAAAAAAATTAATTCCGATTTTATGCGTCTTTTTATAAAATTATTATTATAGGCGTATACCTATATTTTACCCTCATTATAAAGCTTATATATTGCAGAATATAAATACATAAGATGTTAATACTTCACGACTTCAAAATTTGAATTACGATTGTGCATTTCGAACAAAAAGTTTTTATCACCATGGCCACTTTAGGCGCCGATAAAATATAATGTAAACATCATAAAGCTGTCCATTTAGCTTAAGTTGATAGTTTATTACAAAAACTTCTCACAATTGCCACTCCCAGGCTCTGAAGTGTAAACATCTGGTCTCAAGTTATATAAACAATGCGATAAGCAAGACCGCGCAAAAAACTGTCGAGTGTTGGATCTTGCGTAATTTGACACCCGAGGGGCGGGGGCCCGGAAAGGTAAAAGAAGAAATTTTTCCAAAAAAAATATCGTGAGGACATTTTCACACAGTCCAATAGTATGTAAAAATGACTCTCGGCACTTGATGTCAGTCGCTGAGATAGATACATCAATGATATTCAAAATTTTTGCATCAATGCTTTTAATGGGATACTTGATATTTTTGGGGTCCAGTGCTTCCCCCATTTGAATGTCGCGTCGACGACGATGCTCTTCAATGTTAGTGGTCAGTGAAAGGATAGAGGCACATGGAAGAAATTGGGAGATACCTTTGCCCAGTGGGACGATATAGGTAAAGTAGGTAAAAAAAATTTAAAAACTAGGAACCGACTATGTCCTCAAATTACACAACCGATTTTGATAAAATTTCTACCCACCAGACAAGTATACGCTTCCAAACAAAAAAAATATTTTCCGACGAAATTATCCACTCCTCCTTTTTGGAAATATGTTAAAAAATAAGAACCTTTACATAAGTTTCCTAACAGTGAAATATAGAAGGCTGCCAATAATGACTATGAATAGAAAAGAGAGCTAGGCTAACGTGAAAGAATGTTAGTAAGGAAATAATTATGAAGTGCAACATTCCTTTACGTTACCCTAGCTATCTTTTCTCATACATAATCTTGCTTAAGGGAATACATGAATTTTTCGGAGTCCATTTGAAATAAATAATTTAAAAGGAATCTGAGATATCATTTAAAAAAAAACCTGGTGAGTGCTTCGGAGCATTTGAAACAAATTATTTTGAATATTTTTTTTCCCCATTTACATTCTTTCACGTTAGCCTAGCTCTCTTTTCTATCCACGTCATCAGCAGCCTTCTATATTTCACTATTGGGAAACTAATGTAAAGGTACTTATATTGTTTTAACCGACTTCCAAAAAGGAGGACGAAATTCGATGCGATCTTTTTTATGTATGTTCATCGATGTATCGATTTGGAAAATTCTTTTTTTGTTTGGAAGGGTATACTTTTCCAGTGGTACCATAGAAATTTTATCAAAATGGATTGTGAAATTTGAGGACATAGTCGGTTTTTGGTTTTGAATTTTTTTTACCTACCTTACCTATATTGGGCAAAGGTATCTCCCAATTTCTTCTACGTGTCTTTACCCCTTTACTGACCACTAACGTTAAAGAGCATCAACGTCGACCGTCCTCACGTATCCATTGCGTTAGTTTTCACCTATTTCTCGAGTACCATCTTACTAACATGGCCCGCCCTTTCCACTTCAACTTTGCAAGTCTTTACCCTACATCGGCGATATTTATTTTTCACCATAGGAAGTTTACTTACTATGTTGAAATAAGCCACTGGAACATTCATGTTGGAGAACTTGCTCGCGGCGGGGTTGAACGTCACGTCCTTGACGACGATGTTCACTTGCACTGAGAATTTGGTTCCCAGCACCATTCCGATTTTCTGAAAAAGTAAAAATAGCTACAATACATGAAGAACCAGTCAACCTTATACAATCATCATTTAGCATACACAGAAACTTAACCACTGAAATGACGAAGGGTCATCTATAAAATATGTCATCTCTGAAATCCAGTTTTAGCCCGGAGTGCGCTTTCCAGCTTTTTTCCTCCGAATATTATATGCTTGTTAAAGGCACAGACCATACATCCGCTCGCACGCACCAACTGTGCCACACGGCTTTGCTTGTTACATTTAGGTGGCCGAAAACATACTATAATACCCTACTCACCCAAGAATGCCAAAAGCCTTGCGAAATGAAGATATAGCTGAAACAGTTGAAACGATTTGGCTATAGTTTTACGACCAGCCGTCGTCCTGAAGTCAACCGTCTTTGGGAATGCATTTGTGCGAAGTTAGTCTCACGTTGACACTAGAGAAATTCTTAATAACTCACCGGTTCTACAATAAAGTAGCTATCATGCCTCTCCGCGTCAGGTTTGACTCCCTCAATGCGCTCGTACAGCTTGGGGTCTGCACCCGTAAAATGTGCAGCAGATAGCGTTAGTGGAAGGCCTGGGAAGTTATCACATTTTAAATTTAAATAGTCTAGCCGTGTGGTGACGGCAGAGTTGAATACGAAATGTCACCAAAAAGCATGAAGTTTTTGTGTACAACACCTGATGGAGGAGTAAATGATATCTCTATCTATAACTGATTGGCTAAAATATTTGAAAAGGTGTTCTGGCTTTTACTTTTTCACTTTACACTGACAACTAACAAGCAACAAACGACAAAAAAGAGGAGCATGAAAAATTGAAATCCTCCAAGAAGATTTGCAGATGGTACAAAATAAGGTGTAGTTGCGCCTCGTGATGTTAGAGGCTAAGAACATCTGGGTCGCTGAGCCAGCTCAGTACGAGTAGTAAGTAGTTCATAAATTTAAACTTACTGTAAAAACAAGGCGACAGATCAGACATTCCTTCAATACACATCCCTTTCCTGCACAGGCACATAGTATCCTCATTATGAGTGAAGGTCCTGTTGCTCATCTTGTACACCAGGCCGATGGAGTTCTCCTGCATCCGCCGGCTCTCCACGTAGTCCAGCTCCAGAAACCGGCAGAGCACGTTGCGGTAGATCCTCAATTCGCGCTGAGGCGTCATCCGAGTTGGATAGGCGATACCCTCGTATGCGTTCTTGAAGCTGTTGCATTTAGATCTGGAATTAAAAAATAAGGAGCTAGTCCCAGAAGTCCATCAAGTTTTTTCCACCAGTAAGACTAAAAGTATTGGTACTTTGAATCCCAGTTCTAATGGGAATAAGCATTATTAAAATAAGTCGTTCCGCTGCTGGACAGGCCTATCTCAATAAAACGAAAAATTTTATCAAACCAGTCCAGTAAAAGCCGTTTAGGAGGTGTTCAATTACAAACACACGCAAAATCATCATTATTGTAAATCTAGTCCATTCTCGAATCCATTAGAACACACAAAAAATTCATCAAAATCGGTCCAGCAGTTTAGGAGGAGTTTAATTACAAACACACGCAAAATCATCTAATTGTAAATCTAAACCATTCCCGAATCCACTTGGAAACACACAAAAAATTTCATCAAACCGGTCCCCGTATTTCCGCCATTTTGAAAAAGTTCGAAAAACTGAATCGACGTGAAAAATTCTATATAATTTCCAATCCTTACAAAATTTTACGAGAACCGGTTGAGAAATGCGACCTGTAGGCGAGAACAACCGGACAAAAGCATTATTGGCCATTCTAGTAAATTAGACGCTTCGCTCGCTCGGTCAATTAGATATTTATTTAATGAGGATATTTTTTTTTTTAAATTAAGGAGGGGGTTTCAAATCGACGGGATCTTTTTTATGTATATTCACTGATTACTCGAAGACGCGTGGACAGATTTGGAAAATTATTATTTTGTTTGAAAGGGTATACTTGTCCCATATAAATTTTATCAAATCGATTTTGTAGCAGCCGATGTTGATGCAGTCACATAAGATGCAGCAGCATAGGCTAGGCAAGGGCATGCATCAACTCTATTGGTGGCGGGTGTGTTTGACTGTTGGTGGTAGTGGAACTAACAGTGGTGGGCGGCGGCCGGCAAAAGTTTGCATGAATTCAATGGTGGCGGCACATAAAGTAATCTAAATTAAATAGCACGTGACTTACTTTTCGTTGTTGTCTGGGTCGTCCCACATGGTAAGCCTGTCGTAGCCGTTCATGGCTTTGACCTCAAACTTGTCGTGGTCTTTGGCCCCCAGATCGATACGGTATTTTACTGTGTTGTCGTACATCTGGAACAAAGTTAGATAAGTTTTAAAAAGAACATATCTTTAACCCTGCCACCGCGAACGTCAGATTTATCTAGCAAACATTTTGCGATCGTCGGATATTTCCGACAAAAAACCACTGCGATTTTTTATGCCCCGCGCTGAAAGTACAACAACTGTTATAAAGTCTTGCTTTGAAAGGGCAGACTTCAAAAAGGGGGGGTTATCAATTCAAATGTGAATCACAATGTGATATACAGAAACATAAAGATACTAGAATTTTATATAGGTAAGTCTAATAGTAGTCTCTCTCGGCTCGGCGTGAGTCTATTTTCCATTGCTAGAAAAAGGCCTTCTCTCTTTTAGTACGCCACTGATCTCTATTTTGTGAGTCTAAAAGACAGAAAGTGTTGTTGTCTGCCATGCAGGGCAATAAGCAACTTACGCTGAGTGATCTTAATCTAATTTCAGTTTATTTAAAAAAATATACGGTCAAAACATTTTAATTTCAAGAAAAAAACATGGTATATTTTTGAAATGCGCTAATCAAGACCTTTAATTTGATATCTCTGCATTAGATTCATATTTGGACTTCGCAAATATGATCACATTTCCAATTTTCTTGCACAACTCAAGTGGCTCCCTATTAGACAACGTCGTAACTTGTATATCTTTTCCCTTCTTTATTCAGTCCTGTTCGTTCCTTTTACTCCACTATACCTTAAAGAACGATTCAGCTTCTTTCGTGAGAACACGAATCGAAGTGTGCGTAGCACAGTCTCCTTTGAAATCTCAATTCCTGTTCATAGTACTCATTTCTATTCTAATTCTTTCTCAGTTAAAGGCAGTAAAACTTTGAAATGCTTTGCCACTGAATATTCGAAAAGTGCAATCATTGAAATAATTCAAAGATTTAATGACGACTCATTACCTTTCCTCTAGATGTAATTTATACCTCTTTACTTCTTTTCTTTTCACTGGCAACTTTCATTTTTTTTTAATGTTCGTACAAATTTTATGGTTTATGTATTTCCATTAGTTTATTTTTCATTTATTTGTTATGGTATGTACTCCTATTATTTATTGGTATACATATATTCTTCTACACTGTAATACACTAACTGCGCCAACTCCCCCACATCTTTTATAGTTTTCTTTACCCAAAGGTTGGCTGGAAGAAATCGCTTTGGTGATAAGCCCGCCTTTGTACCTACTAGATTTTAAATGTACTTTAAATAATTGTCATACTTAGTTGGTGCAATAAAGAATTTTTATCTTTTATCTTTATCTTATCCCACTAGATATTGAAACAAAAAAAATATTTATATTTTTGACTCTCTCGGAAAATCAACCACCGATGCGGGAGTGGCACTCATCACTCATATTTATGACGCATGGGAGAGCAAAAATGATGGGATTGGATCCTTTTGCGATCTCTCTAAAGCATTTGATTGCGTAGATCATCCGACACTTTTGCTTAAATTTAGTCAATATGGTTTTGATGAAAATTCAATTAAATTAATAGAATCTTATTTAACAGATAGGCTTCAGACTGTTGATTTAAACGGCATAAAATCGCACGGATCTAATGTTAAAATCGGCGTACCACAAGGTTCTATTCTAGGACCTTTTCTTTTCTTAGTTTATGTTAATGACTTGCCTTACATGGTTGAGAAACAGGCAGGCATAGTGCTGTTTGCTGATGACACCTCGCTAATATTCAAAATTGACCGTCATAGCACAGATGCTAGCGCGGTGAACAGCACCTTGTCTTCCATTTCTGATTGGTTTACTGCCAATAACCTCATGTTAAATGCGAAAAAGACCCAATGCATTCGATTTTCTCTTCCCAATGTGAGGCAAGCTTGCGTCGACATACTGATAGATGGCGAAAAACTTTATCTTGTTGAAAGTACTACCTTCTTAGGAATTACGATCGACTCGAAACTTCAGTGGGGCGCTCATATATCAAAACTTTCAAATAAGCTTAGCTCTGCGGCTTATGCTGTTAGGAGAATAAGACATTTGACAGATGTAGCAACTGCTAGACTAGTGTACTTTAGTTACTTTCATAGTTTAATGTCATACGGCATACTACTATGGGGGAGTGCAGCCGATATTCAGACTATTTTCATTTTACAAAAAAGGGCAATTCGAGCTATCTAATATACAAATACAAATGCGTTTATTTATCGAACTCCTTAAACTAGTGATGTTTACTGGTGGCCCCACACTAGGCAACAATGCCTGTCCTGTGGAAGCCTTTATTAACATTTCCAAAAACTGATTTTATTATGTAAACTGACTTAAGCCGGCAATAGCTTATTATCAGAAAAAGCTTATAAGTAGTATAGTTTATTCTATTCTATTATACTAGTAAATTTTTAAGTTGGTATTTTATAAAATAAATGTGCATAGTTGTAAGTAAATGATCGGACAGTAACAATTATTATGAAATAGAAAGAAAAACAATTACCAAGTAATGATATTAGAGTGAAATCAAAAGAAAAAAAAAACAATTATCAAGTGATAATATTAAAATAGTCTAGTCTAATGTACCCTATTAGACTTCAATGCGTAGGAACTTTTCGGTAAAATCATAAGTCCATGGTAACAAAAGTGATTGAATAGAAGATCTTGCTGTTCCAACTGAGGATTCTCTGATATTACACATCCTGCAAATACTATTATAAATAAATGAAGATGCAAACTGAGTGAAGCGGTGAGCAAAGGCAGTGTTGACGCAGTGGATAGAAATTCTAAACACTCTTCTCTTTACTAAACTGGGATATTTTGGAGATTTCAATCTACGGCTTAGGATCTAGAGACTCACTCAGAGAATTCTTCAAAGAAATAGGTATACTAACCTTACCATCACAGTATATATTTGAAAACATACTGTATGTAAGGAAAAATATTTCCTCATACAATAAAGTAAGCGATTTTACCGTCAGAAACTTACGCAATAAAAGTGACTTAGTTGCCCCGTATTATAGGCTCAAAACAGTTAGTAAAACGTTTATGGGGAACGGTATACTTTTTTATAATAAACTGCCACAATCGGTCCTTGATATGCCTGACAAAAAGTTTAAAGCTTATGTAAAGAAGGTACTCTGTGAGAAGGCTTATTATAGGACCGATGACTATCTTAAAGACAACAAAGTCTGGCTTGAGCTTGGCGCGGGTCCCTCTTAAAGGTTTGTATACTCAGAAATGGTCATAATCTGGTACATTAAGTACATACTGAATTTACAACTTGATTTGACATTATTTCAAAATTTCGACATTAAAAAAATTAATTTAAATTATGACAACAAACAATGTATACTCTGTCCACATATCAACTATAAATATTAATTTCATTGTGAGTTGACGTTCTTGGAGAAAATGCTGCAGTGCAGTTTGTTACCGCTTCTTCTGCACTAGCGCTTTGGAGGCGGCAGTAAACTTAGTTCTAAGTAACTTTTTGACGTCAACAATTATTGTGCAATAAAACAAAGTGACGATTATTAAGAGATATTATAAATATCCTATGATAATAAAGATATATTTGAATTGAATTGAATTGAATCTCTCTTTTTTGTATGTAGCAATCGTTACATACATTTTTGCATACGAATTGTAGTCGATGCCACCCAGACAATAATGACAAATCGATTGACATATCATTTGTGAAAATTGGATAAGCAGTGCGAATGCTACGGTGGAATAAACATTACCACATAAATACTAACAAACATAGGACTGCTTCCATTACCCTTCCTCTTGGCCTTGCTGTGTCGGGTAAAAAAAGAAGCAATTTCTCACCCGATCCATAATGCCCATCTTGCCGAAGCTGATCCACCCGGGCAGGAACCGGTTGCCGAGCGTGATGAGCTGCTCGTCGTACCCCCACAGGTACTCGTACGCGGTCATGTTCCGGAAGGGCTTGGAGTTCACCTGGTTCACCAGGAAGTTGTACCCCAGCCGCGTGAAGTACGGGAAGGTGCTCAGCATTGACGTCATACTCTGTAAGATTCAATCAGATACTCTGTACTGAGTTTGTTATCCGTAAAGACTCATGATCATCCGAGCGTATTCCCGGCTGCATCCTCAGCAGTAACGGTAACGCTTTAGAGCCCGGGGTTTGCTACCTAAACCTTGGTAATTTAAAGAAATTACTAATTATTACACAGAGGGACTGCCGTCTGACCTTCGCAACACAAAGGGTTGGTCTTTCATCCTTTAAGATTCAGCAGAAATAAAGGACTATCCTCTGCGTCATAAGACGTCATGAGACTCTATTCTTGATTCTATAAACAATAATGA
Organism: Acrobasis suavella; assembly: GCA_943193695.1. Classification (NCBI taxonomy): domain Eukaryota; kingdom Metazoa; phylum Arthropoda; class Insecta; order Lepidoptera; family Pyralidae; genus Acrobasis; species Acrobasis suavella. Next base: position 844,759 of record OW971940.1, read on the forward strand.
AGCACATACTCGTAAAAATCTTCTATTGATTTTGAAACAGAAAGTTTGATTGTGCATACCGCTTTTTCCGGCGTTCATTTTTTCACCAAATAATACAATGCACTGACTGCACATTTATCCTTTCCACAGTACGTTTCGTTATCGTACGCTTGTCCGACAAATCATTTCGACCTTCGACAGCTTGTTGAAAAAACGACGAAATATTTAACTTCTATGTAGCACTCCGAGTATAAAAGGGAAAGCTCTCGAATTGATTAAATCTTATTTGAGTAGCCGAATTCAAAAAGTTTGTGTAAATCAAGTAAAATCAGACGGATCAACCGTAGTGATGGGTGTGCCCCAGGGTTCTATCTTAGGCCCTTTGTTATTTCTAATATATATCAATGATTTACCATATCATGTAAAATACTGTAAGTCTGTACTTTTTGCTGATGATACTTCGCTTGTTTTCAGCGTAGATAGGAAAACTGACACCTCTGATGAGATTAATAATACTTTGTCGCAAGTGTTGGAATGGTTTACATCAAATAATTTAGTATTAAATGCAAATAAATAAGGAAGCAGTAGATGTGGTAGATAACACAACGTTTCTGGGAATAACGCTTGATTCCGGATTGCAATGGAGTGCCCGTATTAAAAAATTCGCTGGAAAACTTAGCTCTGCAGCCTACGCGGTTAGAAGAATTAGGCAGATGACGGACGTTGATACAGCGCGTTTGGTATATTTTAGTTACTTCCATAGTGTTATGTCCTATGGAATATTGCTATGGGGTAATGCTGCAGACATAAATACCATATTTGTTTTACAAAAACGCGCTGTTAGGTCTATATATAAACTAGGTGCTAGAGAGTCTCTAATGATACCTCTCCAACCCGTTTGGCCAGAGTGGAGAGCGTAGGCCAAATCCTCTGGCTGCTCTGGCCAAGTATGGCTCTGGTAGTACAGAGATAGTTGTGCTCCTGCAGTAGACACTAAAAAGACCTGATGAAGCTATGCTGCTTCTATGTAACATTGTCCTCTGTGCAATGACTTTATGCCACTCACAGAAACATAGAATTCAACGTGGTGATTACGGGCAAATTGTCCCTTTATTGGAGAGCCTTTAGCCTAGCTGTGGACTAATATTGGCTGTAAAGAAGATGCTACTTTACCAACATAGCGATATTCGATATGGTGACTACAGTACCCTTGGGGTTACTGACGGACTCCTCAGGAATGAATTCTGTTCTAGTGCGGCGAGTAAATCATCGTAATTTGCTTCTCAGCAGAGGAGAAGACACACTTACCAACATAGCGATGTTCGGCATCATGACTACAGTGTCCTTAGGGTCACTGACGGACTCCTCAGGAATGAATTCAGTTCTCGTGTGCGGCGAGTAAGTCATCGTACCTTGCTCCTCGTTCAACACTAAGTCGTCTTGCGTTCGGATCTCCCTGTAATAAAAAAACCATAATAACTTATTTTTAACCTCGGAAAAAGGGACGTTAAAAGTTTTAAGTCTGTGTGTCTGTGTCGTTGAATGGGCTGATTTTGATGCGGTTTTCTGTTTCGAAGCTTGATTTGATCGAGATTGTTCTTAGGTATGTTTGATGGAAATCGGTTCAGTGGTTAAAACGGTTAAAATTTGCTTGGCAAGTAAACTTGTTTGCCTATATAGTTTTCCACAGTTCGGCAAAGGACTCGTCTTCTTACTTCTACGATTTATGATTCAGTAAGTACTAATATTGAAAAAAAAATTACTTATAGTTGATTTTTTAAAACTAGCAAATACAAAAACTCAAGACCTGTAGGTAAAGGGCCCGACCTCCTCCACCTTCAGCTTATCGTCCTCTCCCGACAGGAACCTCTCAGAGTTGGTGACGTTGAAGAGAAACGTCCTGACGTGGACGCCCCCCATCTCCTGCTTGAGCAGGTTGTATACGAACGACGTCTTCTTTATTTTTGTGCTCTGTAATTACAAGATTACATAAGATTCTCATAATTTTGGCTTGTGACCCTATCGGTGTAGCGTTCCCACCCGTACGCATATGCGACGACTTGGTCAAGAGTAAAGATGGGCGGTGGGTAAATACCTATTCTACTCGTTTGGGTATATACCCGGTAGATTGGGTAAATACCCGTATCTACCCGTTTGGTGGGTAGGTTAATTTATGTGAGTAATTACTTTGCAAATCGTGTCGGAAAGTGTGAGCAAACGCTGTAATTTGCTTAAAACGCAGGTAGACGTCAAATATGATACTTAAATATATGAAAACCTCTACTATTCATATATTGAAAGTAGGCTTTTTTGACTTATTATAATTTTTAGCTGTGCAACGGGTATATTTATGTATGAAAATAAATAAGATATTAAATGCGATGACAACATACTCTTATTAACCTTATCTTCATACATAATATGAAGAAGTATTTTTTGACTGCTCATTCAAGGGCCAAAACTAATGGTTTCGGGGTTGGTTCCGAAACAAGAGATATTCGTATTGTTAGTTCTGGTAGTATTGGTAGTTCTTTGATATACGAATGGACAGGCCTAAGTTTACATTTTTTGCTGGCAAATGTTTTTAGACCTAGTAATATGTTACATAAGCTAAGAGACATCAAATGCGATGTCGCTCATTAAAATGCCGAAACTACTGATTCCGGTATAAGTCCCGGAACAAAAGATATTTTTATTGACGAGTTCTTTGATCCCCCGTCCACTCAATATAAAATTTCTCTCAAAATAGCTAGCCGGGAATTTATCCGAATCTACCCGATACCTATGTATGGGAACATACGAGTTGATAGGTCTAAGTATTATTTTTTTGCTAGCAAATGTTTTTAGAAATCATTATATGTTAAAATAAGCAAACAGACATCACATGCGATGTCAATATATGAGTACCCTCATATATACATAGGGAGTAGGAGTTTATTGACTGTCCATCCAAGAGCCATAACTACTGATTTCGGGGTTGGTCCCCGAACAAAAAATATTTGTATTAACGAGTTCTTTGATCTCCTATCAACTTGTTATACCATTTCTCATCTCAATAGCATGCCGGGTATTTACCCCAATCTACCCGTTGTATGGGAACAATACGAATTGACAGGTCTGAGTTTTAATTTTTTGCTGTTGTTTAATTTAGATTTGTTTTTCTGTTGGAATAAGCAAATAGATATCAAATAAGATTTAATCAGTATTAATAATGTGAACGGCATAAGTGATTTTAATGTTTGTTATTTATTCTTTGAGATATATTCATTGATTTATACATAACATAACCATTCCACACATTTCTACATAGAATTAGAGGACTTGAGCTAGTTTTTTCATAAATATCCCAATCTAACCACCCAAACGGGTAGATACGTGTATTTACCCGGCGCATATCAAATATAAAAAAAAAAACAGTTTAAAATACAACAAAAAATTATGAGTGTCGATGTCGCTATCGTCCGACACGGTCGCGCGTTAGCATGGATGCAGTCACAACTCGCGATGCGATGTAGCGCGTTAGCATCACTACAGTATCGCGTTGCAAATGCGACTAATTCGCGTTAGTAGTGATACAGTCGCGCGTTTTGTAAACGTCGCAGTGGGCGAGGGGCCTTAGGCACCCACCGGACCCGGCCATTCTTACCGGGCCCGCTCGCTGTATACGTGCTTTCTTCTTAGTCGACGTTTGTCCCTGGTTGACAAAATATGCGTTGTGTTGTTTTGTTCCGCGGTTACTAAAAGATTACGCTATTTGCTCTTAATAGCTAAAGTTTAAGAAAAAACATGATACTTTATTTTTAGCAAATAAAAAATTTGTTTTGTTTATTACAAAGCTACCAAAGTTTATCTATCTATATAAGTTGTTTTGACACGTTTTGTACTTTAAGCTGCGTTATTAGTTTCTTATTTTTATACTTTCTTTTTAAATAGTCACTAAAAAGAAAGATCTGCTTGTTTAAACTTATTAAAATGAATAATTATTTCTCATACTAATTTTACTTTTCCGTCCATAAGTAAAAGTTATCAATTCTGTACTATGTGTGATTTTGAGACTTGAGTTACACTGATTATTGTGATAATTGTTCATTGGCCAGTTTGAAAGAAACATTAACATTTAATCATTATCTTTTTCTTCATTTACAATGTCCTTAATGAATAATTATTTCTAATACTAATGTTACTTTTCCGTCCATAAGTAAAAGTTATCAATTCTGTACTATGTGTGATTTTGAGACTTGAGTTACACTGATTATTGTGATAATTGTTCATTGGCCAGTTTGAAAGAAACATTAACATTTAATCATTATCTTTTTCTTCATTTACAATGTCCTTTTTAATTAAGTACAAATATTTTAAGGGGTTATTCAGTCCATCATTTTGAACAACTTTTCCCAATAAATGTATATGGAAATACGAAAAAAAAAAATTTAGGTTCTCATACAGATCGAAGTAGTCACGTGATATCGTTACTATGAAAAATGCAAAAAAAAATTTCGTATTTCGATATATATTTATTGGGAAAAGTTGTTCAAAATGATGGACTGAATAACCTCTTAAAATATTTGTACTTAATTAAAAAGGACATTGTATAGAAAATTTAAAGGTATCAATTGCTTAACACCACCCGGACGGGCCCGGCAAAACCGGCCGGGTTGGCGACGAACGCGACCGGGCCCGGCCGGGTTTAGAAACATACCGGGTTGCAACCTCTAGGCGGAACTACCGAAATGACTTGATACCCGTAGCGCCATCTAACATTTGTTAGGGAAAGCCCTGACTATCAAGCGTTAACCCTCAATAACTTTTAAACGGCTGAATCGATTCATTAAACAGCTAAGAACCACGCCAAGGGAACTTTCTTTCACGTAAAATAACCGCATCTAAATCGATCTTTCTGTTCGAGCGCTATGATGCTACAGACAGACCGATAAAACCTCTTTTTGCGTCCGCCTCCAGTCCTTATGTGGCGCCTGCGCAGCGGTAAAAACCGCTGCCACGGCGGCGGCGGAGCAGAGCAAAGTAAAAAACATTTTTTAGGCCCATGACGTTTGTTAATAGGTTTTTGTTATGATATTGAAATGATGACGTAGAAACAGATTTGGTAACATGTGTTTGTGATGTCAGAAAACAAAAAATAAAAACTTGTATTTACGCAATTAATATGGAAATTTGGAGAACCTTCCGGTATCGGAGAAGCCTCTCAAGTGTGCGAATGTTTACAACCTACTTTGACGGTGAGGTCGTCTCCCTAGCCAATGTCAAAGTCAGTTGTTTTTTAAAAAACCCTACAGCAGTTAAAAATCTTCTTTCGTGTTTCTTGGCGTCATGTGTTATATTATGATTTTAAATTGATTAACATAAAAAATAAATTGTAATACACTGAGTAATGTGTAAATTCATTCGGCCATTACAGTACATTCACCTTGCTTATTCATTCTTAGGGTTCCGAACCCGAATGGTAAAAACAGTACCCTATTACTAAGACTGCACTAAATACTATAGTGATGTAGTATATATAGTCCGTGGTTCAATTTATTGCGAGTATAACCCTTCCACGTTATATGCCGAAATTTAAAAATCAAACACAAAAAATAATTTCTACATACATAATCTGTAAAATGTTCAGTTTTCTACAGCAATACAAAAATAATTGGCCAAGTGCGAGTCGGGCCACGCGCAGTGTAGGGTTCCGTAGTTACGAATGCCAAATTTGAGTTCATGCCACTAAAAACGTCTAAAAATTAATTTCTATTGAATTTGTATGAAATTTTCCTTTTCCGAATACATTTTATAAGTTGATCGCCTATAACTTTTTAATTTGTAAACCCTACTTAGCTCTGATAGTTTTCCTTTAAATTTCGTTATATTTGTCCATATATAACCGTTTAGCAGATAGAGGGGGGGACACTTGACTCTAACAAAAATTTTCACTTTAAAACCAAATATTTCAGAAACGGATCCCTAAATCGAAAAACGATGTTCGCAAGCTCATAATATTTTTGAAAGACCTATTCAGCGATATCCCACATGATTGGTTAGTCGACAAAATAAAATTGACTTTTGACTTTACTTGTATGGGAGCTACCCTAAAACAAATTTTATTTCAATGTTTTACTTTACCACTTTTTCCGCATGATTAATAAACATACCTATACCATATTACAGCTTTGTACTAGTTATAGTCGCTGAGTAAAACCGCGGACGGACAGACAGACAGACAGACAGACATGGCGAAACTATAAGGGTTCCTTGTTTACTACGGAACCCTAACAAAAAGCACAGCAATAGTACGTATTACCCGGCGCGGCGGGAGCAATACACTGATTTTCAGCTCTACTACGCATCCAAAAATAGTAATGTTAAAATAAAGAATAAAAATAAATAAGGTTGTGTGTGTCATGTTTGCTGTGTGTATGTTTCTATAAATAAATGTTTGAATGGCTATTCATTCACATTTAGTTATATAAGCATAGACGCGTACATTTCTTTCAGAAATATCTTTAAAAATATAGATAACACATAAAAGAAGAAAATTATTTTTTATGGGTGATTAATTTACAAATAGGTGAGTAAATAATAGATAGATAACTCTTTATTATACACCAAAAGAGAAAAAATGTAACACAAAGAAATAATTTTAAATTAAATGAGTACAATGTTCGGTCTTATCGCTTAAAGCGATCTCTTCCAGACAACCAGTAATTGACAACTAATAATTCAAGATATAGACATATTCAAGGCCTAGGACAATTTTAAAAAGATAATTTTCCATCATAACCTACCTTAAGATCGAACCCAAGACCCAATCAGACTATACTACAGAGCGTAACCAATATGCCCAAAAGGCTCTCTACTTGCACCTGAACCTCTCACCCTGCAGCCATTTTAAAGTCAAATCATTTATAAATCTTTGAAAATCTGTATCAATTGATAATTGTCAATTTTCGATTTCGTAATAGTTGTTATCGTCAGATTCTTAAGTGCGGAATTCTTATTCAGAAGCGGCAACAAACTGCACTGCAGCATTTTATCCAAATACGTCATTTTACAATTATACTGTTATTAAAATTAGATATATGGACTGAGAATACATTGTTGTCATAATGGCCTTTTTCAAATTGTCCTGGGCCTTGGGTATTCATCTATATATGTCATCATCATCCGAGCGTATTCCCGGTTGCATCCTCAGCAGTAACGCTTCAGAGCCCGGGGTCCGCTACCTAACCAAGGAGATTTGACAAGGTTTCTGGTTTTTACACAGAGCGACTGCCGTCTGACCTCCACAACCCAAAGGGCAAACCAGGAACCAATCCTTGGATAGTTTGATGGTCAAACGCTAGGTGGCGTTCGGGACCCACAGTTTTACGTGCCTTCCGAAACACGGAATCATCTTTCTTTTCGGATAATCAGGTGATTCAAGCCTGCAATATCCTATCCAGACTGGAAACAACTTTTCACAAAGTATGCTTCCCAATGGGAATCGAACCCATGACCTCCGGGTCACAAGGCGATCGCCTTGACCACTGAACCACGGAGGCAGTCGATATTCATCTATATATGTATTTGTTATAAAATTTGGTATCGTTGGGTTAGTGTCCCCTAATACATGTCTCGAACTTACTTTGGGAAGAGCTCAAGCAATGTAATTTGTCCCAAACAAAGAAGAATGATTTCATTTCGATTCAAAACTAGGCTCAGATTTAAAGGAATAAGGCTTACATCCAGAGTTTGCACTCACCTGCTCTCCTATAATCTGCACAGGGTCAACAACCATGATGGTGATTGCAATGACCAGGCAAAGCAGGGAGCACGAGAAGTATGCCAGCAACTTACCTGGAAATAACAAATAGGTATCACATTAAAAAGTCATTATAGTCCATTTGTTTAGGTATTTAAAAGAATGTAATTAATCTTGACATATCTTTTTAGTAAAATATACACTTAATATCTTTTAATTAAATCAATATCTTTGCAAAATACAAATGAATTATGTAATTTATAAAATAAGTAATTTGTATTGATTTATAAAATGTGTATTTCAGTAAAAAAACATGTCAATATTGTTGACATTCTTTTAAACAAATGGACTATAGGAACTAACATCGTTTTTTACGTTTTTATATTTTTAGATGATAAGTTGGTAATCTGTAAAACTGGTAATCTTTGGAATAAATTCTTGTCGAGTCGAAAGGCTATAGGTATAATTAATTCGGCAATTCCCGGTCATTTGCTGCAATTTGCAGGTAGTGGGGCTTTTTGGGCAGGAAAATAAGTGGGTCATTGTTTGAATAAATTTTTATCTTATCTTAACTCTCAAATAAATAAACTAAGCGCTGTATTAAAATTTCACTATTTTGATCAGATATACAGTATAACACTTTTGTATTTCCACTTAAAAAAATCTTGGTTTATGCAATTTTTTGTCGATTCAATAGAAAAATTTCATACCCACTATTTCACATGATTCTGTCATCAATTGGGTATTTCAAAAATAAGCAAGTTATAAGCCTTTCAAATCCGGTGTAAGGGGAAAATATCAAATAACAGAAAAAGGATATACCCGCGTGACGTCACTGTCATTAGGTGTCACGCTTACGAAAGAGATAGCGAGATGTCCCCACCACGCCACCATTCTTATATTTCAAATGTAAATTTTGCCTCATTTAATAACCAATTGTTTTATTTTTTATTTACTAAGTACATAAAAAAATATAATATACCAATAATACTTAAAAGTAATGACATTTAATAAAATGTAATAAGTTTATAGTAAGTTAGTTGCAGTCGCTACACATTCCTTTTCCATATTGCAATAGTGTACTATTTCGTAATTCAATGTTTGTTTCGTTTACTAAGTTTATAGAAATTTATAAGTCACAACTTTGTCATTTGTATTGTTTTAAAATAAAGTAAATTTAAAGTTGTATTAAAAAAAATATGCTAACGATTTTTTTTTTCTTACATTGAGGGAGGTGTTGTGTAGTAACATACGTATTCTAGTTGTAACTTATATATTATGAGAAACTTATTAATAAAGAGAGTCCTTATCCAACCGTGTTTCAATACAGTCGCCTCCTACACCACAACTTGCTATTTTCGGAAAACGGCTTCTTGTTAGTGTTATTTGTTATTCGTGTAAAATATTATCCAAAAAAAAAACTAAGTCAATAGCCTTCTAAATACATACATACTATTACGAATTTATACCTAACGGGGCAGTCAGAGTATTTTTTTTTAATTACACTGATTGAGCTAGCCCCAAAGTAAGTTCGAGACTTGTGTTATGGGATACTTACTCAACGATACTATATTTTATAACAAATATATACATAGATAAACATCCAAGACCCAGGACCATTGGGTACTTTCCTGGGTCAAAAATAAATTATTTGATACTGTTAAGAAAATTAAAAGTCACAAAATAATGTCACTTGTCATGATTATATCCGTTTACAATGTGATTTTAGATTTATTATTGCAGAACAAAGATTTAGAATATACAAGTAGTGTAGATTTGCCACCGAGCGTCCAGGGGTAAAAGAAAGACATATTAATAATACTAGGTATATTTTTTTCATGGTCGGGTCATAGGCACACTTTAAGTATATGAAATTTGAAGTGTGCCTATAACCCGACCAAGAAAAAATGTTCGGTCGGTGATAGAGACAAAACACGGCACTCTTTTCTTTTTCTTCTTTTAGAAATCTCAATAAGACTATCTCGCTCTATCAAAGCGTGTCAGGCCCTTGTTGCAGAAGAACTTTTATTAAGAGCGCTATTTGACTCCAAGAAACTATGACGTCATAAGTCTATATTTCATACAAATCCGACGGAAAATGTTTGTTTTGACGTTTAAAAAAAAATTAAGTTGTTGGAAAGTAGCGAATTTGAAAAAAGGCCATTTCTCAACTTGCGCTGACTGGGGATCGAACTCGGGAGCTCTGGGTGGCGGATTAGCACGGTGAGCACTACGACAGACAGAGCCCAGGACCGCAAGACTCAAAGACTACTTTTAGCTTGATGGTGGGCTAATGAAGGTAGGAAAAGAATTAAAAATAGTGATGGGTTGCTAGCTGCATCGCCTATTAACATGATTCGCATTTTCGCGCATTCCCGTTCGTTTATATAAGTTATACAATATATAAAAAAAAACCATGTCCGATTCTTGTAGGAGCAACTCAGACCGTCAATATGAACAACTTTTCCTATGGGACCAATGCTTGAAACACGAAAAAAAATCGACATACAAGTGTTCGGCCGGCCCGGGAATTTATATGAAAATGTCGATGTTTTCTTCGAGTTTCAAGCATTGTTCCCATAGGAAAAGTTGTTCATATTGACGGTCTGAGTCGCTTCTACAAGTATCGGACATAGTTTTTGTTACATATTGTAGATAATTGTAATTTTTTTAGCCAAAAACAGGTTTTTCAAGATAAAACTATTAACCATAGACCCAAGCACAAAAAAAGAAAACTGTGAGTGGTTTATATTTGTGTGATTACCTGAATTTTCCGGGGTCCAGTGCTGCCCCCATTTGAAATAAATCATTAGATAGGAACGTTCAAACGGCGACATCATTTAAAATTCTGTCTTGATCAGACCCTAGATAACCCTCCAAACTATTTTATGAACTATTGTTTACAGTTTAAAGTGAGAACGTGAAGCTTTTCTACGTGCTTAGAAAAGCTTCACGTTCTCACTTTAAACTGTAAGCAATAGTTCATAAAATAGTTTGAACGGTTATCTAGGGTCTGGTCTGATCAAGACAAAATTTTAAATGATATCTCCGTTTTCTTTCAAATTATTTATTACAAATGAGGGCAACACTGGACCCTGGAAAATTCAGGTAGCCCCTCAAACTGCTATCCCAAATAATATTGTAAGATTTTCGTTTTAAAGGAAGTTTAAGAATTGGAAAAACTATCAACATCCGATAACAGATCATTGTAAGATGTACTCATTCTATCAATCGGGGCGTTTTTAGAGCAATTTGTTCGGTTGAGTGGTACATGAAATAGATTAGAGCTAGTGTGCCTGTTACGCTTATTGGGTACATTCGGAAAAATTTTGGAGACAACAAACAATGTCATATTTACGCCATTTTGAAAAATTTCGAAAAACTGAATCTAAATATACAATATGTAACAAAAACCCTGTCCGATCCTTATAGGAGCATTTCAGATCGTCAAAATTAATAACTATTCCTACGGGACCCACGATTGAAATTAAAAAAAATCGACATTTTCATACAAAAGTGTTCGGCATCACCTATGGCTTAAAGATTCAAAGGTTTCAAGATTCAAATGTTGATTCAGTAATTAGACCTTTACAGGCACTTTTACACGTCAATAAGTACGAGTATAATTTACGTTACGTGTAAAGTATATTAAAATTTAATTTATAAATACAGGGACAAATTACACTGATTGAGCTAGCCCCAAAGTAAGTTCAAATTTATTTTTAAAGATAAGCTTTTAATTAATAAATACCTATAATATAATACAATGTTGACACATTATAACATGTAATGCTTGCAAACAAGTAAACAAACATAAATTACGTAATAAAAAATATTAAGTAGTCAAAAAAAGCGAAGCCGAGCTGACCAGACTCTCCCGGCTGCACCCGTTCACGAGTTGACGCACGGATTATCTAGTGATACTATTTGAAAAAGATAGACCTTTCCTCATATGACTCCCAATGTGCACGAGTACAAAACTATACGTGCTTTAAAAACCTTTTCTGTATCAATTCTAGATGGTCGATATGTCTTTTATATTGAGCCGACCAAGCACAACTAACATATTTTAACATATTGCGTACGTAGGCAAAATAGACAAATTTGATACAGTTTACATATGTAAGTGGTTTACATACTCTAGTAATTCCTGTAAGCTTTGTTAAATTCACTGTCGTACTGAGGGTTAAAGTGAAGTTTATGATCTTACAAGATGCCAAGATCATTCACAGTATTTACGCGATTAATTACATTGTCATTAATTCTATAAGATAATTTTATAGGATTATTGCTTCTAGAAAATGTTATATACATTGGCATTTTGAAGAATTCACAGTTTACTAATTTAAATCAAAGCATTGTTCCAAGAAGTTTAGGTAATTCTGAAGTTTTGTGCAGTCTCTAACGTTACCAATGTCCAAAATTTTTTTTTGTCTTCGGCTTTAATGATCAGCATTATCAAAGCATGTGTATAAATATCGCACAAGTAAGCGCAGTAAAAAATAGACCCTAAATGCGAGCCTTGTAAGACTCCAAAGGGTACTGACACAAAGTTACACTTAAAAACCAACCACCAATTACAACAGCTTGTCAGATTTTGTAGCCAACACTTGTGTCAGATTTTTCAGGCTGCCTAAAGGCATCTGACATAGCTTGACGACTGCCACACAATGATGACAGCCGAGACCAACGGCTTATAAGTGCCTTCCGAAGCATAGAGGAGCTCGAGAAATTTTTATACCACTTGCGGCCACCCATCCAAGTGCGGACCACGCCTGGTGTCGCTTTACTTGCGAAAACGCTAGTAATGCGCACTCCGACTGGGCCACAAAGCTCCTCAGCTTGTGATCTATTATTACTCAGATACGACATGACCAGGAGTCATGTCGTATCGTACCTTTTCTTTTCGCTGGTCCATTCAATTCAATTCAATTAAAATCATTTATTGCAATTCATAATGTGCTAAGATCTAACTACTAAAAGTCACTGTCTTCTATAATAGGTACACTATAAACCCTCTCAGGTATCGCAAAACATAAAGTGGAACGGCAAGCGACATTTATTATGCAACTCATTCTTGGTCTCCCTGGACCTCTTCTTCCCTTTATCCTTCCTTCCAGTATGTTTTTAAATAACAAGTCATGTCGTATGAAGTGGCTGACTTATGTCACACACTCAATTTAGCAAATAAATGATATACCATATATGTATAATGTCAAATCCGTGAAGCCATTTAGAGGGTGTTAATAAATAAGTGCGTGTTCGGACGACACGCGATAAGGGCATGACAAGGAATCAACGAGGTCGTTAATGAACAGAATAAACAGTAAGGGCCCTAGGTTAGAGCCCTGTGGAACCCCTGAGGTAACTGCAGTGGTTGTCGCAGTAAATCCCTTCAAAGTAACCAGATGACTTCTATTAGACATGTATGACTCTAGCCAGCGGAGCGGATTTCCGTGTACGCCGTATCCCGACATTTTGATCAGTAAGATCGAATGCGCTAGTAAAGTCGGTATATGCTGAGTCGGTTTGTTCACATTTAGTGAAAGCACTACACAGATAATTCTTGTATTCCAGTATTCCAGCTTAGTTAGTTAGTAACATAGACCTAGCAAGGAGATATAAAAGACAGGAAGTTATGAAAGGAGTTAACAAACGAAGCCGAAAACCTGACTTTCAAGCGTTCACCCCCATAACTTTTAAATCGCTGAATCGCTTTTCATCAAACCTACTTAAAAAACCACCTAGATAATAATAATAATAATAAAACCGCAGGGCAGCTTGTGGCGAGCTGTTGGTGAGTAACGACACCACGGACCCGAGTGCTCCAGGGAGCCGGTCAGGGCCCTCGTCCCCGACGTGTCTTCATCGGTCGTGGTGGAGACCCAAGAGGGCTCGCAGGGCTCTCAGCTCTGCATTGCCTTAATTGGCCGTACAGAGAGGAGTCGTTAGAGCTGTTGCTCCAGGGGTGGAAGTGTTAAAGGGCATAACGCCGCGAGTAACTTCGGAGAAAGCGCAGCACACCTCTCGACACCCCTGAGTCGCCTGCACCGGTGTTGCTTCTTTGCTGGCAACTATTGTCGGCGCGTTTGAGGGGCCCATCTAGTAGGCGGCAAGCCACCACCTGCCTACAATAGTCAGTAATCATGATTATGGCAGGTGACGTTCCTATTGCAATATCCTAGCATTAGTCCATCCCAATCTCATTCCATAATCCATAGACCTTTCCCTTTTTCTTGCAATAGATCTTTCTCCTGCCGAAACCTATTCAAGGGTTCACCTTTCATAGGTATATTCAGGAATGGGTTTTGGCGGGAGCGCCACATTACATCAACTTCTCCAAAGGGCCTCTACGTGTTGGATCTGTATCCCCACGCAAGCCTCTCAAAGGACCGGGGTGAAAAGACCCGTGAATCTAAAGGAGATACATAATAATAAATCTTTATTTTCTCTTCACAATACAAAATTCTTATTTACTAAGTAGCTTATTTGCATTAAAGTACTGACCTATGACATTGAACTTGTATACTTTGTGAAGAGACTAGTTCCTGAAATAGATCTCCTAAGAGACCTGTACTACAGGTGACTAGGCCCCTCCCTTGGAATACTTACAATATTTATGCGTGTATATATAACCTGAATACAGTTATATTCTACCCTATATTATTCTTAAATTTACTGTTTCACTTACAAACTAGTTTATATTTTGGCTGTCATAATTTGTGTCGTGTCGTGGTAGTGTGTATGTCTGTGAGATGTGTATATGCATGTATATTAAAGTGGTTATTATAAGTAGTTGAAAGGTGGGTGTGTAGGTAATTAAGTATGGTATGGGTAGTGGAAGGCTTGCAGGGGGTGGTTGGGGTCAAATAATAACCACTAGATCAAGTCGGCTTTGGAAAAAAACCGCATCAAAATAGGTCCGGCACACGTAACGCTACGCCCGCTAAGCCCACGCTTGTCTAACACATACCTAGCGTGCTTTGAAATTTTTGAAATAAGTTGCATATAGTTTGAGTTCTATCACACATCAATTCAAATTGCATTAACCGCCACGCACTTGCCTTGCCTCCGCCTTACCTCCGCCTTGCGTCCGCCCGGCGCTCGCCCCGACTGGACTTCGGTAAATGCAAATTGAGTTGTATTGATGTGTGATAGGACTCAAATTATATGCAACGAATTCAAACCGCGCTTGTCGTGCGTTAGGTGGGCTTGGCATGCGCGTAAGACGTCTGAACGCGCCCTTTTATGATCTATACGTTATATAACATGTTCACACATAATATGTTCATAAAAACATTACTTTATTTATTTATTTATTTATTAAATCTTTATTGAACTAAAAGGTACAAAAGGTGGACTTAATGCTAATGCATTCTCTACCAGTCAGCCTTGAGGAAAAACAGAAATAAATTTGTGAGCGATAGGCGCTTAAACATATAACTATATTATAGATATATGTATATTATAAACATACACATACAATACACATATATAAATACATATATTTTATTAATATATACATACACATACATAAATACATAATATAAAACAAAACAATTTAAGATAATGATTAGTTCGGCTGCATCAAACTTTCAAAAAGGTGCATGTGGACTTTTTTCTTGAACAGGTCCCTATTCGTGATACTTTTGATGTCTTCGGGTAAGGCATGCCAGAGACGCGTAGCCTGAACAGTAAAAGAATCCTTCGAAAATCCAGTAAATAGCTACATATTTTATTATATTCTTACAATCACACTACTTATTTATTATTATTATGAATCTTGTCACCCAAAGGTAGCCTGTAGAGATAATTCATATGTTATAACAAAATTAATAACGTAAAAAAAAAAACAAATTAAAAATCCTATTACAAACATTTTCGATTACTACGCGGACGAAGTCGCGGGTTAAAGCTAGTTATTATATAAATATTTCTTAGTAAACTAATAAATTTTTTGTTTTTTGTTTTTTATTATTTATTTATAATTTAATTAATTAATTAATTTTATTTTTATCTAAAAGAAATTTTAGTGAATTTTTTATCGTTGTGTTCCGTTTTCAAATGCAGAGGCAAATGATTGTATATCTTTATTGACATTGACAAAGGGCCTGATGTATGCATTTCTAGTCGCGACGATGGATTATCTGTTCTTTTCGTGACTGTCTGAGGGAATACTTAGTGGGGACGTCCCACGCCTTTTATAGTACTCTGAATATTTTCTGACAAATTTACAAACTTCCAGGATATAGATGCATGGTAGGGTAAGAAGTTTTAGGCGTTTAAAATGAGGTTTATAGGTATCTAAGTTATCTATGTTTACCAATATTCTAATAAATCTTTTTTGAGCAGTAAAGACTGCGGAGGTGTCAACGCTATTTCCCCACAGAATTATACCATAAGTAAGTCATGCATTTGCGTAGGCGTAGTATGAAGCTAATGCTGTTTTTAAGTCTGTAGTCTTTTTAACTTCGCGCAAGGTATGAGCAAAACTGGCCAATTTCGTCTGAATCGATTTTATGTGATTTTTCCATGTGATGTGAGAGTCTATAGTTCGTTTACCTTTTGAATTTGTATGTCTTTATATGTGCATTGTACATCAATTGGGAATTTTAGATACGGGTGGAATGTCATTAATTTAGAAACGATAGTCGTTTATAGCTTTTGCACTAAAATAATATTTAAAAAAATCGACCTTCAATAAGAGATAAATTTATTCTACATTGAATAAAAAAATTGACTTCGATATTGACTTTGACTACCGGATTATACTTATTGTTTTTGGTATTATATGTTTCTTATGTCTGGTGAGTAGCAAGCTTTATATTTGATTAGCATGGTGACCACGTGTGGCGATATACGTTCGTAGTAAGTACGTTTTTGGAGTATTGTAATATAAAGGTGACTCCTCATGTCTGTTTTAGTGTAGTACTAAATAGTTAATACAATATAGATAAGTAGGTATTTTCCATTCAATAATACCAAAAGATTGTAAGCACCTCTACCTTGTTTTTGTAGGTACTTAAATCAAGGCGTCAAGATTGTTTTTGAGACATTTTTTTATGGAACACTCTGTACAAATAAGTTTTTTTAAACTACATACCTCATTGATATTTTGTTTTCTTGTTAAATTCAAGTAAACTTATATTTATTTCTTCTAAAAACCTTACTTTTAATATCATTATCTATACTATAATAAAAGCGTAAAAAAAATGAGTCTGTACATTGAAAATTAAAAAAAAAAATATTTGGGGCGATGCAGATATGGTAATAGAGTAAGAAAAAAAAATGTCTGTCTGTTTGTCTGTTTGTACACGCTAATCTCCGGAAATACTGGACGGATTCGAATAAAACTTTTTTTGTTATATAGCTGTGAAGCCTGGGCAACATATAATTGATTTTGGAAAATGGAACACATGATGCAGAACTATAATGGTCCAGCTAAACTATAAGAAATATGAAAATGCCGCCTTAGCAAAAGTTGTTAAGTCTGATGAGAACTTTTTGTTGAGTTATAATACATCTGGCCAAGCGCGAGTCGGACGCGCGCGAAGGGTTCCGTACCATAATCTATGAAAAATCACGTTTGTAGTATGGGAGCCCCCCCATAAATACTTATTTTATTAGATTTTTAGGGTATCATAGGGTAGGGTAGAAACGGGACCCTAAATAAAAACAATAAATTCAACTAAAAATAAGATAATTAGAAATCAATTAATTTGAAAAATATATGCTTAACTTCGGTGATCGGACGAGAACCGGTGTTTTCAACATGGTATGGACGTTGACATTTCATTCATTATCTTTCGTTCAATAATCTAGTCAATAGAGGACGGTCATACACATCCTGAAAATTAATGAAGTGATTCGGTATAATCGATATTGGAATCGATTTCATTTATAATCGTTTGTACTTTAAAGTTTGTTTCTGATACGTATAAGAAGAGGGAATTTACTTCTTTTTACACTAAATTCTGAGAGAGCCTAGATGACGTACCCATATGTAACTCGGACTTCGATAACAAAAACTTATTGTTTCATACATAAACAAACTGATTGAAAAGGATAAACTTCCAAAGTTAGAGAGAGACAAATTTGTTTTTGTATACTCCAACATGCCCCTATAATTAATTTGTAATTAAAACATTAATATGTAAAGTGTATATTTTAGTTATTTTCAACAAAAAAACATGTCAATATTGTTTACGTTTATTTAAATATGTACCTAACCATAATTAGCCTACCTATATTTTTTTTATGTTTGAAAAACATATTATTTACATACTAAGATCTTCGTTTGCGGTGTGAGACCCACTATAGGCGACCAATATTGTGTAAAGGTTTCTTTTCGCGTTTTTTTCGCAGCAGTGGTCTATTAATTATTTTATAGAAAAACTACCGATACTAGTGGCGGTAAGTTTTCTTTAGAATAATTAATAGTTTGATTATAATCTAAAATACGTATTGTACTTCATACCTGCTTAGATTATAGACGTGTGCTTGCAGAGACCCATACCTGACTCTTGTGTCTGGTGTTGCCTGTTTTGAAGGGTAAAGGAACCAGAGATCGGGATTAGGTAGAGTTATGTATGTACTTGCATTGAAATGTTGATATTAATATGGACCTTTCCGGGATAACTAATGGACAATCCCGTGTTGCCAAAAATAATACAAATAAAAAGTAATAAAAACCTCAGAGTAAGATAAGATAAATAAAATAAAGATGATTCACATACGATGTTTATTAGTATTTTTATTCGTTTTTACATATTGGCAACGTCGCGCGTGCAGTGGTTTGAATTGTGTAACAGTAAATAACTTTTTTATTTAATAAACTAAAGGGATTTTTCTGCTCTTTAAAATTAATCTCGGGATTTGAGGCATGTCCACTTTTTTCTTTCACTGTGTGAAATTAGTGTAAATACATAAATAACTCTACCTAATTCAAACCTTCGTTAATTACTGATTTAATACTCTCTTGATTCTTTTTATTTGATTCTTGACTCTTACCCAAACGAGGCCTTTGAGTCTTGGCTGAATTGTCTTTTCCTTGTGTGTGCGACATATGTACTGTTTAGTATTGACGTGATGGTCACATACTATCACATACATTCTGTGATTCATCTTGAATTCATCATCATCACCCGAGCATATTTTCCTGGCTGCATCCTCAACAGTAACGCTTCAGAGCCCGGGGTCCGCTACCTAACCAAGGAGGTTTGACGACGTTACTGGTTTTTACACAGAGCGATTGCCGCCTGACCTCCGCAACCCAAAGGGATAGATCTGATTTACAGAACCAATCCTTGGATAGTTTGACGATCAAACGCGAGATGGCGTTCGGGACCCAAAGTTTATACGTGCTTTCCGATATCCTAACCAGACTGGAAACAACTTTTCACAAAGTATGTTTCCCAGTGGGATTTGAACTGGACCACGGAGGCAGTCAAAGAATGCCGCGTGGCACTTATTCACACTTCAGCTACATTAGTTTTGTTGTAATATTTGAAACAAAACTAGTAAAGTAATATTATTTTTCAATGTGAAAGAGTACTTAGAATACAAATATCAGCAATAACTGTTTATAATTATATTATTTAGGCAATTGAAATTAACTACGAGTAAAAAATTGCCACGCTTGCTAAGTATGTAATGTTTGGTGTGCTTCCCTTTGTATGTCTGTGGTTGGGACGGATATTCCCAGTAGTCTTTCTGGTAGAACAAAATTTGGTAGGACTACTGGGACTAGCTTATAAATCCATTCGAAAGGTATTTTAGAGTTGTAACGACCTCCGTGGCGTAGTGGTCACCATGCTAGTCCGCCACCCAGAGGTCCCGGGTTCGATCCCCGGTCAGGGCAAGTTGAAAATGGTCTTTTTCAAGTTGTCCTGGGTCTTGGATGTTTATCTATATATTTATATGTTATAAAATATAGTATCGTTGAGTTAGTATCCCATAACACAAGTCTCGAACTTACTTTGGGGCTAGCTCAATCAGTGTTATTCGTCCCTATATATTTATATACTTATTTATATATTGAATGCTACTCACTTCTACTGGCGACTGGCGGGTTCATGCGACGGTTGTTGGTAATGAATGCCATTCTGTATCGATCTGCTTCTTCCTTGTCTGGAACAATATAATAAATTTAAAAAAGTTTTTTGAAAAAAAAAAAAAATTTTTTTTTGTACCACTTTTTCCTGAGACCTAAGTACTTATCAAGAGAAATGTAATAAGCCCACACTCGATGGGGTTGCGTCGTTTCATTACAGAGTTCCTATGACCACCTTCCAGCTCCCTTATCAGATCAGCTCCATGTCATGATAATATTCTAAATAGAGAGGTTCATCATCATCATTTCAGCCGCAGAACGTCCACTGCTGGACAAAGGCCTCTCCCAAGGATTTCCAAAATGACCGATCAAGAGCGGCCTGCATCCAGAACTTCCCAGCGACCTTGGTCAGGTCGGCTGACCACCTTGTGTGGGTGTCCTACGCTTCGCTTGCCAGTACGTGGTCGCCATTCGAGAACCTTTTTGCCCCATCGGCCATCGGTTCGTCGCGCTATGTAAATAGAGGTTGCCCTGAAGAAATTGTTAAGCGATAAGGCCGCCTTTTGTGCATTTCCTAGTTTTTAACTTTGACGACCTCCGTGGCGTAGTGGTCACCATGCTAGTTCGCCACCCAGAGGTCCCGGGTTCGATCCCCGGTAAGGGCAAATGAAAAATGCCTTTTTCAAATTTTCCTGGGTCTTGGATGTTTATCTATGTATATGTGTATTTGTTATAAAATATACTATCGTTGAGTTAGTATCCCATAACATAAGTCTATAACTTACTTTGGGGCTAGCTCAATCAGTGTTATTTGTCCCTATATATTTATTTATTATTTATTTAAGATAATTACGTCCTATAGGTATTAATTTATTTTGTGCAATAAAGGGTATTGTATTGTATTGCATTGTGATGCGATATGCGTAAGTGTGCAAAATTTCAAATCGAGACAAGTGAAATTAAATAAAACTTGATTGATAAACAGTCGGCAAGGACAACTACGTTGTACTAAACGTCTATTTTTTTAAATTTATTCTGGCAAATAAAAATTTCTGATTTCAATGTCTGATGTCCGATATCCAACTTCCGATTTCCGATTATTATCACGATAATTTTTTATTCAAATTTTCGAGTCGATTTTTTAACAGCAAAGTACGTAATTAATAATAAATAATTAACAACTATTTTTTTTAAACTTTGAGCTTCTAAAGTGTCATAAGAAAATAATTTTTCATTTATTTTAAAGATTTTACGATTGTCAGTTATTTTATTTTGTTATGGTTCACTGCATTTGTTGATGTCAAGCGATTTTTTATTTTTTGTAAAATCACATACTTACTGACCTACATAGCTTCAAAGTATTTATATAATTATATGATAGTTACACAGATAAAACAAATAAAAAGAAATGTGGTGTCGTGGGACACCAGGTAGGAACGAAGTTCAAAAGTTCTTGTGTATACGACTGTCGCGCCTGCGCACGTCTCATTTAACGGTTTTATTTAACGAGGTCATCCTTACGGTTTTATTATCACATTTTTTTCAGTTCGGTCGCGCAGCAAAATCCCTATCTCCTCCAAGCCTGCCGTAAGGAACTTCGTTCCAAAAACTGAATATTAGTTTATTTACTTCAAGGTACTATATACTAAAGCGACACGATTCCTCCTCTCTCCTATTGCAGCGCCCATCAAGGTCGTTAAGTGATTGTGGAAACATCTATGTATTAACTTGCTATCTAATCTGCATGTACTTATTTGTCATTTAAGGAAGCAATAAATTATTGAGTGTTGAGTATTGAAAGTAAGTTAAAGTCTTGTATAATATATTAAAATATGAACCGTTTTCACATTTGCGGCTGGTGTTTGTACAAGTTCCCAAAATATTTTTTCACGCAGGCTTTTAAATTTTTTTAACCACTCTCGGTGTCATGTGCAATTTTTTGCAGTATCTTTTCGTTTACATACATAGTCCTTTTTTTTGACCGATTTTCCCAGCATTGTTTGTTCAGAAACGCAACAAGTTTGTAGATTTGTCGCAAAAAAGTGATTTATATTTTTTCTTCAATATACCTTATTATTGTTTGTTTTTTAGTTATGGCTCTGAAACTTATGGCTCTGAAACGTGGTCCCTTACTATGGTTCTTATAAGAAGGCTCATGGTCGCTCAACGGGCTATGGAGAGGACTATGCTGGGTGTTTCTCTACGCGATCGAATCAGAAATGAGGAGATTCGTAGGACAACGAAGGTCACCGACATAGCCAAGCGGATTAGCTCATTAAAGTGGCAGTGGGTGGGGCACATAGCGCGAAGAACCGATGGCCGATGGGGCAGAAAGGTTCTCGAATGGCGGCCACGTACCGGCAAGCGCAGCGTGGGACACCCACCTGCTAGATGGTCAGATGACCTGAGCAAGGTTGCAGGGAGGCGCTGGATGCAGGATGCTTCCGATCGGTCGTTTTGGAAATCCTTGGGGGAGGCTTATGTCCAGCAGTGGATTTCCTGTGGCTGATATGATGATGATGATTCTCCTTCACACATAGGAAATAAAGACATGGGAAATACCCCATCTACTTGTTCTTTTTAACAGTCTTCCAAGCAGTAGGAGGTTATCAATTCGTCGCGATCTTTTTTAGGGTTCCGTACTCAAAGCGTGAAAACGGGACCCTATTACTAAGACTCCGCTGTCCGTCCGTCTGTTTGTCTGTCACCAGGCTGTATCTCATGAACCGTGATAGCTCAACAGTTGAAATTTTCACAGATACAGCATAAATAAATATTAAAGGAGCTCCCATTCAAAAAACGTGATTTTTTGCCGTTTTTTGCTCGATATTAATAACGGCAAGAGATAGACGTTTGAAATATATGAACAGAACTAGTTTTGAGCGTAGGGATGTAATTTATAAAAATCCTTTCTTAGGGGATGCCTACGTCATAGTAGCTTTATGCATGCAAAGTCTCAGCCCGATCGGTTTAAAATTGACAAAGTTTCACAAACTTTCATCCCCTATTTTATCCCCTTCGGGGTAGAATTGATCCAAATCCTTTCTTAGCGGATGCCTACGTCATAACATCTACCTGCATGCCAAATTTCAGCCCGATCCGTCCAGTGGTTTGGGCTGTACGTTGATAGATCACTATGTCAGTCAGTCAGTCACCTTTGAGTTATATATATTAAGAAGAAGATAGAAGAAGATAGAAGATAGATATTTAGTTGTACACTAATTTTAAAAATAAATAAATAAATTAAAAATATATAAATATTTAAGGGGGCTCCCACGTAACAAACGTGATTTTTTATAGATAATGGTACGGAACCCCTCGTGCAAAAGTCCGACTCGAACTAGGCCGGTTATTTATGTAGATATGTAGATATATAGGGACAAATTACACTGATTGAGCTAGCCCCAAAGTAAGTTCGAGACTTGTGTTATGGGATACTAACTCAACGATACTATATTTTATAACAAATACATATATAGATAAACATCCAAGACCCAGAACAATTTGAAAAAGGCCATTTTCCAACTTGCCCTGACCGGGGATCGAACCCGGGACCTCTGGGTGGCGGACTAGCATGGTGACCACTACGCCACGGAGGTCGTCAATTGTATGTTCACTGATTATTCGAAGACGCCTGGACCGATTTGGAAAATTATTTTTTTATTTGAAAGGGCATACTTTTCAAGTTGTCTCAGAAATTTCATCAAAATCGGTTGTATATTTACGGAAACAAGCCTTTTTAGTCAAAAAAAAACATTACTGATAATATGATATATTTTTATATGTCGATTTTAAAAGTTCATTTATGAATTATAAAATTAAATGTCATGGCACCTCATTCAATGTTGACTTCATTTGAATTTGAAATTATTTTAGTATATATAGTTTTTAAATTAAAACTACACATTTTAAAATAGACAATTAGGTAATACTAAATGGGCGTACTTTTGTAGTAGCATTACCATATTTACTACAATTGGCATATCATACAAAAAAAAGCAGTCATTGCGATGCGATTCTCCGAACTCATATACAATATGTAACAAAAACCCTGTCCGATCCTTGTAGGAGCAACTCAGACCGTCAATATGAACAACTTTTCCTATGGGACAATTGCTTGAAACTCGAAAAAAAAATCGACATCTTCATACAAATTTCCGGGCCGACCGAACACTTTCGTATAAAAATGTCGATTTTTTTTCGAGTTTCAAGCATTGGCCCCATAGGAAAAGTTGTTCATATTGACGGTCTGAGTTGCTCTTACAAGGATCGGACAGAGTTTTTGTTACATATTGTATATACATATGTACATAACTAATGGTTTTGTAAGCTTGCGAGTCAACCTGATCAGTTGAAGTTTATCGGATCTAATTTTTCAAAACTATAAACCGACTTCACCCCCAAAGACACAACCGATTTTGATAAAATTGGGGACCACCTGGAAATCTTGCCCTTTCAAACAAAAAAAGAATTTTTCAAATCGGTCCAGGAGTCTTTGAATTATTGGTGAACATACATAAAAAAAAACATGAAATATCGCGACAAATTGATAAGCTCCTCCTTTTTTGGAAGTCGGTTAAAAACAGTTGTTAAGACAAAAAAGATGCGTCTTAAATTCTTAATAAGGGATACAAAAAAGTTTTCTGACATTTTCGAGCTATGATGTTTTTAAAAGTTCAACCCCGATTTTGCAGCCATATTGAAAATTTTCGAAAAACAAAATCGACACAAAATTTATATAATAATACTAGCTGCGCCTTGCGATGTTACCCGCGGTAAAAGTAGCCTATGTGTTAATCCAGGGTGTCAGCTTCCGGCATACCAAATTTTATCAAAACTGGTCGAGCCATTTGCGCGTGAAGATGTAACAAACACACACACACTCACAAACTACTTTATAATAATATTATTATATAATATTAGTGTGATAGTGTGATAATTAGTATTTTATGCAAAAGGAGACGTTATCGAGCATTTTTTGACTTAGGTACTTATACAACGTAGCATGCGATATTTTTTTGACTACTATATTTATAAAATAAAATAAAGAAATATAAATATTAAAAAGTTCGGCATATGTTTGGCAGGTACTAGGTGAGATATCTATCGCAAACTATATTTTTTTTAAATTGACGTTACTTCCTTTAGTGTCTATATCTGAAGACTATTTTTAAAAAAAAAGTTTTTCTTATGTTAGCAGTAAAGAATTTATTTCGGCAAGATGGTAGTTGCCCTTTTTTTAGGTTAGTAAGTGTTGATCAAGTAAAACCTTAATCTGTTCATACATAGGCATTTAGACGCATAAATCTAAAGAAAAAAAAAAACTATGTCTATGGCTCGGATTATCTTTTTGGCGGAATAACAACACATGTGCCATTATGAGGAACAGAGTTATAAACTTTTCTACAAGCATATTATTTATGTTCTTAATTACTTTATCTGTAATTTAACTAATAAAAGTTTCTTTTTATATACATATAAAAAACGTCAAAAAATATACTGAAACTATTTGTAGGCTAGTCAGCTATAGTACGGAACAACTCTTAGGAACGGAACAAAAAGGAATCGAAATATGAAATAATTTTTCAAAACAAAAAACTAATTAATGAAAAAAAAAAAAAAAAACTTCACCCCCAAACTACCCAACGGATTTTGATAAAGTTTCCATGGGACAATCGTACAAGGTAACCTTAAAAAAAAAAAAGAATTTCGCAAATCGGTCCAGGCGTCTTCGAATAATCGATGAACATACATAAAAAAAAAACATAAAACCTCCTTTTGGAAGTCGGTTAAAAAAATCCACTGAAACTTGACTCAGCATCAGCTGATCCAAGTTTCTGTCAACAAGGTTTAGTTAACCGATCGCGTATAACTTGTATTCGATATGTTCCTTGGAAACAGTTGTTCAGGATCTAGAGTGAATTCAAATAATAGTTTTATTATGAAGACTAACTGTGTTTAATTGCAAAAGAAATCCTTAATTTAAAACTAAATTATTAATTTGGTTTATCGCTACTGATTTATTTTTAGGAATAACTATGAGGGAACTTACCATAAATATATGAAAATCCGAAAAATGTTTATGTTTCGAACAGTCCTTAATCAACACAAGAAATTCACTCGCACACCAAATCCAACACACAAAATATTCAATAAAATATCCAACACTGTTAAAGTAAAAAAAAAAATATTTTTTTTTAAATATATTCATTTATGTTAATATTCCTATAAATACGTTTTGATCACTTGTTGTCATTTTAACGAATGAAGACCACTTGTTTTTCGGCTGACACCAAGCAAGGTGAAGAATTTTGTTGCCGCGGCGGAAATCATTTCCATTCACACGAACATGTTTTTAGGGTTCCGTACCCAAACGGTAAAAACGGGATCTTATTACTAAGACTCCGATGTCTGTCTGTCTGTCACCAGGCTGTATCTCATGAACCGTGATAGCTAGAAAGTTGAAATGTTCACAGATGATGTATTTCTTTTGTCACTATAACATCAAATACAGAATTTCAACAGAATAAAATAAATATCTAAGTGGGGCCATACAAAATAATTGGTCAAGTGCGTGTCGGGCCACGCGCAGTGTAGGGTTCCGTAGTTACGAATGCCAACTTTGAGTTCATGCCACTAAAATCGTCTTAAAACTTATTTTCTATTGAATTTCTATGAAATTTTCCTTTTCCAAGTACATTTTATAAGTTGATCGCCTATAACTTTTTAATTTGTAATCCCTACTTAGCTCTGATAGTTTTCCTTTAAACGTTATATTTACCATAGCTGTGAATTTTTTCACGTGTCCATATAAAACCGTTTAGCGAATAAAGGGGGGGGGGGGACACTTGACTCTAACAAAAATTGTCTACCATTTTTTCCACATAATTAATATACGTACCTACACTAAATTACAGCTTTCTAGTACTTATAGTCGCTGAGTAAAACCGCGGACGGACAGAGAGACAGACATGGCGAAACCATAAGGGTTCCTTGTTTACTACGGAACCCTAAAAACGTGTTTTTTTTATATATAATGGTACGGAACCCTCCGTGCGCGAGTCCAAATCAAACCTGGGGCGTATATTATATTTGGATGTATGTGACGCAAAATATACTGATCACTTGTCTATGTTCTCTAGTGACGTAAGCTTTACTACTGAGCAACGCAATGGCAGGCGAGATCAGAGGAGTGACGTAGTTGATATCGCGAAATCTAGAAGACCTTAGTCTCCGTGTCGCGGAAGGCACGTAAAGCTGTTGGAAGTACTACAAACGTGGTTTGTCCACTAATTTGTTAACCTTTAACTACCATGCTTTACTTCCCACGCAGATTGTAAAAGCCGATCAAGGGAATGAGCGAGAATCTTAATCATTATTTCACTTCCCTTTTTTCATCTTCACGCTTAGTGAGCGTGCACTAAACGTGGCCTTAGGGCCTTACAGCCCTAGGCTCTGTCTGCCCCGTTTGTGAAACAAGAAATAGATATATGTGATCTTCTGACTCAGCTACATCTGAGAAGTAAACCGGTAGCGTAATGTGTCAGAAAAGGAAACGCTCGTTAAAGGGTAATCAACCACTTGTTGGTAATCAGGTAATTATTCGTTCCTGTCACTAAGTAGCTACGTACAGTCAAGTACCTGACCAGGCCCTCTACTTATATCTTTAGTTTTCTCTTAAACTAAAAGTAATATTAAATGAAAATTTATATTCAGAAAGACTTAATTAAAATCTGTCTGAATATAAATTTTCATGTTAATATCATTTTTAGTTTAAATGAAAATTCAAGATATAAGAAGAGGGCCTGGTCAGGTATCTTGGTACTTGACTTTACTTACGTTGGAGTAAGAAGTCATATTTTAAATATATACGGACAAAACACAGAGATTTAGGTAGCCCCGAAGTAAGTACGAGACTGGTTTTATGGGGTACTAACTCAACGATACTATATTCACACGCTATACTAGACTACTACTGTATAATGAAATTAAAGTAACAGTCAAAAAACAAAAATGAATTTCGGCATTTTTATATAATAGCGTGTAGCCGCCCGGGCAGTTTGTATGGGAATGTCCATTTTCTTTTTGGCTTTTGACTATTTCTTAAATTTCACCAACTAGGTATAGTGATCTAGTATAGCCTGTGGTTCGATATTACGGGTATGTCCCTTCTACGTTTTATAAACCATTAAGATCCATGTTAATCTGATAAAGATCATTTTCCATCTTGATCTAACCGGGGATTGAACCCAGGACCACCGGTGTGACAGCCTGGCATGATGACCTAAGCCACAAAGGTCGTCAGTTAACCTTGGCTTATTTTCCAATGTACCCAGAGAGCTGCTACAGTTTTTCGCCATTTCTTTCTGTCTTGAGCAACGTGCATCACACTTCGAATCTTCTTCTCGAGTCGAAAGGCTATAATTTATATAACAAATTTGACCAGTGTTTGGCCACGGCGACTCCCCGGTCCTTTGCCTCGTTAAGGTCCTAATATTTGCAGGAACTGGGACTTCTTGGGCAGGACAATAAGTGGGTAATTGATTGGACAGCACCACACTCGCATTTATCGTTTTTGGAGAATCGCCACCTAACTCGGTCCTCTTGACATCTCCCAACGCCAGTTCGGAGTCTACTTAACGACTTCCAGACTGCCCAGGGGAGGTCGGCACCCGGTGGAAGTTTCTCAGCAGGCGGAATATCAGATGGTGAATCCGGAAATTTATGGCCCCATAGCTCTACTCTTGATCTAGCGGCTTCTTTGGGATCAAGGGCTAGTTATCTGAGAAAACTGTTTCGGCTTTTCAGACGTGTGGGTGGTGATACACGGCCATAAACTGGATGCCAACCGTCGTGTGTCTGTCTATGTCTCTCCACAGCACACTTCGTATTAAGATAGCCCGATTTGAGTTGGGCTTCATCTGCCAGCACGGAACAGCTCTTTTCTATGCTGCCATCCTTTTCTGTCGCTCAGAACCGCCATTCGCTAGAGCGAAAGAGAGCGACGGAGCGCCGCGGAATCGCCTATGATGATGCGTTCCGTCAATCTCTCTCGCTCTAACGAATAACGCTCTGAACGCCAGATAAGGATAGCAACATAGAAAAGTGTTGTTGTGTGTCCCAACCCTACAGCGCATCGAAGTTTCGGAGTGGTATGGTAACGTAGCCGTTCATTGTTTTGTTTTCGTGCGTGTAAGTGGCCAACACTGGTGTCAGATTTTTCAGGCTGCCTAAAGGCATCTGACATAGCTTGACGACTGCCATACAATGATGGTAGCCGGGACCAACGGCTTATACGTGCCTTCCGAAGCACGGAGGAGCTCGAGAAATTTTTACGCCACTTGCGGTCACCCATCCAAGTGCGGACCACGCCCGGTGTCGCTTTACTTGCGATAGCGCTAGTAATGCGCACTTCCACTGGGCCACCGAGCTCCTATTCCGTCGTACACGCGCCGTTCATTGAAAAATTGTACTTGATCGTGACGTCATGCGGAATTTAAATGCGTTTTATTTTCGTCATTTTTTAACAATCAGAGAAAAGGAACATACATTGAATATTTTTTTAATGTTAGAGTTGGTAGGTATATATTAGAACATGTAAATCTAAGAGATTATTTGAATGTCTGAATATTTGAATAGTAATTTGAAGTTATGAATAGAACCTTCTCAACCATCCGACTGACAAGGGCGAGGTCGTATTATTTACTTAACTAAATTAAAATGAACTAAATAAAAGTTAACCGGAGATGCTGTTTTGATATTGTCAACATTAATATTGCATTTACTTTACATACTTATCATATCTTTTAATCAAATATTTTGTCCATACTGTATGTACAGAATTAATGTATTACAAAAGAATGGAATCTCCAAGGGTCCCACGCAATTTGTGTCCCCGTTCCCCGTCCTTGCACCTCTTTTCCGTTCTCTCCTTGTCGAGTGTGTTGAGGGGCGAACACACACATACATTGCCGTGTGCTTACACGCATTATAATAATAATAATAGTTAGTGCCCACAGGCAGGGTAGCCAATGAGCAGCACGTTATTATAATAATAGTTAGGGTGCCCACAGGCAGTGTAGCCATCGAGCAGTAAGTCGCTATCTACCAGGCTAAAATTGTTGTGAGAGATTTTATAAACCAAACCGAATTCACCTTATAGGTATATTCACCTAGTAAGTACTTTTTAATCATTTCAAAGCGTGGATAATTTATAACATGACTAAAATGTGGATGTGATAAACTGATGTCTGGCATACAGCATTGGTATCATATTCCATTGATAAGTCTCTCATGTCCCGGCCTGCAATGTCAGAGGTGTATATTTGCAACTCCCCTTCTATGCACTCCTGCTACCTCTACATACAGAATTGGGGCGGCGGATTAAAATTCATGATGGTAATATCTTCAAAGAAAATCACCGCCATTAGGTATTTGCACCATTTTATGGCATTTTAAAGTAATGAGTTCATTTATTAGGTTCGATTTTAAATGGTGTCGGATTTATGATTTTTTATATAATTACTTGTATAATAATTTTTCAAAACTAAAAATTGTCTTCACCTCAAAACTACCCAACCAATTAAAGGGGTTACATGAATTTTCCGAGGTTCAGTGCTGCCCCCATTTGAAATAAATCAATGGATAGGAAACGAAGACATCATTTAAAATTTGGCCTAGATCAG
This sequence comes from Acrobasis suavella, assembly GCA_943193695.1. Classification (NCBI taxonomy): domain Eukaryota; kingdom Metazoa; phylum Arthropoda; class Insecta; order Lepidoptera; family Pyralidae; genus Acrobasis; species Acrobasis suavella. The sequence continues at coordinate 875,216 of OW971940.1, forward strand.
ACCCTAGATAACCCTCTAAACTATTTTATGAACTACTGTTTACAGTTTAAAGTGAGAACGTGAAGCTTTTCTACGCACAATTGCGAAAAACGGCCACTTTTGGCGTATGTGCGTAGAAAAGCGTAAATTATGTCTTCGTTTCCTATCAAATGATTTATTTCAAATGGGGGCGGCACTGGACCCCGGAAAATTCATATAGCCCCTTAAATTAAATTTCTATGGGACGCTTAACAAGGCATATTCAAACAAAAAAAAACATATCGGTCCAGGCGTCTTTAAATAATCGGTGAACAGGTCTAGGTACAGATCGCGGTGAAATGATAACCTCCTCTTTTTTGGTCGGTTAAAAACTGAAAAGATCAAAAAGACACATTAAAATGATTATTGTAGTCATTTCAGGGGTCTTCGAATAATCGATGAACATGCATAAAAAACACCTTTTTGAAAGTCGGTTAAAAGCATAATTAAGATAAATAAATGAGACGAACATGGTTGTACTTATATATGAGATCACAAGATGTGTTTCAGATAAAGGAGAATCAAACAGCGATTCAGTATGGAAATTTTAATCACCGCGAGATTTTTTATCAGTTGCTGTACCCCCAGCGCGAGGGAAAGTAAATCTAAAGTAAATACCTAAAACCAAAAAGAGATGTGGATTCTTAAGTTATGTACATTACGAGAATTTCTTCTTTGGAAATATCCGACGCTCGCGGTATAGGCACGACAATGTTTGTCGGATAAATCCGGCATTCGCGGTGAAAGGAACAGTTTGTGCTGTAGGGTGTGCGTGTGACAGCCGTCAGTTTATAAATATAAATTTGAGGGATAGACTTAAAAATTTTTTTACTTACTTATAAATCTATGATTTGGGGTATAAAATTGTTTTGAAGTGAAACCTTTTTTAGGCCCGTTGGGCATGCACGGAAGGCATTTTTTTTAAATAGGAATACCTTTGAACTAGTGGCAACGTTACCGTAACTGACACCAAGTTTTCACTTTCGTTGGCCCTTTCGGAGTGCCAACTGTCTATTTTAACTCTTTGATGCCGGCCATAGAGAGCCGAGGTGGCATTTACCAACTAATGTTCCAGTCTGCGTGGGCTCCTACTGTATTGTATTCATTAATTGCTGAAGTTTTAACCGATCTGATACAATAAGTAATGGTGCATTTTGTATGTTAATTTATTTGTAACAGTACCTTTTAACAGAAAAACAGTGGGAAAACTTGGTGTTACTTACGGTAACGGTAACAGTGTCGAGAGTTGAATGGTATTTTCCCATTTCAAAAAAACAGTTTTCACTTAACCTGCAAAAGAGAACCCTGTCACCCAGGCTCCTTAGTCTCAATCCGACCCCGTGTATAGTAGAAGATATGTACCTTTAGGCTATTAATATCTCATGATTTGTAGGTAGGTACGTATAGTCCATGAGATATTAAAAGCCTGCTGATAGATGGATAAACACAGCAAATGCTTGGGTTTCTATTGGCATCTTTTATGAACGCGGCCCTTAAGGGGATTCCTGAATTTTCCGGGGTCCAGTGCTGTCCCCATTTGGAAAAATACATTTAAAAGAAAACGGAGACATCATTTAAAATTTGGTCTTAACTCTTCAAACTATTTTATGAAATACTGTTTACAGTTTAAAGTGAGAACGTGAAGATTTTCTACGCACATACGCCAAAAGTGGCCGTTTTTCGCAATTGTGCGTAGAAAAGCTTCACGTTCTCACTTTAAGGGGCTACCTGAATTTTCCGGGGTCCAGTGCTGCCCCCATTTGAAATAAATCTATTGAAAGGAAACGGAGATTTCATTTAAAATTTTGTCTTGATCAGACCCTAGATAAACTATTGTTTACAGTTTAAAGTGATAACGTGAACGAACTTTTTTACGTACAATTGCGAAAAACGGCCACTTTTGGCGTATGTGCGTAGAAAAGCTTCATGTTTTCACTTTAAACAGTGAACAGTAGTTCATAATATAATTTGAAGGGTTATCTATGGTCTGATCAAGACAAAATTTTAAATTATATCTCCGTTTTATTTCAAAAGATTTATTTTAAATGCCCCCAGCACTGGACCCCGGAAAATTCAGGTAGCCCCTTAAACTGTTAACAGTATTTCATGAAATAGTTTGAACGGTTTTCAAGTGCCTGGTCAAGGTAAAATTTTAAATGATGTCTCCGTTTCCTATCAAATGATTTATTTCAAATGACGGCAGCACTGGACCCCGGAAAATTCAGGTAGCCCCTTAAACTGTTAACAGTATTTCATGAAATAGTTTGAACGGTTTTCAAGTGCCTGGTCAAGGTAAAATTTTAAATGATGTCTCCGTTTCCCATCAAATGATTTATTTCAAATGAGGGCAGCACTGGACCGCGGAAAATTCAGGTATCCCCTTAAATTGATTTTATGTTTTTTATGTATATGTACCTTTTACCCGTGGCTTCGCCATGTATTTTATATTGTATTATACTCTGCTTGTTTGACGTAAACTATTGTTGGGGAGCCGAAGCTATGTAACTATTGTAAAATGATGTACCTACAGGTAATTTTGCGAACGCTGTCTCAATGTGACCTGAGTAGAGGTTTTTTCGGATAAAAACTAAGTATATGGAATAAGTGCTGCTAAATGTTAACGCCATACACCGTCATCGTATAGCTTATTTTATGTCCAGGGTTGCCATGTGTAAAAACAGCATTGTACAGAGTCTGGCAGAGAGACTTGTATCTACCAATAGCTACAGACACTGGTTGGCTATTGCCGCCACGTTAATTTTACAATATTTTTAATTTTATAATTTTATTGTAAACAATTTTGAATTTTAATAATACAAGCTATGAATCTTTTGTGTATGCAATAAAGCATTATTATAATATTAGTTATTAGTATATTATTTCCAGATTGAATATATAGGTATCAAAAATACAAGAAAATGCTTCGAGAAAAGGTAGATGGGGCGGTTTCGGTGCCTCGTCTTGGCAGGGGCACTCCCGGTCCCCCAGATATTATTTGAAAAATATACGGGGAGTAAATTGTATAGTATTTTATAGGGACGATAGCATAGCCGTAACTGTTCCGGCTTATTTTTGATTTCACATGGTCTTCGCCATCCTTGGGTGATGTGATTATTGAATGCATATATATTTGGAGAAGAAAAAGCGGGAAAAGGCACGAAGCGATTAGATAATGAAGAAAGTAGATAAATACCCAAGACTTACCTCATTAAGGACCACTTTTCTTAAAAGTACAGTACAAACCAAAAACAGAAAATAAAATTCGTTTTTCTAATATAATTTTCTTCATTTTTTTTTCATGATAAGCTAGGTATGCTTGTAAATGTTAAAATACTAAAACTTACATATAATCGCGGGAAAATCAACAGGTCTGAAAAAAAATCAAGAAAGACTTCTTCTAATTTACTCTTTCAATTTATTATAAGTGGCCAGTTGTTTCAAAGGAATGTAAAGTTTTTAAATTCTTAACAATTCTGAACACCAAGCATTACTAATAACATCATAGGAGTTGAAAATTAGATTTAATTTTGTAGTACAATAGGCCTTGCCTAAAGGAACCTAAATTACACTTACACTATAATTTAGGTTACTTGTTATTTAAAACTATTTATTCAAATCAAATCAAGCCAAATTAGTGTTTATTTGCTAGAAAAAGGTTTGGTAACAAGTCAGTTTGGTATCCATTTTCTTTTTTAGATTCACGGGTCTTTTTACCCCGGTCCTTTGAGAGGCTTGCGTGGGGATACAGATCCAACACGTAGAGGCCCTTTGGAGAAGTTGATGTAATGTGGCGCTCCCGCCAAAACCCATTCCTGAATATACCTATGAAAGGTGTACCCTTGAATAGGTTTCCGCAGGAGAAAGATCTCTTGCAAGAAAAAGGGAAAGGCCTTTGGGTTATGGAATAAGAGTGGAATGGACTGATGCTGGGATATTGCAATAGCATCGTCACCTGCCATAATCATGATTACTGACTATTGTAGACAGGTGGTGGCGGTTACGGTTCTTTTATGAAAATTCCACTTTATTCACTTTTTATATTTTTCCGGCAAACCGTAAATCGTTACCGTAACAACTGTCATCATCATCAAATCTCTTTTGGTCAGCAGCTGCGGGTATATACATATGGTACCTAAAAATATTTAGCAGCTAAAGACGCTATCTTGTTCTCTATACAATAATATTATATAGATAGAGAGATAAGAAGAATAAACCTTGATTTGGTTTAAATAAATAGTTTAATATAACAAGGAACCTAAATTATAGTGTATGTCTAATATTAATTTAGGTTCCTTTAGGCAAGGCCTATTAAACTACAAAATTAAATCTAATTTGCAACTCCTATGATGTTATCAGTAATGCTTGGTGTTCAGAATTGTTAAGAATTCAAATATGTAACATCGTATGCGCTATAGCAGTCTTTCCCAAAGTGGGCGATAACGCCCCCTTGTGGGCGCTGGAGGCTTTAAGGGAGGCGGTAACGGGCCCAGAATAAAGTTGGGGGGCGCTGATGTGATTTAAGCAATGAGTGATTTATAACTTCAGCTATTTCATATTTTAAAATTCACTGAAATTAAAATCCTCTTACTACACAACATCCATTTATTAGTTCATATTTATATCCTTTTTTATTGTACAAATATAAACTAAAAATGTAATTAATATTTATTATTTTAATGCGTTCACAACGCTATTTATATCGTTAAAGGAATCAAACACTGAAAAAATTTCGTGTTTTAAAGTTTCGCAGGTGAGGTCTCCATTTCCAATACTCTTTATTATTGTAAAATTGTATTATGTATTATTGCTATTTTTTTATTTAAAATTAACAATGTTGATTATTGTTATTTTTTATAAAAGATACTCTAATGTACTGGTGTATGTATTATTATTGCTCTCTCTTGTAAAAAAGTCTAGTTTAGAATATAGGTTGAATTAAACTACAGGCAAGACAAATATGTGATTCAGGTTTTTATAGTAAAAACAATGGGGGGCGCTACAAATATTGATATTTTCATACAAATGTGTTCGACCGGTCCGGCAATTTGTATGAAAATATCGTTTTTTTTTCTTCGAGTTTCAAGCATTGCTCCCATAGGAAAAGTTGTTCATGTAGACGGTCTGAGTTGCTTCACAAGGATAGGACATGGTTTTTTTTACATGTTCTATACAACGTGGATGGGACATACCCATAATAAACACAGGCTATACTAGATAACTATAGTATAATGAAATCAAAATAACAGCGAAAACACACAAAAAAAATTCGGCATTTAAATACAAAAGTGTGCAGCCGCCCGGACAATTTGTATGGGAATGTCGAAATTTTTTTTGGTTATTTTAATTTCATTCTACTATAGTGATCTAGTATAGTCCGGGGTTCGATTTATTACGGGGATGTCCCTTCCACGTGTTATACTCTTAATAGAAATGCTTACCGGTACCTACCTATATTGCGCATGCGCATAGGTGATCATACTGATCATATAATTTATCAAAACTTAAATCCGAGTTCAACGCCAAACGACTCTACCGATTTTGATTAAATTTCTGTGGGACTACCTCGCAAGTAGTATGCCTTTAAAAATAAAAATAAAATCCAAATTAGTCCATGCGGCTTCAAGTAATCGAGGAACATACATAAAAAAATATATACGTTCGAATTGTTACCCCTCCTTTTTTAAGTCGGTTAAAAAGTGGCGTGATTCGTGAATCGCCAGAAATAATGCAAATCTAAACACACGCCAATGACGTCAATAATGACTGAACACAGCACACGCCCACCTAATTGATTTCAGAAACAAGACTAAAAAACAAGAATAACACAAAACTTGACTGCGTGAACTCGCTACTTTTTTATTATTATTTTACGGCTCTGGATACTAGTCCTTTAGAGCCCATCTTTATTTTATGACTTCTTTATTCATAACGCTAATCCTAACTATACAATCAAAGGTTTGTGCAGGTCTTTTGATTGCGTCAAGGAAGCTTCTGGCGACAAATCTAAACAACGAGTCCACTAGTTTTCATAGCCGAATGTGTGGCGGTCGGCGTCTAAAGACGCCCACCACAGTCCGCAAATAAATATCACTACAGCCGCACTATGAGTGTCCACTTTAACCATTTCACATGTTGTCCATGAGCATGAGCATTTATAACACTAAACTGCATTTCCAGAAAGACGTGCCGCCCGGGCTATTTGCATGGGTATATCGTTTTTTTGTTCTTTGTCTGTTATTTTATTATTATTATTGTTTTTTCAGAGATATTTCTGCTCGGCTAAACGAAGCATAGCCGGAATTAATGGTACACACGGGCCTAAGCCCTTAAGTGGGTATCATGGGAATGGGGAGAAGTTAAGTGGTCAGTTTGAAGGAATTTTCTTACTATTCTGCATGTGTTCAAAATAACTGCTTTCTGTAGTTAAATAAAAGTATAGGGTGCAAGATCAAGAGAAGATATTGCTTGGTGAAGTTGTTTGGGGATGATGCCTGTAGTAGACAGGACTATCGGGACTATTGTGACTTTTGTTAAATTCCACATTCGGCTTATTACATCCTTTAAATCGGTGTACTTACTAATTTTCTCAGATATTGTTGATTGTATGTTGTGGGTATTTGGGATTGCGATGTCTATTATTAGTGCAGTTTTATTGGTTTTGTCTACTACAGTGATATCAGGCCTGTTAAAATGTATGGTTCGATCCGTTAAAATAGCTCTATCGTAGTACATTTTATAATTATTGTTTTCCAGGACAATGTTGCATGTTTATAGTATGGTGTGTATAATTGAGATGTAAGTTTGTATTTGTGTGAAAGATGTTGATGAATGATATTTGCAACTTGGTCATGACGGTGTTTGTTTTCTGTTTGTACTATTGCTTTGCAAGCGCCTGTAATATGTTGTATGGTTTCGGTTGATGCATTTATTATTATTATACTATAGTGAGAGTCTTATATAGCCTGTGGTTAGATTTATTACGGGTATGTCCCTTGTATGTTTCTTCTAATCAGTACTTTCGTCCAAAATTTGCTTTTGTTATAGCACCATGTGTAGGTTGTCTGGTCAAAAAAATTGTTTTAACTCGTGCATTGTAGTACTTATTTAATGCAATCGATGTATAAGAGGGGTCAAAAAACGCGTGTGGTGCATAAAAGACGCCTTAAGCGTTTTTGACGTACTTATACAATATTGCACACAATAGTGGTCCTACGACTCGTAAGCGGGATAACAAACCGCGGGGACTGCGCTAAATGAAATTATGAAATTTGTAACAAAAAAAGCAACCATCTTTATTTTTGGGGTTTTATTGTGCCCAAAGGGTACAAACGGGCCCTATTACTAAGACTCCGCTGTCCGTCAGTCTGTCTGTCTGTCTAGGCTGTAGATATCTTTAAAACCGTGATAGCTAGATAGTTGAAATTTTCACAGATGATGTATATTCTGTTGCCGAAATAACAAAAATACTAAAAAAAAAAATTAATGTTATATTCCCATCAAACAAACGTGATTAAACAAACGTGATTTTTATTGATAATGGTATGGAACCCTTAGTGCGCGAGTCCGACTCGAAACGCACTTGGCCAGTTTTATTTTTTTCAGTAGTTTCTTCCTTATCTCCAAAGTTGTTAATCATATCTTCACGTTATTAATATGAGACCACCTTGGTACTAAAGTCTTTCAGATAAAAATAAAACATCAAAATCTGTTCACAAGTGGTTAAACATATCGCGTACGTAACCTACATTTAAAAAAACATATGGGTCGAATTGATAACCTCCTTTATTTTTGAAGTCGGGTAAAAAAGAGTGTCATAATATATTGTCGTACGAATAATTTTGCAGCACTGCTGAATTGCGTTGTAAAAAAAGATGACATTACAATAAACGCGGTGAGCTCATAATTTTGTTTTTTTACCGTCAACCTATGAACTCTAAATACGTTTACTTGTATTGTAAGAACATACAGATATATTAAACCTACAAATATACTTACTAGCTTGCTATATAATATATTCATAAGGGTTTTGGCGGAAAGTCAAGGGGTTCAGTTGGAGTTTGTTTTACTTTGTTTTGTAAATTGATTCTAGTGGATTTTATGATATGAAATCGGTGTAGTTTAGTGTTATAAATGCCCATGCTCATGGACAATATGTGAAATGTTTAAAGTCATATTGCGTCTGTAGTGATATTTATTTGCGGACTGTGGTTGGCGTCTTTAGACGCCCCTCAATCGGCTATGAAAACCATTGGACTACTGGACTTATATATAGATATAGATCTGTCGCCAGGAACTCCCTTGCAGCAATCAAAGGACCTACACCAACCTTTGATTGTATACCTAATTAGGGTTAGGTATGAGTAGGAATAAAGAAGTGAAATAATAGAGATGGGTTTTAAGGGATAACAATCCAGAGCCGTAAAATAATTTAAATAGTAATAATTTTGGCCGCAGGGCAGCTTGTGGCGAGCTGTTGGTGAGTAACAACACCACGGACCCGAGTGCTCCAGAAAGAATGTCAGAGCATGCCCTCGTCCCCGGGATGGAGACCCAAGAGGGCTCGCAGTGCTGCCAGCTCTATATAAGACTTGGACAGAGCAGCCAGTAACCGCGATACCTAGAAACATTTGGAGGAGGCCTTTGCCGGAAAAGGGCAACAGATAGCTGGAAGAAGTTTAGAAGAATAGTTTTTAAATACCACCTATCTGAAATAAAAGACTTATATTATTATTATTTTTTGTTAAGCCATTTTATTCTCCCTTTTACGACGACCTCCATGGCGTAGTGGTCACCATGCTAGTTCACCATCCAGAGGTTTCAGGTCCTATGTAGCCTCAAATCTAAAATATGGCATATTACATTGGGGACATGCTGCTAATGTGCACTTAATGCCACTTTTTAGAATACAAAAAAAAAATATCCGAGCAATGTTTGGTGGATCTCAAAGAGATAGCTGTGTTCCGTATTTAAAAAAAAAAAAAATAGTAACAATTCATTCTTTATATATTTTAGAGTCATGTATTTATGTTCAGGGCAACATTGATAAATTTAAAAAAGAAGTAAGTAAACATCCTAGAGCTGTAAAAAACAATGTACATATTAGAGATGGGCCGAGTACTACATTTACCCAGTAACCGAATACCGAGTATTACTCGGTTTTGCCTTCATCAAACCGAGTACTCTGCCGAATAATTCGATTCAGTAATGGCGCGAAAACGAGTTCTTAAATATCCACAACGTGCTGCAGTTCTTCTTGCCGAATCATCCCTGCGCCCCCGCATTCACGGACCAGTCTGTTGTTTTCTCTGAGCACGTAGCTATAACTGACATAATTCATTCACGGCTAAATTAATAAAATAAAAACACTAGCTTTAGTCGAAAATGTTTCTAATAAGATTTTTCCTCTCCCTCTCTCTCATCTCGCGACAGAAGGCTTCAAAATGGTCAAACTAATCTTGATTGTTTATACAAACTTTGTACCCCATTTAATCCTCCTAGTGGATGAATTTTGAAAAATCCTTAAATACGTATTCACTTATTTACCGCCGGCGGTACTCTTGCAATGTTTCGAATAAAATGGTTAAACTAATCTTTTTTCTCCACACAAACTTTGGAACCCCGTTTCACCCTATTAGGGGGTGAATTTTGAAAAATCCTTTCTTAGTGCACTTCTAGATCTCATAAGGACCATATGTGCCAAATTTGGAGTCTTTTATGGTTTGAGCTGTGCGTTGATATGTCAGTCAGTCAGTCAGTCAGTTTCTTCCAATACTCGGCAATTGGACCGAGTTATTCGGCCGAGAACGAAAAAAGTACTCGGCACCAATACTCGGCAATTGAACCGAGTTATTTGGCCAAGTAAAAGTATTGAAAAAGATGCCGAGTATTCCGAATACCGAGTAACAACCGAGTAGGTACTCGGCCCATCTCTAGTACATATACTACCTGAACGGGGTTCCAACCTAGCTTTATATGATAAGACAGTGTACATTTTTAGCCCAAAATTATATAGTAATTTACCAGATAAATTGAAAGACCTTGGTGAAAAACAATTTAAAAATAAACTAACAGTAATATTAATAGAAAAGTGCTATTACAGCATTGATGAATATTTATCGGATAACATTAATTGTTAATAATGTAATTTGATTATTTACCTATATCACATTGTATTTTTAAATTAAGTAACTTAATATTTTCAATCTTAACTTTATATTGAATTAATTAATTATATAATTTTGTGAATAATTTTAATTTTGCACACCTTTCCAAGGTAAAATGTATTGGTATTATAATATTTGTTAACATCACATGTATTTTTACCTACGTTTATGCAAATAAATAATTTGATTTGATCCCCGGTCAGGGCAAGTTTGAAAATGGCCTTTTTCAAATTGGCAAGTTGGAAAATGGCCTTTTTCAAATTGTCCTGAGTTTTGGGTGTTTATCTATATATGTATTTGTTATAAAATATAGTATCGTTGAGTTATTATACCACAACACAAATCTCGAACTGACTTTGGGGCTAGCTCAATCAATGTTATTTGTCCCTGTTTATTTATTTATTATTTATTTATTTTAAAAAGGGTTTATTATTACCTACACGTGAACAAGTAAAAAAAAGAACAGTCATCCATCTTACAGCAGTTTTGTTGGAATTAGTTGTTTATGGAAATAAATATATATTTATAAACGGTATTTTCCACAAATAATATATTTTTAAATTATCCGAATATAAGTTGAAATTTTGTGTGTAGGTTTAATTTAATAGTAAGCTAAATGCTCGTGCTAGACTTTTCAAATCATAGCTTGACGTTACGAAATAAGCTTGAGAACGAGTGCCAAATCCAACAGAATTAGTAAGAATTAGTAATTGACCGAGCGAGGCCTACAATTCAAGTTGGGGCGAAAAAACATGTTTGAATGTATGTGTGTTTATATGTAGGTTCCGCGATGACTTTCGACCCGTTGAACTAATTTTAAGAATGAGTGTAACCACTATTCATAGAATTTTAGAGTTCGTTGAGCATCAAAATTGGTTCAGCCGGTTTTAAGATATACGCATTTTGGTAAAAAATAAATATTATTAACTAACAGTTCATTATAATTGGCCAATGGACAGTATAGTGACGACGACGGGGTCAGAAAAGTATGATTGAAATTAGTCCGTCGTTTAGATTATCCAAAAAAAAAATGGACCTATATTTTTCAGTTTACCAAAAAGCGTATTCCTTAAGATACGGAACATCTAAGTTCCGGAGTGGCGGGCTTGCGACGTCACCTTTTTTTAAATATACAGGTCACCACTAAGTAAAAATTGTACCTAGCCTTGCGAAATTTCAATGCGCTGTATCTTTGACATTTTTGTTCTCATTTTTGTTCATTTTTGTTTTTATAATGTAACCGATAGACTAAGAATGTTTTTACATTCGTCATGCCTATTGGTTCGGTAAAACTTTCTCGTATTTTGGAATAATTTGCAAGGTCTAAGTTTGCGGCGAACTACAAATAGGCACTAATTTTTTTCTAAGTTCAGGAGCCGAGCTGACCAGTCCCTACTGACTTCCCGAGTCCATTCGAACGGCTCCTAGTCGCGCTAGTTTTAAGACGTAAGTTTTTAAGTAAGAGTAGATTATAAATTGCTGCATATATTTATATATATGTATATGTATATATAAGTATCATATATGTAATGTATATTGAAAAATGAAAAATGAAAAAATCTTTATTTCAAGCCTTAGTTGATAAATATACATATTCCTGGGACCCACCTAGTAAGCTTAGATAAAGCCTGTGGCAGGGGGATCCGCTCTTCCAAACACATGATATTAACTTAGGCCTAGTTAACAAAATACATGAAAGTCAAGAGTAGAATTTTTTATTATATCATATTATATTATATTATTATATTAGTTTCTATGTTTGTATATGGAAAATATTATATTATTGTAAATATTTGTATATACTTATTTATTAACATCGTTTTTTTTTATGTCCTTTACTTTTGTCTTGCAACCCACATTTAGACTATCTGTATAACCCAAAGGTTGACTGGTAGACAACGCTTTTAGCGTCAAGTTCGCCTATTGTTCTGTACAATTTGTATTTGATGAACAATAAAGATTAAATAAATAAATAAATACTGTCTGTTCCGTTAAGAGTTGACGCGTGGATCAGCCATCTCTGAACTGAACCATATCAGAGATCTAACGGTCCGACCTACGACACCATTATATTAAGATAAGAGTAACAAAATTAATTACATATGTAAATAAACATAACATCCACCAAGCCAGACAATCTGGCCAAGGCCACTTGCATAACGCCATGGTATGCACCGAACTGGTTTGGGCCATGTGGACGAATAATTTTCTAAATAAAGATACGTTAATAAATTCTCTAGTGGTCTAATTGCAAGAAGGATTTATGAGGCTGGGGCTCTATTCTACAAAGCAGAAAAAAGTTTTAATGGTAAGGAAAAAGAAGAAGATAATTTATGAAATAAAGATTACTTTATAAATCAAATAGTTTGCAAAGGTTTGCAAAATTTTTGATTTATAAAGTTCAATAAAAAGACATATCAAGATTGTTTACATTTATTGACGACCTCCGTGGCGTAGTGGTCACCATGCTAGTCCGCCACCCAGAGGTCGCGGGTTCGATCCCCGGTGAGGGCAAGTTAGAAAATGGCCTTTTTCAAATTGTCCTGGGTCTTGGATGATTATCTATATATGTAATTGTTATAATATATAGTATCGTTGAGTTAGTATCCCATAACACAAGTCTCGAACTTTGGAGCTACCTCAATCAGTGTTATTTGTCCCTATATATTTATATTTATTTAAATACCTAACCAAATGCACTATAATAATTAATCTCTTTACATGTCAGATGTGACATGTATATTTTCGCGGTCCACAAAATGCCTCACTTTACCACTTTCTTAATAAATTATTGTAACAAACGTAAAAGTCAAAATGTATAAACTATTTTGCATATTTGCTTGTCATAAGCAAATACAACGTGGAAAGGACATACCCGTAATAAATCGAACCACAGGCTATACTAGGTCACTATAGTATAAGGAAATTAAAAAAAAACAGCAAAAACACGAAAAAAATTTTCAGCATTACCATGCAAAAGTGTGCAGCCGCCCGGGGAATTCGTATGGGAATGTTGAATTTTTTTGTTAATTTGGTTGTTATTTTAATTTCATTTTACTAAAGTAATCTAGTGTAGCCCGTGTTTCGGTTTATTGCTGGTATGTCTTTTCCACGCTATATATAATTCGACTTTATTTCTGCTAGTAAAACTTTTGTTATTTCAAAAATGAAAAATCGAAGTATTATCCGTTATAATCAGATTTTAAAGAGAGCTACAAACTTCGGTTAGGTACTGCCAAGAAGATACTCTAAAGGCGTGCCAATTCATCGAATGGGCGATTGTAGTTCTCCGATTCTATTTGAACAATGCGTTTGTATGTAAGGGACGCTTCAAAAATGGAGTCATAATTTGTCATACAATTAGTATGAGAGATTATTACTCCAGTTTTGAAGTATACATACATATATGTGCATGTTTCTTCGACGATAACTTGATTATCTTTAGCCGGAGCTTCGTGAAATTTGGTAGGCTAGAATATTTTTAGAACAAGAGCCAAATTGGTCTCTTGACCTATTGGTCCCTATACCTCGGCAATCCTTAGGATGCCGAGGTATAACTTTCGCGAGTTCACAGTTCGGGGCGAACGACTAGATCCACCGAGCAAAGCTTGATCGCCCAGCTAGAGGTACTAAATAAATAAAGCAACGAGGCAGAATAATTTTATTTCATACATAAATAACAGGCACTGACTTATGTTTTTATTTTACAAGCTTGTTCATATTTTCCGACAATACTAGTGAAGTAGGAACTTTCGTCAACTTATTTTTACGTTATCTGAAGGCAAAAATGCTGCTGCTACCGCCCCGCCTGAAAAACAGATAAAAAACAACGTATCATGAAACACTTGGTTGGATCAAAGTTATTTTCATAGTAAATTATCGATTAGTCACGAAAAAAAAAAGTGACGGTAAAATCTTACACGTTTTATTAATAATAATATTTTAAACAATAGAAAAAATATTGGCGTGTGCTGAGTTTGAACCTCAAGCATCTCAGGCATACGCTCTCCCAACTAAGCTATCGACGAGATAGTCAAACTTGTGAAATTACCTTTCACTTTAATTCGTGACCGAAAAATCTTATACTTTTTTTCGCCTAGCCCTGTCAAGTCTGTACTGTCCGAAAAGGAACCTCGTTATAACTTACTAAAAATACTTCTCATACATAGATAGTTTACAGACAGGCTCAAAGCCAAGAAGAACAGTTCCCTTTGGCATGATATTCAAGACCTACAAGTTCATAGATCAAACAGAAAATTGCGTCGTTAAATGATACTTTTTTGAAGTAAAAAAATTCTTTAGGCGCGTTAGGCATTCACGGAAAGCATTTTTGAGATGGAAAAACCATTGAACTCGTTACGCTGTTACCGTAACCGACACCAAGTTTTCACTTCTGTAGGCACTGCCGGAGTGTTACTACGTTTTTAAAGCCACTCAGTCTTATTATAAAACAAGGTTTAGAGATAGATCGAGTTTTAAAGTCGGTCTAAACTAGGTAACAAAGAAAATTTTATTATAAAAAAAGGTTTATGTTTTGTTCTGAGGACGATCCTCGGTCTAAAGATAAACCAGCTAGGACGCTAGTTTAAGCTCCGACTAACGTAAAATTCATGACAGAAATCAGAACAAAACAATAAAATTATTGTGAAATCTTCGTAAATCCGAAATTTTACCTGATGGCTAATAATAAATAATTATTATATCCAGGAAATGTGTTAAAACTGCCATGATTATGATATAAAAGTATTTTTATTGTTTTACAAGTTTCCATGACAAACACGATTTCAACACTTTTGTTCGTTTATTTCCATTCACAACATTAAAAACACGATTTTATATTTATAACACAATACAACATACATATAAAAACAATATTTGTTAAGATTATTTACGATTTACAAACATAAACAAAATCATAGGTTACGCTCCATGACAGTTTATTATGACAAGTTCCCACAGACTAAATATAGAATTACGTTGTCAAAGTTGTCAACTTAGCTTTGTTCCGTTTTTTGATACTATAATTACTTTATTATAGTATAATAAATTTTAGTTAGTAATCAGATCAATAAATAAGAGGTTATTGGTAAAATTATATACTTTGCACGGTTTTGAATAAATATTATTTAAAATTATTTCGCTTTTAATTAAAATACTTGCGACGAAAATATCTTATTATGAAAAATGGAACGATTTTTCTACTTCCGGTCAGACTAAGTCGGATCTATCTAATTCCGTCTTTGGTTCAGGATTTGTAATAAAAGAAAGTCTAAAGTAGATTTATCGCTTGTTACCGTACTAAACCCCGACTTAGATAATACGGGACTAAACCACGATTATGGCCTTTTTTATAATAAGACTGACAGGCTTTAAAAAATACAGTGTGTTGTTGTGTTCTATTGCTTGTGTTCTACTGTCCCCAATATATGTATCCAAAGTATCCAACTATGTAAATGAAATCTTGGTGGCTTAAGCAGATATCAGGTAGTAAAGGTGTACACAATAAATTGTACATCGATTTGCTTATTAATTGTTCGTCGTCTCTTTAAGGGGATACCTGAATTTTCCGCGGTCCAGTGCGGCCGCCATTTGAAATAAATCATTTGATAGGAAACAGAGACATCATTTAAAATTCTGTCTTGACCAAGCACTAGATAACCCTTCAAACTATTTTATGAACTACTGTTTACAGATACAAAAGTACTCTGTGGTTTACAGTTACAAGTGAGAACGTGAAGCTTTTCTACGCACATACGCCAAAAGTGGCCGTTTTTCGCAATTGTGCGTTGAAAAGCTACTCGTTTTTGTTCTTACTTTAAACTGTAAACAGCAATTCATAAAATAGTTTGAAGGGTTATCTAGTGCTTGGAGACAGAATTTTAAATGATGTCTCGGTTTTTTTTAAACTGATTTATTTCAAATGGGGGCAGCACTGGACCCCAGAAAATTCAGGTAGCCCCTTAAGATGGCTACATACGATACGAATTGCCATATATAATCTGCAGCAACAATCTGGTGCTGTACTGCAGATTATTATAATAATAATAATAATAATAAATTTCTTTATTAAAGGTAAACACCCAATATAAATAAATAAGTAGTACAATGTATAGAGTTAGTACAGTCTACTGATGTACTAGATGTGAACTAGATGTGTTGTGCAACATATTGTTACTGCAGATTTTATCAAAAATCGTATCGTGTGTAGCCACCATAAGACATTCATAGAATCCATTCTAGGCAAAAGATGGAGTGTCCCTGGTCATTGTGGTTAATCTGACCTTCGCAAGAGATAAAGACTTTAACTTACTGATGACGAGTCCTGCCGCCCCATACAAAGTGGCCGGGCAGTGCTCTGACATGGATCGGCTGACCACGTTGGTGCCGCAGAAGGCACTCAGACGCCCCACCATCAACCCTAGGCAGGCCACCATCCCTCTGGAGAAAACATAAATGGTAATTTTAGCAGCACTGTTAGGGGGTGTTCGGACGACACGCGCACGCCTAGCCCACGAATAACGCATGCCTAGCGCATTGCCTACCGAATGCCAAGCGCAATTTGAAAAAAAGGCGCGTTCATACACCACGCGCTTTCCTTGCCTCCGCTGTGCTTACACCACGGTAAATGCAATTTGAGTTGTATTGATGTGTGATAGGACTCAAATTATTATGCAACAAATTCAAACCGCGCTTGTAGTGCGCTAGGCGTGGGCTTGGCGTGCGCTTGTCGTCTGAACGCGCCTTTAGGGTTTTGGTCAAAAATAAATTATTCGATCACTACAGTTCATAAAACAAAAAGTCACAATATAGTGTCACTTTGACTATATCCATTTTCGACAATTTTAGATTTACTTATGCAGAAAAGCTGATATTTAGAGCGCTATTAGACTCCGGAAAAGCATGATGTCACACTTTTGCATTTCATACAGTTTCATCAGAAAATGATTGTTTTGACGTTTAGAATAAAGAGATTTTTTAAAAATATTTTACGGCTTTGTATACTACTACTATTGTACTACTGTACAATCAAAGCTTGGTTTAGGTCTTTTGATTGCGTCAAGGGAGCTTCTGGCGACCAATCTATACGAGTCCACTAGTTTTCATAGCCGATTAGCGGACGGCGCCTAAAGACGCCCACCACAGTCCGCAAATAAATATCACTACAGCCGCACTATGAGTGTCCACTTTAACCATTTCACATGTTGTCCATGAGCATGAGCATTTATAACACTAAACTACACCGATTCCATATTATAAAGTCCACTAAATTCAATTTGCAAAACAATTTAAAGCCAACTCCAACTGAACCCCTTGACTTCCCGCGAAAAACTCAGAATAAAGTGTCTAATTTGACTTGTTGTCATCTAGTGGATTTAAGCGGTGGTGGTCAAGTGGTTTAGGCATTGCGGCTGCGCTGGCTTGCGTATGTGAGGTACGAGTTTACGTTTTACAAACTAAAGTTTGTTCGCGGAGAGTTGATAAATTCAGGGCTTCATCTCATTACAAATGGAAATAGAAATCAACACGCTAACATTCAACATCATTCGAAGCGCATTCCAGTACGGAATAGCATTATATGGCCGCCGCGTCCACTCGCCCGTTTGGGCCGCGGTTGATATCAACTACGTGCCTCGTACGCAAACGGCGAAAGCGAGAGACAAGCGACGGCCGCCATACAGTTTGTGATAATTATACGAAAGTCGCTAGTCTGAGACAAATTATAATATTTATAAACTCTCAGCGAAAAGACTCTACCATAAAATAAAATGCAATTGAAAATAATCATTACCTGTATGACGTAGGGAACAGGTCGACAAAGTAGGAAGACACCACTCCGAAGACCATGGCGGTGGTCAAGTACACGTAGAAGAGGACCAGCCCCGCGATGGGTTGGTGGATGTTGTTCACGGCCACCGCTGCGACCGCCGCGATCACCAGGATCGCTATTGTTAGCATCTGCAAACGAATAGATATTAATAGATATAAAAATATTCGAAGGAAAAACCATTTACAATAATATAATTAATCAAATTTTTACACTAAAAATACATTAAAATGTTTGTATAAAAGTGAAATTTAAAATAATATCGTACCAAATTGGTCTCCAATGGGTACATTTCACCCAGTAGAATTCACACAAGTGACACAATATTTTGTATCACGCGCGAGAGATTTTGAGAAAGTGCGCTTAATCGCTTTTTCTTCTCCAAATATAATATGTATATCAATAGTCCACCAAAGATACCAAAGAATTTGAGAAATCGAGAAGAAATTACCAGAACAGTTTAAACAATTCGGCTTAATTTTACAAGAAAGCATGTGACAATGCAAAAGCAAATGCACAAGCATCTCATATAGAAAGAAGACAGATAAAGACCTTCCGTTTGGTAGCGCATTGGGAGATGACAGCGTTGAGAACGAAGAAGGAGAGGCCGTGAACGCAGCCCGCCAGGATCGTAAAGTCATTTATCGTGTTTTTACACACCACCGCTTCCTGCAAAAAAATGTTATTATATGTCTTAGAAGGCAACTAAGGAAATACGTCAAGCTTACCATAAGTAATAAACATCGTAATAATGAGGCCTGTGGAAAGAGTAGGCCAAATTATCTGACTGATCTAGCCAAGTATGGGTTCTGGTATGGTTTGCTCCTGCAGTGGAAACTAAAAAAACCTGATGATGAAGATGATGATAAAATTAAGCAAGGATATGCAATATATGACAAAGAATTGTCACCATAAATAATTGTTTTGCTAAATTTAAAATTACATTGTATCTCGTTGCCCGTCCGCTTTCGATCAGTAATTTTCAAAATCCTCGCTTTTGTGACTACCTGTGGCTAACGAAAAATGACGAATAATTAATTCGTCACAAATTAATGATAATGAATGATGAATGCATGATGAAAGAACAAATGATGACTGAACGAGTGATGACTTAAAAGTGAAAATGATGTTACCTGTGTAATGTCATCCGTGTCAGTAGTGTTGGCCATTCCGAAGAGATCACAGAATCCGGCGTCACTGGCGCTGGTCGCATACGATGTGAAAAACACGTTGAAGATTGTCGGCAGAATTATCGCGAAGCTGTTGTTGCTGAAATTGGAAATAGGTAACATTATTATGTTTATTTTTTAAGGTTCACTTACGTAGTAAGTAAACCAAATACTTGAGTCAATGATACTGCAGCCGGCCTACCCGTCAAGCAAATAAACCACGGACACAATTGAATTCAAATGTTCTTTCAGCTGGATCCGGCCGATCGGTGGTTGAAGGTTTCTAAGATTCTCCCAAAAAAGGGAGAATTGGCCCATAGCCACAACTCTGGGCTAGCGGGTGGGTGTAATCACAGTAGATGCTACAAAGATTAAGCACAAGAAATGCTACTGCTAGTTCTTGCAAACTTCTTTCTAAACTTACGCAATGTAAACGACGAACGTCAAGTAGTACAAAATGAAGGTTCTTCCCAGCAGAGGAGGCTTGAACAGCGGCGCGATCTGAATGTACAGTGAGTACAGGGAAAACTTGCCAACTTCTTCCTTCGCATCATCCTCCAGGAACAACTCTTTCACCTGAAACAAGGTGACCACCTAGAAACCACATTCATATATTGTTTACCATATTTACGTTCATGCAAAAAAAATAACATACTATTTGGTTGCAGAATAAGACCCTCTTGACCTTAGCCGAGATAGTTGATAATCTTTTGATTTCTTTTTCCTTTCCCAACTTTAAAAGCATCGTATTTTTTTGTGCCTTACATAGTTGCCATTATAACCCAGATTCCTGTAAGTTCAAAATATAACTATACGAATTTATCATAACACCTATAATAAAAACTATTTTCAGGACAATATTCCTATGGAACATTTAACCAAACAATAAAATATTTACTTCGGCCTTCCTACCAAGTTTTCTACGGCCTTCGTTCATCCATCTGATCCAAGTGTCTATGCAATACAAGTAGCTGTACCTATTTTTAAATTACTCACAGGAAATTCTCCTTCACCGCCATTTTTAACATAGATCTTCTCCAATATCTCGACAGCATCTTCCGTCTTTCCCACATTAGCCAAGAACTTCGGGCTTTCCCGGAAGAAGTACAGCATGACCGCACCGAGCCCCAGGGGCAGTGCCATGACCATGGTCAGAAGACGCCACGGCCGATAGTCCACGAACAGGAATGGCACGGAAAAGTCCAGTTTCATGATGAGATAGCCCAAAACTGGAAATAAAAAAAATAAAAAAACTAGATAAAAAGATTTTATTTTCATGATTTTCGAAAAATCAGTCGAACAGTAAAAATCTTTTATTATATTTTTATTCTAAAGCAATAGTTAAAGACTTTCATTACATAATAGTTGCTGAAGGTGCATCCAGCACTAATGTAAGTACATGAATTGGAAGATGAAATTCAGTGGCATAATTTTTTGGGTAACCTCTTCAAAGGTTTTATAGAGACGAACGCCATTCTCGCCCATTTTGTCGTAGGTTATCTTAATTCTCAAATCATTACTTGATTTAAATTCTTGGTCGAAATTTTGAGCCAATTTTTTTCATTTTATGTTGGTTAATTCCCAATTATATCAAAAAGGATAATCAATCAATCAATCTACTGATTGAAGTCCTAGGAACTGCATTAGGAATCTCTTTTGGAATAACAACATGGCCATACTGTAGTAAATTGTAGGGGTGATCATCAATGCACTGGTGACCAGCAGCATGTACCGGGCTCGCACTCCAGAGACGCAGCACTCCCCAAGTAGAGCATATGTTGCTGATTCTGCTACACTGCTCCTGGGAAGCAACGAGCATTAATTCCCAAATTAAACATAACCACAGAATTAATATAGATTACAAACAAAACGGAATCTTCTATAATTCCGCGCAATATGAGTACCGTTCCATGTCCTCGCACCTCTCTCCCGTTCTCGCCTTGTTGAGGGTATAGAGGGGGCGAGCACACACACATTACCGTGTGCACGGATGTATTGTTTCATTTGTCGTAGTTTTAGGCATAAATGTGTAACGATATTACAAAAAACCTCATCCTTCATGTACCCGTTTACCTGCTTTTCCGTTTCCTAAAAAATAATTTCATTTTCATATTCAATTTTTAAATCTTAGATTCACTCCTCATCATTCTGATTCATTCCACTACCATCTCTCGAGCTGATTACATCTATACCAGTATTGTAAATTTATATTTATCAGTAGTGTGAAGTCATAATAAATAAAGTTACTCTGCTGTCTATGTCTCTCAAGCTCTCCGCTACGTACCTTACCTACCTCTTCATGTAGGAGCTCCAACTGCCCCAGCTAGTGCGCGGCTACCTACCTTCTAGGAGTTCCTACAAATGATGCTCCGCTTCTATGAAGTGCCATAACTGTGACATAACTCTCTTTACCCTTAAAGTATCAGACAGAGCATTATGGGTCTTACGGCTCTAAGCAGATAGAGCCCAGTGCTGTAGGATCTGAAGGCCACTTTTAACGTGATGGTGGGTGAAAGGTGTAAAACCGAATCAATTTAATGATGGACTGCGAGCCGCAGTACCTATTAACATAATTCGCATTTTAACCCATTCCGTTGATCAGCTTTTACAAATTTGCGTGGGAAGAGAGCTGGTACATTCTAAGATTTTTTTCTTATCTATCAGATCAGCACGGATTAGTTATTCATAACATTAGATTAAATTCAAAAGCAACTTAAATTTGATTCAAAATTTAAGTTTTGTTTTTCGTATGCCATAGTGTGGAGAATACTGGCAAATTCAAAGTCAAAAATATGTTTTTTTTTTTCTTTGGATATTTGTATTACTTGATAATTGACAATGTTTTCTTTCGATTTTATAATAGGTAGTTGTTGACGTCAGATCATTTACTTACAGCTAAGTTTGCTGCCGCTTCCTTAGCGCAAGTACAGAAAAATCGGCAACAAACTATAAACATTTCCTCATAAAACATTAACGTACAATTATACTGTTGTTAAAATAAGGTATTTGGACTGTAAATACATTTTTATGATAAGTATTAAATTTGAAATTAATGTCAATTTGTAAATTATTAATTTATAGGTAGGTTATTTAGTTTTCAGTTTAATTATTTTATGTATTGTGCTATATTTAATTTGTTTTAATTTAGTATTGTTCTGAAAATGGAAAAAAACACGGTTTTCTACCTAAAAAAAAATTTGTACTTAAACGTAAACATGTACATACAGATTGTACTCAAATTATGACATTTGTGAGTGTACAAATACAAACCTTTAAGAGGAACCCGCGCCAAGCTCAAGCCAGACGTTTTTGTCTAATGTCTCATGATACACTATCTCTTGTTAATAGGGGCTTTGTCAACTTACATAGCTGAACTGACGAATCTAAGCGCAGCCAAGGTCTGCCAGTTAGGGGCCAAGCTGCTCAGCAGAGCTGCGACGAAACTGCCACCCATGCCCCACATGAGTGCCAACTTGCGACCTCGCGTGTCTGATATATATCCCCAAGGGTATGACATCACAATGATACCTGGAACAGAAGAAAGAGAAGAAAAATAAGTTCTAACAAGAGCTAAATTGTTCAAACGGTTACTGATATATAGAATTACTAGCTTTAACCCGCGACTTCGTCCGCGTAGAAGTCGAAAATGGTTCTTATAGGACTCTCCCTCTCCGTGTTCCGTGTTCCTCGTTCCAGGGTTCCGCGTTCCGCGTTCCCCGTTCCCCGTTCCCCGTTCCCCGTTTTCGTTCCCTTTCCTATCATTTGTTACTTGTAGACCGAAAGAGAGCGACGCTTCAAACGCTTCAAAATGGTCAAACTAATCTTGCTTGTCTATACAAACTTTGGACCGTTTCACCCACCTAGGGGATGAATTTTGAAAAATCCTAAATTCACTTATTTACTGCCGGGAGTACTCTTGTGAAGTTTCGAATAAAATGGTCAAACAAATCTTTTTTCTCCATACAAACTTTGGACCTCCGTTTCACCCCCTTAGGGGACGAATTTTGAAAAATCCTGAAATATGTGTTATTTATTTACAGCCGACAATACTTTTGCAAAGTTTCGAATAAAATGGTCAAACAAATCCTCTTTCTCCATAAAAACTTTGAACCCCTGTTACACCCCGTTAGGGGATGAATTTCGAAAAATCATGAAACACGTATTTACTTATTTACCGCCGGGAGTACTCTTGCGAAGTTTCGAATAAAATGGTCAAACAAATCCTGTTTGTCCATACAAACTTTGGACACCTGTTTCACCCCCTTGCGGAGTGAATTTTGAAAAATCCTTTCTTAGTGCACCCCTAGACCTCATAAAAAAATTATGTGCCAAATTTGAAATCTTTAGACCCAGCGGTTTGGGCTGTGCGTTGATATGTCAGTCAGTCAGTCATTCAGTTTCTTCTTTTATATATATATATAAGATAAAGGAATCAGGAACAAACTATAGTAATTAAACGAGCAAGCAAAAGTTACAAGTTTAGCTAGATAATTCAGGGTTTATAGAAATTTACTGTTTTTTTTTTTTTTTGTTCCTAGACATTGATATACTTATTACATTGTACATAATATTAACTTATAACTAACCCTCAAATTCATAAAAAATAAAAAGCGCTTGCTAATCCTTTTTTAGGTTAAAACATGTTTTGTCCCTTTCCTTCTTTTGAATATTTGACGTTGAAAGAACGAGACAAAACATATTTTTAACTAAACTAGGTTTAGCAAATGTTTATATATTTTTATAAATAAGGGGGTAATGTTTAATATTGATGTCTCTCTTATCGTGTTGTTTCGTCAAATAAATAAACATTACATTTTTTCCTCCAGAAGAAGCTTCGCAAAGGTCACGCATGGTGTTGCTGAAGGGACACAATGGACATTAAAGGAAGGAAGTAAGGGTGATGTTGGGTGACAATACTCGTAAAGTACCAATTGAGTGAGTTGAAGAGACCAGTACAACGTGCATATCTCACCAGCGAACGGCATAGACGACAGCACTCCTATCTCCTGTAAACTCATCCGGAGATCGCAAGTGGCCGCCGTCACGATGATGCCCACACCGTAGATGTCAATGCCCATGGCTGTGATCAGCACGAAGCACGCCACAAGCAAGCCTACGTTGTATTTCCCGTGACCTGGACAAAATAAATCTTCATCTTTATGGATTAGGAGCCGATCCTTTCGGTAAAACCAAGTTTATTAAGAAAACAACATAACATATATTACAATTAAAACTATAACCAAACCTGAAAATAAAACGTATTCTAAAAGATTTTGCATTTTCAAGAAAGCTGGCTGCGTATCCTAAAAAAAAGTCAAAAAGGTCAAAAATCATTTATTTATCTTTGGATATTTATATCACTTGATAATTGTCATTTCTTTTTTCTTTCTTTTTCTTAATAGTTAGTTGTTGACGTCAGATCATTTACTTACAACTAAGTTTACTGCCGCCTCCAAAGCGCAAGTACAGAAGAAGCGGTAACAAACTGTACTGCAGCATTTTCTCCAAAAACGTCAACCTTACAATTATACTGATATTAAAATTAGATGTATGGTTAATTAAAAATGTCAAATTTGAAATTAATGTCAATTTGTATAAAATTCATGTACTGATTGTACTCAAATTATGTCATTTGTGAGTGTACAAATATAAACCTTTAAAAGGGACCCGCGCCAAGCCAGACGTTTTTGTCTTTAAGATAATCATCGGTTCCGTAATAAGCCTTCTCACAAAGTACTATCTTTACATAAGCTTTAAATTTTCTATCTGGCATATCAAGGACCGATTCTGGCAATGTATTATAAAACTTTATACAGTTCCCCTCTGAATAGCTATGCTAATTCGTTAAGAGAAAAAACAGCCTCCCTCTTGTCAGCAGAGGCGGCGATCAGGCGCTGAGTCAACTGTTTACTGCCGATCCTATTAATCATTTGGACTTAATCATACTAATATTACAAAGGCGAAAGTTTGTGAGTGTGTAGGTATGTTTGTTACTTCTTTCCGCGCAAACGGCTGGACCAATTTCGATATAATTTGGTATGTAGAAAGCTGACACCCTGGATTAACAGCTAGGCTATTTTAGGCACGGGTAACATTTGGACTTTATCTTTGGTCCCGTTTTTGTGTGTTCTCTAGGCTCTGCTGCTCTGGTCTTTCTTTTGTGTGGACATTTTTATACAATGAACTTTATGGTTTGAAGACTATATGCCGATAAGGACATTTTGCTCTGAGGACTACGCACACCGAAATGATACTGGGGTGCGCTTTCTATTGTTTAAAATTGTAGCCGATTTTTAATGAAATCTAAATGGTATAGCTACGGACGCCATTACCTTTTCTGTTTTCGGTTAAATAACTTGTTCCATAAATCTTATAAAACTAAAGTGTGAAAAACTATTCTGTACACTGTCATGCTAAGAAGTTACAACAATATACCATTCAAAACGTTTTCACTGTCATGACGATTCTTTTACTTGTTTTAACCCAGCAGACGGCACTACCAATATACCTTAGTGAGAATCGGACAGATAAGTACTTGACTATCTGCTCATATCTACGAGTATTACAGACACTTCCCCTAGACATATAAGGCCTGATGAATGGAAGAAAATTTTTTACCCCATCTGTTAGATCATCAAAAGTATTGTACTGTATTTTCTTTTTTCTCTGAAAAACACAAAATGACAAAGATACAGCGCATTAAAATTTCGCATTATGTCACGGCTAGACACGATTTTTTATTAGCAGTGACGACCTCCGTGGCGTAGTGGTCACCATGCTAGTCCGCCACCCAGAGGTCCCGGGTTCGATCCCCGGTCAGGGCAAGTTGGAAAATGGCCTTTTTCAACTTGTCCTGGGTCTTGAATGTTTATCTATATTTATATTTGTTATAAAATATAGTATCGTTGAGTTAGTATCCCATAACACAAGTCTCGAACTTACTTTGGGGCTAGCTCAATCAGTGTGATTTGTCCGTATATATTTATTCATATATTTTTTTTTATTTATTAGCAGTAATATCGCAAGCACCCACTTAGGAAGTTTAATGCTCCGTATCTTTGTGAATTTTTACTTTGTTTATTAAACTGAAAAATGTGGTCCATTCTTTTTGGATAATCTAAAAGACTGACTTATTACAATCATTATTTTCTGACCCAATCGGCATCCCCAAAAATCAACTTTAATCAAACTTTAATTAGCTCGACGGCCGTGCGCATTACTAGCGCTTTCGGAAGTAACGTAACACAGGGGGTGGACCGCACTTGGATGGGTGACTACAAGTGGCATAAACATTTCTCGAACTCCTCCATGCTTTGGAAGGCAAGTACAAACCGTTAGTCCAAGCTATCATCATTTTATGTCAGTCGTCAAGCTATGTCAGATGCCTTAAGAATGCCCTTACCCTAGTCTTTTCCATACAAACGTAGTATATGTTTTATTTTGAAACTACATGTCAGATTTCGGTAAAAAAATTAAAACTTTAAAGAAGTTGCAATTATCAAGAGTTATAATTGATTTCCTACAGTAAAATTATGAACTGGAAAGAAAATATAAGGGTATTGAAGTTTTCCATACTGATGGTCAAATATGATATACTATATGCTCTTTCACTTACACGAAAAACAAAACAAAACAACAACATTAGTCCGTGCCTAATGTTTTGTTTTATAGATTTACATTTTTACTCATAAAATAATACATACTTAAGCCATTTAAATATTAGATAAGATATTGTCACACGAATACTGAGACATTGTAAAGCTAGTAATGAACCGAGAAGGTTGGCGGTTCCATAATGGATATTTATCTATAAAGCAGTTGAAATGCTAATTATTTAATTAGCATTTCAACGGCTTTTTAATATCTTCTTCAAATAGTGGATTTCTCAATTATTAGGGTAAGGGGATTCTTAAGAAGCGCGTACTATGCGCGCGCGTGATGCTCTTTCTAATATATCAGTAAACACAGAAAAAAAAGCAGGAAATTGATTTAAAAAAATTAATAAACTTGATATTACTTGAAAAAATAAGTTTTTCTAAATACATCTTTGACAAAATGCTTTGGTGATCTGCCTGTGGGACTCACAAGACTTCATGAAGTCAGAAATGAGGAAAAAAAGGGCTCGTTCAAGGTGGCACCCGTAACAGAAAATATGACAAAAAGTCGCAAGAGGTGGTTAGGGCATGTGATGAGACGAGACAGGGACCATTACGCACAAAGGGCTTCAGCCATTCCCAACAAGGAGATAGGCAAAGGGAGACCACTCTCCACGTGATGGACAGCTGTGAATAGGGATACCAAGCGAGCACAAATAGGTATCCAGACAACCCGGGACCGAGCGTCCGGGCGCCGCGGTACGAGGAGAGCCGGCCCCAAATAATGGGACAAGGCATGGCAAAAGAAAACATATTTTACAAGACTTTACAGATTGATCTTGTGAATTGATAACTACGTATATCTCAAGTTTTTGATCTATCGTGTCTGATCCGCTGTTATCTGATGATTTTAAGTAGACACCGACTTGACTTGGCGGCCTTTGTTTGATAATAAACAGATTTACTATCTTCTTTACCAAATGTATAGCATCTATAAACATCATCATAAGGTATTTTTATAGTCTCCACTGCAGGGTCACGGACCTTTTTGCTTTTTAAACATAAATTATTTAAGAGAGAGATATGGGCAAAATTATGTTATTTCAAAATTATGTTAGGCATATAACTAGTTTTCACAGTTGAAATATGAACTTAAAAGAGAATATAGTGTAGGTATCATATCATATTTGACCTTCAGTATTGAAAACTTTCTACACCCTTATATTTTCTTTCCGGTTTATAATTTTACTGTAGGAAACCAATTATAACCCTAGATCATTGAAATTTCTTTAAAATTACAAATTATTACCGAAATCTGACATGTCATTTCAAAATAAAACGAAAATTACGTTTGTATGGATGAGTCTAGGGTAAGGGGATTCTTAAAAGATAAAATAAAAGAAAATATAAGTATGTTGTTTTGTAAATCAATCTAGACATGTCAGTCATTTTTATTTTCCATCTGTTTACATCACGAAGAATGCTTTCGACGAGGATTGAACCTTTCTGTGTTTTGAGTCTCGAATCATAACTGTGGTTCGTTTCATTAAAAAATCATGTTTTAAGTATTGGTAGGTCGCCGCTTAACAGATAAAGGCTTCGCCATTGAAAGAATTGCTATCGCCATACAAAGAGGGGACGTGGCCAGCGCGATAGACACTTCTGAACAGGAACTATTCGAGGCGGCCTTTTTGAATCTTTTTATATATAATTTTATATGTGAAGACCTCTGTATCAAGTATGCAAGTAGTCATCATGCCAGACTGTCAGGCATACTGGAGGTTCCGGGTTCGATCCCCGACCAAGTCAAGATGGAAAATGATATTTTTCAGATTGACCTGGGTCTTAGATGTTTATCTATATATGTATATGTTATAAAATATAATATCGTTGAGTTAGTATCCCATAACACAAGTCTAGAACTTATTTTGGGGCAAGCTAAAAAAAAATTAGTTTTAATTTAATATATTCTAGTTCCATAGTTTAGTTCAATTTATTGTCTAGTTTTATAATTTAGTTAATTTTTTAAAGAAAGTATTTACTTTTATTATAGGTTTTTTTTTTATGAAATAGTGCTTAAATTTCTTGTTTCTACTCTGCATCCTTGATATACGTAAAATACGACGATGTAGACACCTTTGAAACACTGAAAGGAAAGGGCAAGTTAAGGAAAAAGGGTTAATTTATTAGTTAATTAAGGTAACTAGTAAGTAGAACACCTTGAATGAAAATACTTAATTGCTGAAACAGGTCTCACTGGACGGCCTCGTAACACCTGAATTAATAAATTGTTTTTCGATAAGGTAAATATTGTGCACACGGCAAAGTGCTGTTTTGTTTATTATATCTCAAGTTTTTTTGTTGGGTATCTAACATAGGATGACAATTTAATTGCCAAAGACCATTGAAATTCAAAATTCATCATTTCATTAATTTGTAAATTAATATTATAGGTAAAAGGAAAACAAAGTGCACTTAAATATACTCGTAAGTCGTAAGTACAGTTTAAGTGTTTTTGTTTTGATCATTTAGAGATCAAAGTATTACTTATTGTTACCTAAAACTTTATTTTTTGTTCAAACAACTTCCATATTCGCATGTTTTAAAGTTACTATTAAATAAGTATCACCAACATGTAGCACTTAGGTACGTGTACGTCTAGAATTTAATGGTT
This sequence comes from Acrobasis suavella, assembly GCA_943193695.1. Classification (NCBI taxonomy): domain Eukaryota; kingdom Metazoa; phylum Arthropoda; class Insecta; order Lepidoptera; family Pyralidae; genus Acrobasis; species Acrobasis suavella. The sequence continues at coordinate 904,660 of OW971940.1, forward strand.
TAACAATGTTTTGACGATTATCATACTTGTTTACGATTTTAAAACAGAACAACAATATTGCTTTAACTACTATGTTTAAGTAACTTATTGTTTTACATACCTGTGAGATTTAACGCTTCTTCGTAGCTGTAAATTGTCTTTTTAATCTTCACTCGAACCCCTAAGTTACTCATCTCTAAGTCTGGTTCTCCAGTTTTATCATAACTTTCATTTATAGCTGCCATTACACTTCTTTTAACTTTATCACTTTTATTTACTTTTTATCACGTCTTTACTTTATATCTTGCAGGGAAGATAGAGCCTAAGGTCACTAACTCATGACCCAAAGGGTTACAATTTTGTTGGTTTACGATTGTAAATATGAATCACAATAGTTTCTTTATAAGTAAGGAAGCTAGTAGTATACTAGCCTAGCATATTTAAATTCTGATGCATTGAGAACCTCCTCTTTTTTTGAAGTCAGTTTAAAAGGATCCCGATGTTGTGATATTTCTACACTTTAAAACACATTCAGCACAATATAAAAAAATGTGGTTTTAAGTTGGACTATATAACGCTAATAACCTAAAAGTACTTAATTTACAAGTTTAATCACTAAAGTAACTAATAATATATCACAATATGCTTTTATAAGCCCATTTTTATAAATTTTCGATCAGAACCGGTCCGATTGAACCAAAAAACGTCGTAACACTGGCTGACCATAAGTTTTTGCAGCCAGTAAGGTCACGTTATCTCTCCTCTCAGCTGCTCATCTTTGAGTATTATGACCTCGATAGTCGATTGTAACAGCTGGACAGCATTCATTGATAGCTGAACTAATTTTTCTTGTTTGTTTATCGTGTGAAAACAGCAATGGAAGCTACTTGAGTATTTTAAGTAGTTGGTTTTCCTCGTGGAAACTGTCAGTTGATAAAGTACAGCGTAAATGGATATTTTTTTGTTTATATGTTTCTTTAAGGTTAAGATTTTTATTTGTTGTTTTCGATGTTTGGTTGCATGTTGTTTATTGTTTGTTGCATTATCTTGCAAAAATCGTCATTGTGTGCTATTTCCATACAATAATACTGACAAGCACCTGGCTCTCGAATGTAGGAAAAGGTTGCATAGGGGTGTGGACTGGTTAACAATTTTTTTTATGAACAAAATATATAAAAAATTAAAATAATGTACTTATGAAGGTCACTGACCTTACCAAGCGGCTTAGCACATTAAAGTGGCAGTGGACAGGGCACGAATAGCGCGTAGAACCGATGGCCGATGGGGCAGAAAGGTTTTCTAATGGCGACCACGTACAGGCAAGCGCAGCATAGGACACCCACTTGCTAGATGGTCAGATGACCTGAGCAAGGTTGCAGGACATGTATTTTTTTTATGAACAAAAAAAATTCAATAAATATGTGATACAATTTACTTATTTAGCCGGCTTTGCATTAAAATCAAGAAAGTAAATGTATTACATGCCTCACTACAAAGGCCTCTTTTTACCAGTCAATTGATAAAATAAATAAATATATAGGGACAAATTACACTGATTGAGCTTGCCCCAAAGAGAGTTCGAGACTTGTGTTATGGGATACTAACTCAACGATACTATATTTTATAACAAATACATATATAGATAAACATCCAAGACCCAGGACAATTTGAAAACAGGTATTTTCCAACTTGCCCTGACCTGGGATTGAACCCGGAATCTCTGGGTGGCGGACTAGCATAGTGACCACTACTCCATGGAGGTCGTCATTTAATTTTCGTCCTTGTGAAAGTCCAGCCAGTACATTTCGACATTGCGTTCCTATATTCCCATTCATTTCGGTATTGTATTTATTATTGCTTATTATTCTTTACACTACACAATACTATGTTTTATCTTTTATCAGAAATAAAAACAAACGTGCATCGGTTTACAATAAATTTTATTATCATATAAAATAATGCCTAGCCTTCCAACTTGCCTTAAGAGACGGCTCATGGACATGTGTATCTTGCCTATCCTAACCTACGGTGCGCAAACTTGTTCGCTGACTAAAAAACAAAAGTTCAAACTGCAGGTTTGCCAAAGGGCAATGGAGCGCAGTATATTGAGTGTAAAACGTACAGACCGTGTCAGGAACACTATGCTGCGCTCCATCACCCAAGTGGTCGACGTAGGAAGGAAGAGTGCCAGATTGAAATGGGACTGAGCGGGTCACGTTTGCCAAATGGCGTTGGACAGATGGGCTCACATAACGACCATGTGGATTTCAGAAGACGGGAAAGGATCAAGGGGAAGGCCTAAAATGAGATGGAGTAGATTCAAAGATTCAAAGATTCAAATGTTTATTCAGTAATTAGACCTTTACAGGCACTTTTACACGTCAATAAGTATAATTTATGTTACGTGTAAAGTATATTAAAAGTTAATTTATTTTTAAAGAAAAGCTACCGATACCAGCGCTTCGTAACGACCACTGCTGAGAAGAAACGCCGAAAGAAACTCATTTTCACAGTATTGGTCGCCTACTCGCCAGAAGGGCTTTGTCATATTATTATAAGGGAATCCAACGACCCGACCAGCGACGCCACCACCGGATTGGACATTTTAGTGAGCATGAAAAACCCGAACTCGCAGACCTTGTCAAGAGAAAATATTAATTATATGTTGGTCACTTATTAATCGCAGAGCATTTACATGTTTTTACAGTAAGCTTATTATGGTAACAGAAAATGCAGCTATTTATGTTTCATGTGTGGAGTGTAATGGAAAATGTTTAGGAAGTATCCACGCGTTTTTATCTCTTAAATAATCATTGATAGTATAGTACGCATTGTTCAATAAAACTTTTTTAACATGTGTTTTAAATTTTGCCATTGGTAGGTTAACGATCGCTTCGGGAAGTTTATTAAATGAGTAACGACCTGTCTGCTTTTGACAAGGATTGGAAAGAAGTAGCTAAAGATCGAAACAGCTGGAAACAACAAGGGGAGGCCTTTGCCCAACTATGGGACCTGCACGGCTAGAATAATAATAATAATAATGGAAAGGCGTCGGGACGTGACGACCCCATCGCCCGCTGGATTCCCAGTGCAGTCAGTCAACGCAGGGCAGCTTGTGGCGAGCTGATGGTGAGTGGCGACACCACGTACCCTACCTCCAGGGGGACCATACACACATGCGCTTACACACACATACACACAGTTACACACCCCCCGCCTCTGTTTTGCCTTAACTGGCCGGCCAGAGTGGAGTCGCAAGAGCAGAACATACGCTCCAGGGTGGAAGTGTATTGCACGTAATGGCGTAATAACGGGGAAACCCGCTCTCGGGGGTAAGCCCCGTGATGGTGAAACCGGAGCCGCACCTCTCGACACCCTTAGCTGCTCACATTGTGTTGCGCCCTGGCTGCATTTTCGTGGCTAGTTAGGGTGCCCACAGGCAGTGTAGCCAACGAGCAGCAAGTCACCATCTACCAGGCTAAAATTGTTGTGAGAGATTTTTAGGTAGATGTCCGTATCTCACTCCATAACCCAGTTAACCGGTCAATTAACATCCAATCCATAAAGCCCAAACCAAGTAAATCCCTCCCTGGCAATAGTTCGGCAGCTGTGGAGGACTGTCCGTTAATGCATCTCAATGGTACATTAAGGGATAGACCTCCATAGATGCAGCCATCTCACTTTTTAGATAAAAAGGTACTAAAAGGCCTCTTCATGTTGGCTTTGGCCCCATGAACGCCTCAAAGGACCGGGTCCCCATGGACCCGTGGCTGAAAAGCGTACCAACATAATAATGGTAACATTGGTACATATTGGTATGTCTATGTTTTAATTACCTATCTTTCTGGTTACATCCTTAGGAGTGCTACTTCGGAACCAGGATGAACCTTTCGGCTTTTTCTTGTCCAAATATGTTAATAGTTAGTTATATAGATAGATAAACTATTTATCTATAGCACACTAAATACATTAAAAAAAACTTAATCTAATATCATTGACGCACATGCAAGTTGGTCTATTGCCATGATTGAAACGAACGGTTTTTTGTATGGAAACAATTATTCGTTTAGTAACTACGCGTTTTAAAAAATGGCATATCTGGAAGGATACGAATACTGTGCATAGCGTTAAGGGGCTACATGAATTTTCCGGGGTCCAGTGCTGCCCCCATTTGAAATAAATCATTAGACAGGAAACGGAGACATCATTTAAAATTTGGCCTTGATCAGACCCTAGATAACCCTTTAAACTATTTTATGAACTACTGTTTACAGTTTAAAGTGAGAACGTGAATTTTTTCTACGCACAATTGCGAAAAACGGCCACTTTTGGCGTATGTGCGCAGAAAAGCTTCACGTTCTCACTTTATACTGTAAACAGTAGTTCATAAAATAGTTTGAAGGATAATCCAGGGTCTGATCAAAACAAAATTTTAAATGATATCTCCGTTTTCTTTTAAATGATTTATTTCAAATGGGGGCAGCACTGGACCCCGAAAAATTCAGGTAGCCCCTTAATATCAAATAACTGGAATGTAAGCAAGTACCTTTCTAGTAATACCTACTAGTTTCTTAACTAAATAGCTTATCGTATAAATTAGACTTAATGTGCAGTAGAACTGGTTTTGCTGCCCGGCTTATCAGGTGGTAGAAACAGTGACACCAATAGACCGCCTGAAACAAAAACAATTTTATATATGTATGGGAGGAGCTCGGTGCCCCGGCGAGAGAGCGCATAATTTGCGCTTTCGCAAGTAAAGCGACACCGGGCGTGGTCCGCACTTGGATTGGTGACCACAAGTGGCATGAAAATTTCTCGAGCTCCTCCGTGCTTCGGAAGGCACGTATAAGCCGTTGGTCCCGGCTGTCATCTTTGTATGGCAGTCGTCAAGCTATGTCAAATACCTTTAGGCAGCTTGAAAAATCTGACACTAGTGTTGGCCACTTACACACACGAAAAGCAAGCAGCAAAGCAAGATACTCGCATGTAATAAGTCGGTAAATTGATAAAACGCATTAGTTTTATTATTATTGCCGCCTCATAAGCGGAGCGTTGAGGTAGTGATCTACGCTCAAAATGTCAGGGTCAAGCATTTTTTTTTCTTTAGTCTTCCTACACAATTTATAAAAAGTAAAATAAAAAATTATGTACAAAGATTCAAATGTTTATTCAATAATTAGACCTTTACAGGCACTTTTATACGTCAATAAGTATAATTTATGTTACGTGTAAAGTTTATTAAAATTTAATTTACTTTTAAAGAAAAGCTACCGATACCAGCGCTTCGTAACGACCACTGCTGAGAAGAAACGCCGAAAGAAACTCATTTTCACAGTATTGGTCGCCTACTCGCCAGAAGGGCTTTGTCATCTCCCAGAAAAAAATGCTAGTCAAACAAGCCTACTTTCAGTGTATGATTAGTATGGTATTTTCATATATTTTAGCGTCGCATGTAACGTTTACCGATATTTTAAGCATATTATGGCGTATGCACACACTTTTGTATTTATTACACCATCATATACCATATACACCATCATATGGAAAACTTCTGCACCCTTATAATTTCTTTCCAGTTCATAATTTTACCGTCGGAAACCAATCATAACCCTAGATAATTGCAATTTTTTTAAAATTACAATTTTTTACCGAAATCTGACATGTCGTTTCAAAATAAAACGTAAACTACATTTGTATGGAAAAGTCTAGGGTGGGGGATTCTTAAATAGGTGCCTCTGACGAAGTTTAGATCGTGAAAGATCTAAACTTCGTCAGAGGCACAAACTAAATAATAAAATATGGTGAAAAAATACCACCAAGGGGTTGAACACGTGATAGCTCAGTTGGTAAGAACATGGTCGTATCAAGACCAAGGCCGCTGGTTCAAGCCCCGCGCACGTAGTATTTTTTTCACCATTTCTTATTTCAGTATTTAGTTTGAATGCCTAAAGAACTTACTAAAAAGATATGCAGTGCAAGCGTAGATGGTGGCACTGCAGTGCTGCAAGAAGAGCACGCCGATGACGTTGATGCCGACCAGACTACTGCTGCGAGCCACGATCGTGCCCAAGCACGCCACCATGCCCCTGAAACAGATATCAGTGTAGTTTGTACGATACGACACAAGAATACTTCAATTTCAATTTGTTGATTGCTTTTCACATTTTATGTTTTTTGTTTTTGTTTTTTAAATCCTACCCTGACATTATCAGGGACACCCAGACAGTAAGGCTGCCCGCCCTCTCGAGCCTCTCTCTCAACTTAGCATGTTCTTCCTCGGACGAGCAACTCAGGATGACCTTTTGGTCCTTTGCCTTGCGCACACGTTCGACTCGGACCCACCCCTCCTTGGCGTCAACCGCTTCACGGACCATATCCCCCGTGTTGCGCGCATCTTTCGATGTGACGACACATTGCACGTCGACATCTTTGAAGAAGAGAAATCAGAAAGCGTAACCCGGGATCTAAAGCAACACAGCTACGGATCTTAACCGGGAATGTGCTTAGTTAAGAAGACTGACCTATAAGAAGTAGGATACAGGTCCACGAAGTAAGAGTATACAACGCCCATGCACAGGTTATTGAGCAACAACCCGAAGAACATCACGAAATCCACCAGGTTGTTAGGGATCAGCACGCTCGCGATGCCGCAGACGCAGGAAATTATCAGGAGGCCTAGCATCAGCATCTTTTTCCTGAAAAACATAGACCCTGTTATCTTAAAAACGTTGCAAAAGGTGACTAAAACCTGGACGAGAATTGAAATTAAAAAATGGACGAGAAATGGAATACATATTAGGCGATGGATAGCAACTATTTTGATCTCTAAATACACGCTCATCTTTGCGGTAAAAATGGTTATTCACTCGAATAACATTTTCACGGGAAGAATAGCTGGTTTATTCTTTGTTATTTCTTTTCTTTTCACCAGTAAAAAGTAATTTCTATACTTTTTAGATCTCTAACAGACGAGCGACAGTATACCCGTAACCAGAGACTGGAATACTGATATTTTTGTAGTATCGTTATCGAAATTCGATAAAGATATTTTGGTATTGATTTATTGATACCCGATACGAGTATTTTATTTTAGAACACAAATATCATTATGGAAAATATACATATATATGGAAAATATACAAATATACATATACACTATGGAAAATTATTAGTATTAATACCGATAAAACGCCTTTTGCCAATATAATACCGATGAAAGAAAAATGAGTTGGTACTTACTTTTAAATCTTTTAAGCGACTTCCAAAAAAAGAGGAGATTATCAATTCGTCTGATTTTTTGTATGTATGTTCACCGATTACTCGGAGACGCTTGGGCCAATTTGAAAAATTCTTCTTTTGTTTGAAAGGGCATACTTATCAAGTGGACCCATAGAAATTTTATCAAAATCTGTTGTGTAGTTCGGGAGTGAAGTCGGTTTTTATATTTGAAAAATTATTCGCACACTAGGCACTTTGATTTTGAACCATATTTTGCACCCTTCGAACGAAAGTGACGTAAATCGGGCCGTGACACCTTTTAGCGATGGTCGCGCGACACAATATATCAGACTGTCACGAACTGTCAAGAACTGTCACACAACGATTGCAGACTGTCAGTCGTCTGTAAGAGCCCTTAGATTAAAAATGGAGGGAGATCGTAAGAAAGTTACGTCACGACGGATCAGCAATGAGTAGACTACTGAAGGAGGAGTGTAGACGCTAGAGTTGTTACCTGGAAGCTAGAGTTGAGATGACCAGCATCACCACAAAGTAACTTAAACCCTGACCTAGCCCGCCGTACACTGTGTTGGCTTCTATTTTCGTAGAGCACACTGCCTGAAAAAGAAAATGTTGGGTTAGTTCATTTAGCTGAGTGCCTTGAGAAAATGTTTTTTTTTTCGAGATCCCGGTTTTGATCCTATAGACATGATACCTATTATTATTAACCCCTATTAACAGGCTGGTCCAGCGACTGAACTTCAGGTCTTCAAGTAATAGGTTGGGGTTAAAGTCTTTTCGCATTTTATATGAAAATTCAAAACATTTTTTTAATATAGTTTATTTACATTTAACTAAAGTATGTAGATACCATTTTGTTCGATAACTTTTTGCCATCTTATAGGTAGGGACAGGATCCCATTGCTATAGAAATTTTGGGGCTTCTGATCAAAAAACTGCGTCAAGTAGTTTTGGCAGTCCTCTCGTGATGTTAACCTGACACTGCCTAAAGAATTCTGAAGAGACCGAAACAGGTAGAAATCTGAAGGTGCCAGGTCAGGACTATACGGCGGATGCATTAACACCTCCCAGCCAAACTCTCTTAATTTTTGCTGAGTGGTTAAAGATGGGTGAGGTCTAGCGTTATCATGATGAAAAACCACACCCCTTCTGTTGATTAACTCCGACCGCTTTCTCTCAACTTCTTGCTTTGATGCCAAAACCAGCCAGGTACAAATAGTATAGCCAAAGTGGTTTTATTACAAGTTCATACATACTTTATGCGAAAAGACCTTTTCCCCAACCTAATATTTACCCTGTATGCATCGCTGTTCGCACCCGCTCCTATATCGTTGTCTTTTCTTGGATTAGTGAGATGGTGTTAGAAATACATATTTTTACACTAAGCACGTCTAACCTCGGTTGTAGTATTGACTTTATTAGCCTGGTCTATCATCAGGCAGAGTCCTTCCTTCGCATCCTCGCCACCAGCTGAGTTGAGGCCGTTGAAGAAAGCCTCCGCAATGAACGGAAACCAGATCGTTAGACTGTTGCTTCTGCAAAAACGTCACAAATTTCAAAGATTCAAATTTTTATTCATTAATTAGACCTTTACAGGCACTTTTACACGTCAATAAGTATAATTTATGTTACGTGTAAAGTATATTAAAATTTAATTTATTTTTAAAGATAAGCTACCGATACCAGCGCTTCGTAACGACCACTGCTGAGCAGAAACGCCGAAAGAAACTCATTTCCACAGTATTGGTCGCCTACTCGCCAGAAGGGCTTGTTATTTTTTATTATTGTCTTTTAATTAATAAATACTTATAATATATGTTGACACATTATAACATGTAATGCTTGCGAACAAGTAAACAAATATAAATTGCGTAATAAAAAATATTAAGTAGTCAAAAAAGCGAAGCCGAGCTGACCAGTCCCTCCCGACAGCACCCGTTCACGAGTTGACGCACGGATCAGCCATCGTTAAACTCAACCATATTAGAGGGAATCCAACGACCCGACCAGCGACGCCACCACCGGATTGGAATTTTAGTGAGCATGAAAAACCCGAACTCGCAGACCTTGTCAAGAGAAAATATTTGTATTAGTTATATGCTGGTGATCTATTGATCGCAAAGAATTTACATGTTTTTACAGTAAGCTTATTATGGTAACAGAAATGCAGCTATCTTTTTTTATGTGTAGAGTGTAATGGAAAATTTTTAGGAAGTATCCGCGCGTTTTTATCTCTTAAATTAAATCATTGATAGTGTGGTACGCATTATTGAATAAAACTTTTTTAACATGTATTTTAAATTTTGCCATTGGTAATCGATCGCTTCGGGAAGTTTATTAAAAATATATTATACCTAGACCTAAGAGTGACTTTCTAGTTTTAGCAAGTCGAAATTTAGGCGTATAAAGCTGATTTTTGTTGCGAGTATTATAACTGTCAACATCACTATTTTTCTTAAAATTATTTAACCTAGATTTAACAAACAGAAGATTGTCGTAAATAAATTGAGATGTCACAGTAAGATTATTTATAGATTTAAATAGATTTTTGATTGTACAACCTTTTTCCGGCATTAATTCCTTGACTGAATCATTCACCGTCTGGTGCTATACAGGGTTACTGGTAACTAACTCATAACCTCTTAACTTCGAAATCAGACTCCCCAGCACATTATAGATCTGCAAGAAAAAAGGCGAAAATTGCAGAAAAAAAAATTGGCCTCCCATACAAATTCACTGATCACCTGATCGAGTTTCTATGAAGAGTCCATTTTTTTTCTTAGATTTTTTTTATTTTTTTCTTGCAGATCTATATTATGTTAGGATTCTGATTACGATGATAAGAGGTTTTGCGTTAGTTACCAGTAACCCTGTATACCTTTACCCTTCAGTATTGTTATTATTTTTTATATCCTAGCCAGGGCAATTTGTTTCTTTTAATACAAATAAATACAAATACAATTATCACGTGTCCTTATTCCTAACGGAGTAGATAATGCCTAGGGCCCAACCCAAAGGCCACGCTTCGTGAAAAGGGGATTCAAAACAAATTATGATGGGTTACTACACTTACATGCTATAAAATATGTTGGTCAAATAGAACAGCTGCAACGTCCTGAACAGTAGTGGCGGCTTGAAGAGCGGCGCTGTTTGCTGCCAAAGTGATTTGAAGAAGGGCTGGCTTCTGCGGCGGCTGATGTTGATGTCCTCGGCAAAGTCCAGCTTTTCTACCTGTTAACGATGCAAGTTGATAAAACCTTTTGGTTCTTTAAATAGTCTACATTAATCGAAGGGTTGGCTGGAAGAAATCACTTTAGTGATAAGACTATTTTAAATCTGTTGTTTTTTTTATAGTCTAAATTTACCAAAGGGTTAGCTGGAAGCAATTAAGTGATAAGCCTGTCTTTATACCTACTCTGTTTTAAATTTACAAGTTGACTTAGTTGGTGCAGTAAAAAGTTTTATCTTATATTGATCAGCAGATGTACTGCTGCGACGAAGAGGCAATAGGAAAACCAGTGGCTGTCAAAATATATGATCATCTAAAGATTAACATCACGCATGTGCTTCTAAAATTCTCCCGGGTCGTGGGCCGGCCGTGTTCATATCAATGTATGAGTGAACTAATGCATTCGTAACACCTGGTTGTTCATCATCAATAAATTTAAGAACTACGTTCTTGTCACTGAGGAATTTTCCATGTGTTCCTATTTTGGGCCAAATTCTTGACCTCCCTGTACGACACGACTTTTGCCTTTCCTTTTAATTCATCTATGAACGACCTTATTGCTCCCACTGTTCCTTCCATTATGTTTTTATGAAGTTGTCATGCTGCATAAGGTAGCCAAACATCTTTCCTAGTCTTATCTCTATTGTATGCATACATTCTGTTCTCATTGACAAGCTCCAGCACCTGGTTGTTACTATGTCGCATTTAAAATTACAATTGTAATAAACGCCATATCGCTATACCTATATTGGAATTACCACGACAATGTTCATCACTAGGAGACTTACAGGATATTTTCCTTTCTTCCCATTCCGCCTCCAGATGTTGGCTAACACCTGCACAGCCTCTTCCTTCCTCCCAGCGTTGGCGAGGAACTTGGGACTTTCATACACAAACTGCAGCAGGATTGCACTAATGCCCGTGGGCAGCGCTAGTACCAACGCCAGGACTCTCCAGGGAAGCACAGTGTAGCCAAACACAGGGAATGAAAAGTCAGCGTTGAGGATGAAATATGCTGGGACTGGAAAAAATATAACACATTGACGTGAACTATTTCAAAAGATTGTCAGTTTAGGGCTGGCACGCAAATTTGAAAGTTTTTGCACTTATTCCCAAAGACGTAAGGCAGGCGGCCAGGTGGGTATTACTTTCGTAAGACGGGCGACACAGAGCATGGTCCGCACTTGGTTGGGTGTTCACAAGTGGCACTGAAAATTTTGGAACCCTCCGTGCCCTTGGAAGACACATTGAGCAGCTGATTCTTACTGTAATAATTGTATGGCAGTTGTCAAGTTATGTTAGAAGCCTTTAGGCAATTTGAAAATCAGACATTAGTGTTTGCCATTCACACACGCAAAAGATAAATAAGATAAGTTAGTCGAGGTATTTTTTCTAGTCTTAGGTAGCTACTTGCCATGCATGTTCACTTTAAAAAAGAACAAGCCAGAAAGCAAGCCCCGGGTACTGATGTAGCACAGATAAGGATACAACCGGGAACATGCCAACATGAGAAGATGGGTTACCAATGTAAGTGGAGAAGCACATGTTGAGGAAGCCGGTGACCATAAGCATGAAGTACCCGCGAGCACGCTCAGAGCTGGACTCTCCCAGTAAGGCATATGTAGTGGATTGAGCACAGCTGCAGCTGAAAAAGGGATGGCAAGGTATTAAGAAAATTGTACAAGCTCTAGTGAGGCAAATGTACTTGTCAAAACTAATTAATTAACACCAATAGTATCGGTTGCATGTATACTAAAGTTATTAACGTATATGGGTTGGATCTCACTCGTCCCCACGGAATAGCTCTTTTCTATGCTTTTCTGTCTGAGCCTGCAAAGGCCTCTTGCTGAATAAACATTTGATTCTTTGATATTTTGACCCAATTCCTCGTACACGGTTGTAAGAGGCCACTTAGGAAGATAGTAATAGAACTGACAGCAGAATCCTCTGTGCAATGACTTCATACCATATGCTGTCATATTACCAATCCTTGCTCAGCATGGGGATTATGGTATATTCAGTAGTACATTGACAACCGTTGGTAAAGAAAGAAAGAACAGAAAAAGTATTACATACAAACTGCTGCTGATAAATTTCAAAATCCCGCTGACCACGTAGTGGGGAGAGAAGGTGACGAGACCAGATGCTACAAAGCTCCCCCACATGGCCAAGGAGAGGCAGTGGCGACGACCACGCGTGTCCGAGAGGTAGCCCCACACGTAAGACATGAATACTGGACCTGGTGGGAAAAGGTAAAGCTATGATATAAGTCAAACCTTAAGTTATTGAAACTGGAGCAAAGATTTTTAGGTGTTTACTGCATGGTGCTATAAAGAATGTAAATTATTAGGATGAAGTCTGTTTGCGGAGTGTTGATAAATTCCGGGCTTATTAACTCATTACAAATTGCGGTCCGCTAATCATTTAAAAACTTAGCAACAAGTACAACATAATACAATTCGTTATTAACAATTTCATACAATTGTTGACTGTATAAAACATAATACAATACGCAATCCAGAGAAGAACGTAGTAGCAATGTATGGCCACCGCGTCCGCTCGCCCGTTCGAACCGCGGTTGACATCAACTGCGTACACAATACAGATTGCGATTACTAAGCGACAGTCTCTAGTCGAAGACCAATTTAGATAATTAATTAACCAATTTACCACGCTCTTGTCACCATCGGGTTGCCAGCCATTTTGAAACCAAATGGTTTGGCTCGCGATGATGGCAAGTGACCGGATGGTATGACGCTTGTGCCGTGGAAGTACCATAAACCCATCCCATTAACTTTTTAAATTTTTTAATCAGAAGTAGGTCGAGGTGTCAGGTGACCAAAGGGCTGGCAATTACTTCGCCCAACGAATAAGCATTGCCATCCAGCGTGGCAATGCTGCCAGCCTTTTGAGCACTTTACCGGAGGGCAATGATCTGCATGAAATTTTTTATTTGTTAGTTATTTATTTAGTTTTAATTTAGTTTTTAGTTAAATTTTTAATTTAGTTTTAATTTTGAATGTTACCGGTAATTATAACCTTAGTTGATTTTAATAAACAATTTTGATACTTATTAACTTTTGGTGAACAGATTTTCTATGTTAGGTTGAATACGTTATCTTGGTCACAAATAATCTACCTAGCCTTTTCCTCAATAAGTATCAAAAGTGCGAAATCCTCGAATTGCTTCGAGAACAAGTTTATTTATTAGACAAATTAAAACAAAACCCGACTTTTGAGAAAGCCATCTAGTAATGAGAAGCGGATTTACCGATACGACTTCATAGCTCTTCTGTATCCGCATAGCATCTTCCGTAGCGCCATCAAGCGTTAACCCCCAATAACTTTTAAAAGGCAGACTGACCGACATTAGCGTCAAACAAAATATAGCCGCTTTTTTGTAGGGTTTTAAAATATGCTACCGCCTGTGGCTACTAATGTGCCTTTGTTTGTTTGATTTTACTCTTTTACTTGGCAGGAGCACATCCATTTCTTCAGATAAATAAATATATAGGGACAAATAACACTGATTGAGCTAGTCCCAAAGTAAGTTCGAGACTTTTGTTGTGGGATACTAACTCAACGATACTATATTTTATAATAAATACATATATAGATAAACATCCAATACCCAGGACAATTTGAAAAAGGCCATTTTATTTTATTTATTTTATATTTATTTTCCATCTTGCCCTGACCGGGGATTGAACCCGGGACCTCTGGGTGGCGGACTAGCATGGTGACCACTAAGCCACGGAGGTCGTCATATAGCTACTGGTATGACTGGTCGTGGCTGCGAGTTGCTAGGTTCAGTGTGAGCTAGTAAGATGACGAGTATACTCGTATTCTTTGTAGCACCTTATCAATTGTCGCGCAGGCTTAAACTTTGGTCCCATATGCATTCATGCATATCTATCGGAGATACCTTTAACTAAGATAATAAAAAATACCGTAACTAAGCAATTTAAAAATATATGCCTAGGTAGTGTCTTTAATATTGTAAAATAAAAACCACAAGATACTTTTATTAGTACATCATTAGGAAGTATATTTTGTTCCTTGTTTACCTTATTGGTAACATTTAGCTCATGGGGACACCTAAACGAAAGAGGATAAAATAGATAGAGATACTTTATACTATATTGAAGCGTGTTCTTACTATCTAAGTACCTACATGGTATCTGCTTTTTGTTTAGAATTTTGTTTCCATAATTAGTTGTCGATCACCTCATTCAACTTTGTAAAACGTAAATATAAATGAGGTTAATGTCGTTGGTGTATCTTTTAGTAATATTTAAGATTATGAATTCTATTACGTTATTTGTAAAGTTACACTGTTTGTTAACCCTATATAAAATAAATAAATAAAAAATACTAGATATACTAGACTAGGACTAGATTGGAGATGCTGCCATCAACTAACCTAGAAAAGATTTTTTTCGTCAAATTTATTTGTTGAAAGTAAAATTAAAATACAAGATATGAATTAAAAACTAAATTTAAAAACTAAACTAATATCTAAATTAAACTATATTAAAAATCTAAGTGTAGTTAATGTGGCATGGTGCCCAGAACACTGGCTGCATTCCCGCGCTGAATGGCTACTGCAATCTTCTGCGCGAGATATGAGCCAGCCCTCTTGTCACCAGCGGCTTCGACAAGAGAAGGTGTTTTTTTTTTTTTTTTTGTACTTGGCCCCCACGGACCAAGACCATTTTTATTGGTTCATGTTCTCTTGAAAACTCACTAACAAATCCTCATAAAAGTAAACACAGTATATAGGTGCTACTTATTCCTAAAGAAATTTCTTCCTGCAGACCCGCGAGAAGAAATGGGAGAAAAAGACCAACTTACCCAGAAAAGGGATGGACATCAGGGCACTCTTCTGGTGCACATCCAATGGGAACTCGCAGCGGCTGCCCGACACGATCACTGAGAAGCTGAAGATGTCCACGCACATAGACAGCAAGGTCAGGCTTGAGGTCAGCATCAGGTAGTAACTGTAGCAGCCCGTTCCTGGAAAAGGAATATGCTTTTAAAGTAAACAACATGTAGTGTATTTAATTTTATTTAATTAATTAAACTTCATTACAAAAAATGTTATATGTGGACTTAAGACCCCGGGTCTTTTCTGTAATTCCAAATTTGTGTATGACAAGATAAAAAAGTTGTGAAAATGATTTTCGATCGAGACCACGTAGTTACGCCCGTTCATAACTGACGCGTGATCCCGATGAACTCGAAATCTAGCCGGCCGGCGCGGCGGTACTACTAATTGATCTCACGATTTTACTTTCGAGTTTTTTAGTCAACATATTTTGTTTCAGAATTTTTATTTTGACTAGCTAATTAGATCTTACTAACGATCCTTATGAAGTGGCCTTCGGCTCCAAAACCAATGAAAAATCACCGTGTATGTATAGTGTATGTCATGATCATCATCATTCCAGCCACATAATGTTCACTGCTGGACATAGGGCTCTCCCAAGGATTTCCAGAGCGTATGTACATACGAGTATCTATGTGTATGTATATTAAGTAATAGTGTATATCAGCTGATTATCCTACCGCGTAAATAATGTCTATTCAGAAACTAGACTTTAGCATTCTCTATTTCATACATGCATTATCACGTATTTATGCCTGGGGGCTCCTACAGACGAGCGACAGTATGTCCGCGACATCTGCCGGCGACTGTCTTCGACCATCGCCGGAACCGGTCTGTGTCGGGAATTTGTACAAAAATGCTTTGAAGCCCGCCATTTTTGTTCAACTTATTTGTGTCGTATTATAGATATTATGTGATTTGAATTATTTCGTGTGATTCTGCCACCAGTTAGTTCATGCAAACTATTGCGCAAACTAACACTTTGACGGATTTGAACACATACAGAGCTATGTTTATGTGTGTACCGATTGTTTTTCGTCATGGCATAAAACTTTCTCGAGCTCTTCCGTGCTTCGGAAGGCACGTAGAAGCCGTTAGTCTCGGCTGTCACCATTGTATAGCAGTCGTCAAGCTGTGCCAGATGCCTTTAGGCAGCCTGAAAAAACCTGGCACTAGTGTAAGCCAATTACACACACAAAAAAACAAACAATGGCCAGTATAATTTTTCAAAATTAAAAATCGACTTCACCCCCTAACAACACAACCGATTTTGATAAAATTTCTATAAGACTACCTGGAAAGTATACCCTTTCAAACAAAAAAAGAATTTTCCAAATCAGTCCAGGCGTCTTTGAATAATCGGTGAACATACATAAAAAAACGACGGGTTGCACTCCGGGAATGTCGGCAGAAGTGAATACTTGAATATTTACGTTGTGCATTTCCATGGATGCGCGGGGCACGCTGTAACATAAACACACACGAACATTCGCGCAAGCGCCCTGCGCCGCCTAAACGAAACAGCAGGTGCAGGCATGCATTTTCGCCGTGCCGTAGAAAGAAAGGGGGATACTTCCTCTCCTACGCCGCGCCGCGCCGGCTGTCTACTCTCCATCCGTCTTACGAATTTTCGATCAGGTCACGTGTCCTGACGCCCTGACGCCCTGACGCGAGTTTAACATTTTTTACGCATAACATAAAATGTGTACAACGCCGCTAAAGAAGTTTTTACTTCAAAAAACATAAAAGATCCTCGTCCTTTTTTGGAAGTCTGTTAAAAATTGGTTGTAAATCGAAATACCTGCCATGTTGATAGCTTCATCATAAGTGTAGGACTTCTCTCGCGACTTGTTCAGTGTCCAAACTCGTTCGCGGTCTGCGTAGTTCCTGTCTACCCCGTCAAACTC
Organism: Acrobasis suavella; assembly: GCA_943193695.1. Classification (NCBI taxonomy): domain Eukaryota; kingdom Metazoa; phylum Arthropoda; class Insecta; order Lepidoptera; family Pyralidae; genus Acrobasis; species Acrobasis suavella. The sequence goes on from OW971940.1 coordinate 921,902, forward strand.
CACCTCTGTCTTGTAGTAGCCACGATTTGAACTCATTTTCACTTAGTATGTCTTTTATTTGATGTTACATTTAAATCAAAAATGTTTTTATTTAGAAACACAAAAGAAACAACTTATACGCTGCAAAGAAGACAGAAGAAAGTCATGTATAGGATTGTTATGTTATAAACTACAAAGTCACTAACTTTAATACTACTTACATTATTGTATCAAAATATCATAAACATTTTACTGATCTTGAGGTATGATGGCAAGAAAGTTAGCGGAGATTCGTCGTTCTATTGCGCACATACTTATAAGTACATTACACACTTTTGTAATTTATTCTAATCATATTTTCACTATTTTACTTTCTGTAACTATTATTTCTGGCTGTATTCTCTGTATAGTTTTTATCCAAATAATTTCTACTTAGACGAGTTAACTGCCTTATCATTAACTTATATGTATTTCACACTACGCTATCAGCAACACTCACGTACTTCACACTCACATAGCTAGGTAGATACTTAAAATTAAAACTGTGAAATGGCGTATTAAAATTCCGACACACGTTTTGGTCACACACCTGAACTAACAAATACTATTATAGTATAGACCAAGGTCTTGAAACCACAAACTAAGTCATAGTTTCCGAGCGAAGATTTTCTAAGATCCTTCGTGCCTACTTTATTGCGTCCTTTCTTTAAGACGAAGTGGTAGCTAAAGTGGCGCCCTCATTTGAAATAAATTGTTTAAAACTAAATATGGTGATAATTAAAAATTTGATTTGTATCACTGTCTAGAAAGACCTTTAAACTATTTCATGAATAACCTTTAAAATTATTACTAATAGTCCGTCTAGTTTTAAAACTAGACGGACTACCAATATTACTTTCAAAGGTTATTCATAAAATAGTTCAAAGGTCTTTCTAGACAGTGATACAAATAAAATTTTTAATTATCGCCATATTTCGTTTTAAACAATTTATTTCAAATGAGCGCGCCACTTTAGCTACCACTTCGTCTTAAATGCAATTTTTATGGTTAGTAATACTGTTTTTTTTTTCCTCTATATTCATTTTATTTTTTTTACAAAATGAAAATTATAATGGTCGTAAAATATGCCGAAACTATTAAATACTAGTTGCCAGAGCAAATATATTATTGACCGAGAGAGCAAAGGGTCTCAGTTTTAAGACTAGCCAAAAATGCTTTTGTCTGGTTAACTGTCAGCTTGTCCGGCTGTTCTCGCCTACACATCGCATTTCTCAACCGATTCTTGTGAAATTTGTGAAAAGGTTCAGTTCAGTTCTGTGCTCACCCAGCCAGCATTTCGCAGCAAGAGCGTAGGAGCTTAGTCCACTTTGGAGAGAACATGACTGCACTTACAGCTTCGGGCCGATATGGGTACTTATAGGCTCCGTTCTACCAGCGCAGCCATGTCAGACCTCGTTAAACCAATACCTACCAGACTCGAGAAACCAAGTGAGCACGTTTATAGGCTGTTATGGAGCGTGTTGCAGTCTGGGGATTGGGAAAGACAGGGGAAGTTAGAAATTTGTGAGAAGGTCCGAAAATTACATAGATTTTTTTTCCTATTCAGTATTTGAAATTTTTTAAATAGCGGATGTATGGGGTTTGAAAACTTTACAAATATGACATTTCAGGCATTTCTAAAAATTTTCAAAAATGATAAAAAATAATTGTTAACCTTATTAAACTGCACACTACACACACACACACAAACATACACACACACACACACACTGCAGCTCACAGAGCCACTAGATAAAATCACTCTATCATACTAAACAAGCAAAATTTGGAAATGTTTTTGCTTTCCATGTAAATCGGACCAGCTGATTAGACAAAATGATGGAAAGCCGTCCTCTGAGCGAAGCACCGTGGATAAACCCAAAAGTTAAACTGTCTCGCGACGGTCTAATTTTATCCCGAACGTTGTTTATAAGTAGAGAGAGATAGTGTTAAATGATAGCGGTCGATAAACGTTGTCGCAGGTACCATGCTAGGGAGACTAAAAACAAATTTTCTGTTCTGTCACATTCCCCACTTTAAGAAACTGAAACGCAAAATCAATTTGATATGTGTACGGACGATAGTTATGGTTTATTACAAATGTATCTATATACACATAGGTACCTACGTGTTCTGCTAGTATTACCTAGTGCAGCAGGGGAATCAAGATTATTGATAGTTAGTTTCTATTAAGAGTCAATGGCATAGCTATTTGTAGGGTTCCGTACCTGAAGGGTAAAATCAGGACCTTATTACTAAGACTTCGCTGTCTGTATGTCTGTCCGTCTGTCACCAGGCTGTATCTCAAGAACCGCGATAACTATACAGTTGAAATTTTCATAAATGATGTATTTCTGTTGCCGCTATAACAAAAAATACTAAAAATAAAATAAAATATATATTTAAGGGGGGCTCCCTACAACAAACTTTTGTTTTTTTTGTCTGTTTTGTAGATAATGGTACCGAACCCTTCGTGCGGGAGTCCAGCCGGTTTTTTTATGTTTAGAATTAACGCTTTTAACCAGCAATAAATATTTGAAATTATTATTTTTTTAATGATAAAATATAGCCTATTAATGTTACTCGTTAATAACGTAGAGTCCTAATTTCTATAGTTCGATTTCTAAATCAATTGCGTAGTATTTGATTTTACACACAATTCCCGGACCAGCGGCCTTAGTATGATGTTTTATCTGAGAGGTCTTTACGTATCTTCCCTCTGTAACGATTAGATAAAATTCATGAATGGACACGTAGTAAAATGAGTCGTCACACGCAGGCAGGTTTTAAACAGTGTTTCTAATGTCTGATAAGAAAATATAATAATTTTAAATTAAAAGACGCGTTTTGTAAAACAATCACCATAGATAAAAGAATGATATAAGCATGTAATAATTCCTACAAAAAAAAAATTGCAATCAAAGAGTATTTAAAATTTTTAAAATGAAATGTTATAAAAATGAATGTGCAACGGAACGTTTCGACTCATGTCGTACAACCAACATAAAGGAAAATACCACCATCGAGTACGTATGCATTCACCGCCGCCGGAAAGGTTGTAGGATTCATCAAAAGATGGCGCTGTAGTTTCATAATTAAATATATTTTTAAGTTTGTAAACTTCAATAATACATTGTTTAAATATATAAATAGACATTTAATATTAGTTCAATGGAATAACTGTTTAAAATATGATTAAAAATGGTTTAATTGAGTCTTATGTGGGTCTAGCAAATCGGCGACAAATTTAAATGATTTCACGTTGCCAACCATCGATATGTCTACTTTGACCTGTCAAACCCATGCTCGCACGGGAGTTAGGCATGAGATAAAATACGTTTTATGAATGAAAGTTATTTTGTCGCTCAAGTTTGTCTATGTCTGTTGCGGTAAATTACGCGAAATGCGACAAATTTGAAGGATAAAATTTGTCGCCTGATCATACTTGCCCCGCAGATCCAGCGTTTTTCTATAACCTTGCCAAGGTCGTTAAACCACCTATCAGGTACAGGTAACACAAACACACCTATAAATCTTTTTTCTTTTCACACTAGTCTACATTATTCGACTATTTACAACATTGTCTTGAAGTAGTGACACGAATTTACTGCTTCACGAATTCATTGTCGTGATTTTTTACTACTTTACTAAGACTTACTTTACTGCTTACATAAAATATGGGTTCTTTAAATAAATAATCTTACCGACAAGAGCTGGGCTCTTGTCGGTGGAGTACTTTTCATGTCTCTCTTTCCACCGTCAAGTTCTAACCTTCTTATATTTTTCCCAACTCTTAAAAGTCCCCCCCCTTACCCTGGACAGAATCAGACTTTCCCATACAAACGTAGTCTACGTTTTATTTGGAAACGACATGTCGGATATGGAAAAAATAAGGTAATTAAAAAAAAATTGCAATTAAATAGGGTTATAATTGGTTTACTACGGTAAAATTGTGAACTTAATAAAAGAATATAGTATATTATATCATATTTGAACATCAGTATGGAAAACTTCTACACCCTTATAATTTTTTTCCAGTCCATAATTTTACGATAGAAAACCAATTAAACCCCTAAATTGCAATTTATTAAAACTAGAAAGTCACTCTTAGGTCTAGGTATAACATTATTTAATAAACTTCCCGAAGCGATCGTTAACCTACCAATGGCAAAATTTAAAACACATGTTAAAAAAGTTTTATTGAACAATGCATACTATACTATCAATGATTATTTAAGAGATAAAAACGCGTGGATACTTCCTAAACATTTTCCATTACACTCCACACATGAAACATAAATAGCTGCATTTTCTGTTACCATAATAAGCTTACTGTAAAAACATGTAAATGCTCTGCGATCAATAAGTGACCAACATATAATTAATATTTTCTCTTGACAAGGTCTGCGAGTTCGGGTTTTTCATGCTCACTAAAATGTCCAATCCGGTGGTGGCGTCGCTGGTCGGGTCGTTGGATTCCCTCTAATATGGTTGAGTTTAACGATGGCTGATCCGTGCGTCAACTCGTGAACGGGTGCTGCCGGGAGGGACTGGTCAGCTCGGCTTCGCTTTTTTTGACTACTTAATATTTTTTATTACGCAATTTATGTTAGTTTACTTGTTCGCAAGCATAACATGTTATAATGTGTCAACATTGTATTATATTATAAGTATTTATTAATTAAAAGACAATTATAATAATATGACAAAGCCCTTCTGGCGAGTAGGCGACCAATACTGTGAAAATGAGTTTCTTTCGGCGTTTCTTCTCAGCAGTGGTCGTTACGAAGCGCTGGTATCGGTAGCTTTTCTTTAAAAAATAAATTAAATTTTAATATACTTTACACGTAACATAAATTATACTTATTGACGTGTAAAAGTGCCTGTAAAGGTCTAATTACTGAATAAACATTTGAATCTTTGAATCTTTGAATCTATTTAAAATTAAAAAAATTTAACGAAATCTGACATGTCGTTTCTATATAAAACGTAGACTATTTTTTTGTTTTTATGGAAAATTTTAGGGTAAGGGGATTCTTAAATATGATAATAAAAAGAAATAAAATAATATTTTTTCCTTAATGCACATGGCTATTATTTCAGTGGGCAAATTACCATAAGGTCGGTCCATGGTACTGAATAGATTACTCCCACACAAAATTTTACCAAATTACTGTTTTATTTATGCTTTGTTACTGCTACTGAAAAGCTGAAAATAACAGCCCTGCGGCTAGGAAAAGATCTCCATCTCTTTCTAATTCTTTTTTTTAGATCTCCATTTCTTTCTTTATCCTAGCTTTAGCCTAGAATTGAAGCACCGATTCTAGGCCTGAAATATACGACTAACAGTTGCGCCTGATTTTACCACTAGCAGTTGTTTTGTGAAATAAAGTTAGAAAGTCGGTATTCGCAGGCGTTTGAAGTTTATCAAAGCAAACAACCAGAAATCTTTGCACTATGCTAACAATATCACTGCATGTGTATGCGACAGTCTATCTATAAATAATTGGCCTAGTGCGTGTCGGACCACGCGCAGTGTAGGGTTCCGTAGTTACGAATGCCATCTTTAAGTTTATGCCACTAAAAACATCTAAAAACTATTTTTATATTGAACTTCTACGAAATTTTCCTTTTCCGAGTACATTTTATAAGTTGATCGCCTATAACTTTTTAATATTTAATTCCTACTTAGCTCTGATAGTTTTCCTTTAAAGTTCGTTATATATACTATATCTGTGAATTTTGTTTACGGGTCCATGTATCCCTAAATCGAAAAACGGTGTTCACAAGCTCATTATATTTTTGAAAGACCTACTCAACAATACCTCACATGATTTATTTTACCGTTTTTTCCGCCGAATTATTATACATATTCATGTCAAATTAAAGCTTTCTAGTACTTATAGTCGCTGAGTTAAACCGCGGACGGACAGACAGACAGACATGGCGAAACTATAAGGGTTCCTTGTTTACTACGGAACCCTAAAAACAGAGTTGATTGGTAATTTATTCCGAATTTGTGAGCCTGACCTGATCAAATCACAATTGTCAGCCACGCGCTGACTTATACTTCTTCCATCTTATTATAAATCCCAGACTAACCTTGTTACTAGGTTTAAACCATTATCCGCTCAAAATGAAGTTAACATTGACAGGTGAGATGTGATATTACTAGATGTCAACTTGATTTGGTCGGATAATGGTTTAAACCTAGTAACAAAGTTGTTAGTCTGGGTTTTATAATAAGACGGCTTATGTATAAGTAGTTTTTCTTCGTCATATGAATTCTTCCACAACGTGAAAGGGAAATACCCGTAATTAATCAAACCACGGACTATACTATATCACTTTAATATAATGAAATTAAAATAACAGTCAAAACACAAAAAATAATTCGGCATTTCGATACGAAATTGCGCAGCCGCCCGGGCATTATGTATGAATGTACATTTTATTTTGCATGTTTTTTAAATATCATTATATTATACTATAGTTATCTAGTATAGCCCGTGGTTTTGTTTATTACTGGTATGTTCCTTCTACGTTGTGTAATATCTGTATTGAATTTCAAAAATATACACGACTGTCGGCCGATATAATCATCGCATTTACTACAATGCCACAAGACTCTTACATCATGTCGAATCTTTATTTTGCTAGACATTGCAACGATGTACTACTAAGTAGGTAGTTGAGAAGCTTTGTGGCAGTCGTAATTTTCTGTTTTTTTTTTTTTTCAGGGAACGTCTGTGAAATGAAAGCCATGGTGTACGTATACTTATTGTAATCATAACCATATAAAAATAACAGCAGCGGCGGCGCTCACTGGTGTCGCTCGGGCCGCGTGCTCTTCGGGAGTATTATACAAAGAAATCCACTCGCTGAAACAAAACAAAATGGGTTAGAGTTAGAAATCAAGGGGAATGCAACGATTTCAATTAATTCACGAATCATGAACAGAGGAGGAACTAAAGTTGATTATTTGGGAGTTTTTAAGTAGAAAGAATTTGATACAAAATTATTTTTGAGAAATATTTCACAACAAAATTACGTAAGACGGAACGAACTTTGAAGATACAGTGTTGTCCTCATATTAAACTAAGGGAAAACCAAAGTCGATAGCCCGATGTTGTATTAGGTATTGTTTGAGAACTTCGCTCGTTTGTTCCATAATATGTTTAAATATTTCTAACTGGTATTGGTGATAAAATACTTACTTATGAGTAAGGTGCCGAACATATAAATGGGCACAACGCAGTACTGGTCCACCAAGGCGCCGAAAACCACGTTGCCAACGATGGCACCGATCCTGCCGCACATCACAGTTACTGCCATGGCCGTAGCACTATAAAAAAAATATGACGACCTATAGACTAGAATAAAAGCCCATTTAGACGGTGCATGTTTGGTGTCTATTGCATAACATTTTATTGAAGCAATCGATAACTTGCATGTTCTAAACGAAACGTTAGCTATAAAAAACCAGTTATTTCTTTATTAAAATGGTATGCAAGAGGCAAGAAACTTGCATCATCTAAATGGGCATTTATGTATGTACCATCATACTATGAACAGTCTACAGAACTTGCAGTCTTGGCACTCAATTATTTTGACGGTGAAGTTTATAACTACACCATATCATAACATTGAACTTTGCCCCCATTTTATACTTACATAACACTGACTTCTCAAAAGCCTTCTATACTGAAAAGCACGTGATAAATTGTGTTCTTAATCTTTTTTTATTCTTTGTCTATGGAGATTTGCTACCTTGAAATCATACAAGTATCGATGTATAACAAGCAATCAGTTTGATGCCCTAAATTCTAGTCGTCATAACTAAATCTGTGGTACCTAGGGCCTCTTTTCTTCGTTTATTATTTTACGATCTGTAATTTTATCTATTAACATTAAATAAAGGACAAATAGATAAATAAAGTTTACTTACGCAACTTTGGTGGGGAAGATCTCGCAGATGACACAGAACAGTACAGCCTCCGTGCAGCTGACGATGGCCTCGAACACACACGACAAGATTAGGTTCTGCAGCGCTGAACGCACGAGGTTCAGACCTAAGGCCGCCAGCCCGGAACTGATCAGCATCATAACTGGGAATGGAAATCAAAGAGGTCAGTGATGATTTTTTACATATAATGAATTTCGTAAACTTTATTATATTGGGATAGCAGTGGCACGTACGGCAAGGAAAATCATATGTCATCAGCTTCATAATGGTTTCTGATGATTAAAAATGGAATAAACGCACATTAAAACATTTTGCAGATAGAAAAGTATAAGTGACCATTTCTTCAGACACAGCCAAGACAAAGACACACGAGTTAAAGCTGCTCGTTCATTAATGCGTAGAGAATTTTTGTGTTATACCGTGTCAATAAATTATGACTTTGAAAATGTCTGGAAATTATAAATTGCAAGGATATCAAGAGGAAGTCCTTCTGCCTTACCCCACTATTTATGTGTGGTTGACACAGCATAATACAATTATAACAAACGCTGTTTTCGTAAACAAGTCTTTCGATTTACTGCACTTTACTTACCTAACATTAATTTCTTGCCTATAATATTTATGGTTATACCAACACCCAGCGCGGTCGGCAAGCAACTCAGAGCTACTATGAGCGTGTGAGTGTACACTTGATCATCTATCGCCGTCGTTAATGTCTGAAAAAAAAATTAAGTCTTTAGATGAGTTATTTGTGGTTTTGTGGAATAAGCAAAACTAGAGCGGCGCCTTAGAAAAGGCTAAAAAGCCCCGAGCTCCAAAGCATCACAATTCCTACTATAAAGACTCGCTGAATCAAATACTCTTTTTATTGGACTTGACTCTTGCCGACTCGAGTCCTGTACTTGAGTCTGATGGACTCGAGCCTAGCTGAATTGATTGTAGTTCTCGAGATGAGATCGACGCCTAACACAGATGAAATGTAGTGAAAAAAGTAATAGTCGTTACCACCATCTCACTGGTGAAGTTCTGTCCACTGTTCTGCGCGACTTTGTAAGACACCTCGCAGACGCTAGCCGTCTCGTTGCCCATGGTCATGGCGTTGAACTGGCTGTACCGCTCGAACAGTTCCGGGAACCACATCATCAGCGTGTAGTAACTAAAACGGTAAACAATTAGTTAATAACAGTAAACGATGCGGCTAGGTTTCACTAAACGAGACCTTTGGGACTAACGGCCCCTGGCTCTCTCCACCTCGTTAGGGATCTTGACGTGATAATGTATCCGTACTTATAGATATCATAGGGACTAATAATTCACGCAACTTTAGTTTCGTTTGTTTGTAATAACTTTATTGTACTATAAAAAAACACAATTACTTACAATATCAACATATAAAGTAAATTGACTACAGCATATCCCATAATGGAATTTCTTCCAGTCAACCGGCGAGTTAGAAGGTAAGGCAATTACTCACAAGAAGGGTTTAGAAGTACAAAACATACCTGAACATGAGTCCGAAGTCCACGAAGCAGCAAAGCGCCAGGTAGCCAATGTACGGTGGGTTGACCAACATCTTCTTGCGGACCCAGAACGCCTCCCAGCGCTGGTTCCACGTCAGCGGTGCCTTCGTCTCATTGCCGTTATTGTCGGCTGAAACCACCTCCTCCTCGTCGCCATCGCCTCCGCTCATCATGGATTCCACCTGGAGAATGAATAGTATTTTTAAATTCTACAAAAATTCACGGGGTTGAAATTTTTTCGAATTCCGAATACTGAAAAATGAATGATTTAAGTCTCTAATGTAGACTTTGGGCTGGTATTAAGTAATGTTAAAAAACGAGCTAGGTGTAGTTTCTCCATCAACGACCATAATACTCGTAGGTATGACTGCGAAACTATCTAGCTCCGTTATCTAGACCATGACACATCTTTTGTCTATGCTAGATGTCCAACGTCTTGCACGTAAATAGTTAGACATTAGTGACGGAAATGACCTGGCAATTCCATGATCATATACTAGTCAAAATTAATGGCAACTCTCGACACAAAAAGCAGACTACAGGCGAAGCCCCTTACTGGCCTTTTTTCCCGTTTAATCTGGTGATTCCCTTGCTTCGCAAACCACAACATGCGTCAACTCAAGTAGCTCCTACATTACATCCTGCTAGCATTTTCAAGGTCATATATTGTCATAATCAAGTACAACACCTCAAAACGTGACAAAAGGTTCTCCGGTGGAAGCCATTCCTTCTCAAATCAAAACGAAGAAGCTGCGAGCAAGATTGACTCTTACCGGGAAGTCTTTCTCATCCAGCCTGGTATTGACAACGAATATCCTTTGCAGTGCACTCAGCGCCGCCTCCGGCTTGTTGGCATGCAGCAGGTACCGAGGGCTCTCCGGAAACGGGAACAGAAGCAGCACTACCAGCAGACTGGGAATTCCGCACGCGGCTACGAACACTCTCCACGAGGTGTACTGAAAGTCTGCGTCCTCCGCTGTGAGGTTGAATGTCGGACCCTGGATGATGCCGTAGGCTATACCTGGAATAATTTTAAATAGAATTGTTGAAATGGTGCTATTTGTTGAACACTAGTCTCCGGCTTAGAATGGTAGCACTCCCAAGGTGGCTGTGAGACCTTTTGTCACGTAATATATTATCGAAAATGAAATAGAATAACAGACCGCAGGCTCTGAAGCAGCACAGCTTTGATGCTTAATTTTGTATTGTTTTTTTTTAATGAAATCATGGTTTTAATATTTGCCATCAAAAGAATTTGATATCTTCTTTTTGTAATTTAAGAGCTTGCTCTAGTCAGTGGAGTTAAGTGGACATGGCCTTAATTCCCGTCTTCTCTCTGCCATTCTTTTAATGTAGGATCATACTCGTATCTTTTCTGTAATTGAACTGTTGTTGAAAAAACTTCATCCTTGGGCTTTCCCATTCCTCGTCTTCTTTCTATCTTTCCTTCTACTATTACTCTGGAGAAAATATCATGTCTTATTAGATGTCCAATCACTCTTCTATATCCAATCTTTTTTGTTTTTTTTTGTCTCTTTTATCCTTAATTGATATACTATTGGTCATAACATAATTTTTTCTACACTCACCAGGCAAAAGAATAGTTCCAATAGTCCAGAACACCTCGAGCCGACACAGCATCTTGTCGCGGTGCCGTAGCGACAGGAAGTCCCCGAAGTAGGGAAACACCAGCCCCGTGGCACCAATGATGCCGAAGCCCGAGAAGAATCTGCAAAGAGCACCAGTCTACAACGAATAGTTACGTCGGCAATGGAAGAAACTAGACATGATCTGATATTGTATAAACATTTTTGTGAAAATTCTAAGATGGACGATGATTACATTGTTAAAAAAATAATATACCTATCACAATTTTATCACAATGTAATATTATGTAAAAATTGTGAACGAGTGACCAAATCCAATTTAAAGAATAAATAATACTGAGTAGTCTTAAAAAACGGAGCCATTCTGACCAGTCCCTCGTGTCGGAACTCGTTCACAAGTTGACGCGTGGATCAGCTATTGCTAAACTCAACCATATTACAAAGAATGCAGCAACCCGCCTTACGTCGCTGCAACATACACAGTCAATTTGGCATAGGTACTCAATAAATGCTTTAAAATCTTTTCTATTTTACATTACTTTATGACCATAAATAAACTCCCAAAGATACCTGCAAGCCAGGAATGCTGGGAAGGACTGCATGACGCTGCTGAGGAAGGCTGCCAGTGCGTCGAGAAGTAGGGCTCCGATGATGGCTTTTTTGCGGCCCCGCGCGTCTGCCAGGTTGCCCCAGAAGTAAGAGCCCACACACATGCCTGGAATTTGTGCAAAAATTCATTGTGAAGGCCGCCAAGCTGAAGTGGATCTGGGCAGTGTACTGCAGGCTAGACTACTTCAAGACAAAAGTCATCTTAATGTGGATCCCTACAAACACCAGAAAATCCGGTAAACCAAGGATACGATGGCGAGATGAGCTTGGCAAATTTAATATAATATGTAAAAATTTCAGGACAGAACGTGATGGAAAAAAATAGAGGGAGGCCTTTGTCCAGTCCACGTGATCACTTTAAATGCAATTAATTAATAATTGTGATGTCGTGAAAATAAAATAATAGCGCTCTCTCGTCTCGGGGCCAAAACACATTTCAGGTCGCTGAGCCAGTGGAATAAGTAATTGTTTATTTATTGTTATTTAGTGTAAGCCATGGAGGAGACAAGTTTTAATGTTTCTCGCATAAAGATTGATAAGAACTGAACGATTCCATATTATCAATAACCAATACTCAATGTTTCAGTAAAATGGCACAACAAAGATATGCCTTTATCATTTTCATTGCTAAACTTTGGTCGTTTGGTTTCCAGCTTAGAAAAGAATACTCCATCTGTTCCTGTATATTTCGTTACAGGCGACTAAAGGACTAAGCACAAGCATCTCCTTGGGAATGCAGTTTTAGCACGCTAAAACTGCATTCCCAAGGAGGAAGTCAGGAATCCCATAACGTCAGGAAGGTGACTGGTCGTAAACCTGTAACCAAATCGTGGAAACTGTTCCGGCTATTTATTTTTAATTTTGCATGGTCTACGGCATTCTTTGATATGCATATCATATTTGGAGAAGAAAAGGCGGCAAAACCCACCCCGGGATTTAAAGAGGATGAAATCGGAAACGTGCTAAATTGAAAAAGACTGCTAGTCCATAGTTTCAGGAAACACTGACCTATAAGTGGTGTCGCTGTGAGACTTCCTTTGTCGCTAGAAGTTAGTCTGAAATCTTTAGTTGCGGCTGGCAGCACAAAGCTGAGGGTTGTGGTACTGAGGGCGCAGACTGCGTATACTGCTCCGCACGCCATGAGCAGAAGCCACTGGAAGAGCCCATATCCTGGAACAGAAAAAAAGTGATTAATTTATCATACATTTAAATTAAAAATAAAATTACTTTGGCTTCGGCAGACAGTACAAATTTTAGGCTCCTTATCGAGAGTATCTAACAGTGGTGTCAGATTTTCGAGCAGCCTAAGAGCATCTCACATATATCAATGACTATCCTAGTAACAACAGACATTATAGCACACTTAAAAACTAATTTTAAGATTTTCTCACGATGTTTTCCTTCACCGGAGGAATGTGGTGGTAGTTTAAAATGACCGTGCCTCATTACAAACTTAGAAATACAAGTCGCGTCTAGGGAAGGGCCAAAATTCGTGCCTCACAAACGCCAAAACCTCTTGGTTACCGCTTGATTTTGGCAGAAATACATTCTCATGTCTTGAATCTCTTATGGAGTAGACAGAGTCAAGGTCGTAAGATCCAAAGTCACGATGTTGGGCAGTTTTTATTATTAGTACTTAGTAATTAGGGCCGAACTGTGGCCTCTCGACCCTTATATCTTGGCAACCACATGACCGGCGTAGCTCATATCATGTCTGAACTTAAAAAAATTGTTTGTGTCAGCTACTTGCACACCCATTATCAGCGTGATGCCACCTAACTCGGTTTTCTCGACACCTCCCAACACCGGCCCGGAGTCTATTGAGAGACTCCCAGACTGTCCAGGGGAGGTCTCTACCCAGTGGGGTTCTGCAGGTGGGAGATTTGACTCAAGAGGTGAATATTTGTCCACCACGCAACTCTTGCGTCAAGAGCTTCTGCGGCTGGTGTGCTCGGAAGACGTTAGTAAATTTCCAACAATATTTTTACATTTTATTTCTCCTTTTCATGTGTGCCTCAGTCCACCACATTAAAAACGCCGTGATTTGATTACGCATGCGCATACGCAAACGCGGCAGTCAATCGATCATTATCGATCATCTCAATATCGAGCAATGACGTCTCGATTGCCGAGCGGGATCGAACTGGATCGCATTGACGCCGTCAATAGATCTTTTTATCACTTTGCGTTAGTTCTATGCTAATAATTATGGTCAAGTGGAGGAGACAGTGTGGCGAGATGTATGTAACTATGGGCTTTTACAGCCAAGCAACAGTATGCCGACGACCCTCAACCGTCAGGCGATGGTCGCCGACTGTCACAAACGGTCTCGTGACAGATATCAATTTGTCAAAACCTGTAGCGCGACTGTCAACCACTATCGGCGTCTGTCGCCGTCGGTGGCTCGACAGTTTATCAGTTTGTGACGAATTGATTAGTGTCACGCGACCATTTGCGACAGTCTGCGATCGTCGCACGACATCGCGCGGCACCTGTAAGAGCGCTTAGTACATCAGTAAGAGCGCTTAGTACGCCAAAGAGAGTTAAAAATTTAATTGATTGCCTTCCTTTATCATCTTCCTCAGCTTCTTCTTCTCCAAATATGTAAGCCATTGAAAAAAAATATCAGGAACAATTTAAATTATTTGGCTTTAGTTCTACGACCAGCCCGGTGCATAGGTTGACGATTGCCATCCCGTGATGACAAAACCTTAACATGCTTTTGCATGGTGTACCTCGAGATATTCTAATATCTGTCCCGTTATTGTTGTAGTTTTCTGAAATATCCAGGCAGAGTGATGGGCGAAAATTACAAAAAAATTCCGGCCATGTACGGTAAGCCTCAAAAATGGAGTCTCAATTTCTCATACAATTAGTATAAAAAAATTGAGACTGCACTTCTGAGGCCTACCGTACAAGTCAGATTCACGTACGAAGGGTTCCATACCGTTATCAATAGTTGGAACATCCGTTCGGCTTGGGCCAAATTAAAATACTATTCGTCTTGTGAAGTATGAAATTACATTGTTTTAACTTTTACTTGGAAGAAGTATGTCTGACCGCCTAGCACAATGCAAGAGAGAATAAAGATGACATAAGTGGGGGTTGCCAGCATTAACAGTATTACCAGCATTATAGTTAAAAATAAAGATAGATTTTTTCAAGTAAAATAATATAAAAAAACATCTATAAAAAATCATGTTTGTTGTCTGTTTTTTGTATTTGTCAATACAGCGGCAACAGAAGTACATCATCCGTGAAAATTACAAAGTTCTAGTTATCACGGTTTATGAGATATTGCCTGGTGACAGATAGACAGACGGACGGACAGTGGAGTCTTAGTAATAGGGTCCCGTTTTTACACTTTAGGGTACGGAACCCTAAAAAGCCAGAGACGTGAAAGTTAATTTAAATTCAAATTCCAACCAATAGACACACATCTTTATCCAAATGCCACTTTTAGCGTGATGGTGGACTAGAGGGTGAAATACGGAATCGAAAATAGTGGTGGGTTGCACGCAGTTGCCTGCTGTGCCTAAAGACTAACCAGCCTTGATATAGTGAATAGGCCAACGATGTTAGTTACATTCTAAAGGTCTCAAATTCGAGTTTTTTTTTCCAATCGTTTCAGATTAACAAAGCGCTCCCAAACATCCGAGCAAACGAACCCGTACTTGTATTTACGTATTTCACGGCACGTGCGTCAAAGCTTTATTTATGTAACAATAAAATATTATTGTCATCTCAATGCCAAGTCATTTAGCAGAGCGATTTCACGGTATTTTCGGCTGAACCGCTGTGGTGGTCTAGTCAGTAGATTACACTCGCCGTTGGACCTGGTGTGGCCACGTAATAAAGAGAGATGCCGAACACCTGGCAGAGAATGGTCTATCTGGAGGTAGATGGCTGTTAAAGAAAACAAAGGCCAAGAAAGACGTGGAGACAATGTGTGAGGACAGATCTGAACAAGGGGTTAGTGCAAATATGGTTCATGCATGAAAGAAATGGAGAGAATTGACATACAGAGATGATGATGATGACTTCAATACCTGTCCGATCCTTGTAGGAGCAACTCAGACTGTCAATATGAACAACTTTTCCTATGAGACCAATAATGCTTGAATCAACATTTTCATACAAATTGCCGGGCCGGCCGAAAACTATTGTATAAAAAAGTCGATTTTTTTTCGAGTTTCAAGCATTGCTCTTATAGGAAAAATTGTTTATATTGACGGTCTGAGTTGCTCCTTCAAGGATCAGACAGGGTTTTGTTACATATTGTACAGACATGGTAATATGTATGCCACACCTTGCCACCTGCAGGGTATTAAAGAAGTAAGAAACTTGTTCAAAAGGCAGTAAACTAATAAAATGGTTCATAATACGAATAAAGTTGAGTTGAACCATGTTGTTTTTCAATCTAGAAAACCTTTTACCAGCCTCGGGAGTGACAAGTCGACATAAGAAAGCTTTTAGTTGCAACAGCATGGAAACATCTTTGAAATTATTGCAGTCCTACACATCTAGTGACGCAGGCATGCAATGCAGGACAAATTTATTTATTCAACTTTATTACAATACATGTAAATAGCAGACTTAAGGGGGATACATGAATTTTTCGGGGTCAAGCGCTGCCCCCATCTGAAATAAATTATTTGAAAGGAAACGGAGGTATCATATTTTGCAATCTTATTAAAACAAACTTATTGGTTTAAAATAGTTGCCTTAAAATAATACGTTAATTGTGCAAAATTCAACATCAAACACTTCCTTTAAGGCCGGATACTCATATCCTCATTGTTCTTTTGGTCTCATCATGCTCTAGATAACCCTTCAAACTATTTTATGAACTACTGTTTACAGTTTAAAGTGAGAACGTGAAGCTTGTCTTCGCACATTTGCGAAAAACGGCCACGTTTGGCAATTGTTTCGCTGTACAAGTTTCGGCGGCAAATACTAATACACCTAGAAGTAAGTAACTGACATGCTTTTGTAATGCTCTAATTTCTGTTTTGATTTGTTTTGTTGCAATTATCTATCACTTTTTATTCTTGTATTTATAGTGTACCCTGGCTTCTGATTCTGTAACTAATGTAGCTTTTAGGCATACTTGTTTTAGGATTGCAGACTGGACCAGCTCTTATATTTGTATGATTAATTTATTTCTCTTTTTGTGTTTGTAATCTGTTAAGTGTGCTAATAAATAAATAATAATAATAATTGTGCGTAGAATAACTTCACGTTCTCACTTTAAACTGGAAAACGTAGTTCATTAAATATTCTGATGGTTTATCTACTAGGGCTTGTCAAAGACCAAATTTAAATGATATTTCAAAATATTTAAAATGGGGCAGCACTAGGCTCCGAAAAATTCATATACAAGGCCAGAGGCCTTTTTACAAGCAATCTTTCGCTTTTTCACATTGTATTGAAATAACTTCTGAAACATAAGATCCATATTTAGGCAATTTTGGCTGATTAATCGTAATGTGTTTACCCTGTGTCGTGCATGTCTCCGTGTTAGTTATGTATCGAGGTATCGACGTGATCGGCGGGGCTCCGCCCCCCCGGCGCCCGATTAATTGGATGAGGCGTTTCGTCGCTAAATCCAATTTGTGGCCTCTAGGTCAGGCTTACTTTCACGCTGATTTTGTCCATATTACTAATACGATAGCATCTTTTAATAATTTAAATGTTTAGGACACAGAGTTTTGTCAAAATTTCTTCTCACTTAGCGATAAGAACGCTCATTGTGCATTTTAATGTCTTTTATTTCCTATATTTATTTGTTGTTATTTTTTGGAGTACGATTAAGTATTACACTGTATTAAATTATGTCTTTTTACTTAAAAATTGTATAATTTTACATGTAAAACATTACATGAACCTGTAAAATTCCCAAAGAATCTGGGCAATTTACAGAAAAATAAGCATTTTTACATAAATTACGTCAACTTTCAGAAATTTTCACATTTTTTCCGTTAGTTTCTCAGATTTTTCGGGATCTTCACAATTTTATGTATTTTTTGCATGTAAATTTACATAATTGTCAAGTAAAATCACATACAGATTTTTCACAGTATATTTAGTTCTTCATATTAGCGCGTTTTGGATTGCATGCACAAATGGGCTGCTTCAGAGCCCTGGATGCTGTTCCTAAATCCTAAATATTTAATGGTAGGCTTTTAAACCTGGCGGCGTTAAAGTATGGGGTTCGCAAAGTCCTCCAGAGAACTGATATAGCGGACATTCTTCGGCGATATGTTGTAATTTTTGGACAACAGCTCCATAGTCACACTCCGAAGATATTCTGGTGTTGGTGGTTAGATTGCCAGTACCCAGTTCTAAATCTGTTAAGATTAAACCATACCGGACGCTAAGCATCGAATCCAGGTAGGCCTTTTTGTCGGTTACGACAAAAAATCTTCTTTAGATATAACATGCATTTTAATCGTCACCCAAGAATTCAAAAGATCTGTGCTTAATACTGTTTGTTTGCACTCTTGTTGATGCAGGGCTACGGTAACTAGTAAATAAATAAATAAATATATAGGGACAAATAACACAGATTGAGCTAGCCCCAAAGTAAGTTCGGGACTTGTGTTATGGGATACTAACTCAACAATACTATATTTTATAACAAATACGTATATAGATAAACATCCAAGACCCAGGACAATTTGAAAAACACGATTTTCCAATTTGCCCTGACCGGGGATCGAACCCGGGACCTCTGGGTGGCGGACTAGCATGGTGACCACTACGCCATTAATATGACTAAGTACTAATACGGTATCCAACTTTTTATCTGTTTTTCTTTTCCTAAAGGTTAACAGGGAGAGAATGCTTTAGCATTAATACCACCTTTTGTTGCTTTTAGCTCAATGACGATTTTAAATAAATTATATAAAAGTTACCGTAGGCTATGGAAGCCTGGCAATCACCGTCAGGTCGAGCGTAGATATGACTGTTTGCCTATTTAGTTGTATGAAATAAAGTCGGATAAGAGAAATGACTCTGAATGCAGCCTTCATTGCTTCCAATCTTGCTTCATTGCTTTCAATCTTTTGACGACCTCCGTGGCGTAGTGGTCACCATGCTAGTCCGCCACCCAGAGGTCCCGGGTTCGATCCCCGGTCAGGACAAGTTAGAAAATGGCCTTTTTCAAATTGTCCTGGGTCTTGGGTGTTTATCTATTTAAGTATTTATTATAAAATCGTAGGCTTAGTGCAAGAACTCATTAACTGCAAAAAATCATTAAGTACAGTTAATAACAGCTATGAACTCGCCTTGATGAGATCTATATAATACAAAAATTCACTAATTGCTAGCTTTTATAGTTTGGACTCTATGACTGAGCAATAAAATCGATAATTACGAATTGAGAGGCAATGCTGACACAAAAATCATTAAGGTACTTTTATTTGTTTTTTCGGCAAGAAAAGTATTTAAAACACCATATCTCGTAACAACAAAAATCGTTAAGATAAATTAATTACTTTTTTTAATTTCGTAAGTTGCAAGCAAAACTTCAGAATGTTTCATAAAAAGTCACTATTTGCACTTAGTTAATTTTATAAAATAAAAATATGTGACAAGACGTCATTACATTGTTGTAACAAATTCTATAGATGTAAGTATTGTTTAAAGAATTTATTTACTTTTTCAAAGAAATAATTAAAAGAAGTTACTTACTTTTGCTGTTTTAACAATAAAGGTGATATACTTAAATTGTTTGAAAAACGATACCAAGGTATTTGTACGATCGGCACGCATGAGGTAAGCGTGGGGCGGGGTACGTGTGGTACGATCGCTCGGCCGCCGGCACGCGCGAGCTCGCTCACTTCGCAGCTAGACACAACGGTTGTAGGACGTGATTATAGCAGTTAGTGATTTCTGTCAAAATGCAACGAAATACTAATTTTAAGCCGGGACGAGGTAGTAAGATGTTAGAGCAACTAATGAATAAAGAAAATACCGTCATAAATGTTATAAATGAAAGTTCAACGGAAAATGTAAGTACCTACTTAATTGATGAACTTATATAATTATAATAAATATTGCGTATATACCTACACAAATGTTTTTGTTTACGACCGTTAAAGTGAGAGAGGTACAGTGTTTTAGTAAAAACTACTAGACCTAGTGGTCTTTACTCATATTATAATTGATAAGATAACTCTGTTTGTCTTTCTGTCTGTCTACGATTTAGTTGCTGAACAGATTTTGATAAATAACTACATACTTAGTACAAAACAAAGTCACTACTCACTGTGTTTGTCTGCTCGTTACGGAAAATATGCTAGTAATCATTTTCGTTTACTAACTCGCGGATCCTTCAATATGTTATTAAGAAATATTAATTTCAATATATTTTTATCGACAAGTATACGAAGGCAAATACCGAGATTTAACTTGTTTGTTTTTTGTTGTAAGGCTTTATTTCAATTGACCAAAGATTGCTGTGACGAAGATTCATCAAGACGGTATCAAGACATTTCAACTGACGAAGACTTGTTCAGTGTAATCCTTCTTTAATTCTTATTATTCTCTTTATTGAAAAGATGGTTGTTATAAGTTTGGCCGCTATGTGTGACTGTCTGAGAACTGATTATTTTTTAGGATTCAAAGGATATTATAGAAGGCACGCCATCTCCTTCTCCATCGATGAAAAACCGTAAACACGTAATATCTCCTGACAGCGACGATGAGCTAGATGAACATAAACAAGTTACTTTTGGCATTAAGGTTTGTGATTACCATTTGTAAGTTAGTTTTAAACCGCCTTCAAAAAAAAGGTAGTTCTCAGTTCGACCTGTATGTATGTAAGTATGTTTGTGCGCGATTATCTCCCGTTTGGCTGAACCAACTTTAATGCGGTTTTAAAAAAAATATTTGTTACGTTTAGGAGAAGGTTTTAGTACCTATTCTAACCGACTTTAAAAAAAGGAAGTTCTCAGTTTGACTCGTTATTTATTTTGGGCTTTTGTACTTTTCAGTGGGATGGTATATAGAAGGCGTTAATTTAAAAAAAAGTTATTAAGGGAGTTGTGATATATGTAGTATTTTTTAATTTTATTTCAGATGATAGCTGAAGACACTGAAAATGTCAGTCCATCGTTACTGATTCAATCGGAACAGCTTAGTGAATTAATATCTCAGGAACAATCTTCGCCTATAAATATAAACACCCTTGTCTGGCAGATGATTTATAGTTATCGGTAAATATAACGAGGTTTTTTTTTGTAGATCTTGACTTGCCTTTATATAAAATCTCGTTGCCTAATTTATTAAATTAAAAAAAATATTTTGTAGGATGACTCTGTTGCCGATCCGAATTGGAAAAATCCTGAAGATAACATAACTACCAGAAAAAATGATCTTGACAGTGATACAGACAATGCTAATCTTGAGAATAAAAAAGCAAAGAAAATAAAAACAACTAGATGGCATTAAAGGAAAGAAGAAACATACGACAGAAATGCGCAGAAAAAAAATCGATCACCATGTTTACCCTACAAAAACTATAAAAAACAAATACAGCCACCCAAAGCACCTAAATCAGGAGACTGTTAATGTAAACTTAATTGCATTGTACATTTTACTGACGAAGAACGTAACCTAATTTGCAAGTCTTACTGGGGTTTATCTGATTATAATCGTCAGAAAGACTTTATACTTTTGAACGTAGAGGCAAATGCTCCCCAGAGGCGATTAGTTAATGCATCAAAGAAAAGAACAGTATCACATTCCTATTTTAAAAAATGGATCAAGGTTTGTGAAAATTTCTTTAAGAACTCTTTGCATATCGAATGGTCCTATCAACAAAGCTTTCTGAAGTAGGAAGTTCAGGAGTTTTTGAATGGCAAGACAAACGTGGGAAACATGAAGCACATAACAAACAAAACCAGAAGATGTAGTTTTTGTCAAACAACATATAGAATCTTTCCCATTTATGCTTTCGCATTATTGCAGAAAAAGTTCATCTAAAGAGTATTTAGACAGCAATCTTTCTATATCTAAAATGTACGAACTTTATGAAGAAAAATGCAAAAGTGCATCAAGACCTACAGTATCCATAAATGTATATCGCAACATATTTTGCACACAATAAAATAAAGATTATTACAAACCTAAAAAAGATCAGTGCTTGACATGTCACAAGTATAACGTTGCTAAAACACAAAATAGTCCCGAACTTGAGGCTCGACAGAAAGATTACGAAGAACATATATCTTTAAAAGAACAAAGCCGTAAAGCAAAAGAGTTAGATAAAATCAGAGCAAATGAGGATGAAAGCTTTATTTCTATTACAATTGACTTACAAAAAGTATTACATTTCCCAACTAGTAGTATTGGTCTGTTATACTATTTACGTAAGTTGAATGTTTACAATGCTACTATCTATGAAGCTCGTTCTCCAAATGATGGCTTCTGTTATTTGTGGACTGAAGTAGATGGTAAAAAAGGTAGTGATGAAGTAGGAACTGCATTATATTTATGGATTAAACGTTTACCATCTACACTCTACAGTTACAGAAATATCAATATTTTCTGACACAGCACAAGGCCAAAATCGCAATCAGTTTCTGTTATGCTTGCAGCTGTATTTGGTTCAAACAACACACCTTAACGTTATAGAACACAAATACCTCGAATCTGGACACAGCCATATGGAGGTTGATAGTATTCATAGTGCTATAGAAAATCAGATGTGGTTTATTCCTGTGTTTTCCATGATTGACTTATGCAATGTAATAAGATTAGCGAGATCAAACAGAAATTCTTAAAAAAGTACTGTAAAAAAGCAACTATACCAACCTATTGTAATGAATAACACTGATATTTTAGACTTGAAAAAATTGAGAGATAGTATGATGGTGAATAGATCTATAGGATCCGATGGAGAAACAATGCAATGGCTCAAGGTTAAATGTTTTAGGTTCGAGAAGAAACGACCTAATAACCTAATATAGTTCTATATAGATACGACTACACATCAGATTACAAAGAACTTGATGTATCAAAAAAAGGATTTAATGAAACATTGAGTAAAACTATAAATTTATATTTACAATTTTAGAAGGTCAAGATTATATTCCTGAAGAAAGATTCTCCGAACAGGGAGATAATATTGAGTAATTTTTTACTTTTGCCAATTTTGTTTTAAGTTTGTTTTATTTTAGTTTCAAAGTGTAAGAGAAGCGTACAATTTTTATTTGATTTGTATTTGGAGATTTATTATAATGTTAAAGAAATATTTATCGCGTTTATAACTTTATTTATTTAAGCCTAACGTTTCGAATGCTTTACAGCATTCATTATAGAAGGCAGACTAAGATGACATTTGTCTTTAGATGAAAAGTTAAAATAAAAGTTAATTTATTGTTACTATTTAGAACTACGCAAATAACGCTGATTATTTGTTTAAATTTGTTCCTTTTCTATGAGAAATAAGACTGATTTGTGTATGTTTAAGAAATACTTAATTCAAAACTTGAACATATTTAAATGACAAGAAGTCATTAACTCCATTTCTAATTACTTTTCTTAAATATCTTTAACCATTTGTTATGTTACTCGTTTGATTTAACAAATAAAGATATTAAGCTATAAAAGACAGTTGTTTTCATGGTCAAGACTATAAAACTTGTGGTAATAATAGGACATTCAATATTACTAAAACTAATTAATTGATTACTCGACTTGTTGCATTGGTCACTTAATGAGTTCTTGCACTAAGCCGACGAAATATAGTATCGTTGTGTTAGTAACCCATAACACAAGTGTCGAACTTACTTTGGGGCTAGCTCAATCAGTGTGATTTGTCCGTATATATTTATTTATTTATATTTAATCTAAATACCATACATCAATAACTAGTAACTGTCTGCCGGTGGTCGGTCCAAGCCAGGCAATCAAAACACGCGCACGTGTCGCTCTCGAAATAGATCTCGTGTCGTAATGGACATTGTTCTGGCGGCTCGCGGCTTTCTCGTCTCCATACTAAGTATCAGAGTTGGGCGTAGTTAACTACTATTGTGTAGTTTGATTACAAATTACAATTAAACGTAGTTAACTACAAGTAGTTGAAATTACATTAAATTTAACTACAACAATTGCAACTACTGTAGTTGTAATTTGTAATTGTAGTTAAGTAGTTATAACTACAAATTACAATAAGAATTTATTACCGAGGGCGTGTGTTAAAAGTGTTCTTTCGAAATTGTAAACGTAAAAAGTTGTAAGCAAGAAACGAAAATTTATAAGTAAGTAAATCTTTATAAAATATGTAATTTCAAAAAATTGTTTGTAATTGTGATGACAACTACTTTTTGTAGTTTATAGTTCAACTACTTTTTCAATTACTATTTGTAATTATGTAGTTGCGATTACTAACTACAAAATGTAATTGTAGTTAGTAATTAGTAGTTTAATTACATTTTGCCTAACTCTGCTAAGTATACACTGTCGTAGTGTTGCCGCTCGATAGGCCACTAACGATAGCCTATCGATAGATCATCGGTATAATATATTAATTAAAACTGATACTATCGAAAGTACCGATACTATCGAGACTATCGATCCTGACGACGAACAAGCTATCGTTAATCTCAATGTCGATAGTTTGTTCGTCGTCTCTTAGAGGATTGCTTTTCATAATACACAATTATCGATACGATAGATCGAGACGACGATAGTACATTAACTATCGATACTATCAATATTTCATACTTTCCATCCACTAGTTGTCTGGAAGAGATCGCTTTAAGCGATAAAACCGCCCATTGTAGTTAACATTTTATGTAAAAGTAGCTTTTGCCCGCGGCTTCGCTCGCGTAGGGGTATAATTGATCAAAATCCTTTCTTAGGGGATGCCTACGTCATAGTAGCTTTATGCATGCAAAGTCTCTGCCCGATCGTTTCATACAAACTTTCATCCCCTATTTTATCCCCTTGGGGGTAGAATTGATCAAAATCCTTAGCGGATGCCTACGTCATAACATCTACCTGCATGCTAAATTTCAGCCCGATCCGTCCAGTGGTTTGGGCTGTGCGTTGATAGATCACTATGTCAGTCAGTCAGTCACCTTTGAGTTATATATATAAGATTATGTCCTTTTGTTACATTTCTGGTGTACAATAAAGAGATCTATCTATTTACATAGGTACACTACCGAGACTATCGACAGATTGCTCGTCCTCATCGATCGATACTAGGTTATCAATAGTATTATTCTGAAACAGGCCTATATCGATAGGCCTATCGATAGTTTGGCATTTTCGATTAAAACTATCGATTGTAAAACTATCGATTTTTCGGCAACACTACACTACACACTATCGTACTGTCGTAGTAATCCATGGACTCCTAAACTAGAAGTGCAAACGCGCGACGCCGACCCTGAAGGATCTTGCCACGCCCTTCAATTTTATGATGTCTTTGTCAGAAAAGTCAGTACCTCTAACAGTACTATCGTAGGTAGATAGGTAGTACGACCTGGCTGGGGATCGAACCTAGAACGCGATTTGCGGACTGGCGTGTTAACCATTACGCTACGGAGATCGTCGTGAATTCCTAGTAACAGTAATAAAGTGGTCATAAAATCAGGAGCAGACGACAGTCGCGTCACGGCATCGCCAGCTGATGGTCGTAAATACCACTCATTAAATCCGGTTTATGATTAACGCGAGTGCGATTAAAGAGGTACTCTATCGCCCACGGGGGTTATAAGTTGTTTGTACTCTGAATATTTTTATTGACGCCAATAAATTATTAACATTTCAGGTAAAGAGAAAGTTGGGATATCTTCCGTTCCATTCTTTTCTGGGGTTCCGAACCCAAATATTCCGTACCCTATTACTAAGACTCCACTGTCCGTCAGTTCATCCGTCTGTCTGTTTATCCGTCTGTCTGTATCTCATGAATCGTTATAGCTAGATTAGATTTTTACAGATGATGTATTTCTGTTGCCGCTACAAATACTAAAAACCGAATCAATAAATATTTAAGTGGGGCTCCCATATAACAAATGTGACTTTTTATAAATAATGATACGGAAAACTTCGTGCACAAATCCAACTCGCACTTAGCCAGTTGTTTATTTAAAGACATTGGGATAAAACAAAACCATATCGTAAACACTTTATTACCTTGGGATTTCTCTACCAGTAAACCGACAGGTGGTGCAAAAACAAGTGAGACCAACGCAAAAAAATGAGCACATGTGATAAACAGATTATTTATTTTAATTTGCCTTAGAAGATTTGAAATGAATGATTGAATTTGTGTAGCTAAAGATAATTTAAAGTTCTAAATCTTGAGATAATAGTACATTACGATATAATTGCGTTATGGTGGTTACATATATATATCACACTAGGCGCAGGCGAGGGCGTAATAAAGCCGAGTGTGTTTAACCAATATACGCACGTATATCGTACGACGTTTTTTAACACACTCAAGGAAAATACTCAACGAACGAAACTTTTTAATTTTTAATAAACTCAACCTCAAAACTGTGATGCACGCTGTTAATTTCCCGCCGTGTTACTTTTTAAATGGGCGCTGCCTACTGTGAGTACTGGCTGGCGGCGTTCGGCGGCAGCCAGCACCAACCGGCGGCCAGTTCCAAATTTGAAAAATGCCAATAATGCGGTTATAGAATATAACTACACTATTTGCGTTGATAAACAACTAGTTCCACTTTACGAGCAAGAGTGTTGAAAAAACAATAATTTAAAATACTTATGTGACATTATATTATCAACTCTTTCAGGTCACAGAGAACAATTTCACATAAATAATACCGCCTACATTTCATTAATTCGCATTTTTATTACGTTTCGACCTACATACTTACACCGACGTACAGACACAAAGATCAAAATCATTCGTATATTTCGGCATTTCGAGCTGTATATCTGTCATATCACTGGTCTTTAAGCTGAAAATACCGGGTCGATGAACTACAGCCCACGCGGTCGGTGTGAAAATTCAGTGTTGGTAGTTTTCGTTGTTTATTTAATTTTAATATAACAAATTAAATAAACAACGAAAACTACCAAACTCTTCACCGGAATTATCTTGTTTTATTTATCTCTCTCCTTTGCCATGCCTTGTCCCGTTATTTGGGGTCGGCTCTCCTCGTACCGCGGCGCCAGGACGCGCGGTCCCGGGTTGTTTGGATATCTAGTTGTGCCCGTTTGGTATCCCTATTAGATGGATAGATAGATAACTCTTTATTGTACACCAAAAATGTAACACAAAGGAATAATTTTAAATTAAATGAGTACAATGGGCGGTCTTATCGCTTAAAGCGATCTCTTCCAGACAACCAGTGGATGGAGAGGAATGTGAGAAAGACAAAGACGGTGGTGCAACTGACTAAGGAAAAAATTATACCAAAAACAACTATAAACTCAACAAATATAAACTATACTAACATAAATAGGTATAGGTAATATACATACATAAATAATATAATATACATATACAATACATATTAATAAATTGCAAATAGACTTACTGATAACTTGATAACTACATAAAATAAAGTTATTTATAATGTGATAATTCCATTAATTACTTTTTGATAGGTAGTAGTCTTCTACCCTTTTCTTAAAAATAGGGAGAGATTGTGCCTATTCTCGGCTGTCCACCACGTGGAGAGTGGTCTCCTTTGCTTTTCTTCTTGCTGGGAATGGCTAAAGGCCTTTGAACGCAATGGTCCCTGTTTCGTCTCATCACATGTCCAAACAACCTCATACGACTCTGTCATCTTTTCTGTTCATGCTACCTTGATGTTGTTTTATTTATAATCTATACAGGGTGTTTTTAAATCAGCTGTTCCATACTATTTTACAATACTTAGAATCCCAAAATGTATGAAACAGTTGATCTTATTTCAGTTGGATTGAGTCGGTCCCATACAAAAAGTTGCTCATATTAATGAGTACTTTCACCAGTAGAAAAGATGCCAATGATTTAAAAACACCCTGTATAACGCACTGAAGCCATCTTTAACGGCTCTACAATATCATCATCATTTTAGCCCACTTCTTGTCCAGCAGTGAGCGGCCTGAATCCAGCTACCTTGCTTTTTGATGCCATTTTCAAACGCGGAGTCACTAAACGAACGGTTTTTTGTATGGAAAAATCATTTGTTCAGGTGACTCCGCGTTTCAATAAATGCACCTGGTCGTTTGACCCAGACCACTTAGACAAACCTCAAGACAGTAGGTGTTCCCGGGAAAAAAACCGGGACAGCGCACCCCGGGCTTCGAAGCAGCACAACTAAGGCAGCAGCGAAAGCGTTAGGATGGTATCGATGTTATAATAAACCATATCCTTAATGTGCTTACATACCTTCTTTATCCATCATTTCATTCTGTCCGAAGTATATTATTATACCACGATTTTGTCCACCTTTTTCACATTCAATTTCTAAATTCAATTTACAAATTTTAGACACATTCCTTCCTCATCATTCTGACTCATTCCTCCACCACCTCTCATACAAACAACTTACAATTGTTGAATTATATTATTTTATCAGTTCTGACAAATAATTGTATTAAACCTTATCGTGTCTCTCTCTTCCTCTACGACTGTTTTGGATCTGCATATTTCATGTGGGAGCACACCTACGAGTACTATCTGGGACATGAAGAGTTCCCACAAGATAAAGGATAAATAAATAAATTAAATAAATATTAGGTTGGGGAAAAAGTCTTTTCGCATATAGTATGTATGAACTTGTAATAAACCCACTTTAGCTATACTATTTGTACCTGGCTGGTTTTGGTATCATTTAAAAGTTTAAATTTTAAAGAAGATAATTCCAAATTCAAATTAAGAAAATGCGTGATTTTGATTTGTTTTTCTTACCGTCAAGATAAGTGAATCTAATGAAGAAATTAGATACATTTTAAAATTCTACTACCAAAAAGGTAAAAATGAAACGCAAGCCGCGAAAAAAATTTGCGATGTTTATGGACCTAGTACAGTGTCTATGAGAGTAGCACAAATTTGGTTTAAGCGTTTTCAATCCGGAAATTTTGATGTCAAAGATACACGTCGCTCTGGTCGCCCTGTTACGGATAAAATGGATGCTATTTTTGAAAAAGTGGAGCAAGATCGACATATCAGTAGTTACGACGTAGCTGAAGAATTGACCACAAAACAGTATTGGCGCATTTGAAAAAAAAAATGGGTACACAAAAAAGCTCGATATTTGGGTACCGCACGAGCTCTCTGAAAGAAACCTAATGAACCGTGTACTCATTTGTGATTCTTTATTACGACGTAATGAGACAGAACCATTTTTGAAGAAATTGATAACCGAGTGATGAAAAGTGGATCACGTACGACAAGAACGTGCGAAAAAGGTCATGGTCAAAGGCCGGTCAGGCTTCACAGACTGTGGCGAAACCCGGGTTAACTCGCAACAAGGTGATGCTGTGTGTGTGGTGGGATTGGAAGGGCATTATTCATTATGAGCTGTTACCACCAGGCAGGACCATCAATTCAGAACTCTACTGCGAACAACTGTTAAGATTAAAGCAAGAAGTTGAGAGAAAGCGGCCGGAATTAATCAACAGAAGGGGTGTGGTTTTTCATCATGATAACGCTAGACCTCACACATCTTTAACCACTCAGCAAAAATTAAGAGAGTTTGGCTGGGAGGTGTTAATGCATCCGCCGTATAGTCCTGACCTGGCACCTTCAGATTTCCACCTGTTTCGGTCTCTTCAGAATTCTTTAGGCAGTGTCAGGTTAACATCACGAGAGGACTGCCAAAACTACTTGACGCAGTTTTTTGATCAGAAGCCCCAAAATTTCTATAACAATGGGATCATGTCCCTACCTATAAGATGGCAAAAAGTTATCGAACAAAATGGTGCCTACATACTTTAGTTAAATGTAAATAAACTATATTAAAAAATGTTTTGAATTTTCATATAAAATGCGTGAAGACTATTATAAATAACATGTCTATTATAGCATAAATCAAGTTATAAAAAAAATTAACTAGCAAGAGAAGAAAATTGAAAAAATGAATTATGTATCTATGATGACAAATAGGCATTTTGAATGCCGCGAGCGAAGTGCAAAAGATGTCAGGAAACTCAGGTGATGAACACAGGCAATTATAAAGTCGATACATTCGGTACATTGGATGGTTGTGGCCAATGTTATTTGCACTAGAAGGTATGGAAAACAGTTGAGGATTCTTCGATTGCTTTGAATTGGTTTTCAGAGGGACGAAGCGAAGTCGCGGGCAATGCCTGTATAGGCAATGAATCAGATAATAAAGTCATCGAAGTGCAACATGTAACATTGAACAATGTTTGTCAACGAAACGCGTGTTGGCGCGCGCCCAGCGATGGTCGTCTGCGTCACATTTGAGGCGGAAAAATCTGGTTTCACGCGAAAAGCTGAAAAATTTTAGTTATTACTGTTCTGGGAGAAAAAAAAAATAGAATGCACCACCTGTTTTTTTTTCCGCGCAGATCGTAGAAATCGATCGAGGGAATGGTTGAACATGAAATCTTGAGGATGCGAAAACCGGACCGGGTCGACCTCGACGAACGTTCTGCGACCAAATTGCAGATGTGCTAAAGAAAGGTGAAGTAAGGAGTACCTATAACCGGAGAGCATGTATGAAAAGAGTAATGAGTGTTGACGAAGCAAAAGAGGTTTCCAAGGATCGTAGCAAGTGGAAATCCATAGTCTCTCCCCACCCCCATGGGAAACAGGCATGATAATATGTAAATCATGTTAATAGGTGATGCGGGTAGCAACCATTTTAAATTCTTTTTCCACCTTCTCGCCTACCATCACGCTTAAAGTGACCTTGGCGTAATGTTCAACACGCTAGACCGCCAATCTGGAGGTTCTGGGTTTGATCCCCTGCCAGATCAAGGGAAAATTGCCTTTTTCAAATTGTCCTGCTTCTTGGGTGTTTATCTATATATGTATTTATTATAAAATATAGTATTGTTGGATTAGAATCTCATAACCAGAGGTCGGCATTAGGTAAAGTTATTTATGTACTTGCATCGAATTGTTGATATTAATATGGATCTTACCGGGATTTCTAATGGACAATACCGTGTTGCCTTGCTGGCAACACGGGATTGTCCATTAGAAATCCATTAGAATTATTACAAATAAATAATAAGAAAAACCTTAGATACAGATAAGACAAATAAAACAAAGTTAATTAACATAAAATTTTTATAAGTATATCATTAGTATTTTTATTTGTTTTTACATATCGGCAACGTCGCGCATGCAGTGGTTTAAATTGTGTAAAAGTAAATAACTATTTAATAAATCACACGATCTTTATGCTCTTTAAAATTAATTTCGGGATTTGAGGCATATCCCCTTTATTCTTTCGCTGTATGAAATCAATGTAAGTACATAAATAACTCTACCTAATTCCGACCTTTGGTAATAGTCAGCACGCTAGGCCGTCAATCTGGAGGTTCTGGGTTTGATCCCCAGCCAGAGTAAGTTAGAAAATGGCCTTTTTCAAATTGTCCTGGGTCTTGGGTGTTTATCTATATATGTATTTATCATAACATATAGTACCGTTGGGTTAGTATCCCATAACACAAGCTTAAGCTTACTTTGGGGCTAGCTCAATCTGTGTGATTTGTCCCTATATAATGTGTGTATGACAATGTATAAATGAAGATGTGATAGGATGTATGTATGTTTACAATGTGGAAGAGACATGCCCGTTATAAATCGAACCGCGGGCTATACAAGATCACTTTAGAATAATGAAATAAAATAACAGTCACAATAACAAAAATCGACTTTCCTATACAAATAGCCCGAGCGGCTGCACACTTTTGTATGAAAAAGTATTTTTTTTTTGTATTTCGACTATTAATTTTATTTTATTATATTATACTATTTTGATCTAGTATAGCCCGATTTGTTACGGGTATCCCATCCACTTTGTATAGTAGCTTTTGCTAATTATTCTGAAAAATACAGACCTTATGATTCGTTATCCGAAAAATATATTTTTTTATATCAATAACATAAAATCCTTAGCGCTGATTTGTATGGAAAGTCGATTTTTTCGTAAGATAATTGATTTATGGAATGAAATCAAATCTATTTTCGAACCTTCCAGAGCAAACAACAACGGTTTTATTGAATCTTAAATCCATTGTTAAGCGAATACAAAAGAATAAAAATTTGCTTGCACCATTATTGTGGTTCAGTACATGCAACGAATACTTTATTTAATTGCCAACGGTTCTAGGTGTATTATGCAAAAAATTACACACAATCTAGAATGACTACGAATAATAATCTCGAAAAAACAACATTGAATTTTTTTTTTAAATGATAATAAATAAATATAAAGGGACAAATAACACTGATTGAGCTAGCCCCAAAGTAAGTTCGAGACTTGTGTTATGGGATACTAACTCAACGATACTAAATAAATAACAAATACATTTGTATATAGATAAACATCCAAGACCCAGGACAATTTGAAAAAGGCCATTTTCCAACTTGCCCAGACCGGGGATTGAACCCGGGACCTCTGGGTGGCGGACTAGCATGGTGACCACTACGCCACGGAGGTCGTCAACCTGGAGTCTCCTTAACCCTAGACGGATTTAGACTTTCCCATACAAACGTAGTCTTTATTAGTAGCTTTTATTTTGAAACGACATGTCAGATATTGGCGAAATTATGTAACTTCAAAGAAATTGCATATATCTATTCATATATCTAGTTTTCACAGTTGACTGCCTCCGTGGTCCAGTGGTCAAGGCGTTCGCCTAGTGACCCGGAGGTCATGGGTTCGATTCCCACTAGGAAGCATACTTTGTTAAAAGTTGTTTTCAGTCTGGATAGGATATTACAGGCTTGAATCACCTGATTATCCGAAAAGAAAGATGATTCCGTGTTTCGGAAGGCACGTTAAACTGTGGGTCCCGAACGCCATCTAGCGTTTGATCATCAAACTATCCAAGGATTGGATCCTGGTTTGCCCTTTGGGTTGCGGAGGTCAGACGGCAGTCGCTCTGTGTAAAAACCAGTAATCCTCGTCAAATCTCCTTGGTTAGGTAGCGGACCCCGGGCTCTGAAGCGTTACTGCTGAGGATGCAACCGGGAATACGCTCGGAAGATGATGATCTAGTTTTCAGTCAAAATATGCACTTAAAAGAGAATATAGTGTATCAGGTTCATATTTGACTTTCGAAAATCAGTTATATGCATAGATATATGTAGTTTCTTTAAAATTACAAGATACTGCTGAAATCTCAGACATCATTTCAAAATAAAAGCTAGACTACGTTTGTATTGAAAAGTCTAGGGTACCCGATTCTTAAAGTTTATATTTCCATTATGCTTAACGTTCAAAAAAAATATAACTAAAGTTATCTACATCCCGTTCCGTGCAATAATGTAGAAAGTGACAGTGATAACTTTAGGTTTTTTTTTCGGGAACGACTTTGCCACTTCACAAGCATTCTAGAATCAAAGAAATTTACATCATTCTAGCATTCTAGATTGTTTGTAATTTCTTTGGTTTTATGGTAAAGAAAGAAAGAAAGAAAAATAGTTTATTTGATATATCACATTGAAGATAATAAAATGACACAGTTGTTACAAATAAAAATAATAAAACAAGCCTACTAGGTTGGCGCTTCATTTAATTTATTTAAAGACAATGCAAACACGGCATTATGAAGTTATCAATTTAAAGTAATAATGTTAAGTGTATGTAATAATAGTAATATATGTAATATGTTATTTATTTAAAGTAATAAAGCCAAAGGCGTGATAATATGTATGTACTTACATACATACATATTATCACGCCTATTTCCTATAGAGGTAGGCATAGACTAAGGACCTGCACTTGCTATAATCCTGACAGATCTCTTTCGCTTCATCTACACTCATCCATCTCTCTCTTCATGCATGCCGGTTACGGGTTTTTAATGTTGTTAAGGGGCTACCTGAATTTCTCGGGGTCCAGTGCTGCCCCCATTTGAAATAAATCATTTGAAAAGAAACGGAGACATCATTTAAAATTTAGTTTTGATCAGACCCTGGATAACCCTTCAAACTATTTTATGAACTACTATTTACGTTTTAAAGTGAGAACGTGAAGCTTTTCTACGCACAATTGCGAAAAACGGCCACTTTTGGCATATGTGCGTAGAAAAGCTTCACGTTCTCACTTTAAAATGTAAACAGTAGTTCATAAAATAGTTTGAAGGGTTATTCAGGGTCTGATCAAGACCAAATTTTAAATAATATCTCCGTTCCTTTTTAATCATTTATTTCAAATGGGGGCAGCACTGGACCCCGAAAAATTCAGGTAGCCCCTTAAGGAAAAGTACCAGACGAAAAGACGTTCAATAAAAAATTACTCCAACTTTAGAAATTGTTAAACACAGTCCGCGATATCAAACAGTAGTCTTATTTAATAAATTGCCAAATCATCTAAAGGTAGTACGAAAACTTTCAAAATTTTAATGTGAATTGAGAACTCTGCTTCTGAAGAAGTGCTGCTATAGTGTTGATGATTTTTAATTTCGCATTGAATATTATTATATTATTTGCATAGACTTCAATGTATTATCGAAATGTATTGATCAAGTAATGTAGGTCATATGCATTATGCATGCATTTAAAATGAATTTTAATTTTGTATGATTTTTTTTTGCATTTTTGTAATATTCGAATGCAATGTATTATTGTTTACGAATAAATTGAATTGAATTTATTATGTAACTTACTATGTAATGTTTACATAGTTTCTCTTATTTGTGATTTTTACTTAAAGGACTGCTTACATAAGCTTAGCGCGAGTTGTTTAGTGCACCATGGGTGCAATGACTGACAAGATGCAACAGAAAGAGCACAGGGGTTTTTGGCGGGAAGTCAAGGGGTTCAGCTGGGGTTTGTTTTTAATTGTTTTACTCAATACTCAATACTCAACCATTTATTGCTTCCTTAATGTACATACAGGTCTTTGATTTTTAAATATAGGATCAATTAAGGGCCCTGACGTACAAATTGATTTTAGCAGACTTTATACTATGAAATTGGTGTAGTTTGGTGTTATAAATACTCATACATGTAATGTTTCAGGGGCTACCTGAATTTTTCAGGATTCAGTGCTGCCCCCATTTGAAATAAATCATTTGATAAAAAACGGAGACAAACAATTGCGAAAAACAACCACTTTTGCGTATGTGCGTAGAGAAGCTTCACGTTCTCTCTTTAAACTGTAAACAGTAGTTCATAAAATAGTTTGAAAGGTTATCTAGTGCCCGGTTAAGACAAATTTTCAAATGATGTCTGCGTTTTCTATCAAATGATTTATTTCATATGGGGGCAGCACTGGACCCCAAAAATTCAGGTATTCCCTTAAAGTAAACAATCATAGTGCGACTGTAGTGAGATTTGTTTGCGCACTGTGGGCGTCTTTAGACACCGTCCGCCACTCGTGGACTTGTATATTATCGCCAGAAGCGCCCTTAAGACGAAGTGGTAGCTAAAGTGGCGCCCCCATTTGAAATAAATTGTTTAAAACTAAATATGGTGATAATTAAAAATTTGATTTGTATGAATGTCTAGAAAGACCTTTAAACTATTTTATGAATAACCTTTGAAAGTAATATTGGTAGTCCGTCTAGTTTTAAAACCGTTTTTCGCCAAAAGTGGCCAGTGGTGTAAAAAACAGTTTTAAAACTAGACGGACTATTAGTAATAATTTCAAAGGCTATTCATAAAATAGTTTAAAGGTCTTGCTAGACATTCATACAAATCAAAATTTTTAATTATCACCATATTTAGTTTTAAACAATTTATTTCAAATGAGGGCGCCATTTTAGCTACCACTTCGTCCTAAAGCAATCAAAGGACCTACACCAACCTTTGATTAAAACTAGTTAGGGTTAGGATAAGGGATAAAAAAACGAATAAATAAAGATAGGCTTTAAAGGACTAAATACTAACCCTCAAATTCATAAAAAGTAACAAGCGTTTGCTAAACCTATTTTAGATAAAAACATGTTTTGTCCTTTTCCCTCTTTTCAATTTATGACATAGTGAGAACGAGACATAACATATTTTAACTAAAAGAGGTTTAGCTAACGTTTTTATTTGTTATGAATAAGGGGGTTAGAAAATAATTATAAAAAAACAGAGAGCAGAAGCTTGTAAAAAGCCAAGACATCTAATTCAGTTTAGATTTCCAATGTTTGGGTCAGACGGTATATGCGGTACCCTAATGGTTATTTACGTAAAAGTCAGCCCGGCGTGAGAATGCGCAGGAGTTCGTTAATGTCTGCTGTGTGTTTACGTGGTCGTAATCATTTACAAGTAGACTGCCGAACACATGGTTTGTTTAAATTGAAATGTTGGTGTTGGGAGTAAGTATTTGCATTTTGTTTGTAGTTACTTAGTTTTTTTTTTTTTTAATAAATATATAGTAAATAAATATATAGGGACAAATATCACTGATTGAGCTAGCCCCAAAGTAAGTTCGAGACTTGTGTTATGGGATACTAACTCAACTACTATATTTTATAACCAATACATATACAGGGTTACTGGTAACTAACTCATAACCTCTTAACATCGAAATCAGACTCCCCAGCACATTATAGATCTGCAAGAAAAAAGGCGAAAATTGCAGAAAAAAAAATTGGCCTCCCATACAAATTCACTGATCACCTGGTCGAGTTTCTATGAAGAGTCCATTTTTTTTCTTAGACTTTTTTTATTTTTTTCTTGCAGATCTATATTATGTTAGGATTCTGATTACGATGTTAAGAGGTTTTGCGTTAGTTGCCAGTAACCCTGTATAGATAAACATCCAAGACCCAGGACAATTTGAAAAAGGCCATTATCCAACTTGCCCTGATCGGGGATCGAACCCCGGACCTCTGGGTGGCGGACTAGCATGGTGACCACTACGCCACGGAGTTCGTCAATTTAGTTTACTCACCCGTCTTATTAATAATTTTTCAAAACTAAAAACCGACTTCACCCCCAACTACACCGCCGATAAAATTGATACCACCTGGAAAGTATACCCTTTCAAACAAAAAAGAATTTTTCAAATCGGTCCAGGTATCTTCGAGTAATCGGTGAACACACATAAATAAAAAAAAAACATCGCGACGAATTGATAACCTCCCCCTTTTTTGGAAGTCGGTTAAAAAGCAGATCAACATAAATATGTACTTATACATCTCTAGAGAAGAAATACCCATTGATTGCACCCCAAGCTCTATAAACGCTCAAAGGTTAGACAGAGAGAAAATCACTTAAAACCAAGTTAATTTTTGCAGAGAGCAGTTTCATAGGGTTCCGTAGTAAACCGCAACGTCGATAGTCAACTCACCTAGCTAACGGCCGGACTTTCCCGGGGAATACCCGTTCGATAATGCATGTTGCCCGCATGCCTCATGTGCGTTACCTTCAATTCCTGGCATTCCTGGTAAAATGTTAGGAGGCGCCTTTTATTTATATATTTAATTAAAACTTTAGTAGTACAAGCGAATTAGCTCATTGAAGTGGCAGTGGGCAGGGCACATAGCGCGAAGAACCGATGGCCGATGGGGCAGAAAGGTTCTCGAATGGCGGCCACGTACCGGCAAGCGCAGCGTAGGACACCCACCTGCTAGATGGTCGGATGATCTGAGCAAGGTTGCAGGGAGGCGCTGGATGCAGGCCGCTTCCGATCGGTCGTTTTGGCAATCCTTGGGGGGCCTATGTCCAGCAGTGGACTTCCTGTGGCTGATATGGTGATGAAATAGTACAAAAAAACGGACTTAATGTTTAAAGCATTCTATTCCAGTCAACCTTCGATATAAATAAAAATTTAACATGGTAGGCGTAAAAGTAGGCTACTTTAACAGAATAAATTCCAAAATATTGGGAAAAGGAAAAAAGCCTCTTGTTGGAAATCCGAAAACTGTACCTATGCCATTGAAAATTCCCATTTAGAATTACATGGTATGGTAAGAATCATTTAAATTTTAAATTTGTATACAGATCTGCTGAGAGTAACCCGTTACGTTTACGTTTACGTAGACATGTTTACGTTTCTAGTCACATTCGCCCTGATGAAGACCTCCGGATGACGTTGAAACAAGTCGGGCAGGAGCTGACACTCTACGAGAGTATAACACGTTTATTTATGCTTATAATAAAAAATGCATAGTTTTTTCCACTTATGTTGGAATATACTACAGGAGGTCAAAATGGAATTTAACCATATCTTTCTTGGGGAATGGGTGTCCTTACGCAGAATAACTCCAAGTCTTCCCGTGGATGTCGTAGAAGGTGACTTGGGGAATACAAGTTAAGCAAAGCTTATAAACATCAATGAGACCTCTTCAACTCGTCTGGCCAGCGTGGAGAGTGTAGGCCAAATCCTCTGGCTGCTCTGGGCAAGTATATGGCTCTGGTAGTGCAGAGAGGGTCGTTCTCCTGCAGTGGAGACTAAAAACACCTGATGATGATGATGACGCAGAATAATTCTTTCTCTCATCTTAGCGTATGCCCAGATACATCCCCAAGCTGTAATGCTGTGAAGCCCGGGATCAGCTTTCCGGCTTTTTCCTCTCCCCTTTACACGGTCTTCAGCATCCTTACTTGTCTGACCATTGGCACGCATATCTTCCTTGACGACGTCAAAAATAATATAATTAC
This sequence comes from Acrobasis suavella, assembly GCA_943193695.1. NCBI lineage: Eukaryota > Metazoa > Arthropoda > Insecta > Lepidoptera > Pyralidae > Acrobasis > Acrobasis suavella. The sequence goes on from OW971940.1 coordinate 960,347, forward strand.
TGACATAACAGATACCCAATGCCATACAAACTATTGGAGAGTAATGGTGAACGCACATTTATCCGAATCGAACGCGTCGAATCGATCGAAGAATTTAAGGCCTCGCATATCTATCCGCACCGAAAGAAACGACCGCGCCGAAAAAACCGAGCGCGCCAAAAGAATTGTTTCCATTTCCTTTACACCTGTCGCACTCTCTCTTACGGACACGTTTGTCATTGTCGAAATGCAGACGATTCGACCGATTCGATCGCATCACCCACGCTGAATTTTATGACGTCATCCGAAATTGTCTAGGATATCTGTGTTTCTTCCAGATTCGGACGATTGTTTCATAGGATTTCATATAACGAATTCGAAAATTCGTTTCGTTCGGCTCGTTCGGTGCGTTCGGCTCGGATAAGTGTGCATTCATCTTAAGTAGGCAAAACTAGTAGGCGAAATTAGTACCTACCAGGTGCAGGTACTACAGAGATGGCAGCACACACGACTAGCAAAAAAGTGACAAAGAAAGTGTTGAATATGCCTTAAAAATATTTATTGCATTTCATATATCATATTTTATTAATTAGAGTACTTATTTAAATAACAGTAATAAAAGATTTCAATGTTTTAATTAATACTTACAGCGCCATCTAGTGATGAGAGAGGAGAAAAAATTATGTTTATAAGGCAAATGGGTAGGCATGACGACGTCAAGGCAGCTTCTCATGAGTCTACCACGTCTGCCGGGCCCCGGCGGGAGGCGGCATGGTAATATACATTTGTTTCCCCCGTAACTTGACGGTTTCCGCAAGACATGACCATAATAACCATTACGCTGAATATGAGAAACAGAAAAGCAGAGGTGTCGATTGTCCTAGCTCCTCGCGTGGCCTCGCCGCGCCCTGTAGCTGAAAGCCATCAGGGGATTACTGATGGCATTGACTCTCATTACCCTCTCACCCACAGCTCTCACCCCTCAACCCCCCGCTAATAGCCCACCTGCGCTATTTATAGAGCTCGTTTAGTTCCGGTGGAGAGATGATTGAATTGAACTGTGGCTTTTGTCTTTATTAAATTAGTGTTTGAATGATTAGTAAAATAAACTTACATTAATAATAAATTATATAAGGGGGCTTGTATGGTGACCTGTTCGTGAGTCCGACACCACAGAGCCTAGTGCTCCAGAGAGCCAGTCAGAGCCCTTCGTCCCAGACGTGTCTTTATTGGTCGGGGTGCAATAGAGACACAAGAGGACTCTCAGCTCTGCATTGCCTTAATTGGACGTGCAAAGAAGAGTCGTTAGAGCTGTTGTTCCAGGGGTAAAAGTGTTAAAGGGCATCACGGCGCGAGTAATTTCGAAAAAACGCGCAGCACACCTCTCGACACCCCTGAGTCGCCTGCACCGCTGTTGCTCCTTCGCCGACAACTATTGTTGACGCGTTTGAGGAGTCCATCTAGAAGGCGGCAAGCCACCACCTGCCTACAATAGTCAGTAATCATGATCATGGCAGGTGAAGTTTCTATTGCAATATCCCAGCATCAGTCCATCCCAATCTCATTCCTTTTCTTGCAATAGATCTTTCTAGCCGAAACCTTTCATAGGTATATTCAGGAATGGGTTTTGGCGGGAGCGCCACGTTACTTACGTCAACTTCTCCAAAGGGGCCCTAACCGCCGGTAGCTTGGGCCTTGCCCCGCTGCCAGTGGGCAGCTAGATTAGGTTTTTATAATATGTGTATATTTTGCAGTATTTTTAATTTTTATAGATATATTTATAAATGCGTAATCTAAGAACGTTAACAAACAAAGTGAATAATTATAAAATAAATTAACATAATATCTTGTTTTTTTTTAATGATCAAAATGGTTCATTTCTTTCTAATAAAATTGTGATTTTAATTTTATGTAATTTTTTGACGGACTACTTTTGGCGCTCACTTCTTTCCTTTCTAATAAGTTACTATAAATGCGGCCTTTACCCAACTCGGTCGCTGGCTGCCATCCGCCAGTCGCTCGGTAGTGGGTAACATTCAAATGAAAGATTAAATTTAGCTAGGAGGCTTAAAATCACTCTTTAGGTATCTACCGTAGTCTATGGTCATCTGAAACCAACATCACGAGCATTGCCGATCCTGAAGAAATCTATTACTAACATGTATCACCAAATAATTTTCCAAAACTAAAAACCGACTTCATACCCAAACTAAACAGCCGATTTTGATAAAATTTACATGGAACTACCTGACAAGTATGCCCCTATCAAGCAAAAAAAGAATTTTTAAATCAAAACTAAGTTATAAATCAAAATATTTTTAAAACAAGCGTTTATCTAAAACAATAACATGAAAGGTCAAAGTGCTCTTCAAGACAAATCAAACGAGCCCAAACCCAATGAGGTTACGTTATTTCATCACCGAGTTCCTAGGGCCACCTTCCGGCTTCATCATCGTATCAGCTCCATGTCATCAGAATACTGCACTGTCAGTTCAATCGAAGACCGGGAAGAGGCTCAAATAACAAACAACGGGACAGGTGAAACTACTCGTAAATAAAAACTTGTAAAAAAAAAATTCCGATGAATTGAGAACCTCCTAACCTTACCTTTTTGGAAGTCGGTTAAAAATCATTGAAGAAAAGAGAAAAAGAAACATACGTTGTATCAGACTAGGTGTCTATCCACACAGAACGTTAAAGCCGATCGAGTGAATGGGCACTAAATTCGAAAATCTAGATACGAGTAATGTTATTAGGGATCCGACAAGCAAATCACCTACCACTTAAACGCCCAACATTACGCTAAAAGTGGCTCTTGTGTCTTATTGCGCTAGGCTCTAACCACGGAAGAGAAAAATACTAGTGGAAGTGCTACTGGTCAAAATTAGTATCGAAAGCGTTGTCGCCAAACTCACACAAATAAACCACTAACATTTTCATCACATAATAATATTAACAATTAGTTTTATTGGTCTTTTTTATTTTAGTTCAATAATGGCCTTTATACCTATATAATAAGATTTATTTTAACTTTATAAAAAAATTTGGTACTTTACCATAGATGACGTTATTTTCAAAATAAGCACTTAATTTGGGTCAAAATATATTGTCGTCATTGAGTGCAGTCGTGCTTAATTATAACACGTCTCTTGTTCTCTTCCGTGGCTTTATCTAACCCGTTAGGGATAAGTGAAGACCACAAAATAAAAGGAACGTGAGAATAGTGCGTCATCGAAAACGTGAAGCGTAAATTGAAGTCGGTTTTGGCGCCAAAACATCCTCGCGACTCGCAATCAAAGACATCTGCTTGACTCTTGCGATTCTTTTGAAGATGCTTGTAAATCATGCTTATCACATCTGTGATCTACGGCTACGCTTAGCTCAGAAGTTCAAAAGTATCATAAAATAGCTATGTATAACGGCATAGTTTGTCATTCTAACAATAGATGGTGTTGTCAATAGATAGAACTCACTATAAGTATTTTGGTAAGATTTATCTATATCGAACCAGAAATGTATGGTCGGGTTAGCAAAGATCGAAATAAAATGGTATAGTATCCAAGGTGTTTTGATACGGAATAAGTTTTCTGGGATTCGTAAAGCTATATTCTAAAATCTAAAGTGACTTTCCAATAGCGTTGTATAAATAATTATTGATAGTTTAACCTCGAAAAACAGTCATAAAATCGTTATTATCGATTGTCTATTGTTTGCAATACTATTAATGAAAGGGTAAACGTACCGATAGTATCGATACTATTGAATTTAGATAGTATCGATAGTATCGATAGTTTTTAGTTGATACTATCGATAGTATCGATATTGTAACTACTTTTTGTACGAAAAACTATCGATACTATTATAATATCGATATTCGTCACAATACTATCGATAGTTTTTAATACTATTACCTTTACTTTCGATACTTCCTATCCTAACCTATTGATATTGTTACTGTTTTTCAAGGCCACGATAGTATCGATAGAATATAGATATTTTATACTATTGCTTGCAACATTACTTTCCAAGATAGAGTACAAAAGAAGCGGTAACAACTGTACTGCAGCATTTTCTTCGGAAACGTCAACATACAATTGTACTTATATTAAAAACTAGCTTTTGCCCGCGGCTTCGGTCGCGTAGGGGTGTAATCAAAATCCTTTCTTAGGGGATGCCTACGTCATAGTAGCTTTATGCAAGCAAAGTCTCAGCCCGATCGGTTTAAAATTGACAAAGTTTCATACAAACTTTCATCCCCTATTTTATCCCCTTGGGTGTAGAATTGATCAAAATCCTTTCTTAGCGGATGCCTACGTCACAACATCTACCTGCATACCAAATTTCAGCCCGATCCGTCCAGTGGTTTGGGTTGTGCGTTGATAGATCACTATGTCAGTCAGTCAGTCACCTTTGAGTTATATATATTTAGATTAGTTATGTGGACTGTGAGAATACATAGTTATGTGATAATTATCAATTAATAAGAATGATGTCATTAACCGAAGTGTCAAACCTAAACCAGTAGATTAGCTCGCAAAGCCTGTTAATAAACGCGGTTTCAGTCCATAATGAGGTTGGTGGGTTTCTAATTTACACTAATACGCAATTTTGTGCCGAATTAAGTAATCAGCACTTATTATGTAAGGAGGTGTTTACATAGGTATGTGTTTAGTCATAAGTTTATTTAGAATAGAATAGAATTCACTTGCCAAATAATATAAAAAAATAAAATTAAATGGCCTATTCAACGATACCCCACATGGTTAATCGAGAACAAAAAAATGACTTTACACTTTACTTGAATGCTACCATAAAAAAAAACAGTATTTTATTTTACCACTTTTTCTACATAATAAATATACACATTCATGTCAAATCACAGCTTTTCCAGTACTTATAGCCGCTGAGTAAGACCGCGGACGGACGGATAGACAGACAGACATGGCTAAACTATAAGGGTTCCTTGTTTACTACGGATTCCTAAAAATATTTCCTTAAAAATATTAGGAATAATACTTCCTGCCCGCGCCACTATTCAGTACCAAGGCGCTATTACACTAAATAGTGGCTACCTTAACACTACTTTCTTATATCCGTAATAAAAAAAAAGTACCTCAAAAATATTAGGAATAATTAGCATTAAAAGTGGTCCGGCCACAAAGTAGTACTTGCCAGCCGCGCTACACTGTATCACATAAACCATACAACTAATTCTCAGGTGCTATAGCATAAAAAAGCTACCTTTTGTCTACCTTTCAAAAGAAAATCGAATATACCTAAACCTTTTTCCCTTGGGAATTACAAGACGTTAAAAGAGGTCCGACTGGGAAGTATACTACCCGGCCAGTCAACTGATCGTAAATTTCTCCTATTTCAACGATACGGTATGCAAATCAGATGTATTTTTTAATTAGTTGACTTGCGATCTTACTTGCTTTCACTTCTTAAAGTACTGATCGAAGATATCAGAGTTATTGTCGAACATACATAAATATAAACACTAGATTGTCTAAGAAGTTATTAAGATACATAGATTCATTATTTATTTATTGCATACGCTACTATCAGGGTCGCGGTAAAACGCAATAAGAGTGACTTAGTTGCCCCGTATTAAAGGCTGAAAACAGTTAGTAAAACATTTATGGGGAACGGCATACTTTTTTATAATAAACTGCCACAATCGGTCCTTGATATGCCAGACAAATAGTTTAAAGCTTATGTAAAGAAGGTACTCTGTGAAAAGGACCGATGACTATCTTAAAGACAACAGTCTGGCTTGAGCTTGGCGCGGGTCCCTCTTAAAGGTTTGTATACTCAGAAATGTCATAATTTGGTAAATTAGGTACATACTGAATCTACAACATGATTTGACATTACATTTGATTGACAACAAACAATGTATACTCTGTCCACTTATCAACTATAAATATTAATTTCATTGTTTGAAAATTCAATTGTTTGTTAAGAGTTGACGTTCTTGGAGAAAATGCTGCAGTGCAGTTTGTTACCGTTTCTTCTGCACTAGCGCTTTGGAGGCGGCAGTAAACTTAGCTCTAAGTAACTTTTTGACGTCAACAATTATTGTGCAACAAAACAAAGTGACGATTATTAAGAAATATTATAATTATTCTATGATAATAAAGATATATTTGAATTAAATTGAAACTTATTTTTCAATAAATGTACAGTCAGGCTTCAAAAATGGAGTCATAATTTCTCATACAGTTAGTATGAGAGATTATGACTCCATTTTTGAAGCGTACCGTACATATTTCACAAACAAACAAATAAGTAACCATTTGCATATTCGATTATTTGCGTATTATAGGAAAGTGACATCATCCCCCCCTCCCCCCTTCCCGTCAACGATGGAAGGTTGCCTTGAGGCGGTCGTTCGTTTGATGTCTCATTTCAGTTTCATTACCTCGTTTTATGCTACAATAACTATTACTGTATTGTAATCTTGTTTTTGATGTGTGACTGTTTGTGTTTGTTTGGTCTAGGCGGATTATAAATAGATACTGAGTTAACAAATTGGCCTTGTCGTTACCGGCCTAGAATAGGGATGTAGACTGAGTAAAAAAAAAATTATTTCATTTTCCGTAAACTAGATTATCCAAAAATAATGAACGGCTCCAACGCTGTACCGTCAGAAATTGTATATATGCAGCGAATCGGGCGAACTCTGAGATCGAGATGTAGGATACTGCTGGCGCCATCTCATATGCTTTTTGTGAACTATATTGTCGGTTATCTCTTGTTTGGTTTGTAGTTGTAGTTCCTCGTAGTGGCCGTAGAGGTCGCCACAAACCTATATTTTTTTGTTTAACAGAGTAGTAAAAATTCACAAAGATACAGCGTCACAGAATAAATATATGTAGGAGATAAGGTTAAACAGCCACAAATCTTTGAACTTCGTTTATTTTCCAAATTAAAAATAGACAAAATTACAGCATTCACGTCCGTGGCAATCGTAAATCGTAAGTCGTATAATGACAGCTTAGGCTCTGTCTCTGTCTTTCATTCATCATCTCGCTTGCACACTTCCGTTTAAAAACATACATTATCACCTCATATCCATCTTCGTTGAAAAATATTCAATCCCACATATATATGTATTACATATCATTTTTTTTTATATCAAATATATCGATATGTCGATATATCGATACACAAAACTGGTATTATATCGATATCGTGGCCATATCGTAGATTTGATCACTTTATGAAATGATCGAACATTTCATGAAATGGTCGCATTTCATGAAACGGCCAACTTAATTTGACCAGATCATGAAATCGTCAACGTTTCACAATTTTGTCATCCACGTTTGGCTGGATCGTATAAACAGGCTGAAAAAAGCAAACAAAAACAAAAACTTGTGACAGAGCGCTATAGGTAGGTTAAGGTTGCGGCGGGGTGGCCCTTGGGCCACCCCAAGCCGCACAACATGAATGTATAGTGTAAACTAAAAATATAACAATTTTACGATATAATCAATCATTTCATGAAGTGACACGGTAAATTCATGAAATGGTCGAAATTATTTGATCATATCAAGAAACAATTTCTTATCATTGATCCGCCCAATCCACATCACGATGTGGCCAGTAGCCAGTGCAACATTTCATGAAATGCGACCATTTCATGAAATTCTCGATCATTTAATGAAGAGATAAAATTTACGATATGGCTACGACATCGATATTTTGTGTAAAATACTAGTAAATTTTACTGGTATATCGATACAAAATACCGGTATTACAGTCCCTGGCGACAGCGCTTCAAAGTTTCGGAGTGGGGGTGATTTACGTCACTTTTGGATCAAAACGTAGCTGATCGTGACGTCACGCGAAATTTAACGCGCTGTACCTTCGACATAATTTTCTAATCAAAAAGAATAATACGTATACCACACATTTTTATAATTTATCTAACGAGTCAAGACCTCCGTGGAGTAGTGGTCACCATGCTAGTTCGCCACCCAGAGGTTCTGGGTTCGATCCCCGGTAAGGGCAAGTTGGAAAATGGCCTTTTTCAAATTGTCCTGGGTCTTGGATGTTTATCTATATACGTAAGTATTTGTTAAAAAATATATAGTATTGTTGAGTTAGTATCCCATAACACAAGTCTCGAACTTACTTTGGGGCTAGCTCAATCAGTGTAATTTGTCCGTATATATTTATTTATTCATTTTATCTATGTAAGACTATTCCATCTCTTCCTGTGTATGTCGTAATAGGCGACTAGAAGACTAGAACAATTCGTGCTACAACTGCTTTCCCAAGGAGTTTGACGTCCGGGAGGTGGCCGGTCGTAACACACACCCACATTGTAGTTTAAACTGTTCAGTCCACAGAACTGTATATCTTGATATACTTGAATGTCTGTGGTTCTGTCTATTTCGTCTTCATTTCGCATGGCCTTCGGCATCCTTGAAAGATCATTGCCATGCAATCTGCAAAACTTCAGATTTCCACACTACCAGTGTCTTGAATGGAATGGCCGCCTTCAAGATATAATTTTCCAAAACAATGAGAATAAATATGAATATACCGCTGTGTAAAAGAAAAAAATGAAAACACGCGTGACCAGAGGGCTGGCCTTTATCTGGCTCATAATATAAGCATTGCCATATAATGCTGCGAGCTTTCTCGGCACGTTACCACGGGGCAGCGATTTGCCAGGCGTTTTTTATTTATAAGTAAGTAATTTAATTATAAAAAGTTCTAGTCTAATAAAATCCATAGTTCATATGAAAAAAAAAAATTAAAATAAACAATAATTCTTGTTTTATATTTTTTGATAAAGAAATTCCTGCGGCGCGCCCTGCATTATATAATTATAAAAATTCTATATATAAAAATCTAAACATACATATGTCGATATTTATGAAGAACAGTCTTAAAAACGCAACTAATTTTGTTATTTTACTTTTTTTAGGATTGCCCCGAAAATGCAACTTTAAATCTTTCACAATACAATTTGTATTTTTTATACTTGATCAAACGAAGTGTGCGGATATAAGACGAAATATTATCGGTAAAAAAAAAACTAAAAAAATTCATTATGTTAGTCATTTAAAAAATCCAGGCACTTTAATTTTTTCGTCATTTATTTTTTAACTAATTTCCTGTTTGTTATTGTTAATTATTTTTTACTTTCTTTGCTTCTTAAACTTTGTAGTTTTCAAATGAGACAACTTTGAAAAAAATACGCCGTTTACTTAAAGAGAAAAAAATAAAAATGGAAACACAAACTTCAGAAAAAAAATTAAAGTGTTAATAACGATTTTTTTTTCGGTTATTTATCGACAATATTTCGTCTAATACCCGCAGATTTCGTTAGATCAAGTATAAAAAATACACATTGTATATAATATGTTGTTCATGCATAATTAAAGTAGTCTGCATTCCTCAGCGTTGTTGTTGTTGTTTCCGAATTCTCCTGTCGTTCCGAGAACCGGGCTAGGCTGACGGACAGGCGTACACAGTTATGTTTATGTCTTAGCCAGCTGTTGACAATGAATTCCGCTTTTTACTACTAGCTATTGTTACTAATACAAATTAACAGAGACCACATACACAATACACTTATACATAATTACGTGTTCAAATCGAAACACGGATTCAATTCGATTCGTTTATTGTTTCCATGTGTGGTAAAAATTTACAAAATCACCATAACTACCTGAATTTTACGGGGTCCAGTGTTGCCCCCATTTGAATTGAATCATTTAAAAGGAAACAGAGACAAATTTTAAAATTTTATCTTGACCAGGCTCTAAATAACCCTTCGCACATGCGCCAAAAGTGGTTGAACCGTTTTTCGCAATTGAGCGTAGAAAATCTTCACGTTAAACTGTAAACAGTAGTTCATAAAATAGTTTGAAGGGTAATCTAAAGCCTGGTCAAGACAAAATGTTGAATTATATCTCCGTTTCCTTTTAAACGATTTAATTCAAATGGGGTTCAGCACTAGACCCCAGAAAATTCAGGTATCCCCTTAAAAGTACAGCATGGAACCCTGCAAGGGCATTACAACATATACATAGTTAATAAATACAAAATAATATCAAAACTAATCAAAATAATAATAAACACTTATAGGTATAGTCACAATTCACAAAAGCAGTGTCAATAGAAGTGGGATTCATCACAATGTCACATTAATTTATCTAAATATTGATGACAATTAGTAAAAAGTATTTATTATGCAAAAAACCCTTCGAGAATAGGGTTGGCCTAAATCACTGTAGTTTATAATAAAATTAAAATAACAGACAAAAATCAAAAAACAAATTTGGCATTTCCATATAAAAATGTGCAGCCACTTGGGCAATTAATATGGGAAAGTAATTTTTTTATTCCTTTTTGACTGTAATTTTAATTTCATTATACTATAGTGATCCAGTATAGCCCGTGGTTTGATTTATTACGGGGATGTCTCTTCCACGTTGTATACATTCGTAGTGGTCACCATGCTAGTCCGCCACCCAGAGGTTTCGGGTTCGATCCCCGGTCAGGGCAAGTTGGAAAATGGCCTTTTTCAAATTGTCCTGGGTCTTGGATGTTTATCTATATATGTATTTGTTATAAAATATAGTATCGTTGAGTCAGTATCCCATAACACAAGTCTCGAACTTACTTTGGGGCTAGCTCGATCTGTATAATTTGTCCGTATATATTTATTTATTTAATTCGAGTTAGTTTGGGTTCTTTTTGGTATGGTTAAAAAAAAGGATCAGAACGGAGATAGGTTGTTAGCCGCATGGACTACTGGTATTATTTATTGATTAAAACTTTATTGATCAACAATTAACAATTGTTTACAATTGGCGGACTTAACGCTTAAATTAAAGCGTTCTCTCCCAGTCAAGAGATAAACAGATAAAATGAATTATTTAGATCAGGATAGGGAGTTCGCTTGTCAAGTAATTCGGAAAACAATGTAATTTTCAAACCTTTTCGAGAAATAGCCTCTAGGAGAAGCTTTCTTTAATCAGGTTTAAAAATAAGGTCTTATTTATTTAGATATTTGCAAAAATCCAAATGACTTTCATTTTCAAGAAACGTCAAGCTTATTTGAGGAAGTGACGTCATGATGAAGATTGGCAATTTCCGCTTTCAGTAGTGTACTGTCACTGTCATCTCTCTACAACAATATATGTCAAAGGACTACAACCAACATAACAAAAGTAATTGAAACAGGTGACATTGACAGATGACCGTTACAATGGTTTTTTTTTTGTGTAGCCATAGGAAAAATTTAAACTTCGATCTCTGTGTGTCGTCACTTCCGGTGTAAAGTTTAAATTATATAAAAAAATCCTGATACTTAAAATTTATTTATTCAAATTACCTTCTTAAAATTGAGTATATTTTCGATTAAAACCATCTACAATTTTTTTAGGCAATCTTTAATTGTAACGTTTTTTAATTTTTATTTCTATGACCCTTTGTTTCTAATATAGGGATAGGGGTATAGGGAATTTAAAATCGGACACTCACAAAGTTGGTCCGTGCGTGTCAGTCTAGAATGTAGCTTTATCAGTATCGCCGTGACCTAGACCGTGGTGGGTGCGCCGCTCGCTGGATGGCGTACCTAACCTAACGATGTGGAACTCACATAGGATAGAATAAAGCAGCTATGAATTAGTTTTATATTCTCTCTCTTCATATGTGTTAAAGGGAGAGAGAGAATAATATAATCATTCTCTCCTATTAAGAGGATACATTAATTTTTCGGGGTCCATTTGAAATAAATTATTGGAAAGGAAACGGAGTTATCATTTAAAATTTTGACTTGATCAAGCCCTAGTTAACATTTCAAACTATTTTATGAATAACTATTTACAGTTTAAAGTGAGAACGTGAAGCTTTTATACGCACATTAGCCAAAAGTGGCCGTTTTTCGCAAATGTGTGTAGAAAAGCTCCACGTTCTCACTTTAAACTTTAAAAATACCGTAAGTAGTTCATAAAATAGTTTAAAAGGTTATCTAGGGCTTGATCAAGACAACATTTTAAATGATATCTTTGTCTCCGTTCCAATAATTTATTCTAAATGGGGGCAGCACTTGACCCCGAAAAATTCATGTATCCCCTTATAACAGTGAAACGTATGGAAACTTGTTCCCTTTCAAGCCAAAATGGCTGAATAGATTAAAATGAAAGGCATGTTGATAGCTTAATATGCCTTTTATTCCGGGAAAAATATATTTGTTAAAGGTTTGACCACGCGGGCAACAGTCTCTAGGAATAAATAGCTGATGCACGATCAGCTGACGCAATAATTTACCTATAGGGAAAAGTTTTTCAAAATTATGGACTGAAGAACCCCTTTAAATATTTGCACGATGTATAAAACATACTGTTTATGGTAAAACTTACCGGCATGGTGCAGCGCTGTCTCGAAGGGCGCCCTCTGCACCCGCTCTTTGGTACCTGCCAACACAGAAATAACTGCGCGTGAGTGCCAACAGCCAAACAGCCGGAAAAATACGGAAGAGGTGGACTTTGGACCGCTCTAGAGAAATGTCATATCGCGAAAAAATTAGTAAGAAATACATGCATATATTATCACGTATTTATTTATCCCTAAGTGTCGGCGTACTGGTGACTTTTGTCGCCGTGACAGTATATCTCTCTTTATCTCATTTTGAAAGTGCAAAAGAGACAGAAATACGGTCACGGTGATAAAAAGTCACCAGTGCGCGTAGCCATGGCACAGACCAGAGCATTTTGGGTCTTGCAACAGAGATTCGATGCGGTTTTTTCGTATATCGATGTTTCGATACGTAAAAGCAAGCTTCCTTGCGGTGTTTGTTAATTAGGTATGTATGATGAAAATTGATTCAGACGTCCAAAAACTATTGAGGGTAAACGGTGGAAAGTCGAGGTTTTTAATTTGCCTTTTACATAACTTTTTAAAAGTTGTCTATTGTATTGCAAATGGCAAAAAGTTATTTTTTTTAACTTTTATCGACAAAAGTAGATGGTTAGTAAGGACATAAACAATATCGGGGTCGGGGGCTGCTGCCCCACCCCCTCAGTATGCCCATGCTTAAAATATCAAAATCTTGTTCCTAAAAAGTACAAGAAATAGTTACTCTGAGTGTGAGTCAATTTGACTTGTGTAGAACTTTACATTACGACATAAGCGCTTACATATATAACGTGGAAAGGAAATACCCGTTATAAATCCAACCACTAGATCGATAAAGAAATAGTATAATTTACTTTGACAATAGTAGCCCTTTTAATTTTTTAAAGAATTTTTTATCATTTTCTTCCGATGTAATTAGTTTTGGCAGTTTATTGTACATCTTGATTGCGCTTAGGTACGGACCCTTTTTATACATTTCTAAATCTTGTCCTTTAGTTTTACTTACCGGTATCGCTAGTCTGTTTTTGTGCCGTGTGTTTATTGTGTGTGTGTCTTTTACTTGTTTAAAGAGGGACATATATTTTCTGACGAATGAGCATAATTCAAATATGTAGATTGAGGGTAGTGTGAGAATATTATGTTTTATAAAGAAAGGTTGGCAGGTGTGTCTGTACGGAAGGTTACATAATATTCTTATACACTTTTTCTGCATAATTAGAAGATTACTTTATGTTTGTCGTACCTTTTTCCTACTTTCAAGAAGTGAAGAGTTCAGTGGCCCGGCGGGGATCCAATACTAGCGCTTTCGCAAGTAAAGCGACACCGGGTGGGGTCCGCAATTGGGTGGGTGTCACAACAAGTGGTATACTCAATACCTATATATATTTATTGCTTCCTTTATGTACAATATAGGTGTTACAATAAAATAAGGATCAATTAAGGGCCCTGGCGGGCGCTGCAATAGGAGAAGGGCTATTTTAATTTTAAAGTTTTACATTACTGTGTATGCGCGTGCGTTCTGTACCTATGTATATGTATTAGTTATTTGTAGGTGTAATTATGTTGTAGCCATTTCTTAATTTTGTCCAGTTTATTATTCATTAAATTTTCATAAATATTGATAAATTTAAAATGTAATTATTTAATATAAATAAATATTATTATAATATGTCTTTATTGGTAATTTTGTCATCTTTAAATATTGGTATTGATTTTAATATTTATTTTGTCATGAATTAATAGTACTCTTTACAAATTTCGGATAAATTTCTCTTTGTCTTCTAAATATTCATTTACGGAATAGTAACATTTGTTAGATAGATTTAGAAAGTATAAAAAATCTCGAGCTCCCGTGCTTCGGGAGGCACGTATAAGTTAGTCCCTGCCGTCATCATTGTAACGCAGTCGTTAAGCTATCCCAGATGTTAGGCAGCTTGGAAAATATGTCACCAATGCTGGCCACTTACACACACGAAAAAAACTTCTACTCGTATCAATCCTTTGCAAGGCCGTGTGGTTTCCGGCAGAGTAGAATAGGACCACTACAAGTCTTCCCATGAATGTCGTACAACAAGTTAAACAAAGCTTGTTAAAGGGTAAATCCCATTCGTCCCCAGCGGGGACGTCCCCACTGGGGACAAAGGGACAATTTTTTAGTTTTGTGTGTTTCGATTGCCACTACTGCGTCTTCCCCAGTGGGGACGGGTATGTTTCTTCCACGTTTTATAGAAAGAAGGGCTTGTATAGAATGTATGTACTATCTGAATGAAATGTACTTTACATACAAATAACTTTTATTTCAATATACATAAAGCCCTTCTTTCTATACAACGTGGAAGAGGCTTACCCGTAATAAATTGAACCACAGGCTATACGAATACTAGATCACTATAGTATAATGAAATTAAAGCCCCATTAAACCCCTCCTTTCTATCTCTCCTTAAAAAATACCTTTTAAAATCATTATTCTATTTACAGTAGGGACCTCTTCACTGGGGACAAATGGGATATACCCCTTGTAAGAGGAATGAGCCCTCTCCAACAGGCCAGCGTGGAGAGTGGAGGCCTAATTATCTGGCTGCTCTGGCTAAGTATGGTTCTGGCAGTACGAATAGGGTCGTGCTCCAGTAGTGGAGACTAAAAAGACCTGATGATGATGAATAAGGCCTTTTCAGGCACTATTACACACTATATCTTTTTATCGCTTATTATAGAATTAATATAAGTATTCACTACTCGGCCTAAAGACTATTTTTAACCGACTTTAAAAAAATTCGTCGCGATCCTTTTTTTTATGTATGTTCACTGATTACTCGAAGACGCGGAGACCGATTTGGAAAATTATTTGTTTGAAAGGGTATACTGTCCAGGTGGTCCCATAGTAATTTTATTAAAATCGGTTGTGTAGTTTGGGGATGAAGTGGGTTTTTAGATTTGAAAAATTATAGACCCATCAGGTGATTACGAAGATTATTTTTCCATCTTCTCGTCCACCATCACGCTTTTTTTTCTTTCTTCGTGTGTGTAAGTGGCCACCACTGGTGTCAGATTTTTCAGGCTGCCTTAAAACATAGCTTGACGACCTCTATTCTATAAGTTGCGATTTGATGTTGTGAAGGGTTCACGAGTTTAGTTATATTTAGTTATTAATTTATTTCTCACTTAATAATACTATAACTTTATTGACCAAAAACAGTTTTACATCAAAATAATACAGTCCCTGTCTCCTAAACTAGGCAAAACCTGTATGTTAGGAGAAAGTTCCTTCCCAATCAGGGGATTTAATCTTAACACTAGACTAAATTATTCTATGTTTACAGGTTTATAAATAAATAAATATATATGGACAAATAACACTGATTGAGCTAGCCCCAAAGTAAGTTCGAGACTTGTGTTGTGGGATACTAACTCAACAATACTATATTTTATAACAAATACATATATAGATAAACTTCCAAGACACAGGACAAATTGAAAAAGGCCATTTTTCAACTTGCCCTGACCGGGGATCGAGCCCGGGACCTCTAGGTGGCGGACTAGCATGGTGACCACTATGCCACGGAGATCGTCTATACAATGTTTATACAATACATACATAATTGTATACTGTACGAGTTAACTCGAACATAAACATAATTTTGATAATATATCCACGAACCGATGCGCTCACGTTTTGCAAGCGCGGCTATTTTGACTGTACTTGCATTTTACCTATTCAATAAAATTCAGTGTGCATCGAACAGTTGTTTCACTCACTCACATCCTATCAAATTAATTATCATTTCTATAAAGTGTATAAAACCCATACATATACAGTAGAAAAAGTAAAAATTACGTATTTATTAATTATTTAAACCATATAATTATTATGCACCAGACCAGAGTTGGGCGTACCTAGTTAACTACTATTGTGTAGTTTGATTACAAATTACTATTACATTTAGTTAACTACAAGTAGTTGAAATTACATTAAATTTAACTACAACAATTGCAACTTCTGTAGTTGTAATTTGTAATTGTAATTAAGTAGTTATAACTACAAATTACAATAAGAATTTATTACTGCGGGTGTGTGTTAAAGGTGCTATATTTCGAAATTGTAAGTGTAAAAAGTTGTAAGCAAGAAACGAAAAATTATAAGTAAGTAACTCTTTATAAAATATGTAATTTCAAAAAGTAGTTTGTAATTGTGATTACAACTACTTTTTGTAGTTTATAGTTCAACTACTTTTCAATTACTTTTTGTAATTATGTACTTGCGATTACTAACTTCAAAATGTAATTGTAGTTAGTAATAAGTAGTTTAATTACATTTTGCCCAACTCTGTTATGCACACGGCAACCTTTGTAAATTCACATAGACACTGGAAGATGTCTATCTTGGCCGCGATCAAGTTCAGTTCGAGTTCACAGCAAGTTCACAGTTCGGGACGAAATACTAATTATTAACAAAATCCTGTGGCAATATTATTTTTTATACTTTTAATTACTTCTAAAACTGACTTTTTTAATCAACTTAAAACCAAAGTTAATGAATCGATAAAAAATATAATCGTGCTTAAAGGATGTGCTGTTCAATGTACACACGTAATGTCAAGCGGCGAACACTTAAATTCCAAGTGGGAATGCAGCCCCTAATTGAAATTCTTTCAGTCGTCGCGATGGCATGAAGTTATGGCGAAGGGTCAGTGCCCTTTACTTTACATAACTACTATTATGACGTCTTTATCCAAAATGGGGCCAACAGAGCATTTTGTATCTTGTGGCTCTAAGTAGACAGAGTCCAAGGCCGCAATTAAAAGCCACTTTTAGCGTGATGGTTTGAGGAGCTCGGTGGCCCGGCGGGAGAGCGAGTTACTAACGCTTTCGCAAGTAAAGCGACACCGGGCGTGGTCCGCACATGGATGTGACCACAAGTGGCATAAAAATTGTTCGAGCTCCTCCGTGCTTCGGAAGGCACTTATAAGCCGTAGGTTAAGGCTGTCATCAATATATGACAGTCGTCAAGCTATGTCTTAAGGCAGCCTGAAAAATCTGACACCAGTGGTGGCCACTTACACACACGAAGAAAGAAAAAAAAAGCGTGATGGTGGACGAGAAGATGGAAAAATAATCGTCGTAATCCCCTGATGGGTCTAAAATAGTCTTTAGGCCGAGTAGTGAATACATATATTAATTCTATAATAAGCGATAAAAAGATATAGTGTGTAATAGCGCCTGAAAATGCCTTAATCATCATCATCAGGTCTTTTTAGGCCAGAACCAACTTAGCCAGAGCAGCCAAAGAATTTCGAAACTTGTAAACATAGAATAAGTGAGAATATACTCGTGAACCCTTCACAACCTCAAATCGCAACTTATGGAATGATGGAATGATATCAATGGAATGAGTATATTGCTTTTTTACAGCGACTTCAATATGAGATTCGGCCGAGAATTCAGGCCTAGAACAGGACTTCTCCATTTCTTCCCGTGCGTGGGTGTAAGAGGCTAAAGAACTTAGCACACACATCTTGCATTACAACCTATATCCTATACACATTTATGTAAATATAGTTTATGTTTTTATGTATTTATAAAGGTTTGTAATTGTGTATGATATGTGTAAATTTATTAAGTTTATAGTTGCTTTAGATATAATTTTTCTTTCTTAATCAGTTGCACCACCGTCTTTGTCTTTCTCACATTCCTCTCCATCCACTGGTTGTCTGGAAGAGATCGCTTTAAACGATAAGACCATTGTGCTCATTTAATTTATCTACAACTGCATTTCCAAAGAGGATTGACGGCCGGCAGGCGGCCCGTCGTTAAACTATAGCCAAATCATTTAAACTGTTCAGGTTATTTCTTCTCAACTTCAGATAAACTTCGAAATCCTTAGGTGGCCTTTGACGTATATATCATATTTGGAGAAGAAAAACAGGTAAGCGCACCCCAGGCTCCAAAGCAGCACAGCTCTGAGCTTACTTAACACTCGATAAGAAAGTAATGTTCCTTCCCTAACATACTATAGTATAGGTCATATGACTCGTATACCTGATTGTCTACCTAGATTTAAAAAATATTTCGTATACAAAAGCCTTTAGGCTTTGTCTATTTTCCTAACTTGTCCATTTCCTATCCCGTCACTTTTTTAAACTCTTCTACAAGCTATTCTTAAGTCGTCCATTCTCCTTAACTCGTCAGCTTCCTAACTCGTCCATTATCCTAGCTCGACCACATCCTAACTCGTCTTTTTCCTAAGCTATTCTTATTTCATCAGCTTCCTAACTCGTCCATTATTCAAGCTCGACCACATCCTCCCTCGTCTTTATCTTAAGCTATTATTTACTCATCAGCTTCCTAACTAATCCATTATTCTAACTCGACCACATCCTAACTTGTCTTTTTCCTAAGCTATTCTTATTTCATCAGCTTCCTAACTCGTCCATTATCCTAGCTCGACCACATACTCCCTCGTCTTTATCTTAAGCTATTCTTTACTCGTCAGCTTCCTAATTAATCCATTATCCTAACTCGACCATATCCTAACTCGTCTTTTTCCTAAGCTATTTTGAATCGTCAGCTTCCTAACTCGTCCATTATCGTAGCTCGACCACATTAAAAAACCACTTCGCCTTTTTAGTATAAGTATTTATACCTACGTACCAGGAAGTAAATCCTCAAACACTGTTAATAAGTGACAATAGAAACGGTCTTGACCGTCAACTATCATAGAGCAATCTGATCAATTCTTAACGACAAACAATAACACAGATACCCACCGCTTCTTACATCTATTAATACCCGACCGCAAACACCCAGGCATGTACCAATTAAAGACGCCGCTTCCTCTGAAGTGGGATTAGAAGCAACAACACCAATCAGCCCAATTGCCAGATCACTGAATGGTGGGAAACTTTAGATTTTGCGCTGGATAAACTTGGAGTGATCTGGTTTGAGCTGGTTTGCGTCGGTAGGTTTTTCATCGGAGATAATTAGCGTTGCGTGCGTTTTAAAAAACATACTATAAATAAGTTCCGCAGCTTGACTGGAAGAGATCTTTAAGGGCACTTTGTAAAATATGAAAATATTTGACATAATATGTTGGTAGATCACAGGTATTTAAGGTAAACTTATTTTATTGACGTCTTCCTATTCTAGTCTAGTCACAATGGTAACGTTAACGTTTTTCTTATGTTGGCAACATGGTAGATCTAAAAAAAGGCTAGGCGTATCGTTTTTGTGAAATTACGACACATGTCCACCAAATAAGAAAACACGAAGCTCTTTACACACAAAAACAAAATAAAAACAAAAGAAATAATAGAGACCTGAACGTGTTAGAAAGACCGAACACCAAAATGAAACTAGTCTCATCCAGCCCTCATCTAACCTAAGCCTAACTATTTGAAGAATCTAGAAATATCTTCATTATTTGCCAAAAATCTAAAGGAAATCCTCATAAATAAATGCTATTACAAAATATCTGAATTTTTCGATGATAACTTTGCTGCAAATTCACTTTGATTTCTCTACTATATAAAAACAGTTAATTGTACATTAGATTTGTAAGTAAAGTGGCAACTAGTTGCCCTCATGTTTGCTGTGCCCTTACACGTCACTTGTACTTATCTTTATGTAACAACTTTAAACTTGTGACTTGCAATAAATCTGAATCTGAATACCACCATTCGCTCCAAGACCAAAATAAAAGATGTGGGGACGAAAGCAGCCGATCTCAAGTGGGACTGGGCTGGTCATGTGAGCAGGATGCACCCGGATAGATAGGCTAAAATAACAACAGATTGGGTCCGTGCAGGCTGGCGACGAAAAAAGGCCGCCCTATGAAAAGAGCTGGCAAATCGATTGAAGTTTTTGGAAAAGAGGCCTTTGGCTAATAATGGGACACTGCGGGCTTATATAAAAAAGACACATGTGCTCTTATGGGGAAAAGACTACAGACTTTCCTGAAATCATAAATTATCAATATTATATTAGTGTTCGTGACTATTTAATAGTTATTTATGCAACTATATTATAATAAGGGGTATTAAAACATGAATGTTGGATTATCACACGAGGCGAAGCCGAGTGTGAAAATAGTATCACATGAGTGTTTTAATACCTAATTATTACAGTTGCATACAAAACTTTATCGACACCCATGATATGAATCCTCTATAAAAGGTTCTAAATCCATAGGGTGTTGTACAGTGTTGTAAAAACTCTATGTAAATTCCTAGTAAGTATATTGCTAGATACTCAGCAATAAACACAAACTAACTATGTATGTTAGGTAATAATGAAATTATATTATTGGTATGCAAATTATTTTTGTTCTATATTAGTAAATATCGTACAAAAATTGCGTGATACGACGTAAATTCGAATAACTAATAAGATCCTTTTTTAAATTACGGAGCTGTGGTAGTGAACGGCGCGTACATGACAATATTCCTTTTTTGAAATTCATAAAGAATGTGGCTGTTTGATGAGTAAGGAAGGGATCGAGTTTGCGTTGCATAATGAAATTTAGTACAACATTATAACACTCGTTTGGGTGATATAATGGTTATTATGACACTCGGTGTTTTAATGTTGGCAATAAGTTAACTGTTTCAGAAACTTTTATAGAGTATTTATAGCATGGGTGTAGATAAAACACATAACAGTACAGGAGTTGAAAAGCTTACATAAATAGATACATGCACTCGAAAACATAAACGTCCTCTGCTTGTGGCGCAGGGGCAGAGTAAACTGTAATATTCATAATGGTTGTTATTCTCCATCACAAGCATCAGACGGTACGTTTCCTCGCACCAAGAAGTGCCAATTATGAAACGTGGCATCGCCTAAACGAATGTCTTTCCATGATAAACGGTTCGTTTATGTAGTAACCCCGCATTTGTAAAATGACACTACAGTACAATGCTACACAAATAAGTTAAACAAAAATGGCGGACTTCAAAGCATTTTTGTACCAATTCCCGATACGTAAATTGAACCAAAATGGCGGTCGTCGGCGCATTATTTGTACCTGCGCCAATAGCCGCCATTTTGGTGCAACCTAGTTGCCGGGAATTTGCACATAAATGCTTTGAACTCCGCCATTTTATTTAACTTATTTGTGTCGCAGTGTACATTCGCCACTGAAAGCTTTTCCGACGACGAAGCTTCATGTTTAGCCTGACCTCAGCTCACTTAACGGCTTACGAGTTGGCAGAGGTGCAGCCTGGAAGGTCACCTACGGTGGGTGTCCATTATGCACCGGCCTTGAAGTAGATAATAGCGAATGGGGTCACTATTGGAAGGAATATTTGGATGTCATACCAATTTATGTTTTTAATTTTCATTTGATTATTTTGTCATTATATGATTATTGTTAGTTATGCATGTGTATGCGTAATTTATTTAATTTTGTCCAGAGGTCCCGGGTTCGATCCCCGGTCAGGGCAAGTTAGAAAATGGCCTTTTTCAAATTGTTGAATAGGCAAAACCGCAAATCATGTTAGGAGCTGCGGCTAGCCACTCATCACTATTTTGATTTCTTTTTCCACCATCTTGCCGTGCGTGTGCGTTTGCGTGTGCGTGTGCGTGTGCGTGTGCGTGTGCGTGTGCGTGTGCGTGTGCGTGTGCGTGAGCGTGTGTGTGAAACCAACTCAGAGGTACAAGTCGCGCCTATATAGGTATCCACGGAGGAGAAAAGCTAGAAGTGCCAAGAGGGCGTGGCGCGCGTGTCATAATTAAGCACATCTGCACTCTATCCCGAAAACATATTTTGATGCAAATCAAGACCTTATGATAATCGTACTTCAGTTTATAATTGCTTCTTTTGAAAAAATGTCATCTATTACAGTAAAGTTTGGTTTTTTCATAGAATCATATTACAGATTGCAAAACATCGTAAGTACTTTTTGTAACATAGCAAAATAAATCTTATTTATGAGGCATAAAGGCTATTATTTAAATAAATAAAAAACGATCAATAAAACGAATGGTTTACGAGATGCAAATGTGAATAGTGGCTTATTCGTGTGAGTTTGGCGACAGCGGTTTCAATACTAATTTTGTCAACTAGCAACAAGAAGCTTTTCAAATTCGTCTTGTAGTCGTCTGAATATCGTTAAAAAAACGGGGCATATCTTTAAGTTTTTGGAAAATAGTACTTCTTTTAAAAATTATTTTTAGAAAAACGTAAATAATAGTGGCATGCCAACAGTAGAACTTAATGCAATAAAAATTTACCATTGCGCTAGGAGCAATATCAGGAAAAAACCGGGGAAAACATTTGTATGGGAAAAGCTCAGCTTCGCTATGCTCTTAATGTATGACGATACAGTCTAATTTGGTTTGAAATAGGATTTGGCTTGTGTTGGCTGTGTTGGTTATTGTATAAACCAGTAACTGGCATGTATCGACGTAAAAATCTGACTTCCACCAGTTCGAACCACAATTCCCGTCAGAAGTACTCCAGCTGATGAGGCTGTAAACTATCGATTGATACGTTAAGTGGCGCCGTTATTGCATAGATAACGCACAGACAAACACACCGATAGACAATAAAGGAGTAAAAACAAGGAAAATTAAATGAAGGAAAGTTATATATTTTTTGTCCCATCAATGAGATTTTTTTTCTAGCCTGTTGGGGTGTCCCACTGCTGGGCAAAAGTCCCCCTTCTTTCTTCCACAAATCCCTGTCCACAGCAGTATTCTGCCACTCCTTTTTGAAGCGGCTGTTATCATCGCGCCATCTTCTCCGTGGTCTTCCTCTATGCCTGCGCCCTTCTGGCACCCACCAGGTTGCCTTCCGGACCCATCTATCCGGATACATACGGCACCCATCCCCGCCTAGTCCCACTTAAGTTTGCCGCTTTGACGCTGACATCAACAACTGCAGTTCTAGAACGCAGATCACCATTACGTACCCTATCCACTCTTCGTACTCCTATTATGCTGCGTTTCATTGCTCGTTGGCATACCTTAATCTAACTTAAATACTTAATTCAAGATATAATTAGCTTTCCCTAACCTAACTTATATATAAGTAAAGAAATTGGTAAAGTAACTTGTATTTAAATCAGATTCTTTTTAAATATTATTGAAATTTATTCGGACACTCGGATGTCGACTTGAAAAAAAATTGTTCACATTTTCAACCTATAAAGAATATGTTATCTATTTATATAGCTGGTCCATTAGCATGGCTCTAGATAGAGTCGGTTCGATGGCATTCACCTTGGCCGCTACTGTTAGGCGCGCCGAAAGCTTTCATAGAATTAGCTTCCAAGCTTCAGCGGTAGCTTTTCTAATCGTTGTAATTCAATGTCAGACTTAATTGTGTAATATTTAGACAAAGCTTCTATTTTAAATTACGGTTTTAAATTAAAACAACAAGGGAAAAACATATTTGTTTTACATATTTGCCAAATTTTTTTATCTAACCAGTTTTTCCATAAATATTCAAAAGTAAATTACTAACAGTGAAAACAAAATAAGAATTGGTTAATTAACTAACGAGATAATTTTACGAAAATATGTCTATCTCACTCGCAAAAACGCTATTTTCTATGACAAATGTATAGGGATGCAAAATGAAAAAAAAAAACAAATTTGTTTTTTTCACAATGTTGAAAAAAAACTTTTTCAGAATTTTTTTTATAGAAAATTTAATAATTTATTGATGTATGCTTTCATTGCTTTCTTATTTCTTACAGTTTACTAAAATTACATATCAAATTACTTAATTAAGACTTTTTTGATTTATTTAGACTGAATTTTTGTTTAATTGGTTTATTACTAATGAATGTCCCTGTCTCCCGGACCGGGAAATCCCCGTTCGGTTTATGTTTGTACCAAGTTGTACCGGGAATCCCGGTGCGCAATTTGAATGTTGCCAATATATTTATGTAAACTTGGTACTATTCCACCAAAAAAGTGTGGTTGGTTCATAAATAAATAAATAACTCTAATTATAAACTGTTAAGTATTAATTTTTAACTGAAACTGCCTTATCAATTTTTAATTCTGTATTCTTGAAAAAAAACATGCTCCAGAAAAAAAAAAGTTTTTTTTTCAAGTTTTTTTTTTCATGTCAGAAAAAAAACTGTTTTTTTGCAACACTACAAATGTATAGATGATGTGGACTTTGACGTCACCAGTCCATATCGGACTTCTCTTTCTAATTGAAACTTTAAAGTATCACATGTTCGTCGCTAATTAAGATATTTTATAAATTCTTTCATATCTGTTTACTGTGGTAAATAAGGATTTTATTAAACAAATAAAAAAAATACGTGCATTTTCCCTGGTATGGAAATGTCGGTTTTTTAAGTTTTGACTATTATTTTAATTTCATTATACTATAGTGATCTAGTATAATAACCCGTGGTTTGATTTATTACGTTGTATAAAGGAGCCCCATCATTTGTTTGCCGATCTAATCGTGAGAATGGGCAAGAATATGATTTAGGCGATACGGCTGGCAACCCATTTTGATTCCCTTTTAAGGGTCCGCAACAAACAAAGAACCCTTATTACCCCAATTAAAACATGTTATGAAAAATTTCGCCACGAGTAGGATTCGAACCCGCGATTTGGATAATAATCCGAGATTCAAAGATTCCAAGATTCAAATGTTTATTCAGTAACTAGCTGATGCCCGCGACTTCGTTCGCGTGGACTTTATGACTACGGCGTATTAATATAAATAACAACTAATGAGAGAGAAAGATAGAGAGAGATAAGAAAGTACTTGTAACAGTGTTAGGAGTTAAAAGTCAATATTATTTTAATTCTTTCCTTCGGGAGCCAATATGAAAAGAGCTGAAGTGTTACTAAACCTGGAGAAAGCCACATTAAGTTGGCCATGCGAAAAAGCAGTCCTTAGATCGACATCAGCAGCTTTAAGCCTCTAAAACTGTGACTTATTTTCATAGGAAAGCAAGTAAACACTGTGTATTTGTAAAACTGTGTATTTTCAAAAGGAAAATTGTTATACGCGGAATAAATACAGTTTCACTGGCACCACTCACAGTAAACTTTAAGTGTCTCAGCAGACTATGCCGAAGTTTAGCGGCTAAAGTTCAGTGTCTAAAGTTCGGTGGGGATGACACACTAAATAAGCTGAAGTTCAGCCGCTGAAGTTCGGTGGAAACGCCGGACTGTAGTGACGTGCCGATATGAGAATTTAATCTTCCGTCTTTGGCGCGTCTGCGGCGAACGGACACGGGAGCGGAAGAGGGAACGGAAGTGGAAAAGGGAACGGAAGCGGAAGCGGGAGCGGGAGCGGGAGCGGAAGTGGCAGCGGCGGCGGAGGCGTCGGCGGCGGCGGCGGCGGCGGCGGCGGAGGCGTCGGCGGCGGCGGAAGCGGCGGCGGCAGTGGCGGCGGCGGCGGCAGCGGCGCTGGCGGCGGCGGCGAGAGCGGGAGCGGCGGCGGCAGTGGCGGCGGCAGTGGCGGCGGCAGTGGCGGCGGCGGCGGCAGCGTCGGTGAAGGCGGCGGCGGGAGCGGCGGCAGCGGCGGCGGCGGGAGCGGCGGCAGCAGCAGCGGCGGCGTCGGCGGCGGCAGCGGCGGGAGCGGCGGCGGGAGCGGCGGCGGGAGCGGGAGTGGGAGCGGGAGCGGGAGCAGGAGCAGGAGTGGGAGCGAGAGCGGAACGGGTACGGGAACGGGTACGTGGAAGAGGGAACGGGAGCGGAAGCGGGAGCGGGAGCAGAAACGGCAGCGGCGGCAGCAGCGGCGGTGGCGGCGGAAGCGGCGGCGGCAGTGGCGGCGGCGGTGGCAGTGGCGGTAGCGGCGGCGGCGAGAGCGGGAGCAGCGGCGGCAGTGGCGGCGGCGGCGGCGGAGGCGGCGGCGGCGGGAGCGGCGGCAGCGGCGGCGGCGGGAGCGGCGGCAGCAGCAGCGGCGGCGTCGGCGGCGGCAGCGGCGGGAGCGGCGGCGGGAGCGGCGGCGGGAGCGGCGGCGGGAGCGGGAGTGGGAGCGGGAGCGGGAGCAGGAGCAGGAGTGGGAGCGAGAGCGGAACGGGTACGGGAACGGGTACGTGGAAGAGGGAACGGGAGCGGAAGCGGGAGCGGGAGCAGAAACGGCAGCGGCGGCAGCAGCGGCGGTGGCGGCGGAAGCGGCGGCGGCAGTGGCGGCGGCGGTGGCAGTGGCGGTAGCGGCGGCGGCGAGAGCGGGAGCAGCGGCGGCAGTGGCGGCGGCGGCGGCGGAGGCGGCGGCGGCGGGAGCGGCGGCGGCGGCGGCGGCGGGAGCGGCGGCGGCGGCGGCAGCGAAAGAGGGAGTACGGGTACAGGTACGGGTACGGATACAGGTACGGGTACGGGCACGGGTACGGGTACGGGTACGGGTACGGGTACGGGTACGGGTACGGGTACGGGTACGGGTACGGGTACGGGTACGGGTACGGGTACGGGTACGGGTACGGGTACGGGTACGGGTACGGGTACGGGTACGGGTACGGGTACGGGTACGGGTACGGGTACGGGTACGGGTACGGGTACGGGTACGGGTCCGATTCAGGCAAAAGCATCGGAAGTTCGGCATTATGTGTTGCTAGTAATGCAAATAACATTGCAGGCATGCATTGGCTGAAATTCAGCCGCTGAACTTCGGCATACAGTGCTGAGACACTAAGTTGGGTTCCGTTACACAGTTTCGGCGGAGTCAAATTGCGCATTCGCATTATTGGCCCTCCGACATTAAGACTTATTTTGTGAGCCGAGAGTCCATTTGCTGCAAGTGAATTAAGAAACTCAACTGGATAATTGGTGGTGTCGTCAACAACTCTATCCAAGAAATTAACAATAATTTGCGTCATAAGTTCTATAATAATTGATTTTTAATTTTTTGGTGTCAATATGGCGCGTTCACATATCCAAGAATTTTTCTGGTGTGTTATGCTCTGAAGGTCCGCAAATTCTGAACTTATAAGTTCTTCTTCGGACGAAACAACTTTTTTTTGGAAAAATTTTCAATGTACAGTCACATTTTTTTACTCTTTTATTTGTAGTATAGATTTAGTATGTTTTTGTTCATCGACAACAAAAAAACATCATCTTTAAAAATTTCAACTGTCTAGCTATAATGGTTTATGAGATACAGCCTGGTGACAGACAGACAGACAGACTAACAGTCGGACGGTCTAAGTAATAGGGTCCCGTTTCTACCCATTTGGGTAAGGAACCCTAAAAATCGAATAAAATAAGTATTTATGGGGGGGCTCCCATACTACAAACGTGATTTTTCATAGATTATGGTACGGAACCCTTCGCGCGCGTCCGACTCGCGCTTGGCCAGTTGTATTATAACTCAACACAAAGTTCTCATCAGACTTAACAACTTTTGCTAAGGCGGCATTTTAATATTTTTTATAGTTTAGCTGGACCATTATAGTTCTGCATCATGTGTTCCATTTTCCAAAATCAATTATAGCCTATATGTTGCCCAGGCTTCACAGCTATATAACAAAAAAAGTTTCATTCGAATCCGTCCAGTATTTCCGGAGATTAGCGAGTACAAACAGACAAACAGACAAACAGACAAACAGACAAACAGACAGTCATTTTTTTTTTATTTTCTTACTCTATTACTATATCTCCATCGCAACAAATATTTTTTTTTGAAAAATTTTCAATGTACAGACACATTTTTTTTACTCTTTTATTATAGTATAGATTAGACATTTACAGGCACTTTTACACGTGAATAAGTATAATTTATGTTACGTGTAAAGTATATTAAAATTTAATTTATTTAAAAAAAAAAAGCTACCGATACCATCGCGTCGTAACGACCACTGCTGAGAAGAAACGCCGAAAGAAACTCATTTTCACAGTATTGGTCGCCTACTCGCCAGAAGGGCTTTGTCATATTATTATTATTGTCTTTTAAAACACGAGCATTGTTAAAAAACCAATAATTTTAACCCTTATATAGTTTTATGTTTATCTTTCTAATTTCGCCATGTCTGTGTGTCTGTCTAGTTTTTCTTGCAACTGTTGAGGTAGGCTAAAATATGCTTTCAATTCAGAAAATGGGTAAAAACTGCAGTCACTTGAGGAAACATGAAAAAATGTGTAGGTGGCTATCTTGGATCCAAAATCTGATTGCAGTTTCGGGCTTCGAACCCTTGCCCCTCGAGGTTTTTAGAGTTTTAAGTCCAAGTCGGCATTCGCAACTACGGAGTTCAACACTGCGCGACACGCACTTGGCCGGTTCTTCCATTCTATAAACACGTCAGGTAAGATTCGCCCATTCATTCCTACACGCTAGCCAGATATTTTCAAAATGCAATAGACTTGATATTTGATATTATACTAACTTGATAGTGTGGGCGTTACACGTTGATACCAGTCGCTGCTTGCAATTTTTTATCAGTTATGAAATGTTTTAATAAAGAACTAAAACTTAAGCCTGGTTTACATATTGACAAGTGCGAGTGACAAGTGACAAATAAACACTGACAAGTGCATTTGCAGTACTGCTATTCACTTGTCACTTGCCATTTATCTTTTGTCAATATGTAAACCGGGTTTAAGTAATACGCACAGTATCAGTATAGTACGTTTCTTCAAGCTAGTGTGGCTCCCTGCCCAGAATCCGCTAATTTCAACAGTTTAAATTATATATTTTTACATACTGACGATAATAATACCAAGTCTTGATTCCTGATGGGGTGACAGGGCCAGGGCCGCAAGACTCAAAGGCCACTTAACTGTTATTGGTACTGCGAGACTTCCCGCGATTATTATCATTTTTAGCCAGATACTTCAACGACCCTTTCGCTGTCATGGTCGCTGGCCGACTGAGGAACTGCGATCATGGGCGTAACGAGGGGAGCAGCTCCCCCCCCTGGATTTTGTTTACGTCCCTACTTACTATCTACTTTTGTCTATAAAAGTTAAGAAAAAGAAGTTTTTGCCATTAGCTATACAATATTCAACTTTTAACGAATCTTTGAATCTTTGAATCACATTTAAAAAAACCGTTGAAGATGTCATTAACTGTATTACCGAAGAGCCTTGAAAGTGAATTTTCAAATTTAGCTATTGTTTAATTAAATAATTTATTTTATATGTTTGATTATATGCTTATAAACAAATAACCGGCCAAGTGCGTGTCGGGCCACGCGCAGTGTAGGGTTCCGTAGTTGCGAATGCCCACTTTGAGTTCACGCCACTAAAAACGTCTAAAAACTAATTTTCTATTGAATTTGTATGAACTTTTCCTTTTCCGAGTACATTTTATAAGTCAGTCGCTTATAACTTTTTAATTTGTAAACCCTACTTAGTTCTGATAGTTTTCCTTTAAACTTCGTTATATGTACTACTGCTGTGATTTTTTTCACACGTCCACTGTTTAATATATATAGATAGACAGAGGATACACTTGACTCTAACGAAAATTTGCAATATAAAACCAGATATTTCAGAAACGGGTCCATAAATGTTGTTGCCAAACTCACTATATTTTTGAAGACCTAGGGCCGTAACAGACGGGGCGCAAGTTGCGCCGCGTAACAGCTAGTGATGGGAGTTGCATAAATACTCAATCAACCCATTTGAATATTTACTCAGAAGATTGAGTAAATACCCGATAAATATCCTAATTTATGCATTTGGTGAGTAGATTGATTTATATGAGTTGCGACTTATATTTATATTCATATTCATTATTTCATGTTTTCATTACAATTTTGAAACTTAAATCTAGTATAGACTTGCAATTGACAACATTTCATTTTCTAAAAGGTATGAAAATTCGAGAATTATTTCGAGATTTAGCAATTCTGAACACGTAAAATATTTTTTCAGATTTTTTTGAGTTATATTTTTGGAGATAAATGAAAAAAACTCAAAAGTATAAGGATATAGGCATTTAACAGGTTACGCCTTTGCTTGAACATCTAAAAGTGAAAAAATTATGTCAAGCTGTCAGCTGTCAATTGACACGTGCGTCAATCTGACAACTGACATCACGAGTGAGAGAGAGAGATAATTTTAGTGTTGTCTATAGAAGTATCAATTCGATGAAGACCATCTATTATCGATAGTTCTTTCAGTAAAGTAGAATTAGGATTGGAAAAAATACACATGCATTAAAATGTTTACATAGTTTGGTGACGAAATGCTAATATTTCCTTTATATGATTGACATTTCTGGTTAAATAAAAATAATATTGACATCCAGGTCTTAAAAACTATAAAAAAAATGAAGTAAGGAAAAATGCTACCCTAAAATGGGGCGACTTTCAAAACACAAGGTGACATAATTTATGATAGCTTTTTTTTTTTGTTTTTTAATTAAATCTTCCAAATTTCTGAACGCATATTTATTTATATTTTTGAAATAGCAATCCTGGTACGTCGCCCATCTTAACACAACGCGTGTACGCCGGAGCCCTTGTTTTTATTTTCAGTCAAATTCACCCCAATTAACTTTAAATTGCTGTAACTTAAAAAGTAAAAAGTGAAACATTTTTTCTTTGTGTTCTTAATTCCTGTAAGGGGCGACTATGAGAATCCGTTAATAAACGTGGGTTACCCAAAAACCCCATTTCAAGTATAGAGATGATAGGGCAAATTTTTTTTGTCGAGTATTACAAGCGTAATTTTTTATGCCATTCGTTTTTCACATACCAAGTCGTCAATATAATATTTTTATGCCAAAAATAGCTGAGATAGAAACGTTTGAATTTTTAAATTAATCAAAGTAACCCTATTTTACGATACGTAAGTTTTTGTATCGATATCGATATCTTACTGCTACAAAACACAACTCTATAAACGTCAGTTTATTTTTTAATTATAATGTAGGGCAAAGATGTAAACTCGTTACATCCTAACTCTTGTACTTACGCTCTTTTAGAATGGAGAGATTTTAAACAATTTAATTTTAGGAGAAATAATGAAAAGAAATGATAAAGAAAAAATACGTATGTCCTTTTTTTTGAAGTTCTTTAAGGAAAAAATATATAATATGAATATAAAATTTTTGAAATGTTGTCAATTCTTGTCGGAAAGTGTGTGCATACGCCATAATATGCTTAAAATGTTGGTAAACGTTAAATGCGACGCTAAAATATATGAAAATACCATACTAATCATACACTGAAAGTAGGCTTCTTTGACTAATTATCATTTTTTGCTGGGAGGTGTGCATAGACGTAATTTTACGTTAAAATAAGTAAACAGACATCAAATGCGATGTCAATAAATGAGCACGCTTTATTTACTCTATTTATTAAATCTAGTGAGTAAATACTCAAATGGGTAGATTGAGTACTATCCACTGCCCATCTTTAGCTGTTACGCGACGCAACTTGCGTCCCGTCTGTTGCGGCACCTATTCAACATATTCTACATGATGGGTCAGTCAAGAAAAAAAAATTACTCGTACTGTACTTGTAAGCGAGCCATACTAAAAATATTTTATTTTACCACTTTTTTGGCATGATTAATATGCATACCTATACCAAATTACAGCTTTCTAGTAAAGAAAAGACTAGTTTGCAAAGAAAAGAGTAGTTAGTACCTAAAGTCTCTGAGTAAAACCGCGGACGGACAAACAGACAGACAGACAGACATGGCGAAACTATAAGGGTTCCTTGTACGGAACCTCTACGGAACCCTAAAAAACCTGATTTGCCCCCCCCTTCCCCCCCTCGCCTAGAACCTGGGTACGCCCATGACTGCGACGGATGTTCGACTGTTAAGGGTAATCATATCGGACTACCCTCTTTCTTCGTCGTTTGTTGCACAAGTACCTACACACAACACTGACGGTGTCCGTTTGGGAATTGTTTTTTGTTGTTCGCACACACTTTTTACACAGCCACACATCCATCGCAGTTCCTCAGTCTGCCAGCGACCATGACGGCAGAAGGGTCGTCGAAATATCTGGATAACAGTTATTGTGACCGCGAAACGCCACTTTTAGCGTGATGATGGGCGGAAGCTGGAAAAAGAAATCAAAATAATAAGGAGTTGCTATGCTACCCGCGTCGCCAATTAACTTGATGCGCATTTATGTCTATTCCCTCGATCGGCTTTTACGATATGCGCAAGCAGCTAAAACGTTCTAAGTGTTTTCTTTTCTTCCATACTAGCATGTAAGAGAAGAATATTTTTTATTTATTTATTAAATTTTATTGACCAAAGAGGTAAAAATTATGTACCAGTCAGCCTTTAGGAAAAACAGAAATAAGATTATGAGCAATAGGCGCTTATAAAATAATAAAATGTTTCGACTGTAACTTGTCCGCTTCGCAAGGTTTTTGGCATCCTTGTTTAAGACGAAGTGGTAGCTAAAGTGGCGCCCTCATTTGAAATAAATTGTTTAAAACTAAATATGGTGATAATTAAAAATTTGATTTGTATAAATGTCTAGAAAGACCTTTAAACTATTTTATGACTAACCTTTGATAGTAATATTGGTAGTCCGTCTTGTTTTAAAACTGTTTTTCGTCAAAAGTGGCCACTTTTGGCGAAAAACAGTTTTAAAACTAGACGGACTATTAGTAATAATTTCAAAGGTTATTCATAAAATAGTTTAAAGGTCTTTCTAGATTTATTTCACAATTTCAAATGAGGGCGCCACTTTAGCTACCACTTCGTTTTAACTTGAAATGCATATTTAGAGATGAATAAGCGTAAAAGCACATTCCAGGCTCTGAAGCAGCGTAGCTGAGGATGCAACCGGAAACGCCCCAAGAGAAAATCGGCCGCGATACAAACAGAATCATTCTGTACTTTGTTTGTTTTTCGTGTGTGTAAGTGGCCAACACTGGGGTCAGATTTTTCAGACTGACTCAAGGCATCTGACATAGCTTGACGCATTGGTAGCAACCAATGATGACAACCAGGATCAACGGCTTTTATGTGCCTTCAGAAGCACGGAGAATATTTAAGAAATTTTTATGCCACTTTGTGGTCACCCATCCAATTGTGGACTACGCCCGGTGTCACTTAACTTGCAGAAGCGCTAAGAATGCGCACTCCCGCTGGGCCACCGAGATTCTGTACAAACAAGTAAATATCATCAAGCCTTTATCTGGTACATAATGGTAAAAGTACTTTAACGTATTATTCATACCAATCATTTTCATATTCTTTGCATATAGAAGACGTAATTTACATTAAGGAATAGAATCAGCTGTAGTCAAGTCGTGAGACATTAAACTGATGGTCACCCATCCAAGAGCGGACGACGCCCAGGGTAGCTTAACTTGCGAAAGCGTTATGAAATTTCCGATAAGGTAGTAATTAGCTACCTAATCAAATACTCTTTAGCGTTCCGTACCCAAAGGGTAAAAACGGGAACCTATTACTAACACTTCGCTGTCCGTCCGACCGTCTATCTGTCTGTCTCTCACCAGGCTGTATTTCATGAACTGTGACATCTAGACTGTTGAAATTTTCACAAATGATGTATTTCTGTTGCCACTATAACAACATAGTAGTTTATGATACAAGTGTGGTAAGTTGTTCATTACAGTCGAAGCGGGTTGAGTCACAAGCGGGCGAAGCCCGCGCGTGAGTCTATGGAGCCGAGACTTGTAATGAACCTTAAACACGTGTGCCATACTACGTTTTTCAACACATTAGTGAGGAAAAAATGTTCAATAATAAAACACTTCACTTAAACTTACAATAAATCTTGTTAAAGAAAATTAGAAAAATGGCGAGCTTAGTTTTCTTTTTCAGGCGCACTTCGCGCATGCGCGAGTCTGTAGTGATACGAGAGACACAGAAATCAATCCACCAACAGCCATATGAAAATTTAAAAAAAAATATTTATTTTTAAATAGGCCAGATTTATAAATTCATTTTAGTGTTATTACAAGTATTTTAATTAATAAATAAAATGGAATAATTTGAGTAAAACAAGGTTTTGGTATGAGTTTAGGCTGGCTGCATGCAGAGAGTATGTGTTTCAAAAATAATATTCGATATTTTGGATGTATAGAATCTTATTCTTAATACATTTAAAAAACACTTTACCGCAGTTGTGCGGTAAGTAATATTTACCGCACGATTTCGAATGTGTGCGTAATGAATGGCATTACATAAGTTAAATCAGTATGGTAAATAGCACTTTCCGACCTGATGTGTTGAAAAATAATAAAAATAGAATCAAATAAATATTTAAGTGTGGCTCCCATACAACAATTTTTATAGATATGGTACGGAACCCTACGTGCGCGAGTCCCACTCGCTCTTTGCTGGTTGTTTCTAAACGTCTAAACAAACATTTTTTTATTGGAATGCATGAAATATAGATAATAACGTTATATTTTTTTTTCAAGGGAGCTTCTGACGACAAATCTATACGAGTCCACTGGTTTTCATAGCCGATTGAGTGGCGGACGGCGCCTAAAGACGCTTACCGCAGTCCGCAAATAAATATCACTACAGCCGCACTATGAGTGTCCACTTTGACCACTTCACATATTATCCATGAGCATGAGCATTTATAACACTAAACTACACCGATTTCATATTATAAAGTTAAATTTAAATCAAACTCCAACTGAACCCCTTGACTTTCCGCCAAAAACTCTTACTTACGTAGAGAGTCACTCTGTCTTGTCAATAATGTCTGTGTCTCACGTGAGTCTTAATGACGTCATAGTTTCTTGGCAATGATAAATCTAAAATCACTTTGAAAATGGATGTAATCATGACATGTGACATTATTAATGTTATTATTAGTAATGTTTTATTTTCTTTTTTTTTTAATAGCCGTTTGTATCCCACTGCTGGGATAGAATAAAATAGAATAAAATAAATATTTAAGTGTGGCTCCCATACAACAAACCTCCCCTCTTTCATTCCACAATTCTCTATCCTGTGTATTTTCTCTCGAGTCCCTGTCGTAACTTTTAAAGTCGTCTGACCATCTTGTTCTAGGCCTTCCTCTCTTCCTGTAGCCATCAGTTGGAATCCAGTAAGAGTGTGGGCCCATCTTTCCGTTTGCATGCGGCAGACGTGACTTATTTTCTTTATTTATTTTAGTAGTTTATTTTCTTAACAGTACGAAACAATTAATAGTAATATTTTTGACCCAGGAAAGTTCTATCTATTATTTTTTATCTAGAATGGGGTCATTCTAGGTCAAAAATAAATAACTTTGACATCATTAAATCACTTGTTATTTAGCATACGTATATTAACGTATATTTGATATTAAGAGCGCTAGTTGACTCAAAGAAAATATGACGTTTGGTAATTCACACAAATTCCATAGAGATAGAGAATGATTGAAAGTGTCTGATTTGAATTGTTACCAAATAGCGAATCCAGATTGGTTTCGTAGAAAAACTTGCTTGAGACTTCTTTCTCACCACCATCATCATCAGCATTATCATCAGCTCTCATCAAAATACAGTAAAGGAAGTTTCCCAGCAACTTTCCCATTAGTGAAAAGCTTGTACCAGGCCAGAACCTTCCCTGGCGCGCTTTGAAATCGCTAAATAGACTCCAGGTGGGCTTTTAAGATGTCAGGAGCTAAAGAAGAAAGGGAAGTACTCTGACGACGATAGATGTACCTGTGGAAACATGCAGTCCATGGAACATCTGCTGTCATGCCCCACGTCCACTGCATCCTGTTCTAGAGACGATCTAATGGAGGCCAACCAAAGGGCTGTAGATGTGGCGAAATTCTGGGCCAATACAATTTAGATAACAATTATTGCCATTGACACGGTAAGAAGAAGAAGAACGAAGTACATAGGCATGTTGATTCATTATTTTAGTTACTTAATTGATGGCCAAGTGCGAGTGCGAGTGCACTCAGAGTTCCGAACCGTAATCTATAAAAAATCACGTTTGTTGTATAGAAACCCCACTTAATAAGGTATTTATTTTATTCTGTTTTTAGTATTTAAATAAATAAATATGTAAGGACAAATAACACTCAAAGATTCAAATGTTTATTCAGTAATGAGACCTTTACAGGCACTTTTACACGTCAATAAATATAATTTACGTTACGAGTAAAGTATATTAAAATATAATTTATTTTTAAAGAAAAGCTACCGATACTAGCGCTTCGTAACGACCACTGCTGAGAAGAAACGCCGAAAGAAACTCATTTTCACACTGATTGAGCTAGCCCCAAAGTAAGTTCGGGACTTGTGTTATGGGATACAAACTCAACGACACTATAATTTTATAACAAATACTTATATAGATAAACACTCAAGACCCAGGAAAATTTGAAATAGGACATTTTCCAACTTGCCCTGACCGGGGAACGAACCCGGGACCTCTGGGTGGCGGACTAGCATTGTGACCACTATGCCACGGAGGTCGTCAAAATATTTGTTGTTATAGCGGCAACAGAAATACACCATCTGTGAAAAAATTCAACTGTCTAGTTATCACTGTGAAAAATTTCAACTGTCTAGTTATCACGGTTCATGAGATGCAGCCTGGTGACAGACAGACAGACGGACAGGGAATCTTAGTAATAGCGTCCCGTTTTTACCTTTTTGGTACAGAACCCTAAAAGAACAGCTTTTATCTTAAAAATGGCGCCCAGGTGAATCAACTCTTATTTGTTTACTTAGGTGTCATAATGTCGATCTGTCTGGTCGTCCGCTGCGACAGACTTTTGTGTTTAAGATAACGGAGTAGTGACCCAATAAAGATTGATGATTTTTAACCGACTTCAAATAAGGAGGATATGTCGTTCATCCTGTGTACGTGCATTTCGTAACGCGTGAAGCGTTTCTAACAATAGGGGTGACGACAGGGTTAGAAAAGTATAATAGTAATTACGAGTAGTCCCTCTTTTAGATTATCCAAAAACAATGGACCCATATTTTTTAAGTTTGCCAAAAAGTAAAAATTCACAAAGATACGAAGCATCAAAGTTCCGGAGTGGGGGCTTGCGACGTCACCTCTATGTAAAAATCAATGACGTCATGCGAAATGTCAATGCGCTGTCTCTTTGTCATTTTTTGTTTCTCAGAGAAAATAAAATATACGTGTACATTTTTTTTTAATAATCTAACCGATGGGCTAAAAATATTTTTACATTCGTCATGCCTATTGAGTCAAATTAATTCCTTCTCCGTATTAATCAATTAAATATAATTTTGATGTATAGCTAAAATTTCTGTCACTTTAAATTCCATAGACTTCTTATAGTCTGAATGTATGTAATTTAATAAAATATAGGATTCCTTTGTGCGAAACTTTGTATAATTTATTTAACTTTATACACAAACACAAGTTTAATGGCAGACTTAAAGCCTTCCCTCGTATTCGTAAATATTAACAAAGGTTTGACAAATCGAACCCTCAAATTCACAAAAAATAACAACAGTTTGCTAAACCTAGTTAGTTTAGTTAAAGCATGATTTGTCCATTTTTAATATTTGACATTGAAAGAACGAGAAAAAAAGGTATTTTTAAAAAGGTATTTTTACTAAAATAGGTTTAGCAAATGTTTATAATTGTTTATGAATAAGGGGGTTCATATGTTGTGCCTCGTAAGTCTCGTTCTTATACACGGTGATTTTTCAATGGTTTGGAACCGAAGGCCACTTCATAAGGATCGTTAGTAAGATCTAATTATCTAGTCGAAATAAAAAAAATTGAAACAAAATATGTTCACTAAAACTCGAAAGTAAAATCGTGAGATCAATTAGTAGTACCGCCGGCCGGCTAGATTTCGAATTCATCTAGGTCACGCGTCAGTTATGAATGGACGTAACTACTTGATCTCGATCGAAAATCATTTTCATAACTTTTTTATTTTATGTCATACATAAATTTGGATTACGTATATGGATAGAGGAATTTATTTACTACATAACATTATTTTTTCCGAAACAAATGAAAAGTCAGCGTGTATTATCAAATATTGAAAAGAAGAAATAGGACAAGACATGTTTTAACTAAAATTGGTTTAGCAAACGGTTGTTAATTTTTATGAATATGAGGATTGAGCCTTATCTACAAGTCAACCAAACGGGTGACGTTGACAATGACACTAGTGCAAATCTTGAATAGATGTATAGTTATTAATCATGTTCTCCTGTAAGCTAGTTTTTTTTATCACCACTGCCCATGGACAACTGCAGCACCAGGGGTGTAACAGAAGCGTTGCCGGCCTTTCAGGAAGATATAGACTCGTTTTTAAAGGTATCAATGTCGTATCGGTCCGGGAACACTGCTGTAGGAAGTTGATTCCACAGTTCGGTCGTAGGTACGTGGTAAAAAGTTCCTTTTTAAACGTACGGTGGTTGATTGCCAACTATCCAAGCGGTGTGGATGAAATTTTAATTAAGGCGTGTGATGCGGTGTTGAAACTAAGCAGCAGGTAGTTAAGTAAACAACTATCTTTTGATATATTCCAGACTGGACCTTGATATTTCGCTTAATTTTCCTGTCAGTGATTTGTTTTTCTCGATGACGTCATCTGAGGCGTAGCCTGCGAGGCTACGAGATTGCGTAGCTGCTACGGCGTAGTGTCCTTGTCCGTAGACCCACCCAACCTCGTAGCTTTACGATTTATCAAACATAATGAAAATACATCTAGAATTCCCTATTTTCAAACCACTCAAATCTGATACTGTCTTTTATGACAATACTATATTTTATAACAAATACATATATAGAGAAACACCCAAGACCCAGGATAATTTAAAAAAGGCTATTTTCCAACTTGCCTTAACTGGGGATCGAACCCGGAACCTCTGGGTGGCGGACTAGCATGGTGACCACTACGCCACGGAGGTCGCCATATGATCTCATAATATACTTTAGTAGCACTAACATCGTGATGTCAGTACGTTAGTTTTATGCATGCGTAGTGTCGCGTCGGCGCCCTCGCTGCCAGAATAGCTCGCCTCGGCGAATGCCAAGGGTCCGACTTTGCCCGATAAACAATGTTGGAAACTGTGACAGACATACCTACATGCACATATACTATCGCGTCTTGATCCAGAGCATTTTTGGTTCTGCAGCTCTAAGCAGACGGAGACCTGGGCCGCAATACCCGAAGGCCACTTTCAGCGTGATGGTGGGCGCGAAGGTGAAAAAAAGAATCTAAATAATGATGTTAACGGTGTTTCTCTACGCGATCGAATCAGAAATGAGGAAATTCGTAGGAGAACGAAGGTCACCGACATAGCCAAGCGGATTAGCTCATTGAAGTGGCAGTGGGCGGGGCACATAGCGCGAAGAACCGATGGCCGATGGGGCAGAAAGGTTCTCGAATGGCGGCCACGTACCGGCAAGCGCAGCGTAGGACACCCACCTGCTAGATGGTCAGATGACCTGAGCAAGGTTGCAGGGAGGCGCTGGATGCAGGCCGCTTCCGATCGGTCGTTTTGGAAATCCTTGGGGAAGGCCTATGTCCAGCAGTGGACTTCCTGTGGCTGATATGATGATGATGATGATGAAATAATGATGGGGCTTGCTTATCAACATGATTCGCATTTTGAAAGAAAGAAAAAGATACATTTTTTATATGCTTCAAATTCTCAAAATTAACAATTTACGCCCATTCCCTCGATCGGCTTTAACGATCTGCGCGATAAGAAAAGCAACTTGAACATTCTAAGATTTGTCTTTTCTCTTAAAAGTATACAAACCTTAATTGTCTACATATGTTTTTATTTGTACCTTACGTATTATAATCATTAGAGTGTATGTAATTGTCTCTTTTTTATTTGTACATACAAAGTAATTAGTGGACATAGGTGTAACTAATATTAGGAAAAAAGAAAGAAATATGTTCCAAAAACACAATTTATAAAAGAGTTCGAATGGGCGGATGCTAACAATCCGACTTTGCTCGATAGAAAATTTTTTAAACAGTGACCAAGGTACTTTTTTACAAGCTTTTATTTAGTTTTAACTGTCCCGTTGTCTTTCGGTCTGTCTGTCTGTCTGTAATCAAATCTTGCAAGTAAAATTGGACCCACTTCCCGGATTCCGATTGAGCAGAAACTTTGCATCCACACGTATATCGCGTGACAATGCAATATTATGATGAAATGCAGCTGATCTGATGATGGAGTTGGAAGATGGCCATAGGAACTTTGTAATGAAACGACGCAACCCCATCGAGTTTGGGCTCGTTTGATTCGTCTTGAGGAGTACTGAAGATAAAAGCTTGTTTTGAAAATGTTTTTTTAAATAATTACTTTTTTATTTAATCATCTATTGTTTCGTTTTTGTAGGTAAAGATAATGAAAAAAAAAATTTGATGGATTTCCGTACAGTTTTTTTTTATATACATATATTACGTTTTTTTCGTTAATGCATAAACACATATGTACATACTAGTCACGTCTTTATCTCTTACTGTGTAGACAGAATCTAGAGTCATAGATCCAAGACTTAAAAGCCAATTTTTTATTCAAACTATTTCGGTAAGTCACCAAAATAGAAAACATGAAGAATAAAGTAAATTTTCATTATAATTTTGAAGGTTTCCATCGAAACTAGTTGGCTTATTTATAAACATTTTTATCACAAAACCTATCTTTCTTTCTCATTATAATTTTATTAAGCACAAACACTGCCACTTAGGAATACTCGCAATGTCAAAAACCCTGATGAGTCACGCCGTGAAAAGCTCGTGG
This sequence comes from Acrobasis suavella, assembly GCA_943193695.1. Classification (NCBI taxonomy): domain Eukaryota; kingdom Metazoa; phylum Arthropoda; class Insecta; order Lepidoptera; family Pyralidae; genus Acrobasis; species Acrobasis suavella. The sequence continues at coordinate 1,001,290 of OW971940.1, forward strand.
AAAATGTACAAAGAAAGTTTAGCGAAAGCGCAACAAGTGCCTATGAAACTTGCGTTTATACTCACTATTCACTGTCACACTTCCCGATGTTGTGGTCACATTTTTTCTATTTATACGCCCTGTTATCACGAACTACCCATCTGGATGTCTGTCGTATCACGCGCATAAAATATGTCATGATTAAAAAACAATTAAAAGACGTATCTTTTGCCATTAAGTAATGAATTTACGTATAATACTTTATATATTGTTACATAAATACTCGTTTGTTATTTACGAGTACATTCTTTTTTATATATTTTATACTGATTTAAAGATTCAAATGTTTATTCAGTAATTAGACCATTACGGGTACTTTTACACGTCATTAAGTATAATTACGTTACGTCTGAATATTGTAAAGTAGGAAATTCATTGTAACTATATGTATTGAGGATAAATTTAAAACTACTAAGATAATACACTTTCAACCTTAGTTGATAACATAATTCATACCCGCGCAAACTCAATTACCTTCAATAACCTCAATGAATAGTTAATGTTAATTAAAAAAAGTATAAAAAACCATAATTACCTCCTTGCTCCTCCATTTCACACTAACACAAAAGTCACAACACTAAAACTAACTTAACTCTAATATCACACGTGAATTCCAAGTGTCTTTATAAACCACAGATCAGTTTAAGTCCGAAAAGTCTTTATTTACTACTTTATCCCATTTGTTTTTATTTTTGTGTGACGGTAAAGCGTTGCTTTAATTTGACTCTGTTGCGATGGGTGGGCAGCATTGGCGCGTCACGCCGGGTCGAGTGCCAACACTGTACTGATCGTACTGATGGTTGGTTCGACGGACTTCGATCGAATTCCCGACTATGGGGAAGATCGAAGTTCCCCATGGATAGAAATATGGCAACTTTTTCTATGGCACGGCTATTTTTAAGTTAAATAGGTACTTACATTATTATGACCACCTCTGTGGCCTAGTGGTCAACATGCCAAGCTGTCATATAGGTCCCGGGTTCGATCTCCGATCAGGTCAAGATGGAAAATAATCTTTTTCAGATGGTCCTGGGTCTTGGATGTTTATCTATATATGTTTTTGTTATAAAATATATTATCGTTGAGTTAGTATCCCGTAACACAAGTCCCGAACTTACGTGATCGACGTTTCTGGGGACCTAAGAGCTGGTGCGCATTTTGGCCAGAGATTAAGTCTGGCCATACAACGAGGCAATGCTGCCAGTCTCTAAGCCATCCTGCCTTGCGACCGTAGCGATCTAGTGTCTATTTTTTTTAAATAATATAATGCTTTATTTTTAATTAGATATATCTTAATTTCTAGGTAGTTTTTAGTTTAATTATTGATTTTTTGTATTGTGTTGTTTTAAATTTATTGAAGTGAAAACTTCTTTAGTTTGTACACTTTTTTTGTAATGGGTAAAAAATGTTAAACTCGCGCCAGGACACGTGACCTGAAATGCGATTTCTGAAACGCGAAGTCACCTAAACGTATGGTTTTTGTATGGGAAAACCATTCGTGAGACGGATGGAGAGTAGACAGACGGCGCAGCGTAGGAGAGGAAGTATCTCCCTCTTTTTCTACGGCGCGGCGAAAATGTATGCTTGCGCCTGCTGTTTCGTTTAGGCGGCGCAGGTACGCTGTAAATAAATAAATATTGTATTCTACCACATAAATGATAGTACTTTTATACTGATAATTAAAGCAATTCGTGCTAAATTATTCCCTAACCATTCCAAAATATAAAAAAATGCACAACGTTAATATTCAAGTTTTCACTTCTGCCGGCACTGCCGGAGTGCAACTCGTCGTTTTTTTTAAATTAAAGTTCATCTGTGTGATTTGTCCGTATATATTTATTTACGTCACGACGTCAGGCCTATCGTTAAACTATAGCATATCATTTAAACTGTTTCGGCTATTTCTTCTTCACTTCGCAAGGTCTTTGGACCAATGTGACCATTGAAATACTCATATATTTGGAGAAGAAAAAGCGGGAAAACGCACCCCGGGCTCCGAAGCAGTGCAGCTGAGGATGCAACCGGGAACCTAAGATGAAGAAGAAAGCTTTATTGCATTAAGAAAGTACTTTAATTATTTATTCTAGCTTTTAGTTTGATGAAACCACACAGAATTCATTAACATCGAAGAACTATGTTCTGGTTTGGAGTAATTTACACGTTTGCATTTTTATGATTGTTTTTAACCGACTTTTAAAAAAAGAAGGTTATCAATTCTTCGGAGTATTTTGTACGTTTGAATTTGTATGTTTGGTTTTTACCGACTTCAAAAGGAGGTGATCAATTCGTCGGGATCTTTTTTTATGAATGTTCATTTATTACTCGAAGATGCGTGGACGGATTTGGAAAATTAATTTTTCGTCTGATAAATACATTTAATTGTTCAGTATAATACATTTTCAGGTGGTCCCATATAAATATTATCAAAATCGGCTGTGTAGTTTGGAGTTGAAGTCGGTTTTTAGTTTTTTTCTTTTATTTAGATATAGGAGAATGTATACGAAAAGATTTCGTATACATCCTGAAAGGGACATAATAAATAGAATAGAAGAAAGAACCCACAATAAATAGACCCACGGACTATACTAGATCACTGTAGTATAATGAAATCGAAATATCAGTCAAAACACAAAAAAGAATTCGGCATTTCCATGCAAAAGTGTGCAGCCGCCCGGGCAATTTGTTTTTGTTTATTCCGGGATAACAAACAATTACATAATACAATTTTATACACTAATAGCTTTTGCCCGCGGCTTCGCTCGCGTAGGGGTGTAATTTATCAGAATCCTTTCTTAGGTGTTGCCTACGTCATAGTAGCTTTATGCATGCAAAGTCTCAGCCCGATCGGTTTAAATTGACAAAGTTTCATACAAACTTTCATCCCCTATTTTATCCCCTTGGGGGTAGAATTGATTAAAATCCTTTCTTAGCGGATGCCTACGTCATAACATCTACCTGCATGCCAAATTTCAGCCCGATCAGTCCAGTGGTTTGGGCTGTGCGTTGATAGATCACTATGTCAGTCAGTCAGTCACCTTTGAGTTATATATATTTAGATTTAGATAGAAGATAGATTTAGATAGAGGCTTATCCAAGTACATTTACATAATTCTGCAATCAACCACATTATCCACAGATTAATAAATACTCGTTATTTAAAATGTTTTGAATATGTTCAAATATAGTAAGTACAAATTACAAATTTCAGGAATAAATTTAAACAAAAAATTTATAAAGTAGTTAAGACAATTACAAGAAAAATAAATAAGGCGAATAATAATAATCATACAAGTACAGACATTTAATTAGGAAGTATGCAAATCATGCTCAGAGAGTATGGGAATTTGTATGGGAATGTCGTTATTTTTTGATTTTTTGGTTGTTATTTTAATTTCTTTATACTATAGTTTTTAATAATAATATATGTATAACAAAAAAAGAAAGTGATCTAGTATAGCCCGTGGTTTGATTTATTATGGGGATGTCCCTTCCAAGTTGTATGTTCTCCAATATTTAAATATTATAAAGTTTAGTGATATTTGAAATTGCTCAGTGACCTTTTAAGTGAGTCTCGTCGTAAAAATGACCGCTTTCCCAAAGCCAAAAATAACACTACAAGGCAAAATATTTTACATTTTTTTTTAATGTTCACCTTGACCTTTGTGAAAATATTTCTATTTCCATCCCTCAAGGTTCAAAAAAACAAAGAGTTCAAACTCCTCTTTAAAACTGCCGTACCAGTTTCTTCCCTACATTGCTTGCATCACTAATAGACGATGGGACTAGCAACCCATCACTATTTTGGTTCCTTTTTGTCACCTTGAACTTATTTCTAGCCGCCTTTTTGGCACTCTTGATAGATATGTCGTAGCCATATCGTAAATTTAATCTCTTCATTAAATGATCGAGAATTTCATGAAATGGTCGCATTTCATGAAATGTTGCACTGGCTACTGGCCACATCGTGATGTGGATTGGGCGGATCAATGATAAGAAATTGTTTCTTGATATTATCAAATAATTTCGACCATTTCATGAATTTACCGTGTCACTTCATGAAATGGTTGATTATATCGTAAAATTGTTATATTTTTAGTTTACACTATACATTCATGTTGTGCGGCTTGGGGTGGCCCAAAGGCCACCCCGCCGCAACCTTAACCTACCTATAGCGCTCTGTCACAAGTTTTTGTTTTTGTTTGCTTTTTTCAGCCTGTTTATACGATCCGGCCAAACGTGGATGACAAAATCGTGAAACGTTGACGATTTCATGATCTGGTCAAATTAAGTTGGCCGTTTCATGAAATGCGACCATTTTATGAAATGTTCGATCATTTCATAAAGTGATCAAATCTACGATATGGCCACGACAGATACAAGTCTAGTACGTAAGATTTTGTTTGCCGAATAAAGATTTTCTTTCTTTCATTTCTTCGCGCCGACCATAACGCTTATTAGTGGCCTTTGAATTTTACGACCCAGGGCTCTGTCCCGTTAGAGATAAATCAATTCATAGGAAAAAAATCACACAGATTCAGCTAGCCCCAAAGTAAGTTCGAGACTTGTGTTATGAGAATCTAACTCAACGATACTATATTTTATATGTATATATCCAATGATGGGATACTAACTCAACGATTCAAAGGATGCGATAATTTTATCTTATAAGTTTTCAAACTCAGATTTTCCTATTATCGTAAAGTAGGTAGGTATTCGTACTAATTTTTACATAATACAATCCATGTCCTGTTACAAAATTTCCTTTCCATACATAGAGGTACGATAACTCGTAAAACTGATCTCTTCTAGAATGCTTCTAAACATAGCCAGCGTTGCCATTTTTCAAACACGGAGTCACTAAACGAACGTCTTTTATATGGAAAAAAACATTAGTTTAGTAACCGAGTTTCAAAAATAGCGCTTCTGATCGCTACTCGTTAATTGGTTGGTCAAATAACATGGAATCCGGATTACGAACATGGCATACTGGAAAAAACAAGCCTGTTATATATTTGTGCATACAATTTGGAGTGTTAACTTGTTATGTTATATTACAAGTTACACAATGATATTCATTTTACCTTTTTGTATAATCAATAATTTATTTCAGGCAACGCGTAATATTAGACTTTTTTTATTTATTTAATTTGTTGCACTTAAAATCTTAAGATTATAGTACAAAAGGTATACTTAATGCTAAGCATTGTCTACCAGTTCACCTTTGGGACGTAGCAGAAAAATGGTAGATGGGGTGCAAATTTAATAAGTTTATCAAAAGGAATGAATTAAGATGTATTTAATTACATAAACTATACATAATGTAAATATTAATATTTAAATATAACACCATATAAATAAATTAAAAAAATAAGTAATAAACGCAAATTATAAACTTACATGTACATATATAATGTCCTTTTTAATTAAGTACAAATATTTTAAGGGGTGATTCAGCCCATCAGTTTGAACAACTTTTCCCAGTGAATGTATATCGAAATACGAAAAAAAAATTCATTTTCCATAGTTACGATATCACGTGACTACTTTGATTTGTATGAGAACTTAAAATATTTTTTCGTATTTTGATATACATTTTTTGGAAAAAGTTGTTCAAAATTGTGGACTAAATCACCCCTTAAAATATTTGTACTTAATTAAAAAGGACATTGTATAAATATCTACGTATAACAAACATACTAATACTATTTAAGGCCAACAGAATAAATACGTTACAGACAAGCATACCTATAATTATTATTTTACACACCATTCAATCATCATTGCCATACAATTTTTGGCAAATATAATCCAGTCTCTCTATAGAAAAAAAGAGTTACAATATACTATTTGATGCCGTTTATACAACGCAGAAGGGGCATACCCGTAATAAATCAAATCACGGGCTATACTATATCACTATTGTATAGTAAAATTAAAATAACAAGTTTTTTACCAAAAAAAAATTTCGACATTCCCGTACAAATTGCCCGGGCGGCTGCACTCTTTTGTATGGAAATGCAGTTTTTTTATGTGTCTTAGCTGTTATATTAATTTCAATGTGCTTTAGTGATCTGTGGTTCGATTTATTCCGAGATGTCTCTTTCACGTTGTATTTAGTTCGCGTAAAATGACATGACTCACAATCACCAGTTCCTAATAGCGTCCTTGCAACATGACCTTCGGTTTCAAGCCTATTTCACACGAACTTAGTTACTTGCCAAGTGGTTTCTGGCCGGGACTACGAAAGACCACTCTATATCTCTTTCTGTAAATATCTTAAAGTAGCTATACGAATAAGTGTAATCTCTTGCAACAACAATATTCCCAAGGAGGGTGGATATCAGGTGCCCGTCAGGAGGCCGTCGTTTTACGACCAGCTAATCACCATCATCAGCTTTCAACAGAGATGTACAAAATGGTTTTAAAAAAGCATTTAAATGCCATTTTTGAAACACGGAGTCACCTAAACAAATGGTTTTTTCACACAAAAAACCGTTCGTTTAGTGACTCCGTGTTTAAAAAATTGCACCACTGACCAAACAAGAAACAAAGGGCGCGAATGGCTAGCAGGCTCTATTGGTCAAATTCGGCAATACAAGCGTCATTCCTTCATTTCATTTTGTTTGACTGATAATGTTGGATAAAATTAATCACTAAGTATTTTGCATTTTGAAATGAATATTAAAAATGCAAAACACATCTCGAAAGGTATTTAAAATAAAATACAATATGTTTTTTACTAAAAGGCATTTAAAAGCAAAATATTACTATAACATTTTGTATTTGCAGTTTAAATAAAAGTATTTCGATTAAATCGCATCTCTGGCATTCAGCAAGTTTATTTGCCAGTCAAATTAAAAAAACCCCGACAACACCATCTATTGATGAGAGGCGGAATCGATAACCGTAGCGCCATCTATTATTTTCCGGTAAATTAAAAAACCCCGACTTGCAAGCGTTAACCCCAAAAACTTTTGAACATTGATTTTCATCAAACATAGCTAAGAACCACTGCATTCGATATCGATAGTATCGACAGTTTATGTATTATGAAACGCAATACTATCGATAGTATCGATAGTATTGATAGTTTGCTCATTGTCAGGTTGTTGTGAGACTATCAATAGGTTCGGTTTTTATTTAAAATACCGATTTAGCGATACAGGTTTGACGACCTCTGTGGCCTAGTGGTCATCATGCCAGGCTGTTACACTGGCGGTCCCGGGTTCGGTCCCCGGTCAGGTCAAGACGGAAAATTATATTTTTAGATTGACCTGGGTCTTGGATGTTTATTTATATAAGTATTTGTTTTTAAATATAGTATCGTTGAGTTATTATCCCATTACACAAGTCGCAAACTTTCTTTGGGGCTAGCTCAATCTGTGTAATTTGTTCGTATATACAATATGAACAACTTTTAATAAGGGACCAATGGTTGAAACTAAAAAAAAAAAGTCATTTTGATACAAAGGTGTTTGGTCGGCCCGGCAATTTGTATGAAAATGTCAATTTTTTTTCGAGTTGCAAGCATTGGTCCCATAGCAAAAATTGTTCATATTGACGGTCTGAGTTGCTCCTACAAGGATTGGACAGGGCTTTTGTTACATATTGTATATACTTTTTTTATAACGATAGTCTATCGGTATCGATAGTGGACTTGCCGCTCGACAACACTACTCCGAGGTAACACAACGGATGCAGCCAAGAAGAAAGCTTTAATTTACTCTCAAACCAGATATACTTCACAATCTTTAAATCTACTTATCATCTCTTTCTCCCAGTGTACACTAGGCCTTCAAGAAATAAACCCAAGGGCACACGAGCGCCACCATGTCAACACGCAGTGTGTACTCGTCATTACGCTGACGACGCCCGCGGCCGTGTAGACGCGCCCTTATTTATTTATAGCCCGTGGTTACTATGTGCCGCGGCTGCCATGGGATCTTTAAGGTTAAGACGAAGTGGTAGCTAAAGTGGCGCCCTCATTTGTCCTCATCAGTCCGTATAGTTTTAAAACGGGTTTTCGCCAAAAGTGGCCACTTTTGGCGAAAACCCGTTTTAAAACTAGACGGACTACCAATATTACTTTCAAAGGTTATTAATAAAATAGTTTAAAGGTCTTTCTAGACAGTGATACCAATAAAATTTTTAATTATCACCATATTTAGTTTTAAACAATTTATTTCAAATGAGGGCGCCACTTTAGCTACCACTTCGTCTTAATGGCTGTTCCATAAACGCATTTATCTTCTAAATACAACGTGTAACGAAAAGGGGGTAGACAATAGACATACTAATCAATGTGAATAACTTTAACCATATGTCCATCTCTAAAATAGTTAAAAAAATCTCCACCTCCATACAAAATTAAATACCTACCGTGCCAAAATGTATGGTGCTGCAGATTTATTTTTACGTTGTATCAAGAAAATGATAGGACGTACCCGTAATAAATCGAACCCCAAGCTATCACAGTAGATACAACACAAAAATTTAAAAAAATGACATTCTCATACAAATACGATAAAAGCTATGCAATAGCTTAAAAAAAAATTCGACATTCCCGTACAAATTGCCCGAGCGGCTGCACTTTTTTGTATGGAAATACCGATTTCATAAAATAGTTTGAAGGGTTATCCAGGGTCTGATCAAGACCAAATTTTAAATGATATCTCCGTTTCTTTTCAAATGATTTATTTCAAATGGAGGCAGCACTGAACCCCGGAAAAATCAGGTAGCCCCTTAACTTGTGGTTTGCGGACCCCTGTGGGTCAGTTGGGTCTACTTGGCAAGCTCCGAAGGTCACTTTTAGCGTGATGGTGGGCGAAAAGATGGAAACAGGAATCAAAATAGTGATGGGTTGCTAGCTAACATGATTTAAGTTTTTTTTTTCAGTCCCTTGATCGGCTTTTACGATCTGCGTTGGGAAAGAAGCAGGCAAGATGATGAATTTTCTCATCTTTATTTTTATCAGGTAGAAAGAGTAAAAATAATAAAAGGCTCCATAACAATTTGATGGGTTTTAAGATGCAAAGGGAAAAGTGAAAGCTTGTTAGCGGATTGCCTTCTTTAGAGTACACTCTAATCCCCTAATTCATTAAAAATACAACCATGTGCGAAACCTATATTAGTTAAAATATGCTTTATCTTGTTCCTTAATATGTCAAATGATGAAAAGAGCGAAAGAGACAACACATATTTTAACTAAAATAGCTTAGTAAACTGTTTTTAATATTTATGAATAAGACGCTGTTTTTTCTTTCTCGCAGACCAGCGGCGCAGGTATGACACTTCATGGAAGCGGAGTATCATTTATGCTTACTACTACAAACGAAACTACACATCCGTGCACACGACAGTGTGTGTGTGTGTTGCCCCCAACACACACAAGGCGAAAACGTGGAAGAGGTGCGGGGACGGCGAACGGGGACGCATATTGCGCGGGACTTTAGAAGATTCCTTTCTGTATGCAATACTTATTAAAATCTTAGCCAGCGTAAAAGGATCAGTATTATGCACAATTATTATCAATGTAGACAAAGCGGTGGGTCAACAGCCCCTTCTGAGCGATGTTTACGTAAACTTGGGTAACTACAATGTAATAGGTATTCATTAAGATGTTTGCGACGCCGAAAGGCACATAGATGTCAAGTTCTATTGAACCTGGATCGAGCACTGGACTGACTTAATTTGTAGTAATAAATAGATATAGGTTCTAGCACATAATAATTATGTACTAGCAGGCCTGTGTCACTCTCCGTTTAGGTATCGAAAATTTACCTACATTATTACTATGCGCGCGGCGATCACTTCGAAGGAGAAAATTCGGTTACATAAATCGTTTGTCCAGAGTAATAAGAATGAAATTGGCTTGCAATGGATGTCTAGGTATCTAAACGAAGAGGTGAGAAGTTCTGACGCGAGCTAAATTAAATCATAGCGCTAACCACATTAAGTAAATATTTCCTTGAATTTGTTTTCTGAGTAAGACTTCTGTACGTGAGTATAAGTACTTATTCTGTGGTACTAGCTGCGCCCGCAAGGTCCGCTCACCTTAGGATTTTCGGGATAAAAACTATCGTATGTCCTTTCCCGTGTTTTAAACTATATACGTACCAAATTTTATCTGAATCGGTTCTGTGGTTGAAGCGTGAAGAGGTAACAGACAGCTGTTTCGTATTTTCGTTCATTCCTTCGATTAACTTTTATGATACATTCTAACGACTTCCGAAGCGTAATGGTTAACATGCCTGTCCGTTACTCAGTAGGTCCCGGGTTCGATCCCCAGTCAGGTCAAGATGGAAAATGATATTTTCCTGATTGGCCTGAGTCTTGGATGTTTATCTATATATGTATTTGTTATAAAATAGAGTACCGTTGAGTTAGTATCCCATAACACAAGTCTCGAACTTACTTTGGGGCTAGCTCAACCTGTGTAATTTGTTCCTTTATATTTATTTAATTATTATTCTGCTACTAGCTGGTACATTCTAAGTACCTAATTTTTCTTTTCTTCAAGACCAGCATGGAAGAATAACCATGAATCTGAACAAAACAGAAGTAAACTTACCAGGCAAATTAAAAGACTCCCAACATTCAAGCGTTCACCCCTAATAACTTGTGAACTGCTGAACTGATTCCCATCAAACATAGTTAAGAACATCGCGATCAAGTCAGCTATCGAACGAAAAAACCCATAAAAATTTACCCATTCATTTAGGCGCTACGATGCCATAGACATACAAATACCCAAAAGAAGAGGGGTGTTGTAAGTTTGACGTTATCTTATACCACCCTTTTTTTTCGGGGGTTCAAAGCGGCTACGGGGTAGCATTTAAAGTCAAACGACGTTACATGTTACGCCATAGCCTAGAGTGCTAATGTAGACTAACCGCTACGCCGTAGCGGTAGCTGCTACGGCGTAGATGGCCAGTAATCTGAATTATCATGGACTGAGCTACCTGCAAGAAGGGACCTACTGAATAGATTTTTTTCTGCACAAATACTTATGGTACCTATTTATTTATATCCGAATACCAAATCATTAATTTACTATAGATGCACTAAATTGTAATAAGTACTTAAATCAATCTATATTTATCATACCTTTTTCTACTTCTGTAAGATAAGATAAAATTTCTTTATATAGTTGGTGCAAACTAAGTATGACAATAAAGAAATAGTATTTTATGCAACAGTTTTATAAGGAGGGTAAAAAAAAATACGAGTGTCGCAGGTTAAGATGCGAGCCTTGGTGAGCATCGTAAGGAGACGCCATCGAGCATGTTTTTACGAACTTATACAACGTTGCATACAATACTTTTTCTACGACTACATTTACTAAATTAAATAGAAAACAAACAAAAAGAAATATATAAATGTTTGACATATGTTTGGTAGATACTAGGTATCTATGATATAATTTTATTTTTTTAATTGATGTTTTCCCAGTGACTTAAAAAAACGTTTTTATTATGTTGGCAGTATGGTGATCTAAAGAAAAAAAGGTTGTAGGTCTATGGCTAGGGTGTATCTCATAGAATTATAATATCTCTTATCTCTGGAGTATCTTCATAAAATTATAACCCATAGTGTTCGTGACTATTTAAAAGACAGATAACAGTACAGAAGTAGTAAAGTACATTTTAAATACAGTAGGTACAAAGGCTGGCTTATTACAAAAGCGATTTCTTCCAGCCAACCAGTGCATGTATGTGTATTTTAAATAGTTACGAACACTTCTATAAGAAAATTGATAATTTATGATTCAGGGTCTGTAGTCTTTTCCCCATAACAGCACAATGTGTCGTAATTTCGTCAAACCTGATACCAAGAATGGCGCGCTCTATGTATCTCTGTGTGACTCTGTTTGTGCACAGCCTCCTTCGTGAGAGTCCATGTCTCAGCACCGTACGTCATACTTTGGGTAGAACACACTGGTTGTTGCTACTTGCTGCGTGGATTCCGGCCGAAAATAGAACCACTCCATTTCCCCCTGTGGATGTCGTAAAAAGCGACTTAAGGATATTTCCGTCATTGAAGATGAACAGATTTCCGATGGGTAGCAGCGTCGGAAGTACGATAGTGACTCACACTGCGCTCGCCAACCCGCCTGCCAAGCGTGGCGAGTATGGCATCCCCTCATGGATAGAAACAAAACGACCAGGCCCCCAGTACCCGGCAGCCCTGCTATTCCTGACTCCGGTAGCGGTCATGATGACGGCGGGGCAGGGGGTGCTTAGAATCCCCGGAATGGAACCGGCTACCACCCCCGGCAAAAACTGGCCTTAGTAACACACAATGTCCGCACATTGAGGACTGACGAGAAACTGGCTGAGGTGGAAGAGAAAATTAATAGGTTACGGTGGGACATTGTGGGTTTGTCTGAAGTTCGAAGAGATGGCGAGGGCACGACAACCAGTGAATAGAGTCTGGTAACCTCGAGTAGGTTACCAGACTCTACTTCAGACATCAACGGGAAGGAGACAAAAAGAAGTCCCAGCATGGTGTCGGGTTTCTCATCCACAAATCTTCCGACTTCCAAAAAAAAGAAGGTTATCGATTCGTCACGATCTTTTTTATGTATGTTAACCGATTAATCGAAAACGCTGGGACCAATTTGTTTTTTTTTTTTATTAAACTTAGCAGGAGGTCCTATACAAATTTTATCAAAATCGGTTGTGTAGGTCGGAGGTGAAGTCGGTTTATAGTTTTAAAAAATTATAAACATTTTAAAGTGTCTACCGATTTTAGCATGTCATCCAGACTAAATATTGAATGTCGCCAAATCCAAGCTGTATTCGTCAACCGATCTCCTTGTACTTGTTGTTATTTTTTCTTATTATTTATACTTATTTAATTACTGAGAGATAGTGTTTTCATTCCAAATCTGCAAAGAAATGTCTTACCTGACTGATGAAGGACAGTAATGTTGTTTGCATCTCAAATTTGTCTCCGAGGCGCGACAGCGTGTGGAGTTTTGGCAACCGCAACCAAAATAAACAATCTGATATCGCACGATGTTATTCCGACTTAAAATAGAACGCCGTCATATTTTTTGTGTCGCCAAAAGAAAAGATTTTTCGGCAAATGACATGTTGGTTTTAAGTAGTTTTAGATGAGTAACAAGTATAATAATTTTTCAAAACTAAAACCCGACTTCACCCCCAAACTACACAACCGATTTTGATAAAATTTCACTGGGACAACATGACAAGTGTACCCTTTCAAACATTAAATATTTTTTTATATCGGACCAGGCGTCTTTGAATAATCGGTGAACATACATAAAAAAAGATCACGACGTATTGATAAGCATCTCTTTTTTGGAAGTCGGTTAAAGAGACATGGCACAAGCAGTTCACCGACAAAAGCCCATCTCATAAATATAAGAAGAACAAGTAATTATAACAAAACATACTTTTTTAAAGGTCCTCCCAACAGGTCGGCCTAAAAATGAATATTGACAAGACGAAGGTCATGTCAAATATGCACGTTGCGCCTTTACCGGTTTCTGTTGGGAGCTCCACCCTCGAAGTTGTAGACCAGTATGTCTACCTGGGTCAATTGATCCAGGCTGGAAGTTCCAGCTTCGAGGAAGAAGTCTTTCGGCGAATCCGACTCGGCTCAGCAGCGTTCGGGAAATTACGCAGTGTTTTATCGTCTAAAATACCTCAGTGCCTCAAGACGAAAGTGTTTAATCAATGTGTGTTACCAGTGATGACTTATGGCTCTGAAACGTGGTCCCTTACTATGGGTCTCATAAGAAGGCTCAAGGTCGCTCAACGGGCTATGGAGAGGACTATGCTCGGTGTTTGTCTACGCGATCGAATCAGAAATGAGGAAATTCGTAGGAGAACGAAGGTCACCGACATAGCAAAGCGGATTAGCTCATTGAAATGGCAGTGGGCGGGGCACATAGCGCGAAGAACCGATGGCCGATGGGGCAGAAAGGTTCTCGAATGGCGGCCACGTACCGGCAAGCGCAGCGTAGGACACCCACCTGCTAGATGGTCAGATGACCTGAGCAAGGTTGCAGGGAGGCGCTGGATGCAGGCCGCTTCCGATCGGTCGTTTTGGAATACCTTGGGGGAGGCCTATGTCCAGCAGTGGACTTCCTGTGGCTGATATGATGATGATGATACTTTTTTAAAAATAAGCTTGAATCTAAATTAATAAAAGCTTAAAGTGCTTCTAAAGGCGAATCAAACAAACCCAAACGCAATGGGGTTGCGTAGTTCCTATGGCCACATTCTGGCACCATCATCACATCAGCTCCATGTCATCATAATATTGTATTGTCACGCGATATACGTATGCGTGCGAAATTTCAGCTCAATCGGAAACCGGAAAGTGGGTCAAATTTAACTCAAAAGAGACAGACAGACAGATACCGGGACAGTAGTAACTAAATAAAAACTTGTAACAAACGTCACTTTTGGTGTCAATCGAGGGAATAGGAAAGATTTTTTTTTTATTTTATTTATTAGGTTCACCATTGTGTATTACATTAATACAGGCTTATATCTAAAATGCAAAACAAAAATTGCTTAATGCGCACACCTTTTAAATACAACACCACTTGTTTTATAACATTCTTTCTTTTCAAATATTCTTTCTTATCGTTTATCCGATTTATAAGTACTTCTAGCGGCAACTTATTTTATAGTATGCATATAATATATGCTGTGAATAACGTTGTGGGTTATTTAATTAATAACACATATAATTATATATTCAATATTGTATCTGTAAGATAAATAATACACTATATGTAACTGTTTGTTATTCTGTAATAAAATAAAAACATATCTTAACATTAATTACAAAAGTTGGTAGAAATACAAATTCAGATTAATATAATAATGGTTAAACAATATTGCAATGGCAACCCTGTTCACCTGCCATCAAGATGAAAATCATACATGGCTAACAAGGCTAACAATTAAAACTGGAAACAGAAACCATGCCTAGGACGGGTAAAAGAAGCGTCGGACGTCCTGTAATGAGATGGGTTGACGATATAGTCAAAGTCGCAGGTCGCAGCAGTACAGCACCGAGATTGATGGCGCAGACGAAGGGAGGTCTATGCTCAGCAGTAGTGAAGAAAGGCTGGGATATGATACTTAGTTGGTGCAATAAAGAAATTTTATCTTATCTTATCTTATGATGATGGTTAGCAACCCCTCAATATTTTGATACCTTTTCTCACCAACCATCTCCTCAAAATGGTCGTTGGGTTTTGCGGCTCTAAGCAGACAGCGTCCCAGTGCTGAAAGTGTCCCTTGTACCCCATTAGGGATCATAATCTCCCTTTTCCCATTTTATTTGGGGTCGGCGCAGAAATAGATCAATCACTTTTTACAAGCTTTTATTTAGTTTCACCTGTCCCGTTGTCTGTCTGTCTGTAATTAAATCTTGCAAGTTAAATTTGACCCACTTCCCGGTTTACGATTGAGCTGAAATTTTGGATGCATACGTATATCGCGTGACAATGCAATATTATGATGACATGCAGCTGATCCGATGATGGGACTGGACGGTGGCCATAGGAACTCTGTAATGAAACGACGCAACCCTATCGAGTTTGGACTCGTTTGATTCGTCTTGAGGATCACTTTAGATAAAAGCTTGTTTTAATTATTTTTTTAATAATTACTTGTTAAATTTCCAAACCCAGTAAATAGGTAGATACCAAATGTATTTGTGTTGTGCAAGCCGCTGCAGCGATAACAGACCGTCGACCCGCGAATTATGAGTGACCTTGTTCCACGTGACCAGCTGATGTCATAAATGAGAGCATAGAGAATGTAGTATGCATAATGGACTTCTCATAGCGAGTGGCAAATGCATGCGAGTTTTATGAGCATTTCGTCATGTTTGTAACATACCTAGTAGCGTTGCATAACAATCGATAGTTTGACTATCGATAGTTGACCTTGAAAAACAGTCACAATATCGATAGGACTAACGATAGTATCGATTGTCAATACTTTGCAATACTATTGATGAAAGGCAAAACTATCGATAGTATCGATACTATTTAATTTAGTTAGTATCGATACTATCGATAGTATTTAATTGATACTATCGATAGTATCGATACTGTAACTACTTTTAGTACGAAAAATTATTGTAAGCTTAACTACTATCGATAGTATTATAATATCGATATTCCTCACAATACTATCAATAGTTTTTAATACACATAGTACCTTTACTATCGATCCTATCGATACTATCGATACTATCGATAGTCCTATCGATATTGTTACTGTTTTTCGAGGTCACGATAGTATCGATAGACTATCGATTTTTTATACTATTGCTTGCAACGCTAATACCTATTACTCCTCAAATCAATACGTAATAATTAGTATCCGCCTCGAACTGATGTGAACTCGCAGACTTATCTCGGCAACCCCTTGACTGATTTGGCTCCTGTTCAATTGACTACATTGATACCCCCCTACCAAATTTCATGAAACACCCTCCCTAAATATTTACATACAAATGTTCTCTAGTTTTTTGAAGTGAAAACTTCTACACTTTTTTTGTAATGGGTAAAAAATGTTAAACTCGCGTCAGGACACGTGACCTGATCGAAAATTCGTAAGACGGATGAAGAGTAGACAGCCAGCGAGGCGCGGCGTAGGAGAGGAAGTATCCCCCTCTCTTTCTACGGCGCGGCGAAAATGTATGCCTGCGCCTGCTGTTTCGTTTAGGCGGCGCAGGGCGCTTGCGCGAATGTTCGTGTTTGTTTATGTTACAGCGTGCCACGCGCATCCATGGAAATGCACAACGTTAATATTCAAGTTTTCACTTCTGCTGGCACTCCCGGAGTGCAACCCGTCGTTTTTTTTTTGAAATGTCATGTTAGATTTCGACTAGATTTTAAAAATTTTAAGAATTAGCCTTATCTAGGATTTGGATAGATTTTCTGACTTAATCTAGGATTTTAACTGGTTACAGTCAAAAGATGAACTTGAAAGAAAATGTAGGGTGCAGAAGTCATCAATGATATGGTAAACAATGTCTAGAGTCTGATCACGGAGGCAAAAGGTGGTCGATGGAGCTCGGTAATAAAACGACGCAATTCCATTGAATTTGGGCTTATTTCAATTGTCTTAATAGGTACTTTGGCCGCACAATAAAAGCTTGTACAAAAAATGTTATTCTTTCGAAAAAGTTTTATGCATATAGCGTTATTGACATGCCTTGACATAAAATTTGAAATAGCATTAAAAAATTTCTACGCGTACAAAGTAGGTAATATTTCTACATTTTCCGCATCCTCAGTGGCATCTTCAGCCGTGCGCTTCCCCGCTTTTTCTTCTCCAAATATAATATGCAAGTCAATGGTTCGCCAAGGATCCCGAAGATCTTGCTAAGTGGAGAAGAAGACAAAGTAAGCTATACAACATGGAAGGGACATACCCGTAATAAATCAAACCACGGGCTCAGTGAAATAACAAGAAAACACAAAAAAAATTTTGCCATTTCCATACAGAAGTGTGCAGTCGCCGGGCAATTTGTATGAGAATGTCGAAGATTTTTTTAATAATAATAATAATAAATAATCGTTTATTTCGGACAACAAGATCCATACAAAGGGTTAGTAACAATTTATCTTAAAATACTAGGATGTTAGTAACAATAAAATAAAATAAAAACAGCAGACGGACATGCACGCACATACATAGTACTCAGCGATGCTAGCTGGACGGCCTACTTAACTGCATGCAGTTGTATCCATCGAGCGAGCATCGGTGAGTCCCAGCGGTCTGCCAGCGCGCACAGGATAGTGTTGGGGCTGTCGCGCATGCGCCTGAGATGAGAAGCGCAACAATTGCGCATGATCGCAGCGATTTTTTGGATTTTTATTTTATTTTATTATCATTATACTAAAGTGATCTAGTATAGCCCTTTAGATTTATTATGGGTATGTTCTTTCCACGTTGAATACAAGGTCTAACAAAATATACTAAAACTAATTTAAGGATGGATTTAGTCCATGATATTAAACAACTTTCCCCCAGGAACATAAATCGAAACATACAAATTGACCGATCAGTATAGAAAGTGAAAAAAATATTTTTTACATTTCAATATATGTTCCTTGAGGATAATTTTTCAAAACTAAAAACCGACTTCACCCCCAAACTACACAACCGATTTTAATAAACCACCTGGACAGTATACCCATTCAAACAAAAAAATAATTTTTCAAATCGGTCCACGCGTCTTCGAGTAATCGGTGAACATACATAAAAAAAAGGATCGCGACGAATTGATAATCTCCTCCTTTTTTGAAGTCGGTTAAAAATTGTTCAGTATCAAGAACTGAAGTCACCCTTAAAATATTTATTTATTTAACCTTCCTTATACAAAATACAAATTGTATAGCTCAATAGGCGGACTTAATGCCAAAAGTATTATCTAACAGCCAATCTTTGGGTTATAAGAAATTTTAGATGTGGTAAAATAATGGAATCGGGATGGAAAAAGGGAAATTGGTTGGGTATAAGAAAGATATATAACAATTGGGTACTACATTTTTTTTTTATTAGCCAGATGTAGTGTCCCACTGCTGGGCGAAGGCCTCCCCCTCGTCTCTCCATCGATCTCTATCCTGAGAAATCTTCTGCCATCCACTCAAGAAACCCCCGATATCATCCCGCCATCTCTTTCTTGGTCTACCCCTAGGTCTTCTCCCTTCAAAGATTCAAAGTTTCAAAGATTCAAAGATTCAAATGTTTATTCAGTAATTAGACCTTCACAGGCACTTTTACACGTCAATAAGTATAATTTATGTTACGTGTAAAGTATATTAAAATTTTATTTATTTTTAAAGAAAAGCTACCGATACCAGCGCTTCGTAACGACCACTGCTGAGAAGAAACGCCGAAAGAAACTCATTTTCACAGTATTGGTCGCCTACTCGCCAGAAGGGCTTTGTCATATTATTATATTGTCTTTTAATTAATAAATACTTATAATATAATACAATGTTGACACATTATAACATGTAATGCTTGCGAACAAGTAAACAAACATAAATTGCGTAATAAAAAATATTAAGTAGTCAAAAAAGCGAAGCCGAGCTGACCAGTCCCTCCCGGCAGCACCCGTTCACGAGTTGACGCACGGATCAGCCATCATTAAACTCAACCATATTAGAGGGAATCCAACGACCTGACCAGCGACGTCACCACCTTCTACTACATATGTACATAAAATAGTTTCAGGATAGTTTATTAGCTGATGTTATAAATGTCTCCATACAGACTATCGGGAAACCTGTTGCAGTGAAATTACATGTAGTATCTTGGACTTTGGTCTGCGTGGGCGGAGTGGACTTCGGAACTGTGATCAAAGTCCAAATCTAGGGCTGCCAACGATTCTTAATAAGGTGAAGTTAGGAGAGGAACGGCAGAGCGTGAATGAAAGGAATAATGGATGGTGTTGAAAGGTTTGCAAGGATCGTTGGACTGGTGGGTCTGTTGCACCATACGATAGAGGTTATCAGCGTCCAATATAACGATATTTTTTTAAAGTTGTTGAGACATCCCCGCCTGATTATCCGAAAAGAAAGATGATTCCGTCTTTTGGAAAGCATGCATAAACTGTGAGTCACGAACGCTATCTAGCTTTTGCAGACATATCCAAAGATTAGTTCTGGTTTACCTTTTGGGTTGCGGAGGTCAGACGGCAGTCGCTCTGTGTAAAAACCAGTAACCTCGTCAAATCTCCTTAGTTAGGTAGCGGCCCCAGGCTCTGAAGCGTTACTGCTGAGGATGCAACCGGGAAAATACGCTCGGGTGATAATGACTCCTGCGGTTTTGTATTGCTTTTGAAACGTTTGCGCAGGCTAAAACGGACGGATTTCATGCCGTGATCCGGAAAATATTAGCATCAATGATAAGAAAGAGGTCGAGTAACGTTCTTATACAATGTTCTTTTTAATTAAGTACAAATATTTTAAGGGGTGATTTAGTCCATCATTTTGAACAACTTTTCCCAATAAATGTTTATCGAAATACGCAATTTATTTTGCATTTTTCATACTAACCATATCACGTGACTACTTCGATTTGTATGAGAACCTAAAATTTTTTTTCGTATTTCTGTTTACATTTATTGGGAAAAGTTGTTCAAAATGATGGACTGAATCGCCCCTTAAAATATTTGTACTTAATTGAAAAGGACATTGTATTTAGGAGCTGGGCTCTTTTTCCTTCAATTTTTGCATATTAATTATTGTTTTAAACATAGAATAATAACCCATTATCCCTTATCTCTGAGAACGCATCGTAACGTAGTAGATGAAAAAATTGGCCTTCCTAAATCAGTTGTATAATGAGAAACTACTAATTCAAGAAGTTTCAACGAATCCGACATACAACATCAGTACTTCTTAAATCAATAGCATTTACCATATAGCAAACACTTTCAGGAGTGCAGATTTTAATGAGTATTGTTTTTTTCAGTGAGCGACAGCCCTGTAATTAGGGAAGCCACATGAATATGATTGCGGCCCGTGGCACGTGCGCGACGCGTGCTCCAGTGCGTCGCCGCGGCGTGATTCGTGCGTCGTCAGTTATGGTCAGGCAGGTTTCAGACGTCATACTCAAAAGTGTGAACTCAACAGCTTGAACCTTACTGTTTAGGATATACACGTTCGCTAGTATATTATAGTGCTGAAAGATAAAACAGCTTTGGCGAGAATAGGGGTCCACTTGATTAACAAAAAAATTGTTTATTATATTGTTTGTTATAATATCTTAGTCATAATTCGTATGTTATATAGTTTGACATAGTTTTCTTTCTTATAATGTTTATGTACCTAGTCATTACACTGGTCATCAATTTTTTTATTTTTTTTTTCCTCACTGGAAAAAGACAAATTGTCTCTTACAGAATTTTGTATAGTGCATATATGTCTTGTTCCTAGGAGGTCAGAATTAATTAATTCTGATATTTTTAATTATCTATATTAAATAACTAATAGTGCAGGTTATTTCATTTTGTAACTTTAAATAATGTAATCAGCCTTCAAAATCAAAACAAAATTGCTTGTTTTACCTTGATACCTTTCTTTTCTGTGGAGGTATAAAAAGATTTAAATTACCATAATATTTCCTATACTTGGTGTACTGCGCCCATTGTATAGCGTTATACCAACCTGCAAAATATCTGTAATAAGTCCATTTTTTTTTCAATAATTTAGCAATGGTGTAAGAAATATTGTAAAATGTAAGGTTTGCACAGTGTTAAACTGGTATTTGAACATTGGAAAACATGTAATTGAATTTAGATATGGTATAATTTTGAAATTACTGGAAAATAAGACATTAGAATTTTTGACGTGTTATATTTAAAAATTTAGACGTCCTACACATTTTTTATAACTAGATTCATGTTTCTTTTAAAAATCGCTGCGTGTATGCTCGTGGCCAAATCTTGTTGTCCAGATCTTTATAAAACTAAAGTTTTTTAATCTCATAAAGATATTAACACATGATATGACGGAAACTTTTTTTTATTTATTTATTTCATATATAATATACAAGCAAATACATGCAGGAACAACGGTATTTATATAATCTCATAAGAGATTTTCCAAACGTTGGAATTCCATAAAAAATAACTACAAAAGTAAATACATAAACTATCACTACATATCATTAATGTAACTTATAATATAACTTATAATGGAGGAGCTCAGTGGCACGGCGGGAGAGCGCATTACTAGCGCTTTCACAAGTAAAGCGACACCGGGCGTGGTCCGCACTTGGATTGGTGACCACAACTGGCATGAAAATTTCTCGAGCTCCTCCGTGCTTCGGAAGGCACGTATAAGCCGTCAAGCTATGTCAGATGCTTTTAGGCAGCTTGAAAAATCTGACACTAGTCTTGGCCACTCACACGAAAAGCAAAGCAACTTATAATAATTTACCAACGTGATAATCAAGGCACCTACTCATTATACATAAATACGCGTGGACACAATAAATAAAGTGCCAGAGCTGGAGACCCGGGGGAACCAGTTCTCGAGTCTCGGTCTCGAGCAACATCTATGTATGGTTGATGTTTTATTTCCGACTAGCTGATGCCCGCGACTTCGTTCGCGTGGACTTTATGACTCCGGCGTATAAATATAAATAAAAACTAATGAGAGAGAGAGAGAGAGAGAGAGAGAGAGAGAGAGAGAGAGAGACAGAGGGAGAAAGTACTTTTAACAGTGTTAGGAGTTAAAAGTCAATATTATTTTAATTCTTTCCTTCAGGAGCCAATATGAAAAGAGCTGAAGTGTTACTAACCCTGGAGAAAGCCACAATAAGTAGGCCATGCGAAAAACCAGTCCTTAGATCGACATCAGCAGCTTTAAGCCTCTAAAACTGTGACTTATTTTCATAGCAAAGCAAGTTAACATATGGAACTGTGTATTTTCAAAAGGAAAATTGTTGGGGATGAGTGGCATACGCGGAATAAATACAGTTTCACTGGCATCACTCACTTACTGTGAGCTTTTAGTGTCTCAGCAGACTATGCCGAAGTTTAGTGGCTAAAGTTCAGTGTCTAAAGTTCGGTGGGGACGACACACTAAATAAGCTGAAGTTCAGCTGCTGAAGTTCGGTGGAAACGCCGGACAGTAGTGATGTGCCGATATGAGAATTTAATCTTCCGTCTTTGGCACGTCTGCGGCGAACGGAAACGGGAGCGGAAGAGGGAACGGAAGTGGAAGAGGGAACGGGAACGGGAACGGGAGCGGAAGCGGGAGCGAGAGCGGAAGCGGCAGCGGTGGCGGCAGCAGCGGCGGCGGCGGCGGCGGAAGCGGCGGCGGCGGCGTCGGCGGAAGCGGTGGCGGCGGCGTCGGCGGCGGCGGCGGCGGCGGGAGCGGGAGAGGGAGCGGGAGCTGGAGCAGGAGTGGGAGCGGAAGTGGAAGCGGAACGGGTACGGGTACGGGTACGGGTACGGGTACGGGTACGGGTCGGGTACGGGTACGGGTACGGGTACGGGTACGGGTACGGGTCCGATTCAGGCAAAAGCATCGGAAGTTCGGCGTTATGTGTTGCTAGTAATGCAAATAACATTGCAGGCATGCATTGGCTGAAATTCAGCCGCTGAACTTCGGCATACAGTGCTGAGACATTAAGTTGGGTTCCGTTACACAGTTTCGGCGGAGTCAAATTTCGCATCAGCATTATTGGCCCTCCGACATTAAGACTTATTTTGTGAGCCGTGAGTCCATTTGCTGCAAGTGAATTAAGAAACTCAACTGGATTATTGGTGGCGTCGTCAACAACACTATCCAAGAAATCTAAATATATATAACTCAAAGGTGACTGACTGACTGACATAGTGATCTATCAACGCACAGCCCAAACCACTGGACGGATCGGGCTAAAATTTGGCATGCAGGTAGATGTTATGACGTAGGCATCCGCTAAGAAAGGATTTTGATCAATTCTACCCCCAAGGGGATAAAATAGGGGATGAAAGTTTGTATGAAACTTTGTCAATTTTAAACCGATCGGGCTGAGACTTTGCATGCATAAAGCTACTATGACGTAGGCATCCCCTAAGAAAGGATTTTGATAAATTACACCCCTACGCGAGCGAAGCCGCGGGCACAAGCTAGTTAACAATAATTTGCGTCATAAGTTTTTTATTAATAGATTTTTAATTTTTTGGTGTCAATATGGCGCGTTCACATAACCAAGAATTTTCTGGTGTGTTATGCTCTGAAGGTCAGCAAATACTGAACTTATAAGTTCTACTTCGGACGAAACAACTTTTTTTTTTTAATTTCAATGTACAGACACATTTTTTTTACTCTTTTATTATAGTATACATTTAGTATGTTTTTGTTCAGCGGCAACAAAAAACATCATCTATAAAAATTTCAACTGTCTAGCTATAATGGTTCATGAGATACAGCCTGGTGACAGACAGACAGACAAACAGTCGGACGGTCTAAGTAATAGGGTCCCGTTTCTACCCTACCCTATGGAACCCTAAAAATCGAATAAAATAAGTATTGATGGGGGGCTCCCATACTACAAACGTGATTTTTCATAGATTATGGTACGGAACCCTTCGCGCGCGTTCGACTCGCGCTTGGCCAGTTGTATTATAACTCAACAAAAAGTTCTCATCAGACTTAACAACTTTTGCTAAGGCGGCATTTTAATATTTCTTATAGTTTAGCTGGACCATTATAGTTCTGCATCATGTGTTCCATTTTCCAAAATCAATTATAGCCTATATGTTGCCCAGGCTTCACAGCTACGAGTATATAACAAAAAAAGTTTCATTCGAATCCGTCCAGTATTTCCGGAGATTAGCGTGTACAAACAGACAAACAGACAGACATTTTTTTTTATTTTCTTACTCTATTACTATATCTCCATCGCCCCAAATATTTTTTTTTGAAAAATTTTTAATGTACAGACACATTTTTTTTACTCTTTTATTATAGTATAGATTAGTTTCGCTAGTCAAATATACGTGCGGTAAGTTTATAGAAATATATTTAAATATACTTTTTTTTTTATTTATTTTTAATGACTACGTTTTGTAATTTGACATGTTTTTTTGTTTTTCAATGTATATTTTTTATGATTAATAATAAACGAGTAAAAATTTAAATATGTGAAGTGAACATAATAATCTTATATGGTATAATGTATTATTTTTAATTTTTTTTTAAATTGTGTTTTTATTCTTACGTTACTTTATTAACCTCTGGTACCATATTCTGTAAAGTCCCTTTTCCCTGTAAGTTATATTTCGAAAGTATAAGTTTATTGTACTTATAGAGTATTTTTATATCAATAGCTCTAATGCCATCTATATCGGACGCTTTTTTATGTTTGTATTGTCAATAATTTTCTTCGTTGAAGTTTTATTTGCAGGAATAAATCGCATACGTAGTTTAGAACATTTTTATATAATCTTTTTGATATTATGATCTAATTAATTCGAAAAATTATTAACTATTTGTTTTTAAAGAATTTTGTTTTTCAAAAGCTTTTTATATAACATCATCCACAGACATGTTTATTTTTTCAAAATTTGAAGGAATGGTTATATTTGAATTAAATCGTGCCATTCAATCGTTATGTTAATTAAAAATTAGCACCAGTAAACCAAAATAAAATGATGCTTCCAATATCTTCTCAAATCATGTAAGTATTCCCGTCTAACGTGACAATGCTGGCATGCGTAGAAAAGCTTCACGTTCTCACTTTGAACTGTAAACAGTAGTTCATAAAATAGTTTGAAGTGTTTTCTATGACTTGGTCAAGACAAAAAATTTAATAGTATCTCCGTTTCCTTCCAAATGATTTATTTCAAATGGGGGCTGCACTGGACCGCGAAAAATTCATGTATGTCAAGGAGTGTTACTTTTAAATCTTTTAAAATTAGGCTCAGTTGCGTACCAAACTGATCAAAACCAATTTCCAAAACCATACATCAATATAACTAAAATCTGTATGTTTATGACATTTATGAAGTTATTTAAGTTATTTATATAATTTAATATAAGTTTTTATTATTTAATTATTTTTATTTTATTTAGTTTTAATTGAAGTAGGTAGTATTTTAGTTTGTTTAGTTTTAATTAAGTGTTTTTTTTGTTTTCTTATATTGTATATATTTTTGTGTGTTTAATAAAGTTATTTATGATGTTGTATATTATGTATATTAAGAACGTTAAATGGTTATTGTATTTATTACTATATTCAATTATAAAATTCTAACTGCGCCGTCTGTTATTTTATTATATGTATAGTTCGCACTCCTTTTCTTTTTGGTTGCCTGTAGAGTGCTTCGGCGATAAGGCCGCCTTTTGTACCTCATTATAATATGTTACCCTTTGTAAGTATTTCGAATATGTAAATGTTTTTTGGTGCAATAAAAGTTTTTGTATTGTATTGTATTATTGTATGAATCAAAGTAAGAAAATAAATGTTTGAATCTTTGATACATTAGTGTCGTTATTTGCTATTGAACAACCTTTCTGTATCGCGACAGAGGCTGTTTGTTCTAGATACAGGTCGGAGGAAACCTGGCTTTTGTTTAACCAGCTCAGTTGTTCATCCGCGAGCAAACACGGGAGATATCGCGTTACGTATATAATGTTACTTCATGACTTTTATTCATAGTTGGTATACGATGGGTGTGTGTGGTAGTTTTTAACATTTTATTACTTAACAAATGGTGAATACTCGTTTTTTTTAGAAAATATTTATAGAAAATAGTGGAGATAAATTCACGTTTTGTTGTTATGTGACTGTGTGTAGATTTAATGTGAGATAGATAATATGATATGAGAGGAGCTAGGAGCTAGGTTGGAGGACGAATTGCATGCTCTTTCGCTAGTTTAGCAATATGGAGCGTGGTCTTTACTTGGATGGGGGACCAGTAGATAAGTGGAACTAAAATTGCTCGAGCTACGCTGTGGTTTGAAAGACATTTTAAGGGGCTACCTGAATTTTCCAGGGTCCAGTGCTGCCCCCATTTGTAATATAAATCATTTTGAAGAAAACGGAGATATCATTTAAAATTTTGTCTTAATCAGACCCTAGATAACCTTCCAAACTATTTTATGAACTATTGTTTACAGTTCAGAGTGAGAACGTGAAGCTTTTCTACGCACAATGGTATGTGTGTAGAAAAACTTCACGTTCTCACTTTGAACTTTAAACGGTAGTTCATAAAATATTTTGAAGGGTTATCTAGGGTCTGATCAAGACAAAATTTTAATTGATGTCTCCGTTTCCTATTAAATGATTTATTTCCAATGGGGGCAGCACTGGACCCCGGAAAATTCAGGTAGCCCCTTAAGTAGTATGTATTTGCTATCATCTTTGTGTGGCGCTCGTCAAGCTGCTTAAGATAACTTTTCAGGCTACCTAACAGCTTGAAAAATCTGATACCAGTATAGGCCACTCACTCACGAACTATGTATTCTTCTATCAATAAGATTTATTTTTATTTAATCTTTATTGTTCATCAAATACAAATTGTACAGAACAAAAGGCGAACTTAACGCTAAAAGCGTTGTCTACCAGTCAACCTTTTGGTTATACAAATAGTCTAAATATGGGTTGCAAGATAAAAGTGTAGCACATAATATATCTCCTGTTTCGTTCGTACCAAAACAAGAATTTTTATTCTGGTTTCTTACTATTATTTATTAAATCTATTCTAGAGGTTCACGGGTCCCATAACCTACCACTGGTCTCATAACCTGCTCACGTGAATTTATTTATTCTGTCTATTTTCTGATAATTAACAATGTATATTTCCTTGTCTAGCATTTACAGTGCATAAAACCCATAAGTACATGTCAAATGGATTGTTGTGGTAGTAGTCAAAATGGTGCTAAGTAAGAATGACGCGGAGGCCCCGGCGCAGAAGGAGGAGATTCCTCACGACCACCTCTTCAAAGTGACAGGGTTATCTAACAGTAACCTAGAGAAGTTGGAGAAAGGTACGTATTTGTCTATTTTTTAGCCATTTAAATCCCATAGTTGGGCAAAAGCATCCCTTTATAACCCCTGGCAAAAACGAGGGGTGTTATAAGTTTGACGCTAATGTCTGTTTGTCTGTCTGTAATATCGTAGCGCTCGAACGGATGGAACGATTTCGGATGGCACTACGGATCTGGAATCGTATCGGTAGTTCCGCTACTCATGACTAGATAGTGTTCTTAACATTCGGGTGTATTTTAATTTGCCTAGCAAATAAAATGGTTTTAGTTGTGGTCTTGTGATGAGCAAAAGATTTTACTTGCCTTGACAAGAAATTCGTTATTTTAATTGGATCTTGTTTTATACTATGTAATCAGCTGTACCCGTGACGTATAAAATATACCTACTTTATGACCTATTCTGAAATCTACCAAACACACACAAAATTGCATTACAATCACTTTAAAAAATTTTTGAGCCCAAAAACAATGCCCTTCCAATCCTACCATACAACCATATACAAAGCATCACCATATAGTGAGTTAACCCGGGTCTTGCGTCAGTCTGTAAAGCCTGACTGACTTTAAACCATGACCGGACTTTCTTGTCGTACGTGATCAATTTTTCATCACCAGTTATCGGTCTCTTCAAAAAAGGTTCGGTTTCAATAAAGAATTACGTCTCAATAAAGAATTACCTCTCAATAAAGAATTACCTCTCAATAAAGAATTATCCCTCAATAAAGAATTACGTCTCAATAAAGTGAGTACACAGTTCAGGTTTCTTTCAGAGAGCTCGTGTAACACCCAAATATCTAGCTTGTTTGTATACCCAGCTTTTCTTAAATGAACCAAAACTGTTTAGTGGTCAATTCCCAGTTCTTCAGCTATGTTGTAGCTAAAGGCGATCTTGTTCCGCTTTTTCAAATAATGGCGTCCATTTTTTTCTGTAATAGGGCGACCACAGCGAGTGCACCTTTGAAATCAAATTCCCGGATTGCTACTTTTACTAACACTGCATGAGGTCCATGAACGTCTAAATTTTCGCGGTGTGCGTTGCATTTTTTCTTTTTTGTAATAAAATTTTAAAAAGTATCGAATTACTTTATTAGATTTCGACCTATTTTGACGGAAAGAAAAACAAATTAAAAATAGCTGGGTATACTTTTCAGCTCCAAATATGCTACATTGAACTAGGTTTTAAAAAGTCTGCTTACTGGAACTTGTTAGTAAACAAACCGAGACCGTTGACCTACTTCTAATAAACATGTACCTAAAGCGAACGCGACCTAAAATTAAAACTAACCAAAACATTTATACCGGTAACTAGGTTATGCCGATTGGAAGCCCACTTAATTTCTTAGTTGTGGATGTATTTCTGTAAGGGAGTGGATGCATTTGTGAAGGGATGTATCTTGACAGGGATCTCAGTAAAATACTTGATGATGACTGATAAACAAAGACTGATTTATTTTATTTAAAAACAACTTAAGTTAATTTACATTAAATATAGAATCTATGCTTAAATCCATTTACAAATATATATTTTTATTATAAGTAAAGGTTACACTAAAGAATGGAAAGTCACATCACAAGACGGGTTTAAGGAATACAAGTTGGGAAATCGTAACAGAGGGAGACCAAAGAAACGGTAGGAGAATGTACAAAGGTGGTTATAGGTAGGAAGGGGGTATCGGCCATTTGTTTATGGATCGAATAAGATGGAAAAACTAACATGGTGTGCTGACCCCATGTGAAAAATTCTAGGTCTATTCCATGATCAGAAAATTCCTTTATAAATAGAGACATAAAATTCCTACATATGATCTGCGATGCCATGTAACTTAAAAGAGAGATAAGAATAAGGCAGATAGATGTAAAAAAGATGCTTAGTAAAAAACAGAATGTCATGCAGTCATAGTTCATGGAGGAACAAAGAAACAACTGTGACTGCAAACGTTTACACCATTAGTAGATGACCATCACTTCTGAAAATATTTGAAAGAAGACATTAGTGTCTGACTATCAATGTAATGCCGAAATTGCTAGGGCTGGGAATGTCATGTACAAATTTTCCTTTCCTCTGAGAATTCTAATTTGATGCATCGATTACCAAATAGATTGTACGAAATACAACCACAGAAAATACAATATACAGATGTAACAACCATATTTTCAAACTCAACCTATTAATCATCAGTAAACATAACCTAAATTAATCTCAGGTATTTCCCACCAAAATGTGGAGCTAACGTCCACAAACCATCTTCCTAATTAATAAGCATCTTTCATACAAGGCCAGGTTCGCATTTACCTTCGCGGCCCGAAATACCGATATTAAAACGACCAAAACACGTCTCTGGGCGGTCTCGCCGCAACGCCATCTTGGAAAACCGCCAAGTTTCCACTTTTTCTGTGAAATGTCACTGACGAAGTTTATTGCTTATTATTTATGTGAATATTTGCAGCGTTAGACACTGAAAGATGTTTCTCTCATCGTAGTTTTCCTGCATTCTTAGCTGTACTAGCGATAGTAAGGAGGTTGGGGTCAGTTTTCCTGCCTTTTCGTTTCCACTTTGCACGGTCTTCCTACGGTCATATCCTTTAGTTTTAAACATAAACGCAGATTGGTACGCCAAGTACACATTATTATTATGTTTGGCGATGTCAAACGAGCATTTTTTGCGGCATTCTGGGCGCACTAGTTGCTTCTTTTGTTTTTCGTGTATATGGCCAACAATGGTGTCTGAAGACATCTGACAAGCCTGAAGGCTTCTGACATATCTTGACGACTGTCATACAATTATGACAGCCGGAACCAAAAACACGTACTCTTTTGAAGCACGCAGCACGGAAGAGCACGGAAAGTGATTTTTATGCCACTTGCTCAAATGCGGACAACGCCCAGTGTCACTAAACTTATGAAAGGCTTATTAGTTGTGCGTACTAAATTTACATTGCCTAATAAATTAATTTAATAAAATCATACGAGGTTAACATGAAAATCAATGAGGAGATTCTTGAGGTTTCCACCTCAGGAACTTGGACAATTTCTAATTTTAGGTTACGGAATCTCGACCTTTACATATTTTATGAGTTGACATTGAAATTAAAGTATACTTAAGTAATTTATTATAAAGGACAAATTTACGCAATAAAAATGAGACAAATAGGATGGCATCTTAAAAAAATATATATAGGCAACTTAAATTTAGTGAGCAGACCTCTGGCTTCTGGTTCTTCTGATCTGGCATAATTTACGAAATGATTATTAATCTCAGCTTGTTTTACGCTCGTCTGAAAAAAAAAAGGACAAGCTTAGAATGTATCACCTGCTTCTCTTTCCACGCAGATCGTAAAAGCCGATCTAGGAAATGTGCGATAATTTGAATCATTATCGATAGGCGATGCGGCTAGTTTTCATTCTCTTTTTCCATCTATAGAATGGAAATAACGACTGAATCACTTTGAGCATGATAGTGGGGGTCCACTATTTCTTCTTCTGGATGTCGTAAGAGGCGACTAAGAGCTTAAGCACAACAGCTCGTGCTACAACTGCATTTCCATGGAGGGTTGACGTCAGACAAGCGGCTGGTCGTAAAACAATAGCCAAATCGTTTAAATTATTTGGCTTTATCTTCTAAACTTCGCAAGGACTTTGGTATCTCTGGTTAAGGGGCTACCTGAATTTTCCGCGGTCCAGTGCTGCCCCCATTTGAAATAAATCTATAGATAGGAAACGGAGATTTCATTTAAAATTTTGTCGTGATCAGACACTAGATAACCCTTCAAACTATTTTATGAACTACTGTTTACAGTTTAAAGTGAGAACATAAAGCTTTTCTAAGCACATACGCTTAAAGTGGCTGTTTTTCGCAATTGTGCGTAGAAAAGCTTCACGTTCTCACTTTAAACTGTAAACAAAAGTTCATATAATAGTTTTAAAGAGGTATTCCACTTAGAGCACCCGTCTGAATAGCACCTAACCTATTCCACGAAGAGCACCAAATACTCCCAGGTGCTGTTCGTGGACTTAAATTTATTTTTACATTTTTGTCCACGAAGAGCACCCATGATTTAGCAGCTAGTGCTGGGATTTATATTTTTTACTTTTTATTATGAATAAAAGATATCGATAGAAAATCACTAGAACGTTTATTAATTACGCCATATGCGTATTTTTTACATACGAAATCTGACTAGCTAGACGATGCGACATTAGAAAATAAAATAATAATAAAATCATTAGTACAATAATAACACTAGCTTTTATGATATAATATCACAATCAGTCTTCTCCAAGTCAAGTCCAAAAAAGGATCCACTATTTTAGAAATTCCTAATTTCACCCGAGTATCTTGCGCACACACAGGTCATAGGACTGTTTATCGCGTAGCTGCGCTCGCTCGCCGCGGTGGACTACACGAATGTATAACGAATTTAACCGAACGCTTCCGGAACTTGTTTACGCAAAATATTTGCAAATGCGATGTCACCTGATGTCACCGCCGATGCAATGGACGAAAGCGGGGTGTGAAGTGCGCGGGTGAAATCTGATATTTTCTTAGCTTTATGCGCGCTCTTAACGATAAATAAATCATCAGCTTCCAAAAACTTCACTGCTGGACATAAGCCTCCCTTTATGGTTTCTTACAATGGTGTAATAAATTGTCTATTCATTCATTAATGAAAATTAATGTTGAGAGGGAAGAACAGTACGTACGTACTCGTCCATTAAAAAAAGAGAAAATGGTTTTCCACTTCTTAATGTTTTCCAATATCCATGATTTTTTAGTATGTCATTTACACAGTAAAAGACTAGGTTTATTGGTTTTTATTTTTTCAAAATTTAAATATAAAATCCATAAATATCTAAAATGTAGCAAATTTTGAAAAAAGGAAAATGTATAGACCTATTATGATATTACCATTTATTAATAAACCATTATAGATCAGGTAACGATTAGGGGTGAAAAAATGTTTTCTTTGTATTTGCTTTTTTTGTATGAACGGACGGAGTGCGTGCTATACTTCCCTCTTAAGTGTACTTACTTATACAACATTCAATCGCGATATAAAAATACTTTTTTAATTAAATTCTGATTAAAGTATAAAAAAAATATTAACTTTTAATTTATTTTTAAATTATGACAGTTCAACGCTCATATGTAGGTAGACTGAAAATAAAAAGTACTTACTTGTATATCTCCTGCTGTTTTTGCACATAGCCGGTGAACTCCACAATTCCTGTTTCTTTTGTTATAAATACCGGATTTAATGTTTTTAAACTTAGGTATATTTTCTACTAAGTTAACTCCTTGATCGAGTAATATATTAATTTTACTTTTGTACAATGTTGGGACAGGATCATCAGTAATCGCAGCTTCTTGTCGAAGTTCGTCTATAGTTTTCTTTAATTCAATCTGGGCACGGTTTAAAGGTTCACAGGTGTGTTCCGTTATTTTTATTATATCGTCATTGCCAACAGCCGTTAGGAACCCTTTACAAGATTGTGGCAAGCACCGCCATAGTATATTACTATTACGTTTGTATTTTTTGAACTGTCTGTACTGTCTGTTATTATATATTAGTATTGGCGCTCCTCTTCTACTGGAAATGTAATTAATAGCTGTGTTTTGATTGCTTTGACCGAAAACAGACTCCATTATTGTAGTTTATAATACGCACACTAATAAATCCAATAGATTATATTTGCCATAAAAATACATACAACAAAATATCAATCTATTCCCGTGACGTCACCTCGTGTGCACAGCAGAACTATTTGAGCTAATGCATTTGCAATTATTTTACGTAAACAAGTTCCGGAAGCGTTCGGTTAAAATTCGTTACACATTCGTGTAGTCCACCGCGGCGAGCGAGCGCAGCTACGCGATAAACAGTCCTAAGACCTGTGTGTGCGCAAGATACTCGGGTGAAATTTCGGACTTGACTTGGAGAAGACTGATTGTGATATTATATCATAAAAGCTAGTGTTATTATTGTACTAATGATTTTGTTATTATTTTATTTTCTAATGTCGCATCGTCTAGCTAGACAGATTTCGTATGTAAAAAATACGCATATGGCGTAATTAATAAACGTTCTAGTGATTTTCTATCGATATCTTTTATTCATAATAAGAAGTAAAAATTATAAATCCCAGCACTAGCTGCTAAATCATGGGTGCTCTTCGTAGACAAAAATGAAAAAATAAATTTAAGTCCACGAACAGCACCTGCGAGTATTTGGTGCTCTTCGTGGAATAGGTCAGGTGCTATTCAAACGGGTGCTCTAAGTGGAATACCTCGTTTTAAAGGGTTATCTAGGGACTGATGAAGACAAAATTTTAAATGAAATCTCCGTTTCCTTTCGAATGATTTATTTCAAATGGGGGCAGCACTGGACCCCGGACAATTCAGATTAACTAACTATCGACAAATTAGATTAACTATCGACATGTATATAATCCAAATTAAAACATGTGATGAAATTTTTCGCCACGAGTGGGATTCGAACCCGCGTCCCTCACGTTAACGCCGTGAGTGCACTACCTATTGTGCTACCGTGACTTCGAATCACCTTGACGAACTTTCTCATCACATAGTACACACGCATTTGAATGACATTCACATGCATATAATATTTGTTGAAGAAAAAGCGGAAAAGCGCACCCCGGGCTCCGAAGCAGCATAGCTGAGGAAGTAACCGGGGACGTTTATCATCATCATCCCGTATTCCCGGTTGCATCCTCAGAGGTAACGCTTCAGAGCTCGGGGTCCGCTACCTAACCTAAGAGATTTGAAGAGGTAACTGGTTTTTATACAGAGCGACTGCCGTTTGACCTCCGCAACCCAAAGGGTAGACCAGAACCCATAGGATAGATTTAAGCAAACGCTAGATGGCGTTCGGGATCCTCAGTTTCTACGTGTCTTCCGAAACACGATACCATCATTTATTTTCGGATTCAAGCCTGAATATCTTAACCATGACTGGAAACAACTTTTCACAAAGAAATGCTTCCCAATGAGATTCAAACCCACGACCTCCGGATCACAAGGTGGACGCCTTGACACGGCCTTGAGTGAACCTTTTCAATTATTTCGACGACCTCTGTAACCTAGTGGTCATCATGTCAGACTGTCACACTGGTGATCCCCGGGTTGGATCCCGGTTAGGTCATGATGGAAAAAATAACTTTTTCAGATAGACTTGGGTCTTGGATGTTTATCTATATGTGTATTTGTCATAAAAAATATAGTATCGTTGAGTTAGTATCCCATAACACAAGTCTCGAACTTACTTTGTGGCTAGCTCAATCTGTGTGATTTGTCCGTTTATATTTATTTATTCAAAATATATATATATCTTTCCAGATATTGAAGCCGCTACTCCCGCAGACTTCGAGACTGCCATCGCAGCGACTGGCTACGGCCGCTTCAATATCTACCTCATGCTGTGCACCTTCCCAGCGTTCTGGAGCGCCGTGTCTGTCACCAGCAGTGTTTCCTACATCTTCACCAGAGCGCAGTGTGATATGCATCTTAGTTTGTTGGACATGGGCACTGTCAATGGCATCACTTATGGAGGTACGGTCAGTCAACCGGTGAAGGGTTAAAAACGTGAAAAAATTGGTTTCGAAGTATCTTAAACGAAAGTTTGTTAATACATTCAGGTGTTAATTTGCGAAAGTCAGAGTTACATACTACATGATTTGAATTACTTTGTGCAATTCCGCCACCAGTTAGTTCATGCAAACTATTGCTGGCCGGGGCCCACCCACTATGTTAGTCCCAGCATATCTGCCACCAACAGCCCGTGTGCACACGGGCTGTTGGTGTTGCAATAGTTTGCATGAACTAACTGGTGGCGGAATGGCACAAAGTAATTCAAACCATATAGTATTAAACGGAAGTCTTATCTTACATACATGCACTGGTTAGTGTACTTTGCCTCCTGACTTTCCAGCGGTCGCAACAATAACTTTTGAACGGCTAATTAGATTTCATTTAAATACGGATCTACAAATTTAATCCCTTTATTGGCACAGGCATATTTGCATAGGTACAGTCAGCCAAAAAGATACCAGACCAGGCCCTCTATCTTGGATTTTAAAACGCTTTCTGAATATACACTTTCATGTTTATATTATTTTTAGTTAAAGAAAAAAGAAATAGGTAGAGGGTCAGGTATCTCATTGGCTGAATGTACTTTGAGTTGGTCACCCCAACTTTCACCCCCATTACTTTTAAACGGGTATATCCCATTTGCCCCCAGTGATGATGAATGGAAATTTTTGCGTTTTAAGATTCCCATTTGACCCCAGTGGTGGTAAATGGAATGGATATTATTGCGGCTCTAGTTATCTTCTATGTTAAATAAAATAGCTGGTAATGATTTCTTAAAAGTATATTTTTAGAATATATTGAAAGAAGGGCTTTATGTATATGGAAATAAATATTACATGTGTGTTAAAGCTTTAATATGGTTATAATTAGGCCTTTGTTACCACTGGGGACAAATGGGAATTGTAATGGAAGTC
The DNA here is from genome assembly GCA_943193695.1 of Acrobasis suavella. Taxonomy (NCBI): domain Eukaryota; kingdom Metazoa; phylum Arthropoda; class Insecta; order Lepidoptera; family Pyralidae; genus Acrobasis; species Acrobasis suavella. Next base: position 1,037,355 of record OW971940.1, read on the forward strand.
TGTCCCCAGTGGGGACGAATGGGATATAGGTACCCTTTCCGATTCCATCAAACATAGGTAAGCGCCATCTCGATTAAGTCAGCTTTCAAACGGCGACCGTGGCGTAGTGGTCACTATGCTAGTCCGCCACTCAGAGGTCCCGGGTTCGATCCCCGGTCAGGGCAAATTGGAAAATGATCTTTTTCAAATTGTCCTGGGATGTGTATCTATATATGTATTTGTTATAAAATATAGTATCGTTGAGTAAGTATCCCATAACACAAGTCTTGAACTTACTTTGGGGCTAGCTCAATCTGTGTGATTTGTCCGTATTTATTTGTTTATTTATTATAAACAAAAAACCGCACCAAAATCGACCTTTTCTTTTAGACGCTATAATGCCACAGACAGACACAGACACGTCAAACTTATGACACCCCTCTTTTTTTTCGGGAATTAAAAATATCCAATAAATAATAGCAACATCCGTAAAAAAGTAAAGTCTAACTCTAAATCCTTTTTTTTGTCATAGAACAGTTCGATGAGTGTCTATAAAGATTTTGAAGGAATTTCTGATGTCAATTTATTTATCCTTAAAAGTAGAATTGTAAAGAAGTAGACCAGCATATCTTAAATCTCAGTTGCCTAGCAAAATTGGGGTTCACGTGGGGTTCACCGATAAAATTAGCGGGTCAGCGACCCCGTGTCCAAGTGCCCGATATAAAGTAATGCACCCATACGTCATAATATCTTAATCTTATTACTCACGTATTGTGTCCAGTCACCTATTTTAATTAATGTTGTCATATTCTACTTCGGCATATCTTGTCAAAGAGTTAAAATGAATTCTTTTTAGAGTATTCTAAGAGAATTCTTCTTTTGTGAGTTTACGAAAATAGACTTTTTATCAGTTGTTCAATGACGCGTGAGTCAAAGTAGCGGTTACTGCCTTGTGACTTCACGATTAATGTTGTGGCGTAAAATTACGCCGTATATTTTGTATCGTTAAGTTTGCAGATTATTAACGTCACTCACCCGCCTTTATACAGCAGACAGCACAGAAAGTTGTCTTAATTAAATCTACTTCAAATATTTACTCGAAGAATCAGATTCCTTTAAGTAGCGTAACCGACCGCAAACGAACGGTGCCTCTTGGCCAAATATTGCGTCAGAGTAACTGAAAAATACCCGTCTCTAATGTTGTTTTTTGTGTGTGTGAGTGGCCAATGTTGGTGTCAGATTTTTCAGGCTGCCTAAAGGCATCTTACATAGCTTGACGACTGCCATACTTACTTCCTTACTTCCTTCGAGGACAACTTTTCCGCAAGTAGGTCCGATTTTGCCGGTCCCGTTTTGCGTGGGGAGCTGACTCCGGTCTCAGTTCTCGAACCAGCCCAGCTCCTGCAGAAAGCCTAGAACGCCTGCTGGCGCCCTGCACGCCTCTGCCATAGTTCCTGGATGTTCTAGGAACCTTCTTCTTATGTGTGCGACACCATCGCACTCCAAGAGGAGATGGCTCGCAGTTTCTTTAGCCTCCATGCAAGCTCTGCACAGAGGACTGTTAGTTAGACCTAGGGTGAAAAGGTGTTTGTTTAGTGCACAGTGACCAGTAATGATGTCAATCATACGGCGTAAGTTCCCTCGCGGCAGTGATAGCAGACGCCGGGATAAGCGGCTGTCCCATTTGGGTAGTGCCTCCTTGGCTTGCCTGCATGTCCGAAGGGATTGCCATGATTGAGCTTGTTCTTCGCTTATGCGATTTCTGATCCAGGAGCGAACCTGTGTGAAGGGAATCGGAGCCATCGGGAGGGGACCTTCCGTTACCATGCTCGATCCCCGACGCGCCAGTTCGTCTGCTGCATCGTTACCCAGTGAATTGCTGTGTCCTTTGATCCATTGGAGAGTGACATTGTTGTACTTACAGAGTTCATCCAGGGATCTGTGGCATTCTTGTACTAAGGCGGAATCTACATATGCCCGATTCAGGGCAAGCAGAGTCGCTGCGCTGTCTGTCAGGATACGGATGGACAAACCTGATACTTTTCTCCTGGTAATTTCTGTTGCTGCCTGGGTTATGGCTGCGCACTCGGCTTGAAAAATGGAGTTTTCCTTACCCAAGGCGGTTGCAGAGTGGATGTTGAGTTCATGGGAGAATACACCAGCTCCCACACCAGTGTGTGTCTTCGAGCCGTCTGTATATACTCTCACTTCTTCAGTACCAGAGCTGTCTGATGGTGCCTCGTGTAATTGTATTTTGTATTTTTTGTCAAAGATAAATTGTTTACATATCCTATCGTTTATGGCACCTATGAGGTGTGATGCGCCGAGAGCTATTGACAGGATTTGTGTATGTGGTGCCTTGTCATTGTTTTTCCACAGGCCCAACGTATTAAGTCTTGCGGCTGCGACTTGTGCTTCCTGTTTGATGTGTAAGTGTAGCGATCTGATGTCTAAGATTGCTTCTAGAGCCGCCGTTGGGCAAGATTTCATGCCGCCGCCAATTGCCAGGCATGCTGTTCTCTGGAATCGCTGTAGTTTGTCTTGTACTGTGGTCAGCGTAGTTCTATACCACCATACTATTGCAGCGTATGTCAGACCTGGTCTGTAATGACTGTGATGTACAGCCATTTCATGATTTTTGGGGATAGTCCCCAGTTTTTACCTACTAATCTACGGCAGTTCCATAGGTTTATGCATGCTTTGTTTAGTTTTTCATCAAGATGCGTGCTCCAGTTTAGCTTGGAGTCTAAAATTACGCCTAAGTATTTGACTTCTCTCGCTAGCGTTAGAGTCGTTCCAAAGAGCTTTGGTGGTTCGTACTTACCTAGAGCTCTTTTGTTGGTAAACATGACTAGTTCTGTTTTATTCGCGTTGACTGATAGGTCGTGTTTATTGCACCATGCTTTCACAATGCGTAGTGCGCTTCTGGTTAAGCTGCACACGACGCCTGCCGAATTCCCTTGTATGAGAATTGCCAAGTCATCCGCGTAGCCTACTGTGTGGTAATGTTTCTTGTTTAGAGATGTAATAAGATCATCAACTACTAGACTCCAAAGAAGGGGTGATAGTACTCCTCCTTGTGGGCATCCTCTGGTTGCCACCACTTTTGTGGTTTCACTTATGTCTAGTTTAATGCTTCGTAGCTTCAACATGTTGGATATCCAGCCAGTTACGGTGTTTGGTACTTCATGTCTGTCAAGGGCTTCTTGTATACAGGTATAGTTTGTCTTGTCAAAAGCCCCTTCTATGTCGATGAAGGTTCCTAGACAAAGATTTTTGCTGTGTATTGCGTTTTCCAGTGTTGTTACGACTTCATGTAACGCAGATTCTGTTGATTTGCCTGTGCAGTATGCGTGTTGCTTGGGGTGTAGGGGATGTTTGGTTAGTGCCGTATCTCTAATGTGCCTGTCACACAATCTTTCCAACACTTTCAGGAGGAAAGAGGATAGGCTTATGGGTCTAAATGATTTAGCATTTGTATAGTCCGTTTTACCAGGTTTCGGGATGAATATTACTTTGACCTCTCGCCATTGTTAAGGAATGTATCTATAGGCGAGGCAAGCTGTTAGTAGGCTGGTGAGGTGTTCCAGAAGAACTTTTCCTCCCCATTTAAGAAGGCCAGGGAATATATCATCCGGGCCTGGTGATTTGAACAGTTGGAAGCTGTTAATTGCCCATTCCACTCTGTCTAAAGTGACTATCTCCTGGGCTAATTTCCAGTCTTGTTCAGTAGGCTCATGTATGTATTCCTTTGGTTTGTCCGGGTGATTGTATTTAAGGCATCCGGGGAAATGCGTTTCTAATAGTATTTCGCAAATTTCCTCGGTATTTGCAGAGTAACTGCCGTCCTGTTTCTTGAGGGTGCCAATGGTCTTATTACCCCAACTTGACAGTAGTTTGCAGACTCTGGAAGCTTCGGATGTAGTTTCAATACTCGTGCAGTATTTACACCAGGATTTACGTTTAAACTTTCTAATCTTGTTTTTGTACTTAGAGCGAGCTTTGGCGTAGTTGTCCCAGTCTGTTTCGCTTCTTGTATTCATCGCTCGATTCAGGAGTCGGTCTACTTGTTTCTTACGCCTTTCTAGTTCAGGGCCCCAGAATTTTTTACCACCTTTGGGGCAGCAGCCCCTGGTGCTAAGAGGGCAAGAAGTTTCGTAACTTTGTGTAATAGCCTGTGATATGGTTTTTGCGTATTCTTCTACCTTTGGGAGGCTATTTAGAGCTATGTGGTGTTGCATAGGTCCAAGTTTCTCCTGTAGAAGTTTGTTATACGCATTTCGGTCAGTTTTCCTTGGATTTCTATGGGGAGTGGGTTTGGCAATTGTAAAGTTTACCTTGTATCGAAGCCATCTGTGATCTGAGCAGGAAGCTTCGTCAGATACGTGCCAGTCAGAGATGTATTCTAGAATGCCGTCTGTAGCTAGGGTGAGGTCAATAATGGTGCGGCATCGCCTAGTTATAAACGTTGGTTTGTTACCTTTGTTTAGTATGTTAAGATTTGTCTGTATGAGGTAGTTTACTAGCTCATCCCCTCTGGGGTTGGATTTCTCCATGCCCCAAAGAGGGTGATGTGCATTTGCATCAACGGAGATGATTAGCTCCAGTTTGTTTGTTTCACAGTAACTTACCAGTTCTATGAGTTCACGAGTTGGTATATCGGCGCCTGCGTCTCCTGGGAGGTAAACGGAGGCTATCACTGTATTCGGTAGGGTTTTGTGGTCACTCTTTGAGATCCTGATGGCTGTCAGATCTCTGGAAAATAAGTGAGTTAGTGGCAATGCCAAGAAGTTATGGGGTAGATAGATACAAGCTCTGGGAGAGTCACAGGTTTGATCATAGATTATCTTACCTCCGATGTTGTTTAGTCCACATATGCTGTGGCGTCTGATCCACGGCTCCTGGATCAGCGCAAGAGTGTTGTTCTTCTCCAGCTCGCCCCGCAGGGTAGCCGTTGCGGTCTGGCTATGCTGGAGGTTTATCTGGATGACGTCAGTCATCCGGGTCTGAGTCGGTGAGTCGGACATCGTCATCTTGCTGGTCCTTCTCCACCTCCTCATCCCTGCAGCCAATCTGTGCCAGGCGCCCCTCAGCTTCCCGGACGTCTTCGTCGTCTGAGAGCACCTCGCATGCGGCTTCACGCGTCCTCACCTCAGCCCCGTTCTCGGCCGGGGTGGCCACCTCAGGTTTGGACGTCGTGGGGAGTAGTTTGGGTCCTGAGGGTCCAGCCTCCTGCGCGCACGTCGCAGTGGCGGAAGTCTCCTCAGGGTCCGTATCGACGTCGATGCGTGTCTTGACTGCCTGGTCCTTGTCACTACCCACGGTGGGTATCTGAAGATACACCGACCCGAGGGAGAATGCCAGGCAGCGTTCATGCTCCATGATGGTGGGCAGAAGCTCGTCCGGTACACCTACCAAGACGTAGATACCCTCTTCCTGTTGTATTGGGCTGTATAAAGTCCATCTATCCACACCAGCCCATGGGTTCATGCGGTGAAGCATAGTGTGGAGTTGGTGGATCGTGCCTTTCCTTGCGGGCAGGAAGAGACCGCATCTGGTACGTTTGGGTAGGTCTTTTTGGGCCATCACCGTCAGCGGTTGTTTATTGGAGGCCGGAGGGAATCCTGACACCACCTCCCTGAGCCAGGACTTGGTCGCCTCATCTCTGCACTTGAGTTTAAGTACGCCATCAGCGATGACGGGCTTTCCCCCAAATACAGGAATGACTTCCGAGTCCGGGTCAAGGACGTGGTTCATGAGCTGGTCCTCAATCCTCTCCTGAATCTTACCCAGTTCTTCGGGTTGTAAGTCGGATCTGTCGACCGTCGTGACAGCCATGTCCAGGTCTGTCGCAACCGCACCTGCGTAGGTAGTCCCACTCTTCAGCGCCGCTCCATCGAGTTTCACTTTCTTGGTCTCACCTCTAGGGGAGATTGTGTCGTCGAGGCGCGCGCGCTTGGATGTTGGAGGGGGTTGTCTTAGCTGCACCTGCTGCTGCTCCCTCGGCTGCTGCTCCAGTACGGGCTGCTGCTTCTTCGGGGGCTGCTGTTTTTGCAACTGTCTTTTCCCTAAGGGAGAAGGTTTCGATCCCCCTCGCGGGTTCTCGTGTGTAGAACGACCTATTCCCTCCGAAGAGGTGGATGGTCGTGTAGTGTCCAGCGTCCCTTGATCGCGGGTGTAGTGTGACGGGTGTAGGACGTTATGTTTGGCGACCTTTGTGTTAGCTGGTCTTTTGCCATAACGATTCGAACGCCTAGCCGTGTTCTGGACCAATGCTGGAGGCGAATGCTTCGCTTGGTTCCGGTTTCCCTTCCCCTTGCGTCGAGTCACCTCCTGCCAGGTCTCCAGTAGGGCGCTCCTTTTAGGAGCGTCCGTTTTTTTGACGTGAACAGATGCGCCGGCGGTTGCATCTGTGTTGTTTAACTCCGCACCCGAGGGTTTGGAGGTTTGAGTTGGGTGTTGGGTGTGACGACTGCCATACAATGATGTCAGCCGGGGCTTAAGGTATAAGCCCATCCCGGCTGTCCTGCCTGAACCTGCCTCCGAAGCACGGAGGAGTTTAAAAATTTTTTTATGCGACTGGTGGTCACCCATCCAAGTGCGGACCACACTCGTTGTCGCTTTCCTTGCGAAAGCGGATGCGTACTCCCGCCGGGCTACTAATCACCTTCATCATTAATGCATGTAGACTTCACAATAATTTATCATACCTACTACCACAGGTATGGCAAATCAGCTGAGTATTATTTATGCCAACTTATGCTATAGAAGAAACTAAATCCGTGCACTCATTAAGGGGAGACCTGAATTTTCCGGAGTTTAGTGATGCCATTTGAAAGGAAACAGAGATATCATTTAAAATGTTGTCTTGACCAGGCACTAGATAATCCTTCAAACTATTTTATGAACTACTGTTTTCAGTTTAAACTGAGAACGTGAAGCTTTTCTACGCACAATTGCGAAAAAAGGCTATTTTTGGTGTATGTACGTAGAAAAGCTTCGATGACAATTATTTATTTCAAATGGGGACAGCACTGGACCCCGGAAAATTCAGGTATCCCCTTAATGTGTTTGTGTGTGTGTTCGCCCCTCAACACACGCGACAAGGGGAGAACAAGGGAAAGGAACCTTGGTATTGAGCGGCATCCTGAGGTTTCGTTCTATGTGTAATACTTATATTGATGTTCTACTAATACTTAAATCTATCTATCTTCTTTACCATCTATTGTAAAACTTATAACGATGTTTCTTCTTTTTCTTTGTTTGCATTCTAACTATTCCTATCTTGGGCTCTAGATTTAAAATTCTTTTAATTATTACGTTTTTCTTAAAAATTATAAATTGTTTTACATCCTTGGAATAAATCTAAAATGAAATTTGTAATTTCAACCGGTTTCCCCCTAAGTTTTTTTGTATATTACACATTTATCCTTTTCTCTATATCTATAGTCCAAGTAATCAGCACTGTTTAGCAATGCAATGCAAGTAAACTTACATGTTCTTACCAGGCCAGGCAGGATAAAAATAAAGTTATGCTAATTGGGAGGCCACGACATAGGGCGTCCAGCGTTAGCGCCTTTGCTTTTTGTTCTCATAATCATCGGATATGACTCCCCTGTTTAGAATTACTCTGTAAAAAAAAATCTAGATCTATGGATAAGAAATAAATAAATATATACGGACAAATCACACAAGTTGAGCTAGCCTTAAAGTAAGCTTAAGCATGTGTTATGAGATACTAACCCAACGATACTATTTTTTATGATAAAAACATATATAGATAGACACCCAAGACCACGTCAATTTGAAAAAGGCCATTTCCCAACTTGCCCTGGCTGGGGATCGAACCCAAAACCTCCAGATTGGCGGTCTAGCGTGTTGACCATTACGCCACGGAGGCCAATGTTTTAAAAGAAGCGCCTGATCGCCTCAAATACCAGTGGTGTACGCGTTGTGACGCCACACTAAACAAATTGCTTTAAAAAAGTGTCTCGTGACGGAACTAAAATTAGAAACGATAAGAAACGTCTTGATTTCGTTACACCTTCACATAACAATCACGATGATAAATTGGCAACAACGGAAATCAACATGTTGACAATCATCAGTGGAAAATCTAATGACATGACAAATACGCCCGAGTCAATGAAGTGAAATGCAACAACAAACATACAACAAACAGTGTACACAAAATGTGTGTTAATCAAATATTAATTATCACTATCTGCACTGTTTCGATGTTTATTAAAGTACTAGCTTTTGCCCGCGGCTTCGTTTGCGTAGGGGTGTAATTTATTAAAATCCTTTCTTAGGAGATGCCTATGTCATAGTAGCTTTATGCATGCAAAGTCTCAGCCCGATCGGTTTAAAATTGACAAAGTTTCACAAAAACTTTCATCCCCTATTTTATCCCCTTGGCGGTAGAATTGATCAAAATCCTTTCTTAGCGGATGCCTACGTCATAACATCTACCTGCATGCCAAATTTTAGCCCGATCCGTCCAGTGGTTTGGGCTGTGCGTTTATAGATCACTATGTCAGTCAGTCAGTCACCTTTGAGTTATATATATTTAGATTTTTGGATATTGGCGAAGCAAACAGGCTTCATTGAGATGACAATGATAAAAGGAGAAGTTACAGCTGTGATACGCCCACATGAAGCAATATACGTCTTTTTAACCACCAACAAAAAAGAAGGGTTTAATAAGTTTCGTTGATCGTAGCGCTCGAATGGATTGACCAATTTCGATGCAGTTTTTTTACGTGAGAGCAAGTTCCCTTGCGGTGGTTCTAAGTTAGGTTTGATGAAAATCTGTTTGTTCGTTTAAGCATTATTGGGGGTTGACGCTTTAAAATCAGGGCTTTCTTTAGCAAATAATAAATGGCGCTAGGGATATCAAGTCGTATCTGTAGTTTCGCTACTAATGAATAGACGACGTTCTTGTCAGTCGGGGATTTATTAATTTGCCTAGCAAATAAACTTTTATCTACCAAATATTTTTTAGTACTTTAGAATCACTTTTTGACTTATTCATAATTAGTCAAATGTCTCTGTAAGTCATCTTTATTTTGGAATTTTTGTGATTGATCATGATCATCGGTGTTTACGAGTATCTTAGATAGATTTTTTTTTTGGACAAATTACACTGATTGAGCTAGCCCCAAAGTAAGTTCGAGACTTATGTTATGGGATACTAACTCAACGATACTATATTTTATAACAAATACATATATAGATAAACATCCAAGACCCAGGACAATTTGAAAAAGGCCATATTCCAACTTGCCCTGACCGGGGATCGAACCCGGAACCTCTGGGTGGCGGACTAGCATGGTGACCACTACGCCACGGAGGTCGACATCTTATCTATCTATCTTAGATAGATAGATAGATAAATCGTTTATTTGTGAAAACTGCACACAAGGAAATACACGAATGACTTTTTTGTATATTAAACACAGGTTTTTAGTGATGTGATGTGTGTATGTATGCTGCAGCCGTATTCCTCAAAGAGCAATGCGCTGATTTTCAGCTAAAACCTTAGGTAGGTGCAAGTGTGATCAGTTGTGAAGATTGTTAAGTTACGTGTTAAAGACTAAATAAAAACAGGAATAAACTGCAGGACATATAGATTCACAATAAATAAATATATACTACGACTTAAAAAAAATGATAATGTGGGTAGTACTCGTTTTGTGAAATTCAAAAGTGTGCCGCTGATATTGACATCAAATTCGTGTCCCAGAATAAATAAATTGAATCATTATAATTGTTTATAATGTTGGCAGCAACCGTTACCGGCGACTTGCTGGATTGTTGAGTTAATGGGGATGTTTATAAAACTAGATTGCCCGTGTGGGTACCAGATGGAAGGAGACGTAGGAGTAGACCAAGGAAAAGGTGGCGGAGAAGCGATGGACATAGATTGTTTCTTGAGTGGATAGATTGCTTGGGATACAGATAGATCACTGACATAGCCCAGCGGATTAGCTCGTTAAGTGACAGTGGGCGGGACATGTAGCGCAAGGAACCGATGGCTGATGAATCAAAAAGTTTCTGGAATGGCGACTACGTACTGTCAAGCGAAGCGTAGAACACCCACCCACAAGGTGGTCAGACGACCTGACCAAGGTCGCTGGAAAGCACTGGATGCAGGCCGCTCTCGATCGATAATTTTGGAAATCCTTGGGAGAGGCCTATGTCCAGCAGTGGACGTTATGCAGCTGAAGTGATGATATTGATGAGAGATAGATGGAGGAGAGAAGTTGTGGGACCTTTGCCCAGTTGTGGGACACAACATCAGGCTAGAACAAAAAGAAGTGCCGCTAAGTTAGGCAATTAGATAATATAAATATTATAAAATTTCGACTAAATGTAGGTATTCAATAATGAAGTGCTTTAGTCGCATTGACACAAATCAAAATATGACATTTTGCATTCCAGGTATGATCTCTTCGGCCATGATGTGGGGTTTCCTGTCGGACACTCTCGGCAGACGTCGCATCATGGTTTGGGGCTTCTTCGGCAGCGGCGTGCTCGAGCTCTGCGTTTCAATCAGCCAGAACTTCATCATGATGCTGTTGACGAGATTTGCCAGTGGCTTTCTGTAAGGATTACTTCTTGTCTTCTTATTACTTGTCGGGGGTGTTATCCTCAACTGCCTGTCCGGTGGTATATGACATCGGGTACGCGCGCTCGGCCTCCCGAGCTGCTACTTGCTTATCCCCGATTTATCCGGGCAAGTAGTATTCAAAATACCTTTATTCCGTTCTTTTGCAACCAAACAAACCCCTTTCCTTCCTACGCTTAAAAACGGTTTTGATAGGTAGCAGCGTCGAAACCGAGACAAGCCTAAAACACTGCGCATACCAATCTGCCTTCCAAGCGTGGTAAGTATCGCATCATCCCCCTTTATTGTGGGTGGCCTTTGTCCAGCAGTGGACTTTTTATGGCTGATATGATTCTAATTACACATCCTCTACACCACCACGAGGAACTATACATATTCAGTCGAGCATATCACCTCGCTCCCGCTATAAACACTATGGATTCAGACATTTCCATTATTTAAACTTCATCTCCAAAGAAAAAATTACTATATAAGCGCCTCGTTTGTTCAGTATGTTATTTTTTACCTGTCACCTTATTCAATTTATTTCTCATTCATATTTCTGCTCGATTATATCGAATGCACCTTTGCAAACGTTGACTGAAGAATCAATAGATACCTAAAATAGAACTTACAGAGTTATTTCCTCCGATGCAAGTGCTTGAAAAGGCCTAATTACGAAATAAACATTTGAATCTTGAAATTTTATGCGATCGAGATGAATCATTCACTACTTACGCCAAGTCTTGATAGACAAAAGCCATGTGTTACTCCAACGAGTCTGTATTTCGTATCTTTTTCAGCTTCAATGGCCCCTTCGCAGTTTTGATCTCCTACATCGCCGAGCTACACCGTACAGAGCTGCGGGCGCGTGTCATTTTACTCACCAGCCTGTTCTATACCATCGCCAATACCACACTTCCATTACTGGCCTGGGCTATCCTCACCAAGGAATGGCATTTCTATATCTTTGGAAATAGTTTTGGTGAGTGGAAAAACCTAAAAACCGCGAAATCTAGTAATTTCATCAATACTGTCATTCTTCGTCTTTTTCGTGTCGGTGTCCACTCAAAACTAAATTTTCTTCTGGACCCAGTATTGGGAAACCTGTGCTTCAATATGGTTTTGGACAGATCGTCCAAGGCACGCTGGGTAGCTCAGCAATGGCCATTCAAAACTTTTAAAATTTATCGTTTTAAATTCCAGTAATCCACGCATGGAACCTGTTTCTCATGGCAACTGCCCTGGTTCCCTTGCTAACCGGCCTGGCCTTCCTGTGCCTGCCAGAGAGCCCCAAGTTCCTGATGTCCAGAGGTCGGAACGAAGAGGCCATGCAAGTCTTCCGGAAGATCTATTCTATGAACACAAGGAAACCAGAAGAAGAATACTCTGTGAGTAGCAAATTTATTAATGGTTTACCTACATTGAGTTTTTGGGCCATAAATATGTTGCCTGATTTCCGGCAAAATAAAATAGGACCACTCCAAATCTTCCCGTGCTTATACGGAAGGCGCATTAGGAAATACAATCTAAAAAAAGCTGTTATTTTTAAATGAGACCTCTCCAACCCGTCTGGCCAGCGCGGAGAGTGTCGGCCAAATCCTCTGACTGTTCTGGCCAAATATGGCTCTGGTAGTATATAGAGGGTAGTGTTCCTGCAGTGACGAATAAACTAAGGGCCTGATGATGGCGATGATTCTTTGGGCTTTGTTAAAGATAAGTATGAAAAAAAAGGATTTGACAGAAATATAGCAAGATTAGGTATTATGTTTTTTATGCGCCACTTATGTTCCTTATGTGCTATTTAAAAGTTTACATCTAAGTAGAATAGTTAAGATGAAAAACTATAATGGATCTTTCACTTAGGTACCTTCTCACTTGAAAAAGTATTTTTTTCAGATAAAGTTACTGGTAGAAGAGAAGTCAGAAGAGCAAGCACAGGGGGTAGCCGCGTTGCGAGGAGGCTGGGCCCAGTTGGCGCCTCTGTTCATGGCGCCACATCTGAAGTGGCTGGTGCTCGTGTGTGTTATCCATATGGGGTGTATGTTCGGGTAGGGTATTGTTACACTTTATTTTTTATTGCCAGCCTGTATCAGTCCACTGCTGGACTTAATACCTCTCCAATGAAGGAAGGATTAACTTGCCTATCATCATGGGTGATATCAAGTGCACAGAGGACTGCTTCCGGTTATCTGTTAACTGTACCTCCCATTATCGCTTCTTACGACTTCTTTGGGACAGGAAAGCAGTAACACATTGTATTCCACTCTGCCGTCATAGCAAGTTTCCATTCATCGCCTATTTTGAAATAGATATCTAGATTTACGTCAATTCTCTTAGTCTCAGACAGTATTAATGCTTTTTTTCGCTTCACGTGTTAACGGGTTACTCACGTGAAGAGTCAGCTACTGGCCGATATGTTTCAACCTCATCCGGAGGTCTTCATCACGGCTAATGTAATAGGAGGACGCCCGTACACGAAGACGTCTCTCGACTTGCGACTTACTTTGTTTTTTTATTGACGACTTTTTTTCTTTTTTTAGCTCCAACACCCTCCGCCTGTGGTATCCCCAACTGGCAGCCATGATCAGCTCAGACTCCAACGAAAGCCTCTGCGCAGCCATTGCGCCCGAGGCCACAGCGCCCCCCGACGACATGGCCTGCCAGCCCATACAGACCGACATGCTGACGTACCTACAAAGCGCTATAGTGGGGGCTGGATCTGTGCTGACGTATGGCATCGGTGGAGCTTTAGTCAATAAGTAAGCATTTTTAAATTATCCTCTAATCTTGTCTGTGAGCCGACCGGGAGCCGGTCGACATTGTTTGGTATTTTGAACAGACAATGAGTTATTGTGAGGGAGCGACTAGTAAGAGGCATCGTGAATATTGATCTCAAAGTCTAAAGCTCACGGCTGATGAAGTCGACGCTCCGACCGTCGCAGTTTCAAATTGAAAACTCCGAAGGCCTCCAGCTTGAACTGTCAAATCGCTTCGAAGGCCTTCAGGATTGCGTTACAGTAGACGAAATAAACCAAGGGCTGAAAGAAGCTGTCCAAGCAGTGGGATCGAAGGTGTTTAGGTCCCGCCTCAAACGAAAACCTCAAAAAATCTCTGCTTAGACCCTAGACTTAAAGGCAGAACGACGACCAAGGCCGCTGCAGACCTCCGAAGAAGGTACTGAAAGTCCTTCAGAGGCTCTTTAATTCTGTTCTGCTCGAGGGAGTAACACCAGAAGCGTGGAACAGGGGTGTGGTGGTCCTATTCTTTAAAAAGAGAGTTAACACCCTATTGAAGAACTATAGGCCTATTATCACGTTTCTAAGTCATGTATACAAATTGTTTTCGAGGTTTGATGCCTTCCAGCTCCCCGAGCAAGTCGGTTTCCGTAAATGCTTTAGTACTATGGACCACATTCACACGCTGCGGCAGGTTATAGAGAAGACGAGGGAGTATAACCGGCCGTTATGCTTAGGGTTCGTGGAGTATGAAAAAGCCTTTGATACGATCGAAACGTGGGCCGTGCTTCAGTCTCTCCAGCGATGCCGTATTGACTATCGGTCTAAGTGTTGAAGTGCTTATACGGTAACGCCACTATGCCAGGCCGAGTACAGGAGCAGTACACGAGGGCTTTTCCACTGCAAAGAAGTATAAGACAGGGAGACGTTATATCTCCGAAACTATTCATTGTTGCACTGGATGCCTTCAAGCTTCTGGACTGGGAAGGATTTGGCATCAACATCAATGGCGAGTATATCACTCACCGACATCATTTGCCGACGATATCGTTGTCATGGCAGAATCGATGGAAGACTTAAGTACTATGCTCGGAGACCTAAATAGAGTTTCCCAACAAGTGGGCTTTAAAATGAACATGGACAAAACGAAAGTAATGTCAAATGCCCATGTCGCGCCACTACCTGTTTGTATTAGGAGCTCTTCCCTCGAAGTAGTCGAAGTAGTAGACCAGTGTCAATTGATCCAAGGCAGGAAGTTCCAGCTTCGAGGATGAGGTCTTTCGACGAATCCGACTCAGCTGGGTAGCGTTCGGGAAGCTACGCAGTGTTTTCTCGTCCAAAATACCTTAGTGCCTCAAAATGAAGTGTTTGATCAATGTGTATTACCAGTGATGACTTATGGCTCTGAAACGTGGTCCCTTACTATGGGTCTCATAAGAAGGCTCAAGGTCGCTGAGCGCGCTATGGAGAGGCCTATACTCGGTATTTCTCTACGTGATCTAATGAATGAAGTAGGATTGAATGAAGAACGCAGTGATAGCACTCGTGCTATCACTGCATTCCAAAATCCCAAAGGAGCACAAACCTCGAGGTTTGTGCTCCTTTTGTCAACATTCACAGGAAAAAGTGAAGTGGTTAGTCAAAGTCAAAATCATTTATTTGTCTTTGAATATTTGTATCACTCGATAATTATATTTTTTTTCCTTCAATTTCATAATATAGTTGCTGACGTCATATCATTTACTTACAGCTAAGTCTACTGCCGTTTCCTAAGCGTTATGAACAGGAGGCCAGTTAGTATTTGATCTACTCGATTCTGATATTTTTTAGCGACTCATAGGTATATTTTTGCAGATGCGGGAAGAAGTTAGTGTCCGGCTTGTGCGGGGTGCTTAGTGCCGTGGCCATCATCATGCTGCCATTCCTCGGCACTGGCGCCTTCACCGTCGTGGCGCTGGTCACTATAGCGTTGGCATTCACCTCCTTATGTGGCGCTTCCCTTTCCAGTATTACGGTGGATCTGTTTCCCACTTCTCTCAGGTTTGCTATAATCATGTTGTAATAATGAGTCAAGATCAAGGCTTGAAATACCGGTATTTATGGGAACCGGTACCACTGGCCTTAGTGTGACACGGTTTCAGACATAAAACCTGTACTATTTTTCCGTCAGTATCGGTACTATACCGTTACCAGAGAGAGAAAGCAGATACCAGTAGGTACAAGTATAAAGCAGTTAGCAATCGGTTACCTTCATAGTACCTGTACCTGGAGGAGTACAGGTACCCATTTGTACAAAAAATCAAAGATTCAAATGTTTATTCAGTAATAAGACCTTTACAGGCACTTTTACACTACAATAAGTATAATTTATGTTAAGTGTAAAGTATATTAAAATTTAATTTATTTTTAAAGAAAAGCTACCTATACCAACGCTTCCAGATACGGAAATGAAAAGAACCTTTGAATATCAATACAGAACCTGTACTTTTGGTACCGGTTCCAAGCCTTGGTCAAGATAGACGGATGAAGGCTATAGAGGCAAGCTTCAGACTTAAATGGACTCCTCGAGAAAAAGGAAGCGTGATTGACCGAAGAAAACCTGGCGGCTATCGTTAGCAACGCAGATCAAGGCAGTTGAGATAACCTGGCCTGAAGTTAAGCGCGTTGCTCAAGCAAAAACACTGTAGCGTTCCTCTAACCCACCCAAGGGACATAGGAAAATAAGTAAAGAGGCAGGCTTCTAAAAATGCTACACCTATTTTTATGAGGTTTCACAAGAGAAGAACCAGGTCATGTTAAATTGTCACTATCAGTGCCAGACGATTTCGTTTTTAGAAGGTAAAAACCGCCTTCTTTCGAAGTGCCTTCTTCATGCAGGAAATTATATAAGTTCGTTCCTGTGCCCAGAGCCTTGAGATTACTTAATTCTCTTCGTTGGGGAAATTCATATAGGTACCTCGTTTGTTAAATAATATATACTTAGCTGTGTTGTATTAGGTTAAGCCTGTAAAAACGAGTATAAATAAATTAAATGTTCTATAGTACTTGTCTGTCTGATTGCTGGTCTCCTTTCAGAGTGATGGCAATGGCCACGTTCCTGATGTGCGGCAGAATGGGCACCATCTTGGGCACGATCACCTTCCCTGCCCTGATTCAGTTCGGCTGCTTGCCGCCTTTCATCACCATAGCGTCCGTGCTCGCTGGTAAGATTCTTTTTGGTTGGGAATCCAATAGCCGATACATTGCTGATTTTGTAATCATCCAATTTTGACTGATCATTGCAGAACAGGCAATGTACCTATATAAAATCAGCATCATAAATATCCTCAAATTTAAGACGCTGTTTATATTATATACGGCATAGGGCATCAAGCCCCTTAAGGAACATACCCAGGCTACGTGACGTGATGCTTTAAGGGGGAGGGGGATTTTCAAAATACCACGCTTGGTCACGAGGCAAGGGAGAGGGGTTTGGGTTTTCGTCACGTAGTCAATATCCTCTCACGCTTTTTTTAAGATGTATTTAATATGTATATATATATTATAGCGCACAGCGTTCAACATTTTTAAACTTATAGGCAGTGAATAAAAAAGTGCAAAATAGTCATGTAGTATGGGTACATTCTCTTAGATGGACTTTTCTAATTATAACCCTAATATTTTCTTTAATATACAGAGTGTTACAGAAACATAATGCGAACAGTCTGTGATATAAAACAACTTTTTCAGAAGAAAATCCGAGTACGACAAAAGTTTATTTCACTATAATATCCATTTAAAATTAAATCTAATTAGTATTTTCTTTGCACTTTTGAAAAGTTATTTAGTACTTTGATTTTACATTTAATTTCTTCAGATCAACATTAAAAGGTCAAGAATCACTTCTGGTATAAACACGGGGTATAAACTTCCCACATGTCATGTGGTCGGTGGCACCATAGAATTATAACCCTTAAGTGTCAAAATGTACAAAATGCTGGTGACAAAAAGTCCATTCGTCAAAATGCACTTATGAGTCATGACCAGATTAGTTATTGCCAATATAACTTTATTCTAGAAAAGAGAGAGGGTTCTGTACTTCCCAAATATTTAGAATATACAACACACACACACAGGCGTTTATACTGCCATCTTTATTTTTAGAGAGGAACTAATACGTACTCTTAGGTACCTACTTTTTCCTTTTTAACTCTGTTGTACTGCTCCAATAGAGTGCGAGAAACAAATACTGCCGCGGCCGTTTTGAATTCTTATAGTTTCAAGCATGCAATGCAACAAAGAACTTGTACTTACCCGCGTTGCTCTGAATATTGTTGTAATACCTATATAAGTAAGTTCATTCTAAATATCCACCATACACCGTGCCAAGTAATTACGAAAGTCACCGCTAGATGTCGCTAATGCAAGTTTTCTTTTTCAGCCATTGGATTCGCGTGTGCTATTTTGCCGGACACAACTCTGAAGAAACTCGAATAATCTTTTTTTGTGCTCAAGCTGTATTTAATGTTTTAAATAAATAGTCAAATGAATAGGCAGGTACCTAATAATATGTAAAGAATACTTTGACGTTGAAGAAATATAAATATATAATTATTTTTTAACCGATTATTTCATCATCATCATTTCAGCCGCATAACGTCCACTGCTGGACAAAGGCCTCTCCCAAGAATTTCCAAAATGACCGACCTAGAGCGGCACAGCATTCAGCATTCGCATTTCTTAACCGATTCACATAAAATTTTTGAAACCTCGGTATGTTTTTATTTTGTCGATATCAAAATGGTCAAAATAGTGTGATTAGCTATAAATTCAATAATTTTTTCCACAAATGTATAATTTGAATGTCTACTAGGATACTGTTGTGATATTGTAAATAGTATCTATAGCCCGTACGACTTTGCACCTCGCGGCCGTACTAATTATATGGCCGCGAAGTGCGCAGTTATGGGAATACCTGAATTTTACGGGGTCCAGTGTTGCCCTCATTTGAAATAAATAATTTGATAGGAAACGGAGACATCATTTAAAATTCTGTCTTGAGATTAGAGGCATTAGATAACCCTTCGAACTATTTTATGAACTTCTGTTTACAGTATAAAGTGAGAACGTTTAACTTTTCTACGCATAATTGCGAAAAACGGCCACTTTTGGCGTATGTGCCTAGAAAAGCTTCACGTTCCAACTTTAAATGTAAACAGTAGTTCATAAAGTAGTACGAAGGATTTTCTAATGCCTAGTCCAGACAAAATTTTTTAATGATGTCTCTGTTTCCCATCAAATGATTTCAAATGGGGGCAGCACTGGACCCCTGAAAATTTAGGTATCCCCTTAATTCGCACGGGTTATACTATGTGATATGTTTAATAGTTTATCTTAAAGTAGCTTTAGCAAAAACTGTTTGTTACTGTGAATGTTAAAGTATGTGTATACCTATCACTATTTTAGGGTTAAGTAGGGTACTCGACAAAAGAAAGGGCAACTTTTTAAAAATATTCTCTTTTATTTATAATTTATCGTAACCTAATCTCATCCATCTTTCAGTCAGACAACTAAACCCTTAAGGCTTTAAATATTGTTGCAGTGTCTCAACATTTTTTATTATTATAATTTTCCATATAAAATAAGATGAGAGCGCCACTACTGCAATATTTAACACCTTAATCGGCGAATCAGGGAGACTATCTAGATTTATTTAATAGCTGCAACACATTTTTAAACAATGCATATGGGTACATTTTCGGTTGATTTTTGTAAAATTCAAAACACTAATTTCCCTACAAATTGTGTCGGGTAGTTTTATAAAATCTTATTTTGTGATTATTAATTCTAAAGTAAGAAAAATATAATGATTCATTAAAGAAATTGCAATATTTTCCGTAACAATATTGTCCAAGATTTAAGATAAACTTTTAAGGGCTTGTATAATACATTGTTTAGAATTATGTTAACGTTTAAGGCGCTACTTCAGTCTAATGCGTGACTAAACAGCTTTAACAACTTAAGGGGCTACCTGAGGTCCAGTGCTGCCCCCATTTGAAATAAATCATTTGAAAAGAAACGGAGATATTATTTAAAATTTGGCTTTGATATAATCCTAGATAACTCTTCAAACTATTTTATGAACTACTGTTTATATTTTAAAGAGAAAACGTGTAGCTTTTTATAGCATTTTTGCGAAAAAACGGCCACTTTTAGCAAAATTGCTATAAAAAGCTACACGTTCTCACTTTAAAATATAAACACCAATTCATAAAATAGTTTGAAGGGTTATCTACGATTATATCAAAGCCAAATTTTAAATATATCTCCGTTTCTTTTCAAATTATTTATTTCAAATGGGGGCAGCACTCGACCTCAGGTAGCCCCTTAAGTCCAAAGATTGCTGGGCTTGCATTTTGTGACAACATTTTTATATCCAAAGTCAAATAACAAATGCTTTTTGAATACCCATGACATTTATACGAAAGAATGCTTAGTAAGCAAGTATTCTTTTTAAGTTTCCAACCAAACTTGGCTTGGCAAAAAAGACTGCAGCGCAATGAAAATATATAATTTCTAGTGTTTATAAATTACATTTCGAGAGTTAATAAATGATAATTTTGTGATGTTGGAACTTTCATTTGAAAACACAAGATGCAATATTAAATTTTATGAAAGGCGCTATCTTTTTTTGCCAGACAGTTAGTTTTAAATTTTTAATTGATTAACCGACAGGGCCGCAAGCAATGCCGCAGCAAGATGTATACAAACCAAGATTTTAAAAGACTAGAACGTAATAACTTATTGTCAAGTCAACTCACTTTTTTCTAAGCGATACACCTTAAATTCGAGGTTTAAGTATATAAAGTAATTTGTATATAATTTAATACATATACTTATACGTATAGGCCAGTGAAATTGACTGTTTTACCCTATATAAATTTGGATTATATCATCAGAATATAACGCAAGGCACAATGTTTAAAAACTGTTTAAGTTATCACCTATCTATTAAGAACGATTGCACTATAACTGGAAACCTTTATTAAGATTGGCAGATCTCTCCATTGTAAAAACTAAAAGATCCATTCATCAGCATTTTCAAATTATCCGATAATTTGTAACATCTGAATACACATATAATTTTAAATGTAATTAGAAATACTCCATTTTGACGTCAAATAGTATAAACAAATTATTTTACTTTATTTAAAAAATATGGACTACTAATTTATCCAAAAAATATATATTCGGAAAAAAGATTTTATTATAAATGACTGCAATATGTTGTAATTTAAACAAATTATCTAATATGAAAATGCTGCAAAATGTAGGTTACTGTTTCTCCCGTGACGTCAGACTTATTGTGACCCCACAACACTCCCGCCTTGTCTCAAATGCGTAACACACAGCCCTCACGATATCAACGCAAAATTTTGTCACATTATTTTGTACAAAACGAAGTAGGTATAAGCTAACCTTAAGTAAATACAATCTAGGGTAAGGCATATTTAATTATAAATAGTTTATTACAAATAATAGTACATATAAGTTTTAATTTATATATACAGTCTCGCATTATCTTACTGCTGAGTTTATACAATATATTACATGGTACAGTCGTCTATACATAATTATATGAGGTAAGGCCTCATAATATCGTAGTCAGCACTTTGTTCTTAGAAGTATTTTGCGCTCTCGGTACAAAATTGGCTTTTCCAATCTTGGCGAGGGACTAAAAATGTTTTTTAATGAAATGCACGTTGGATGGACGGTGATAAGATTGATGATCATGATGAAACATGCTTGCGAGTGATAAATTAAAAGTTTAATCTCTTAGAAATAGTGCCAAACGACATCTTTAATCACAGCGAATTTATTACAAGGCCTCACGTGTTCCACTGATTGGTATATTTACACATTGGTGAACATTTTGTTAACTAATAAATATATTACGCAGCGTTGATAAAGGTACAATAAAAATTTCGCCCCAAAAAGGGGCAGAAAACCCAAGAAAGGGTCTCGTCAAAACGCATTAGATGCGTCAAATCACTTCATTTACACACTTACGACATGGAAACTGGGACGGCAATTCTTAATATAATTTAAGTAACTTGTAAACATTTAATTTAAAACATTTGGACTCTCAGACGTTCCATTTTCCATGACATAACAAAAATACCAAAAAATTGTTCATAATAATAATAGTTCATAATAATGTCTTTGCACTTCACTATGGTCCGTTTTCCACTTTATTTACAATGTTTATGTTTATCTCGATAAATATTACTTGTATTCGATTACATAAGATACTGAATCCAAATATACTGTATCTATATGCACTTTTTATCAAATTGCATTCAGATAACTCGATAAAATTCTTAAAAACCAACTGCAACGACCTTCGTCTAGTCAATGTAAACTGATAAACCTTTTAACTTGAAAACCATTTCCATTTCGATGTAATGCATTTATTTTGCTGACTCATTTCTATTGGCAAAAGGTCTTTTGAGCCTTCAATTCAAATATGTACAATTTACAGGGTCTGAAAAATAGACAAACTATTTTAGTTGTGAATTCAGTACATGAAACTGAACAACTTTCCCCACGGAACATATATTATAATTTGAAAAATATTTTTTTGCTTTCCGTACTAGTTGACCGATCAGTGGATCCCGTTTCTATGTTTTTATTTTTTAAATATTCAATATAATTTTCCTTGGTAATGTTCTCAGTATCATGAAATCAAACTTAAAAATAGTTTAAATATGTTCAGTAAGACGTTATATAAACAACCTACAAGTAATATCCATCGAAACAATGTTCACATCACTTAGTCCTGGCGTCAGCTCGGTGGCGCCAACAACACTTCCAACCAGCAAGGACAAGCTGTCACATCCCTTCTGGAGTACTTCGGCCCCCAGCCCTTCGCGAACGAGATCCTCACGGACCTGGGGTCCACTGGGCCAATATGCGGCAAGGAGACCGCCGGTGGGGGGCAAGCAGGGTCGAAGATACACAGGCAGTGGCCAGGGGCCACCCTCCAGACTAACAGGGCTTTGGCCGCAGCAGCGTCCAAGGCCGGGGAGCTGACGAAGACTGGCTCCTGGCTTCTGTTGTAAAGCCAGACCCCGTCAGACTCGAGGGAGAGAGTCACACCCAAGCCGATTTTCGCTCGAGTTTTCCGCACCTGGAAAGACGATTCTTTATAAGTTCACAGTTCAACCATTATACAATTATACATACATACAAACATTACATTAACAGACGACCCCCGTGGCGTAGTGGTCACCATGCTTGTCCGCCACCCAGAGGTCCCGGGTTCGATCCCCGGTCAGGGCAAGTTGGAAAATGGCCTTTTTCAAACTGTCCTGGGTCTTGGATGTTTATCTATATATGTATTTGTTATAAAATATGGTATCGTTGAGCTAGTATCCCATAACACAAGTTTCAAACTTACTTTGGGGCTAGCACAGTCAGTGTAATTTGTCCCTATATATTTATTTAATTACATAAAAAAAAATATCTCGTCTTTGTCTCTAATGGGGTAAAATTTCACGCTCACCAACAGTCTAACAGACCATTTTTAGCGTAACGATACTACGTATTGTCCACCAATCAGTGGTAGAATTACCAGGAAGCTGAGTGAGCAGGAGCTTAAGGCCCCACATCCCCCTTACATAGCGCCATAGTCAAGAAGGTAGAAAGGTATATTACGACCATGGTATAATAATATACTTCGCCTGGTATGTTCTTCCCGTGACAGCTGGTGACGTAATAGGAACATGCATACGTCATCAGTTGCGCAGCGGTTCTCAAACTTTTTTAGTGGGGAAAAGATGATAGATAAAAGCAATACAGATATCCTGTACAATTTTTTTATTATTACAAGCTTTTATTTGATTTGCCCCGTTTATCGTTTCGGAATGACCACTGATGGGAAGATAACGTTAAAAGAAACCCAGTTCAGTATTGGTTTCCTTTCCTACCCAGCCTGATGGGCTATGTTACAAATTAGAATACAGATTTAAATCCCGTCCAATTTGGATGGGTCACAAGTCAAAATCAAATACAAAAATCATTTATTTTTCCTTGGATATTTGTATCACATGGTAACAGTCAATTTTTTTTTTTTAGATTTCATAATAGCTCCGTGCCGGCAAGTGAAACGCCAAATATGTCACGTCATACCTACTTGACGTAAACGAACTAGCTTAAAAATCACTGTAATTCCTAAATTGCAAACGCAAAAAGAATAATGAATTGTATTGACCTTCTGTCCACTATTGGCTTAGCTCATGATGAAGTACAGTTCACCGCACCGCAAAAGTTTGTAAACCACAGTAATTTCTTCATCGAACGAAATAGCGCTATAAGAGTGAGCGAGACGACGATAACGATGACAGAGCGGGCTGCCAATATGACACTTATGTATTGCCACTGTGTGTAATTGAATTACCCGAGCAAAGTGCATTTTTGGAACTTCATATACCAATTGCGAATTAATAATCCATAATACCAATTTTTTAATTATTAAAAAGTTAAATCACACGAGATACTACTTAGCTAAGTTAGTTAAAATTTTATTTAATGCTCATGCACTAATCGAGAAAGTCCTTAAACTTACTAAAAGAACAATGGCAATACTTATCGTGACGTAACATGTTTTTTACTCGGGAAGAAGATACCTTGTTTTATTATAGCATGATTACGACATTTCAGTGAACGCAAGTTATTAAATTCGTCTCTATGGCCTATATTATATAAAAATATTTATTAAAACAAGCTTTTCCTAAAGTGCTCTTCAAGACGAATCAAACCAGCCCAAACTCGATAGGGTTGCATCTATTCATAAGAGAGTTCCTACGGCCACCTTCCGGCTCCATCATCAGATTAACTCCATGCGATAATATTGCATAGTACGCGTGCAAAATTTCTGCTCAATTGGAAACCGGGAAGTGGGTCTTTAACTTACAAGATTTGGTTGCAGACAGACAGATAATGGGACAACAGGTGAAACTAAATAAAAGCTTGTAAATAACCAGCCAAGTGTGAGTCGGACTCAGGTACGAATGGTTCCGTACCGTTATCTATAAAAAATCACGTTTTTTGTATGGGAGTCCCACATAATTGTTTTTATTCTGTTTTTCGTATATTTGTTGTTATAGCGGCGACAGAAATACATCATCTGTTTAGCTATCACGGTTCATGAGATGCAGCCTGGTGACAGACAGATGGACGGACGGACGGACATCTTAGTAATAAGGTCCCGTTTTTAGGGTTCCGTAGTAAACAAGGAACCCTTATAGTTTCGCCATGTCTGTCTGTCTGTCTGTCCGTCCGCGGCTTTACTCAGCGACTATAAATACTAGAAAGCTGTAATTTGGTACAGGTATGTATATAAATTATGCGGAAAAAGTGGTAAAATAAAATATTGAAAAAAAATAATTGTTAGCGTTGCTCCCATACAAGTAAAGTCAAAAGTTAATTTAATTTTTTCGACTAACCAATCATGTGTGGTATCGTTGAATAGGTATTTCAAAAATATTATGAGCTTGCAAACATCGATTTAGGGATCCGTTCCTGAAATATTTGGTTTTAAAGTGCAAATTTTTGTTAGAGTCAAGTGTCCCCCCCCCCCTCTATCTGCAAAACGGTTATATATGGATACATGAAAAAATTTACAGCTATAGTAAATATAACGAAATTTATAGGAAAACTATCAGAGCTAAGTAGGGTTTACAAATTAAAAAGTTATAGTCGATCAACTTATAAAATGTAATCGTTAAAGGAAAATTTCATACAAATTGAATAGAAAATTAGTTTTTAGACCATGGAACCCTACACTGCGCGTGGCCCGACACGCACTTGACCAATTATTATACTTTGTGTACGAATCCCTAAGAAACAGACACCCCAAGATGGGTTGATGTCATCAAATAAACAGCAAACACTCCGACTTCCTAAGACCTAGAAGCTGGTGATTGCGGCGATAAGAGAAGCGGGCCGCGGGGCGCGATAACCCGCGATAACAGCGGATATCGCCAATATTGTCAGATACCGAGTGCTGCGATTCACGACTCATTAATTTTGACGCTTTCAATTTATTACACGAGGCAAATTAATTATTTGCGAAGGAAGGAATTGCGATGACGTGACTTATAATTTGTACAGACCCGGCTCGGAGTGTTCCATGTTGGTCTCGGAAAAAGAAAAAACATAGAATGTACCAACATTTCTTCCCGCGCAGACCGTAAAAGTCGATCGAGAAAATGTGCAAGAATTTAAATCACGGTAATAATGGTCGGATTAGCTCATTGAAGTGGCAGTGGGCGGGGCACATAGTGCGAAGAACCGATGGGCAATGGGGCAGAAAGGTTCCGGCAAGCGCAGTTTAAGACAGCCACCTGCTAGATGGTCAGATGACCTGAGCAAGGTTGCAGGAGAGCGCTGTATGCAGGTCGCTTCCGATCTGTCGTTTTGAAAATCCTTGGGGGCCTATGTTCAGCAGTGGACTTCCTGTGGCTGATATGATGATGATGAATAATGGTCGATGCTGCTAGACCATTGAAACGCATTTCGTGTCATCAAGACAGCTTTTTACAAGCTTTCATTTAATTTCACCTGTATCGTTGTCTGTCTGTCTGTAAACAAATCTTGCAAGTTGAATTTGACCCATTTCCTGGTTTCCGATACAGCTGAAATTTTGCCCGCATACGTATATCGCGTGACAACGCAATATTATGATGACATGAAGCTGATCTGATGATGGAGCTGGAAGGCGGTCATGATATCTCTGTGATAACATAACCCCACCGAGTTTCTGCTCGATTGATTCGTCTTGAGGAGCACGTTAACCTTTCTAGATCATTGTTATAGATATTAATATCTTGTTTAAAAAATATATTTTTTATTGCTTGGATTCTACGACCTCGATTACCCGATAAGTTCCTCAGTAAACCAGCGACCATGACGGCAAAAGGGTCGTCGAAAAATGCTATTAATCGAGGTAAGTCCCGTAGTACTAATAACAGTAATCGTGAATATGAAATTTCATAATTAAATTTCAAAAATTACATACCTGTTCAGCTTGCGGCGCATCCCGTCTCTCCTCGAGGCTGTCCAGACACATCCCGTACCGCCCGCTACCGCAAGCGCCCCCGCCGCCTCCGAACACGTCGACCGCTCGGCCGCGCACTCCGAACTGGCGACCCACTCGCTGCGTCAGCTCCCAGTACGCTAGTCTACACCACTCGGACTCCCAACTTGGCCGTTCTGGAATAAGACAGAATTAATATAATATTTTGTAACCAGAAGCAAATATGGAAATGGGCAGGCCATATCAGTCGTAGAGAGGACGGAAGATGGAGCCAAAAAACGTTGAACTGGCGACCGTGGATGGGCCGCAGAAGTCGCGGCAGACCAATGACACGATGGAGAGACGACATCGTCAAAGCAGCTGCTCCACTATGGAAAAGAAAGGCGCAACATCGTGAGGAATGGCGTGCAATGGAGGAGGCCTATATTCTGTAGTGAATAGAATTAGCTGTAAAAGATTAAGAAGAAGAAGAACCAGAAGCATTATCTACGGCTTCAAAAGCAGCCTTTAAACGTATAGAAATACCCGCAAGCGGGCTGTTGGCAGGATGGCACGTTTCACGTCATCTGCTTCGAAGTTGACGATGCAAGAACGTAGCAAGTATTCATCCATAGTCTATGCCTGCCCTCTAAGAGAAACAGGCAAGATAATATGTTTGTATCATAGTACAATCCACATTCCCAGTTACACCGCCTTGTGAACATTTCTGTGGCAGTCTGTCGCGTTATATACATAGATAGATAGATAGATAAAAGATTTATTTTGTTTTATCTATAACACACATTATACAAGTGAAAAATTACAATTATATCAAATACATATATATCTTCTAGAACAAATTTCATAAAAGAAAATTATATTTCTCTTCTACATTTAAGAACCAGGTCTATTGTCGGTGTTATAGAA
This sequence comes from Acrobasis suavella, assembly GCA_943193695.1. Lineage (NCBI taxonomy): Eukaryota > Metazoa > Arthropoda > Insecta > Lepidoptera > Pyralidae > Acrobasis > Acrobasis suavella. The sequence continues at coordinate 1,064,665 of OW971940.1, forward strand.
ATAGACGCACACAATGACTATTTTAAACAGATATAACAAAATGGTTTGCAATTGTCTTCTTCATTTTAATTAAGTTTTATTTACTTGATTAAGTTTACTGTTTAGTAAAATTAATTGCCATTAGTGTTCAAGTTTTCCTCATGATGTTTTTCGTCACCGAAAGCAAGTGGTGGTAACTAAAAAAGCCTTAAAGACTTTTTTACGCTTGACCTCTGCCGCTAGAAATTATTTTCAACTAGCTGCGCCCCGCGGTGTTACCCGCGGAAAAAGTAGCCTATATATTAATCCAACGTGTCAGCTACCTGCACACCAAATTTTATCAAAATTGGTCCAGTCGTTTGCACGTGAAGAAGTAACAAACATACACACTCACAAACTTTCGCCTTTATAATATTAAGACATCATCAAACAACTACATTTTCTAATAATTGCACGTTATAATAAGACAACGTCTGAAACGTGGGAATGTTTAATTCGTGCGCCAACACTGACATTCGCAGCACCTTAATTCTACATTCCTCAAAGACAGATGCATTTCCCTGCACGGATCAAGTTACACGATCATGACATCATCCATATAGACTTGGCGCTCGCAAAACTGCTGACAGACAGACGGACGGACAGAAAGACGGATCAGCAGCATTATGCCAACGACGAACTCAACGGGTGGCCGTTCCAGAATTTCTTTTGTTTTGATGTGACCTGACCAGTATAGATGTGATTTCATGTTAATTTAACTTGCCAACTGGCTTTTTGGCAAGTGCTTTTGGATGTGGAATTATTGTGAAAACAATGACGATGAGAGACGGTTGAAAAATGGTTTGTTTTACAGTTAAACTGTTCGGTGACTTACAGCAAAACTGTAAAACAATAATACTCGTACATACATACATACATTCTATCACGTCTTAATCCCTAATGGTGCAGACAGAGAATAGGGGTGACGACAGGGTTAGATAACTATAATTGTAATTAGTCCGTCTTTTAGGTTATCAAAAAATAATGGACCCATATTTTTCAGTTTGCCAAAAAAAGTCGTATTCACAAAGATACGAAGAATTAAAGTTGCGGAGTGGGGGCTTGCGACATCACCTCTATGTAAAAATCGAACCTAGCCGTGACGTCATGCGAAATTTCAATGCGCTGTATCTTTGTAATTTTTTGTTTCTCAGGGAAAAGAAAAAATACGTCTACAATATTTTTTGATAATCTAACCGATGGGCTAAAAATATTTTTCCATTCGTCATGCCTATTTTGGGTCTTGCGGCTCTTAGCAGACAGACCCCAAGGCCGCATGACTCGAAGGTCACTTTTGGTGTAAAGGTGGGCGAGAAGGTAGAAAAAGGTAATTAATGTAATAAAACAATAATTTATGTAATAAAACGCAGAGTTACTAACTTTAAGATTTGGTTTAAACCATTACACACCCAAAGTTGACTGTGAAAACAAGAAGGTGACAATTTGGGGGAGGTTTTCTTGTTTGGTACGGATAATGATTTCATCATCGCAGCCGCATTACGACCACTGCTGGACATAGGCCTCTCCTAAGATTTCCAAAATTACCAGATATTGGAATCACGGGTGCTATTGCTATCAAAAGTATGGATATGACTAAAAGTTCCGGGATTTCTCGAGAATCTAATTGTGTACTAAGTTAAAATATACCCTGAAATCACATAATTATGATTGTTTTATTTGTAGATTATATAGTTATATTCCTACTTTTGTTTGCGATCTCTGAAAATTGCCGAACTAGAGCGGCCTGCTTCCAGTAATAATACCGTTCGCGTTTTATAAAAAAACGGTTACTATTTGCATATGCTCTGAGCAAGCAAAATCGGCGAATTTCCTCATGTAAGCGGGTTTAGAAGGCCTACTTAAATAGACTTCCCTTTGACTATTATTAAATTATAAGCTTAGATAGGATAAAGGTACAAGAGATATGTAATTGTTTCCTTGATATTCTACTAAACATAAATGGAAGGCCAAAAAAATTTAAATTTGAACCATGACAGCGTTTTCAACTAAAACTTCTTATTTATTTAAAGTAAACTTTTTCTTTTTGAAGAATGCCTATTGAATTTAATCAGAAAATCAGTGATTGACATCATGCATTTATCACCACAGTTGTTCTCAAAATCGGACAAAAAAAAGTATGTAAGTAATCGTAAAGTATAGCAATCCCAAGAATAATGGTGTTTATGTTGATATTGTTTATCATAGTATATACTTAATAATGTGTATTATTTGTATATAGTTTGTTGATTTGATGATTATTTTTACATATACGAGGGGGGGTCAAAAAGTTCGCGGAACGGAGGGGAAGGGGGGTGAAATAAAATACTGTACTATTTTTCTTTTTCAATATATTCCCCCTTAAGTCGAATACATTTTTCAGATCTCTCTATTAACTTATTAATACCGTCGAAAAAAAATGATTTGTCTTTGTCCTCAAAATAGGCCGAAATCGCCGACTTGACTTCTTCATCATCGGAAAATTTCTTCCCCCGAAGCTCTTTTTTTAATTTGGGAAATAAAAAATAATCACAGGGGGCTAAGTCTGGACTATAGGGAGGATGGTTTAACATTTCGAAGCCACAGTGATGAAGGGCAGCCATCGCAACGCGGCTCTTGTGTACCGGTGCGTTGTCATGCAAAAGCAGCACACCCTTTGTCAACTTTCCCCGCCTTTTCTCCTTGATTGCTTCTTTTAATTGTCTTAGTAGATTAGCGTAGTATTCTCCCGTTATAGAAACACCCTTATCTTTATAATCTATTAATAAAATACCCTCTGTATCCCAAAAAACAGTTGCCATGATTTTTCCAGCCGATTGTGACACCCTGTATTTCTTAGGGGGGGGCTGACCCTTTTTATGCCACTGCATAGACTCTTGCTTCGACTCAGGCTCATAATGATGAACCCAAGTTTCATCTGCAGTAACAAGTCTTGCAAAAATTCCTTCCTTGTCGGCGCTACAGAGGTCTAAAAACTCCTTTGAATACTCGACGCGCAGCTGTTTCTGTGGTGGTGTGAGCATTCTTGGCACCCATCTTGCGCTGACTTTTGACATCCCAAGATTGTCGTGTAGAATATTTAAAATGGTTGTAGGTGATACTCCAACCATTTCTGCAAGTTGTTTCTTCTTCAAACGAGTATCCTCCAGTATAAGATTCTCCACTTTTTCAACGATGTTTGAGGTGGTGGCCTCAATCGGCCGTCCTGAGCGAGGGTCGTCTTCAAGAGACTCTCTGCCTTGCTTGAAAAGGCTATTCCACTTGTACACCATGGTTTTCCCAGGGCAAGAGTCCCCGTATACTGATAACATTTCTTCCAAAATTTTCTGAGGTGGTTTTCCTTGCTTAGTGAGGAACTTTATGACGGCACGAAACTCGATTTTTTCCATGTTCAAGTTTTTCTTCCGGATTCACTTGTTTGATCGACGACAGGTCAAAGGTTATTGACACAATCAGGTTCAAACTTGGCATATATACTCACAAAGAGTTGCTCATTAGTTACTACCTGCGGCAGGTCCCCCACCCCCCGCTATCCCCTCCATTCCGCGAACTTTTTGACCCCCCCTCGTAGTCCATTTTGTCGCCACATACCTATTCAAGTTTTGCACTGCCCCTGTCATTCTCTACATCACCCGTTTGGTTGACTGGTAGATAAAACCTTAGGCTTTAAGTCCGCCATTACACTTGTATTTGTGTATGAAGTTAAAAAAAAATGGTGCTTAATACCACAACATTCTTATCACCGTCATCATGAATACAAACAGTAGGTAGTTGTATCTAGTATTTTTCGAGTGGGGGGGGCCTGGTGACCCGTAAGACAGGTTCTTAGGATACCTAGTTCAGGCGCCAGTCCTTCACAACAACCATGTAAATTTTCACTATGATTTCATGCCTTTACTGTTTAGTTACAAACAGTAGGTAATCCTCGGTACAAAAGACATAAAAATGGCGAGGCTAGAGCTGGTGGTAACACCGTGGTGGTGGTATGGGGCTGGCGCCAGTCGGGCGCCGGCCGATCGATCGTCAAGGTTACCACACACGTGCTTGACACCAACCACTCTGGTGGGGTTTATATGGATGATATTTTGACGTTTAGCTTCCTTACCATGAGCGTATGTTTGATTGTTTATAAAGCTTTATACTATACTTTAAATGAGCAATTCTTATAAATATATACAATACAATACAATACAAATACTCTTGCACCATAAACAAAAGGAAAAATTAACAGAAAAAAAAAATGATACAAAGGCGGACTTATCGCAAAGCAATCTCTTCCAGTCAACCTTTGTTGTAAAGGGAGAAGTGAATATTAAAAAATAGACGGTGCAGTATGTCAGATTTACTGTAAATAGTTACTTTATAGAACCTGCTACAATATATACATACATACAAATACTTACATACACCACATACATACCTACAATAATATATAATATATAATGAAGATCTCGGAAACGGCTACAAAGATTTTGATAAAACTCGGTATTCGGAGTGCTGAGGCAAAAAGTAACCAAGCAAAGCTCGGTCGCCTAGCTAGTTGTAATAAAAAAGAACACAGATACAAATCTGAAAAGTAAATATACAACGGCGGATTTATCCCTTATAGGTATCCCTTCCAGTCAACCGGCAACAAGTAATTGAAAGGAACGTATTGAATTTGCCCCCTTTAATTTTACTAGTTTCTTTGTTACCTGACTGACAAGCTACTAATATAGCCCATAAGTTGAGCTAAATGTTTTTTTACATCTCTAATGTTGTTGCTCAAACAAACATGACGTCATAGTTTATTAAAACAAATGCGAAAATCATCAGTACGTAAAAACTTTATTAGGTATGTAAATGTTGATTACATGTTCTCATTATAATGATGAATTCGTCGTTGGTAGATTATATAAATGTTTGTCTTGTTTGTTTTAACTCTTTGTTGCACAGTCAAATTTAGGGTGACTTTTTACCTACCAGCCATTTAGGAGCAAGCCATTTAAAAGCTAGTTACAAAACAAAAATGTACAACGGCAATTGGATGACGAATTAATAATCAGCCAAGTGCGAGTCGAACTCGAGCAAGAAGGGTTCCGTACCAAAATTTATTTAAAAAACACGTTTTTGGTATGGAATCCCCCTTAAATATTTATTTTATTCTATTTTTCGTATTTTTTGTTACAGCGGCAACAGAAATACATCATCTGCGAAAATTTTAACAGTCTAGCTATCACGGTTCATGAGATACGGCCTGGTGACAGACAGACGGACAGCGGATTCCTAGTAATAGAGTCACGTTTTTACCCTTTGGGTACGGTAACCTAAAACAATCTACTTAATAATTTTATACGACTTACTACAGCAAAGTGGTAGTGGCTTGATGGAATGAAAAAAATAATTACCTATCTACTGTTACAATTCTTCCATCCGATAAATTTTCACTTTGAACACCACATATATTCTTATTATAATTTTTACCATCAACAGTGAAAATCTATGGAAGCTATAAAATATGGGGTTCCGTGTTGCAACAAGTTGCACAATCACAACAATGCATATTACATGAGCGATGTCAAGGAGGTTCGAGGATGTGGGTCACTGACCTGCCGGAATGCAGGCTCCAGGAGTCACGTGCATGAGGGATATAATCGTTAGTCCTACCTAGTTGTAGTTACGTTTCTGTACAGTCGATAAAAGAGGCTTGCGAAATGGTAAAAGAAATTGCCAGAAGCTCCCGTAAAGCAATCAAAGTACCTACACTAACCTTTGATTGAAACTTATTAGGCATAAATAAAAGGAAGATCTAATTCAACGACCTCCGTTGGGTAGTGACCACCATGCTAGTCCGCCATCCAAAGGTCCCGGGTTCGATCCCCAGACAGGACAAGTTGGGAAATGGCCTTTTTCAAATTGTCCTGAGTCTTGGATGTTTATCTATATATGTATTTGTTATAAAATATAGTATCGTTGAGTTAGTATCCCATAACACAAGTCTCGAACTTACTTTGGGGCTAGCTCAATCAGTGTTATTTGTCCTTATATATTTATTTATTTGATTTAAAGAAAAAAAAATGTAAATAGGATAATAATTTTTTTTGGCACGGTCCTGGTTGTGAGATCATTGGTACAAATATCTACTTAATATGAGTACTTGTAAGATACTGAGTAATCAGATCACTCAGTAATTATGTTTTCACAAGAATCGTTGACGTCAAAACGTTTACTATATTAGCTAAATTCAGTATTGCTTCCTAGGCTTTCTAAGGTTCACGTTCCTAATGTGTAAGATTTGTTTTGAAATAAGTTAATATTAATTATTTTGATGTCATTCATATTTTTTACATTCAAAGTATGCCGCTTCCAATCGGTATTTTTGGAAATTACTTAGGGAAGCCTATGTCCAGCAGTGGTCTTTCTGAGACTTATATGATGAGGATGATATGTATTGCATTGACAACTTGATAACGAGCTGCTTTAAATAGAAATCAGTTGACCAAATACAACATTGCACTAACGACCCTGTATTCTTAAAGGGGCAGGCAAAGCATTTCAGGCCTCACGGCTGTAAACGAGTCCAGGGCTGCAAGACCAAAGGCCGCTTTTAGTGTAAAAGTGGGCGAAAAGGTGGAAAAAGGTTGTCTATATTCACCTTCCCCGTCAGTGGCCAGGGAGCCGGTGACTAGCCGCTCGTGGTCGGTCCTTCTAGCGTCCTCCGTGCTCTCGCCGTGCTCTGGAAAGACAGAAAATAACTCTTTAGAACGAAGCACTAACTTATTTGTAAAACAACAGCGGATAAATTACGGAAATCGAAACTTAGGTTTCGAAAAATTTAAGCTAAGGGCAACTGGAAACACATTAATCCTCTGTATTATCGAACAATACATACCTAATGAAACTACTTAAAAACTGAATTCAGTTCAAGATAATAAACAACTTCTTAAAGCGCATTACCGAAATACAAAAAAAAATGTCCTTAATACAGATTTACCGACCAGCCGATCCGTTTAAAAAAAATATTTTTAGTATTTCACTATATTATGTTCCTTGGGAAATACTCCAGTCCAAATTCATGGGCGGCGGCGAGATGAATGAGCCTTTCACAGGGGCTGAATCTACTAGTGGTGACGGGCAGAGACTAATAGTAGAATGAAAGAAATATAGTTGCTTAAGATTAACAAATTGTGTGCTACCCTCACATTCAGATATATCATCTAAATTATTCGCAAAATACGTATATGTACCTATTACCACTAAGTAAGCGAAGGTATTGAAATATTTGCTAAGAGATTAACCCAACAGCTTCGTCTCAGTAAGCCTACAATCCCTTTCCTATCAACTGCGAGTGTACATTAAACCGGTAACCCTTCCAAGATTACGTTACGAAACCTCTAATACGATTCGCTCCGTACTATCTAGCCCTGTTTCTAGCTAAATTTATCTACCTGCAAAACGTCTAGCGTTTAGCTATCTACTTGAAACCTGTTAGCGTCTAGCTATAATATTGACTGTGACAGAATTACCTATAATATAAGTATTCTCGAAACGGAATCTACTTAGGTCCAGAGCAATATGCGTCCCGTCCGCGCACCTCTCCCCGTTCTCGCCTTGTTCAGGCGGCTGCAGGCACTCGCAGCCACCAGCTAAACACCCTCGGCAAGGCGAGGGCGCACATCTGTGCAGGGGACGCATATTACACGGGACCTTAGGAGATTCCGTTATGTATGTAATATTTATATCAATTCTATGCTTTTGTTATGGTTATGATCGACTATATGAAATCTATCTACATATCTATAAGCATAGCCCATGTTGTTGTCATTGTGTAAAAAGAGATTTGGCAAAGTTATATGATGAGTGGTTTGCCCCTGCCTTCTCCTAAACTGCTTACCCAATATCGCTTTATAAAACGATTGTAGATGGTTTTTTCAAATGCAGTTTCTATATTTTTACAGCAAATTCGAATCCCACAAGAAACTAAGCTATTAATCCCGACTATCATTATTATCCTTATCGTAGTCGAGCTATATTGTCCGTTGCCAAAGTACTTTGAAAGTCTAACACTAGTATTCGACACGCCAGTTTCACACACGATTAATAACCTTTAAAATCGGCAATTCTTATCAGTTTTACTAAATAGTACAATCCTACCAATTCAAGCAAAAGCTGTTTTCTGTTAATCTAAAAAAAAGTCTTCACTCTGCATGCACTCTTTAAATTGGTCTTTTGCTCACTATACTCGTATTACTGATATCAGAAGGTAGAATTTTTACGAATTCGATGGAAAAATATCTTCTTTCTCATTATTTATTTAAGTACCCATAAATTACGTCATAAGCGATACTGTAAACGATCACTATAATTTTGAACTCATTTCTTCTCTTTGAATGCTTAGGTATACGCAACCAGGACCTAAAATTCTCCGCCCTATTAGGGATATAGACGGGATATTATGCCTATTTATATATATGTATTAATGTATATGTTTGTATAAATAACATAATAGGTAGTTTAAACTAATATCTTTGTTCCAAGTCCTCGACCAGTGTGGTCCGAGCTGTCAATACTTATAAATAAGTATAATTATATACCTGCTCATAGTGACCTTGATTTGATCGCCAATATGCTAATATATGACTATTATTTATATATACACGCCGTATATACCACTCATATTGGCGTTACATACACCACCTTCGAGTAAATAAGTGTAGACACTATTTTTATTAACATTCTTGCAAGAATAAATCATAATTTTATCATTGTCATCGATCAATGTAAGATCTAAGTTCTTTTTGGTGGAGTATTTTCCGTATCTCCCTATTTGCAGCTAAATGGAAGAATAATTATCACCAAAATAACTACTTTCAATAAAAATAGCCTAACTTAGGTTTTTCTCCTTTTTGGATTATGTTTTCTGTCTGTATATCATGGGGTAAGCCGAGCATAAGACCTAAAGACCACTTTAAGCCTAAGTGGACGTTACAGAAATCAAAATAGTGACGGGTTGCTAGCCAGCTATTGATATGATTCAGGTCAGCCTACTCTCTCAACTGACTATTACGAGTACATCTGTTGGGTACGAGAAAAAGCTTGCTATCCAGCGAGCATGAACAAAGTTTTTGCTTCGTAAAATAGTGTTTAGAAATGTTCTCAGTAATATGGGCTGTATTGTAAACCAGTGAATCAGCAGCATGAAGCCAGGACACAGAATAAGTACTAGTACTCACGTACATAAGTCTTAATCGACTACTTAAAAGAAATTCAAAGAAATATCTGCTTGACGGGGTTAGCGCTATAATTTAATATATCTCGCGTCAGAACTCCTCAGCTCTTCGTTTAGATACCTAGACATCCATTGCAAGCCAATTTCATTCTTATTGTACTCTGGACAAACGATTCATGTAACTGAATTTTCCCCTCCGGAGTGGTCGCCGCGCGCATAGTAATAATGTAGGTATATTTTCGATACCTAAACAGGGAGTGACACAGGCCTGGCCAGGGCAGGTCGCTAGGCGAGTTTAAATTAGATAGGCTTAGTATGCAGGTGTCCAGACGTGACAAGTGATGTCATGCGCAAACCTGATCGACGGGTCTACAACCAGGTTTTTACTGGCGTCTTCGATTTTCGTGGGTTCGGTAGTTCGCTAGTAAACAAAGCAAGCAAGCAACAAGACCTTGGAAAATGACATTTAAATATAACTTGCGGCAAACATTGTTTTTGCAATGAAACCAAAAACACATTTTCCAAGGGATAGGTAAGTATGAAATATCGGACTGTGACGTCATAGTTATCTTATTGTGAGTTTTTCTGCAGTTTTTCTGCAGTAATCTTTTCTGAAATCACGTTCAAATTGAATGTGATCATGACAACACGTCGCTGAAAGGCGGTGGATGCAGGCCGCTGTAGATCGGTTCTTTTTGAAATCCTTGGGAGAGGCCTACGTCCAGCGGTGGAGGTTATGCGCCTAAAATGATGATAATGAATGACAACTAGAAGTACAGTCCCGGGACATTCCAAAGGAGGTTGAACGGGTATCTTTTGGATAGGCATGCTTCATCCTAGTCTTCATCGTCGCTTACCATCAGGTGAGATTGAGGACAAATGCCTAAACCAATATATTGCAAAAAAAAAAACTACAAGAAGTGACATTATTTTGTGACATTTGAATTTCTTTATCAAAACGAAATAGTGTATTTTTAACCCAGCATTGAATTCCAAAGATAAAGAATAGTAAGTAGCTTTGTACAAGTTGAGCGTGAAGAGAAGCAGACGGTAGCTTTTGATTTTTTTCTTTTCTACCGGACCAGCATGGAAGAAATATCGTTAAAATAATAAGAAGCTATGTTCCAACATTACTCTCAGACCTTATAGACATACACAATGACAATGAAACTATTCTAATCAATAAGCTGCTGTCAACTGCCTCAATTGAGAAAAAAAGTAACCGACGCGTCGCGAATCAATAAAAAAACTACATTTTGAACCCTATCATGATGGTGCTAGATGCTGTTTCTCAACGCAAATTACTCAACACACAGCTTGGGTACGCAAAACGAAATAAAATACCTATTTAATGGACAATCTCGCACATTGTATGTTTAAATACTTTTGCTTCGTCACTTTGCATGGTATTTGGCATCCTTGGGTAATCAAAATCATTGACCATATAGCTTTCGGAAGATAAAACCGTAAAAATATACATATAATAAGAGTAGGTATATGTAGGTATATTTATTAGGTATGCGTTGAATTTATTTGGGAAATTATTTTGCGCCGCAACAAAATCTCTGTTTTTCCTTATGGTTGACTAGAAGAGAATGCTTTTAGCGTTAAGCCCGCCAATTGTTAACAATTGTTTCTATTGTAGATCAATAAAGTTTTTGTAAATGATTAAATAAAAAACGCACCCCAGTGCGCTGTAGGTACCTATCTACGTGAAATTTGTTCTTAGACCAGATTTTAGAGTAGTGTTCAAGAAATAGTAAAAGTTATTTTATATTAACACATCTTTATCCGTGATGGGCATTTTAAGTCTTGCGGTTCTTAGCAGAAAGAGCCCAAGGCCACAAAAACCGTGATGGAGATTGAGAAGATAAAAAAGCAATCGAAATAGTAATGGGTTGCTAGTCGCATTCGCCTATAAACGTGATTCGTACTTTCATCCATTCCGTATATCGGCTTTTACAATGTGCGCGGGAAGAGAACAAGCCGTCTATCAATTATTACACTGACATTTATACTTTATATTTATATTATTATTTTTGACATTACTATTATTGAGATAATTGAAACGTTTAAATTAATCAGAAAATACATCCAATTTAATTAAAATGTAATCGAATTTCCCTGAAATTAATACTTAACTTATAAGTTTTATGTAACTGTTGACATTCAATTCAATTACTAACTTATTACTAGCAATTTCTGACATATCCCAAACGTAATATTTCTGAAATCACTATTAATAAACAAACTCAACTACTTACTTAAAGTTCGCAACACCCTGCCAGGGTTCATGTACTTATTTACCTACTAACCATGTTATAGTATGAGTGCATGTAAGCGAAAAATAAAGAAATAAATAAAGAGAAGCTGGTGAAGCCAAAGTTTTTTTTCTTTTCCTCCAGACTAGTATGGAAGATGACAAAGCACTTTTTTCTTCTTCACGGCGAACGTCGGATTTTTCCGACTACGAATTTTCTTACTGAAATTACAAGACCACGTTCACGACAAATCACGACGTTCGCGGTTGAAGTTAAATCTACCAAAGTGTGCAAAATACGAAATATGTAAGAGTCCATACAGCTCTTTCTAGCAATCGCCTTCTAAATCGCCAAATAAAATTCAAACCATCAATAACATTGTTACATTTAGCCTCGTTGTAAACAGAAACAGGGATATCTGTGCTGACGCTGTAGTTTAAACACCGGATTCCTCACTTCATAATATTGGTCTGAGTGGAACCGCCATCCGTAAACATTCTCAGCACGTGTAAGAGGTGTAACAACACTGCACTGCGTGTAAGGACATATGCACTCTTGCGCATACTGAAAGGATCGTTTTTATTTACAACTCTGGGGAACTGATTTCGTTTCTCCTCTTCATTTAAGCGACTTCCTATATGCACCCTGGTGTTGCTTCGGTGCCCGAGGTTTGCTTTCTGGCGTTTCTTTCACAAAAAACGAAATGTGCACCCAAGGCACCCAAGGATCCTAATTCTACTCTATACCTAACACGTAAATTTCAATTTCTTTCCGACACTCACGATCGGCAATTTCGCTCTGCCAATACTTGTCTTCTTTCTTTTCCTCTACACGCACTAATTTCATGGCATACTCCTTGATTCCACAAGCTTCACGGCTCTGGAACGCTTACCCGTTAACATGAAGGACATTTCCACTAAATTTTCTTTTACAAGAAAGTACACTCGAGTCTTTTAAAATAATGTGTATCCCCTTTCATTTTCATTACCATCATTCATTGTTTATATATATTATAGATTGTATGTATATATTTACATATCATAAATGTAGATATATTTATTAGGTATGTGTTGGATTTATTTAGGTAATATAATCTATGTTTATCCTTATGGTTGACTGGGAGAGATTGTTTTTAGCGTTAAGTCACGTAAGTTTTACGTAATAACTATTTATTAATCTGAGGTTAAGTCCGCCTATTGTAAACAATTGTATAATGTGAATCAATATAGATTTTTTATAAATAAATAAATACTTAGGAATGTAGTTATTGCAAAGAAATGCGATACTAATGCATCGCTTATTATTTATTATTATATAAGCCATTTAAGTCTCAATGTTAAGTAAAGGTCCCTGTCGCTCTTCTCCTTTCAGATCTGATTACAACTTCTTTTCTTTATTCGCGTTTGTATTTATTAAGTTCGTTACTTCATCTGGTCCTGGGTCGGGCAGGTCCCCGTTGGCTATGCGGCGTCCAGTCAGTACTATATTTGCCCATTGATTATATGTTTTCGGACGACGTGTCCAGGACTTCCTGGAGCCCATTTTTTTTTAGATTACTGCCATAATAGCTCCGTCGACGATTTTTATAAAAGACTTCGCTTGTGTAGGGGTGTAATTTATCAAAATCCTTTCTTAGGGGATGCCTACGTCATAGTAGCTTTATGCGTGCAAAGTCTCAGCCCGATCGGTTTAAAATTGACAAAGTTTCATACAAACTTTCATCACCTATTTTATCCCCTTGGGAGTAGAATTGATCAAAATCCTTTCTTAGCGGATGCCTACGTCATAACATCTACCTGCATGCCAAATTTCAGCTCGATCCGTCCAGTGGTTTGGGCTGTGTGATAGATCACTATGTCAGTCAGTCAGTTAGTCACCTTTGAGTTATATATATTTAGACAGATAGAAGATAGATGTTTCATCCTTGCTCTCCCAATCACTACCTAAGTCTAGGTACACTTATGTATGTTTTGAAGAAAAGCCCTAATCTGAAGAATGTCAATACTTCGATAAGCTGAAGGACGGCGCCGATATGAAAGATGCTACATCAGCTGTTGGCTATTTTGGGAGATGACCGAACTGCTATCTGATGATAGGTTATCTGACATATATCTGACGTTTGCTTGGCGTCATGTCATCGGCCGATAGGTGAATAAGTTTGGGAGAATTATATGTGACTGTATCTGTGTGTGTATTCTTAATGGGACTAAGAAAATAAAGGCATTATTTATAAGTGGTTGCTGACAGTGACTTGACGGGAGCACCCTCATATTTGGGCATGAAAATCCTGGATCATGGACTGGCAATCTCATATTTGGGGACATAAAGAAGACAGAATATTATTAACACTACGTAGTTTAATTATTATTTTTAAGGAGATACATGAATTGGGCAGCACTGGAAACCGAGGTCCAGTGCTGCCCCCTTTGTAAAATAAGTTATTTGAGAGGAAGCGGAGACATCATTAAAAAATTTATTTTTATCGTGCCCTAGTTAACCCTTCAAACTGTTTAAAGTTTGAAGTGAGAACGTGAAGCTTTTCTTCGATCATTTGCGATAAACGGAGAGAAGAAAAGCTTTATAATATATAATAATCGTTGTTCTATCGTTTCATGGTGTTATCTTAATTATGTTTTATATTATCATAAATTTATAGCACAGGGATAACCAATGAAAAATCCTATTCAACTACAAAATAAACCTACCTATACCTACTAGTTTAAGTAAAGATAAATGTACTCTTAGGCACAATAATTTTATTTTCCTCTTATATTCACAATTCCAGGAAAATGATTACTAATACTAAAATATATAGATGTTATTTTTACAAACAGTATAGTAAAAATAGCCTAATGGGTATAATTAACAAAAAAAAATACGTAATCTCCACTTGAAACTCGAAACCTAAACTGGAGGAAGTAATCAAGGACGGGGTTATCAAAAACCATGTCGTCTCAAAAAAAGCCAATCGAGGCAATGGGAGAAACTGCAAATCATGTTAAGGTGCTACCTGAATTTTTCGGGGTCCAGTGCTTCCCCCATTGAAAAGGAAACGGAGATATCATTTAAAATTTTGTCTTGATCAGACCCTAGATTAACCCTTTAAACTATCTTATGAACTACTGTTTACAGTTTAAAGTAGAACGTGAAGCTTTTCTACGAAAATAAGCTAAAGGTGGCCGTTTTCGCTAATGTGCGCTATGTAACTCTACAAACTATTTTATAAACTACTATAAAATAGTTTGTAGAGTTATATAGCGTGTGATCAAAACAAAATTTCAAATATCTCAATTGCCTTTCAAATGATTTATTTCAAAGAGGGGCAGCACTGGACCCCGAAAAAATTCAGGTAGCTCCTTAATAGGCGATGCAGCCAGAAGAAAAAGGTAATATAGTGATGGGTTGCTTTTACAATACACGCGGGAAGAAAACCAGCTAGTACATTTAAAATTTTTCCTTTTCTCCCAAACCAGTATGTAAGAAAACTTAGATGATCATTTTACATTTACATTCTAGCAAGCTTATTTGCCAAGCAAATTAAAATACCCTCGACGACACCATCTAGTGATACGAGGCGGAACTAAATATTCCAACCGATGTTAAGTGGCATTGATATCAGTAGTGACATCTATTATTTGCCACGTAAATTAAAAAACCCCGACTATCAAACGTTAACCCCCAATAACTTTTTATCGGCTAAACCGATTTTCACCAAACATAGCTAGGGTAGTTAATAGATTCAAGGGTTACTTTGCGGAAGTCAAAGTTACATACTACTTGATTTGAAATACTTTGTGCAATTCCGCCACCAGTTAGTTCATGCAAACTATTGCCGGCCGACGCCCAACCACTACTGTTAGTCCCAGCATACCAACAGCCCACCAACAGGATGCAGCAGTATCGGAGGGAGCATGCATCACGTCAGCACATCAGCGGTGCACACGAGCTGTTGGTGGCAGGTATGCTAGGACTAACAGTAGTGGGTGGGCGCCGGCCGGCAATAGTTTGCATGAACTTAGTGGTGGCGGAATTGCACAAAGTAATTCAAATGAAGTAGTATATAGCTAGGATAACACAGTAAAACCAAGGGGACTTGCTTTCACCACAGAGTGAGTATATATTACAGACATTAACGTCAAACTTATAATACCTACCCCTCTTTTTAGTCGGAGTTTAAAAATATGTAAGAAGGAAATATATGCTCTTGAATTGGTACCGTTGACTCATATAACAACTAAGCCTCAACGTGTTTTAAAGGACAATGTAACCGTAATCAGAAGTGGGATAGTGGGATGGATGGAGAGCGCGGGTGACGACATCCACTTAGACTCAAAAGCCGATAAATTCGATGGCCCTTATAAAAATGGTGGAGCGGCGGATAAGGTGGGCGCCGGCGACGTAATTATGGAGAAGAAACACTCGATAACAGCCTTCGGTGGACCAGATAGTAGGGCACATGCAGTAAATATAGTACTTAAACGTTATTACAAGTTACTTTAAATATGGGTAGGACAAACAAGAAAGAAGAAAATCAACACAGAAAAAAGAAAAACAGATAAGAAGTTACTACAAAGAGAGAGTATAATCTAAGAAACATGAATTGTTTTGAAAACTACAAGATACAAGAAAAATTTTACTTGTAGATAATTTTAAACAAACTGTATATCATTTAAATCAGATTGATTTCAGAAAAATGGTAACCTTAAGTTTCAAAACAACTCAGCTGAAATTTTAAGAAAAGTGATTTAAAAAGCTGATTATTCAAAGATTTTTTAAAATATTTGGCTAAATTTATTTACTTATTTTAGTTGAATTTGGACCATACCGTTTGTTGCGGAATAATATGATAATTGCGAAATTAGAACCACTCCATTAGTCTACTAACTAGCTCAATAGAATAAACCCATACAATATCTTGTTTATGATTAACAGTTTCCGTCAAGCAAAGGGAGCACAAAGAGACCCTGGCTGCGCAGCCGCCGGCGCCGGCGCCTCGATAACGATGATAAGGCTAATGGATGTCGTATCGGAACCAATACTCAGAGACGGACCCACTCACTGCATCGACATAATAATACCAGCGAGAACATCACTATCCTTACAATTTTAGAGCACGAATTCTGAAATCAAATATCAAATTTGACCAGCCAGTACTAATTGTTAAAATTCGAACGTTAAATTTTGAATCTAACCAACCAGATCAATTTATTTTTAAATTTCTAAAAAAAAAACAAAACCAAATACATCCTTAAAACAAAAAAAAAATTAGTCCAAATTCAAAATTTCAAACCTAAATGACCAGTGTAACTGGCGCATCTCTACCCTTCGAATTTTAAAGTTCAAATTTGAATTTCGAAAGGTATAAATGGAATGAATGGGTTCGGGGAACCACGTGAGACTGGAATGTCGGTGTCAACGGTATCGGGATGGTCCATTGAGAGCGGATGCTGATTATGGACAAACGATTTGTCTTGGAAGATATGGGTTTTAAAAGCGTCCTTTAATTGATTTCAGTTTTGGTACTTTTAGTTTATCATTTCATACTCTTCGCGAAGCTCTTATCTTATTCATTCCATTATCTTGTTGACACGTTTCTTAAAAGAAAATACTTAGTTATATAACTATTGTGTATATTTAAGAAAGTGTATACTACTTTGGTAAATAAACACAACCTGTAATTTCGTAATATTTTTTTCGAAAACACTTTGTATTCTAGCATGCTATTTCATTTAGAAGCCTTCCTAATTTGACAATTAAAGTATAGATCGCTTTCGGTTTTCAAAGCGCATGCATTCTGATTTAATAGGGTGATTTTGCAAATGGCATGCCCCCTGCATCGCCTGGATTGGGAAACCCTATGATGAAAGCTGAGGGAATACCAGCTCCACCCCGCGGGAAGCATCGATTACCACGGGATTTTCTGTGCCGTCATCTTCACGCCTACAGGATTCATTACAGCAAATCACTGAATTGCAAACAAAAGATACAATTTGTATAGACTTCTTGATGTCTTAGACCTAGAATTTTTACTTAAATTTTGTAAGACACATCAGAAAAATTCAATACGCTAATGAACATCTAAATATTAATTGTCAAAAGTTGAAGAATATGGAGGCAGGAAGCACTCAGAAATTTGAGTTTTACGAGAACAGTTCATAGATTAATGTTTAATGCTCAAAGCCCATTTTCATGACATGGTAAGCGTATAGATGGAAAAGAGAACAAAAGGGAGCTAGCCGTACGTGAATCATATTACCATATCACTGCTGGGAATGGGCGCTTCCTAAACGACCGTTTGGATAGGAAGGAAGAAGAAATCATATAAATGACGCATCTGTATTCCCTTGCTGGTCGATTTTTTTCTAGTTTCCCCCAGCCACGTGCTAAATCTTATACTGTTCGGAAGTTAGGCGCTATTAAAAACAAATACATTTCGACGCAGCGTGACGCTGGAGGGAAAGTAGAAAAAACTGTTTGCCGGTGCCGCCGGAGTCGAGCCGGGCATTAATAATGTTGTTTTAAAGATGGCGGCCGCTGGAATGCGCTGGGACCAGATCCGTAGGGCTGCGCGGGAGATGGTCGGGAAATGTCGATAGATTTAGTTTGTCGTGAGACTGGCGGATGTGAAAAACAAGCTATGATAGCAAAATTGTCTGTGTGGTAATAAAGTAAACATATTCAAAATGTCGCGAAAATACAGGGAGTACATGAGATTTAAGTACATTCAAATGTAACAACCAGATGAGGTTTGTACTAGGAAAACTAACAGATCATGATTAATGACTATGAAACGAAAATATTCAACGTAGAAAACAGAATCAAATGAGTCAGTTATAGGTAAATTACTTCAATTTAGCGCAGTGCAATCAATTTCTCATTAAAAACTTATCTCAATGACATAATCTGTATGATAGATAATTGATAAGACTGAAGACTGCATATATATCCAAATGCACATCTATTACTCGTGTCATCGAGAAGACGTGATTTCTTTGCCAACCGAGTCGTTTTTTTCTATAAAAATATCTTCTGAAATGGGTTTTCTCGCTCATAAAGCAAATTATCGTGTATAGTGTTGGGGGATAGCGTGCAAATCAATCACGCACATCGATAACTTATTTATCAAGACTCGCTCGTCGCCGAGCGACGACGGTCGTCTCTCGTGAACTATTTAATTAGCAAAGATAACGCTATTTGCGAACGGGCGCGTGGTTATCACGTAATTATCTCTTCACAAAGCAGAAACGATGTAAACATGTGATTTTTGAGTCCGTACGAACGCAATTAACAGCACAAATTGAAATGTATAATTAACACGTTAAACAATAATTGGAGATAATTATAATACGCACTAATCATATGATATCTTAATACAGATTTACTTAATAGAAATTATTACTTTGTACGATATGATATTTTATTTCCTGATAAAATAATTTATGTTAATAAATCCGTTTGAGTAGATTTACGTGTTCATAACTACATGGTGTATCACCAAACGATAAGGTTTTTTTTTTTTATCTGAAAAAAAAAAACATTATTGCGGTACTTTAATTTAAAACTTGAACAATAAGGCTTGTATTTCTCATACCAGAAATAAATTGAGCTGTGTGGTCCTTAGTGATACTGATAACGATAACAGTTTTAAAAACAAATAGCGATTAGATAAATTAGAATAGCGCCAATTTACAAGGAAACTACGATGGCGCCATTTTTTCACGCAAATAAAATTTTATCAGGCATTATGTAACTTTGCCAAATGGATTTCACATTAGCAAAATGCAACTGTTTTTCATTGAAGGAAAAATCTTATAAGCCAGTGTTTTAGCAATTATCAAATTCGAAAAGAATACCCTATATTATTAAGTAATACAGTACAATTTGTCAACAAAATATTATGTGGGTAGGCGGATTTAAACTGCAAATAAACTGAACAAATCTTTCCATAGTACAAGCTTTGAACTCCAACTGCTAGAGTAGGTCTTCCTCAACAAGTGCCATTTACCATGGTCCTGTGCTACCCATATCAACGTTCGATCCGCGAGCTAAATATTTGGAATAAGTACTCGTTCCCTGTGTTTGAATTTCAAAATGTATCGATATACATCGACAATCGTGTGCCGCACTAGGCATCCCTAATTTCCAGGAAGAAGGTCGGGCGCCTCGCCGGATTCCTTCTTTCGGACCCGCTCCCGCCGGCCCTGGCACTCTACAGTCTATGGTTCAGATAACAGCATCAATGAATTTTTGTCTATTCTCTTAGTAAAAAAGTATTTGAAATCAAAAGATGTTCTATTGAGGTTATATGTTAAAAATTATTTTATAAATAACACTTATGTAGGTATCCAATATGTTTGTGTTTGTGCAGTGTGGTGACTGCAAAGTATAATACAATTTCCCACCACTTCTTTCTTATATTGTGTTATGAATTATAATAGATCTTCAAATATATCCTAAATACATATTATCTTTAAAAGTTTTACGGACATTTTGTATGTTACTAACATTAGAATTTTAAGTTTGTATGTACTAACAAATGGACTGAGTTGTCTAAATAAATGGATATTATTATTATTTAACAGGTTATTTTACAATCATATTTAGCAAATGCCATGTTGTCCAAAATTTGCTTTATTAGCACCACCAGCTGTACTCTGACTAGTGGAATAGCCCCTGTCACATGTTTTGTAACAAGTAAAATAAATAAAAATCATCATTAACTCATGCAAGCCTTCAGCCCAGTGTCCGACAGTATCCACTTGGCCAATATTACTGACAACCCACATGATACAAGTGCCTAAGGGCCTCTTCACACGATGGCTGTGGCAAGTGCATCTGTTGCAATATGTATTCAATTCAATTGTCAAGTGAAACTCGTAAGTTGCATGGCAGTAAGATGTATTCATAAAACATATTGTATATCGTATAAATGACGAGGAAGACCAAGAAATCGAGAAAGATCAAGGGAGGAGATGGGCTGATAACCTGAAAGTGTTTGAGAGGGATTGGACAGAAAAGTTTAGAGATAAAGATAGACGACCTCCGTGGCGTAGTGGTCACCATGCTAGTCCGCCACCCAGAGGTCCCGGGTTCGATCCCCGGTCAGGGCAATTTGGAAAATGGCCTTTTTCAAATTGTCCTGGGTCTTGGATGTTTATCTATATATGTATTTGTTATAAAAAATAGTATCGTTGAGTTAGTATCCCTTAACACAAGTCTCGAACTTACTTTGGGGCTAGCTCAGTGTAATTTGTCCCTATGTAAAAAAAAAGAGAGTACTGGAAGGACAGAAGAAAGGCCTTTTCTCAGTAGTGGACATACGCACATAGGCTATATGGCTAACAGAAAAATCATAGAAATGAATAATTTTTTAAACTAAACTCCGACTTCAACACTAAACCTCAGAACCGATTTTAATAAAATTTCTATAGGACCACATCGCAAGTAAGAACTATCAAACAAAAATGGATTTTTCAATGTCCCGGCATCTTCGAGTAATCGGGAAACATAAATAAAAAAAAATTATAAGAACATTGATAACTTCCTCCTCTTTTAAAGTCGGTTAAAATCGAAAGAAACTGACCTTTAGGTTTGACGTCATCCATCGCGTACCGACTGTATGGAGGGGGAGGGGTTTCTGAAACAATGAAAAACAAATGTTAGTTAAAAATATACAGAGTTACATAAAATGACTATTACTTCTTTTGGTAAATATAAACTGAACATTTCAAATACTCCTGACGCTTAAATCTTCATTCATAACAATCTAAGAACGCACAGCAAAGATCACATTCCAACACACACCAAATCTCATTTCACATAAAAATGAAATTTATCAAAATCTTGCGTTCCATTTGGGAGCTGCAACATCACAGATATTCAGATATTTACGACAAACATACAACATTCATCAAAAACAAAAATCTCAAAAAAACATACAATATTTATAAATAATCCAAATACAGGCTATACTCGGCTAGGTTATGAAAAGAATGATCCTGTATACATAAGTATACATGAAGGACTGATGCATCATTATAATTTTAACGTTAGTACAATTCTTTAATTTCAAAACGATCGAATAAAAATATTCCAAAAAGACAGCCGGCTCGAAACCCAGCATTATACCTTTTATTTGTGATTGAAGCATAAAACTGTCGTTATACGAGGTCAAAATATAGGTTACCTGCACCGGGTTTGATTCCCGGGGATACTTTTTTTCTTTTGAGATAATTGCGTATACCTGGCGGCTTGTTTGTTTTAATTTTTTTTTTGTTTCCTCGAACGCGGGTGGTGATTAGGGAATTGAAATTGCGTTTTTGTTTTTTGTTTCTGCATTCTTGTGGTCTGCAGTTATTTTAGGACCTAAGCAATAGTTAATAAATTATTTTATTCTTTCCTCAATATTAATCACCTTCAACTCAATATCAATCAAGTTAGTATGTATTTAAACAAATATGTAACGCTTTGATAGACATTTTTCCAGTCTTTAAAACGCATCTTAACTTAATCAAATGCACTGTCATTTTGAATTTTCGTTAAATTTCAATTCTTGTGATGTTCCTCTTTATAACCTTACAAGGCAGAAAGTAGACTACAAAAATTTCAACCGTTCATGGGTATGGGACCAGATTAGCGAATTGGAGTCAAGTTATGTCGCACGTGCTATTGGCCATTTCGAATTTCACAGCCATTAATTTGTTTTCAAATTCGGAATGCGAATTGTGCAATTGTCACTCGCGATTTGGCGCCAGCCATGGCGGGACGTGCGTCGCTTTTTTTCGCGGTATCGTTGTCGAATCACAATCCGAATACAAATTATATGCTCATCAACCATAAGCATGACCAATACACTCCAGCGCACCTACGGCCGTGCCTCGTTCTCAGAAGCGGTTAACTGCATTTGCGCAAGAAATTTCAAACAATCGCCATGTATGCACCTGCATGCTGAATGAATGAATTTTAAGCATGCCACTTTTTGGAGGAGGTCGTAAATCAATCGAACGTTTATAGCTATTTTATTACTTAATCAAGGTTTTCGGCGGAGCATTCCATGACATAATAGACGCACCGTAAGTTATTTTAACGCTCACAGTAACAACAATACTGGGGAATGAATATGTATTAGAAGGAATGCACATACAAGCGACATGAGTCATGTCTGCAGCCGCTGTAACTCTACAACATTGCAACTGAAAAAAAGACTAAGCAACAGCGAAGTAAATGACCCTAAACGCCTAGCGTGGCATCTAGCAGATATAAATAATATCAGTTGTTGACTTTAATCTCTCTACGTGTGTCCGTACAACCGGAGCATCGTAAGACACCAAAATAAACCTTATTTGAAAGTGGTAAATTTTATTTTAGCTCCTCCGCTAACAGCATTATGTTTCCTTTTCGCGACAAGAAAGTCATCCATATAAATATATGTAGAATGGCGTGACTGAAAATTCTTTTAAAACTATTACGTCACATGAGCCCTGTGTGATTGCAGGAAAAAAGACTTTGAACTGATTGATATAAAGTGCAATTTTCGCGGTACGTTAATTAAAAGCCATTGGTTCATTTTGTCGGCAGCGTAAAGTTAGGTTAAGTGTACATGAAAAGGGATCGAGCATTCTTAGTGGCCAGAGTTTAAATTCCTTTGCAGGAATTTTCTATATCGCGTTTCAATTATTGGTGGAATCCATCGAGGGATAATGTGTCGTGTGTGTATAAATATTAGGTTTAAATTTGTGGGGCTGGTATTGGAATGCTGTCGATGAGGTAGATGGTGCTCGGAGTACTGGAGGCCGCTGTATGTGTAATTAATCTGAACGTTCAATCTATAGCAATAAATACCGTACGTTGTCAGTCAGTTTGTCCTTCGATTACTATGTAACTAGCGAACCGGTCTGTCTAGCTCCATTGGCTTATTAATCGCTCTATCTGCGGAAATCTTTGCCTACCTTAATTGCAAAACTATTTGTTCAACGTAGCATTTAACAAAATATGTAGGCATTGGGACCTCTGGTTTTAGTCATCATTTAAAAAAAAAATTCCTTCTGATGTCGGAAATTTCTCCATAAATGTTCATATCATCATTCTCTTTTTCCAAAGACATGTGCCTGTTTTCTAATATTAGTACCAAAAGCAAGAAGCGAATCCATAGCAAGATAATTCATAATGTATCAAAGAGGAAGATGAGATCAGAACAAAAATGTAATAATGTGGTAACGGCTAGATTGCCACGACCTTCTCCTCTGTATTTAAAAAAAAAAACAGTACAATCTCAACTAAAGATGAAAAAATATATTATAACAACTTTGAAATTTTAAAATTTGATCAGAGTTATAGAGGATATAAATATTTACTTGTCATTGTTATAGAAACTGTAAGTTTTTCAGAAATAATATTCTAGCCCTAAGTACCTACTTAGATAGAGATATTTGTTCAGAGAGTAACATATAAACAACTCTCGTCGACTGCATACTTCGCGCATTCCTCGGGCTTAATAATACACAATTCAACAATGTACAGAGCAAGACTCAGCATATGTTTGAGATTTAGTACCTAGCTGCAGCACCAGTAATAATAATATATGTCAGGAGCCTTGTTCCAGAAAGCTTTATGAATAACAGGAAATCTGTTGAAAATACGAAATTACTTCCAATTATTTTAAGGGAATGTAATGAGGATTAGGTATTAAAACTAATAATTTTACTTGTAGAGGAGCATGCATTTCTAAAATTAAAACCATAATCAATTGAAAACCAAACCAACTAGTGTTGTGTCAGACTCAAGCTACTAATCAAGGCAAACTTAACCACATCTTCACTCCACTTAAAGATAAATTGACTATAGAGATGAATTACTTATCTACCAATAGTCTATTAGTGGAACGATAAGGCAAACAGATGAAAATGGCACGGAAAAAAATTTAAACCTATAAAAACCCCTTATTGCAAAGCGAAATATTACAGATAAAGATGTTATAGAATTAGAATCAATTTAACCAAGCAAAAGTTTGTGGTTTATGAGTTTTATGACAAACGTTTAGTTTCGGTAGGTGCTTCAAATTCTTTGTGTGATTTATAGTGGCTCCCATTTCACTTGATATCCTCGCTGAGCGCTGGCGCCGCCGCCGCGCAGACGCAATAATGTATGATTCATATGTCGGTATCGGTATGTTTAGAAAATCACTTGATTTGTTACCGGATAGCATTCGTTTTGTGGACAAAACATGTCACTTTCACGACATTGCTTGCTATTTTACTTTTCTCCGCTTTTCGCGAGCATAAAAAATGTTGATCAAAAATTTTGGCTCATAGGTAACTTGGTTGAATGTACGATTAATATTAATCTAAGTAGAAATAAATTTTAAAATCTTTATTGACAATAAATAAGTATTTAATCCTGAGCCATACACGAACAATAAATCCTATTTAATACGCCGTAAAGCGCCAGAATCCGAGCCTACGTCACAGAACCCGATTATCTCGCGGATATTATCTCAAGGACAGCACGCACGCATTTGAACTGGAAGATTTAGACAAACAAGCTTGGATGTCCGAAAGAATGCAAGAAACAATCAATGCTAAACCTAAACACAATATATATAGGATACCTAAAGATATATCACGTAATATAATTAGATACGAACAGGCATCAATGGCCGACTCCCAGGCAGCCATCTTGCCATTACATTCAAATACGGAACGCTGTCAATCAACGAGCCAAGCTACCACCCCGGCAAAGAGTCAATTCGAAAACGTTATACGCACAGCAGCATGGCGCGCGGGCGCGTGTGAATCGCCAGAAATAGCCCACCCGAATTTAACATGGCGAGTGGCGCCAGCGGCGGCGCCGGCCGGCCGCGCTTGCGCGCACCCACGCGACGCGCCGGCGCAACCCTGAGTGTGCACCGCGGAAACAGGGGAGACATTCCGCTCAGCAATTCCAACAATCCAAAAAAGAACAAACGACATTAGAATATGTTAACATTCTGTAACGAGAAAATAGGATATGCCACGTAAAAATTCAAGGAAACAAAAATAATGATAACTATGTACTACGTGTAAATGAGAAAAAAATGTGAAAGAAAAACTATTTAGTATGTTAACTTGAGGTAAAACGAATTCATAGTTTCTTTTATATGTAACTACCAAAATTGTATGAAACAGATATTTAGAAATTAAATAAAATATTAACATGTAACTTATATATGTTTACCGTTATACTGAATCGTTAGGTAATACCCAAATTCAACGTCAGTCAAGCAGGAATAAAGATAAAATAACAATATGCTGCCAAAATAGAAAGACATCAAACGCCAACAAGACAAGGTGTGAAAACATCAAAACCATCTGTGACAAGGATGAACAATTCAGACGTCAAATTAACTGCCAATTCAAGAGTTATAAAACTCCAATGAAGAAATCATCGACGAAAGAACACGATGTGAACGAACGCTATTGGCGCAGTACGTCTCTCGTTCTCACATAAACTATCTGATCGTAAAACAAATTCCTCGTACCGCTAACTCATCTCTTTGCTAGAATAGAAAGTAGTTTATTCTTTATTGACTTGGCACTTACTACGATTAATGCGACTGGTTACTTAGGCATTCGATGATATCTAAATTAAAATATTAACTCAATAGGTTGCGTCATCAGAGAATTTACAATTTCTTTTTCCAACCTGGGCGCTTTACAACAAAACATTGGCTTTAGTACAGTTGTTTTTTGTTCGGCTTTGTCGGACTGTATCATTCCAATTGGAGCACAATTATAGGGAGTGGTGTGGGCTCGTCGAATGCCATCCTCATCGGCGATCGGAACACGCGATGTTCTATATGGCGTCATGTGCACGCGCAGACCTTGCCCATCGACTCGATGCTACTTTAATCTACCGGAAGACATACATGACGTCTACATACGGAATAAGAATTTAGAATATGCAAATTCATTATGCTAATCAAATGAAAGAGCCAAGAACAAAGAAGTGATTACAGGAAACGATGCTGGTAACCGATAGTGAATCAGAGCGAGGTTTTCACCCTAAATGCATTTAGTGAATATTCATAGCCCTAGCATAGAGTAAAAGCATCACGCAGCGTTGGTTCTCAAATGTCATTTATGACCTAATTTAGCACTTCTAGCTCATTACGACTATTGAAATTTATTTCTTTGTCTAAAATTGTGATATTGACACTTAAGGAAATTAATTTATGAGTTTTATTAAAACACCGAGCTATATTAAATAATTACTAATGTTAATTTACAAAATTCAAATACTTAAACCAAAATAGTAAAATGGATAATTAGTACCTATGTAGCTTGCAGCTTGAGCACATATTGAATTACAAGATACGAAGAATTCCTAATTAATTATATGTATTTTTGATCGTTAACGGTTTCGAGATCCCCGAAAGGCCTCCTCTCAACATTATAGCTTGAGAGAACCAAATTCTTGCGGCATTACTAACTTAATATTATAATGTGTGAGCTGTGACTCAGAAAACTGTCACCGGTAAGTGTCACGGAAACCGTGGCGCTTCTATCAAAATGATTTACAATAGTATATGTTGCATGTTTTGTGATTATGACTCAAAATGTAATATGATATAATGGATACTGCCATTCAGAGAATTTAGCTTAAAAATTCTGTATAACTTCTTTACCTTTTGCGTTATTGGTACCTTATTCATGACCTTAAGGAACTCTTTTTACCGTTTCCCTATGTGTATATATATATATATGTTTGAATGTAGTACGTGGTTTGCAGGTCCCCCTTCCTGTTCCACCTTCTTTTTGACGTCTTAAACAGGCTATATAATTCAATCTTCGTAATAATGACTTGCCTAAGTATATTTTATAACTCTCAGTTCTTACAATTTACTTATTTCTAGCAAACTTTGAAACTTTTTATACTATTAACATTTGCGATAGCAACCTAAAACCAGTAAATGCTAATGGATATCTAATTTTAAGAATGATGCTATTCCTCGAGCATTTATATGAGGGACAGTAAAAGAAAAACAAATGTTTGGTATTGGTGACTGCGGCCGGCGGGACTTGAGCGATGGCCATAGCCACGCCGCAATGGTCCAGCTAGAGAGGCAGCAAGTAATAAAGACGACAAGTTTGCCAGTTTCGCAAGAGCCGCCGTCGGGAGCAACCGGTTCTGTCACAGGTGCCGCCAGTCAATGGGCTGTTTTATGACACGCTCTTTGCGAATAGACGTTAACTGATAATTGCAAATTAGAGACGACAAATCTAAGAAAAAGTAAAATGATTAAATGATAAGAGTAGATACAATTACATTACACCTATTATGAAAGATGCTTTACGAAAAGCGTGTTTCTACTTATAATGTTTTAAGTCTAAAAAAACATCTTGATGTCTCTTTATCACGCAATTTGTTCGTATAAATATTTAAAAACGCGTTCAAAAGCTTCAAGGACTCTTTTTACTAATACAAACTACCAAATATCACGGGCCATAAACAACTCTTTTTAAAATGCAAACCTATTCACCGCCGCGCACAATACAACCAGCCATTCACAAATTCAACAAAGCTGCTCAAAAACATGACCAGACTACAATAAAACAAAAAAAATCCGATCACGAAAATCGAGTTGAGCTTACGCAGTACGGGCGTACCTGCGCCGGCGCAGCCCCCCTTTCCCCGCCGCGGTCCACCCCGCAACCGCGCGGCGCGACATGGCGCCGGCGCCAGCCAGCCGACAAGCAATTATGGCTAAATAAATATCGGCCATGCCGCCGCCTCCGACGCGACGCTAACATCAACAGATGGATTCTTATACGGGTATATCTAGACGACATCATTAAATTTTGGACCCCACTTGTAATGACCCGGTGAAATGGCGTGTGGGCTCGGAATTACTTGTAAATGGTAGTTACGAGTCGGCGATAACGTCCGCGCCGTCGCGGATGTGGGTTTGATGGCCGCTCGTGGGTGACTGATTTCTTTAATGGGCATAACATGACAATTCAGTTAATTAACGGAGCGCTGAGGCGTCGCTGGCAATCTTTGATCCTGTTCGGCGTCGGGCCGACGCCTGCGCTCGATAAGATAACGATCCCCCTTCCTCCCCCGCTTGCAAGCGCCGGCATAAAAACATTCACAAATAGAGGCCGGCGGCTCACGGGCCGTGATTGGCGCCGAACGTCGATCTGCGAATGTAAGCCTCGGGCGAGCGCTACGTTCTCAAGATTGATGTGCATGAATAACGTGCCTGAGAATATTTCCAGTTAAAATTCTTGGGTTATACGCAACTGATTTCGTGTGAATCATAATCGATTTCAAGAACGATTATGTCTGTTATAAAACTGTAGTTGACACCTGAGAATCGACCAAGAGAAAAAAATAATAAATAATAAACACAGTGTTACTCCTCCGATGATTAGCATACATTCTAGCCAAAGGCAGAACAAACCATTGTAGAAATAGTAAATCTGCAGAGAGTTGTGCCACCACAAAAGGTATTTAAAGAGCAGCAAATCATTCGCAATCAATTCAAAGTGTACACAAATCAAAAGATCGCCTAAATAGCGATTGTAAACGGCGTCTATATTTAGTCTGTCGTCCAATGTGGGAACGTCGCGAAAGTGGACAAAAACTGCGACGAGTACGACGCGCCTCCGAGACTGAAGACCGCCGACAGCGCAAAAACTGCAGGTGAAGTGCACACTAAACCAGCTGCAACCAACATAATATGCTCTTTGAAATTTAATGTCTTCATTTGGACATCGATGAAATTCTAAACAATGGTAACTCTAATCATGGAATTCTTAACACTGATGAGGTTATTAAAAAAACTAAAGCCATCGTTAGAGTTTAAAACATGATTATGGAGGTTATTGCAAGTATACTAAGTTCTTCATCCAGCTTTTAAGTAGACCGAGCACACGTTAATTTTCTTTATACGGAGTTTGGTCTAATGAAATGCTTCTCTCTTGTTTTATTTGTATACCTCATTTCTTTATTTCTTGCGTATCAATTTAATATTTGGGTAGAAGGCATTTGTCATTCTCTATCTATTTCGCAGTACACTTAATCTGTATGATAATTAGTCATACAGATTGAGTTAGCGCCAACAAGTTAAACTTGTAGCATAGGATCCTAACTCGACGATACCAGTAAATTCTAATAACTAATTTCTTTAACAACAAATCTATGTTTCCAATGAATCGTTAGTTATTCTAATCAAAAAGATAACATACAAAATTACACATCACATCCAAGAATAGATTGCGCAATTGGTCCCTATGTATTTAAGCACTTGAACGTGTCCAAACAGTCGTCTAAAGCGAAAGTAATCCGACATCCGTTCGGAGCCGAGCTCGAGACGGGGAGTCATGCAACTTGTCTTTTGAGGATACCGCTATTCCATTTCATAATTCAGCTTCACAATTTTGTTCAATACGAGGCTTTTTTACATTATATATTTTTAAATCTTCGAGCTGTTTTGACGACACCGCTGTTATATTTAATTCATCATGTTGAATGGCAGTTTTGATAGCAGCTTTCCACAATTCGAAGTATTGCTGTAGGAGTAAGTAAAAACTAGAATGTTTCTCCTTTTTCATTTACTTGATAATTTTCGAAAACAAGGCATGCGTGTATTACATTTAGGTATAGATACGTCAGCGCCCTCAGCGGTTTATCAACACCATTGTAATAAACATTTAGCAATATCATAATTAGATAAGGTGTTACATTGCTTTTTATGGTGTTCCTTGTTTCCGTCTAAACTATGATGATTCTTATATCACATAGTTCATACTCAAAGACGCGTGAGAGATTTAAACATAGTTTTTTTAGTAGCCATTCATATATTTTTTTTACATTTTTACTGCGAGCCAATATATTTTATGTGCATGCTGTGTTCGCTCCTAGACGGTTGTACATTTAATGTCATGTATATTTCTCTGGAACAGTTAATAGTATTGTAACAACCAGTTTGCGAATCGAATAATAAAAAAAAATAACATCTCAGATTTAGATTTCTTTACTATGAGTGATTAGATCACATTACAACTCCTTTCGATTTTACTACACATTCAGAACTCAGTTCGACATTATACACAAAAAAAACGGAATTAAATAATGATGTGAGTAATGGCATGTCAATTTTTTTTTTCAAATCGTCTTCAAAATTAGGTGCCTCTTGAAAACGTCTTTACTTGTCGCTATGAGCAGGAGTGCTTCAAGGATCTCTGCATGGCCTTTTACCGTAAAAGGGACATTCAATACGTTAATACGAAACTTGCGTACAAAAAGTTGTTATACGTATAGCGTCATGTTACAACAACTTCTAAGGTCATAAATTCAAGTTCAGTGACCAATTATCGACGTGGGGCCCTCGGAGGCTCTCTTGCCGCATTAGCTAACTTCAATATTCATATTTTTGTTGCCTTTCTTTTTAATTAATATGCTAACAGGCATTGTCAGCACACCTACATGTTAGCTCCTAAAGCCATACACTAGATGCGTGGGAGGCAAGTTGTAGGCGATTTGAACTGCGCGTGAGTCGATGTCATGGTCACAAATCGCTTCAAAACGTAGACATCTCCAAATGAATGTAATATTTTCTCAGTTCATAATTTCCTTTACAACCTGTTACATTAATAGATTCGATACTACCTTACTTAGATAAATGGCTTAGATTTTGGATTAAACTAATTTGTTAAATAAATGTGGGTAGAAACTTGGTTTAATTGCAACCAAACAAATCTCTCGGGTAATTACAATCAAATTACATTTTGCAGTGTCGCGTCGAATTCAATTAGAGAAACTAGTTATTTTGAGCTCGATCATGGACTTGTTTTGGAAAACAACTTAGATAGGTAGGTTTATGTATCATAATTTAATTAATAAGATGAATGACTGGATTTTAATCAAAGAACGTACCGTGTTAGATTGGAGAAAGAGCAAAATTCTAGACAAATTTGAGTCATTGACATGCAAAGATGTATAAATGTGAAGAGTTGCGGAAACATCTAGCTAACAAAGGATGCCGGCGACAGCGCCATTGCTTGGCGAATTAAAAAGTTAACGGGCTGCGCGCGCCGCCGAGCGTCGCGGCAAAGTGGCGCCAGCGCCGTGACCTTGTCTACTTATCGCGAGCGAGTGACCCTCGCAACGGCAGATTAGGTGATAGCTGCTTACTTTCCTGCGTTGCTTTTGCACCCCGTCACAAAGTCACTTCATCCGGAATTTCAATCAATGATAAAAAAGCAGGAATACTATTTCATGCTATTCCGAATTCTAATTCTAAATGTCGATAATGATTCTGCGAATATACCTGTGACATTAATGTAACTGGATATGGAGAAATAATGGTGACCTTTAAAATAATCAAATAAAACAAGCTTTAAGAACACTACGGAGTTGATGTCATCTCTAAAAATAGACAACCGAACGGAAATATTTACACTTTACAATATGCCATAGGGATAGAACATAAAGTTAAAGAGATCCGACACATGATGAGTCCGGTGGTGCTATGTGACCTGGCACAGGCACACGAGACCGCAATGACGTCACTGAGCGTAACGATACAGAAACAAACAGTAGCGATAAACACACTGATAAGGATTTGCACTGATAACACGGACGTGAAGTTAACGCAGAACACGGCTCAGCGAACAGAAAACTGGCTCTCAAGCTGGAGTTTGGAAGATCCCATAGGATCCTAAGATAAAGCATTAGATAACTGATGATGCCAATGGAGCACCCGATAAGGTAACGTTCGAAACACGAGGAGGTTAGGTTTGGTCCACCTACAGAAATGTACAGAAGATAAGAACAGATACGGCAACTAAATTAAACATTCAAGTCGTTTCTCTATCCGAATCAATAGTCACACTGGGCGTCGAGCATCCATTCCGAGCCGACAACATCATCCACACACAGAGCACAATCTATTTCAAAAATACACTGCGATAGCGCACAGAGATTCGACACTCATGTTTACTTCATGCACTTGTTGCGCGGGTCAACGGCCGAGTGCGCGTCACATACCGGGCTTGCACAGGCGACTCCAGTGGTAAGGGTTGCAACAGTGCTGCTCTTTGCATCCAGGGAGTCTGCGGAGTTCGCTCAGCTCCCGGACGTCAGGAAATCGGAAGGCACGGGTGACGGCGAGGCGCAGTTGTGTGGCGACATGGTCGGCCGGAACGCACTCGGTGCCTTCGTCGCGCTTGTCGAGGGCCCTGGCGAGCCTCCGGAGCTGGTCGTCGGTCACGGAAGGCGCGCCGGCCGACGCCAGCCGCCGCCGCAGCGCGCGTCTCCGGAACATCACATGCCGACGTCGGCGTCACGAGCCGCGCGGCAGCCCGCGCCACGCGACACTTGCTCGCTGGCTGCACGTCATCGCTGGCCGCGTGCGGGCTCTCTACTGCCGGCGCGAGGGCGGCGAGACCGGCCGGTGCAGTGACGCGGCCCGCCAGCCGGTGCACTCCACCTGCACATTTTATTTACCCCGGTTGATGGTTACCCAGCTTTAAACTTTAATCAAATTTTCTCCAAAACGAAAACTTTTTAAAGGTTGGAAAATTTAAAATCGAAGAAACTCGAATAACGCGACAGAGCCTTTCATTAGTTACATTTCCAGAAATAATCTTAACAATGCAACCTAAGTATTAGGGATAGGTAGAACTGAAATCAAATTAGATGTCTCTGATAAAATATTAAAATTTTTTTGACGCCAAATTAGATGAAGTTTGTAAATTTTATCTTTTATCTGACCTATCTGAAAAAAATATTCAATTTTAGCCAGCCTAATATTTCCTGATTCTAAAATATGCATTGTAAGAACAAGTAACGCCAAATGCTTCTTGCTGTAAAAAGGAAAAGCATCATTCCTTTTCTCATCTATCTAAGTATTCAAATTTTAGCTACATATATTCACTCCGATTATGAAATAGTATGGGTTGCAAGACTGAGTGACGCCAAATGTCATATCTATTATCATAAAGTAACAAAAGTCCACGCTTTCTGCTGTTGCCAACAAATTGGGTGAAGTTTCCAACATGGCAACCCACTAGCGGGCAGTGACGAGACGCAAGGGGCGCGGGGGCCTCCTGGCGCCACCGGCGGCGTCAGGTGCGCGCCGCTGTGTGCGTGCGGCGCCACCCGCAACACACGCCATGCACACAGACACGACAGGCGATACAGCCTCGCTGCATACCTATCACTGTCTCCGAGAGACAAGTATACCACCAATGGAGTTGACGAAATAAAGGTTATTTATAATGGCCTGATAAGACGTGAGGATCCTACTAATATAACAATGTAAGGGCCATTAAGTTGTGCTAATATTGGAGCTACCAACTCTACCAATTAACTTGACGATGAAAGTGAAGTTATTTATAGCAGCGTCATAAAAGTCGAGGATATGGATGGTGTTATTGAAGTTACTTCTATCACAGAAAATACAAAAGAATAAGAATCATTTTAAAGACATTATGACATGGCTAAGACCAAAGACTACAATGAAAGATAAAGTAAAGTAAAATAAGCCAGAATTCACACAAAAAATAATTTAAAGTACTTTTTGGAACGAAGTTCCTTACGGCAGGCTTGGAGGAGATAGGCATTTTGCTGCGCGACCGAACTGAAAAAAATGTGATAGTAAAACCGTAAGGATGACCTCGTTAAATGAGACGTGCGCAGGCGCGACAGTCGTATACACAAGAACTTTTGAACTTCGTTCCTACCTGGTGTCTCACGACACCACATTTCTTTTTAATCCCTGGATGATCAAAATTGGACATAACTTATGCGATGATCAGTAGATAGACCCTGCAGTATCCCAAAATTTACAACATACAAATCAAGATATTAAATTTTAGGGAGGCATAATTGAGCTAATCTGCAGACAATTTTGATTGGAATGCGATACATGTGCACCACAATAACAAACCAGTATCGTGAGATTTTTTTGGAGCTAATTCAACTTAAACACTAATTAAATTTCAATTTGATACTACATCAAATTTTAATACGTTGACGTTACAATTTTGGGTAAACTTTTCTTCAAGGGCCGTAACAGACGCGGCGCAAAATGCGTCGCGTAACAGCTAGTGATGGGCAGTGGATAGTACTCAATCAACCCATTTGAGTATTTACTCAGTAGATTGAGTAGATACCCGATAAATATCCTTATTTATCCATTTGGTGAGTAGAAATTATTTATATGAGTGGCGACTGATATTTATCTTCATATCCATTATTTCATGTTTCCATGACAATTTTGAAACTTAAATCTATTATACACTTGCAATTCTTGTCGGAAAGTGTGTGCGTACGCCATAATATGCTTAAAATGTAGGTAAACGTTATATGCGACGCTAAATTATATGAAAATACCATACTAATCATACACTGAAAGTAGACTTCTTTGACTAATATTATCATTTTTTGGTGGGAGGTGTGCATAGACGTAATTTTACGTAAAAATAAGTAAACAGACATCAAATGCGATGTCAATACATGAGCACGCTCTATTTACTCTATTTATTAAATCTAGTGAGTAAATACTCAAATGGGTAGATTGAGTACTATCCACTGCCCATCTCTAGCTGTTACGCGACGCAACTTGCGTCCCGTCTGTTGCGGCACCAGCAGCCATTGCCGATGCAAATTAAATCAACTTGGTTGTAGGGCCTCTCCTGTCAAATTCTGATATGGGCATTAGTGATTTGACTTGATTTGTCTGCACACGTGACTGCATGATTTCTACTATAATTAGCAGGTATTTGCTGTCGTCAATGAATTGACGTGGGTCGTGTAACGTCAATTTGGGTGTGGTATTGTTATCTTTACTACCATCATTATCATTTCAAATGACTTTATTGATTGACGCGTTGTTCTGAATACTTGAATTGTAAAGATTTGGTAATAATTATTCAACAATTGAAACGTGTATTAAAATTGTTGGTTTTAAAATTACTTCAAAATGAATCAGCTAACGATCGGATTAACATTGTTGCATAATTTAGCAGTTAAAAGGGACTTTACTCCCACGCAATAGGAAGGTTTGAAGTTTTAAGTATTTATAACGATCGTAACGATATGACGATAGTAACTATCGTTAAGTTAATCGTAGAGGCATCAACATTAAATAAAATTAATCGCCATGAATAAAACTGTAAGTAATTCCTAGATTTAAAACAAAGATCAAGAAGTAGGCATCGGCCTAATGAAAAGTAAAACTATTAATTTTTAGTCTTTTTAAAAAAATATTTAAATTTGCAAAAAAAAATATTGTACTATGAAAACACACAATTATATAAAATAATAACATAAAGAGTAAATTGACAACGCCGGACTTATCCCATAATGGAATCTCTTCCAGTCAACCGGCGAATAGGATTATTATTATAGCGTATTAATTAAAATCAACACATCGCCAAAAAGTTTCTACTATTAGCTTATTCTTGTACTGACGTTGAAAGTTTAACTACTTAATCTCACAAAATCTACCAAAAAGCCACTTATAACGGCTTTTTACAATCCTAATGTTACCTATAACGTACTTATAACAATACTGTAGTTAAAGTCCAAATTATTCATACAAATAGAAAAAGATAATTTCATTTAAAGATTTAAGAGGCATTTCACATTTGGTTGGCTGTCTCGCTCGCACAATCAAACATTTATAAAGATTTATTAAAAGATGTGTCTCATTTGTAAAAAAGTGTTTCATTAACATTCAATATAATTATATTGTGGATAATTTAGACATGTTTGTATATTGTGTAAACTTTGACTACATCGAAAATTAGGTCATCAAAATTTTAAAATTTTGGTGACCTAATTCTCGATACACACACACATAAAAAAACATGTCTAAAATATCTAACATATAATTATATTGAAAGTTTATGAAACACTTTTCTACAAATGAGTCACATTTTTTAATAATCTTTAAAAATGTTTGATTGTGCGAGCGAGACAGCTAACCAAATGTGAAATGCCTCTCAACAATATCCATACTCATCTGAATCGGTACAATGGTTCAGACACACAGAGTTACTTTCACATTTTCATGAATGAATTTATAAATAACAACTAGGTGGTTGGAAGACCTGAGCAAGGTTGCAGAAAAACGCTGGGTGCAGGCCGCTTCCAATCGGTCGTTTTGGAAAACCTTGGCCTTTCTCCAGCAATGGACTTCCTTTGGCTGATATGATAATTAATCATCATCATCATCCCAGCCCTTCTTCCGCCCACTGCTGAGCATAGGCGTCTCTTCTTCAAAGCCACCCATCTTGGTCCTGTGCTGCTCTCATATATAATAATAAATAAATAATAAATGTATAGGGACAAATGACATTGATCGATCTAGCCCCAAAGTAAGTTCGAGACTTGTGTCATGGGACACTAACTCAACGATAATATATTTTATAACAAATACATATATAATTAAACATCCAAGACCCAGGACAATTTGAAAAAGGCCATTTTCCAACTTGCCCTGACCGGGGATCGAACCCGGGACCTCTGGGTGGCGGACTAGCATGTTGACCACTACGCCACGGAGGTCGTCGGAGGTCACGGTCTCATCCAGGTATGTTTGTGATATGATGCTTATAATAAAATGAAGTATCGTTTGAGTAAGTATCCCATAACACAAGTTCAAAACTTACTTTGGATCTAGATCAAATCGGTGTGATTTGATCCTGTAAAAAAAATTGCAATATGCTTTTTATTTATTTATTTATTTTTTTATTTATTTAACTTCATACTCAAATACAAGTGTAATGGCGGCCTTAAAGCCTAGGCCTTATCTACCAGTCAACCAAACGGGTGATGTAGAGAATGACAGGGGTAGTGCGAAACTGGAATAGGTATGTGGCGAAAAAAAAGACTATATGTCAAAACAATAAACTACATACAGAAAAATACACGCTATTAAGTATATACTATGATAAACAATACCTACATATACTACATAAATACACTATGATCTATCTGACAGTTTTTGAAGAAAGTGTGCCTTCACCTGTTTCTTAAATGAAAAGCGGGTTTTAGCCTTCCGGACATCAACTGCTCTATCTATATCTATATATGTATATCTATGCTCTAGGCATTATTCTATTTTCACAGATTGCATTGCGTACTGAATAGAAAAGAATAGATTTTCGTTTATTGCCAAAAAATACCACAACACAAACTAGAAAAAGTACATAAAACAATAAGATAATGATGAAATGTCTCCTTCATCTTAATGTACAGTCAACCGCAAAAGTTTATCATCAAATAAAAGCGTTAACGCATTAAGAAACGTACAGTCAGCAGCAAAAGTATGTCACCAAATAAAAGCGTTTAGTGCCCAGTGGCGAATTCACCAATAGGTTGAAGTCTAGGGCGGCACATTTGCGACCTGTTTGAGGCCGAATGTCCCCCCCCCCCCCCTTTCGTACACCGCGGCAATCGAGAAGGTAGAAGGGTGCTTTTAAAATATGATATTTCAATGAACGCTGCTTTGGGACGCCAAAATGTAAATAAAATAGCCTATACTGGAGGCAAATGCGTTTTCAATTCAATTAAATTCAAGTATATCTTTATTATTATATTATATTTATAATATCTCTTAATAATCGTCACTTTGTTTTGTTGCACAATAATTGTTGACGTCAAAAACTTACTTAGAGCTAAGTGTACTGCCGCCTCCAAAGCGCTAGTGCAGAAGTGGTAACAAACTGCACTGCAACATTTTTTCCAAGACGTCAACTTACAATGAAATTAATATTTAAAGTTGATATGTGGACAGAGAATATATTTTTTGTTATGT
The DNA here is from genome assembly GCA_943193695.1 of Acrobasis suavella. NCBI lineage: Eukaryota > Metazoa > Arthropoda > Insecta > Lepidoptera > Pyralidae > Acrobasis > Acrobasis suavella. Next base: position 1,102,958 of record OW971940.1, read on the forward strand.
CCTAATTTCAATTTAACTTTTTTAATGACGAAATTTTAAAATAATGTCAACTCAAGTTGCAGATTCAGTAATGAACCAAATTATGTCATTTTTGTTAGTAAACGAACCTTTAAGAGGGACCCGCGCTAAGCTCAAGCCTGACTTTGTTGTCTTTATATCGGTCCTATAATAATATACGTAAATCTGCCACTGGATCTGCCTTAAGATACTTTGGCATTTCTACCGTTGCTGCTCTTTGTCGCTTTGGAATGCGCCGGGAAAACATCTTACTAATGAATATCATGAAAAGTGGGATCAATTACACTTCTTGCTATGATATGGTTAGCATCAAGCTTGCCAAATCGTTTATGGACCCTGGGGTAAATATTATATATTTTTTTAAGTTATATGGCGGCAAACGAACATGCGGGTCACCTGATGGTAAGCGATCACCGCTGCCCATGGACAACTGCAACACCAGGGGTGTAACAGAAGCGTTGCCGGCCTTTCAGGAAGATATTGACTTGTTTTTTGTAGGTTTCAATGTCGTATCGGTCCGGGAACACTGCTGCAGGAAGTTGATTCCACAGATCGGTCGTACGTGGTAAAAAGTGCCTTTTAAAACGTACGGTGGTTGATTGCCAACTATCCAAGTGGTGAGGATGACATTTTAATTTCAGGCGGGTGGTGTGGTGGTGAAATTTTGCAGCAGGTATTAAGTTGAACAATGGTTCAGAGTTCAGAGCATTCCCCATGATAAATGTGATAAAAAATGCACAAGGTTTATTGAATATCTTTTTACAGGTATATCTTTTTCTTCCTATTTCCCCTCGCAAATCTGCTGGAAGAAATTTCTTTAGAAATAAGTAGCACCTATGTACAATTTTTACAAGCTTTTATTTAACTGGCAATGTATCTATGTATGTATGTTCGTTTAGGCCAAATTTAATCTTGCAACTCAATTTGCAACCAGTTAGCCTCAACCGATTGAGCTGAAATTTTGCATACTTATGTAAGTCAGATGACAATACAATATTATGAAGTCAATGTGCTGTTCTGATGATGAAGCCGAGAGATATTCGACAGATCTCAGTTATAAACAACATAACCTCGTTGAATAGGACTCGTTTGATTTGTCTTGAAGAGCACTTTATGGTAGGCGATGTAGACATAGTCAAAAAAGAAGTTGCCAAGAAGTTCTTAGTCTTCTCTTCTCTCAGGTTTATTGTTAGTAATCTAGCTTTTACTCCAAGTATAAAATTAACTGATGCGGACACCAACAGCTGTGCCATCAGCCTCGTAGGTGCCAATTTATAATTGTCACCAAACGATGGTTTGCAAACACAACATTGTATTGACGATTAATCTTTGATAAAATTAGATTTGATGAAATTCTAACCGTAAGGTCTTACCATCTACTACTACTATTCACACAATTAGTATCAGTATGGCTTACAGAACGAAATCTTCTAAGACCCGCGCAATATGCGTCTCCGTTCCCCGTCCTCACACTTCAATTTCAATACTAATTAGTTAATTACTCAATAATGTATTGCTTCCTTAAATGACAAATAAGTACATGCAGATTAGATAGCAAGTTTTATTTTATTTCTAATCATAACTTACATCTATCGTTACAGTTTTCAGCAATATGATAGACAAGCACTAATATAATTAATTATCACACAAAACACATAATGCAACTCTTGTGCATTCCTTCAGAGAACAAGGAATATCAATTCTCGCTGCGATTGTAGCGTGCTCAGCGTCCGTGTGTACCTCGAAGTAATTTAATTAATATTCAATTTTTATTTGTTTTGTCTGTGTAACTATCATATAATTATATAAATACGTATTTTTGTCTGCCATTTAATTATGTATTTAGATTGTATTATAGGTATTTTTACTTTAAGATTTAAATATTTTGCGATTTAAGGATTCGTTTCCGAAATTTTTTATAGTGCAGTTTTTGTTTGAGTAAACAAACTACCCTCCCCCCCCCCCACCTGCTAAATGGGTGTATACAACGTGGATTTTAATGAAATTAAAATCATCATCATGATCTTCCCGTATTCCCGGTTGCATCCTCAGCGGTAACGCTTCGGAGCCCGGGGCCGTTACCTAACCAAGGTGATTTGACGAGGTTACTGGTTTTTACACAGAGCGGCTGCCGTCAGACCTCCGCAACCCAAAGGGCAAACCAGGAACCAATCCTTGGATAGTTTGATGATCAAACGTTAGATGGCGTTCGGGACCCACAGTTTTACGTGCCTTCCGAAACACGGAATCATCTTTCTTTTCGAATAATCAGGTGATTCAAGCCTGCAATATCCTATCCAGACTGGAAACAACTTTTCACAAAGTATGCTTCCCAGTGGGAATCGAACCCATGACCTCCGGGTCACAAGGCGAACGCCTTGATCACTGGACTATGGAGGCAGTCATAATGAAATTAAAATAACACTCAAAAAACTAAACAAAATGCCATTTCCATACTACAGTAAGCTGCCGCCCGTACAATTCATATGGGAAAGCCATTTTTTTTTGTTTTTTACTGTAATTAAAATTTTTTAATGTGGTCGGTAATTTTATTACAATACAATACAGTAATTGAAATTGACAATTTAACAATACTCACTTAAATAATATAAACAAAACAAAAAAGAAACTAAAAGTAAACTAATTACTTAAAATATTTACTAATAAAATTACCGACAACATTAAAAAAATATATTATTTAATAGAGATCTAGTATAGCCTGTGGGCCCCGTGATTCGATTTATTACGAGTATGTTAATTTTTTATTATTTTATGGGTATTTTCCTTCCACGTTGTATAGACACGTGATAAAATTCACGGCAGTGGTATAGCGAAGTTTAAAGGAAAACTATCAGAGCTAAGTAGGGTTTACAAATCAAAAAGTTATAGGCGACAAACTTTTAAAATATACTCGGAATAGGAAAATTTCATACAATAGAAAATTAATTTTAGACGCTTTTCTTTGTATTAGTATTTTAAGACGTAAACTCAAAGTCGGCATTCGTAAGTACGGAACCCTACACTGCGTGTTGTCTGACACGCACTTGGCTGGTTTTTATTTTTCTTCGCACATGTAACCTTGTTGAGCACAAAGGCTCTAAACTTCCACATGTCTCTTTCCATAGCGGTAATTGTTTTTAAGGAGATACCTGAATTTTCCGGGGTCCCGTGCTGCCTCCATCTATCTCTATCTAAATATATATAACTCAAAGGTGACTGACTGATCCGCTAAGAAAGGATTTTGATCAATCCTACCTCCAAGGGGATAAAATAGGGGATGAAAGTTTGTATAAAACTTTGTCAATTTTAAACCGATCGGGCTGAGACTTTGCATGCATAAAGCTACTATGACGTAGGCATCCTCTAAAAAAGGATTTTGGTAAATTACACCCCTACGCGAGCGAAGCCGCAGGCAAAATCTAGTTTTAAATAAATCATTTGATAAGAAACGGAGACTCATTTAATTTTTTTTCTTGACCAGGCACTAGATAACCCTTCAAACTATTTTATGAACAACTGTTTACAGTTTAAAGTGAGAACGTGAAGCTCTTCTACGCATATACGCCGAAAGTGACCGTTTTCGCCATTGTGCGTAGAAAAGCACACGGATTAAACTGTAAACAGTAGGTAGTTCATAAAATAGTTTGAAGGGTTATCTAGTACAAAATCATCACATCATCATTTAATTTTGTACTAGATACTACTAGTACAAAATTAAATGATGATGTGATGATTTTTTACTAGATATCATCATTTAATTTTGTACTAGTAGTATCTAGTACAAAATTAAATGATGTCTCCGTTTCCTATCAAATGATTTATTTAAAATGGAGGCAGCACTGTACCCCGAAAAATAAAGGAATTCCCTTAAACAATAACCGCTATGGAAAGAGACATGGAAGTTTAGAGCCTTTCCCTGTGCTCAACAATGGTACATGTACGAACAAAAATTAAACCCAGCCAAGTGCATGTCAGACTACACGCAGTGTATGGTACCCTTAATTACAAGTATATTTAGGTGAATTAAGCAGTAATCTCGTAAAATCACCTAGGTTAGGGACCCCGGGCTCAATTCAAATTCAAATTCAAATATATCTTTATTATCATAGGATATTTATAATATCTCTTAATAATCGTCACTTTGTTTTATTGCACAATAATTGTTGACGTCAAAAAGTTACTTAGAGCTAAGTTTACTGCCGCCTCCAAAGCGCTAGTGCAGAAGAAGCGGTAACAAACTGCACTGCAGCATTTTCTCCAAGAACGTCAACTCACAATGAAATCAAAATATATAGTTGATATGTGGACAGTTGTTTGTTGTCATAATTTAAATTAATTTTTTTAATGTCAAAATTTTGAAATAATTTCAAATCAAGTTGTAAATTCAGTATGTACTTAATGTACCAGATTATGACCATTTCTGAGTATACAAACCTTTAAGAGGGACCCGCGCCAAGCTCAAGCCAGACTTTGTTGTCTTTAAGATAGTCATCGGTCCTATAATAAGCCTTCTCACAGAGTACCTTCTTTACATAAGCTTTAAACTTTTTGTCAGGCATATCAAGTACCGATTGTGGCAGTTTATTATAAAAAAGTATACCGTTCCCCATAAACGTTTTACTGACTGTTTTGAGCCTATAATACGGGGCAACTAAGTCACTCTTATTGCGTAAGTTTCTGACGGTAAAATCGCTTACTTTATTGTATGAGGAAATATTTTTCCTTACGTTACGGCTCTAAAGCGTTACCACTGTGGATGCAACCGGGAATACGCTCGGATGACGATGATAGTAATGCAGTCACGTATCTACACTTTCTGTTCGGGGAGGGGGCGGGATATACTTACACTAAAACGACAACGTAAAAAAAAAGTGAAAGTGAAAGTTGTCAAATCACTGCTATTATTATACTATAATAAGTATACGGTATATATATTTTCCTGTTTCCACTGGTAGCCACTACATTAAACACAGTTTCAAGCAAGCTAAGCGCGGTCAGCCACTCGCCTCCCGTTCTGTTTCTAAGGTAAGATTTTTTCTAACGGACGCCGTAGAAACAGTAAGGGTGGGTTACATGGTTTATCTTGCAAGTCGGGAAGATAGGGTCTTGTCAGATTTTGGGGGGGGACAATCCCAACTATCCCCCCTCTGGATACGTGCCTGTAATGTGTAGTTAAAAGCTAAGATATTCAATGAGTTCGGTCAAAAACCAGGTCATCTTTGTTAGGAGTTATATCAAAATGTTTGAATTTGGTTCTAGCTAGATAAAAAGCTGGGTTAATGCCCGCAATATAATACCGCGCATCAGTAAAACCATAATTTACGATTCGGACGGCCGAAGTTCACGTGGTGTCGCGTAACTTTGAGTTTTATGTACTTTTAAGTGAGCATTGCCGACTAGAATATTTGCTGCATTCATTTTGATAAATATTTCAGTTTATCGGAAAACGCAGCTATCTTGATCCCAACTTTAACCGATGTACTTACTATTCGAGGCGGAATTTTTTTTTACCCCCATCAAAAAAGAGGAGTGTCATAAGTTTGACGGTAATGTCTGTCTGTTTATCTGTTTGTGGCATCGTAGCACTCGAACGGATGAACCGATTTCAATGCGGTTTTTATGTGAAAGCAAGTTCCCTTGCTGTATTTCTTGGCTATAAATAAATATAAATATATAGGGACAAATTACACAGATTGAGCTAGCCCCAAAGTAAGTTCAAGACTTGTGTTATGGGATACTAACTCAACGATACTATATTTTATAACATATACATAGGGCGCACTATAAGTTTCCGGAACTGGCCACTTACATAAACAATATTTAAAAATTTATTGCAACATTTGAAAATAGAACTCTTTGGCTGTAGAATGCAGTTTGTTTCATCTGACTGTCTTTTGTTTTTCCCTTGTGGCGCCATTTAAAAAATTGTGTGTCTGCATCAACATGGATTTAACTCGGGAAAATTTTCGTAGTATGATTTTCTACGATTTTAAGTGTAATTTGACAGCTCAACAGAGCATCGCTCGGCTTGAAACAGCTTTTGGCAATGAAGCACCATGCAAGACAACTGTTTATAGCTGGTTTGCAGAATTCAAGCGTGGTCGTATCAATCTCAGTGACGAATCTCGCGATGGTCGGCCGTCCACCGCTGTGACCAACAAAAACATCGATGCTGTGCGCCGTATGATTGAAACAGACAGGCATGTGACCTACAATGAAATCGCGCATCCTTAGAAATAGGCATGAGTCAAATACAATTAATCCTACACAAACATTTGGGTGTGAGAAAGCTGTGCTCGCGGTGGATCCCACACAACTTGACCGAGGCTCAAAAAACGGACCGCGTCACTTGGTGCAGTGCCATGCTTACCAGATTCAACGAAGGTGCGTCAAATTTGGTGTGGGACATAATAACAGGTGACGAAACATGGATTTATTGCTACGATCCCAAAACAAAGCAGCAATCGAGCGTATGGGTCTTTCAAGATGAGCCGAAACCAACCAAAGTGGCGCGCGTGAAAAGTGCATCTAAGCGGATGATTGCTTCTTTTTTTAATAAAACTGGACACGTGGCTACTGTTGCTTTAGAGAATCGTCGTACAGTGAATAGTGACTGGTACACGACCATTTGTTTGCCGGAAGTTATTGACAAACTCCGTAAAAATAACCGTAAACGCCGTAAAGTTATCATCCTGCACCACGACAATGCTAGTTCTCACACGGCCAGACAGACAAACTACTTTTTGAAGGCGAAAAATGTAGAACTCATGATTCATCCTGCATACAGTCCCGACCTGGCACCTTGTGACTTTTTTCTGTTCCCAAAAATTAAGAACCAATTACGCGGTCAACGATTTTCATCACCAGAAGAGGCTGTCGCGGAGTATGAAAAACACGTTTCAGAGGTCACCACAGAGGAGTGGCACAAAAGTTTTCAAAACTGGTTTCATCGAATGAAAAAGTGCATAGACGCCAAGGGAGATTATTTTGAAAAACAATAAATTAATTTTGAACCTTTAATAGTATTTTTTCATATTCATTTCGGAAACTTATAGTGCGCCCCACGTACATATATAGATAAACACCCAAGATCCAGAACAATTTGAAAAATACCATTTTCCAACTTACCCTGACCGGGGATCGAACCCGGGACCTCTGGGTGGCGGACTAGCATAGTGACCACTACGCCACGGAGGTCGTAGCTATGTTTGATAAAAATCGGTTCTGCCGTTCTAAAGTTATTGGGGGTTAACGCTTGAAAGCCAGAGCTTTCTGTGGCAATTGACGCTACGGATACAAGTCGTTTCGGTAGTTCCGTTACTAATCACTAGATGGCGTTCTTGGCAGTCAGGGCTTTTTTAATTTACCTAGCAAATAAACTTGTATCAAATGTAATTTTATTTTCATGAATGCAATTTAGGATTTGGGTGTAATATAGATGTTTTTGCTGGAGAAAAGTGGGGTTGCCGTGGGATTGCCCTTTGACTATGCGGGCAACTGCTAGTCTAATATATAAAATTCTCGTGTCACAGTTTTCGTTGCCATACTCCTCCGAAACGGCTTGACCGATTTTGATGAATTTTTTTGTGCTTATCCGGTATCTATGAGAATCGGTCAACATCTATTTTTCATCCCCCTAAATGGTAGTCCACCCCAAAATTTTTTTTTTTATTTTTTAGACAAAAATTACTAGGAAATTATTTATATGGCAAAACAACGTTTGCCGGGTCAGCTAGTAGATCTATAAAAGTCTACAAGACGGAACTTAGGAAAAGAGCTCATTTGAATCCAACTTGAAACGAAAACTGATGAAACAATGAAGGATTCTACTTGTGCGAGCGTAACGAGTATGTGTTACAACAAGCGATTGCTAGCCAATCAACTATTGAATTGTTCATTTATTTTTTTTATTCCGATATTCAAAAGTTATATAACCTAACGTACCAATAATTATATTTTGATAATAAAGAAGACTTCGCTTTTTAAAGATTTAGGGACGCATTTTTGAATTCACTTGTCTCATTGCGAATGTTTTGCGAGAACGTTTCCAAACGAGCGCATTTTTGAATCGGTCGTATGCGAAGGATTTGCAACGAGTGGTCTTGACCACTCGTAATTTAAACATTAGTAGCGTAAGGAAACATTTCCTGGAGAATCCGTTCCAATTTACGCTGCTTTTTTATTCATTGTGAAATGTTTAAAAACTATAGAAAAATTTTCGAGATTTCATGCGTAAAGCAATATTGTTTTTCACTGACACGACATTTTTAAAATACAACCAAATGGTATATTACGCGGGCGGTAAGTTGGAAAACTACACGTTTGTGTTTCGGTGAGTCCCTCTATGAAAAATAGCACTACCTATTGGTCTTTTGGAGTTATGAGTAGGCAACTAAAGTTTTATTTCAGGCAAAAGAAAATAAAATACCAGAATTATTTTATAAATTTAATTCATTAACATAAAATTGAATTTAAAAAAAATGGCACTACTGACCTCTATTTACAAACACACAACACAAAACTTACCTCACTATCTCTGTCCCACGCAAAACATCGCGAAAACAACACAAAACTGCAGGTCCTAAAGCTGATTTATTGTCGCGGTTTCCTAACTACGGCCGAAGTTTTCCGGAAAACTCTCCGCTTTCCCGGGAGGGGGCGCGTGCGGCCAGCATGGCTGCTGCGGAGGAATGGCGCGAAAGCCTTCAGCCTCCCGTATTTATGCGTGCGCCGCCTGAAACTTGTGAATGGGGTGGAAGTTAGGACTGAATGGACGCGTAAGTTGCCTTTAATGCCGGCCCGGATTTCAGGATGTTGTGATGAATTATCAATTATTTACTTACTAGTTATATAATACGTAATTGTTGACTTCAAATCATTTACTTACAGCTAAGTTTACTGTCGCTTCCTAAGCGCAAGTACAGAAGAAGCGGCAAACTGGTGTGAGTTCCGCGGTTTTACCCCATGGGAGAAAAGCAAATACTTATAATGTATGCGGTTTCTTAGCCAAGTTATCATCATCTCATCAAATTGTAAAATCCAATCGGGGGAATATGCGATGCAGCTCTAAACTTAATATTTAGTTTAGTCATAGTTTATTTATGTTATTTTAGTTCTTAATATAATGAAAGTTTTCAATACTTAATATTTTGATTCCTTATTTCACCTACTCACCCACCATCACATCAAAAGTTGTCTTTGGGTCTTGCATCGCTGGGATTTGTTTCCCTAGAGCCGCAAAACCCAAAATGCTCTGTCTGCCCCATCAGGAATATAGATGTGATAGTATCACACTATTACACAAATATTATAGGGGTTAGTAACTTTTTCACGCGCAAACAGCTGGATAAATTTTGACAAAATTTAGTATGCAGGAAGCTGACACCCTGGATTAACACATAGGCTACTTTTTACGTGGGTAACACTGCGGGCGCAGCTACTCACATATTATGAAGGCGAAAGTTTGTGAGTGTCTATGTTTGTTACTTCTTCACGCGCAAACGGCTGGACCAAATTTGGTATTGTTTATTGTTTATTATGGCATACACAACAGGTCACAATCACTTTTGATTAAATCTAAAAATGTAAAGACACTTTGCTCTAGACTGAGACCCAAAAAACGTGTACACACAGCATGACAGGCAATGTAAACATTGTTAGGCTCAAGATACTGACTTAAATTGACAGCTTATTAAAAAGTTACATTATATACGTTACAGCAAGTATTTAACAATTGGTGTTACTTAAATTGTTTAGAATTATGATAACAGAAATTGAGCCATATTTATGTAAAATTTACCATGAAAAAAGGTCAAAAAGGTCAGTGGAGGGTACGCTTGATCTGATTTTTGAAAGTATTAGTGCGGGTAACCGCATAAATGTCAATTGAATCATTAGCCAAGCAAAGCTCGTTATACAAACGACACATCCGAACAATTGGGTTATAATATGAGGTGTTATTTTTGTAGATTGGTATGCAGGAAGCTGACACCCTAGACTAACACATAGGCTACTTTTTACGTGGGTAACACTGCGGGCGCAGCTACACACATATTATGAAGGCGAAAGTTTGTGAGTGTCTATGTTTGTTACTTCTTCACGCGCAAACGGCTGGACCAAATTTGGTATTGTTTATTGTTTATTATGGCATACACAACAGGTCACAATCACTTTTGATTAAATCTAAAAATGTAAAGACACTTTGCTCTAGACTGAGACCCAAAAAACGTGTACACACAGCATGACAGGCAATGTAAACATTGTTAGGCTCAAGATACTGACTTAAATTGACAGCTTATTAAAAAGTTACATTATATACGTTACAGCAAGTATTTAACAATTGGTGTTACTTAAATTGTTTAGAATTATGATAACAGAAATTGAGCCATATTTATGTAAAATTTACCATGAAAAAAGGTCAAAAAGGTCAGTGGAGGGTACGCTTGATCTGATTTTTGAAAGTATTAGTGCGGGTAACCGCATAAATGTCAATTGAATCATTAGCCAAGCAAAGCTCGTTATACAAACGACACATCCGAACAATTGGGTTATAATATGAGGTGTTATTTTTGTAGATTGGTATGCAGGAAGCTGACACCCTAGACTAACACATAGGCTACTTTTTACGTGGGTAACACTGCGGGCGCAGCTACACACATATTATGAAGGCGAAAGTTTGTGAGTGTCTATGTTTGTTACTTCTTCACGCACAAACGGCTGGACCAATTTTGACCAAATTTGGTATGCAGGAAAGCTGACACCCTAGATTAACACATAGGCTACTTTCCCGCGGGTAACACCGCAGGCCCAGCTAATATAGTAAAATGGTTTTCATAGCTGCCCTAATCCCTTCTGTGAAATACCAGACACATTGTAAGAGAAAGTTAATAGACAAAGGTAAACAACGGAATAACGCATGAAACCCTTGGAAGAGTTGCTTCTCCTAAGAATTATCGCCGAATTTTCCAGAAGTATCAAAGAAACGTATCCATTAAGAAAGCCCTAATTCAACATTTCTGAAGAGAGTTCACTGCAGGGCAGAGCTCTTCAGTGACTAATTGGAAGCGACTTGAATCGAACGTTTTCTTGCAACAGTGCTTAGGTCGTCTGACCTCGTCTAGGCAGGTGAATTTACCCTCATTTTGGTTAATTTCTTTCTTTCAGCAGACGACCTACGTGCCATAAATAAAAAAACAATAGTTTAAGTATGCAATTTTGCATTCCTAAAATCTTATCTTCGAAGACCTCCTGGTCTGCTAATCTATCGGGGTTCTAGGTTCGATTCTAGGTTCGATCCCCAGCCAGGGCAAGTGGGAAAATGGCCTTTTTCAAATGTCCTGGGTCTAGTGTGTTTATCTATTTATGAAATTATCATAAAATAAAGTATCGTTGAATTAGTATCCCATAACACAAGCTTCAGCTTACTTTGGGGCTAGCTCAATCAATGTGATTTATCATTTTATATTTATATTTCACCTCGTACTCTAACTACATTGCCACCAAGTCGATCAAACAATGATGTTTTTCTTACCAACAGACTTGCGAATATTTCATTCACTTTGTTTTTTTGCAGTGAAGAAATCCACTCATCAATAATCCTATAAGGCTTTTCTTGAAGGAGCCTTGATGAACAAGTATTTATTAACGTTTCTATTCAATGTATTTTTTTCAATGGTTTGTAAGAAAAGAAAAAACTAAGAATGGACCAGCTGCTTCTCTTCCCGCGAGGATCATAAAAGCCGATCGTGGGAATGGGTGAAAATTCGAATCATGCGATTAGCAACACATCACTATTTAGATTACTTTTTCCACCTTCTCGCCCACTAGCACGCTTAACGTGGCCTTTAGGTAAAAAAAGGCGTAGGGTAAAACCACCTTGTATCGGCCATGTCAACAAAATTTCACATTCATGTGCTTCTTATTCTCACATTTATTAGCCTAGCTTTCTAGGGGGTATTTTATTTTTAAGCCGCCATTTGTGGCCGATATCAGGATTTTGACTCGCCTTGTATTGGCCATCACCATTTGTAACGGCCGATATCAGGCTTTTCATGAAATAATCAGCCCTAAATCCGGCCATGCGATTTTTAATTATAATATTAAATAAAACAAAAAAATATACACCCGATATATAGCGTTACAATCTCTTTAACCAAAACAAGCAAGTATCAACGGTTTAAACCTCATAGATTTGTTGAAAACACTTATCCCCGTAACCTCGAGTTCGAGAACTTTGACTACAAAATGGCACGAATTTCGATATGTCTGCGCAGGTCACAATATCCTTCGCTACTGAACTGTCAAATTGTCAAATGAACTTTGATCGCTGCCTTGTTTTGTTCATTTAAAAACAGCAAAAAAAGGTTCATTTTAGAGCTGAATTTGTGCAAGGGGATCGAATATTTAATAATTTGTTATCAAATTTGTAGGAAAGGGCCGATACCAGGGCGTGGCCGATACTAGGTGGATTTACCTTACCTAAATAATTTATTTATCTTAGTATATAAATCAATTTAATAATAATTATCAATTTTTCTTTCGATTTCTTACAGCTTACTTACAGCTAAGTTTATTGCTGCTTCCTAAGCGCAAGTACAGAAGAAGCGGCAGCAAACTGTACTTTCTGCAGCTGTCTTGCGGTCCTCTGTGTTTTTAGAGCTGCAAGACCTAAAATGCTCTGTCCACCCCATTTAAGGTAACCATGTGGTAGCGTATGTATTCAATGCCTTCAACTCTTTAATCGTGATCTTCCGCCCAAACTTTCGGCAAACAATACAAGGCAACTCCCAAAGGTCGTTACTGTGTTTACCCCGAAACTAGTAGGTAATGAGCGCTACGTCTCCAGCATAATAAAGTAACAAATAGGGTGTATTGGCACTGGAGGTACGCTGCCGGCCGCCGGCGGGCCGGCCGGCGCTCGCCGCGCCGACGCCTTGCCGCCGACGCGCCGCGTATCTGACGCCACGACGAGAACCCCTTGCTCTCATGTCTTCCCTAAAATTGGGGTAAGTTTTCGGTTAAATTGGGGGAAATCTATGTATACATATACACCGAACCGGAGAGATAGGAGACTTTTTAAGAAGATCTCCCCGCGACTGATAGTCGCCGCAGGTAACAAGAAGGCTAGCTGCTTTTTTGTTCAAAGGATCAGCATTGCTATCCAGCGAGGGAATGCAGCCAGCGTTCTTCTTATCATGCTGAATAGGCAAGATAACATTTTTTTATTTACTAATAGGTTAACTTTAAAGTTTAGTTTTAGTTTAGTTAAAAGTTTTTATTCCAATATTTATTTATTTTTTTGTCAATAAAGTTTTAAATGAAATAGACTGGTCAAACTTAGGACAATTTGCGGGAAATAAATTCAAAATCTAACGATTACGAGTTTAGTCCCTAATGGGGTAGTTATGTGGTGTGGAAAACATCTACATGCTCATATTTTCTTTCAAGTTTATATTTAAATATCGAAAACTAGTTATATGCCTAGATACATGATATGCAATTTCTTCGATATTACAAAATACTACCGAAATCTCACATGTCATTTCAAAATAAAAGCTGGACTACGTTTGTATGGATAAGTCTAGGGTAAGGGGATTTTTTAGTACAAGATTTTCTTTTTAAATAACATTATGACCGGCCTAAATGTGTAAAATCTAAACGTGAATATGGCAACACCACGCGACGCCCGTCGCCGCTACCCTGGCGCCCTAGCACCAGATCGGATATGCACTTCTCACATTTATTTTGGTGATATGGGGTGCGTTAATTTGAAAGGAACTATGGCCTGATTGATCGACATGAAGGGTCATCCCACTTCTGATATCGACTTGAAGATTTTAAAAAAAGTATAATCCAGTATGAAATCTTAGTTGTACAAATTATGTTCTTACTAAAATCTCTTCTATTTGGTGATGATAGGTAACCTTTCACTGTTTCATGTGCTTCTTTTAATAACGTACATCCAGGTATCCAAAAACGGATTTTGAAACTTTAATTTGAAGCAAGTTTCTTCTTATCGTACGTGATTTATGGCGTTGTATCTGATCTTTTTTGAAAATTTTTGAACTCACTGGTATCTTGGGCGCTATTTATAGGTTTCTATCAAAATAAAAAATTGAAATTTAGAAAAACAAAGTCAGTATAAGCCTCAAAAAACTCTGCTTTTTTGTACAAATTTTAGCTGAACTTCGAATGTTCATAAAGTACTCATAAATTGTAAAAGTAAAGAATATTTCGATACAAACCTCGCACATGTAATGAAAATTTTGAATACAAAACATATATTTCACATACTTGTAAGGCTTACTGATAAACACGTATCACCTGGAACAAGTTTTATGAAATTTCCGCACCCTATGAATAGTTAATATTGGATCAATTTATAGTTAATAATAATACTAATTTCATTTAATAGAATGCATACAATGCCCTTAGGCGCTATCTCTCTCTCTAAAAGTTGCAAATTAGCTAATTTGAGAGTTACTTATCGTTAGAATAAGTAGTAATCTGTTTACTGTGTTCACATAGTGATATATCTTTTCTCCGGGAATAATATCCTGCGGAAATTACATCAGCGTCGGGAGCAATTATTGTGCAGTGAAAAATCTGACAGTGGCGTCAAGACAGCCGACGGCGTAGTAGTTTCTAGCTCTTTTTTTTTTAATAATAAGCTAAAATATACTTAGGATCGCACCACACGCAGCGTATGATGCGCGACGTAACTTGCGTCGTTCATACAATTTGTACCCGCGCAACTTGCGCGTGCGTGGTGTGGACGGTGGGTAAACATAGTAATTGAAACTGACCGAGCGAGTGAAGCTAGCGAAGCGACTCCGTTTCGAGATTGGCAAAAAATACTTTTTACCGACTGTCTGTCTGTCAGCCTGTTCTTGCCTACAGGTCGCATTTTTAATCGATTCTCGTTAAAATTTGTGAGAAGGTTCGAAAATTATGAAGAATACTTTGTCGATTTAGTATTTAGAAATATTTCAAAATTTTTAAAAATGGAGGAAAACTTTAAAATATGTTATTCCTGCCATTTCGAAAACTTTCAAAAATGTTATATGAGTTTTTTGTTACCCTTATGGGCGTACCCAGGTTTTGGGCCAGGGGAGGGCAAATCAGGTTTTTTTATAAACATATTGTCGAAAAGATAAACATAAATTATCTATTTTTAAATAAATTCTTTAATTAAACAATAGCGATTTGGAAATTAACTTTTAAGGGTCTTCAGTAATACAGTTTATGACATCTTCTACGGTTTTATGTGAAAGCTTCCCTTGCGGTGGTTCTTAGCTATGTTTGATGAAAATCGGTTCAGTAGTTCAAAAGTTTTATATTGTATTGCTAATGGCAAAAACTTCTTTTTCCCAACTTTTATCGACAAAAGTAGATAGTAAGTGGGGACGTTAACAAAATCCAGGGGGGGCAGCTGCCCCCCCCCCCCTCGGTACGCTCATGGTTACCCTTATGAAAACGCAACTTATTTGTCTGAAAGACTTTTTTATCCGATAAACTTCAACGGGTCGGGGTGACTCGCGAGGTTTACAGCTTACAGAGCCACTAGTAAAAACGAATCTAAACTAAAATATACTTAGGACCGCACTACACGCAGCATATAATCCGCACGCACATTAGCGAAAAACGGCCACTTTTGGCTAATGTGCATAGAAAAGCTTCACGTTTCTCTCTTTAAACTATAAACAAAAGTTTATAAAATAGTTTGAAGGCTTACCTAGGGTCTGATCAAGACAATATTTGAAATGATGTCTCCGTTTTCTGTCTAATTGTTTATTTCAAATTGGGGCCGCACTGGACCCCGTAAAATTCAAGTAGTTTACTTCGCAACTTTTTAGTCTGAACTTTATTATCCGATAGACATCAACGATTCGGAGTGACTTGTGAGGTCTACAGCTCACAGAGCCACTAATCAATAATAATCTTAAACTAAAATATACTTAGGATCGCACCACACGCAGCGTGTGATGCGCGGCGCATCTTGCGTCTTTCATACAATTTCTACCCGCGCAACTTAGAGATTATCATCATCCGAGCGTATTCCCGATTGCATCGTCAGCGATAACGCCTCAGAGCCTGGGGTCGACTACCTAACCTAGGTAATTTGACGAGGTTACTGACAACCGCAACTCAAAGGGTACACCAATCCCCAAGGACTGGTCATCAAACATATCCAAATACGTTTGATGAGCAAACGCTAGATGACGTTCGGGACCCCCAGTTTATACGTGCCTATCAGAATCATATTTCTTTTCGGAAGCCTGCAATATCCTAACCAGACTGGAAACAACTTTTCACAAAGTATGCTTCCCAATGGGATTCGAACCCACGACATCCGGATCACAAGGCAAACACATTGACCACTGGATCACGGAGAAGAGTCAAAGTTCATAAATGACTTTTTTAACTAGCCAGTATTGTGTCCCACTGCAAAGCAAAGGCCTCCCCTTTTTTCTCCATCAATCTCTTTCCCGAGCAATCTGCTACCATACACTCAAGAAACCCTCGATGTCATCAGTAATATTAGGCGTGAAGGTAGGTGGAGTAAGGCTGCCACCGAGTGGTATCCCAGAATTGGTAAGCGCAGTGTGGGACGTCCGGTGACTCGGTGGGTTGACGATATCAAGCAAGTCTCTTGAAAGAACTGGTTAGCAGCGGCCGGACACAGAACGGGATGGCGCAGACAAAGAGAGGCTTATGCCCAGCTGTGGGTTTTTGAAAGCTGATGATGATGTTGATGAAGAAGATGAATAAAGGGAATCATAATAATGATAGTTTGCTATTCGCATCGCCTATTAATATATTCAGATTCTTGTCATTGGATCGGTTTTTACGATGTGCGCGGGAAAAGAAGAAGCATTACCTACAACCATTACATTTTACGTTTTTACCGGCTTAAAAAAGAACGAGGTTATCAATCTAAATTATATATTTTTTATGTATGTTCCCCGATTACTCGAAGACGCATGGATCGATTTGGAAAATTCATTTTTTATTTAAAAAGCATACAATGTGATACAAATAAGTTGAACAAAAATGGCGAAATTCAAAGCATTTTTACGTAATAATTCCTAACACGTAAACGAACGTCGTTGGCGCATTATTTGTACCTGCGCCGATAACCGCTATTTTGGTTCAACCTACGTGCCGGGAATTTTTAGAAAAATTGTTTGATGTCCGCCATTTTTGTTCAACTTACTTGTGTAGCATTTTAGTGCCGGAACAAACGGGGCGCAAGTTGCGTCGCGTAACAGCTAGAAATGGGCAGTGGATAGTACTCAATCTACCCATTTGAATATTTACTTACTAGATTTAATAAATAGAGCGTGCTGATATATTGACATCACATTTGATGTCTCTTTACTTATTTTAACATATAATTACGTCTTTGCACACCTCCCAGCAAAAAATGATAATAAATCAAAGAATCCTACTATCAGTGTATGATTAGTATGGTATTTTCATATATTTTAGCGTCGCATTTGACGTTTAGCTACATTTTAAGCATATTATAGCGTATGCACACACTTTTCGACAAGGATTACAAGTGTAAACTAGATTTAAGTATAAAAATTTTCATGAAAATATGAAATGATGAATATAAACATAAATATGAGTCGCAACTCATATAAATCAGTCAAATCACCAAATGGATAAATTAGGATATTTCTCAGATATTTACTCAATCTACTGAGTAAATATTCAAATGGGTTGATTTAGTAATTATGCACCGCCCATCACTAGCTGTTACGCGGCGCAACTTGCGCCCAGTCTGTTCCGGCCCTTACGTGCGAGGTTGTCCCATAGAAAATATATTAAAATCGGTTGTGTAATTTAGCGTTGAAGTTAGTTTTTAGTTTTGAAATAAATAAATAATAAATAAATAAATAAATAGGGAACAATTACACTGATTGAGCTAGCCCCAAAGTAAGTTCGAGACTTGTGTTATGGGGTACTAACTCAACGATACTTTATTTTATAACAAATACATATATAGATAAACATCCAAGAAAAAGATGTTGTCTTGTTATTGATTTTAAACAGCAGGGTAATCGTGAGGGTTCAAATCCCACTATAATATTTTTCATCACATGTTTTAATTTGGATCCTTATCTTGTTTCCCATAGCAACATGGAAGGATATAACATGTTATTGATATACCAAACGGTGATTTAAATCAATGCAGTATTAATGAGGCATCCGCATACATCAGGCGATGATGAATGCTGCAGCGTTTAATGTTCTGATTCAGTAATCGTGTTCGAACCGACGATGAATTGCGGAGATTCATCTAAAAGCGCGATTAACATATTTTTAACCGACTTTCAAAAAGGAAGAGGTTATCAATTCGTCGCGATCTTTTTTATGTATAACTAGCTTTTGCCCGCGGCTTCGCTCGCATCGAATCTATCAAATAATTTTTTTTTTATTTTTGTAAAAAATATTTTATTTTTTTTTAATAAAAAGTACCCTATGTTACTTCTAGTACCTCCTAAAATATGTGTACAAAGTTTCATGATGATCCGTCAAGTAGTTTTTTGCGTGAAAGCGTAACAAACATCCACGCTTTCACATTTATAATATTAGTAAGGATTATTCGAAGGCGCCTGGACCGAATTAGAATTTTTTTTAGGGTTTTTTTTCAAGAGTATACTTTCCAGGTTGTCTTTTAAAACTATTATCAAAACCACTTTTTACCGGTTTTTAATTTTAAAAATATATACATTTTTTTTTTGTTATGGGAATGCTACATTGAGGATTTGTATTGGATGGGCCCTGGGCTTCATCTACCCTGTTAGGGAAAAGAAGTTAAAGGTTTGGTGGAAAACGTCCATTTGAAACGAAGTTTGTTTTGTGAATTTCTAGTTTTCGATTCATGAAACGTGATGTACAATACCCGGCACGTAAGTTGAACAGAAATGGCGGTCGTTGTTGTACCTTTGTCCGTTTAGAATCACATTTCTATAACATTTCTATCCGAACTTTAGATAGAAATGATTTCGGCTTTGAAGAAAGACCGAAACATCTATTTTACCACTTTTATCTCTAATCAAACATGCTTCGACGGCTGCCATTTTTGTTCAACTTACGTGCCGGGTATTGTAGCAGTTTTGTGAACATATGGCTTTATCTGCTTAGAGCCGCAATACCAAAAATGCTCTGTCTGCCCCATTAGGCTCGGCGCAAATGGGCCACCACAAAACGCGGCCACTGACCACTTTTCTACTAATTTAGTGGCTGCCACCAGCGTAACCGTGTGCAGCGAGACCATACAAAATGTATGAAAACTACCGGAAAGTGGTCGGTGGCCGCGTTTTGTGGTGGCTCGTTTGCGCCAAGCCTTAGGGATGAAAACGTGATGGTAGTTACCATGGCACGAGCCGTCCAGACATACATTATTACGTATATATCCTTAACGGGGTAGATAAAGCGTTTTAAAACACAGTTTTATACTATGTGACATCGCTCGGGCTCCAGCACTCCTCCGCCCCTCTTCGGCGCAGCGGGGGGGGGGCCATGCCCATATACAATGTTCTTTTTAATTAAGTACAAATATTTTAAGAGGTGATTCAATCCATCATTTTGAACAACTTTTCCCAATAAATATATATCGAAATACGAAAATTTTTTTTGCATTTTTCATAATAACGATATCACGTGACTACTTCGATCTGTATGAGAACCTAAATATTTTTTTCGTATTTCGATATATATTTATTGGGCAAAGTTGTTCAAAATGATGGACTGAATAACCCCTTAAAATATTTGTAGTTAATTTAAAAGGACATTGTATAAGGCGCGGCGGCCGGCGCTCGTCCTCTGTTTCTTCGGCTGCATCTCCAGCTAAGTAGTTCTTCTACCTAGAAGTGCTACTCAACGGATCTAGTGCCTATAACTCACGACCCTGACTACCTAATCTGTACCTAGTGTTCTTGTGAATCTTTGTAACTAATGTAATGTAATAGTTGTTCATTATACCTATCTCATTTGCCAATATCTAGTCTTTCCTTTATCTCATCTATCCTCCTAGATCCTAAATCTAGGTTTTACTAACCAAAACGGTACAACTATAGCGGTTTGTTTACGATCATAATATGTTAAATGCACCTATGTTTCAAATGTTCAAATAAATTCTTTATGCTATTCTTGCAGCAGCAAGTAGATCTAGACCAATGTGGTAAATTTACCAAACTATCATGAAAATAATATCTCTAGATTTTCCAAAGGGTGTATGTAACCGGTAAACAGCCTTTCAGACTTGCCGTGAATGACCGGTAAACAAAGGGTAGCCATAGAGCAACCATTGTTCTTCCATACACAACCCTTTACTTTGTTTAAGGGTCGTACAATGAATTCACAATGTAAGGTCGTTCACGAATTCACGCGTTCGAACATTCCTTTAGAAAATGTTTCAGCCCCTGCAGCATGGCAACGTTGACAAATAAAGATAAAATTTATATCGCTCGATGGACTAGTTCTGTTATTATTACATAGAGCGAGATAGCGATAGATGATAGCGCTCGATAAACGCTATCGCCAGTGTTACGTGTATAGGTCGCCTTAACAATTTAACATCCCAATTTCAGCTTTTATGTTCTTCTCACGACTGGGTTCTGCGCTCTTCTGAAAAACTAACCCTCTCGTTCTGGATTTCTATCTAATCATTTTGCTTTCATGGCCGTACGTCTTTGCCGTCTTACCCGATTTACACAATGTGTAAATCGAGCACTGCTCGAGAGTTCACAGTTCGGGGTGAACTACTAGTTATTATACGTAAAGCGAGTGATAGAGATAGACCTCGATAAACACTGTCGCCGTTGCCATGCTTTTTTTATGTTATAGGGCGGCAAACGAACAATCGGGTCGCCTGATGTTAAGCGATCACCGCTGCCATGGACAACTGCAACACAGAAGCGCTGCCGGCCTTTCAGGAAGATATGGACTCGTTTTTTGAAGGTTTCAATGTCGTATCGGTCCGGGAACACTGCTGCAGGAAGTTGATTCCACAGTTCGGTCGTACGTGGTAAAAAGTTTCTTTTAAAACGTACGGTGGTTGATTGCCAACTATCCAAGTGGTGTGGATGAAATTTTAATTTCATGAGGGTGGTGCGGCGGTGAAATTTTTCAGCAGGTATTAAGTCGAACAATTCTTCAGAGCATTCCCCATGATAAATGCGATAAAAATGCACAAGGATACAACATCCCTACGGAGCGACAGGGTCGAAACGGCCTACACGGACGGATGCTACAGGGTTACCTTGCGATTCTCAAACATCATGACTTACGGTAGCGTTATGAATGTGTTATCACTTGCTAATGAACTATCACGCATCGACACCCAAACATCGACGCCATCCATCTAAATGTGATCTCGATAAATCATGATACGTAGTGCTCTGAATAAATTGATGGTGTCCGTGGCTCAGTGGTAAGGTAAGCTAGACTCGAAACTTAGGATCTTTGGTTTGATTCCCAGTCTTTAAAAGATGGAAATAAAAGTACTTTACAGACTGACGAGCTAAGCGTCTCAGTTTCGAGATTGGCCAAAAATGCTTTTGTCCGTCTGTCAGCAGGGTAATCGCGCTAAATACTTTCGGCTGAATCGCAGTCGAGCCGTGATCGTAACATGACTTTTGTCTGTCCATCAGGTCGTATTTTTCAATTGATTCTCTCGAAATTTTGTGAACAATTTCAAAATTAAAAATTCAATTGTTTATTCAGTAATTAGACCCTTACAGGCACTTTTACACGTCAATAAGTATAATTTACATTACGTAAAGTTTGTATTGACATTTAATTTATTTTAACCCTTTGACGTAAATGGGACACCGGTGTACCCAAAAATAAATTTGTGATTTTTCCAAAACTGATGATTATTTTTAATCACTGACTAACCCTATAGTATAATTATTAACGAAATTTTATTTTTGCACACGGTTGGTAGCATTGCAAGCGAAAAAAATATGAAAAAATGTTCATTGTTTCTGGTCGTTTTGGCGCGCTCATGTAAATTATTTTTTGAGTGTTTTAAAAATATATTTTTAGTATTTTCAAGATTGTTTGTATGCAATTTAGAAAGAACGGTAAGTAATATCTATGATTTAACAATTATTTATTGTAAATATGAATAGTTAGGTAGCTAAAATACAAAAATTGTTACCAGGGACATCGGCGTCCCAATATGCGTGAAAGGTCGGAAAATGTACATAAAAACATATTACGTTTAGCATAACTTTTTTATATTTATGTATTATTTTTTATTATTTTAAGCACTTAGAGGAACAAGGATATTTCGATTGACCGATGGTGATGTTGATACGACTTTGACTTTGATATGGTCACTGCACTGCACCACCATACCACCTAAACCAACCATACCACCTAACCTACCTTCAGTGACAAATCGAAGTATGAAATGTACAAACATACCATTTCATACATTAACAATGATTCAGGCATTGTATTTCCTAGGAAATGTATACATTGACTAGGTAT
Organism: Acrobasis suavella; assembly: GCA_943193695.1. Classification (NCBI taxonomy): domain Eukaryota; kingdom Metazoa; phylum Arthropoda; class Insecta; order Lepidoptera; family Pyralidae; genus Acrobasis; species Acrobasis suavella. The sequence continues at coordinate 1,125,488 of OW971940.1, forward strand.
TATATACAATAGCCAGATTTCAAAACACATTGCCGGTAACATATGTAGTGACGATGAAGATGCGCTTATTTTGGACGAAGAGGACCAGTTCTATTTATTACAGGACATGCAAGCTGGGGTCTCAGGTGTAATCATCGAGCCTGCTGATTTATCGAAATCTTCTTCTGATCCTGATAACTTTGGATGAACGCTGATAAAGGCCTCGCAGTGATCGTCCCACGATCAACCAGTTCCGGAGTTCAAGTGGCGAAGGAACTCATATATTATCGGCCTTATAATTTTTCAGATAGTGATTATGAGTTTGGCTAGATTAATATCTGTCTACAATCAAACCCTGTAACACCTTTACATGTATTTGAGTCTGTTACGATTGTTACGAATATAAATACTTTGAATGAGGAAGTAATCATTCCAGCCGATCATCGTGCTGAGGGTCAATTACTTACATCTCTAGAATTTCGCCAAGTTGTAGCTTGAGCTATGATCGGTAGTTTTTCTATTAGGAAACATGCCTTTCCGCAACCTTGATGACAAAAAACTAATTCAAAATATGTGTCATAAGAAAAGTTCTTTACCGTCACAGGTAATGATCAAAGGTGTGCAAAAAATGGTGTAGAAAATCGTACACACAACGTATGTTCTGTATGTAAATTCGTGTTTTAGTGCAAACAGAAACTGTTTTGCTGATTTTCATATGTAAATATTATAATATATAATCACCTTTTTATTATTATGTGTTGTTTTATTATTGTCAAATAGATGTAATGAAACAAAATACCTAAAATATATTTACCACTGAAGTCAGTGAACGCCGACCCTTGACGCATATTGGGACAGCGGTGTCCCAAAAAATTCCAAAAAATCCACTGATATATTTTTATTTTTTATGGTACATAGACTTTTAATACCCCAGTATGAATAACCTAATGCACTCATATCCATTAAAATACTCGGGTACTAGTTTTGTGCGTGAAAGGGATAAAGAAAAGCTACCGATACCAGCGTTTCGTAACGACCACTGCTGAGAAGAAACGCCGAAAGAAACTCATTTTTACAGTATTGGTGTCGCTTACTCGCCAGAAGGGCTTTGTCATATTATTTTTATGTCTTTTTTTAAATAATAAATACTTTTAATATAAAGAGATGACATAAGATGACAATGTTGATACATTATGACATATTGCTTGCAAACGAGTTAACAAACATAAATTACGTTATGAGAGGAAATACTAAGTACCCCCCCAATGGGTTCCCGGTTTGTCGTACCGGGGGCCTCAGTACCCGTGGTAGTCGGTGGCCACGGGGAAGCTAAGAGGAACCCGCGAGGGGGCGCTCCTGCTGTCGTCAACCAGCAGAGAGCGCCCACATTGGGGCGGCGGGGGAGTGGGAAGTTCTCCCCCCACCCGAGGAGGGGCGCTCCCGCGGGCTCGGCTTCGGCCTTGAGCCTGTAGGGATGCGCCCAATGGGGCGGCGGGGGAGTGGGAAGTTCTCCTCCCACCCGGGGTGGGGCCGCCGGGGGGGGGGAATGTTTCATTGCCCTCCCGGTTCTTCAGGCGGGGCCACACCGCCGTGGCTGTGGATGGAGATCGGTCGCGGAGGAGGAGGAGTGTCGGTGTTACGTTGCCGCTCTCCCTATCCTCCGCGACCGAGCGGTGCCGCACCGCGTTTGCGGCGAGGGGTAAGCGGCGGAGCCTTTCATCTTCTCCGCCGCTGGGAGCCGGTTTATCTGGCTCCCATGGGTCCACAGACGGTGGACTGCGTGGGAGTTTGCCGCCTCTCAATTGGCCCGAGGAGGTACGGCGCGTCCGTGAGTTCCGGACGCGCTGACTTGGTGAGTGGGGGGGCGCTGTGACGCCCCCGAGGAGGGGCCGCTTTGGCGGCCAGCCGTGCCGGGGTTCGCGGATGTATTTCCGTTCCCGTGTCCCCGGCAAAAGCGGTTGAGATGGAACTCCGGAGGTTTTTTAGTGGGTAGGCACGACGCTCTGGCGTGGAGTCCCACATAACCCGACAGCCTCCCCCGCAGGCTGACGGGTATCCGTAACAAAGATCTTTCCTGCGAAAAAAAAAAAAAGAAAGGAAATACTAAGTAGTCAAAAAATGGACTACGAGCTGACCAGTCCCTCCCGGCAGCATTTATATAGAATTTGTCGAGATTTTGAAAAAAATGGCGGAAATATTGGGATTGAAAACTATATGATATTTCAGCCATTACAAAAAACTTTCAAAAATGTTACCCTTATAAAAGACGCAACTCTTTATCCGATAAACTTCAACGGGTTGGGGGTGACTCCGGAATGGCGTTGGGAGATGTCAAGATAACCGAGTTAGGTGGCGTTTTTCCAAAAACGATAAATGCGAGTGTAGTGCTAACCAATCAATGACCCACTTATTGTCCTGTCCAAAAAGCCCCACTTCCTGCACATTGCAGGACCTTAATGAGACAATTGATCGGGGAGTCGCCGCCGTGGCCAAACACTGGTCAAATTTTTTATAGTCTTTCGACTCGAGAAGAAGAATAACGTCTTTATCCGTAATAGGAAGACAGAGCATTTTGCGTCTTAGTATAATTCAAGTAGATTCAACGGCTACTCTCAGTGTTATGCGACCTCGATCGGCTTTGAGCTGCGTGGGAAGAGAAGCAGCTAGTAAGGACATTATAAGTTTTTTTTCCGACCAGCATGGAAGAGATGCTGAGCTTGATGGATTTTATTGACGACCACCGTAGCGTAGTGGTCACCATGCTATTCCGAGTTCGATCCCCGGTCACGGCAAGTTGGAAAATGGCTTTTTTAAATTGTCCTGGGTCTTGGGTGTTTGTTATAAAATATAGTATCGTTGAGTTAGTATCCCATAACACAAGTCTCGAACTTACTTTGGGGCTAACTTAATCAGTGTAATTTGTCCCTATATATACATCTATATTTATTTATTTATTATGGAGAAGTATGTAATGTACATACAGGGTGTTTTTTAACCCAACAGTAAAATTTTTGGAGCAATTATTTTCCATAAATAAAGTTATTATTAATCAATCAAAAAAAGTTCGATCGTTTGGCGGAGCGCAGATTTGAATGGTGTTGGAATATCTGTTTGGTATGGGCTAAATTTAAATACTATTTCTCCAGTGAAGTAAAAAATAATATTATTTTCACTTTAACTTGGAAGTATATATGTGTGACACCTAACACAATCAGGCGAGCGAAGAGATGACATAAGTGGGGGTTGCCTACAGCAACTTGGTTTCTTCAGTATTGCCAGCCATAGCAAAAAATAAAGATTGATATTTGCAAACAAAATAATATTAATCAACAAATGGGAAGCCCAATTTTTTATTGTTTCTCGTTAATGGTTTTTTTAATGGAAAGTAGAGTATCATGGACAAAACATGCTCCAAAATTTAACTGGTGGTTAAAAAGTCACTCTATATATTATGTGTAACAAAAAAGGGGGTTTCAACCCGAAAGGGAGTAAACATTCTAATCAATGTGAACAACTTTTTCTATGGGACTATACCTGAAAACGCAAAAAAGAATCTGCCGCTCCATATAATAGTATTTTATGCAACAGTTGTATAAGAAGGCTCATAAAGTGCGAGTGGCGCAAGTTACGATGCTAGCCTTGGCGAGCATCGTAAGGAGACGCCATCGAGCATTTTTTGACATACTTATACAACGTTGCATACAAAACTTTTTCTACGACTACGTTTACTAAGATAAATACAAAAATAAACCAAGAAAAGTACGAAATACTACCATATGTTTGGTAGATACTAGGTATCTATGGAAGACTTAATTTTTTTTATTGACGTCTTCCTAGTGACTTAAAGTGCCATTTTTCAAACATGGAGTCACTTAAAGGAATGTTTTTCATACAAATAACTGTTTGTTCAGTGACTCCACGTTTGAAAAATGGCACCATATGTTAAAATAACGATTTTATTATGTTGACAGTATGGTAGATCTAAAGAAAAAAAGTTATATGGCTAGGAGTATTGTTTTGGCGAAATAACGACACATGTGCTATTATATTAGGAATAGACTATAGACTTTTCTGAAATCATATAATCTATGTTCTTATATTAGCGTTCGGGACTATTTAAAAGACAGATAACAGTACAGGAGAAGAAAAAATTAATTATCTACCGTGTCAAAATGTATGGAGCTGCAGATGTTTTTTGCAATATTAGTTATCCCATGGAAAAAGTTGTTCACATTGACGTTCACTCCCTTTCGGGTTGATACCCTCTTTTCGTTACGCGTTGTATACTTACGTACATCTTGTAAAATCATAATTAAAATTGCTTAATTTTTATATTAAATAAATAAATAAATAATATGTAAATATATGATGATGTTTGGAGCAGACTACAAATACGCGATCACTTTTTTACAAGATTTTTTAGTTTCACCTGTCCAGGTGTCCGTAATCAACTCTTGCGACCTAAAATAGACCCACTTCCAATTATTCGATTGAGACTTCACATACTTGTGTAAGTTGTGTCATATCATATTATGGTTCCACCACGCACCGTGTTTGAGCTCGAATAATTAATTACTTGAGGAGTACTTTGTTTTTGAAATTATATTTTTTTACTCCTGTACTGTTATCTGTTTTTTAAATAGTCACGAACACTATTATAAGAACATTGATAATATATGAGTTCAGAAAAGTCTATAGTCTATTCCTCATAACAGCACATGCGTCGTTATTTGACCAAAAAGATACTTGTAGACATGGATATACAACTTTTTTTTCTTTAGATCTACCTTTCTGCCAACTTAATAAAAACGTTTTTTAAACATAGTCACTAGGAATAAGTCAGTAAAAAAAATAATAAAGTAATACCACAGTTACCTATGTATCTACCAAACATAAGTCAAACATATATATAATAATAATATAGTCGTAGAAAAAGTATTGTATGCAACTTTGTATAGGTAGTCAAAAAATGCTCGATGGCCTCATTTTACGGTGCTAACCTACGCCACTCGCTTTTTTTACCCTCCTTATACAACTGTTGTATATAATACTATTTTAAAATGATTAGTTACTTGTTTATTCTGTAAAATAGTGCAAGAAAGTTGTAAATCAATTAGAATCCTAATTGTTATGTACTTATTGTCTTGTTCACTCAAGTAATTTTAGCTCCATAAAAAATCTAGATCTTTTTCTCCTCCCTAAATAACTATAAATCTGTCAAAAAAGCTCTGGATGCATGTATCCCTTCCCTTTACTACAATATCTGGTTTTCCAGACGTGCCACGTGGAGAGTGTTGACAGGTGGTGGAAAATAGTGACGAGTGGCGACCAGCAGTTACTAATTAGCATTTATTTATGGTGACATAGTATGAACCCACGAGCAATTAATTTTTAATAGTAAATAAGAGTATACATAATTGACAATTCGTTCTGTTTTAACTCTATAACAAAATTATGAAATTAAAAAAATAAAACATAATAATAGTAAATGAACAACACTAATCCATGAGAAAGTAAGCAGTTTAATGAATATTCAATTTTATTTGTTTTGTGCCTATTTGTAGGTCTGAAAGATGATTGTACTTACCAGCTTCTCTTCCAGCAGAGATCTTGGATGTTGGATTTTTATCTATATGTATATGTCTTGTTATAAAGTATATTACATATTTTGTTAGACCTCGTAAAAGTATTTATAATAATATGATCGAGGAATTGGGAAAAAATGCGAATCATGTTAATAGGCAATTCGGCTAGCAACCCATCACTATTTTGATTCCTTTTTCCACCTTCTGGCCCACCATCACGCTATAAGTGGCATTGAGTCTTGCGGCCCTGAACTCTGTTTGCTTAGGGCCCCAGGTCCAAAAATGCTTGTACTTAATGGGGATAAAAACGTGATTGTATGTATGTATGTATATATATGAACTGCCTCCGAGGTCCAGTGATGGCGTTCGCCTTGCGATCCGAAGGTCGTGGGTTCAAATTTCACTGGGAAGCACATTTTGTGAAAAGTTGTTTCCAGTTTGGTTAGGATATTGCAGGCTTGAATCACCTGATTATCCGAAAATAATGAAGATCCCGCTTTCCGAAGGCACGTATAAACTGTGGATCCCGAACGCCATCTAGCTTTTGCTCAAACCTATTCGAGAATTGGTTCTGGTCTACCTTTTGGGTTGTGGAGGTCAGACGGCAGTCGCTCGTCAAATCTCCTAGGTGAGGTAGTGGAGCCCGGGCTCTAAAGCGTCACCGCTGAGGACGCAACGGGGAATATTCTCGGATGATTATGATGAGTATGTATTATCCATTATAAACACCTAAAACTGCTACCAACATACAAAACACATTCCGAGTCGCTCGCTATATTTGCTCCAATTAAACATTCGTCCTCCGTCTATCAATCACACAGAATTGTAAGCAAGAGCAAGAATTGTTTACGTCTGGTCGCCGGCGCCGCGCGCTGGCGCCAAGTTTGGGCGCCGCACCACCTTGTCACACACACAATAAAAATAATTGCGATTGGCTACTACCATCAGCTGCAATCCGGTTATTTTCTACGGTTTTTTTGAGGGGTTATTTCTGTTCTTTGTGGGGCTGTTTCAGTTTTTGAGCTCGGAAATTAGGGGTATTTTCGTCGGCTACGCACGCGTGTCGACTTATTAAATGTTTATGTGAGATGAATGTATAGTGAGGGGCTGTTTCGAAAAACATTTCAACATGAAAAATATTAATAGCTACCTTAAATGTACATTTTTATTGATTTTCTATGTGTAACACAAAATATACGACTGATCTTTATGTAAACAATTATCTGTTCAAGTGGTTTATGTTATCGAAATGAATCAACATAAATAAAAACACAGAATAAAAATAATTGCGATTGGCTACTACCATCAGCTGCAATTCGGTTATTTTCTACGGTTTTTTGAAGGGTTAATTTCTCTTCTTTGAGGGGCTATTTCGGAAATTAGGGGAATTTTCGTCGGCTTCTCACGCGTATCGACTTATTACCAGAGATCGGAATCACGGGTGATATTGCTATCAAAAGTATGGATATGACTAAAAGTTCCGGGATTTCTCGAAAATATAATTGGGTACTAAGTAAATAAAACAATCATAATGATGTGATTTCAGGATAAGTATATTTTTTTTCGATTAAAATATATACTGAAATCACATAATTATGATGTTGTTGATTTGTAGTAGCATGTTTTATTTATAGATGTTATATTCATATCCATACTTTTAATAGCAATAGCACCCGTGATTCCGATCTCTGCTTATTACCGACCCTCTCGCATGTTTGTTTATGGGCAATGAATGCTTCGCTTTTTTGACTACTTAATATTTTTTATTTTTTATTAGGCAATTTATGTTTGTTTACTTGTTCGCAAGCATTACATGTTATAATGAGATACGTCAACGGGACGTCGGCGGAGGTTTTTAAAAAAAATGCGAATAGTACAGGAAACTTATAACTAGCGATCAGCGATTGATCAGGACTTACTTCTAATGATCAGCGGTTGATCAGCGAGGAGTTACCACGACATGGACGTGTGGTTCCCGATTGAACTCTCGACTCGCTCTGCCGTTCGAAGAGGTTCCCAGGATGACTGCACAATACAGGTGGCTTAGTGTCAGCAGTTTCCACGAGTGATTCACGTTTTCTTCTTAAAGGTTTCGCAATGTATGTTCGTTCCGTGGGAACGGTAGGTGTATGGATAGGGTTAAGAGCCCGTAACACCTCCCCCTTTAGCAGAGCAACTATTTGCCAATGTTTAAGGCAAAAGTTGCGGCTTTTCTTTCCTCTAGGGATAGGTCCAAAGATGAGGTTGCCACGTCGCATTTCACTGGTAAGTTACTTCGTCGACGCCACACATAAAGTATGATGAGTGCACCTGCACTGAACAATACAATTCCATACACAGGTATAGTAGTATGATATATACTAGAGAAATTAAGAGTATCTGGTTCTACTCTGGATTGTGCCATGACTTGATTCTGGATGTTGTGCAGTTTATTCAAATCTATTGTAGTTAAGTTATAACGCGGCAGATTTTCTTTAAAATTGGAGTCTATATGAGGTGTCATCAATATTTCAATTGCATGTCCACGTAGTCTGTCATCTATGTTAATGATAGAGAATTCTGGAGTCTTGATATTACAGTTTTGCGGAATCTTCACGTAGTAGCTGCCTTTGAGTATGCGATGTTCTTCCTGTTCGCAGGTCAATAGGACTCTTGTACTTCTTGGAAATGATATAATGTAGTGTCGACTGTCCAGTTCTAATAGGGCTTCTTTAGTCAGTACAACTCTGGTGGGTGTACATTGCGAGTCCACTTCTTGTCTATATATTAATTGGTGCACGCAGTCATATTGGGTGCGGGTTTGATGGCTTATTTTCTCTTCACAGACATACCAAGAGTCGGACTTCGGGCATTCTGCCTCCATGTATACAAATTCTTTAGAGTTAATTGCTATATAAGGAAAGGGTGGTAGGATAACCTCAGATTTACGATTAGGAACTGGGCATAATCGATATAGGTCATATGAAAAAGGAGATGTGATTGGGAATCTGAGAACTAACACTATTTTATTATCTACGTAATATGATCCTAGACGAATCAAATTATAATAATATCTTACTTCTAAATCCAATATCCTTTCTTGACCATATAAGGTCTTTAATTTACTTATCATATTAATGATCTCCTTACTAGTTAAAATAGAATGGTGCATGATATTAGAATAAGAAAGTGCTAATATGTCTCCTAACCTAAAGATTTCTAAAGATAAATCTTGCACATTTTCACCAATTATACCGAAAATGTGAGATAACTGCATAAAGCGAATTAAATGATTATTGTCGCTAGTAACATTATATAAAGAAAATACCAGTTTTTGCAGTTTTTCCTGATTTTGACTTAAGTTGCTTAAAATTTGATTTTGTTGGAAAATCATTTCTTTGTGTAAACTAATATGTTTGTTTAAGTTAACAGCAATTTCTTGATCATTTTTCTGAAGTAATTTAAGCGCGTTTTCATATCTTATCGCATCGTCATGATCAAGGTTGCCAGTTATACTTTTTATAAATGTTCCCAGTGGATTTAAGATACCACGCTTAGCCCTTTTGGGTTCAAACGTTTCAAGTTGTAGCGAAATTTTGTCCAGTCTGTTAAATAAGTATAGTATTTGTTGCTTGAAATAGTTGTATGTCTTGTTAGGTACCTTATTGGCAATATCTGTCAGTTGAGTTTTCAAAGAGTCTGTCTGTTCTTGAATTTGTCCAATGTCGATTTCTTGAAGAAAAGTATGGTCATGGGATACAATCTTAGTTTTTCCTAATTTAAAGGGTAAGAGTCCAGGGCCGTTTGATAAGTCGTCAAGTTGTATGGTCCTCGCCGATGGGAGGTCGAGCTGGCCTAGAACTAGGGTCGATGTTATTAGTAGAAGCCTGCAACAACGAGGTACGGTTAGTCTTTTTGGTTCGTTTTATTCTAGCCTTAGCGACAGCACCGCGTTTTCGAGAGGTATAGATATGTATAGGCAGATTACTAACCACCTGATCGCCGGTGTAACGTGCAGCGAGTTTTTGCCTACTTGCAGCTGGGTTTCTAATGAATATCTCCTGCCCTTCAGTGTATTGTGTTACAGGTTCACGGTCAAGGTTACGTCTCGTCATTATCGCCTCTCGGGAAGATTGTGCTGAGTTGTGAATTATATTGTAGACTGTTTCCATTCTACCACGATGTTCATTTAAATATTGTTGCATTAATCGTTCCGTCAAGTCTAAATCTACTGGGTCTCTAGGGTCAAAGTGTCCAGTTAAAAGTTCGTAGGGTCGGCATTTAGTTAAGCTGTGGATTGAGCTATTGTAGGCTATCAGCGCATATGGAACTAAGCTAGGTGTGGATTCATTTGGATGCTGTATTTTTAGGAGACGTAAATGCTCGAGAAGTGTTGAATGAAATCGTTCAATCATTCCATTTTCATTCGGCGCGTATGGGGCCGTGGAATGATGATGTATTTTATGTAGTTTTAGGAACTCGGCAACAATTTGATTGCTGAACTCCGTACCGTTGTCGGTGACGAGTGTAAGTGGAAACCCATGATGTGTACTAAAGAAGGTTAATGTTTTAACGATATTCGGGGCTGTGCAATCGGGAATGCGATATGCCTGAGCATATTTAGAAAAGGAATCGATTATAGTTAGATATTTATCCTGCTCTATTGTAAGGACATCTGCGTGCATTATTTGGAAGGGTTTTGAAGGTGGGGGCACTATTTGGAATTCTGGGCGTACGGGATCACGGTCATATTTAGCACGATTACATATTGCACAGTTGTTAATAAAAAGTTGTATGCTGTATTTTAATTTAGGCCAATAGTATCTTTGAGAAAGTGCTAGATGGGTTTCATTTATGCCTCTATGGTTGGTTTTGCCAGTGTGGTATTTTGAGATAATGTCCTGCTGATTTAGATAGTCTGGAATATTTTGTAGTTCTCGTTTTACTAAAGAGAGTTTAAATGCAGAATTCTTGAAAGTTCTTTGAAGGATGGGTACAATAGTGTACATTTTGTCTAGGGGCTCTACAAGAATTGCGGTGTGTAATTTGGGGTCAATATGTTTCTTGACAATTGAAATAATATCTGGTTCTAGGTTAGCTTCAGATATTTCTGCGACGGTTCTCCTATATGATTCAAAGGGATTTGTAGTTTTTGGCTTACTTTGCGTTAATTTATTGGTAATTTTAATGATAAGTTGTCTTTTATATTTATTTAATGGTTCTTCAGTGATGGGTATGTCTAATACAGGGTGTTCGTTGGAAGTGTGTACTGTTGCGTCACAAGTCAAATGTTGTAAATCGTCTTGAGTGTCATGTTGAATGGAATGTTGAATAGAACAAGGGCTACTTAAAGGTCTAAAAGAGGGTGCCGTGTCCGTGGACGATTGGCTGATGATGGCTCTATCATCAGGGGCTGTGATTGTGGATTCAGATGAACTAGATACATTAATTACACTATTGCCTGAACTCAAACTTATAACCTCTTCGTTATGTATTTCTACACGACTCAGAGCGTCTGCGTTAGTGTTGCTTTTGCCTTTTTTGTAGATAATTGTGTAATCGTATTCTGATAGCTTGAGTCTCCACCTAGTGAGCCGAGAATTTGGTTCTCTTAAATTCATAAGCCATTGCAAGGGCTTATGATCAGTTATAATTTTAAATTTGCGTCCAAATAGATACGGTCTAAAGTACTTAACCGCCCAAACTATCGCAAGCAATTCTTTTTCGATAGTTGAGTAATTAAGTTCGCTGCTATTTAATGTGCGAGATGCGTAAGCGATAGGTCTATCGGAGCCTACAGTCCCTTGGGACAAGATGGCACCAAGTGCTACGTTGGATGCGTCAGTAGTCAGTATAAAGTCCTTTGTAAAGTCAGGGTATTGTAATATGGGGTCATTAACAAGAAGTGTCTTACAGTGCTCGAAGCATTTCACGTAGTCGTCTGTCAGGTTTATTTTTGCACCTTTTTTCAAGCATGATGTCAGTGGTTTAGTCAAACGTGCGAAGTCGGGAATAAAACGTCGGTAATAGCCTAGTAAACCTAAAAATCCTTTTATTTGTTTAGGTGTTTTGGGGATGGGGTATTTTAGAATCGCGTTAATTTTTTCAGGGTTAGGTTTTATTCCGTCAGGAGTTATTATATGACCTAAATAAGCTGTTTCATGTCTTAAAAATTCGGACTTGTCTAACTGGACTTTGAAATTTGATTCCCTTAGTCTATTAAAGATTTTACGGAGATTTACTATGTGTTCTTGGAGTGACGTTGAGAACACCAGAATATCATCTTGATAAACCACACAAATGACGTGCTGGAGTCCTCTTAGGACATTGTCCATGACTCTCTGGAACGTGCAAGGACTATTCTTGAGACCCATAGGCATACGGAGAAATTCATAGTGCCCATTTCCGTCAGCTACGCTAAACCCAGTCTTGTGGATGTCTCTAGGATCCATCTCCACTTGATAGAATCCGCTTGTCAAGTCTAAAGTGCTGAAGTACTGACATTTGCCTAATTTGTCAAGTATGTCAGTGATGTTGGGGATCGGGTATCGGTCATCTATAGTCTTTTCGTTAAGTTTTCTAAAGTCAACAACTAGTCTCCACTTGGTTCTACCAGAAGCGTCTGCTTTTTTAGGAACAATCCAGATTGGGGCACTCCAAGCGGAAGTTGAAGGTTGGATGATGCCTTGCTCCAACATTTTTTGAACTTGGCTTTTAACTTCTTGCCTGTGAATATAGGGGTATCTGTATGTTTTGCTATGAACTGGGACTTCATCGGTCGTTAAGATACGATGTTTAATTTTATTTGTAAAGGTAAGTGGTTCTCCCTCTAAGTAAAATATATCAGAGTATTCTTTAACTAAATTTAATAAATTACGATTCTCTTCCGTGTTCAGGTGTTGAGTACGCAAACGCGATAAAATTTCTCGGAATCTAGTGTCCATGCAGTTAACGTCAGTCAGTCTAGGTAAAGTCTGTTCGTGAAAAATTTCTGCGCAAATTGGTGTATTTAAAGAGAAGGTTACATTTTCATCTGAGGGATTAAAAATTTCTACGAAGGCCTGACCGTCTTCGGAAGTGGAAACGCACTCATTTATGTTACAACTCCCTATAGTTTGCTCATTTATAAATACGTCACCATTATCTACCGTGACCGGAATTTTAGTCACATGAGACGATTTTGCAGGAATAATGGTTTGAAATAAATTTACATTTACAGGGCTATGCATGAGAATGGGGTTTTCCGCAAATGTGGTCTTAATCACATGATTTTTAAAGTCTAATTTTGCTTGCCACTGTTCTAATAAATCAAGGCCAATCAATCCATCAAAATACTGATGGAATCTATATACGAATAATTTAATAGGATTTTCGTCGTTAAATTCAGGAAAACAGGGGAGTGTGATAGAAAATTCGTTGTAAGTCCTGGCATGAATGTTTGTTACTACAAATGGATCATAGTTTAAAGGAAAATTTGAAAAATAGTCTTGTACTGCTTCAGGACTAATAAATGACTGATTGGCGCCCGTGTCTATAAGTAATTTTAATGGAGGATTTGCAATATGTATAAAAGGTAAATTTCTATTTAACTGAAAATTTAATTCTATTTGGGGTGGTTCGTACTCTGGTCCGAGGAAAAATTTCCCTCTTCACTGTACTCTGCATTTTCAAAATATTCCTGAGGCTCGTCATAATTGTAATTGTCACAGTACTGATCGTCATTCCCTACAGGTGAGTAGTAAGGGTCGTAGTCAGAATAGTTATTGTCATGTACCGGTTCATACTCATTAAGATTTAATTGCCTCTGTAGAGTCGGGGGTAACTGTCTTGCTACAGGGTGGCTGATGCCACTCATAGGGACAGGGTAGTTTTGGTGGAATGGTCTATTAATTGGCCTAGGAGGAATTTTAAATCCGGTGGACACGTTAGAAGGCATAGCTCTCATCATTTGTTGGGTTCTTGATGGGCCTTGCTGATTAGGCCTAACATTTGGGGTAGAATTAGGTGAGAAATTAGGAGGGTTGTGTCCTTGACCATGGGGTGAATTATTCACGTGAGAAGTAAACATAGGTTGATAATTCTGATTTAATTGGGGAATATTATTATGTGAAAAGTTCAGAGGCTTAGGGTTATAGTTGCGAGGGGGTTGATACCTGGATGAGCTGGGTGTTCCCGCCTTATTCTGCATATACATGACATTTAATTCATCCTGTGCGAATTCTAATGCTTGCAGCAAAGAGTCAGGGCGCATACATCTAACCCGGGAGCCCACTGGCTCACGTAATCCGCGAGTAAAAGTTTTTAGTGCTAGTTTAGAATAGAGCTCGCGTTTAGCTGCTATCGTTGTAGGAATAGATTCGTGCAACTCTACGTATGCCATGATAGTACTTAGTAAGTGCTGTACGCGTTCATAGAATATATGAGGAGTGTCGGTACCTTGAGATAACATGGACAGATCAGTATATAGTGCTGGTTCATCTCTATGATCAGAAAAGCTGTTAATTAATGATTGCCGTATACCGTTCCAGTCATTCGGAATGCCATTTGTAATTAAAGTTTTAGAAGCATTGCCTTTAACTTTGTTTAAAATTCCATTTAGTAAAATTGCATTATTTAATTCACTGCCGGGTGTTGGATCGATATACTTCAATATTAGCTGATCACAAATACTTAAAAATCTGATAAGGACACTAGGGCTGCCGTCAAATTCAGGAACATTGCGTAAGGCTTTCCAGATTTGATCTGCCCTATCTGTGACTAAAGACACAGTTGCCTGTTGACCTTCGGTCATATTTAATTCTTCCTCTGAAGGTTCTTCTATTAATGATTCCAATAATTCCCTATGAAAGCGGGATTTCCTATCATATATATAAGCCCTGGAATCAGGTCTTATATTAGAGTCTTTATGTGGACGAAAAATTTTGGATGTTATTTATATACCTATATAAAAAAAATATATAATCTATTTTATCAGAACCGAAGTGTGATTCTAAAAAGCTAAATCTACCTATACTAGGGTGAAAAATCAAAGTGGGATTTTTTGAGGGATATCCTGTACTACTTCGGGAAGGAATAGCAATCAACAATAGAATTGTTTATAAAGCTACTCACATAGAGATCATGGTAGTCTGTCCGGGCTGTTCCATCGATTTTCAGATGACCACGAACGAAGCTTTCACCAGTCACTCGCGTAAATCCGCGCGACGCCGTTAGTCCGTAGGTTCTAATCGAATAGTTCACTTGCCGACGATTCGGCTAGATCGCGCACTATTTCGAAGTGGGAAACACGCGCGATTTAACTATCCGCTCCGACTGCGCCAGATACGTCAACGGGACGTCGGCGGAGGTTTTTAAAAAAAAATGCGAATAGTACAGGAAACTTATAACTAGCGATCAGCGATTGATCAGGACTTACTTCTAATGATCAGCGGTTGATCAGCGAGGAGTTACCACGACATGGACGTGTGGTTCCCGATTGAACTCTCGACTCGCTCTGCCGTTCGAAGAGGTTCCCAGGATGACTGCACAATACAGGTGGCTTAGTGTCAGCAGTTTCCACGAGTGATTCACGTTTTCTTCTTAAAGGTTTCGCAATGTATGTTCGTTCCGTGGGAACGGTAGGTGTATGGATAGGGTTAAGAGCCCGTAACAAATGTATCAACATTGTATTATAAGTATTTATGAATTAAAAGACAATTATAATAATATGACAAAGCCCTTCTGGCGAGTAGGCGACCAATACTGTGAAAATGAGTTTCTTTCGGCGTTTCTTCTCAGCAGTGGTCGTTACGAAGCGCTGGTATCGGTAGCTTTTCTTTAAAAATAAATTAAATTTTAATATACTTTACACGTAACATAAATTTTATTGACGTGTAAAAGTGCCTTTAAAGGTCTAATTACTGAATAAACATTTGAATCTTTGAATGTAAATTAAATCTGAAATAAAAATAGAGAAAAATATTTTTTTGGGCGCCGCACCACCTTTTCACACACAATAAAACTTGCGATTGGCTACTACCATCAGCTGCAATTCGGTTATTTTGTAGGGTTTTCCAAGAGGGTAGTTCTCATGTTTTTTGAGGGGCTGTTTCAGTTTTTGATTTCAGAAATTAGGTATATTTTCGTCTGCTGGCGTGGCGACGGTATTAAATGTTTGTGTGAGATGAATGTATAGAATCAAATATGAAAATTGGCTACTACAATCAGCTGCAATTCCTTTATTTTCCGCCGATTTTTTAAGAGGTTATTTCTCTTGTTTAAACGGGCTTTTTAAGTTTTCGATTGTTAGCGCCTTTCTGACGGCGCTGACACTTGCAATACCGTGTAGCGGATGGCAACATCGTAATGCAACCCTATCAGATGGATAGCGGTACGATATTGCGCATGCGCGGTCAACGGTCTTCTGGATTCAAAGCTTGCCACGTAAGGTTGTGTCAATCCATATATTATAACTTATTGAAGTAATAGTAGATATTTCATAAAGTTCTAGTGATCAATGTATTAAGCTTAACGGTTTACCTAGCAAAATAAATATGTATTACGTATAACTGTGTCTAGTATTTATTTTGCTCACACGATTTAGGAAATTAGGGTTATTTTCGTCGGCTACGCACGCGTGTTGACTTATAACATATTTTTGTGAGATAAATATATAGAAACAAATATGAAAACTCACTTATTTGCGCCGCACCACCTTATTACACACACACAAAATGAAATTAATTGCGATTGGCTACTACAATCAGCTGCATCTGCAATTCTGTCATTTTCTACGGCTTTTTAAGAGGCTATTTCACATTTTTGAGGGTCTGTTTCGGAAATCAGGGGAATTTTTGAGTCCGAAATGCCCTACATCTCCATAACATTGAGGCTAACGACTGAGGAATCGACGCGCGCCGTCCCCATACTTACACTGGTCAAAGATCATTTGGAATCAAAACCAATATAGGAATTATAAGACTCCGCTGCGACTCAACAAGATTAGAGTCGATCCAGTTTTAGACATTCGAAACCACATTGATATTCTCGTAGTCTTAACACAACTTGGAACGATCATACCCGTAATAAATCGAACCATGGGCTAAATTACATCACTTTACTATAATGAAATTAATATAACAACCAATAACCCAAAAAAAACGACATTTCCATACAAATTGCTCGGGCGGCTGCCCACTTGAAATGCCGATTTTTTTGTGTTTTCTGGCTGTTATTTTAATCTCATTATACTATTGTGATCTATAGTCCATTTGTTTAAATATTTAAAAGAATGTAAACAATCTTGACATGTCTTTTTAAATCACTCGTAGTCGTCGTCACTTTATAAATCAATATTCTTGCAAATTACAAAAAAAAATGTAATTTATAATATATAAATTAAATAATTTGTAATTTGCAAAGGTATTGAATTATAAAGTGTATATTTTAACAAAAAATACATGTCAAGATTGTTAACATTCTTTTAAATACCTAAACAAATGGACTATAGTATAGTTCATGGATGCACATAATAACAATATTAAGATCACACAATTTGGCTTACTTTAATTACTTTAATGTACATAAATACCCTGTTAGGGTGTTGCAACATAAAATATTATTAAAATTCAATATCTACTTAATTTAAATTATATATGTAAAAATTGTTAAATGTCATATTCATTAATTAATTAAATACTACTTAAAATTATATTACATACAAAATTGTATATTTATATTTACTTACATACTTTATATTTACATACATTTCGATTACTAAGACCTATCTACATTTACAATTTCTTGTCTTCCTTCTTTACAATTTATTACGGGTACGTTCCTTCCACGTTGTAAAGATTCAAGATTCAAAGATTCAAATGTTTCTTCAGTAATTAGACCTTTACAGGCACTTTTACACGTCAATAAGTATAATTTACGTATAAGAAGTACCTTATCGCAACTAGTTCGTTGCGATAAGGTTACAGTTAAAGGTAACAAATCTTCATCGTCGCTTTCCATCAGGTGAGATTGAGGACAAATGCGTAAACCAATAAATTGTAAAAAAAAAAAAACAAAATAATTTTACATCATTTTTGAAATAACATTCTACATTTTCAACTCCTTTATTTCCGCCATTTTCGAAAAAATCGACAAATAAATTTATATTAATTATCAAACCTTCTCAAAAAATTTCACGAGAATGGGTTGAGCCAGCCCGACAGATGAACAAAGCATCGAACGAAACTGAAGTGCGATTTCTGAAACGCGGAGTCACTTAAACGAATGGTTTTCCCATACAAAAATACCATTCGTTTAGTGACTCCGCGTTTGAAAAATGGCTCTACTGAAACGCTTCGCTCGCTCGGTCAATAATTGTCAGCAATATTATATTATTAGGAATTTTGAAAAATGGGACCACTGATACGCTTCGCTCGCTCGGTCAATAATTGTCAGCAATATTATATTATTAGGAATTTTGAAAAATGGGACCACTGATACGCTTCGCTCGCTCGGTCTATAATTGTCAGCAAATACTGAAATGTATTGAGTCAAGTCCGGGTTGTTTATCTTATTATTGCATCCCCCGTCCACCCCTAATTTATATAATGGTAATAGAGTCGTAACAGTCACAATGCACAAACACTCAAAAACTAAAGGACAGCATGTGTGGCCACGAAACTAGCTGGGTTTGGCGTGACATAATATGGGTGGTGAAATAAAAGTTCTAAAAAAAGGTGCGATTCATCAAATCATGTGGCATTTTCACTATGTCCAGCAGTGGACTTCCTGTGGCCTGATATGATAATGAAGATGATGTGGAATTAAAAAAATATATCTTTGACATCGCTGCGGCTGTCCTGCTTCATCGCTATTGACGTCGCTGACTGACAACTGAAAGACAAATAAATCAAAATCACTAATACAGAATACAAATTTTCATAATATATACGTAAACACCGCTTGTTTCTAATGATGCTAGTTCGGGAAAATAAATAGTCAGTAACAAACTCGTTCAGCGATACCAGAAAGCATGCTTCGGATTGCATGTAACCGTTAGTCCCAGCTGTCATCAGTATATGGCTGTCGTAAAGCTATGTCAGATTTAGGTAGCTTATAAAGTCTGACACCAGTTATTTTTTTGGTAAAAATTAAATGAATATGCGATTTACGGATTATTCATGTAGAAATTCTGTTACTCGCCGATATGTTTCGACCTCATCCAGAAGTATTATATAATTTACTTTAAGCTTTATTTCACTCTTCACCACAGAATGTAAATAAATAAAAAGGTAGGTACTAGATAATTCACTAAGGTAAATAGTACATCTTGACATTCTAGTCCTTGTGAAGAGGCTATTCCCTGAAATAGATCCCTGTGGGATCTTTGGTACAGGTAACTAGGCCCTCCCTTCGGAAAAGCTTGGGTTACAAGGATTGCAAGTGATTACTTATATACTTTATCCCATGTATACATTTGTTGGCAAGGAAATAACTTAAATTAGGAAACGAAAAATGAAAATGGTCTAAGTGCGGTGTGGTGTGCAGTGTTAACGTATTCCTCATGGCGAATGTGACTAGAGACGCGCGCACGACGTTCACTCGACACTCTTTCTAATTTGTAGGCCCGACCAACAGTGTCGGCCATTACATGATTTTCTACGTGAGTAACCCGTATATCGCATATTAATATACAACGTGGAAGAGACATACCCGTAATAAATCGAACGACGGGGTGCACTTGATCACTTTAGTATAATGAAATTAAAATAACAGTCGAATAACAAAAAAATATCGACATTTACTTACAAATGGCCCGGGCGGCTGCAAATTTTTGTATGGAAGTGCCAAATTACTTTTTAGTTTTTTGACAGTTATTTTAATTTCATTATATTATAGTGAGCTAGTATAGTCCGTGGTTTGATTTATAACGGGTATGTCCCTTCCATTTTGTATGTGTGACATCAGTTTTGGTCACTTATACC
Organism: Acrobasis suavella; assembly: GCA_943193695.1. Lineage (NCBI taxonomy): Eukaryota > Metazoa > Arthropoda > Insecta > Lepidoptera > Pyralidae > Acrobasis > Acrobasis suavella. The sequence goes on from OW971940.1 coordinate 1,144,992, forward strand.
AGGCCTATCACTCCCCGTTTAGGTTTCGAAAATATACCTACATAATTACTGTACGCGTGGCCACCACTCTGGAGAGGAAAATTTAGTTACATGAATCGTTTGTTATAAAAATGAAATTGGCTTACAATGGATGTCTAGGTATCTAAATGAAGAGGTGAGGAGTTTTGACGTGAGCTAAATAAAACCACGCTAACCACATTAAGTAGATATTTCTTTGAATCTCTTTTCTGAGTGCGACTTCTGTACTGTGGTTTTGTGGCCGCACAAGAAAGCGCCGCACCGAGCAGGCGCCGCCATCGCCGCCGCCAGCGCCGCGGAGACGCCTGCCGTTGATGATCGTTTATTATAAATATCTGCTACTTATTGTGGCAGATCCTTCACGATATTTGTAAACATTATCATGTCTTTATCCCTGACGAGGTAGACAGATCTCAGGGCCGTAAGACCCAAAAGCCACGCTTTGCGTAATGGTGAGAGTTAAGATTCCTTTTTTTATACTAGCTATTTTTTATTAAGATAAATGAAATATGCCCAAACTCGAAGGAGTTACGTTCTTTCGTTACTGGCTTTCATCGACCATCATCCGTCTCCGTGATCAGACCCTAGTCATCGTCTACCATGAAGTGCTCGTCAAGACAAATCAAATGGGTTTTACTTAATGAGGTTATGATGTTTTATATCCGAGTCCTGTCGAATTGACTCTGACGAAATGTCGACCAGAACAGCTCATTGACTATTAAATATTGTATTGTCATCCGATTTACAGAAGTTTGCAAAATTTCAGCTCAATCGGTTGAGGATAACTGTTTTTTTTGTAAAATGTTTGTCAAAAAATCCAATATTCGCCGAATAACTAGCATTGACACAAGTGGGCTATGATGTAGATGCCTTTTGGTAGCTCGATAAATCTGACACTAGTTAGTAAGTCCTAAGAACAAGAACATATTATTTAAGATTTGGGTAGGTCATCAGAAAAATTGGCATTGCAAACAAAATAAACAATCACCAGATCAGGAGATGTGGTGGCGTCAGCGATACCGCCGCGCCGTCGCGCCTCGCTGTCCGCTCCGGAATCACAGATTACACAGATGTCCGGAATTACTCATTTCTGACACTACGAGACGGTCATCTCGATGATATATTTTGTATATATCTTCACTTTTACAAATGTTTTTAATCTTTGTTTATACCTGTTTGTTTGTAATAGCGAGGGAACTTTTACTCTTGGTCCTGTCCGTGCAATTTTCTGGGAACCTAAATGTACACTAAGTTACCTTACGTACCTACTTGAAATAGGTAGGTCACCTTACCTACCTATGTCACTTCCGATCTTTCAAGCTGAATGAATGGAAAAGAAATAGGTAAATATCCCACCAAAAACATAAATGTAATAATGGGAGCCAAGTTCAAACTCCGACCAAAGAATTGAGATCCAAATGGCCGCCAAGTTCTTTAGAGAATATTTTATATTATAGGAGAATGAGGATAACAAACAGCATTAAAAATACATTTATATGTGTGTGCGTCAGTGACACAAATAAAATGTTTATGTGTATAGATAGGAAAGATAGATTGTGAATTAGGTACAAAAAGCATTGAAAAACACATTTTGATGACCTCTGTGGCGTAGTGGTCACCATGCTTGTCCGCCACCCAGAGGTCCCGGGTTCGATCCCCGGTAAGGGCACGTTGGAAAATGACCTTTTTCAAATTGTCCTGGGTCTTTGATGTTTATCTGTAAAGTAGGTATTTGGTATAAAGTATAGTATCGTTAAGTTATTATCCCATAACACAATTCTCGAACCTAGCTCAATCAGTGTTATTTGTCCCTATAGCTTTATTTATATATGTGTGTGTGTGTGCCTCAGTGAGACAGTTACGACGCAACTTTCGTCCCGTCTGTTGCGGCAGTAATTTGGACAAAAAAGGAGACAATTTATTTGTCTCCTTTTTTATCCTCAATCCTCTAGATATTTATGCATTTATGATTTTAGCAAGATGCAGAACTCTAATAGGAAACCACCACGATATTACGAGTACCATACCTAACAACGTTTTCATTTTAGCCTGTAAGGCTGCCCCAATTCCTTCCTTTTCCACAGATTCCTGTTAATAGCAGCTTGCTGCCACACCTTTTTAACCGACTTCCAAAAAGGACGAGGTTATATAATTAAGAATCCGGCGACTTAGCTTTGGACCGCGATCGTAAGCTTCGGTCCCAGTCGCCGGAATCAATCAATTCAAATCGTCGCGATTTTTTCTTCTTGTTATGTTTGTTCACCGATTATCCGGAGACTTCTGGACCGAGTTGTAAAATTCTTTTGTTTGAAAGGGTGATACTTATCAGGTGGTCCCCAAATTTATTCAAAATTAGTAATGTAGTTTGGGGGAGAAATCGATTTTTAGTTGTGAAAAGTTTATTTATTTTTTATTTTATAGGGACAAATTACACAGATTGAGCTAGCCGCAAAGTAAGTTCGAGACTTGTGTTATGGGATACTAACTCAACGATACTATATTATATAACAAATACATGTATAGATAACAGGACCCAGGACAATTTCAAAAAGGCCATTTTCCAACTTGCCTTGACCGGGGATCGAGCCCGGAACCTCTGGATGGCGTCTAGCATGGTGACTTCGCCACGGAGGTCGTTATTGAAGCCGTCGATGTCATCTCACTATCTACCAACCAAATATACTTACCTAGTCCTGGTTCCAGGATAAGTAAACCATTTAAGGACATACCCATATAAACCTGGTACAAGTGTATACTTACACATATACATGTTATAGTTTTCTGCTTTGATGCATATCTAATGGAGGAAAGAGATAGGTAATCTAAGTGACTTTTTAATTATTTATTTATTTATAAATAAAAAAAATTGTCTCTCTGTACCATAATTGTACAAAAAAGCTACAGGTCACGTTACCCTATATATTGTTATCTAACATAATGTTTCAAATTATTTAAAAACTTAATAATAAAATAAGGAATGGTGAGAAAATACCATATGTTTATCTATTGTCTTATTTCATTATTTAGTTTGTACTCCAGTACTAAAGTATATCTTAAATGTCTAAAATCTGTTGAAAAAAAAAACCGACTTCACTCCCAAACTACACAACCGATTTTGATAAAATTGGACTATAGGACCACCTGGAATGTATACTCTTTCAAACAAAAAAAGAATTTTCAAAATCGGTCTAGGCGCCTTCGAATAATCAGTGAACATACATAAAAAATCGCTTTGACTTCCTAACCTTTTTGAAAGTTGTTTTTTTTATATATTTATTTTATGGCTCTGGATACTAGTCCTTTAAAGCCTATCTTTATTTTTTCACTTCTTTATTCGTAACCCTAACCCTAACTATACAATCAAAGGTTGGTGTAAGTACTTTAATTGCTTCAAGGGAGCTTCTGGTGACTAATCTATACGAGCCCACTGGTTTTCATAGCTAATTGAGTGGCGAACGGAGCCTAAAGACGCCCACCGCAGTCCGCAAATAAATATCACTACAACCGCACTATGAGTGTCCACTTTCAACATTTTACATATTGTCCATGAGCATGAGCATTTATAACACTAAACTACCCCAATTTCATATTATAAAGTCCACTAGAATCAATTTGCAAAACCATTTAAAGCAAACTCCAACTGAACCCCTTGACTTCCCGCCAAAAACTCCTTGAAAGTTGGTCAAAAAACCATATTGCCGAATATTAAAAAAAAAAAACTAAATTTTTGGCGCCAAAGCCGAGACAATATCAAAGCCCTAGCTCTTGCGGGCGGTGGACGGGTGGACGGGTGGCATGTTGCGTTGATGTCTTTGCTACCTGAGACTTGTCTTGTCACTCATTCTAAAAGTAAACCTTGCCGTTTGGTAGCTAATTTTAATTTTCATATAGTTAATACAGATATTTTTTTGTTATTTAAAATTAATATTAAAATTATCCAACTGAATATATTAAATATTAATTTTATTAATTTATACGGACAAATCACACAGATTGAGCTAGCCCCAAAGTAAGCTTAAGCTTGTGTTATGGGATACTAACCCAACGATACTATATTTTATGATAAATACATATACATATAGACCCACGACCCAGGAAAATTTTAAAAAGGCCAATAAACTGAAAATACGATTCGTAGAATAATTTCGCTTTCCTATTTACTGTTATGGGGTCGGCGCAAAATGTCTTGATAAATATTACTTACATATATTATATACCTAAGTTGATGGCACGTGGGTTTACACCTTATCGCTGAGAATTGCCAAGTATTTTTTCATAACTTAAGAAGGTCCGTATCATAGGGAACAGCGATGACATAGATAGTAATTCTTTTTTTCAACTTTTTTCACTTTTGGGCATCAAAACAGTACAGCTATTTACGTAAATCAATTGTTATTTTTTTTTTATTATTGTTTCTGGCTGGCTTTAGGTATAGACCATAACCCACCGCGCTGGTAGAGGGAGGCCTTTGCCCAACAATGGGAAACCATAGGATGGAAAAAAAAGTGTGTGCGCGTGTCCCGACAAGAATGCACACGGTACCTAATGGTCAGTTAAGATTCAGACCGAGATGCTATTGTACACAAATAACTTTTATACTTCTTCAAAAGTAACCAGACGCCGCCCCCATTCCGTATCGGTAGCATGGGAGGGCTGAATGAATACATTCGATTTTGCCGCCCCTCTGACGTCGCCGCCCGGGGCATGGGCCCTGGCTTGCCCCCCCCCCCCCCCCTAGATACGGGGCTGGGGGTAATAAACTGGTAAAGTTGTGGGTAAATAATATTGTCTTTAAACACAATCCGTCTTATTATAAAAACAGGAGTAATTTTGTTACTAGGTTTAAACCATGATCCAAAAAAACGCAGTATATTATTATACCTTTGTTTGAAGTTGACATTGACAGGTGAGATAGTGTGATATTACTAGATGTCAACTTGATTTGGTCGAATAATGGTTTAAACCTAGTAACATTAGTCCGGGTTTTATAATAAAACGGGATAAGTAAATCGAATTTTGCGATCTGCATGTAGCCGGCGCCCCCCGGTCGGACGGCGCGGCGGCTTCCAGTCAGATATTATCATGTCATGGGGCGATGCTAATCAACGCAGGCTGGTGAAGTGGTTCACATTCTTGGCTTCGATTCCCAAGTCAGGAAATTTTGTCCTATAGATAACATATTGTGTCTACCTGACATCCTCTGTGGTCTAGTGGTCACAGGCAGTCACACTGCAGGTTCCGGGTTCAATCCCCGGTCAGGTAAAGATGGAAATGATCTTTTTAAGATTGACCTGAGTTTCGGATGTTTTTATATATAAGTATTTGTTATAAAATATAGTATCGTTGAGTTAGTATCCCATAACACAAGTCTCGAACTTACTTTGGGGCTAGCTCAATCTGTGTGAGTTGTCCGTATATATTTATTTATTTATTGAAACTCCTTCTTTTATTTATGATTAGCTTTTTATAAAGGTCGATACGGGGTGGTTGAAAATTACCGAACTTAAATGCCACAGGTACCTACAAACTCAGAGGTACAAGTCGCGCCAAGGATCGCACTAACAGACTCAAGCTAGTGCCTAAACCAGAGAATACTCGTAAGTCCTAGTACTCATGTATAGAAGTCTTACTCAGAAAAGGAATTCAAACAAATATCTACTTAATATGGTTAGCGCTATGGTTTTATTTAGCTTGCGGCAGAACTCCTCACCTCTTCGTTGAGATACCTTGACACCCATTGCAAGCCAATTTCATTTTTATTACAAACGACTAGCTTTTGCCCGCGGCTTCGCTCGCGTAGGGGTGTAATTTATCAAAATCCTTTCTTAGGGAATGCCTACGTCATAGTAGCTTTATGCATGCAAAGTCTTAGCCCGATCGGTTTAAAATTGACAAAGTTTCATACAAACTTTCATCCCTTTGGGGGTAGAATTGATCAAAATACTTTCTTAGCGGATGCCTACGTCATAACATGTACCTGCATGCCAAATTTCAGCCCGATCCGTCCAGTGGTTTGGGCTGTGCGTTGATAGATCACTATGTCAGTCAGTCAGTCAGTCACCTTTGAGTTATATATATTTAGATTAGATTCAAGATTCATGTAATTAAATTTTCCTCTCCGGAGTAGTCGCCGCGCGCATAGTAATAATTTAGGTATATTTTCGATACATAAACGAGAAGTGATACAGGCCTGCCTAAACCAGTTCACCACTACCGCTTATGTCTCCTTGATATGCGGACAGATGAAATGATCTGTCGGGAGCGCCCGGGGGCCGCCGCCGACGAAGTCGCCGGCCCGCCGGGCGCCTCCGCAGTGATCCGGTGCATGCAGGATGCGCAGCTGATATAGGTATTTACTTACAATCTTATCATTACTTAAAACGAGATATTCTTGTATAAGTATATACAATATGCAACAAAAACCCTGTCCGATCCTCGTAGGGGCAACTAAGACCGTCAATATGAACAACTTTTCCTTTGGGAAAAAAATCATCATTTTCATACAAATTACCGGCGGGCTGAACACTTTTGTATGAAAATGTCGATTTTTTTTCGAGTTTCAAGCAGGGTTTTGTTACATATTGTATAAAGAAGATCTTGAAACGTCTACCACGATTTTGATGAAACTCGGTATTTAGAAAGTGAGGATGCAAAAAAATTGATTTTTAAAATAAATAAATGTATAGAGACAAATCACACTGATTGAGTTAGCCCCAAAGTAAGTTCGAGACTTGTGTTATGGGATACTAACTCAACGATACTAGGTATATTTTATAATAAATACTTAAATAGATAACCATCCAAGACCCAGGACAATTAGAAAAAGACCATTTTCCAACTTGCCCTGATCGGGGATCGAACCCGGGACCTCCGGGTGGCGGACTAGGCCTGAGACTAATATTAATTCTATGCTTTGGTTTTACGCTGCATAGAATTAATATTAGTATTGCAGCCTTCCACTACATCAATAACTCTACTTATTTTTAACATTCAGAAATGTATTTGGTGAAGCAGAACTGACGAAGAAGACCTGAAATTGAAGTCACTTTGAATATAACGACACCTCTCAAACTTAAATCCATCACAAACATACATACATGAACACGATACATTTAAAAAACATGACCCTCCTAGCGCAGTCGAATAAAAATTGCGCTAACCTGGACCCTCAACTACAAATAAAGATTTAACCTCTATAAACCAGAATGTTTTTGAAAAATACATGTCCATTGTTTTAATATTGTGTCTGGTATCGGCCGTTTTTGAACGGTTAAAACTTAACAACCACCTAATCAATACCCTCCTCTGACGTAGTCGGGTAAAAATTATAAAACATCATGTGTGCAGCCTCTCATCGCCATCAAAACAAACGTGCAGCGACCCCCAAATCGGGCGGCAATAAAATTAGCTCAAATAAATCATGGCCGATCATTAGCGGGGCATTTAAGACCCCAGGTGTGGCCCGAGACACAAGAGCAGCGATAACCGTCAGCGATATACCTACCTTAGTTGTAGTTTTATTAGTTTTTTGTTTTTTTTGGAACGAAGTTCCTTACGGCAGGCTTGGAGGAGATAGGGAGTTTGCTGCGCGACCGAACTGAAAAAAATGTGATAGTAAAACCGTAAGGATGACCTCGTTAAATAAAACCGTTAAATGGGACGTGCGCAGGCGCGACAGTCGTATACACAAGCGAGTAGTGTATAATACCTTTCTCTTCCTCCCTCTTTCTTTTCGTTCTCTCATCTCTTCTCTCTCTATTACCACTCCACCCCTCCAATGCATAGTATATACTCATGAATTCATGGACAAGCACGTGGCGAATACTCACATTATAGATACATTTTACTCGTGAGTAGCCACGTTTATTTCTACATTAGCCGAAGGAACTTCGTTCCAACCTGGTGTCCCACGACACCACATTTCTTTTTTTTCTAGCCCAAATGAGCCATTGTTGGGCAATAGGCGTGCTTCTACAGTATTTTTTTTTGTTAAGTTTTAAATGTTTTAAACTCTCCATATATCCTTATAGACTCGATTACCGTTTTCATGTTCTATCCTGGGAATCAATCTCTCTCTCTTTCCGTCTTTCTTTTTCAACCTTCTCTCCGGATATTTGTAGGTAACAGTCCTTTTGAATCGGAGTCACCCACTCCGAATTAAAAGAACTGCAGTTTATCTACTGTTCTCAGAGCAAAATGTCCTTCACCCTTGACATCAGATGTAACATCGAAAGCAAACATAATGTAACACTGTTATATTTACGATTTTGACTAAGTATGATTCAAGTATGCACCATTTAAAATACATAATTAATTACTAATCACGTCCTTTTGTTTTACAGGATAGACAGAGCCTAGGGCCATAACATTAAAAGGCCATGATTAACGTGAAGGTAGGCGTGGAGGAATCAAATTGTGAAGAGTGGTTGGCCGAATAACTGATTTCTCAAGATTTCTACAATTCCCCTAATCGACTTTTACGAGCTACGCGGAAAAAAAACAACTGGTATCCATTCTGTTTTCCTATTCCCTCAGATCAGCATGGTAATGTTTTGCTGAACTTTTAAACCTTTTTAACATCCGTAACTAGTTTCTTGTAGAGACCTGGCAGGGTCGCCATGTCGGGAACTTAGTGAAACACTCGGGTGCCAAACAAAGACTGGTTTATTCAATATGAAATTACTAACATATATTCTTATTATCTAGGTTACATTCTTTTTACTCATTCTTTCTAGGATTTATCCGTAATAAATCCTTGAGAAAATCAGCTAGCACGTCCAAAGATTTTCTCCCGTCGGTTTTTCATGCATTAATCTTAAAAACAACATGCCAAATCGAAGATCCAAACGCACCTTGCACCCCGCTCGCCCCCTGTCTCGTGCCGAGCCAACTTTCGTGGGACCGCGGGGCGCCGCCGCCGTCGGCCCGGCGCGGCACCGCGGCACCGCCGCTCACAAATAACTAGGCGCCAGTTGCGGCGCTGTCTTGCAATGATGTCATTCATAGGTGTACATACCCTGTGGTGACATTTTTCAAACGCGGAGACACTAAACGAACGGTTTTTTGTATCCATTCTTACAGTAACCAGTGATACCGCGTTTCAAAAATGGCACTTCTAGCTTATTGGGGGTGGACAGTTAGGAACTTTACATTTTGGCAGATGGTTGGAAAGTATGTACGAAGTTCCGATGGGCATGGACACAGGAAATGCATACACTTTCACGTGACTTTACGTGGTAAACAGTTGCAAGGGTTGAACAGTTCGGCGCTTTATTATGTACCTACTTACTTTTTCGCATTGGATAAATAAACAGCTAGGGACAAATTAACACACTAAGTTATCTCTTGAGTTCCTTACACACTGAAAGTATATTTGACCTATGGATACAACTTAACAGTAGCGTAGCGTAGCGTGCCTTAGCCCCGTATAAAAATTTGTTTGGGTACCCTTAGGGAGGGGAAAGATTGCTCACAAAAGAAAAAAAATGTTTGCATAAAATTAAAAGAAATATTTATTCATCATAATAATATCTATCTGTCCCTTTTTCAAAATTTTTAAAAATTCCCAAAATGCCCCGTTGAAGTAAATGACTTAAACGGGGAAATCCCACAGCCCGCGATAACTTATGAACGCATGCTTTACGCAGGAAAAAAAAGGCATTTTTTGACATTTGTCATTTCTGAAATTTAAAAAAACTGGGATATTTTTATTAATTTTTGCTTACGCACGTTGGGGGCCCCCGTGGGCCCGTATAATTGATACGGCAGATACGGCGGTAGTAGCTACACCTCTGCTACTCAACATAAAAGTCCGTCAAATCCTTAGGCTGGAGTTCACCAACATATTTTTAACTGTTAACAAGCCGTTAAAGTGATTTAACAGTCCGTTATAGTTTAAATAGTGTTCACCAGCACCTAAACGGCGATAACGTTCGGTTAATCAGCCGTTAAGTTAACGGAGCTTTCCTTCGTCGATTATCTCTTGGTTACGCCCGATTTACGAAAGATTTGACAAGTATTGATTGTATTCTTTGCATTTGATAGTTTTATAGTTATTTAATACAAACTACTATAAATCCCTATGGCTGATATGATGATGATGATATGTTTATTAGGATTTTGCATGCAAAAATATATACTTACTCGTACTTATTAGTACATACTACCTACCAACATTTTTCTGAATACCTTGAAAAATAAACATGTATTTTATTTTATGACAAAATCATTTGAAATCGAAAATTTGGTTGCGCAAGGGGTTGGACGAAAATATTACAAATAATTTAATTTTGTGAATAATGTGATTCCATGCATTCATATTTCATCACTCTAAAGTCTTTCAAAATAAAGGAACCAAGTCCCGGGACTCCCGGGATGCCTGTAATCAATACATATAATAAAACAGTGAAAATCGCGTGTCTGTCATTAATAAATTTATGAAAAATTAGTAAATTAAAAAAGGACAGAAAAAAAATATTGTCTGTCTGTATGCATGTTCACGCTAATCTAAGAAACTACCGGACTAATAGATAACCTATGTTCAGCTCGGAGCAACAAGTTTGGAAAAAAGTGGACGTCATTTTTAAATTTCACGCAAAGTCGTGCGTTGTGCGTGGGTACCAGCTAGTAGAGAAATAAACAACTAGGGACAAATTCACATACTGAGCTTAGTATCTCCAAATTAACCTAAGACTTGTAAGGATACTAACTCATCGTGTCCGTCAAAATAAAGGGGCCAAGTCTCGGATGTCTGTCATACATACTTACATACATACATATACAGTATGTAACAAAAACCCTGTCCGATCCTTGTAGGAAAAACTCAGACCGTCAATATGAACAACTTTTCCTATGGGACCAATGCTTGAAACTCAAAAAAAATCGACATTTTCACACAAATTGCCGCGCCGCGCCGGCCGAACACTTTTGTATGAAAATATCATTTTTTTTCGAGTTTCAAGCATTGGTCCCATAGGAAAAGTTGTTCATATTGACGGTCTGAGTTCCTCCTACAAGGATCGGACAGGGTTTTTGTTACATATTGTATATAAGATTAATCAACGATACTAACTAGGTATGTACCTACTTATATTTTAAACCCCTGACAAAAAGAGGGGTAGTATAAGTTTCACGCTAATTAACGTCGTATCTGTCTGTGGCATCGTAGCTCTCGAACGGATGAACCAATTTCGATGCGGTTTTTTCCGTGAAAGCAAGTTCTCTTGCGGTGATTCTTAGCTATGTTAGTTGAAAATCGGTTCGGCCGTTTTAAAGTTATTGGGGTTCAACGCTTGAAAGTCAGGGTTTTTTTATTTATCCGCCAAATAATGGGGCGTTACGGATATCAATTCTACTTAAGGGGCTATCTAAAATCACCGATTGGACCGATAATACTGGCCCATGAACACCAATGCCTCCATACTTCAACAAACACATGTAATTGTCAAAAAATTGAACTAGTAAATGAACACACCTATCTAGGACTTACAATTGATACCAGTTTCAGTTGGAAACCCCACATAAACAGTATTTGTAATAAACTTAGAGCAGTTATGTCTAAATTGTCTATTTTAAAATATAAACTCCCATATCATTCTTTGCGAATGTTGTATATGTCATTGGCTGATAGTATAATTAACTATGGAATAAGTAGTTATGGCAGAACATACAAGACACATATGGAAAATATTTACAAATTACAATTAAGCCTACTTAAGACTATTACCCCAAACAAAATAAAAAATAAATACAAGCTTAACGATACAGACTTATTTAAGCATTGTAAAGTTGTAAATGTATATGATAAAGTAAAAATGGAAATTGTGTGTTAAAACCTACACCAAATAAATTCTCTAAAACTTACAACTAGAAGCACTGGGTTGCGTAATTTAACATACCTACCTAGATATATCCTACCTTCATATAACAACGTTCACGGTAAAAGAATGTGGGAGTATTTCCTGCCATCTACTTTAAATGAATACCCTTACAATGTTATTGAGAAAATAAGTAATTTAAAAAATAGTACCAAATGTAAATTAATTCTTAAAAACTATATATTTACTGTATAACATTGTAACGAGTAGCGACTCGCCTTACCACGTATAAACCCAAATAGGTTTTTGTTGGTAGACTGCCTCCGTAGTCCAGTGGTCAAGGCGTTCGCCTTGTGACCCGGAGGTCATGGGTTCGATTCCCGCTGGGAAGCATACTTTGTTAAAAGTTGTTTCCAGTCTGGATAGGATATTGCAGGCTTGAATCACCTGATTATCCGAAAAGAAAGATGATTCCGTGTTTCGGAAGGCACGTAAAACTGTGGGTCCCGAACGCCACCTAGCGTTTAATCATCAAACTATCCAAGGATTGGTTCCTAGTTTGCCCTTTGGGTTGTGGAGGTCAGACGGCAGTCGCTCTGTGTAAAAACCAGTAACCTCGTCAAATCTCCTTGGTTAGGTAGCGGACCCCGGGCTCTGAAGCGTTACTGCTGAGGATGCAACCGGGAATACGCTCGGATGATGATGATGAGGTTTTTGTTGGTATTGCTTAATATGTAATGCATGTATTAATTTGTGTGACTTATATAAATAATTAGAAAAAAAACCTGAATTTTCCGGGGTCCATTGCTGCCCCCATTTGAAATAAATCATTTGAAAGGAATCGAAGATATCATTTAAAATTTGACCTTGATCAGACCCTAGATAACCCTTTAAACTATTCTGATTTTGTATAGCCATTCGACTCGAAAGAAGAAGAAGAATGATTATATCGTTGAACGCTGTTCAGGGTTACTCGGTTTTATATGTAGGATCACAAAAGACTTCAGAAAGACCAATAGCTTAGTACATCTTTTTTACTCCCTTGTTTGCAGTATTCTTGAATATAATTCAGCAATTTGGTCACCCTATTACAGTGTACATAGCGATCGGATTGAGGGAATTCAGAGACGCTTCTTGAAAATCCTAAGCTATAGACGTGGTGTGGGCCGAACGCTTTCTTCCTACAACGAGCGCATAAGATATTTCCATGTGACCTCACTTAGTGTACGCCGCGATTACATTAATCTTGTATTACTGTACAAAATAATCCATGGTCTTCTCGACTCTCCTAGCCTTCTTTCTTTACTTAACTTTAATACGCGTTTTAGGCTTCGAAATCGTAACTATAATACATTCACTTTACAGGTTTCTTCGAATAACACATCTTTTTATAATCCCATGGTCAGATTCAAATGTTTATTCAGTAATTAGACCTTTACAGGCACTTTTACACGTCAATAAGTATAATTTATGTTACGTGTAAAGTATATTAAAATTAATTTATTTTTAAAGAAAAGCTACCGATACCAGCGCTTCGTAACGACCACTGCTGAGAAGAAACGCCGAAAGAAACTCATTTTTACAGTATTGGTCGCCTACTCGCCAGAAGGGCTTTGTCATATTATTATAATTGTCTTTTAATTAATAAATACTAATAATATAATACAATGTTGACACATTATAACATATAATGCTTGCGAACAAGTAAACAAACATAAATTGAGTAATAAAAAATATTAAGTAGTCAAAAAAGCGAAGCCGAGCTGACCAGTCCCTCCCGGCAGCACCCGTTCACGAGTTGACGCACGGATCAGCCATCGTTAAACTCAACCATATTAGAGGGAATCCAACGACCCGACCAGCGACGCCACCACCGGATTGGACATTTTAGTGAGCACGAAAAACCCGAACTCGCAGACCTTGTCAAGAGAAAATATTAATTATATGTTGGTCACCTATTGATCGCAGAGCATTTACATGTTTTTACAGTAAGCTTATTATGGTAACAGAAAATGCAGCTATTTATGTTTCATGTGTGGAGTGTAATGGAAAATGTTTAGGAAGTATCCACGCGTTTTTATCTCTTATATAATCATTGATAGTATAGTACGCATTGTTCAATAAAACTTTTTTAATATGTGTTTTAAATTTTGCCATTGGTAGGTTAACGATCGCTTCGGGAAGTTTATTAAATAATGTTATACCTAGACCTAAGAGTGACTTTCTAGTTTTAGCAAGTCGAAATTTAGGCGTATGAAGCTGATTTTTGTTGCGAGTATTATAACTGTGAACATCACTATTTTTCTTGAAATTATTTAACCTAGATTTAACAAATAGAAGATTGTCGTTAATAAATTGAGATGTCACAGTAAGAATATTTATAGATTTAAATAACTCTCTTAAGGAATCGCGTGATTTTAGTCCGTAGATCGACCGAATTGCTCTCTTTTGTAGCACAGAGATAGCATGTATGTTAGCCGCTTTACCCCATAAGAGCAAGCCATATGACATTATAGAATGTGTCGCCAATACAATGAAGTCCTAGTCTCTAACAGAGACGTTGATATCTTTCACTTTTCGCTTTACAAGTTTCGGCGGCAAATACTAATACACCTAGAAGTAAGTATGTAACTAACATGCTTTTGTAATTATTTAATTTCTGTTTTGATTTGTTTTGTGGCAATTATCTATCACTTTTTATGCTTTTATTTATAGTGTACCCTTACTTAGGCTTCTGATTCTGTAACTAATGTAGCTTTTAGGCATACTTGTTAAAGGATTGCAGACTAGACCGGCTCTTATATTTGTATGATTAATTTATTTCTCTTTTTGTGTTTGTAATCTGTTAAGTGTGCTTATAAATAAATAATAATAATAATAATAACGAAATACACAGACCTCGCAATAGAAATAAAAACACAATGGCGCGTAGTCACAGTCAGAACTATCCCTATCATCATTTCATCCACAGGCGTTATTCCGAAATCCTTGCATGATGGTTACGCTTGGCCACAAGCCCGCGCAATCAATTATACTCCTCAAAGCTTACAGCCTTGAGAGAAACAATTCATGAAAATATATAATAATAATAATAAATGCAATAAAAATGCACAAGAATGCAACATCCCTACGTAGAGCCATCTCTTTCAGAGACTAATATCTCTTAGGGTTCCATCGGGACCCTATACATATTTTTGTATGACTATTGCTAGGTATACCCTGCCGCACTTGATGTGTAACAATTATAGTTGAAATTCTCGGTGTCACGGGGTATTAAAGTTAAGGGGGTCAAATCAAACAAATATTTATATTAATACAATTTATTAAAGTAAAAAGTGCCTATGCTAACGTACGTCTACGAAAATGTACTCTCTATGTATAAAAGTGCAATTTCATAGTTAGCGACATTGGGCGAAAAGACACACAATTTTCTATTGATCAAATGCGTCAAGCATTGATACAAAAAAAAATTCAGTATCTTTTCGCTGACAATATTCAACGGATGTAAAATATTATAAAAATAATTTGGACCCAACTGTACTGAGAATCGTATGAGGTTTTATGGAGAAGAAAAATTACATTCTGTTTTGTGAGCTATCAAAAACAATTTGAGATTCAACAAAAGGGGCCGACCAAATATTACGGTGCGAAATTAAATTCACTCTATTGAATTTTGTTTTAATCTTGTGTAGTTATAGTCTGGGTCAATTTGCAAGTCAAAAAGTGCATCGACCTAATCTATCTATCCTTATCTTTCGCGAATATTTTTAGTGCCATCCCGATCATATTGAAAAGAATTACAAAGTATGGGCGACTGACAAAGCCGGGTAAATCAAATCAATTATTACTTTAAACAAGAAATTCTTGTATATATTTATGTATATTAGGATCTTGGAAACCGCTCCAATGATTTCGATAAAATTTACTTAAGCTCGGTTGCCCGCATAGATATTATGAGGTATATAGATTCCTCGTTGAAGTCTCAAAAGTATAACCTATTTAGTGTCGTATTTTCTGAATGAAATACGCCAGGACGTGTATGACTACTAAATTTAAAAAACACCATAACATAAGTCAATGTCATTAGCATTGTCCTTTTAATTTTGTCATATTAAGCATCAATCAGGTTACTTTTTACTTTTGACGTTTAGCGAAATATCATTCCTCCAACAGTAAATCCACAAGAGGGAAAGAGACAAGATGAACCGCTTTTATCCACTACTTGTATATCCTAAATCTTTGCTTTTATCACTTGTTCGGGTCAGATTATCACTTTAAGGTAGTTTTTTATGCTCTTTGGTCGCCCAAGTACTAGACCATAGACCTTAATTTTTTTTTACATTCTATGTACTACACATACTTACTGACATTTCCAATAGAAGATAAGATCACAAAAAGAATCCTATTCATAATAAAAAAAAGAAACAGTAGTAAATTATTGCTTTAATTAAAGAAGACATTGCATTGCCCAAATGTGAATACGACCTGCTTACATAAAACTTATCGTGATAGACATAGATAGTGCTAAAAAAGTTGAACGCTAGTATTATTTGTTTTAAAATATATATTTGACACTTATTATAATTTCGTTTCTGATATTATAATTTTCTATCCTAAATTGACCTCTTCAGTAACTTATTATAGCACACACCAGTTAGCAAGTCAAAAACGTCTGTTGACCTACCTACGGGCGGCGGACAAAGAGAGTAATGAGTGTAGATGAAGCGAAAGAGGTCTGTCAGATGCCTTAGGGTTGAATCTCATTTGACAGCATGGAGCAGCACTTTTCTATGCTGCTATCCTTTTTTGTCGCTCAGAACCGTCATTTGCCAGAGCGAGACAGCGACGAAACGCTATCGCACCGTGCGATAGCATTGTATAGCATTCTGCGCTCTCTCTCGCTCTAGAAAATGACGGTTCTGAGCGCCGGAAGCCGAAAGGAAAGCAGCAGAGAAAAGTCCTGCTCCGTGCTGACAAATGAGATCCAACCTTTACCTGTAATAGAGGTCAACGTACGCTTTAACTTGCAAACTGGTGCCTGTGATTATATTATGCTAAGTACAAATACTATGAGTAATGTTAACCGGTTCCATCCGACAGTCTCAATTTGTAAAACTTCAGTCACTAACAAATAAGACTTGAAATGTGAGAATGTCAATAATTATCCTAACTACCTTTACCTACCTTAGTTTTCATCAATAAAGCATATCAAATTAATGGGTATTAGGGCAATTATTATTAGGGGTATTAGGTTCGCAAAGGTAGGCGGGCGCACGTGACGGGTCTCAGTCTATCACTGTCACAAACTCGAAGCGCGAAAGAGATAGCAGGATTTGATCAGATTTTAAATTTATGTATCTAAAGCATGCAATTATGAAGTTCAAAGTATTTTCCATTTTAAGAACTAGGAAAAATTGTACCTTTATTTCGGAGGTTGGCGTTGATATCTGCGACACAGTTATTTTAACTACTGCAGGTGTCATCGTTAGCCAATGTTTACTGTATCAAGAATTTCCTATTCCCCAATAAAGATTTTTTCATTTTTATCCGTCGCGGGTCGCACGTAGTTTGTGAAAGAGATAAAGTTTGAACGCCGAAAGATAATAAATATAATTCGTCTCCGACTGTCGCTTAATCATCGCAAACTGTATGGCGGTCGTCGCTTGTCTCCCGCTTTCGCCATTCGCGTCGTACGAGGCACGCAGTTGATGTCAACCGCGGCCTAAACGGGCGAGCGAACGCGGCCGCCATATATTGCCATTCCGTTCTGGAATACTCTTCAAATGAGTCGTTTGAGTGTCTGCGTGTTGTTTCAGTTTTATACGGTTAATTATTGTTTAAAAATGTAAAAATAAAATTTATCAGGCTTTAAATATAGCGGGCCGCTATTTGTAATGAGTTAAGAAACCCTGAATATATCAACCCTCCGTGAACAGACTTCAGTTGGACTAAACCCGCCGCATGCGCCCGCGTCACTTAGCGTATACGCTCAAAACCGCCATTTTGTTTTGCTTATAAGCAAAACAAAATGGCGTTTTTGATGATATCAATTGCGCAACTTTTTTTTTGCTTATATAATCTGTTTTGTTAAAATAGTGTAAATATTTCGTTAAAACCACGAAGATAAACCATGAAGATTACCCTTTATCCATAATTATGACTCTTTCTAAACGACAAATAAATGAACCATTGTTGTGAAAAGTCCTGCACTATCTCGATGATAATTGTTTCTGGCAAATAAATAAATGTGATGGTACGCAATATTATTGTAAGGAAAAAACCAAATTAATGACAGAGTTGCGTATAGAAGTAACTATCTGCTATTATTCATCCACAAATCGATTTCCGCAAATAGTTCATTTTGCAAATATGCACAAAATCTATCGAATTAAAGAACGAAATCGTTAATCTGTATTAAATAAAGACAAAGTTTTACTATAGTCCGTCTACTTCATGCGCGACTTTCCTGCGGGGTACAGACTTTAAGTCTACACGTTGGTGGGGAGAAGATATTTAAGTCGCCTTAAGTCTCCTCCCCGTCAACGTCTGTACCCCGCAGGACGGTCGCGCTAGAAGTAGTCGGACTATAGTTTTATACTTTAGGGTGATAAACATGACATTTATCTGATAGTGACGTTCTATTTCAATGTGAAACCAAATGAGACTTTATCATCATCGCGTAGCGCTCAATTTTGCTTGACACTGCAACGCGGACACGTTTCTACGTACGAATGCCGCCTTTGGAGTATCCAGAACTGTCGATAAAATGGAAGTGAGTTCTGGAAATATCCAGTTTTGCTAACGTACATGGTACATTTGACAGGACCAATTGAATCCAGACATTGCTAGCAAATTGTTAAAAACGTGAATACTTTGACATCCACAAAGCTCTTGTACAACTTGGCAAGAACATACCCGTAATAAATCGAACCACAAGCTATACTAAATCACTGTAGTATAATGAAATTTAAATAACAGCCAAAACACAAAAAATTTTTGGCATTTCTATACAAAAGTGTGCAGCCGCCCGGGCAATATGTCGTCGATTTTTTTATTTATTTGGTGGTTATTTGAATTTCATTATACTTTTGTGATCTTGCATAGCCTGTGGTTTGATTTATAACGGGTATGTCCCTTCCATTTTGTGTAAAATTTAAAAACAAAATCGAGAAAAATATCTGTAATCGACATTTAGATCCACGCGTGTTTTACGCCAGTAAAAACAGCCATAAACTAAAAAAAGTGTAGGTAGAATTAAAAGACAAAGAAAACAAAGCTGCTTCAACGCAGAACAGTCCATCTTCAAGTCGCAATAAATAACTGAGTCTTCGCGGAGCGCACACCGCCTCACTGGAAAAAGAATATAAAAATTAAAAAAACAGCTTTTGAAAAAAATTGTTTGTTTGTTTGTAAAATCTTTATTGTACATAAACACAGGATAAAAATACAGGTTTGAACTTGAGAACAGTACAAAGGCGGACTTATCCCAGATAGGGATCTCTTCCAGTCAAGCTTGAAATATAAGGACAATTTAAAACACAGGGTAGAGAGCGGGTACAATATACAGAATACACACAATAGAAAACAGAATTCGATTACACTTAACTATTTACTACACTACAACTATTTACTAACTAGACTCTAGAGCAGTCTTTCCCAAAGTGGGCGATAACGCCCCCTTGTGGGCGCTGGAGGCTTTAAGGGGGGCGGTAACGGGCCCAGAATAAAGTTGGGGGGCGCTGATGTGATTTAAGCAATGAGTGATTTATAACTTCAGCTATTTCATATTTTAAAATTCACTGAAATTAAAATCCTCTTACTACACAACATCCATTTAATAGTTCATATTTATATCCTTTTTTATTGTACAAATATAAACTAAAAATGTAATTAATATTTATTATTTTAATGCGTTCACAACGCTATTTATATGGTTAAAGGAATCAAACACTGAAAAAATTTCGTGTTTTAAAGTTTCGCAGGTGAGGTCCCCACTTCCAATACTCTTTATTATTGTAAAATTGTATTATTATTGCTATTTTTTATTTAAAATTAACAATGTTGATTATTGTTATTTTTTATAAAAGATATTCTAATGTACTGGTGTATGTATTATTATTGCTCTCTCGTTTAGAATATAGGTTGAATTAAACTACAGGCAAGACAAATATGTGATTCAGGTTTTTATGGTGAAAAAAATGGGGGGCGCTACAAAATAACTGAATTTTTAAAGTGGGCGTTTGACAAAATAAATTTGGGAACCTCTGCTCTAGAGTATCAACGCGCAAGTCAAAGTTATATACTATGTGATTTGAATAACTTAATGCGATTCCGCCACCAGTTCATGCAAACTATTGCCTTGCGACGCCCACGCACTACTGTGAGTCCCAGCATACCTGCCACCAACAGCCCGTGTGCCCCCGCCACCAACAGCTGATGCATGCTCCCGCCGAAAGATCAACAACTTTAACAACCTGAGGATGCCTCGTGGGTCGGCGAAACACGCGTATGCGGGGGAGCATGGGGGGGCATGCATCAGCTGTTGGTTTTTCGTTTTTCGTGTGTGTAAGTAGCCAACACTGGTGTCAGATTTTCAGGCTGCCTAAAGGCATCTGACATAGCTTGACGACTGCCAAACAATGATGACAGCCGGGACCAACGGCTTTTACGTGCCTTCCGAAGCACGGAGGAGCTCGAGATTTTTTTTTATGCCACTTGTGGTCACCCATCCAAGTGCGGACTACGCCCGGTGTCGCTTTACTTGCAAAAGCGCTACTAATGCGCACTCCCGCCGGGCCATCGAGCTCCTCAAAGCTGTTGGTAGCTGTTGGTGGCGGGTGCACACGGGCTGTTGGTGGCAGGTGTGCTGCGACTGACAGTAGTAGGTGGGTGCAGGCCAGCAAAAGTTTGAAAACTGGTGGCAGAATCGCACAACGTAATTCAAATCACATAGTATGTAAAAAGATCGTTTTTTACTTCGTAACTCATGTTACATACTTTGAGGAAACGGTGGTGACCGAGCGATTAATACACTGGCTGTGGTGCCACAGAATAAGACTAGTACTCACGTACAGAAGTCTTAATGAGAAAAGAAATTCAAAGAAATATCTACTCAATCTGGTAAAAGTTATGGTTTAATTTAGCTCGCGTCAGAACTCCTCACCTTTTCGTTTAGATACCTAGACATCCGTTGCAAGTCAACCTTAATTCTTATTACTCTGAACAAACGATTCATGTGACTGAATTTTCCCCTCCAGAGTGGTCGCCGCGCGCATAGTAATAATGTAGGTAAATTTTCGATACCTAAACGGGGAGTGACAAAGGCTTGGGGTGCGTCTGTGCGTTCGATCCTCCTGCTGAGCTCGATTTTGCCCGGTCAGGTGTGTCACTCCCGCGCTTAGGTATCGAATATATATCTACTTTATTACAATGCGCGCGGCGACCACTTCGAAAGGAAAAATTCAGTGATATGAGTCGTTTCTTCAGAGCAGTAAGAATGAAATTGGCTTGCAATGGATGTCTAGGTATCTAAACGAAGAGCTAAGGAGTTCTGACGCAAGCTAAATTAAACCATAGCGCTGACCATATTAAGTAGATATTTCTTTGAATTTCTTTTCTGAGTAAGACTTCTGTACGTGAGTACTAATACTTATTCTGTGGCCCGGTGTCAAACCAATTTCCCCGATGTAGGGGTGATCCATGTTATTTTCGTTACATTTAGGGTATTACAGACGAAGTGGTAGCTAAAGCGGCGCCCTCATTTGAAATAAATTGTTTAAAACTAGATATGGTGATAATTAAAAATTTGATTTGTATCACTGTCTAGAAAGACCTTTAAACTATTTTATGAATAACCTTTGAAAGTAATATTGGTATTCCGTCTAGTTTTACAACTGTTTTTAACCAAAAGTCGCCACTTTTGGCGAAAAACTGTTTTAAAACTAGACGGACTATTAGTAATAATTTCAAAGGTCATTCATAAAATAGTTAAAAGATCTTTTCTAGACATTGATACAAATCAAATTTTTTTGATTATCACCATATTTAGTTTTAAACAATTTATTTCAAGTGAGGGCGCCACTTTAGCTACCACTTCGTCTTAATCTCGACTACTTACCTAAAGTTTAGTAGTTGCGGAAGCTCCTGTTGGCCTTGAAGTTGCCGCCGCCGCCCGGCGACGAGTTGAGGAACAGCTCGATGTAGCGGTGGTCCATGTTGTTCTTGTCGCGACGCATCGCCTGCCACCAAACGGAACAATTTACAGCCAGGCTTCCGAGGATTACAAAAAAAAACTCAAAATAAACATTGAATACTAAAAAAGAACACACAATATTTTTGACCCAAATAATATTTTATATTATGTTAATTAATAAAATACACATTGTGTTGCGCCCTGGCCGCATTTTCGTGGCTAGTTAGGGTGCCCACAGGCAGTATAGCCAAAGAGCAGCGAGTCACCATCTACCAGGCTAAAATTGTTGTGAGAGATTTTTGGGTAGATGTCCGTATCTCACTCCATAACCCAGTTATCCGGTCCACTAACATCCCATCCATAAAGCCCAAACCAAGTAAATCCCTCCCTGGCAATAGTTCGGCAGCTGTGGAGGGCTGTCCGTTAGTGCATCTCAATGGTACATTAAGGGATAGACCTCCATAGATGCAGCCATCTCACTTTTTAGATATAAAGGTACTAAAAGGCCTCTTCATGTTAGCTTTGGCGCCATGAACGCCTCAAAGGACCGGGTCCCCATGGACCCGTGGCTGAAAAGCGTACCAACATAAATAATAAATATATATGGACAAATTACACTGATTGAGTTAGCCCCAAAGTAAGTTCGAGACTTGTGTTATGGGATACTAACTCAACGATACTATATTATATAACAAATACATATATAGATAAACACCCAAGACCCAGGACAATTTGAAAAAGGCCATTTTCCAACTTGCCCTGACCGGGGATCGAACCCGGAATTTCTGGGTGGCGGACTAGCATGGTGACCACTACGCCACGGAGGTCGTCACAAATATTACACATATATTTTTTTTATCTGACTAACAAATAATGACGAACGATTCTCGTCGTACGATTCTTACAGGAGGGTGAAGTTACAAGCTCCCTCTGCGGAATTCTCGTTGGTCAAAAACAAATTGGTAAATAATATAATTTAAACAGTATTTATATTAGGAAACACGAATACAGTATTAATTTTTTTTTTTACTTACTATTGATTTTTAATTTCAAAAACAAAATCATACTTTTATTATCTGTAAGTATGTCGTGTGATCAAAGACACCGCCATTTTGTTTTCATAAGTTACGTCAGAATATCAAATACGAGCTCTAACTGTAGGTGAACAGAGATTAAGTGATATTTCTTTATTAATGACTTCAGATATTATTTGGATTTTAACCCGTCAGCTTCCAGACGGTCGGATCCGACCGAGAGAACAGGAGATAACAATAGGTTTGCAAAATTGCGGTTTTTGACGGGTTAAAGTGGCATTGCACACGATTCATAATACTACCCGTCCGTTTATTAAAAGTGGAAAATGAAAATCGACACGGTAATGGTAGCTTTGTTCTTTGCTTTTATCACTGACTTATTTTTTGCTAAATGCATTCACAGAAGTAAGTAACTACCTTTTTTATTTCATTTTAAAGATAGCTATTAAAAAATACACTTAGTACTGTGCATTATCGATGAAAAGTTTAAAAACTAGCATTTGTTATTGCCAGTATGACGTCACCATGATGGTGGCTGTCGTTTCAGAGAGAGTTTGCTTTGCGTAATTTTTAAATGTAATATTTTTGCATATGTCGTCATTATTTTAAGGAAATAAAAATACCAGTTGACTTAAAGTCAGTTTATGAAAACATTAAAATAGGTTTAAAAAAATCATAAAATTGCCTATTACGATGGTCTGTATCATTGTTAAATTTTACTAATTTGATAAACCGTCAAATTCAAATTAACTAATGGACTAAATAGAATAACGTACTATTCGCAACAAGCCATCGCGTAGACCTACGAACGAGTGCGTGTTTACTATAGTGTGGACCTCTCACTGTTAGATTTAGGTTTCCGTACCTTAAAAATTACAAAAGTGAGACATTTAGAAGTGTACCAACCCTCATGGCATCGTCGTGACACTCAAACTCGACGTCCGCCTCACCGGACGGCCGGCCGCTGTTGTCGTAAAGGATGTTGATGTTCATCGGTCGGATTGGCTTGAAGAACTGTCAATCAAAGTGAAACGTTGGTTTTATAACTACATATTTTTGGAACGAGGTTCCCTATCGCGCGTTGCGAAAGGGACGGAAAAAAATTAAGACCAAAAGTTGTAACGACTCTTTTTGCTCATTTAAATTTATGAAGATAATAAAAACTTGATTTTAGAACGTAGAAAGAGTTTGAATGTAATTTAGACCTATTAATATTTTACTTCGTTTCATCCGGGTGTCCCTTAACACCTCTCAAGTTTTTTATTTATTTATAACAATACTTACATATACAGGGAGCAACTGAAATCATTGGCATCAATTTAAATTGTACGGTGACAAAACGGCTTAATTAAAAAGTAAGCAAAATTAAGAGTCGTAGGCGTAGTGGTATGACCCCGCCACTGCGACAACCTACACAGGTGATCGGCGCGGCCGGTGTAAAAAAGTAGACTTTAAAATGCGCAATTAAGGTTTAAAGTCGAGTGGAGAAGGGTGAAGTCACGAGACACGCGACCGCTTAAGGACACACGACGAAATTGATACAACTATCATAAATTTCTTTATCTACACCCATGCTATAAATACTCTATAAAAGTTTCTAAAACAGTTAGCTTATTGCCAACATTAAAACACCCAATGTCATAATAACCATTATATCGCCAGAACGAGTGTTATAATGTTGTACTAAATTTCATTATGCAACGGAAACTCGATTCCTTCCTTACTCATCAAACTTCCACATTCTTAATGAATTTCAAAAAAGGAACATTGTTATGTACGCGCCGTCCACAACCACTGCTCCGTAATTTAAAAAAGGAACTACTTATTGGTTATTCGAATTCACGTTGTATCACGCCATTTTTGTTCGATATTTACTAATATTGAACAAAAATAATTTGCATTCCAATAATTGTACGATCGCAAAATTTAAATGATTATTACAATAAATAATTTAATTATTACCTAACACACATAGTTAGTTTATATTCGATACTCAGCAATAAACTTACCAGGAATTTACATAGACTTCTTACAACACTGTACACCACCCTATGGATTTAGAACCTTTTATAGAGGATTCATATCATGGGTGTAGATAAAGTTTTATATGCAACTGTAATAATTAGGTATTAAAACACTCATGTGATACTATTATAAAGATAAACCCACATTCGTGTTTTAATACCCCTTATTATACTACAGTTGCATAAATAACAATTTTCGTGAGCTTTTTTACCGATTTGTTTTTTATTTATAATTGCAGTAATGGTGTTTATCAAACAGTTTAAGACACGTTAAGAGGTTTTTTTAAAATGAAAATAACGAATTTTAAATCAAAATTAGAATCAAAATTAAAATTTTGCATCTAAATTCGTATCACGAGTACAGTAGATATTTAAAAGGATGCCAACGAAATTGATTCCACCCTGTGTATGGTGATTACAAACGAAAGTACTTTGACAAATAAGTCTACAAATCGATCTAACTTTGTTTTGTATGCGTTCGGAAGGAACGTTAAGGTATTGGTCGCGGCTGTCATCATTATATGACAGTCACCAAGATATATAAGCATGCATTTACACACGAAAAATTACATTGTTTAAAAATGTAAAACAAAAAAAATATTTTGAGAAAATATATTTTCTATTATAACCAAAAATGACTTTCCGAATAAATCCAGATGTGTTCGTCTCTCTCCATACAATGACACCCACAGGAGCCTGGCTCTTGAATGTAGTACCAGTAGTGACGAACATTTAATAAACACTATAATATACAATCTCGATTAAATGCAACCTTCAGGGGAGCTATCGCCAAGTAATTAACTGCCATTGGCCACAAGGAGGTGCTTAAATCGCCTCCGAACAGAGGTAGTCAAAGTCAAAGTCAAATTTTTTTATTCAATGTAGGTAGGATAAATTTATCTCTTATTGAAGGTATTTTTTTTAAATATTTTTTTAGTGCAAAAGCTAAAAACTAGTCGTAGGTCGATGTAGGCACAAACTGGTGCGCTGGCGCTACATTGACCAAGCAGACAAGTCAAAATGACCAGACTATGTAGCAACTCCTCTCATGCCCTTTGTGCTCCTCTAGCTGTACATGCTTTAAATTTCATAAGCGAACTGACTTACTGCCTCTGATGAAGGCGAAGGCGCGTCTAGCTATCACGGTTCATGAGATTGAGTCTAGACGGACAGTCGGACAACGGAGTCTTAGTAATAGGGTCCTGTTTTTTCCCTTTGAGTCATCATCATCAATGTATTTCGCTCGCGAAAAAAGTAGCATATATGTGTTAATCCAGGATGTCAGCATTCTGCTTAACAAATTTTATCAAAATTGGTCCAGCTGTTTGCGCGTGAAGAAGTAACAAACATACACACACACAAACTTTCGCCTTTATTAGTGTGATGTTCATGTCGGTGGATTATTTTTCATGCCTCCAGATCTTCAGCCAAATGCTTAACTTCCCTATACGACACGACTTATGCCTTTTCCTTTCCTTTATCCATACCTTTGTGGTACGGAACCCTAATAATTTTTCAAAACTAAAAACCGACTTCACCCCCAAACTACACAACCGATTTTGATAAATCTATGGTACCACATGGAAAGCCTACACATTTAAAAAAAAAAGAAATATTTCAAATCGGTCCAGGCGTCTTCGAATAATCGGTGAACATACATAAAAAAAAAAACGTAAAAAGATCGCGACGAATTGACAACCTCCTCCTTTTTTGGAAGCCGGTTAAAAAAGAGGAACGGGCACTGACGTATGCGATGTCCTGCGGCGTGGCCTTGAAGGGCAGCCCGCGCATGTGCACGCAGTGGCAGCCGCCGCCGCGCTGGCCGCGGAACCCGCCGCGCCCCACGCCGTACCCGCTGCCGCCTGGGAACATTAAAAAAACAACTTCAACTTCCCGGCAAATTAAAAAAAAACCCGACTTTCAATAGTTTTGTATGTAAACGCCATCAAGTGACAGGCGGAGGAACTAAATAGTAGAAAGTAAAACTTTAAATTTACTATGTAAACGCCATCAAGTGATGGGAGGAGGAAATAAATAGTAGGGAGTAAAATTTTAGTTAATGGCGCCATCTTTTATTTGACATACAGGCACTACTAAATCCTCAAATTTCAAAAGTTAATCCCCACTAGCTTTTAAACAGCCGAACCGAATTTCATCAAACACAACTAAGAACACCGCGAGGAAACCTGCTTTGCCAAATAATTTAGTTTCGACCCAGGAAAATACCCAATTTACTGACTCTATTCAAAATAAGACTGGAATACCATTAGTGTTGAGAGCAATAATTTAAAATATCGATAGTCTATCGATACTATCGTGGCCTTGAAAAAGAGTAACAATATCGATAGAACTATCGATAGTACCGATAGTTTCACGCCGAGTGTGATAATAGTATCACATAAGTGTTTTAATACCTAATTATTACAGTTGCATACAAAACTTTATCTACACCCATGATATGAATCCTCTATAAAAGGTTCTAAATCCATAGGGTGTTGTACAGTGTTGTAAGAACTCTATGTAAATTCCTGTTAAATAACTTTTTAAATATCTAATACAAACTAACTGTGTATTTGTATAGGTAATAATTAAATTATTTAACTCCTCTCAAAATATTCACAGTTGGTAATCCGCAACATGCTTCGTTAACATTTTCACAGTTGGTAATCCGCCACACGCTTCGTCATTACAATAAATAAGTTAATGATTATTACAATAAATAATTAAATTATTTATTGTAATAATCATTAAGATCGTACAAATGTTGGAATGCAAATTATATTTGTTCGATATTAGTTAATATCGAACAAAAATGGCGGGATACGACGTGAATTCGAATAACCAATAAGTTCCTTTTGTAAATTACAGAGCTGTGGTAGTGAACAGCGCGTACGTGACAATGTTCTTTTTTTTTTAATTCATAAAGAATGTGGCTGTTTGATGAGTAAGGGAAGGGATCGAGTTTGCGTTGCATAATGAAATTTAGTACAACATTATAACACTCGTTTGGGTGATATGATGGTTACTTTGACAGTGGGTGTTTTAATGTTGGCAATAAGCTAACTGTTTCAGTAACTTTTATAGAGGATTTATAGCATGGGTGTAGATAAATGTTATACATGACGAAACTAGCTCGCGTCTTACACTTTAAAAGTTTATTTTCGAATGTCATAAAAAGATCCTTTCCACTGCGCTCCTCTCGGTCTGCGCTGACCCAAAAGCGGCAGGACAGACATACGTAGCTACGTGTCTGCGTTGTATCAACTGTCAAGCAACAATGGGCGTTACGAAATAATGACAAAGTGTAATGAATGAGGACCCGTAACGAATTTTGTTGAGAATGCAGATTTATAGAGCAAAGAAATCCATAACAAACAGTGCATAAAAAATTTTTCTACGATAAAAATTGACGAAGTAATCACCAAATTACTAACGACTGGCCGGCGCGGTTGCTGTGACCGTAATATTATTTAAGTAAATGTGTGTGATTTTATTTAACCTTTCACCGCGAGACTTATCAGCTGTCGTGCCCCCAGCGCGAGGGGGGAAAATCTAAAATAAATACCTACAACCAAAAAAGGATGTGGATACTTAAGTTATGTGCAAGACGAGCATTTTTTTTGTCGGAAATATCCGACGCTCGCGGGTTGGTCACGACAATGTTTGTCAGATTAATCCGACGTTCGCGGTGAAAGGCTTAAATATGTTTGTATAGAAATATTAATTCTTTCCTAAGTTTTTAAACATTCCTTTACCGCCAATACCAGACACAACAGTAAAGCAATGGACGTGTCATTTAAAAATTACATGCGTTATACAAAAGGACAAATTAGACCTAAAGACCATGTTAAGCATAGACCTAGATATTTTTACATGTGCAGCATGATGGGTGGGCGTAAATATCATCGACAGCCCTCCACATCCTTCTGCTGGGAACAAGCCTCTCTTATGTATGTCATCCATCTCGGTCGCTTCCGGTGCCTTCCGAAAATCTATATCGCCTATATTGAAGTCGCGTGGCGTGCTCTTGTTTCTCCATTTATATGCGTCAGTAAAGACGTCCAAATTGTTCTCGAATATTCTCCATACTCAACGAATGTATTTCGATGACGGGAAACGACGAGACGCTGTTATGTGTGTGAGTGCATGGAAGCCAAACAACTCTTGACTTGTAGACAACGCTAAATGCGTTGTCTACAAGTCAAGAGTTTTAAATTCTCCTACTAAGAGCGTTAAATTCTCCTACTAAACAATCAAGATTAAAAATATAAATAACTCTAGACTTTATGCTGGAAGTAAATAATGCCTAGTTTCGCTTGCACCATCCTGGTGTATTTCTATGCGGTTCTTGCTCGCGAACATTCTGTTTCTATCTCGTTCGCTACACTATATAAACCGAGCCTATCAAAATAAAACGAGAAAAAATTTTTCTTAATGATTCTATCTGATACTGCCGTGGAAAAAGCAATGATATCCCACCAAAAACATAAATGTGAAAATGGGAGCCAAGTTCAAATCCAACAAAAGAATTCAGATCTAAATGGCCACCAAGTTCGATTGAGAATCCTGAAATTTATTTATATGAATCTCAACATTTGACCCATTTTCACATTTATGTTTTTGGTGGGATAGATTTCTCGTTACAAGACTGATTTAAAAGGGCTGATTTTTATAAATATAGTGGATGGGTTAAAGCTATAACCTACCTCTGCCCCGGGCTCCGAAGCGGCCCGAGAAGCGGTCGTTCCGGTCGTAGGGCGTGGGCCGGTACCCGCGGCTGGACCGGAACCCGCCCTCCATGCGAGCGCCGTACGCGCGCACCTCGTCCGCCGAGCTTATGAACACCTCAATGTATCTGTGGACAGCGGTGTCACATTTATACCTCTGGGACAAGTGACGGATGGGTAGGAGTCCTAATTGGTCAAAGCTCGCACAACTCATGATGATTTACAAACATTGGATATACGAAATTTAAACTCAAGCGTCGTTTTTGTGTCGAAATTGATCGCAGATGCAATATATAATAATCTACCTGAAGAATTCGTCATCACGTAAACAATATAAAATAACAGTCGACCAAATCGTCTTCACTGATATAAATATTAATAAGGGTTGTTTAAATGACCTTAGTATCTATTAAGCGACTGGCCGCTGTATGTTTGCTACAGTTCGCAGTCTATGGTGCCCACGCATAAAAAAAACACATCAAAATAATATATGGGATAAGTCCGCCATTGCATATTTGCTCTTTCGAATTTGTACTTTATTTTCTTCTTTAGTAGTAGATACTAAAAAACATTTGTGCAAGCCATATTCAATTAGGACCTTAGTCGTATTTTCCGGCACTTGTGAGGCGAATGAGAAAAAATCCTATCGCTGGTTTTTTTCTTCACTCTTCTCACAAGCTTTTTGAATAGAATTATTAAGAGAATAAACTTTTTGGAGTATAGATATTCTGTTTAGTGTTATACAATAAAAAAATGGGATTGGAAAAAAATCTAATACATTTCAAATTCATATTGAGATTAAACTCGGTAGTTTTAAACTTCACTTCCTTATTAATACATGTAAAGATCTTCCAGTACCTAAACCTACTTCAAAATAGCTGTTATACCACCCAGAGTTTAAAAATATAAGTAGATCTTCGTTCTTCGCCCATCCTCCCCGGCGTTCGCCCCGTCCCGCGCCCTCACTTCGCCCCTCGCTCGCCCAACCTTCGACAACTCAACAACCAATCAAGATGCATTTTCAAACGCTATCTGTATTGCTTAGTATGCAAGCACTCAATAGCTAGGTGCTTAGTGTAAATCCACTTACATGCAACACTTTAAAAAAATATTAAGTTTGCTGTGAATAATGGATGTTTACTAAGCACGCAGTTGCTAAGTCCTTGTGAAGTAAGCATAATACACTCATTTACGAAAATATATACTTCTTATAATTTTTATACAAACATTAGTTTTTGTTTGCACGATTGTATAGAAATTATAAATAATGTAATTTTAATGAAATTAGTGTAAGATATTGTAGTATGCTTCGGTCATGGCAAATAATGCTGACTATATACAATGATGATTGAAAATATAGAAAGAAAGCCCCAAAAAATATGTTCATAAATACTATTATATATATGTTGAATTAATGCTATCGTAATTGTGTCAACAACTTTTTGTGCGGATGTGTTAGACCCAAACATATTACAATATCAGCAACAGACGCGTCGTGAAAATGCAGTAGTTTAATCAACTTTAACTATGTATTAACATTCCCTTAATTAAATAGGATAGTCCCAAATTAACTAAAAGCCCACCGTATGGTCATTGGTCGCTACGATCTACAGTCGAAAATAAAAATCAAAAATAAAGTTATTTAACTTTCCCAATATAGACTTCGAAACGAAATAGACTAGACGCGACAAAACATAAAAGATAATTCGAAAACACAATGTTGGATTCAAAAGGCACCATTCACAGGTCTTTCTGTATAAAAATTTGTAATTATTTAAAAAATTCATCTTACGTTTATTTTTTTTCGCAACTAGCCAATTTCTTTTGAGTCTATGGATCCCATTTTTTTCTGTAGACCATAGAAGTAGACCAACGACATAGGAGGTCCCAGACTTATCCCTCTACACCAAATAATATTTTGCCGTGGTATGCATTGTCGCCGCAGTGATTATCTTAAGCCTTGCTTATTTAAAACAATCCCTGGGATCTGTATTTTTTTTTTTTAATATCATGCATATTTTTGCGACTGTCCATTCTAGTCATTTCTTACTTCAAATTTTGCTTCGTTCAACAAAAAATTCCCTATTGCCTAATTTGGCTAAAACTGCAAGGTATATTTACAACAGCGATAATAAACTGAAAAACCACCACATATGAAATTCTGCAGCAAAGCAATAGTGGATATTGCCTAGATCGTCACTGCGGCCCACCGGCTCATATCAAAAACCCCCACCTGTGTCCTATTTTCTCCCTGTCCCTGATGAGAGCTTCCTGTGCGCTCTCCTTGTCAATGAAGTGAACGAACGCCTCTCCTGATGCCCGCCCACTGAAGTCCGACAGTAAGTGCACCCCATCCGGTGCAACGGTCAACCCTGGCCCACCCGTGCAAAAAGATCATTATTAAGTCAAGATTGTGAGGCCACTGTGGTCCATGACACTAACGTTAATGCCAATTGGGTTTAGACAATATCTTTTCTGTAATATAATAATGTGGACTTTGATGAATGCATGCATTTGAATTATTGGAGATGAAATAATTAACAAAATACATAATCTTTTTGAAATAAAAACCACAGTGCAGCAACACAATCAAACCTATCCCCAAATTGAGTAGTCATTTGTTTTTTTATTGACGTTAAGTATAAGTTGGCAGGTGAAAATGCCAAATAATATTAATATACCAGCTGGTGACCACGACTTCGTTCGCTTGAAATTTAAAATCGACAACTTTTTTTTTATGAAGCTAAACCTATATATTGCTCCGAGCTGAGCTTAATCTATTGAACACCGCGTAAAATCCGTCCAGTAATTCCGAAGATTAGTTAGAACATACATACAGACAGTCAAAAAAAATTCTTTTGTCTATTTAGTGGTCAGTAACTTTTTTTTTCGCCTTTTTTTAAATAAATTTATTAAAAGTACCGACATGCTATTTTTACTGCTTTATTATATGTGTATTGATTGATATTGATTACTGGTGACTGAAACGTATCTTTTTAACTCTATGTTTTGAGTTAAAAAATTAAAATAGTAAGTTGGTTGTCAATAATAGTAACTTAAACTTTCTTTCTTACCCTTTTAGCTAATATACATTACAAATCAAAAGTTTGGACACCATTTTCTGCTTTTATTTGTATGTCTTAGTCAACAGAGAATGCATCTCCTACCAACTTATACTCGACAGCATACAAAGTAAATTTCTGACTACCATGATGAAGGCCTTACCATCAAAGAACTGAATGATTTCCTCCTTGGAACACCCGAATGGGAGACCTCGGAGTTTGACGATGCCCATGTCTTCGGTGACATTGGGGATGCTGTCAAAGCCGTTCTCGCTTTGGCGCATGGCGTTCAGAGCCCACTCCATGTCTTGACGGTCAGTGGAGAACACTGAAACAAGATTAACAAATTCTCAGTAGGATATTCCAGGTAAAGTTTACTTCATCTTCTTCACATTTGGAGCCACAAGGCTAGCAAATCCACTCAAGTCTTTTTTTTAACATACTACATGATTTGAATTACTTTGTGCAATTCCGCCACCAGTTAGTTCATGCAAACTATTGCCGGCCGGCGCCCACCCACTACTGTTAGTCCCAGCATACCTGCCACCAACAGCCCGTGTGCACCCGCCACCAACAGCTGATGCATGCTCCCTCCGATACTGCTGCATCCGCTGCGGCTGCAGCAATATAAGTTGTTGATCGGCAGTCAAGCGTACGCTTGACTGCCGAACGATCAACAACTTGTTTGGTGCCTGAAGATGCCTCGTGGAGAGGCGAAACACGTGTCGCGTATGCGGTGTCCGATATTGCTGCAGCCGCAGCGGATGCAGCAGTATCGGAGGGAGCATGCATCAGCTGTTGGTGGCGGGTGCACACGGGCTGTTGGTGGCAGGTATGCTGGGACTAACAGTAGTGGGTGGGCGCCGGCCGGCAATAATTTGCATGAACTAACTGGTGGCGGAATTGCACAAAGTAATTCAAATCATGTAGTATGTAACTTTGACTTCCGCAAAGTAACACCTGAATCTATTAACTATCTTTTTTTTTAAATTTGTTTACAAAAAAACCACTTTGGTAAAGAGAGCAATGGCATCTTATAAACACATATTTTTTAAGAGCAATTAATTTGAGTAAAAAGCTCTATGAAGTTTTCTTCTTCTAAACTTCTCATGCCAAGGATGCTAATGTTACAAAGACAGCACATTATCTCTAAATAAATTAGATGAAAACAGCCTAAAACACTACAATATGTAGGTTTACTGTTGATAATGATGTTTTCTTTCCGCAAATAGGCTTTAAAAATCAACTATTATTCGAAACAAAGCAAAAGTCAAAGACATCATCCATATCATAAGAAGATCCAAATGGAGATAGATGGGCATGCCACATATTAAGAGGGAAAGCAAAGTGGTGTAAAATTGTTTCTGAGTGGTATCCAAGAGAAGGATATAGAAAGAGACGAAGACCACAGACGAGATGGGACGACGACATAAGCAAGGTGCAGGAAAAACTTGGCAGAGTGTCGTGAGATAGAAAGGAGTGGAAGAGGCTGGAGGAGGGCTTTGCCGAAGGGCAATCAGACCTGCAGAAAAAGAGGAAAATCGACATAACAGAATGGGGAGAACAACTCTGAAAAAATAAGGCTATAATAAATAAATAATAAAAAATAGGCTTTAGGCTTACGGGGTTGGCATCCTCCTTCAGGAAACAGCTAATGGTGTAAAGCAGGGATTCCCAAAGTGGTTGATATCGACCCCTTGAGGTCGATATCGGTTTCCTAGGGATCGACATAAACGAAAACTGATTTTGGGGGTCGACGAGGTCTAAAAATCAACCCCTATTTAATTCACACAAGTTCTTATTTAAAACTTTCAAGAAAGGTAGGTACTATTGTTTATGTTGTGTTACGTGTACTAAGAATAATTAATATTTTTGTAGGGAATAGCATTTTTGTAGTAATGTAAAGTCTCAAGTTCCTACAAGATGAAAAACTCGGCAAGTCTGTGTGGACAAGTTTGTGCAAGATAATGAGTTCGAGCGTACGTCTTTCAGGCGCGTTTTAACGTGCTCTCTATTTGACGCTTATCTTAGTACCTAGGTATTTTGTATCAACAGGAAAAAACTAAAGATAGAGCATTGCTAATTCTCACTCTGTCTTCTTCTATTGACCTAAGTCAGAATGAAAAATAACACTCTGTAGCAGCTGTTTTAAGTTAGCAGACCATTGTGAATAAGGGGGTTGATCTTAAAAGTAGGTAATTTGGCCATGGGGGTCTGAGGTAACAGTTAATTTTGGAAAAGGGGTCACTTGTCCAAAATAGTTTGGGGATCCCTGGTGTAAAATCAACTTTATTCATCTTTCCTGCCACTGTTTATTGAGTGCAATCACTTTCTCGCTCTCCATAATAATAACAATCAGAATGGCACTTTTCCATCACGCAGTCTAAGCTTTATCTGGGTTTATCAATAGCACCATGCTTCGTAGGCAGGCCTTGGAAGCCCGGGAATGATGAACAACTATAGCTCAGTTTAACTAGAAATTATCTATAACATAATGCCTCTCTTACCTTCAATATATCTCTTCCCCATGTTCTCCTTATCCTTCTTGAGTGCAGCATCCACATCCTCTTGGCTCTCGACCTCCACAAAGCATTCTCCAGAAGGACGGCCTGGCCGCACCTCAGTCAAGTGGACTCCTAAAATTAATATGATTCATGTTACCATTCCTGGACACTCAATAGATATATTAGAAATAACAATGAATTACGTTAGCAGCCAAAAGTGTCAGAGAATGTGTTAATAGAGCAATGGCATAATATTCATACAAACATATCATCGCACCTTTTTCCCACAAGGCTAGGCATTAATATAGCAAGTGAAAGTCCATAGTCTGCCTACACCTACCCTGAGGCAAAATATTTAAAAGGCCGAATTTCTATCTATGGATAAACATTCCCTTAAAAAGGAAAGTAAGAGTAAAATATAATGGGCAGCAGTGTCCGCTGTGCATCCCCCTTTATTGGGAGAGGCCCGAATCCCAATAGTGGATTTATATAGGCTGGTATAAAAAGTATTTACTTCCAACAAACATATTTTTCAGTAACAAAGTGGTTAATAACTGGAATAGACTACCAGAAGAAGTGGTCACTATGCCATCCATAAATGCATGACTCGACAAGTGGATATAGACAAATAAAGTGTTGATAATGATTAATGAACTGTGAAAAGGCTTTATGAACTCTCAGCACTGTGTGAAATAGACATATCAGCTCCAAGCTGCTTGTCTATAAATACAGTAGAACTCCAAGACTGGACCCATTCGGATAATCGGAGTTTTTAAAAAAAAATTGCCATTGGAGAGAAAAAAAGTTACGTTTTGA
This sequence comes from Acrobasis suavella, assembly GCA_943193695.1. Taxonomy (NCBI): domain Eukaryota; kingdom Metazoa; phylum Arthropoda; class Insecta; order Lepidoptera; family Pyralidae; genus Acrobasis; species Acrobasis suavella. The sequence goes on from OW971940.1 coordinate 1,181,185, forward strand.
TATTGCACTATTTTTTTATTGAATTAAATGTTGTTTTTAATGTCACAAATTGTTGCTTGTCCAACACCATAAATCTCAGACAACTTCTTACCCGTTACACCTTTATCAAGTTGCTCTATAATTTTCAGTTTGTCCGCTAACGATAGCACAACACGTTTTCTTTTCGAAGCCATGGTAAAAAACAATACAGTATTGTACACGCACAAACAAAAGTAAGCAGTAGGGAAAGAGTAGCGTCCTCGAGCAAGGTCAATAGCACACTGGCTAATCAAAACAAACAATGACAGGTGCGCCGTGACTGCAATGCGCCGGGAACTTGTCTTAACTTGCCGTTGTGCCTACACTGACTTCGCGGAGGGAAGGACAATAGTGAGCGAACGCGCAAACACTGGCTTCGCGGGGGGAAGAATAATAGCGCACTTAGACTTTTTGTGGACAATTCTGAAAGTGATTCGGATAATCGGCGATTCCGATAGTCGGAGTTCGGATAATTGGAGTTCTACTGTAAATAATAACAATATTTATTCACCAGGAAAATCAAAGGAAAATCAAAAACTCCCGACTTTTAAAGCACCCGCAATAACTTTTGAATGGCTAAACCAATTTCTATCAAACATAGCCAAGAACCATCCTAAAAGACCACAGTTCCAATTTAACCCTTTCACTGCTAATGTCAGATTTATCCGACAAACATTGTTGTGCCCATTCCGCGAGCGTCGAATATTTCCAACAAAAAAAAAACCGCTCGTATTGCACATGACTTAAGTATCCACATCCCTTTTTGGTTGTAGGTATTTATTTTAGATTTCATACCCCTCGCGCTGGGGGCATGGCAACTGATATAAAGTCTCGCAGTGAAAGGTTAAAAAACTCATTGAAAACTGTTTGTTTGTTTAGGAGCTATAATGCCACAAACACATCAAACTGATAACAGGCATCTTTTAGCATCAGGGGCAAAAAAACCTTCACACTGGTCCACTTAGCACCAAAATAGACAAAATTAATGTATAATCAATGCTAATATTATGATGTGAATATTAAAGCTAGTTTTAAAGTGGAAGGAGTTAAGTTTAAAACCACTAAATAATGGGTGAGCCATGGGTGAGCAATATTTATGGGGTTATGATGGAATGTTGGTTTAGTTTGGCAATTAAAGCCAAAGGAAATGCAAACAAAACGGAATTTATCGCAAGTTATCGCAGTTGTTACGTTAACAAGTCGCCGGAAAGTTTGTACTGATGAATTTACACGTCCACTTAGTAATAAAATGCCAACAAGTTCTCCCTAATGCCGAGGAAAATGTTCCAGTACAATAATAAAAGGCTTTTAAGCATCACGATCAAGAAGATATATATAGGGCCGAGGAAATAATTTTTTAGGCCGTAGAATGTAACGGAAAGATGCCAAATTGTAGCAAAGTAGGGTAAATTACTTGGTAATTATACTCTTTGCAAAATGCGTCAAATAATAATAATTTACCTTCTTTTCCATTCACAACATTGACGTCAGCCAGAAAATCTAGCACATCTTCAACAGTCGTGGAGAAAGGCAAACCGCGCAGTTTTACGATGTGTCCGCTGTCTCCTGATCCTAGCATGGTTATTTTATTATTAGATTATAATTTATTACTTCAAGCTCGGAAGACCAGCGCGACACCAAAGTATTCGGCACGCAAAATATCGCGAAAAAATAGGTAGGAAACACTTTGCGGCAAAAGAAATACGAAACACGAAAGGCGTCACTTCACACGACCGGCCATTGAAATTTTTGAATAGTGATGGGGACCGGAAAGTTTATATAATGTAATCATTGCGGCCAGTCTTCAGTGTTTACCGGTGATTATAATGACCTCTAGGATGTCGCTTTTTTTTACCCGACTGTGCCAGAAAAAGAGGTACATTTTTCAAGAATATGAATGCTGCCGTCGTAAGTCGTAACAAAATAGGGCATTTTTTTTCTTTATCTGCATATTTAGGTCCTTTCATTGTAATAATAGCAAGATAAGCCTTTTTATCTTATTAAATTTGAATATTTGTAAAAAGTGTGCCTTTTGGGCTTATTGTATCTTTGGAGAGCTTAGCGATAAAAACTAAAAAAATTAGGCCTTTTTTTCCTGATTCCGAATAGGTATTTAACTAAAATTTAAAACAAATTTTGTGCCCTTTTTTCTTATGACGGCAGAATGTAAATATGTATTTATGTATGTATGTATGTATAATTATTTGACACGCTCTGTGGCCTGAACGGCTTGATCGATTTAAGCTTGAGAGGTGTCATACGTCTACAATTGTGATTTTTTTTTACATGTCCATATATAACCATTTAATAGATAGGGGGGGACACTTGACACTTACAAAAATTTGCATATATAACCAAATATTTCAGAAACGGATCCCTAAATCAAAAAATGATGTCACAAGCTCACAATATTTTTGAAAGACCTATTCAACGATACCTCACAGGATGAGTAAGTCAAGAAAAAAAATTTACTCCTACTTTACCTGAGGAACTAACCTAAAAAATTTTTCTATATTTTATTTACCACTGTTTTGGCATGATTAACATACATACCTATACCTTATTACAGCTTTCAAAAAGTTATAGACTCTGAGTAAAACTGTAGACGGACGGACAGACAGACAAACAGACTGACGTGGCGAAACTATTGTTTACTACGGAACCCTAAAAAGGACTCAACACAAATACAAAAGAAAACAATAAACAGGCGGACTTATCCCTTATTACAAAGTACTAAATTTTTGTAGACGAAGTCGTGGTTAAAGCTAGTTTTTCATAAATATCTTGATAAATATACATAAATACGTACATATATACACACACAATTCAATACATTTATTTAGAAACAACACGGAGTTACTATCGAATATCGTAAATTCCCAATATTACATTCAGAATACATACATTATAATCTACTTACTTCATCTTTCATTACACCTTGTAAAAATGTTGGTTAATTTAATTATATTAATGAGAAACAAAATAGTATTACTTACGTATGAAAGGTAATTCCAGATCTTTTGGAATGTAATGCTAACGAATTCTACTCTATTTCACGACACAAGTCATTTTGTAACATTTATTTTTTTACAATTTTCGCTCAGCACAAAACTGCCCAATCAACATGTCAACAAGACGGTGGCATTGACAGGAATGAAAAAAAAGATAAGGTATTTATTAGGTACCGCCTCCTTTAATGTATTATTGATGGGGTCATTTCGTTTACTAGATTACTTTTCCATAGTAATTATTATTTGTCGTAGGTCACGATAGTATCGATAGACTATCGATATTTTGTACTATTGCTTGCAACACTAGTGTTCGGACTTCGGAGTCGTCGCAATTTGCCTGCATAGAGTACTAACTGATTTGCCTGTCCTACTTGCCCTGCCTGCAGTGTTAGGAAATGTACAATAATTATTGTATTTATACAATAATTTGAGATACGAAACTGAATCATACCATAAAACGTAGCTTTCTCTTTATTGTACGCTTTTATACAATATTTCTGGATTGTATACAATAAAGATACAACATTATGCTACGCCAGTGTTTGTGGACACTCTCACCTGTCTCTACCGGATTTGCACCCCCCCCCCCGTAGACGACTCAAATTGGGGGAAAAGAAAGGTTTTTCCTTGTTGTAATGCTATACAATAATTATACAATATTTCCGAGCTTGGCAACACCATAATTTCGCATCAACTAATTCCCAACATTGCCTGCCTGTCACTCACTGCTCACATCATTCTGTCATAGAATACAGAATTTGAGAGGAATTTACAGACTACAGAGGTTGGATATATTCTATCTAATTTGTGGTTTACAGTGCCGTTTGTTTCTTTAGTTTCTTCTTTCACTTGGTGATTGTTAAAAGATAGAGCGCTGTGCGCAAAGTGTTTATACGCGCAGAAAGCTTGTAAATCGTCCATATTCTGGTGTCTTCAGCGTGCCAAGATGACGGTCGACGGCGATGATGAGAGGCCGCCCAACGATCGAGTTTTTATGGACATCTCCATCGGCGGATTGCCTTCCGGACGAATTGTCTTCGAGTTATTCAACGATGTGGCGCCTAAAACTGCAGAAAATTTCCGTGCCCTGTGCGCGGGGGACGCTGGGATTGGAAAAGTCACAGGAAAACCCTTGACTTACAAGGTTAGTTTTCAGAACCTATTTTTACAAATTTGTTTTGGCTTCACTCTGCAAAGTCTACTAACTTACTACTGGTTATATTACACTGGTCAACAAGATTTTGTAACAATGATACTTGCAGCGATTTCCAAAAGCATACAGTACAAAAAACATGAACCTAAAAAAAATGTGTAACACGTCTAAATTTTCGAATATTACACGTCAAAATTTCCTATTTTTTTTGTAATTTCAAAATTAAACCTTTAATTCAATTAGGTGATTTCTAATTTTCTAATACCAGCTTAAAATCACCGCTGACGTAATACAATTGCATTTCATTATGTAGCAAATTTAGTAAAGTTTCTCTATAGTCAAACTTGTTCATACAAAAGTGCCTCTGAATAGCAAAATTATGAAAATAGTGAGACGTGGGAACGCGGTCAGATCCGGCCGATTGGAGTTTTGCGTCACCGCCTGACTATAGTACACTCAGTCAGATCCAGCCGATTGGTGCTTGAAAGGTTAAATCTTAATAAAAATCCATAGATAAAAAAGGAACAAAAGTAAAACAAATTTTGCTTTGATTTTGAAGGCTGATTACATCATTTTTAGGGTTCCGTAGTGAACAAGGAACCCTTATAGTTTCGCCATGTCTGTCTGTCTGTCCGTCCGCGGTTTTACTCAGCGACTATAAGTACTCGAAAGCTGTAATTTGGTATAGATATGAATATTTATTATGCAGAAGAAGTGGTAAAATAAAATAAAATACTGAAAAAAAATTTTTTTTTAGGTTAGCTCCTTTACAAGTAAAGTCAAAAGTCAATTTTATTTTCTCGACTCACCAATCATGTGGGATATCGTTGAATAGCTCTTTAAAAAATGTTATGAGCTTGTAAATACCGTTTTTAGATTTAGGGATCCGTTTCTGAAATATTTAGTTTTAAAGTGAAAATTTTTATTAAGAGTCAAGTGTCCCCATCCCCTCCTATCTGCTAAACGGTTATATATGGACACGTATCGATCAACTTATAAAATGTAGGTACTCGGAAAAGGAAAATTTCATACAAATTTAGTCTTACATTTTTAGTCTTTTGAGTGGGATAAACTCAAAGTTGGCATTTGTAACACTGCGCGTGGCCCGACACGCACTTGGCCAATTATTTGTTACAAAATTAAATAACCTGCACCGAAGCTATTTACTATAAATAATTAAAAATATTAGAAATTGGAAAATCGGATTTTTGATATAACATTATTCTCAATTCTGACCTCCTAGAAACAAAAGTAAATTATGTCCATATACACTATACAAAAATCTGTAAGAGACAACTAGTCTTAGTCCAGTAGGAAAAAAAATGTAAAATTTTGTCGACCAGTGTTATCTTTCCTACTGGTAATGGTAAGAAGAAACACTCCATTAAATTTCAATATTAAATTCCAGTGGGAGGAACAAGTATAGAAAAGTAACTGGCCAGTTTCCGTCAGTATAATAATAAAGGAAAAATCTTTGAAACTAGAAATTTTGGTCAGTATCTGAAAGGGTGTGCAAATATAATTAAATTTTGCCCGTGACCCTTGACCTTGATATTATGACCTTTGAGTTTAAAGTCCATTGACATCAAGGGTCAAAGACATTAATCCATATCTAATCTTCACTTCTAAAGTAGGTGAGACTTTAAATTATTATAGAGAAAAGTGTTCCTTACAAACGTTGCTCCATATGACCCTATATCTATCTGTGGGGTAAAAATAGGGGTCAACATTACATTGCTACAATTGTGAAAAAGTCCTGGCGAGTGTAATACTGAACTCCGACTTTTAAAATATCGATGTATGGAACTTCAAAAGTGGTTTTATAACAAATTTTGCAGTTCCAAACAGGAATTTTCGAAGTTCCGTACTTCGGAAAGTTGGATATTCAAAAAGTTTGACTTCAGTATGACAGTCAGTCCTGGCACCTTTATCTATACTTGCTAAAATTCAAAAGAGTGGATTAAGGAAAAAGTGTCCCATAAAAAGACATTGCTCCATACGACCCTACCTATGCAAATCCATCCATGTTTGCAAAGGTTCAAACTGGTTTATTGCATCATATTTAAAATATATAAAAACGCCGCTAACACGGACGCTGCACACGCTTAACCAAATCACAGCGAGAATTTATATTTTTACGAATTCACAAGAGTTGCATTATGTGTTTTGTGTTATGTTTAATTATATGAGTGCTTGTCTATTATATTGGTGAAAACTGTAATGATAGATTTAAGTTATCATTTAAAATTAAGTCTTGAAAGACTGCAAACATGTGTGTCAAATGTGTGTGACTGGTGAAAAACAAGCTGTGTGTTTTTAGCAGTCACACACATTTGTTAAAGTGTAGAAAGAGGTGAAATTAGAACTCTAGTCTTGTGTAGACCAAACCGGTCTTCTTTATGTTCTAGGGTATGGTGTTCCACCGAGTTGTGAAAGACTTCATGATTCAAGGAGGTGACTTTACCAATGCCAATGGAACGGGTGGAGAATCCATCTATGGTGGCACTTTTGAAGGTACAGGGAAATTTTGAGGAGTTTAGAGGCAGAGCCATTTTGAAATTGCCTCTTGCTGGAAGACATTAGCTTAGTACATTCTATTGATGTTATACAATGTGTATTTTTTATACTTGATCAAACGAAATGTGCGGATATTAGACGAAATATTATCGTTAACAAACCAGAAAAAAAATCGTTGTTAACATGAAATTTTTTTTTTTTGTAAATGTTGTTTCGATTTTTATTTTTTTCTCTTTAAGTAAACGTCTTTAAAGTGGTCTCATTTGAAAGCTACATAGTTAAAGAAGCTAAAAAAGGTAAAAAATAATTAACAATACAGAACAGGAAATTAGTGAAAAATAATTAATGAAAAAACTAAAGTGCATGGATTTTTAAATGACTAACATAATGTTTTTTTTTTTAATTTTTTTATCGATAATATTTCGTCTAGCACACTTCGTTTGACCAAGTATAAAAAATACACATTGTAGATAAGAAATTTGGGATATAGATATGTATACAGATGTGGCATTATATTATTACATATCATCTATTACTTTGAGATAGTTTTGGTTTATAGTTAAATAAATACATATAAGGATAGATCACATAACAAAAATAGATATTAAATTTTAATGCTCACTGTACACACTCGCCGAGACATCTCGAGCCAAGGCGAGAGTGATTGTGTACATGGTGCTCTGGTCTGCTTGCTCTGTCTCGCCTCGCCTCGCTCGGTCTCGGCCGCGCGTTGGTGTTTGCGCCTAAGTGAAAGGATCTCGTTCAAGTCTCGTTGGCTCTCACGAGTGTGGACACGTATGCTCTCATCGAGAGTCTTATCGGTCAAAATTGCAAGGGGATCCCAAACAGTGTGTCAGACAAGACAGATAAGACTGACCAACTTATATTGTATTTTGTTATGGTTATGGAGCTCCATTAACATCCCTGATTCATAGCTAGACCCATTATCGCATTGACATTACTTTCTTGTAGGGATTGAGACTTTTATGTATCGACTTCTGAAATATCTATGGTATTTTATTGCGCTTGAGTTAAGTCACTGACAATGAGTTAAAGTTATATCACTTCTAACTGACATAAATGTGATTTAACATAATGGGATAAATAAAAGCCGGAGCGTTATTATAGTAATCCTTATCATCATTTTCCCATAATAATTACAAAACATCATCTGTGTGACTGAAGGATGTATATGGTTTTGGTGAGAATAAGAAGTCAATATCAATTAGTCGATAAATTGAATGGTTCAATCCCTACAAAACAGTGACATCTGTGCGACAAGATAGCGGGGTCTATTCATATCATGTTTTCAGATGAGACATTTGAGCTGAAACATGACAGACCATATTTGTTGTCCATGGCCAATAGAGGAAAGGATACCAATGGATCTCAGTTCTTTATGTAAGTTAAGTGCAAGGAAATGGTAAGAACAGGTATAAGAGGGTTCAAGATCCTGGTAGTATTTATTTTTTAATATAATTTTTTTTTCTTCATTCGATATAGCCCTGAAGGGTGAACGTTTTAATTTTCTTTTTCTACAGTAAAATTTATTTAATAATTAAACTTTATTGCACGTAAAAAGTGTACAAATGGCAGGCTTAATGTCATATGGCGTTCTCTGCCAGTCAACCATTGGACCAAATGATATTTTTATACAAATACTACAAATTGACGCTGAAAAGTTTTATCCATGCGGCATGGTACCAATATTGCTGGCCGCATTTCCGCGTTTGACGTATGTTTGTACATATATGAGGGCACTGTTCACATAACAAGCGTTTTGTGAACATCCCTGCCCAAAGTTACTGGAAATGCTGGACAATATCTACAACGTGTAATGGAAAGGAGGTATCAACCCTAAAAGGAGTAAACATACTAATCAATGTGAACAACTTTTACTATGGAACCATCCCTAAATCGTAAAAAATCTGCACTTCTATACCGATAACCGACTTCCAAAAAAGGAGGAGTTTATCAATACGTCGCGATCTTTTTTTTTTGTATGTTTACTGATTATTCGAACCGATTTGGAAAATTCTTTTTTGCTTGAAAGGGTATACTTTACAATTGGCCCCATAGAATTTTTTTCAAAATCGGTTGTGTAGTTTGGGGGAGAAGTCGGTTTTTAGTTTTGAAAAATTATGGTATGTGTAGTGCAGCCCGCGCTGGTTTAAGAAACAGTTGATATTTTTTATGAATAAGCGGGTTAGCCTATATCTAGCAGTGGACTTAAAGCGGCCGAAATGATGGTGATATATTAATACATGTAACTGTGTACGTACATGCTGACGTGCGTTGTGTGTGTGTAGCGCTGAGGGTCCCGGCGCGCCGCGCATCGCCCGCTATCATTCTTGTTGTGTTCTGTGTGTTGTAGAACCACACAGCCGGCGCCGCATCTCGACAAGTGAGTATATTTTATTTATTTTATTTTTATTTAAAAAACTTAATTGAGCCAAAAGCTACAATAGGTGGACTTAATGCTAAAGCATTCTCTCCCTGTCAACCTTTAGGAAAAGATAAACAGATAAGAAAATTGGCGTCTTAATAGTAGATACTTAAAATATATAAAGCCAGATATCTTAATTACTTTATTATGTTTTTATATCCTACTATTAATAAGAAATCATTATTTTTTTTTTAAATAACCTTTTATCTAAAACAAAGACAAATCAAACTAACCCATACTTGATGGGGTTGCGTCTTTTCATTACAGAGTTCCTATGGTCACCTTACGGCTCCATTGTCAGATGAACTCCATGTCATCATAATATTGCATTGTCATACGATATACAAATGCATGCAAAACACTTCAATCTGAAACCTGGAAGTGGGTCTTTAACTTACAAGATTTGATTACAGACAGACCGACACAACGGGACAGATGAAACTACATAAGAGCTTGTAATAATTCAGACAGTTTTCATACTTAAATCTATGCTCTTATACACTATCATCGCCTCCTCTGTCTGTATGCCATAGTTTGGCCAAGGCCTCCTCCAACTGCCTCCATTTCTCTCTATCCTTAGCCGCTGGTATATTTGCTGCCTGCAACAGATTTAATGTCGTCCACCCAGCTTCGGGATGGCCTGTCTCGTTTCTGTTTTCTGTTAGTTGTGAACTAATGCATTATCGATTTAGACCATTTTTCTTTTCCTCGGATAATACAGGGTTGCTGGTTACTAACGCAAAACCTCTTAACATCAGAATTAGACTCCCAACACATTATAGATCTGCAAGGAAACATACAAAAATTGCAGAAAAAAAATTGGCCTCCCATAAAAATTCACTGATCACCTGGTCGAGTTTCTATGGAGAGTACAATTATTTTTTGTTAGATTTTTTTCTCACTCAAAAAATCTAACAAAAAATAAAAATGTTAGAATTGTCAACTAACTAACTAAGTGTCAACTGTTAAATGTTAGAATTCTGATTCCGATGTTACGAGGTTTTGCGTCAGTTACCAGTAAACCTGTATATGTCCTGCCCATTTTTATTTTAATAGCTTATCACTTAAATTAATTCTTCAATTGTTGAACGATTGATCAATTAATTTAAGTCTATTAAATATAATAAAGATAAGGAGCCTCCCCTTTCTTCCAAAAATAACTGTGTAAAGAAAATTTATTGTTCTTTATTTGACAAACAGCTGTGCAAACAGACACTTATCTGCTATTATGTGCTCATGCTATTGACGTTATTTTAAGGTCTTTAGATACTACAGTCTACACAATAGTGTATTACGGCTTCTAATCTAATATTAAAAATATTTATAAAACAGGTCCATTTACACAGTACAAGCCTGTTGCGCAATAAATTATTCGTATACTAGCGGTGCCGTTAGGCTTCGCTCCCCGTGAGAATTTCGGAAAAAAACCATCCTTTGTCCTTCCTTGAGCCTCAATTTATATTCATACCAAATTTCATCTAAATAAGTTCAGTGGTTGAAGTGGTAACAAAAAAACATAAACTCACTATCTCATTTATAATATGATTAGTTGGGCTAAGTTAGAAAAAAAGTTAGGATTGATGTTTCGTTTAAACCATGCAATTTATCTACTGCTTCAATTAATTTGGATACAACGGGAAAAAATGCAGTGTCAATAGGCCTTTCTATTTAACAGTAACTGTAACTATAACACTAGTTTCTTTGTCCACAGTGTGCATGTTGTGTTTGGTCACGTGATCGGCGGCGCGGCACTGGTGCAGCAACTCGAGGCGCTTCCCGTAGACCGTAACGCTCGTCCGCTGCAAGATGTCACTGTCTCCAACTGCGGACAGCTTGTTAAAGTGAAAGCAGGTCAGTTAAAAAAGAATACGAAAAAAGAATCTCTTAACGCGCCTTTGCATACTACGCTGTTTCTTATCGGAGTCCACCGACCGATTTCCTGCTTTTTTTTTCACTTCACACGTTTTTCAAGCATTCGTGAACAGTAGAGTATAGGTTCTAAAATAGATCCTTGGGGCACACCATTTCTCGTATTCAACCATTTGGTTTTTCGCTATTCATATCCATGAACAACGCATCAAAACATGTTGTGCTAGTTATATTTATGCTATTTATTAACATTGCTCATAAATTAACTAGAAATAATAATATTAGGACAAAATGATAGGATGATCGGCAAAATCAAAGGCATTATAAAAATCGATCAAATAAAAACGATTGATATTTTCGACACCTGTATGTAGGAGTGGGCGCGAGCTTTCCTCGCCATATTTTTTAGTCTACCTTGCCTTCAGAGCGCTCTTAGTATCAAGTTAGACCTTAAGCGGACCAGGCGCACTCCGCAGGTTCGGTATGAAGCTAGGCTGCTACAAGGTTCAAAATGTTTAAAAATTTAATGCTAGGAATAAAGGGTTTCGAACCGTAGCTTCGCAGACGTAAGGCACATTTTAGGCTTCTTCTCGTGTTAAAAGCTCAAAATTGATCATTTTTTTCTCTCCAGAAGGTTACCACTTTCATGGCGTAGGCTAATCAGTCGAAAGTCATATGTGTGGCGTGCGAACTAATTGGGACTTAATTAAGCTGTAACTGGGTTTAATTTAGCTTATTTTCTATCCAAGAGCGTTCTTTCTGCACCTAAAGCAATATAATATGTTGTCACAGGAAAAAAGCGTAAACAGGAAAAGGAGAAAGCCAAGGAGGAAAGTGATGCGGAGTCTGAACGCGAGCCCAAGAAGGACAAAAAGAGGAAGAAGGATAAGAAAGAAAAGAAGAAAAAGAGGTATGTACCACGTGCGTTTGAAATTGTATTCTACGGGTGTGCAATAAAGTAGATAATAACATACCTGTCAATTAACTATTTAATCTGCTTTGATTACACAAATTAAAAACAAACAAAAGAATCACACTATTCGAAATTGCACCTTACATTCTTGAAATAAGGTAGATTATACCATGCCCTTTAACATTCTCTTTTTTTAAACACGAAAAACAAACAAACCAATCACACCATTAGAAATTTCACTTTACATTCATGCAATAACGTTTATTATAAAATGCCCTTTAACATACTATTTTGTTACACGTATAAAAAACAAAACAATCACACCATTTGAAATTGCACTTTACACCCATGTAATAAGATAGATTATACCATCCCCTTTAATATATTCTCTTTTGTAACTCACACGAAAAAACAAAACAATCTCACCATTTGAAATTGCAATTTACATCCATGTAATAAGATAGATTATACCATCCCCTTTAATATATTCTCTTTTGTAACTCACACGAAAAAACAAAACAATCACACCATTTGAAATTGCACTTTACATCCATGTAATAAGATAGATTATACCATCCCCTTTAATATATTCTCTTTTGTAACTCACACGAAAAAACAAAACAATCTCAACCTTTAAAATTGCAATTTACATCCATGCAATAAGGTAGATTATACCATCCCCTTTAATATATTCCCTTTTGTAACTCACACGAAAAAAAAAAACAATCTCAACCTTTGAAATTGCAATTAACATTCATGCAATAAGGTAGATTATACCATCCCCTTTAATATATTCTCTTTTGTAACTCACACGAAAAAAAAAAACAAACTCACCATTTGAAATTGCACTTTACATCCATGCAATAAGGTAGATTAAACCATCCCCTTTACTATATTCTGTCCTTAATAAAAATCGCATTGGAATCGGTCCATCCGTTCGAGCGCTACGATGCCACATACATAAGCGTTAAACCTAAAACACCCGTCTTTTTTGTCGGGGGTTAAAAACAAAAGAAAAATTGTTTCAGACATCACTCTGGCCCGTCAGGGGAGGAAGAAGAGGAGCCAGCCGAGCCAGCGCATCCGCTGGTGATGACGTCAAAGATTGACCCACGGGAGATACCAGACGTACCGACCAACAGGTTTCTGATGCGGGGCGGGCGTGAGCAGGACAAGGATAGGCCTGACCCTAGGAGGGACAGAGAGAGGTAATGTTTATATTTCAGTGCAAGATGTCAATAATGTTTCTAAACTAAAAAGAGACTTCGAGACCAGTGGCAGTCGCAGAGAAGCTAAATACGCAACAATTGTATACTTAGATGATATGTTTTTTTTCCAGTTATTTTGGTTACAAGGTTTTTTCTTAATACTTACGGTATTTTAGTCAAAATGAGAAAAAAAAAATCTAAAATGTATCTTTGAGATAACTTAGGCTAAAAACAGTTAAAAAATGTTACGAGTAGTTTTAGTTCATAAAATACCAAAGCAAATTTTAAAATTTATTTTATAGTAAAGCCTTTATAATCTGTTTTTGAACACAATATAGTAGCGGCCATGGTATTACGTCTTACGCCTGTGTAAACTAAGTGTCAACTGTTAAAATGCATACATTGGCGCTTTGTTTATATGTATACAATTTGTAACAAAAACCCTGTCCGATCAGTGTAGGAGCACCTCAGACAGTTAATATGAACAACTTTTTGTGCGGGATTAATGTTTGAAACTCGAAAGAAAAATCTCGACATTTTCATACAAAAGTGTTCGGCCGGCCCGGCAATTTGTATGAAAATGTAGATTTTTTCTTCGAGTTTCAAGCATTGGTTCCATAGGAAAAGTTGTTCATATTGACGGTCTGAGTTGCTCCCACAAGGATCGGACAGGGTTTTTGTTACATATTGTATATATCTGACGTCATGACCATAGAGCAATTGCTTCAACGTTTTCGGCAACGTACGCGCGAAATTTGAAAATGTTAAATTTGAATGCATTTTAATGGCACTTATCGTTTGTAATTTTTTTTGTGTACTTTAATGCGGTTTTTAGCACCATGGAAACTTATTTAGACACTTTTACAAATGGTCATGACACGAAAACCTCTCCCTTTCTTTAAGCTGGTTAAAAAAAGGGCGTTTTGAGTCAAAAATCATTTAATAAGCAAGTCATACCGCCTCGCAAGTCACGAAATGCAATTATTTAGTACTTTTCAAGACGCGCTGTAATGGTTAAGTTAGCCAAATTTTTTAAAGCGAACTACACTTAGCTTCAATATAAAAACAACATTAAACGTGACGGAATTTATACAATATGTAACAAAAACCCTGTCTGATCCTTATAGGAGCAACTCAGACCGTCAATATGAACAACTTTTCCTAATGGGACCAGTGCTTGAAACTCGAAGAAAAAATTAACGTGTTCAGCCGGCCCTGCGATTTGTATGAAAATGTACATTTTTTCTTCGAGTTTCAAGCATTGGTCCCATAGGAAGTATTGTTCATATTGACGGTCTGAGTTGCTACTACAAGGATCGGACAGGGTTTTTGTTGTGTTTTGCCTTGATTTTTTTAAAGTACTGTTTACAGTTTAAAGAGAGAACGTAAAGCTTTTCTTCGCATATTAGCCAAAAGTGGCCGTTATTCGCAAATGTGAGTAGAAAAGCTTCACGTTCTCTCTCTAAACTATAAACAGATGTTCGTCAAATAGTTTGAAGGGTTATCTAGAGCTTGGTCAAGACTAAATTTTAAATGATATCTCCGTTTCCTTTCAAATGATTTTGTTTTAAATGGGGGCAGTATTTATTTTAAGGGGGGGGGGGAGGGGGCTTAGTTTCTTTGAAATTAGTAGCGGCAACAAATGGTCAAGATCGCGAATCCTTTGTCTTGATCGATAAAAATGTAACAAATACATATATGCATAAACATTCAAAACCCAGGACAATTTGAAAAAGGCCATTTTCCAACATGCCCTGACCGGGGATCAAACCCGGAACCACAGGGTGACGGACCAGCAAGGTGTCCACTACGCCACGGAGGTCGTCACTCCTTGACTCATTCATTCGTCATTTGTAACTCCTTTTGACGAAATCTTTAGATTTTGGTGCCTACTATGCTACATTTATATTTATTCTGCAGGTTGACTGGTAGAGAATGCTATTAGCATGAAGTCCGCCTTTTGCACCTTTTATTATTGCTAAATAAAGTTTACTTAAAACTTTATTTTACCCACAAATTATGGTACAAAAGGTGGTAATAACTCCGGTGTAGTAAAATACGGCCCTAGGCGTGATTTAAGTTAGCTAGATATAAAAAAAAAACTTAGTCGTAGTGTTGCATCGTAGGTTTGTGTTATTTTTTACAGGAGAGGAATCCATGAATTAAATTTTTTTAAATTGACCTGTGATGTTCCACTGTTATACTGGGCAAAGGATTAAAATACAATATAAATTTTTCAGCTTTTCTAGATTCTTGTGGTAAGTATAAAATTGCAGGAAAGCACTCTTAAAAATAGGTCCTATATTTTAAGATATAAATCGCAATATAGTTCTACCCGCCATTTGAATTCTTAATATACTCTCCTCTTTTATACTTTGGTCCATACATTTAATGTTATAAGTAACAGCGTTTTCTGTAAAAACGTTTATAGTTAAAATCACACGGTAAGTAGTAAAAAAAAATTGGTTTACTCTTACTTGTAGGGTTATGTGATTTTGAGAAATAACTACTTTTGATTTTTGGTTATTCAAGAATTAATAAGGTTAATATAAGTTATGCTGTTTTCTTGCAATTCAAGACAGATAAATAAAAAAATAAAAAATAAATATATACGGACAAATTACACAGATTGAGGTAGCCCCAAAGTAAGTTCGAGACTTGTATTATTCTAACTCAATGATATTATATCTTATAACAAATACATATATAGATAAACATCCAAGACTCCGGTCAATCTGAAAAAGATCATTTTCCATCTTGACCTGATAATAGAACCCGGTATCTCCCGTGTGACAGCGTGGCAATTTATGACCACTAGCCCGCAGAGGAGAGATGTCTCATATACTTTTACCTACATATTTCACAAATTATAATACAATGTGGCCTGTGTTAGCCTTAGATCATTTAATACAGGATGAGTTACGCAGACAAATCTTCTTACAAAACTATCTGCCGCTTTTGGTGCGGGGGTAAGCTACTATTACATCTAAACAAAATCACACATTCACAGAGATAATTTGTGTCGCTATAAATGCAAACTACAAAAAACTCAAACACTAGCTTATTTTGTGCATGCCAATAAAACTCACACTGAAAAAAAAATTGTGTAAATACACATAATAATACACTCTTGGCAAGAAAGAGAGAGAATACAAAAAATGTATCAACTCTAATGCACAGGGAATAAAGACGAAGGTTGTAAATCATAAATACATAGTCTCGTGAGGAGTGCGCAGCAGTGCGCTATAGTCTCGTTGGGAGTGCGTCATCAACTAATCGTTTTTCAAATTCAAACCTTATGACAGAACCTTAAGAATGTAATTGATACATTTAAAACGGGGGTTAATGAACTAGTCTCGTATGCGATCTTAGATTATTTTATGGGCTGAAAGGAAATCAGTTGCAAACGTGATTCGATTATTTTTTCCGTAATCGATACTAATAGATATTTCTTCGATTTTTCAGAAATTACATTTATATAAAAAAACAACGTTAATAAAATAAAAAAAATACTAACTAATGAAAGGTTATGCCATCTTTTGGAAGATTAAATGTGGTTGACCTCTTTTTACACGAGAAAATTGCATAACATGGCATTTTAAACGGAGCACTTTTAGACGTCTTTTCGATGCCTTACCGATTCACATAATGATCATAATCGATTACGCAACTAGTTTTTATGAACGTATTAGATTTTTGTTCCTATATTTTGGCAGAGGGGAACGCGCAGGTAAGGCTTATCCTGTATTAAATGATCTAAGGGTTTAGCCCTTTTCAACAACAACACAACACAACCGCACAACTACTACAACAACTTTTCCTATGGGACCAATGCTTAAAACTCGAAGAAAAAATCGACATTTTTTTTCGAATGTTACACCACGTGTTACTACAGTTAACACGTGGTGTAACACGCCGACTAGTGCCAGTCGATCTAGACAACAACTCGATCGACTGAAACTAGTCTTTCTAAAGTGCCATATTTGTAACGCGGAGTCAGAGCCGGATCTATCATATGGCTTTTTGGGCTTAAGCCCAGGGCCCCGTGGATTCCAGGGGCCCCCCAGCCAAGTCAAGTAAAAGTCAAAAATAAACGATAAAGAAATGTAGCTGATCTTGATCAAAATTGAGTTACGGGTTGGCAACCCTGAAAACGAAAGCATAAAATATTAGAATATAAGTCAAATGTTTTATATTTTCTTATACTTTGAGTAATTAGGTGGGCCCCTAAGTAGTATTAGCCCAGGGCCCCCTAAACTCACGATCCGGCCCTACGCGGAGTCACCTAAACGAATGAGTTTTTCCATACAAAAACCCCTTCGTTCAGTGACGCCGCGTTTGAAAAATGGCACCACTGGTCGTTTCAGAGTATAGAAAACAGTATACAATATTCATTTGATCCAGGATGCGTTTCCGCGAGAGGGACCGCCATTCGTACACGCGGAGCGGAAGAATCATCAAGGGAAGAGGCGTTTTTGTAAGTACACCTAAAGTTTTTAATTTTTTTTTCATTAACCTAATTTGTCCCATCGTTGAGCAAAGGTCTCTCCCATCTTATACCACTCATCCCTTTATTGTGTTAGGCTCGACCATCCTTTTTGGAATGCGTCGAGATCGTCTCGCCAGGGCTTTCTTGGCCTACCTGGCGACGGTAACCATCTTTAGGTAACCACTCTGTTGTGATTCTGGCCCATCTCTTGCTGTGCATCCAACCTACTGATATGCACTGCCCAATTCCATTTTAGCATGGCGGTTTTATGTCCCACATCAACGATTCCTATTTTTGAGCGAATTGTGGCGTTTGGTAATTATTTTATTAAAAAGTTTTTAATTATTTTATTCAATCGTATGTATTCATTAAATGACTTTGATACATTTTTATTTAAAGGAAGGAAGTAAAGAAAGAATAATATTTGGAATACACTTGTCAGAGAGAACGACGGAACGACAGAAATTTACGTGCGGGAATTTGTACAAAAATGCTATGAAGTCCGCCATTTTTGTACAAATTTTATGTACAAATTCTGATTTGTGTCGGATTGTATATAGTTTTGTAATACCTAAATATAATTTGGCAGCGGTACCGCACCCCGTCCCGCTCGCGCTCCCGCTCCCGCTCGGTGACGCCGCCGCACTGGAGGCAGGCGCAGCGCAGGATCATCAAGCTGGCCGAGTTTGAGGTAAGGCACGTTAAATTAGTCTGGATGAGAATGTCTTTACTGAGTTATGCTTCGGCCGCACTTGTGCCTATCGTCCCGAACCAATTCGCGGCGAATCTTCGTACGTCTTGTACACTAAAAAGTTATCGCGATGAAGCGCTGGTCACACTAGCGGCTTCGTTATTTTTCACGAACTATCAGGCAATAATCCAAGATGGCGTCGTCTACGTGTCTTAAATATGGGCGACGACTTTCTTTTCTTTAACATGTGTGCTAACAATTACATAATGCATTTATTGAAACCTAAAAAGAAACCTAGAAAGAAAAAGCTAAAAATGTTAACACTATTTTATCGTTCCACTCCATTTTTACGCATAAACAACCGTGGCACCGTCGCACAACACGCGTCCGAACAAGTTGAAAACAAATGTCAAAATGAACACAACGCAAGTGCGACCACGCAGAGCGAATTGTTAGCGTGCATAAATCCTTTGATGTATCGCCACTCGCGCGATAACTAACACGAAGTCCGAATATTCGGGACGATACCCGATAACGGCCGGTCACATTTGCGTGTATCGTGTAATAGCACGAAGCTTCGTGACGATAGGCGCAGGTCCGACCCAAACATTAGAGAACTCACAGATATAACTAGACTAAACGTTGTATTGTCGCACTGATATCACATTTTGGAGTGAAAATTGATCAGGCGCGATGGGCATTTTAGAGATGAAAAAAAAAGAACATTGAAGTCGCGACACTGTTACCGTAACCGACACCAAGTTGTCACTTCTGTCGGCACCTCCGGAGTGCCACGGTTTTTGTTTTAAATATCAGTTGTTCTGCAATAATAAATTTAAAATCACGTTGAAAATGGATGTGATTATGACAAGTGTGGTTAAGATGCACTTGTGGTAGAGCCACACAAGATCCCACGCAATATGCGTCCGCGTTTCCCGTCTTCGCACCTCTCCCCCGTTTTCGCCTTGTCAAGGCGGCTGCAGGCTCTTGCAGCCGCCCGCTCAACACCACAAGGCGCGATAGGGGGAGAGGTGCGGGGACGGGGAACGGGGACGCATATTCCGTTCTGTACGTCTAGCAATTCGGTGGCGTCTAGCATAACCATTCATCTTGTATTACAGCGCGTAGAGCAAGAACGCGCGGAACAAGAGGAGAAGGAACCGGCAGGACGGCCCCGGACCACCAGCAGGCAGATCAGTGGAGGTAAAACTTTTTCAAAACTAAAAACCGACTTCACCTCCAAACTACACAACCGATTTTGATAAATTGTCTATGGGACCAAGTGACTGGAATACCCTTTCAAACAAAAAAGAATCTAATCAAGGGCGGTTAAAAATACAATTCTTTTTCTTTTTGATAAGAGGAAATCATTCGGCCGTATTTCCATACAAACGCAGTCCCCTGGCTCCTCGCTGGATTGTGTCAGTAGAGCAATGGATATTTACCAAAAAATCTTTGAATGTATTAACATGTGCCTATGTTTCCGTTTCTTTCATAATTGCATATGATTATTAAAACGTTTAATAATTTCATATTATTAAAAGTGATCCGTAACTCCATAAACCTGAAAAACTTATAAGTTTTTCCACTTTGTTTCAACATCTAGCAAACAACGAATACGACGAGATTATATTAAAAAATGAAAATACAGGAACACAGTCCAAGCTTTTCTTCAATTTTAAACAAAAAATAAATTAAATCGCTTACGTTTTTGACTACAAATCGTTTGATATTGTGTATTTTTCGTAGGCATTTTCGGTCCGGATTGCAGTTCTCTCTATCTCACATCGCGACAGGTGGTCCGAGCATAGCGCGACAGCAATAGATATTACAAATAACTATATTTCAATACTCTTGAGCCAAGTGTTTCCTCTTACTGGGGTTTTCCGAATTTTCTAGGGTCCAGTGCTGCCCCCATTTGAAAGGAAACGGAGATATCATTTAAAATTTTGTCATGTTCAGACACTAGATAACTCTTCAAACTATTTTATGATATACAGTTTAAAGTGAGAACGTGAAGCTTTTCTAAACACATTATCGAAAAACGACCACTTTTGGCTAATGTGCGTTAAAAAGCTTAAGCCCCTTAAAGAGCTGAGCTCTCGTCTGTGGAGCAACGATTACACTACACGATCTTACTGCGGCGACAAATATGACAAAACATTTTTTTATAAATCTTGTTTAAAAACGCTTGCCCCTACTCCTCGGTTTACTTTTACTAATGGGATACTTGTTAATGTCGAAGGTGACGCAGAAGGCGGAACTCCGGAACAACCCCGAGAAAAGGAAGAGGGTGAATGTGACACCACTTTGGGTATGTATTTTATAAGTAGTCTGAAAGATTTTTGCTTACATCTGAATAGGCATGACGAATGGGAAAATATTTTTAGCTTAGCGGTTAGATAATTAAAATATTGTTCACGTATTTTTAATTTCTCTGAGAAACAAAAAATGACAATGATACAGCGCATTGTAATTTCGCATGACGTCATGGCTAGGTATGGTTTTTACGTAGCGGTGACGTCGCAAGCCCCCACTTTGATGCGCCGTATTTTAGTGAAATTTTACTTTTTTTTTGGCAATTTAAAAGTATGGATTCATTATTTTTGGATAATCTGGAAGACGGAGTAATTACAATCATACTTTTCTGAACATGTCGTTACCCCTATTAGGGAATATGCACGTTTTTTTTTTATTTGGTTAATAAAATCCTTAGTAACCACAATAAACAAATATGAAAGAATTTTTAAAATATCTTAATCAGCGACGAACATGTGATACTATAAAGTTTCAATTAGAAAGAGAAGTCTGATATGGACTGGTGACGTCAAAGTCTATATCGTTTATATAGTTGCCATAGAAAATAGCGTTTTGCGTTATCTCGTTCGTTTTTCAACCAATTTTTATTCTGTTTTCATTGTTAGTACTTCACTTTTGAAGATTTATGGATAAACTGGTTAGATAACACATATTTTTTTCATGCATATTCCCTTTTCTAATAATTCTTTTTAATTTATGACACGTAATATGAAAGTACTGTCTTTTTTTTGTTTTATAAGACATTTGGTACATTAGTCAGAAATTCCGCTAGCCTTTTTTTAATTTGTGAGTCGTGCAGTGAGATCTCGAATTTTTTACTTTTTGCAGAAAAATCTAGGGTGGACTACAATGCTCTGGACTTCGAAGAGGATATAGAACATGAAGGTATGTTTAAGGGATATTTAAAGTTAATTTCTTCTTATTAATTTTTAACCGATTCTGTTAAAAAAAGCAAGTATATTGTCTATTTTTAGAGGAACCAGTTTCTCATAAACGCCGTGGCGAAGTCCGCCGTCCCGAGCGCCCCGAGCGTAACGACCGTTTCCAGCGCGGTGAGCGCAACGAGCGTTTCGAGCGTGGCGAGCGTAACGAGCGCTTCGAGCGCAATGAGCGTTACGCGCGTTTTGAGCGAGCGGAACGACCGGAGCGGATGGATCGGCCGAATGAGAGCAGGGCCGATATGCTCGCGATGGCTTTAGGAGTGAATCCTAAACATGATCAGCAGAGGTGAGATTTTCTTCTCTACCTCAACCAAGAGCCATAGAAGTGCCAGACCTTACTTATTTTTTAAAACTTTACATAGTAAAAACAAAACATATTTATATTTGGATATTTGTATCATTTGATAATTGTCAGTTTGTGTTAGCTGTTAAATCGGTCATTTTGGAAATCCTGGGCAGAGAATAATGTCCAGTAGTAGACGTTATGCGGCTGAAATGGTGATAATGACTGATGAAGTAGTGTTAGTATCAGTTAACGCGTACTGGCTTGTTCGAAAACATGGCCGATTTATTGGTACAGGGGCCCAAGCCTCTCACCTGATCCAAGTTTTATCAGAAACAATATAAATATTATTAATTTTTTTGCATAAGTTCTTTGAGGAAAGTTGTTCAATACCATGGACTGAATTTACCCTTAAATAGGTTTAGTATATTTTGTTAGACGTTACATAGTTTTATTTGTTTCCAAACCTTTTTCATTGTAGCATTCTGTACAGGGAGCCCCGTGAGCCCCGTCGCCGGGAGGGCCCCTCGTCGGCCGTGTACTCGGCCCCCAAACTATTCTCCGCCGTGGCCGTCTCTGAAGCCCCGAAGCCGCCAGAAAACTCGGGTGGATATGACCCGTTCACGATGCTGAGAAGTACTTTTAATAGGGACAAAAATATACCCAGGAAGGATGCCAGGTAAATTGACCGAGAAGCTCTAGGTTTCTCGTCTTGAAAATCCGAGCTTGTTCTCATTATGAGTAATTAATGAAGATAGATCTATAATACGTTTATTTGTAGCTGAAGTCATGTGACTATAACTACAAATACATTTTATGTTGTATTTTTGTATGTGTGTACATACAGAGGAAAGTACAATGTTACAAAACATGAATAAACATCATAATCGAAACAAATGGGTCTTTGTAGCTGTATGCTACAACAAAAAGGTAATAGCTCAGAGCTAACGCTGCTCAAAGAGCAACTCACCGCCTCTCAAGTGTGAGTGCATCTAATATGGTAAAAGCCGTCTAGTGTCGTCATAAATTAGGTAAGTTAGGTGTCGATATTTTAATTTTAAATAACAATATATTTTGTAGGAAAGAAGATCTCCGTGCGGAACTCAACCGAAGAGGCGAGCGCGAAAGAGAAAATAATGTGCGAGAGAAAGAACCAGAAAAGGAGGAGAAACGGAATCGCCATAAGAGTGAAAGGGAAGATAGGGAACGCCACAAGACCGACAGGGAAGACCACGGTCGCAAAAATGAGAAAGAAGAACGTAAACGTCATGAAAGTGAAAGATCCGACAAAGAAAGAGAAAGAAAACTTTCAGAACATGTTAAAGAACGAGAGAAATCCAAGGAGAGATACAGTGAGAAACGAGACAGGTCGTACGACAAACGCGACAAGTCTAAAGATAAGCTAAATGACGATAAAAGAGACAAATCTAAAGAGAGACATGATCGTTCTGAAGACAAGCGTGACAGATCTAAAGATGACGAAAAACGTTCCAAAGATAGATACAGGGACGACGAGAAACGCGAGAAATCCAAAGACAGATACAGAGAAAGTGAGAAACGCGGTCGTTCTCGCGAGAAACGCGAGAAATCCAAGGAAAGATATAGAGATGACAGGCGTGATAAGTCGAAAGATAGATATAGAGACGATGAAAAGCGTGACCGGTCTAAAGAGAGACATGACAGACGTGACAGATCCAGAGAAAGATATGATGATGAGAAACGCAGATCTAAGGAAAGGAGTGTTAGACGTGATCGATCTAGGGATCGGTCCAAAGATAGATACAGCGAGAAACGTAAGGACGATAGGAGTAAGACGAGAGAAGATGATAGAGATGGAAAGGACAAGAGGCGTTCGAGATCAAATAGCAGACGAAGGTAAGTTATGGTTTTAATTTGAACGTTTATATAGCCGTATTTCAGAATTTTATAAAAATGGGTTTAATGAATACATGAACTGTCATTCTTAATGTCGATACGACGTTATTTGCTCGAGAAGTCGAGACATAATGAATTTGGAAATTTATAAGAGAAATTTACTTAAAATTTCAATTTATAGTTAAAATGCAGAAAACATTGTTTAAAATTAAGCTAAAATGGATCTATCTCTGTCACAAACTCTAGCACGTAGACTTTTTGACAGAGATAGATGGAACATGTCGCGTGGTCACGGCTGCAGCGTACGCCCGAAAGTATCTAATCAAACCGTGACAGCAAAGCACATTAATTTTTACGTCTTTGACATAAAGTTCAAAATCAATTAAAAACCTGCAATGCCCGGTTAAGGGTTAATGAATATTCATTAAACCTTTGAATTAGTAGTAACTCAAGGCTTGAAATACCGGTACTTATGAGAACCGGTACCATTGACCTTGGTGCAGTACCGGTTCGAGACATAGTGCGTGTCCTATCTGCACCGGTACTATTTTTCCGTCAAGATCGGTACGGTACGCGCAAAATAAGTCAGCGGCTCTGAACTTCGCACGAAACGCTGCGCAGTAGATGAATACAGGAGTGCGCGGGGACGGTGCGCCGGGCCTTAGCTACCCCACTGTCACTTGCAGCAAACTTCCGAGCCGCCAAGTTATTTTGCGTGATCTGTGCTATATCGTTACCAGAAAGAGAACGCAGATACTAGCATGTATTCCGCGCATTCTTGATAAATACAACAAAAAGTTCTCATCAGTAGACATGTTTCACGTAAATAAACCAGCCTTCAAAAAACACGTCACAGATATCTTATCTAATACAAAGTTTAATTTGCACACACTTTCATACATACATACATACACCCTCACTCACACACACACACACAACCCTTGATGCGTGCTAACATTATTCTGTAATTTTGTTTTAACTTTTTAAAATTCTATCCGTAAAGTGTAGATCCATAATAAGTTATTTTTGCTACATTGCTTCCTTTTAAAACCTTCTTGCCGTGCATCGTTTACTTTAAAAAAAAATGTTGTAGTTTATAATATCCATTCTGTTTTCTCTAAATATAGTTTTTGAATATTTTAATTACAAAATGTGAATCTGTAATTGGCAGTAAGTAATAGTATATACGATAAAATGATAATATATGTAAAGTGCTGTTGATTCTGTAAAGAATAAATAAAAAAATAAATAAAAAAAAACTATAAAGCAGGTAGCAACCAGGTACATAAATTAGGTACCTGTACTAGTACCTGTACTTGGAGGAGTATCGATACCCATGTAGTATAGGTACCCAGGTACTGAAATGAAAAGAACCCCTAAATACTGGTACAGAACCTGTACTTTAGGTACCGGATCCAAGCCTTCTACCAACGTACAGTACGACAACTCGCAGCGTTCCTTGCAATATGGTGTCCCTCACCTCCTCTTCGTTATTGGGTGCCTTTGATGGGTTTGAAAACTGAAACTGACACAATGACGTGTGTACGGATATAAGTTTCGATTGTAGTCGTAGTAGGAATATTCTTCTCTTTTTCTTAACCCTTTCACCGCGAACGTCGGATTTATCCGACAAACATTGTCGTACCCATTCCGAGAGCGTCGGATATTTCCGACAAAAAAAAACCGCTCGTATTGCACATAACTTCCACATCCCTTTATGGTTGTAGGTATTTATTTTAGATTTCATACCCCTCGCGCTGGGATCACGGCAACTGATATAAAGTCTCGCGGTGAAAGGGTTAAATTACGGGGTCTATCGTTTTCAAAACGATGATTTTGCCTATGTCAAGGTTGATGATGATACGATAATGTATATTGAAGAAAAGACTAAATTTATTGACAATTGACCGGTACGATGACCATGGAGCAACCTAAAGTAAACAAACATGTAGAGTTAATAAGTAATGTTAGTAGACTGTCTAATATAACGCCAGAAGCGATGAACAGGGGCGTGGTGGTCCTGTTCTTCAAAAAGGGAGATAACACCCTATTGATGAACTATAGGCCTGTCACGCTTCTGAGCGTCCATTTAAGCTTCCATATCGGCCATTTTGGAAATCCTCGTGAGAGGCCTATGTCCTGCAGTGGACGTTGTGCGGCTGAAATGATGATGATGAATGATGTCTAATATAACAGACGGTTAGCACGAGATTTAGACCATATCAATCAAGGATATGCAGATGGGGAAGAGTAGAAGAGCTAGAGAGTAGTAGGCATTACTTCACTTGTTTGAAGTGACATACCTGTCACTGTAGCCACATGACGTTGACAGGTCCCGGTCTTCAGGAAGGCACGAGCGGAAGCGCACGGAATCTGAAAAGGACAAGCGGGAAAAAACTCCGGACGAAGACGAGAAGAAAAAGGTATGAATTTTTTGACAACGTAATTAATTGAAAATGGTTTTATTTATTTTAAATTAATTATTACGCCTGTTAAAAATTGGACTTTGATTTTTGTGTTTGACTGGATACTATTTACTATGTATATTAAAAAGTAACATTCCGGAATCGAAAACGAAAATAAAAATGAATTATCGTTAAAAATAGATTAAGTAAAAAGAAAAAATTGTTGAAAATGTTATACGCTCAAACGTTTCAAATCTGCTGGCAACCGTCGAGAAACTGAAAAAGGATACACTTATAGGCATGTGACGTCACTAGGTTTCACGCAGACAAAAGAGACAGCGAGATGTCCCCACCACTTTCTTGAAATCAATATTCAAAATGCTAATTGCTGCTTTACCTAATAACATTGCTGTTTTCAGAAAAAGTTTTAAAGTTTTATCCAAACGATAAAAATGGGACTCTTCTAGTAAGACTTGCTGACCGTCCGTCCGTCTGTCGTCTGTCTGTCTATCACCAGGCTGTATCTCGTGAACTGTGATAGCTAGACAATTGAAATTTTCACAGATGATGTATTTCTGTTGCCGCTATGACAACAAATACTCATTGTTTAAATTATTAATTATTAAGAGTGGAGGCGTGGTGGGGGCGTCTCTATCTCTTTCGTACGCGCGGGACCCAATTGCAAGACGTCAAGAGTGCTATACGTGCATCCTTTTCTGTTACTGAATATGTACTGTATGTACATATTCCTCTTCCATCAGATTTTGAAAGCATTATAACTTACTTATTTATGCTAGAACACAGAACTAAATGTTAATTGTAAGTTTTGGTCATGAAACCCGTTGGCGTGCCTAATAAATAAATTAAAATTTACGTTATATATCTTGTTATTTAGGAGGAAGAAAGACTGGAAGCCAAGAAAGAACTGATGGAGATCGTGCGACTCATCAAGTTGCGGCAGCGGGACCGGGAGAAGGCCGCAGGTAGGTGTTGTTGTTGTTTTAGGGTTCCATACCTTAAGGGTAAAAACGGGACCATATTACTCAGACGCCGCTGTCCGTCTACCTGTCACAATCTGTCAGACAGTATCTCATGAACCGTGATAGCTAGACAGTTAAAATTTTCACAGATGATTTATTTATGTTGCCGCTATAATACTAAAAACAAAATAAAATAGATATTTAAGTCAGTTAATTAATAGATTTAGGTGTTACTTTGCAAAGTTAAATACTATGTGGTTTGAATGACTGTGCGATTCTGCCACCATGCCACCAATTTAAAGTTTACACACAAATTTAAGTTATTTTAAATACAACAAACGTGAGTTTTTATAGATAATGGTACGGAACCCTTAGTGCGCGAGCCCTACTCGCACTTGACCGGTTTTTATAATAACGTCAAAAAGCCCTTTCCCAACTTGCCCTGGCTGAATATCGAACCCAGAACCTCCGAGTGACGGACTAGCATATTAATCAATACGCCACAGAGGGCGCCACATCACACTACTTCGCGTGAAAATGATCACTGTTATAATATATGCGGCAGTAAAAGTGTCAACATTAATACGCTTGTCCGTAAATTCGGGTCCTGGGTTTACTTCCCTCAGTTCCGTAAGAGGGAGATAATGGAGAGGAAAGAATAGCATTTTGGCTCGTTGCTCCGGACACGAGGCCCTGCCTACTTATCAAGGATCATTCACACATGCTTGATAGCGTAGGCTAATAATTTTTCAAAACTGAAAACCGACTTCACTACACAACCGATTTTGATAAAATGTTTATGGGGCCAGGTGGCTGGCCCCATAAACATTTATACAAGACAAGTATACCCTTTCAAACAAGAAAATAATATTCCAAATCGGTCTACAAATTTTCGAATAATCGTTGAACATACATAAAAAAAGATTCCGACGAATACATAAACTCCTTTTTGGAAGTCCGTTAAAACAGCCAAACAAAGAAACAAAATGACACTTATCAAGTGATACAAATATCCAAAGATAAATTAATGATTTTTTACTTTTGAGTCGGAGAATGTTAGTTTCAGTTCATAAAATACCTAAATAACATTTAGGTATTTTATGCAAAGTTTTCAGACTATATAATCTGTTTTTAAACACAAAATAGTAGCAGCTATGTATATTATTACGTCATCCGCCATAGTAAACTAAAATGTGTCAACTGTCAAAATACATTATCTCATTTGTTTACATACATATCTGACGTCATGACCATAGAGCAATTTGGCGTCCACTGCTCCATTGTTTTCGGCAAACTTTTTTTTTTGTGTAATTCTTAAATGGTTTGTTAGCACCATAGAATCTAATTAAGACAATTTTCAAAAATAGCCTAGGTATAGGTTAATATAAAGAATCGGGTACTTTCTTAGGTCAAAAATAATTTATTTGTAAAGTATTATATAAATTAATTAAATTTTATATTAATTATAATATAAATGTATATAATAAAATTAATAAAATAAAACGTTACAAAATAATGTCACTTGTTAGGATGAAATAGATATGCCATTGTCAATGTGATTTTAGATTTATTATTGCAGAAAAAGAAATATTAAGGGTACGCTAGTCAGGTGTTTCGCCATACAAATTCAAAAGGGTGATGACTCCGTTGTTCGGTATCGTCTGTTTAAAGTTTTTAATTCTATCAATTTGACTTGTCGTTATCTATGCTTGTATGGAATCATAATTGTAAAATGATAAGTACTTTAAAAGTTATGAGTCTCAAAACATTCCGATTCAACACGTAATTTTAACGCAACTTTGGGCACAATTAAATACCGGAAGAAGTATAAAATCTCAAACAAAATTCGTACAAGCATAGTTTGGTTATTAAAAAATTTAAATAACTTTTAATTGAAACATTCAGCTGTTTTATCACAAGAACACTTCTCCCAAACGCATACTCGTGAATTTTTTGACGTATAACGTAACGTTTTTGTGCGATAAGTCGGATACGACACACTAGACTGTAGTTCCGATGTGCGTATAAATCGGTGTAAATAGTTCCGCACTGATCATGACCGAGTCTATCCCTTTCTCAGCGAAATAGCACGCAAATTAGCCACGTGCGCCGACGAGTTCGAGTTCCGAACTAGCTCATCCTTAAGAGCGCGATTTGTGTTAAAGATACTATGACGTCAATATTTCATATTAATCCTATAGAAAATGTTTTTTTTTATACGTTTAGAAAAAGTATCTGATTTGAGTTATTGGCAAGTAGCGAATTGTATTTTAAAACTGTTTGTGGTCCTATGTTATTAAATAAACAAAAAGAGATCGGAAAAAGGGTTGACATGGGGGGAGGAGCTCAAAGAGTACAAGTCGCGTGAATGATCCCATACATTGTTTGTTACAGAAGCGAAGAAAAAGCGGGACTCGTCTGCGAGTTCGTCGGGCTCCGAGCGACGCTCGCGGCGCTCGCCGCAGCGGGAGCGCAAGCGGAGCGGCAGCAGGTCGGAAAATACAATATCACTGAATTAATACAAGTTTGTTTTAACTCTACATCCATGCTATAAATCCTCTAAAAAAGTTTCTGAAGCAGTTAGCTTATTGTCAACATTAAAACACTCAGTGTCATAGTAACCATTATATCAACCAAACGAGTGTTATAATGTTGTACTAAATTCCATTATGCAACGCAAACTCGATCCCTTCCTTACTCATCAAACAGTCACATATTATGAATTTCAAAAAAAGAGTATTGTCATGTACGCAGTACGCGGCCTTCACTAGGTACCACAGCTCCGTAATTTAAAAAAGGAACTCGAACTGGTTATTCGAATTCACGTCGTGTCCCGCCATTTTCGTTCGATATTTACTAATATCGAACAAAAATAATTCCAATAATAAATTGTAAGATCCAAAATTTAAACTATTATAACAATAAATAATTTCATTATTACCTATACATACATCGTTAGTTTGTATTCGATACTCAGCAATAAACTTACCAGGAACTCACATAGAGTTCTTACAACACTGTACAACACCCAATGGATTTAGATCCTTTTATTGAGGATTCATATCATGGGTGTAGATAAAGTTATGTATGCAACTGTAATAATTAGGTATTAAAACACTCATGTGATACTATTATCATCTTATATAAACCCACATTCGTGTTTATTATACTACAGTTGCATAAATAACTATTATATTTGACGACCTCCGTGGCGTATTGGTCACCATGCTAGTCCGCCACCCAGAGGTTCCGGGTTCGATCCCCGGTCAGGGCAAGTTGGAAAATGGCCTTTTTCAAATTGTCCTGGGTCTTGGATGTTTATCTATATATGTATTTGTTATAAAATATAGTATCGTTGAGTTAGTATCCCATAACACAAGTCTATAACTTACTTTGGGGCTAGCTCAATCAGTGTTAATTGTCCCTATATATTTATTTATATTTATTTATTTATTATTTATTTATTGCACATTTAAAAATAAAAAGTTACAAAACATATGCATTAAACATAAAAATGTACAACGGCGAACTTATCCCGTTGAGGAATTTCTTCCAGCCAACCAAGCATAATAAGTATGACATACAACATGGAATCTCTTAAGGTTCCGCGCAATATGCGTCCCAGTTCCAGGGCGCAGGTGCTTGCAGCCGCCCGCTAAACACCCTCCACAGGGCGCGAACGGCGGAGAGATACAGTACGCGTCAAATAACTCGGCGACTCTGAACTTCGCGCGGATCGCTGCGCAGTAGACGTATACAGGACTGGGGGGGAAGGTGCGCCGGGCGCCAGTAACCCCGCTGTCACTTGCAGCTAACTTCCGAGCCGCCAAGTTATTTTGCGCGATCTGTACCAGGACGGGGAACGGGGACGACTATTTCGCGGGACCTTAGGAAATTCCGTTTTGTATGTAACACTTATATTCATTCTGTGACGTTACGTTAATTTTTTAACCAACTCCAAAAATGGAGGAGCTTGATTGGAGATTATGTTCCCCAATTACTGGAAGACGAATTTTGTCTTGCTTTTTTAATGTCAAATATTGATAAGAGGGAAAGGGAAACGACATGTTTTAACTAAAAAAGGTTTAGTAAACGTTTGTATGTTTGTATTTTTTATGAATAAGGAGTAAAGCCGCAAGACTCAAAGGCCACTTTCAGCGTAACGGCTGGTACATTCTAAGTTTTTTCTTTTCCCCTAGACCAGCATGGAAGGAATACTACCTATATACACTATCGCCTTTATCACTAACTAGTTTTCACCCGCGACGGTTGCGTAAATTTATTACTTTTCAAAAAAGTGTACTTTTGTATAGCAAATTAGGATTCCCCATACAAAGTCCCATTCCGTTAATGGATGATTTTGAAAGATTTTTGGAATAAAACCCATCTATTAAATGCCGTATGTCCTTCTCTGGGACTGAAACTACATTCATACAAAACATCTAAATCGCTTGTTAATTTTTATGAATATGAAGGTTAGGCTCTATTTGTTAAGTGCTGCAAGACCAAAAATGCTCTGTCTGTCCAGTTATACAGACGTCATGGGCGTACCGAGGCAGAGGGGGGCAGCTGCCCCCCCCCTGGATTTTGATTGCGTGCCTACTTACTATTTACTTTTGTCGATAAAAGTTAAGAAAAAGAACTTTTTGCCATTAGCAATACAATATATAACTTTTAACAAGTAAAAAAGTTAAAAAAGCCCCGAGTTTCAAGCGTTCACTCCTCCAACCGATTTTCATCATACATAGCTACG
The DNA here is from genome assembly GCA_943193695.1 of Acrobasis suavella. Lineage (NCBI taxonomy): Eukaryota > Metazoa > Arthropoda > Insecta > Lepidoptera > Pyralidae > Acrobasis > Acrobasis suavella. The sequence continues at coordinate 1,213,056 of OW971940.1, forward strand.
AACCACCGCAAGGAAACTTACTTTTACACAAAAAAAAAAAAAAGCCGTCGATGGCGTCATAAACTGTATTGCCAAAGACCCTTGAAAGCTATTTTTAAATAGCTATTGTTTAATTAAAGAATTTTCAAAACTAAAATCCGACTTTACCCCAACTACACTACCGATTTTGATAAAAGTTCTCTGGGACCACTTGGAAAGTTTACCCTTTCAAACATAAAAAAAAAATCCAAATCGGTCCAGGCATCTTTGAATAATCGGTGAACATACAGAAAAAAAAAAAACATAAAAGATCGCGACGAATTGATAACCTCCTCCTTTCTGGAAGATGGTTAAAAATACATAATTTATGTTTATTTGTTAAATACATAATTATAAGTTTATAAAAAAAACCTGATTTTTGCACCCCCGCTGGCCCATAACCTGGGTACGCCCATGACAGACGTGACAGTATGTATAGTAAATGAGAATGTCCCCCCCCCCCCACAGAGGCCGTCGCTCGCCCCGCCGCCCGCGCCGCTCGCGCAGCTCGTCGCCCCGCCGCGACCTGCGGCGACGGGACCACTCCCGCTAACATGTAACTGTAAGCTTTCTTGTTTATACCGAGTGACGTAGCGAACCGACGTCACAGATTTAATATACGCATTACATACAGAACAGAATCTCCTAAAGTCCTGCGCAATTTGCGTCCCCGTTCCCCGTCCCCGCGCCTCTCCCAGTTCGCGCCTTGTCGAGTACATACAGAACAGTATTTTCGGTCCTGCGCAATATGCGTCCCCGTTCCCCGTCCCCGCACCTCACCCAGTTCACGCCTTGTCGAGTACATACCGAATAATCTTCTAAGGTCCCGCGCAATATGCGTCCCCATTCCCCGCCCCCGCACCTCTCCCCCGTTATCACCTTGTCGAGGCGGCTGCAAACGCCCGCTCAACCACAGAATAAATACTAGTACTCACGTACAGAAATCTTACAAAGAAAAGAAATTCAAAATAATATATAATTAATGTGGTTAGCGCTATGGTTTAATTTAGCTCGCGTCAGAACTCCTCACCTCTTCATTTAGATACCTAGACATCCGTTGCAAGCCAATTTCATTCTTTTTACTCTGGACAAACGATTCATGTAACTGAATTTTCCCCTTCGAAGTGGTCGCCGCGCGCATAGTAATAATGTAGGTATATATTTTCAATACCCAAACGGGGAGTGATACAGACCTGACTTAACATACTCCACACGGAGCGAACGGGGGAGAGGCGTGTGGACGGAGAACAGGGACGTAGTGCGCGGGACCTTAGGAGATTCCTTTCTGTATGGTAATACTTTTATATTCATTCTGTGCCGAGGGGAAGGATCTAGCGGCCAGATTTGGATCAGTGGTGCCATTTATCAAACACGGAGTCATTAAACGAACTGTTTTTTGTATGGAAACAATTCGTTTATGTGACTCCGCGTTTCAAAAATGACACTTCTGGCCTCTAGATCCTCCTCATCGTAGATTATAGAATATCAATCTCGCTTAGAGATGTGCCGCTGAAAATATTCCAAATTTACGGGAATATGCATATTGTAAATTTACGGGAATATACCCAATATTTCCGTAAATATTCCCTTAAATTTTTATTTCTACCGAAATTGACGAGAATGTTTACGGGAATATTGCCCAAGGTTTCCGGAATTCCCGGGAACGGCATATCACTAATCTCGCTCTTATATCCGTAACGCTCCCACAGTTTCAAAAATGTTGCCATCCTATGTAAATGTCATCATAATCTCCCTCACCTTTTTCCATTTTGATTGGGGTCGGCGCGGTATGTCTTATCGCTCCATGTCCCTTCTTTACCAGGCATTCCTTCATTCACCCCATGGTATAATAACACGAGGCATTCTCTTCCAAAGATAAGCCTAAGCCTACGTCACGAATGTCACAATAAGTGTTTTCATTGATTGTTCTTTTTAATAAATAAGTGACTTTCCCAATTAGTCAATAAATATAAAATAAAATACCTTTCAACATAACTAAAGTCTGGTCGCCGAGAGTTGATAAATATTATAATTCGTCTAAGTCAATTTGTGTCAATCACACACCGTGGCAACACTCCCAACTGATGACGTATTCTTAGGCCAATCACATGACCAGCTGTCACGGGAAGAGAATACCAGGCGAAATATATTATTATACTATAATCTCACCCCAAGTCTCCAAATTCACTCGTATGTATCATTACAAAAACACCGGCTATAGAGCGTTTTCACACGCGCCGCAGGGGCCGCGACACCTTTTGTATGGGCGTTTACACACGACATCAGTACACGAGTCACTAAAAAAAAACAAATGTTTATTAGACTGTTTAGTAATTAGACCTTAGATTTATAATCAATCACTACGTACTTTAAAAGAAAAGAAACTGCTTTACCGCGTTTTTTGTGCAAAGGAAACATAGCACATACACAAAAATGTTATAATGTAGATTATTGTTTTTTTTCTTTCTAACGCAACGAAAATTAAGCTTTTAATAAAATTGTTTTCATATTCGTATAAATGCTCGAAGAGTGCAGTTTTTGTAACTGGTACCAATTGGCTGTATGACAAGTGATGAAATTAACGCCTAAACGTCTTTGCCAAATGTAAAAACAGAACTGTCATCTGGAACGTCAATGTCACCGTCTTGTCGTTCTGAATACACTTTTTGTCTTCCAGCTAGGAATCAATTTTCATAATACTTTTCTGGCCTAGGCCGGTTAAGTAATGCATGAGCCAAGAATTACACACTTCGCGTCTTTTTTTACTATAATTATGCCCACATTTCCGAGCATGTTTGAGAAAACATAAATTACATAATACGATATAATATACTAACTACACATCCATGCGAGCGGCGCCGCAGCGACGGTGGAACCGCTGCCGCTGCTGCGAATGTGTAAACGCTCTTACAACTATATATATTTAATACATTGCCCGTTTTGTTAGGTAATATGATCATTTTATTTATCTTTATTTGACAGTTAAATATAATGTTCCAATCAAATTGTGTTGTGTTTTTTTTTATATTTGATTTTAATAATTAGGTGCCTAAGTACTATTGTAATAAACATAAAATAAATTGTATCATCATCTGCTTACTTTTAACCCATTTTACTTTTTGGCTTCAATATGTCTTATCCCTCCATGTCCTATTCCCCGTCATCCTTCTCCCCCCCCAACTATACCCATGTAATACTTTACGCACTCCTCCCATCTCTTCTTTAGTCTTTCTCTACCTTTATGTCCGCTTACCTTTATATTTAGTGTCTTTTGCGTTACACAAATTCTTAGTTGTCTTTTTCTTCGCATTACATGTAAAAACCAAGCCAATATGTTAAAGTATATCTTCACAGGCAATTGTGTTTACGGTATGGTCCTTTTACATGAAGATATAAGAGATGTTCATACGAAACCAGAGTTTACGTCGCCGAAATTCGGCAGCGGAATTCACTTTTTAGCGTTTTCAATCGCTTTGTACGTCCACCATAAAATATGTCATCAATTTTTCAACATAAAAGCGTTGTAAAGTTTAAAAAGTGGACGTAACTTTTAAGTATTATACATACATGCAATTGATTTTCGGTGACGCAAACTCGGCAGGTACATCGTGCATTTAAGGTGTTTTTTATCCTAAGCTACACAGGGTGACTTTTTAACCACCAGCCAAATTTTTGAAGTAAGTTCTGTCCATGACTCTAAACTACTTTCCATAAAAACAACAAAAACGAAAAAAAAATATTTTAGTTTTTCATTCCCACACAAATGAGCGCTCGGCCAAATGGATTTTATATGGGGCGGCGTCTTTTTTTACAGAAAGTAGTAGCATCATGGACTGAACTTGTTTATAAATTTTTTTTTTGTCTAAAAAGTCAACCTGTATTTACGTGTATACAATAATAGGTATTGAAGCGTTTTGATTTAATACTTGCGTATGGTGTCTTTTTAGTCAATAAAGTTTACCTATTATTTTGCGTTTTATTTATCCACTCCTCCAAGTGAAGAAAAACAGAATGATTTAATTTATGAGTGTTACGTCGCTGGAAATATATAAAAATGTTTGGTTTCGGCATCTGGGACCGCGGTCCGAGTAGATTGCGGTCCCAGTTGCCGGTGACCTCGCATTGGTTGCTCCACTTGTTTACTTTTTTAATTAACCCTTTCACCGCGAACATCGGATTTATCCGACAAACATTGTCGTGCCCATACCGCGAGCGTCGGATATTTCCGACAAAAAAAACCGCTCGTATTGCACATAGCTTAAGTATCCACATCCCTTTTTGGTTGTATTTATTTTAGATTTCATGCCCCTCGCGCTGGGAGCACGGCAACTGATATAAAGTCTCGCGGTAAAAGGGTTAATAATAAGAAGAACGCGATGCAAGATCCATAGCGCATCTTACCCTTGTAGTTCGACACTTACGGACACATGGACATGGCGAGCGCCAGAAATGTTCTGACAGAAAATCAATAAGTACATATAATAAAGCAGTAAAAAATGTGTCTAAATATTGAAAATATTCCCAAAAAAAGAAAAATTGGGCGATGGAGAGTAACAAAGAATATAAAAAAAATCTGTATCTGTTTGTAGACCATAATCTCCGGAAATACTGTTTGTACTACATTCTCGTTATAAATCGAGCTACGGGCTATATTCTAGATCACTTTAGTACATTGAAATTAAAATAACGAACCAAGAACAAAAAAAAATCGAAATTCCCATACAAATTGCCCGGGCGGCTGCACAGTTTTGTATGGAATTGCCTTTTTTTGTATTTAGGCTGATATTTTAATTTCATTATACTATAGTGGTCTAGTATAGTCCGTGGTTCGACTTATTACGAGTATGTCCCTTCTACGTTGTCTAGCTGTTAAGCCTAGGCAACATAAAGGGTAAGTATAATTAATTTTGGAAAATGGAACACCTGATACGGAACCATAATGGTCCAGCGAAACTACAAGAAATATGATAATGAGGCTTTAGGAAAAAGTGTTCAACCTGATGAGTATTTTTTGTTCATGTATAAAAACATTTGATGCAGATATGCCGGAGTCATATACCGTTTTAGTATTATTTATTGGTATACTTATATTCTTCTACACTGTAATACTCTAACTGCGCCAACTCCCCCACAACTTTTATAGTTTTCTTTACCCAAAGGTTGGCTGGAAGAAATCGCTTTAGTGATAAGCCCGCCTTTGTACCTACTAGATTTTAAATGTACTTTTGATGGTTGTCATACTTAGTTGGTGCAATAAAGAAATTTTATATTATCTTATCTTTTATTATAACACCCAGACTAACTTTGTTACTTGGTTTAACCCTTTCACCGCGAGACTATATCAGTTGTCGTGCCCCCAGCGCGAGGGGTAGTAAATCTAAAATAAATACCTACAACCAAAAAGGGATGTGGATATTTAAGTTGTGTGCAATGCAAGCGTTTTTTTTGTCGGAAATATCCGACGCTCGCGGAATGGGCACGACAATGTTTGTCGGATAAATCCGACGTTCGCGGTGAAAGGGTTTAAACCATTATCCGCATTATCACTAGATGTCAACTTGATTTGCAAGTTGACATCTTTAGCATTTAGCGTCATTCTTACACTGAGTTACATACATTATGAAAATATTGAAATAGATTTTGAAAAACATAAAATTGCCTTTTGTGAGTCCAAAATATTAACACATTTTTGGAGTTTATTCGTATTTTTGTAAAAATTGCAATATTACTAATTTTCATAAATAGGTGGTAGTCACAAATGGGGTAGGCCAACGATGATGAGACGATGGATGGAGCGCCAAATAAAGAGACCTGGAAGAAAATGGGGAGACCTTTTCCCAGCTGTGGGACAACACAAGTTAGGAAAAAAAATACAACAATGCTCAGCAAGTGTGTTCTATGAAGTGACTACAAAGGTATATGTTTCTCGAAAAAAAAATGTTAGAGTTTGTCGCCAATGTCTGTAAATCTGTATGTATGTCTGTTGCATCCTAGCTTTCGAACTGATGGAAATATTTCGATGAGGCGTTTTGTATGTTTGTAAAAGCATGTTTCCTTACGGTGCTTCTTAGCTATGTTTGATTAAAATCGGTTTAGCCGTTCAAAAGTTATTTTATTTATTTAAGGGGCTACCTGAATTTTCCGGGGTCCAGTGCTGCCCCCATTTAAAAGTGCACATACGCCAAAAGTGGCCGTTTTTTGCAATTGTGCGTAGAAAAGCTTCATGTTCTTACTTAAAACTGTAAACAATAGTTCATAAAATAGTTTAAAGGGTTATCTAGGGTCTGATCAAGAGAAAAATTTAAATGAAATCCCCGTTTCCCTTCAATAGATTTATTTCAAATGAGGGCAGCACTGGACCCCGGAAAAATTCAGGTAGCCCCTTAAGTTTATTGCACACAGTCTTATGATGGATTAATTGCAATGGGTCAAACTCACAAGCCAAAATTAAGTTTATGGGGGCTGAACCACAGATTCTTGAAAGTAGGTTTTTTTTTTATTTTTTTACTTGTAAACCAACATACTCGTCAGTTAAGGTGATTGTAGTTAAGTTTGACCTTAGACGTTTGGGCTCCTGGTCCCGCGCGCATACCTCACACCCCTCCCGGAAACACTGATCAAAGAAAACATGGGCGTAGGGCGGCACAGAAGCACACCTTACATTACTGCCTATACATTGAATTACATTATTTTTTAATTACATTACATTACTGCCTACAGCTTGAATTGATAAATAACATTAAATGTCAGTGTCTTAATATTGAAAGTTGAATATATAATTGCCGAAATAGCGGTATCATTCGATCGGTGAAGTATACGATTTTTAGGGTTCCGTAGTAAACAAGGAACCCTTATAGTTTCGCCATGTCTGTCTGTCCATCCGCGGTTTTACTCAGCGACTATATCTAAGTACTAGGAAGCTGTGATTTAGCAAGGATATGTACATTAATTAGCCGGAATAAGGGGTAAAATGAAATAATGAAAAAAAAAAACATTTTTTTCGGGTATCACCCATAAAAGTAAAGTGAGCTGTAAATGAGGAGTAGGCTTCAAAAATGCTCATTTGACGAGGAACATCGTACTAAGCGCCTTAAGTATGTTCGTACTTTTTTTTCTTTTTATAATAGGTAAGTTGCCCCTACAAAAGGTAAAACAAAAAATAAAAAAAATCCATTACGTGGTTCCGGCGGGATGGCAGGATCACGAAGCGTGCATTCGAAAATTGAAAACGACGTGAAATCGATTCTCCATGGCGGTAGCTATAGGCAGTTTCTGGGTTCTTAGGGTTCCGTTATAAGCACTGAAAACCAAACTTTTTTGGAGGTAATGGCTGAAGGTATATGCACGGAGGTCGTCCAGGTTACTGTTCGTTGTACAGTGGGCCAACCAGATACCTGAACCGGCCCTTTACCTATACCTTAAATTTTCTCTAAAACTCAAAATAATGAATTTTTTTCTAAATATACATTTTCATGTTAAGGGGCTATCAAAATCTTCCGGGGTCCAGTGCTGCCCCCATTTGAAATAAATCATTCGAAAGGAAACGGTTATATGAAGCTTGAAGCTTTTCTACGCGCCTTAGCCAAAAGTTGCCTTTTTTCGGGTATCTGCGTAGAAAAGCTTCACGTTCTCACTTCAAACTGTAAACAGTAGTTCATAAAGGGTTATTTAAGGTCTGATCAAGTCAAAATTTTAAATGATATCTTCGTTTCCTTTCAAATAATTAATTTCAAATGGGGGCAGCACTGGACCTCGAAAAATTCAGGTAGCCCCTTAATATTATATTGAGTTTAAAAGAAAATGCAAGACATAGAGGGCCGGCCCACGTATCTTGTTGGCCCACTGTATAGTATTGTTGAGTTAGTATCCCATAATTATAAGTTTAGAACTTAGTTCGAGGCGCTTTATCAGTGTGATTTGTCCTCAACAATTTATTGACCGAGCGAGCGAAGCGTCTCAGTTGCGAGGTTGGCAAAAATTGCTTTTGTCCGCTGTTAATTTGTCAATGTGTCCGGCTATCCGTCTGTTCTCGCCTCTTTTTATTCTTCTTCTTTTACAGCCTATTCTATCCACTGCAGGATATAGGCCTCCTCCATTGCACGCCATTCCTCACGATGTTGCGCCTTTCTTTTCCATAGTGGAGCAGCTGCTTTGACGATGTCGGCTATCCATCGTGACATTGGTCTTCCGCGACTTCTGCGGCCCATCCACGGTCGCCAGTCCAATGTTTTTTGGCTCCATCTTCCGTCCTCTCTACGACTGATATGACCTGCCCATTTCCACTTTAGTGTGGCTATTCTTTTGATTACATCGGAAACCTTTGTCTGCTTTCGTATTTCTGTGTTCCGGATACGATCTCTAAGGGAAATGCCCAATATAGCCCTTTCCATTTCAACGTTCTCGCCTACATTTCTTAACCAATTCTCGGGAAATTTGTATTTGTTTGTTTCGAAAATTATATAGTTTCTTTTTGATGTTTCAGCCATTTCGAAAATTGTTCAAAAATGTCTAAAAACGTTTTTGTTGAGTACCCTTATTAAATCGCAATATTCTGAATAACTTTGTTATCCAATCAACTTCAACGGGTTGGGGGTGACCTGCGAGGTCTTCAGCTTACAGAGCCACTAATAGTATATCTATAGAGCTCTAAGATAGAGCTGGATTATCCATAACGATAAGAAGTCAAAGACTCAAAAGTCAAAAAGTAAAAAACCATTTATTTAATCTTTGGATATTTGTATCACTTGATAATTGTTATTTTTTTTTCTTTCAATTTTTTTATAGCTAGTTGTTGACGTCAGATCATTTACTTACAACTAAGTTTACTGCCGCCTCCTAAGCGCAAGTACAGAAGAAGCGGTAACAAACTGTGTGCAGCATTTTCTCCAAAAACGTCAACCTTACAATTATACTGATATTAAAATTAGATGTGTGGACTGAGAATACATTGTTTTGTCATAGTTATTAATTAAGAATGATGTCAAAATTTAAGTAAATGTCAATTTGTAAATAAAGTACATGTACCGATTGTACTCAAATTATGACATCTGTAAGTGTACAAATACAAACCCTTAAGAGGGACCCGCGCCAAGCTCAAGCCCGAATTCATAATTGATTTCTGATGTCTTTACCCCATTGCCAGCCATGCCCTTCAGCCATTCATGGTGGGCTTCACATAGCTGCGGCCATGACCCCCATGACCCTCCACCTGAATCCGCGCTTGATTTAGCGCACGCAAAAGTTTGTATTTACAACCGAGAACCGAGGGAAATTTTACACACTGACATCACGGGATTACACAAAGTGGAAGGGACATACCCGTAATAAATCGAACTACGGGCTACACTAGACCCCTATACCAGGGACAGGAATACCGATATTTTTTATCGATTATTGTTACTATAATATAATACAGTTATTTTAACGAAATTTGTGTCGATATATTGATATATCGACACAAATTTTGTTAAAATAACTGTATTTTATACAAAATATTGATATAATACCAGTGCTTAGTATCGATATATCGAAATTTGTAAAACACCGATATCAGGTATCGATAAATCGATAAAAATATCGTAATTCCTGTCCTTGCCCTATATTTAGTATAATGATAATAAAATAACATTCAAAAACAAAAAAGAAATTCGACATTCCTATACAAATTGCCCGGCGTCTGCACACTTTCATATGGAACTGCCGATTTTTTTTATTTGTGGCTGTTACTTAATTTTATTATACTATAGTGATCTAGTATAGCCTGTGGTTTGATTTATTACGGGTATGTCCCTTCCACGTTGTATTGAGCATACAATCTATGATTACGTTAGTATCTAGTTATATTATCTTTATTTATTTAATTTATTGCACTCAAAATCTTAAGATTATAACTACAAAAGGTACAACTTAATGCTGATTGTTTACCAGTTCACCTGTGGGTCGTAGAAAAGATGGTGGATAGATGACCCTCCACCTGAATCTGCGCTTGATTTAGCGCAGGCAAAAGTTTGTACTTACAACCGAGGACCGAGTGAAATTTTACACACTGACATCACGGGATTACACAAAGTGGAAGGGACATACCCGTAATAAATCGAACTACGGGCTACACTAGACTCCTATACCAGGGACAGGAATACCGTTATTTTTTTATCGATATATCGATACCCAATATTGGTATTCGGTATCGATACCCAATATCTTTACCTATGAAATATTTACTGAATCTTCCTAAATAGGAAAAAGACGAGTAATCTTAGTTACCATTGTTAAAGTGGGCAGACCGCGGCACATTCTTTATTTAAAAAACTATGACAACACCTACACAATATGTAACAAAAACCCTGTCCGATCCTTGTAGCAGCAACTCAGACCGTCAATATGAACAACTGTTCCTATTCGATTTCTTTTTCGAGTTTCAAGCATTGGTCCTAACCAATGCTTCGACATTTTCATACAAGAGTGTTCGGCCGGCCCGGCAATTTGTATGAAAATGACGATTTTTTCATACAATTTAAATCATTGGTCTCATAGGAAAAGTTGTTCATATTGACTGAGTTGCTCCTACAAGTATCGGACAGGGTTTTTGTTACATATTTTGTAACAGAAATTAAAAAAAAAAATGTAGCGCCATAACTTCAGATGCCGTCCAGAACCCTACCAATGCGGGTGCCATTTGCAGTTCGCTTTTAACCGATTTTTTTCTGGTCTTACCTGTCAAGCTTGCCAGACTACGGTAAATACGTCATCGATTTCGTTTATTTATAAACAAGTGGCTCTTCCATGTTGGTCTGGGAGAGAAGAAAAAACTTGCTGCTTCTCTTTCCGCACAGATCGTAAAAGCCGATCGAGAATGGGCGAAAATAGGCGATGCGGCTAGGAATCTAAAAGTTTATTGTTTTGCTTTTCCATCTTCAAGCAATCTTTTTTTATTTTTTCCCAGCCAGGGCAAGTTGGAAAATTGCCTTCTTCAAATTGTCCTGGGTCTTAGGTGTTTATCTATATATGTATTTATCATAAAATATAGTATCGATGGGTTAGTATCTCATAACACAAGCTTAAGCTTTCTTTGGGGCTAGCTCAATCTGTGTTATTTGTCCCTATACATTTATTTATCTTCCTGCCCACCATAAAGCTAAAAGTAGCTTTTGAGTTTTGCGGCCCTGGGCTTGGAAGCTTTTCTACGAACATTAGCGAACGAGCGTAGAAAAGCTTCACGTTCTCTCTTTAAACAGGAAACAGTAGTTCATATAAAAGTTTGAAGGGTTATTAGGGTCTGCTGATCAAGACAAAATTTTAAATGATATTTTCGTTCCTTTCAAATGATTTAGTTCAAATGGAGGCAGCATTGGACCCCGAAAAATTCAGATAGCCCTAAGGGGAGCAAGAATACAAGAATTTGTATATATCTTTGTATTTGTTGAATAATGGGATACAAGATTTTTTCTGGGCCCAGTGCTGCTCCCATTTAAAATAAGTTATTTAATACTCAAATCTCAATATTTTATTGCAAACCATAAAGTATAGCTCCATACTCGTAAGATGTTTACAATACAATTTCAGATCATTTATGGACCCTGTCGGGCACAGCAATTTGGTTAGATAAGATGTCGCTCTCAAGCGTTAAAAATACTTAGGTACTAGCTCATATTTTAAAATAGTTTTAAGATTTTAGTTACATATATTATAAAATATATTCAATATTTTTGGATATTCGATTCTTATATATAAAAATTAAAATTTGAAAGGAAACGGAGATATCATTTAAAACTTGGGTCTCATTCATCAAGTCATCATGCTCTAGATAACCTCTTCAAACTAATTAATGAACTAGTTTTTGCAGTTTAAATGAGAAAGTCAAGCTTTTCTTCGTACATTTGCGAAAAACAGCTACTTTTGGCAAATGTGATTGTCTATTGAATAGGGGTGACGACAGGGTTAGAAAAGTATAATTATATTTAGTCCGTCTTTTAGATTATCCAAAAATATAGGACCCATATTTTTCATTTTTTAAAAAAAAGTACAAATTCACAAAAAAACGAAGCATCAAAGTTCCGGAGTGGGGGATTGCGACGTCACCTCTATGTAAAAATCATACGTAGCCGTGACGTCATGCGAAATTTCAATGCGCTGTATCTTTGTACTTTTTTGTTTCTTAGACGACCTCCGTGGCGTAGTGGTCACCATGCTAGTCCGCCACCCAGAGGTTCCGGGTTCGATCGCCGGTCAGGGCAAGTTGGGAAATGGCCTTTTTCAAATTGTCCTGGGTCTTGGATGTTTATTTATATATGTATTAGTTATAAAATATAGTATCATTGAGTTAGTATCCCATAACACAAGTCTCGAACTTACTTTGGGGCTAGCTCAATCAGTGTAATTTGTCCATATATATTTATTTATATATATTTATTTAGAGAAATGAAAAAATACGTGTACAATATTTTTTGATAATCTAACCGATGGGCTAAAAATATTTTTCCATTCATCATGCCTATTTGCATAAAATTTTACTTTCCGAGTACATCTTATAAGGTGGTTGCCTATAACTTTTTAATTTGTAAATCCTACTTACATCTGATAGTTTTTCTTTAAACTTTTTTATATGTACTACTGCCGTGATTTTTTTTCACGTTTCTATAAACAAACGTTTCATAACCTTTATTCTATTTCCTTGTCTAAAATGAAGTTTTTTTTTTGAAATGATATACAGGCAGGCTATGCCTTGGACCGCATTTCCTTCTTCACCGGATAGGGTTTGAGGAGCGAGTCAGAGGCTCGGCTTCCTATATTTATATACATACTACTAGCAGCAGCGCAAAGGGCTCCCAAGGGGAAAACCTCGCCTTTGGGCGCGCTAGGGACTATGGCAAATTTTGGGGTGCTGTAACACCCATGTTTTGCCGGAAGGGCCGAAGCTACGGTGCCAGAAGGCCTATTTAGGACAATTAGGATGCAAATCGTCCAGGTACCGCCGCCCGGGCGGTACCTAGTAAACGAGCTAATGTTCCTCTTCAATGAAGTGCTTTTCCCAGAAAATTTATATCGAGTGATAGCCTTTCTCTTGCAAAATGAGTTGCATACTAACGAGCATGTCACGGAGCGTCTATTTTCAGATCAAAAACAAATCAACACAACTCGAATCTCTTTGATAAGGTTTTTTTGGTTGGGTTGTTTTAGTTATGAATTTGACGCAGATAAATTGCGAGTTGGTAGCACGAAGTATTGGGCATTTTGGACCAAATATAGTAAGAAGTTAATTGGTGTGGTAATACGGAGGTCAAAAGGATCATAGAATAAAGAAGATGGGGGGGGGGGGGGGGACACTTGACTCTAACAAAAATTATATCTGCTTTATAAAACCAAATTTTTCAAAAACGGATCCCTAAATCGTAAAATGATGTTCACAAGCTGACAATATTTTTAAATGACCTACTAAACGATACCACACACGCACGATGGGTTAGTAGGGAAAACAATTTTACTCCGATTTTACACGTAATGGAGCAGCAACCAAAAAAAAATATTTTCATAATTTTCATATTTTTTTTTATAATTTTACTTTTTTTTTTCACCATTTTTTGGCATGATTAATATACATACCAATGCCAAATTTTCTAGTACTTATAGTGTCTTAGTCAAGGACGGACAGACGGACAGACAGACATACATGGCGGAACTATAAGGATTCCTTACACCGTAGCTACACTGTAAATGCAACACTTAGGGCCGTAACAGACGGGGCGCAAGTTGCGCCGCGTAACAGCTGTGATGGGAGTTGCATAAATACTCAATCAACCCATTTGAATATTTACTCAGTAGATTGAGTAAATACCCAATAAATATTCTAATTTATCCATTTGGTGAGTAGATTTATTTTATATGAGTTGCGACTTAAATTTATATTCATATTAATTATTTCATGTTTTCATGACAACTTTGAAACTTAAATATAGTATACACTTGTAATTCTTGTCGGAAAGTGTGAGCATACGCCATAATATGCTTAAAATCGGTGGTAAACGTTAAATGCGACGCTAAAATATTTGAAAATACTAATCATACACTGAAAGTAAGCCTACTTTCTATATCTTTGACTAATTATCATTTTTTGCTGGGAGGTGTGCAAAGACGTTATTTTATGTTAAAATAAGTAAGCAGACATCAAATGAGATGTCAATATATGAGCACGCTCTATTTACTCTATTTATTAAATCAAGTGAGTAAATGCTCAAATGGGTACATTGAGTACTATCCACTGCCCATCCCTAACTGTTACGCGACGCAACTTGCGTCCCGTCTGTTGCGGCACTTAATTTTGTACATCAATTTTTATGTGTCGAGGGTATTATAATACAAATCATCATTGATAGGAAGAACTTTACCTTAAGCTTTTCTTACTTTTATTTCGTGTTATTGCGTAGGTAAGTACTTAAAAAATCTTTAGTCTGTGCTGGTAGTATAGTTTTATTAGACCATCATCACTGTATGTGTATACTCTAATATAATTCTTCGATGACCATTAAAATAAAACAAAAACATTATAGTGAAATAGCGTAGAACCTAATATACTATAAGTAGTTTTTCACGTCGACTACCTCATAAAACTACGTAAGTACTTCCGCGTGAATCTTGACCTACCCCCTGCCCCTACCTACCGCAAGTCGCGCGGAGAGCGTCGCAAATTAAAATATGTGTGCGTTGGCGGGGTTTCGAGGCCGCCGCCCGATGCAACATGCATTTATCGACATCCCGGTGACATAGTTCGGATGCACCGCGCGTGCCGACGCGGAAGTATGATGCGATTATCGATTTGCTTATGACAGAAAATGCGTTGAATGAACAAGGATGCCGCGCGGGACGAAACGCGCGGGGAACCATGTTCAGGAACCTCCCCCACTCCCGCGCCTCCGGCCCCGCGTCAGTGCGCCGTGGGCTGCGGGCTGCGCGGTCGCTTTTACGCAGCCCGCCATCGCGATTTCCGAGTGCGGTGCAAATGCTTGTGTTTTTATGGCGTTCATATTCCTACGACTGTTGGTGTTGGGAGTGATCGCGGCAGCGGCCGACGGTGCGTTTGTTTAGTGTAATGTTGTCACAGTGTCCCCACGTGTTCGCCCGGGAGATGTTTACGGCGGCCGGCGCATGCGCCCCCCTTGTTTGCGTCGTGCACGGGTCAAACACCGGTCTAACCTACGAAAGCCTATACGTAGCTATGATGGTCCGTCAAGTAAGTCTAGAATATAGATCAGGAGTGAAGCTGCAGCCTGCGATGGATCGATCCGCGTGCACCGACCGTCCGCCAGACCCAAACAAGTTTCGGCCTCCGCCGTACGCCTCTACGCTACGCCGATGTCGTACCGTGTTTGTTCGCTGTTTTCTTGTTGTTTATCACTTTTTGATGAATAAATTACTCGCTTCCCGTTGGGAACGCAAGTAAAACATCCCGCAAGTTGACTGTTGACAGAAAATCAATGGCCGGTCGAGTTTCCATGTTGTTTATCTATCCATATTTCCTGTTTTCACTGGAATGTGATACTAAGCGTTGAACTCAAACTAGTTTACTAGGTACTTTGCTTCAATTGAGACGTTAACTTCACGCCTATACGGAGGACTGCGAACAATCTGAAAAGTTTTAAAACAAGTCACAGTTGTTCCTAAGTTTGGGCGCCAATTAGTTCGTTTGTTATTCTAGCTTATCGTTTCTGGAAATAATTCCGCACTTCCTGAAGGAGCTCAGAGAACTGATTCACTGAGGCTATCGTATTCAAGGACTCCTTTATCGAATTATTTACAAATGGAAAAGTAACCCAATGATTTTTTTGTTGTCGCTAATCGTTAACAAGAACCTCATTAGAACCAGTATTTCTAGGTTTTCAAGGTTCAGCATTCTTGTCTTCTATTTTAGTTGATAAACAAAATTTTGTAAGATGGTTAAAAGAATTCGTGAACTTAGGTCAAGCGCTAATTTATCCTTAATACTCTAATATTAGGGTGCCTACAGTCTAGACCCAAGAGTATTATCTGTACAGGTATTAATACGCTGTATATTAGATATGTTGATGTTATTCCATTGGTATTGCTCAAACAGGCTTCGAATCCTACGCCGTGTTCGCAGGTTGATATTGATAGCCGATAGTGCTTGCTTAGTCATCCAACTCACACAATAACCAACGGATACAATAGAATATGTAATATCTGTCTGAGATGGAACTAGACTTTGAATATGTCGAGAATGTAAAGATCCATAAATCTTATTTCGTTACTGTGTTTTGCGAAGAAATCATTGATCTTGTCATGAATCAAATTAGTGATTGAAGATTATTTTAGGATTGAAGTCCATCTAATTATAAACATATTCATCATCATCGTCAGGTCTTCTAAGTCTCCAACGTAGGAGCACGACCCTCTCTGTACTACTAGAGATAAATTTAGCCTGATCAGCCAGAGGATTTGCCTACACTCTCGACGCCGGCCAGACGGTTTGGAGAGGGTAGTCTGAAAGGCCGACTAGGACATACCTTATCCCTAATGAGACACACAGAGCATATTTGGTCTGGCTGCTGTAAGCATCTTTATGGTTTTGCATATTGATGGAGCTCAATTAAGTACCTACCTAATTTGCAGTAATTTCTATTGAATAGAATTTTGCTTTTGTCGGTGACGTACTGTCCATGTCTTCCTATCCGCAACCATACTTGTAACTCCCTCATACGAGACCACTTTTTCCTACATCTAGCCCATAAGTGCTCAATAGTTCTAGCTATCAACTTGCATTTTATCTGCGTCAAAAAAATTACTAAAACAACAAATCAACCAAGAAAACCATATCAAAGAGATTGAGTACTGTTGATTTGTTTTTGATCTGAAAATAGACCTTCTGTCATCACTTAAGCATCCTCATTAGTATGCTATTCATTTTGCAAGAGAAAGGCTATCACTCGATATTAGTTTTCTGGGGAAAATACTTCATTGATGTCTAGGATCTAGAATAAGGGTTTATTCTGGTGTTATAAGTTCTATCTATTTTATTGATCATAGTAACATTCGTATGTGCGACTATATTTTCGTGGTAATCCCATGACATTAAATGATTTCGATGAACTCCATAACAAGGCACCTGTTGATGATTGCAATGCAATTACTCAATTATGTTATTACATTGATTATTTTTCTTGTTAATACCAGTAGTTCGTTTGAAGTTAATAAATCATTACCTTTTTAATTGTCTATTTATTTCAAGAAACAAATCAAAAAACAAGAAGGAAGAACACAAACCAGAGATAATTGCTTACTACTTCAATTACCCAAAAGGCGAATATTATAAAGATAATCGCGTTTCAAGAGCAAAACCTCCTCCTCGAGCCAGGCCTGTGTCACTCCCTGTTTAGGTATAATAAATAATAAATAAATATTTAGGGACAAATTACATTGGTTGAGCTAGTTCCAAAGTAAGTTCGAGACTTGTGTTATGGGATACTAAGTCAATGATACTATATTTTATAACGAATACATAATATATAGATAGACATCTAAGACCCAGGACGATTCGAAAAAGGCTATTTTCCAACTTGCCCTGACTGGGGATTAAACCCGGAACTTCTGGGCGGCGGACCAGCATGGTCACCACTATGCCACGGAGGTCGTCAAATATTATTACTATACGCGCGGCGACCACTCCGAAGAGGAAAATTCAGTTACATGAATCGTTTGTTCAGAATAATAAGAATAAAATTGGCTTGAAATGGTTTCTTAGGTATCTAAACAAAGGCTAACCACGTTAAGTCGATATTTTTTTTAATTTATTTCTAAATGATTTCTGTAGAAGCAACGAATAAGTACTAAGTACGTGAGTACTTATTCTTAGCTCTTACGGTGTGTGCTTAAGCTCGCAATTTGAGTGATTCAACAAGTCGGGCCCGAACTGAAAAGAAGCCAAAACTCTGTACTCACCGGCAAGCTAAAATGGATTCTTTGACGTCTGCGAACGGAAAATCGAATCCGATTATACTCAAATCAGTATAATTTACATAACTTGTACGTTGGAAGCACTACAAACGTGGAGTTCGGAGACAAATTTTTGGATTTGCGTCTGAATGTGGTCACGACCCCGTATAGCAACGAAGTATCAATAGAATCCTTGACATTCGGGCCCGGAGCTGTAAGGTCGTGGCTGTTATTTAACTGGCTTCCACTATTGACAGGCCGTGTGGGACATTCTCTTGGCAAGCCATTGTAATACGATACCAACATTCCAACTACCTATTGTTCTCATCGACGGCCGAAATTAATTTGAAGCCTACATATAAAACATAATTAATTGGCATTAATATTATAAACGTTTCTTGTAGTTAATTCTGATTATACTGAGCGCCGGGAAGAGCAGAGAAATGAATAAGGCAATAGTGTCTTTAAGAATGTAATAAATATTGATGAACAGTTACATTGGTCAATAGGCGGTGACTACTGATCGTATTCATTGAATTACTTTCGTAAGTACCTTAAGAGCATTGATATTTATTGACAATAAGCATACATGGACGATTGCTGCTCCGTTAGAGGCTATGTCGTGGTAACTGCTGAACAAACAGTCACGGGCTATCTTATAGCTACCATCAGGCTTATACTTATATAAGAGTATTTTCTGTTACTATAAGGAATGTATTTCGGAGGTTATTTTGACATATTTATTATGTGGACAAAATAACAATAAGGAAATAAACAAGTGCTAAGAAATGTATGGTTAATTAGAAAAATATTTAGTGTTATAGTAAATATGTTGGCAACATAATAGCAAAGGAAGATGAAAAAACTCGACATTATTACAGAGAAAAGATTAAAATCGAAAATGTAATGAATATCTGAGTAGATAATTTAATACTTTAGTATTACAACTTGTAAGCAGTCAAATTTAGAAATGAAATTAATAATTTTCAACTCGCTGGGTATATCAACGTGACACAATGAGCTCCAAAGCTGCGTAAGATTGATTTAATGGGTACTCCTAGCCAGAAAAACGGTATAAGAACGACAATTATGTAACTTGTTCAAAGGGAAATCTAAGAAATGTAATGTGGAATACTTTTAGAATCCGTCCATGCGGGTTTGGGAGAAAAGAAAAACGAGAATGCGCTACTGCTCCTTAGAGTAGCAATTCTATAAAACTATCTTAATAATATTCGATTAAACTTGGGGATGATATTAAGATCTAGCTAGAGCTATGGATTATCAATTTTTATTTACAGCATGAAATACAATCAAAAGTTTTAAGCACTAGTGGCTCTGTGAAGTTTAGACCTCGCGAGTCTGCCTTTTGCATAACTTAAATAAATGTTCACCTTGCACCTTGAAACCCCCATGGCTCTGCCAAATCCAAAAACTGAATTCATTAAAATTCCATATTATTATCGAAACTACCACAAAGTTTCACGAAAATTAGTTAATCAGTTGAGTTGAATAGCCGGACCAAAATTTTATTTGAAGTTGAAACGGATAATCCTCGCTTGCTTATTCTAGTAGTTAGTGAAACTGGTAATTCCTACGTAAGTGTCTACTAGCAAAAGAAAAATATAGATACTAGAGATTATGGGAAAATGCCAGAACACAAGAGACTAGATGATAGAGAAAGAAATGTATCCTAGATGTGAAGAGTAAATATGAACTGAAATAAATTGAGACCGACCCCAGACAAATTCGGTAAATTTCCTTTTAAACAAAAATAGGAAAACTGATCACTAAAGAGAAAAATGTTAGATAAGACACGTCTTTACCGAAATTAGCCGAAATCACTACGCATGACAGAAGAGTAGGTATCACATGATTATTGATTATGTATCAATAAAAAAAAGAAGAATATTACCTACTCAATTCATAAGTGGCAATCAATAAGAATCAGCTGCTCACACAAACATAAAAATTAGGTTAGTAAGGCCAAAATAAACATCGTGGGTACCTACGGAGCGACGGTAATTTGTCTGGCACAGATGAAAGGAAACCTAATATTATGAGACAACAAAATAAAGAGTAAAGGTATTTAAGCGAAATACCGTAAATGATTATCTTTAGATACAAAAAAGATGTCTAGCTTTATTGCCGAATTTTCAAAACAGAAGTAAACTATCTGTTTGGGTTTAATAAAATAGGTTTAGGAGATTTAAAATTTGTTCGAATCTGTTTAGGGTGTAAATTGACATAAAAAGCTAGAAATACTCACATATACTATCTACTGACATTAGAATGTCTGAGACTAATTTAGTATATTTAATTTTATGATCACGACCATTGCACGTAAAATGACAGACATGGCCGACAATTTTTACATATATATATATATGCGCGTCAACACAACGGTAGACGAGACGTAAACAGATGATCAACATAAATCGTATTCATGTATTCATTGATGCGACTTTAATTTTTATTAAGATGAGGATTCAGACATGTTTTAAAGGACACGTTTGAAGAAATTTGGGAAACGCGTTAGTACTATTGGTTAATTGTATTGAGTTCGATCAAAAAATTAATACTAACAGTGAATCAGTTGGTAATTGTAATTTTTTCAACAACCTAATTAAGTCGAATGTATCACAACAGTACTTAATTATACACTAGTATTATGTAGATGATATACGGCTCCATTTGATCTGACCGGATCGAGAAAAATATAACACAGACATCTTTTAAAATAGGTATTCATTTCATTTTTACTTATACTTATTCAATGATTTGTAAATAAGAAAGTATCTAAAGTATGATACTCATATTAAGGCAAATAGCAAAAAACAGACCTAAACAAATAAATATAAAACAATATTGTAATTAGAAATTTTTAACAGCATTACAGTGCTCGGATTATTATCCAAAGTGAAACATGTGATGAAAATTTTAATTTGAATACTGTAATATAATACAATACAAACAAAATGGTAGTTGTTGATGTAGAGAAAAGAAAATATTGCTTCAGCTGATTGTGGTTGTATTCCTTGGGTCTCTTCAATTTGTTCTTCAAGAACAAAATTAAATAAAAAACCTTCACATAAAAGCAATACCTAATTTTCTAAAAGAATGGAATCCATTTTCAAGACAAGAATTTTTTATAAAACACGTGCGTTTTTGACGGAACGTCGGATCAACGAGATTGAATAAATAACAACAAAACATATCGTAGCTGAGGTCCAAAAAGATCAAAGAGCTTGGAAGTTAGTGTAGGGAAATTCAGTTCGAATTGTAGTTTCCTAAAACCTCTATTTAACTGTTATGTAAGACGAGACACGTTGCCCTTTACGATTCCTTGGTGCTTGTGAATGCGTAATTGGAAAATCAAGTTCCGGATTGTCGCGTATTGTTTCAAACGTCTATGCCACTTTACTCGAAAGTTCAAAAGAGGCCCTCGTTCTTCAAGTTTCGCTAAAAAGACAGTTGCGTTGCTTTCTGAAGGCCGCAGTCTTACCTAATAAATTGTTGGAGATTTGGAAACGCCTCTACTTATTGGCTTCGATGCTTATTGTTCGATGGCCTCGTTTCCGAATTGAGCCTCTGCCTTTCCGATTGTCCTTAATTAAGCTTTGAATGAATTTGCAACGGAATACATGGATGTTTTTTTTTTTAAATTTTTACCGCTCTTGGAGAAAGCAAAAAAATATTTGTACTTGCTCGTGTGTTCACAGTAATTACGATTACAGAGTAACTTTTGACTTCTGCGAAAATTAATCTAAATGAATTTGCTATTAAAAATCAGTTTTTAGAACCTCAAGTTTTACAAACCGTTGACAAGTAAAATAAGACATGTTTGGATTTCGGTTTGAAGATGTTAAGTGTCTGTCACAGTAATCCAACGTCTTAATTAAAGCTCATGTGTGGTAAAGGATCAAAGACGACTTACGATAATCCAATAGCTTTATGAACTGGTGATGACGGAAACTATTAGAGAAGTACCGACCGAAAACTCAGAGAACTAACTACTAACTAGAGAGAAAACGCAGAGGACTCATGAACAAAAATTTACGTTACTTTTTTCTAAAAGCATCAATGCATTCTGACGCTAAGTCAAACTAAGCTTTATTTTTTTTAATTTATAGGAACAATTAACACTGATTGAGCTAGCCCCAAAGTAATGCTTGTGTAATGGGATACTAACTCAAAGATACTATATTTTATAACATATACATATATAGATAAACATCCAAGACACAGGACAATTTTCAAAATTTGAAAAAGACCATTTTCCAACTTGCCCTGACTGGGGATCGAACCCGGGACCTCTGGGTGGCGGACTAGCATGGTGACCATTAAGCCACGGAGGTCGTCATAGAGGTTTTCATCAGAGATCGGAATCACGGGTGCTATTGCTATCAAAAGTATAGATATGACTAAAAGTTCCGGGATTTCTCGAAAATATAATTGGGTAATAAGTAAATAAAACAATCATAATTATGGGATTTCAGGATAAGTATATTGTTTTCAATTAAATATATCCTGAAATCACATAATTATGATTGTTTATTTATAGATTATATAGTCATATCCATACTTTTGATAGCAATAGCAGCCGTGATTCCGATCTCTGATTATCATAGAGCAGCGGCTAATGTAGCTTGCTATGGACACGTGTTGATGTCGTTCAAATTCTAAAATAAAGCTTCAGGTTATGGAAGAAGTACAAAAGAAATGAGTTCTTCGTTGTAACAAGTTTATTTCCCAGACAAATTAAAAAAAAACCCGATTGCCAAAAACACCATCTAGTCATGAGTAGCGGAACTACTAAAGTCGTATCGGTAGTTCCGTTTCTCATCACTAGATGGATATCCGTCTATTGTCTGCTAGAGAAAGTCTAGACTTTCAAGCGTAAACCTTCAATAACTCTTAAACGGCTCAACCGATTTTCATTAAACATAGCTAAGAACCACCGCATAATAAAACAAATCTGCGAATGAAGAAACCGCATCGAAATCGGCCCATCGGTTTAAGCGCTTCGATATCATAGATAGACTCACAGACAAACAGAAAGACAGACTGACAGACATTAACGTCAAACTTATAACACCTCTCTTTTTTGGTGTGGGATTAAAAAGCAGCAATGAGAGTGAAGTCATACCTTGGTGTCACATATCACCTAACTACCGCGGAATATCAACAAGATGGCGTGTTCAGGAATAATGAGTAGGCATAGTAATTGTGGCCGAAGTTTATGGCGATGGGGCGCTTGCCTCTCGATTCCGAAACTGGGCATGGTGCCAAAGTTTAACTTGGAGATCTGGCATCAAATCCAATATGCCCAAATGTATTTGCTGTGTAATTTTGTCAATATTTGGTTGCGATTGGTCAAGTTAATGTAATTGATAAAAGCATTTATGGAACTATACTCTTGGCAGATACAGTAGGTCTCACAATAAACAAAATATGATGAAATTGTTTGAAGGGTCGATTTACTATTAGAGAAAGTCGATCAGGTCCACGATACTGCTCGACTTTCTCTAAGATTTTTTTAATTTCAATTGATAGGTAAACTTTCGGCCCTTTCGTCTTTTTAATGTCGTCCGACCTGGCTGCTGCTCTGCCTACGCTTTCTGTCTGTCCTCCTGTGCGGGGTCGCCTAAACAGAACTCTCTGGCTCCATCAGTCATTATCCCTGCGGCAGATGTGACCAGAATCGTTCACTGATATCTGTGACTTTTGTGCGTTGTTCAGTTAGGTCAGGGAAAAGTTATTCAGTATTATTGACTAAATTCGCCCTAAAATAGTTTCAGTTTGTTTTGTTGGACCCTGTTTCAGTTTTTAACTACATGTATGCATTTTTGTTGGTTTTTTAGGCAAGATGCAGCATCTTAAAATTCTAATTCGATTTCTTCTATACTTTTGTCGTTTTAAACATAATAACGTCCGTTGTGTAGTATTATGTCAATATTTGTAGTAAAAACATAGAATCCCAATTTACCCATTTAATATGTGTATATTTTTCCTATTTTATTTCGCGTTAAATAGTATTTACTAACTGACATAAATTCACTAAGAATATTTTAAACGGTTCATTCACGTAAAGGAGTCGGAAAAGGCCGACGAGTTTCGGTCGGTTTGGACAACCAATATCAAGGAGTCGGCCTTTTTTGACTACACAACGAGAGTATATCGTCGGCCTTTTTCGACTACACAACGAAAGTAAACCGTGTAATATATTTCGTCAGATCCGTCAATTTCGAAATGAAATTGTCGAATTCATTGAAAATTAAATTAGATAATGGAAACCATGAAAGAGAAAGGAGGTCATGGAATGCGCAAGTTATTTATATAACTTTGCACAAAACTCCATCGAAGCAGCTTTGCTTACGGGTTACGGTTAAATAAGAATCGTACAAAAAAATTGACATTATTTATGTACTTTAAAGTATATTCAATTATGGATCATTACAATTAAGTTGTGAAGAAATGCAGCTGTGTTTTATCTTGTTCTATTTTATAATGATTACATAGGAAATGTGATAAATACAGATCAAAATTTATTATTTACATAAAGCCATCTATTTTCGCAAAACGAGGTAGAAAATGCCAGTAGTCAGGTATGGATAGAAAAAGAAAATCATGAATTGTGACTAGTTGATTTAGAATTTATAGATTAGGCCCATCATTATAAATTAAAACGATGATGAATTATTTAAAGCTAAGTAAGTACGTCATTTGAATATTAAAGAATAATAGATAGGTTTAGAAGCAAGAATAAAGTTGCTTGATGGAGAATACTGTCCTCAGAGAATTGACTTTGTTTTTGGAGCCAAAGAAAGTAAATATGTCGCCGTGGAAAGGGAAATTTAGCGTCTCCATTACGCTAAAATACTTACCTACATTGTAACACATACTAAATAAACTTGTTTAATTTACGAGCAAAACGAAAATTAGGTTGTTATCTTAGAGAGGTGTAAAGAATTCTACACACATGAAACGAGAGTTGATATAAATAGACGCAATTAAGAGGGTCGTGAAGCAAAATGATACCATACAAAAAGCGAAAACGGTTTAACCCTTAAACCTACTCCGATTCTGATGGTTTTTGATATTGTTAAGAACTAGTGCTAACGATTTGATTTTTAGAAATTTTACATACGTGAGATTTTATGTATAATTTAAAAAAAATTTTGTCGCAATTACTTGTTTTTTACTAAACGGAACAAACTTTCTAAAGAAATCAACGTATGGTTTATAGTATATTGATTCGATTAGTAATTAATTTTAACAAATTTGGCTGTGTTTCTACCCTAAAACTTTATTTATATAAAAGAAAGTTTTAGTGGTGAAAAACAGTTATTACTTTAGACAAAAATTTGGCGAAAAATATAATACGCCTGATTCCGAGAGGTACAAACGAATATAAAACAACAATCTATCTCGAAAGATCCTATTTTCACCGCATAATCAAAGATAACATTAGTTTTAGTGGTAGGTAATATCAAAATTAATAAATGATGGTCCGTCGAGCCTGAAAAATTCAATTATTCAGATTGCCAATTCGCTATTTTCCAACAAATAATGTCAAAACAAACATTTTCAATGGGATTTGTATGAAATATAGACTAATGAGGTCATAATTTCTTGGAGTCAAATAGAGCTCTTAATATCACTGTTTCTGCAATAATAAATCTAAAATTTAAAGTGAATATGATCATGACATTTTGTGACGTTTCATTCACATTTGCTTTGTGACGTTTTATTCTCTTAGCACCTAATAATTTATTTTTGACCAAAGAAAAAATCCAATTGGTCTTTAATTCTTCATGATGTAGGAGTACAGTTTATTTAACAAATTCAAATACTTTTGACAAAATAATTGATAAATATAATATTAGTAATGGAGTATTAGAATAAGAAAACAGATTTAATGGTAAATGTTTCAGATTCTTAGACGAAATGTATTTGTAAACGACGCGCCGCACAAAACACAACCGCCATTGCGATGTTTGCTTTCGCATGAGGTCAAAATCCTTGCCAAAACACCTAACGAAGACTAAATAATTAAGTTTGTAGAAATCAAAGCGTTTTGTAACAACAACTTAGTAATGATGGCATTTTATGATATTCTGAGCAAAGATACTGCAGTTATTGTTGAACATAAGTACTCAAAGTGGATCATAATATAAAACGATGGAATCTCCAATCAAATTCGGAAAAAATCGCCTGTTCCTTTACATTTACGACATACGGCGATTTTTGCCTGAATGAGGTCAAAATCCGTTGCCAAAACACGCTAACTAAGATAGATTAAATAAGTTAGTGGAAATCAAAGTATTGCCGGTGTGTGGCGCGGGGGGCCGGGGCTCGCTGCAAGGTCAGGGGCCCCGCGTAGCGCCGCGCGCCTTTTTGACCAAAAGTGGTACTACTGTAACGGATCGGTTTATTTGCTCTCTCACGCAAAATAGTGAGAGGGAGGAAGCGTTACTGTGTTGTTAGATTACCTACTTACTCAAAAGATTTAGAACCTGTTTTGTTTTTTTGATATTATGTCCGTATAACCGTTTTTGAGGTTTTACGTCTTCTCTATTCGTCTCCTTTTTTTCAATGTCAAAGAGAAATATAGAGAAAATATATTTATAAAAGAGGCTGTTATGTTTATCAATTTTAATAAATTAAAGGCTAAGTATCCTGTAAAATGTAGTCCAATGAAACACTAACTGGTAACCTAGTCGACCAAAGACACAAATAGGTATACTATCGGGCCGGCACTATCTAGGTAGGTATGCCAAATTGCCTTAGATGTTTTGTTCTTTTATAATTGCTATGTTATATGGTATAACGTACATATGTTTATGATACTAATAATGTGGTTATCCTTGACCACTCCTTAACCTAACCTAACCTGACCCACAGGTATTTACATAAGTACATTGGTGTACTACAAGGTTTTATTCTAGGGCCAAAACAGATTAATATTATTTTAAATTTATGTATTTCTCATTGTATTGTTTTGAGATAAGTACCTTAGAATTTCAATATATCTACATTGCTGCCAAATCAACATGAAGGCGATTTTATAGTTTCATTAGTTTGTGTCGTCACATTGTCGCCGAACTGGCCACCACGTCCTGCCCTCGACCGATCTATCTTTGCTAACGAGCCTTTTTATTTCCTTTTTTTTGTCTAAGGTTGGTAAAAATTTTCTAGTCTCGGATTAGGTGTGTTTTTATAGTCGATTGTCGCGGACAGGTGAAACCTGGGCTTTCGGTTAATCTGCGGAAATCCTTTCGCAAGAGCTATGGAGATTTTAGAAGATTTTTACTAATTTTTATCGTAATTTACTTTGTAATAAAAGCTTAATACACCTACGAATCTCAAACTTTCCAAACGTACATAAATGACCAAAAAAAGATGATTTAATCATTTTTATTTAACATAAGCTGTTCGCGTGGTTCTCCCTGTTTTTGAAGGCACATTAAACTGCCTTATATACAGTATACAGTACAATATACAATATATTCATGCCTCCCAAGTCAAGCTATTTAGATTCCTAGATAAAAGTCTGGCACCAGTGTTGGCCACTTACACGGAAAACGAGGTTCGCAACTCAACACGTGAGGACCGGCAGTTTGGAGAGCAAAAAATGTTTCTGATTCCAGCGCGTCTAGTTCGTTGGCGGCAAAAAACGGCGAAAAAACACCGATCGGATGATGAAACGCTAAATTAGTGGCAGTTAAGCTATAAAGATGGTACGGAATAGGCGCGTTCTTTATACAATCTACGTTGAGTTGAAACAAGTTTTTTTTTCAGTTTTTAATTTCACACTCTGCAATTCTTTTGGGGTTTCCACACCCGAATTATTTCTTACAAAATACTATGATACTCTTCCATGCTAGTCGGTCTATATGACTAGACCACATTCCACTGTCCGTTAATTTGCCTTCTTGAGGACTGTTTGTGTACAAGACGTATGTACATGAAACAGATTCTCCATAAAAGGTGTCTTTTACATTTTTACGCTTCAAATGTCAAAATAACGAATGTTCAAAACCGCTCGTGTAAATCCTTTGCTTACGATTCAAAAATGCGCGCGTTTAGAAACAATCGCGCAAACCATTCCTAGTGTGATTTATTTCGATCCAATACCAAGAACGAATACCACTGGTATTACTTTGAATTTTTAATTATTTTATATTTCGAACAAATACCACTCTTTAAATTATTTAATTTTATGTCCCAACGAATACCAATACCTTAATTTGGTACATTCAATTCAGTCATCTTTAATTTGTTTTCTAATATTTTTATGTCATTGAAATATAATGCTAATACTTTCCGAATTCATTTAATTTCCAAGGAATTGATATAAGTCGTTTAAATTAATCATCCATTATTTATTACATAGTCTATGATGAATGACTGATTTTATTATAAATAAAGTTTACGATTGTTAGATTGTAAGTAAATTGCTGTTATTTGATATTATTGCAGAAATTAAAATTGTTATAAAAAATATTATTATCATATAATTGAACTAGACGTGAGCTAACTGAATTTGTTTATTTTGATCTAACAGATTTTTTTTGCAAATGAAAGCGTTGTATTTCCATTCAAAGCATTTTTACTGGTATTGGTTTAAACAGTGGTATCCGTTCGGAATAGAAAATGATAAAAATTCAAAGTAAAACCAGTGGTATTCGTTCGTGGTATTGGATCGGAATAGATCCCTAATGTGACTAGCGATTTCAAAAATGCGTCCCCTGTGTGAACGACATATCACGAGTTATCTTTCTGTGCGCTCCATATTTGACGGATATAGGCAGCGTGCGAACCTTAGTTTAATTGATATTTGCAAACACGTCTCTGAGATTGGCGGGCGCTATTTTTATCCTGTAGTAACGTCTTGTAAATCATGTGTAGTGAAACATACGGTCGTAAACGAGTGTTTGGGAATCTTCTTTATTGTTTGGAAATTGTTTCTAGCGTGGTGGAAGTTCGGATATAACTTCTTAAGAACAAATACGATGTTAATTGGGAAGTGTGTGCTGTTCTAAATTATTAAGACCTACTTTATCTAAGTAATTATGTACCTATTTAGCAAAAAAACTTTATTCATTTTCAAGGTTGTGCGACAAAAAATATAAAGGTAGGATTAGATTAATAAATTAAAAGAATAGAAAGGGTAAGATTTTAGCACTCTATGTATGTATTTTATGTGCATTTCTATTTGTGTTCCACCGTAGCATGCGAACCGCTTATCCAATTTTCACAAATGATATGTCAATCGATTCGTGGGGAAATGGCCTTTTCAAATTGTCCTGGGTCTTAGGTGTTTAATTATTTATCTATGTATTTGTTATAAAGTATAGTACCGTTGAGTTAGTATCCCATAACACAAGTCTCGAACTTACTTTGGGGCTACCTCAATTAATTTAGTAATTTGTCCCTGTGTATATATATTTATTTATTATTGTCCGGGTGACATAGGCTACAATTTGTATACAATATGTTACAAAAAATTGAAAGTAAAAAACATTTTTTTCTATATCGATTGGGGTATCAAATGAAAGGTCTTGATTAACACATTTCAAAAATACTCGTATATACATTGTTAGCCGTTAATGGCTCCCGTAGTCAGTTATTATTAGTTTTTTAAACGTATATCTTATTTGTTAAGGCTTCCTTGGGTATCTACAGTTATTCAGAAGTATCATGGACTGAATTCACCATTACAATAGTTTCAGTGTCTGTATTTTTCCAAATGATATTACGTTCCTAGAAACTCATCATTATATGTTTGAAATTGTCAGGGAAAAATACTATTTTTTTTCCATGTTATACTGATGATATTGTTACGGCTAAGGAAGGCCTAAAACTGCTGAAAGGTTTCAAAAGGCTGAGCCAGTGAAGCGAATAATAGGACACGATAAAGTATAGGTACCTATATCGCGAACGATGGATAGGATAGATAAATGGTGGCCTAGGGGAAACGAAGTATTGTTTGGGAGCCTACTGAGGCAAAATACGTTTTCTTTCAAACAGCTACAAATAAGGTATCTGATGAGGACCGGGAGATGTTCTCGTTTTATTTTAGAGTTGAATGCAAAGCAAACAATCACTTAAAATAAATTAATTTATTAGCAGACAAGGCGGACAACGCGGTTACAGCTTTTTAACAGACGCTTTCAAAACGCACAGATAATATAGAAAATTTGTGGATATATTCTTCTTTATTTCATTTTAAAAATACATTTCAGATACAATTATTATTAATACAAAATATACAAATAAAATAGAGATTCCAACGCGTCGCCGCGAGGCAGGGTGCCCAGTAAGCTAGCAGCATTGCGTCTCTGCACTGCGATAGAAATTATTTGGGCGAATTAACTAAAATAATAGAAAATTTTGACATATGACAACTGTAAAGATGTTGCCAGTAACTAAATACATTTTATGTATTATACAATATCTATCAATGGCCTTTGCATCTTACGGCCCTTGGCTCTGGCTATGGGAAAAGAAGTAATTAGGTAAGTATGTATCTTTAAAGATAACTACCAAGCTGGTTCGGAAGAAAGGGTAAAACCAATTCAAAACATTACCTTGTAAAATCAATGTTCAAACACCTCAAAAAGTTGTTGATAAACCAAGTACGATCAAAATCTAAGATTTGTCTGAATTTTCTGGATTAAAAGGACATAAATTTGAAATATTTAACTCAGTACGACAAAGCATTTCAACATCATAAATATTAAGTAGTTACTCGGAAATCTAGCTTTTGTCTGTTTTTTTTTTACATCAAACGGGTATTACAAATAAATCTAAAACATCAAATGGCCATAAGATTGGACCTATTGGACTCATTTCTGTGCCCAGCAACAACGACAAAGATTCAAAATTCGAGATTAGTCTTCCACCTTTGTGCCCTGACCTTCCCCAACCAATCTGCTGACCGAAGCCCCTTTAAGATGCTCCTCTTTAGATCCTGTTTGTTGTTGTTTCTGAAGGGCTCTTTAGACCGGTTCAAGTTAACTTCAATGCAGCACGACTTAGCATTATAAATGTTGTATTTCATGTTTAGTGACAGTAACTATGTGGGACTAATCTTTAATGGGGTGTAGGCCATTTTTGTAATTTAGTAGCCTACAAAACTCATGTTCAATGTGGTCTACTTATGGGTTTTAAAAGAAGGGGTTTGAGCTGTATATCTACGTACATACAATATCACTCATTTTTATTTTTATTTAACCTCTACTGTCCCACTGCTGGGCAAAGGTCGACCCCATCTCCTTCCAAATATCTCGATCGTGTGCCACTTCCAACCATTCCCTTTCAAACTGTCGCAAATCGTCACACCCACGCTTCCGGGGCCATAAATATCACTCATACGAGTAATATATTTTATTTAACTCTTCTCAAAATATTCACAGTTGGTAATCCGCAACATGCTTCGTCAACATTTTCACAGTTAGTAATGCCCAACACGCTTCGTCAACATTTTCACAGTTAGTAATGCGCAACACGCTTCGTCAACATTTTCACAGTTAGTAATGCGCAACACGCTTCGTCAACATTTTCACAGTTAGTAATGCCCAACACGCTTCGTCAACATTTTCACAGTTAGTAATGCGCAACACGCTTCGTCAACATTTTCACAGTTAGTAATGCGCAACACGCTTCGTCAACATTTTCACAGTTAGTAATGCCCAACACGTTTCGTCCCCTTTTTTACAGTTAGTAATATCACTTCTATATCTTTAATGAGGCAGACAGGGCTTTTAGGTCGTTTAGGTCGTTTAGGTCTTGCTTTTCTAAGCATACAGAGACCAGGACCGTAATATTTAAAGACAACTTTTAGTAAAAGTTGCCCCCCTCTATTTGCTAAACGGTTATATATGGACACGTGAAAAAAATCACAGCTATAGTAAACATAACGAAATTTAAAGGAAAACTATCAGAGCTAAGTAGGGTTGACAAATTAAAAAGTTATAAGTGATCAACTTATAAAATGTACTCGGAAAAGGAAAACTTCATACAAATTCAATAGGAAAATAGTTTTTAGACGTTTTTAGTGGCAAAAACTCAAAATTGGCATCAGTAACTACGAAACCCTACACAGCGCGTGGCCCGACACGCACTTGGCCAATTATTTATTCCATCTTTTCGCCCACCGTCCGTCACCCTTAAAGTTGAATTTTGGTCTTGCTGCTCCAAGCAGACAGTTCCACGGCCGCAAGACGCAAAGGCTTTTGGGGTGCTGGTGGGTGAGATGAAAATACTCTGTCTGCCCAATTTGGGATAGAGACGAGATAGTGAATAATATAACAATGCCCAACCAGTCGCCTGGCAATCCACCACTATTGTCAGAAAACCTAACTTGGCAATACTGCTCGAATAAAAACTTATTAAGTGTTTTACTCCGCCTTTAATCCTCTTATGAATGGAAGGAACCCGTTTTGGACGAAGGGCGTCCGTGAGTCACGCTCGGATAGGTACGATTGGGTACTGGAGGGTGATACCTACGTACATATCTATAAGTAAACGTCGGTAAGATTATTTGCACAGTTAATAGTAGCGTTGCAAGCAATAGTACAAAATGTCGATAGTCTATCGATACTATCGTGACCTTGAAAAACAGTAACAATATCGATAGGTCTATCGATAGTATCGATAGTATCAATACTATCGATAGTATTAATACTATCTATAGTATCGATAGTATCAACACTATCGATAGTATCGATAGTTTTTAATTTATTCAATCGATACTATCGATAGTATCGATAGTAAAGGTACTACTTGTATTAAAAACTATCGATAGTATTGTGACGAAAATCGATATTATAATACTATCGATAGTAGTACAGCTATCGATAGTTTTTCGTACAAAAAGTAGTTACAGTATCGATACTATCAATTAAAAACTATCGATACTATCGATAGTCCTATCGATATTGTTACTGTTTTTCGAGGTACTATCGATAGTATCGATACTATCTAAATTCAATAGTATCGATAATATCGATAGTTTTGCCTTTCATCAATAGCATTTTAAACTGTTGACAATCGATACTATCAATAGTATCGATACTATCGATAGACCTATTGATATTGTGACTGTTTTTCAAGGTCATCTATCGATAGTCAAACTATCGATTGTTATGCAACGCTAGTCAATAGCATATGGAGCTTCTTTGTTAATTGTAATTTTTAGCCCCCGACAAAAAAGAGTAAGTTTGACGCTAATGTCTGTCTGAGGCATCGTAGCTCTCGAACGGATGTATCGATTTCCATGCGGTTTTTTACGTGAAAGCAAGTTTCCTTGCGGTGGTTCTTAGCAATCATCATCATCCGAGCGTATTCTCGGTTGCATCCTCAGCAGTAACGCTTCAGAGCCCGGGGTCCGCTATCTAACCAAGGAGATTTGACGAGGTGACTGGTTTTTACACAGAGCGACTGCCGTCTGGCCTCCACAACCCAAAGGGCAAACCAGGAACCAGACGAAGTGGTAGCTTAAGTGGCGCCCTCATTTGAAATAAATTGTTTAAAACTAAATATGGTGATAATTAAAAATTTGATTTGTATCAATGTCTAGAAAGACCTTAAAACTATTTTATGAATAACCTTTGAAATTATTACTAATAGTCCGTCTAATTTTAAAACCTGATTTTCGCCAAAAGTGGCCACTTTGGGAGAAAAACAGTTTTAAAACTAGACGGACTACCAATATTACTTTCAAAGGTTATTCATAAAATAGTTTTAAGGTCTTTCTAGACATTTATACAAATAAATTTTTTAATTATTACCATATTTAGTTTTAAACAATTTATTTCAAATGAGGGCGCCACTTTAGCTACCACTTCGTCTTAAAAATCATTAGTATAAATGTTCAACCTACAAGGATGTAAAGGAATGGACTTTGGATGGAGAGAGATGGAAGGCATTGGTTTCGTTGCTCCCACAAACAAAAGGTTAGCGGGATACTCGAATTTTCCGGGGAAATTGCCGCCCCCATTTGAAATAAATCATTTGATAGGAAACGGAGACATCATTTAAAATTTTGTCTTGACCAGCCACAGATAACCCTTCAAACTATTTTATAAACTACTGTTTGCAGTTTAAAGTGAAGCTTTTCTACGCACAATTGCGAAAAACGGCCACTTTTGGCGTATGTGCGTAGAATAACATGTTAAATGATGTCTCCGTTTGTTCTCAAATGATTTATTTCAAATGGAGGCAGCACTGGACCCCGGAAAATTCAGTTAGCCCTTTAATAAGAAAAGAGAGACAGAGAGAGAGAGAGATAAATATTGTAAGGTACTTTATTTTTAATCAAAGCTTTATTTCTTTAAGTCCATGAAGCCTGTCCCCTAAAATATTAACGGACCTTTAAATAACCCGAAACATCTACACGAGATTGGCGTGGTTTTAGGACATAAATCCTAAAACGGTCAACATGTAAATATTTAGTCGTAAACTCAGAAATAAAGCAAATATAACAAACGACCTACGATTTACAATGAATATTATTACAGTACTTTTCATTTTATTTTAACATTTCACTTTAACAATCTACTTTTTCATTTGTGGTATTTTGAACCTACTTCAAGGGCCGTAACAGACGGGGCGCAAGTTGCGCCGCGTGATGGGAGTTGCATAAATACTCAATCAACCCATTTGAATATTTACTCAGTAGATTGAGTAAATACCCGATAAATATCCTAATTTATGCATTTGGTGAGTAGATTGATTTATGTGAGTTGCGACTTATATTTATATTCATATTCATTATTTCATGTTTTCATGACAATTTTGAAACTTAAATCTAGTATACACTTGCAATTCTTGTCGGAAAGTGTATGCATACGCCATAATATGCTTAAAATGTCGGTAAACGTTAAATGCGACGCTAAAATATATAAAAATACCATACTAATCATACACTGAAAGTAGGCTTCTTTGACTAATTATCATTTTTTGCTGGGAGGTGTGCAAAGACGTAATTTTATGTTAAAATAAGTAAATAGACATCAAATGCGATGTCAATATATGAGCACGCTCTATTTACTCTATTTATTAAATCTAGTAAGTAAATATTCAAATGGGTAGATTGAGTACTATCCACTGCCCATCTCTAGCTGTTACGCGACGCAACTTGCGTCCCGTCTGTTGCGGCACCAAAAGAGTAGGAGGCTTCTCAGTTCGACCGCATGAATATATATATTATTTATTTACCAATTTATGTACACGGATAATTTATACAGAGAATAGGTACAGTCAAGTACCAAGATATCTACCTGACCAGGCCCTCTACTTATATCTTCAATTTTCTTTTAAAAACTAAAAATAATATTAACATGATTTTTTTATTCAGAAAGTTTTAATGAAAATGTGTCTGAATAAAATTTTCATGTTAATATAATTTTTAGTTTAAGAGAAAATTCAAGATATAAGTAGAGAGCCTGGTCAGGTATCTTGGTACTTGACTGTTCGTCAAATAAAATTTGTACAAAGGCACTACTTATCTCAAAAGAGATCTCTTCCAGTAGGCCTGTGAGAGATGTTTAAAGAGAGTCATACAGGCGTGTTTATAAACATAAGATTATTTTATATTTTTTTTATGTGTTCGCGGATAACTTCGTCGTTTATGAACTAATTTTGATGATTCCTTTTTGTTGAAAAGGAGATATCCCAAGGGTGGTCCCATAGATCAATTTTATCAAAGTCATTTGTGTAGTTTGGGGGTGAAGCCGGTTTTTAGTTTTGAAAAAATACAAAATATCACTAGCTAGTTGTTGATTTTTCAGAGTTAAAAGTCATCATCATCATTTCAGCCGCATAACATCCACTGCTGGACATAGGCCTCTCCCAAGGATTTTCAAAATGACCGATCAAGAGCGGCCTGCATCCAGAGCGCTTTCCAGTGCTTTAGAGTTAAATGTGATATGATACATACTAATGTACCAATGTACAATTTTTTTTCGAGTACATTTATCCCACAGGAAAAGTCGTTCATATTGACAATCTGAGTTGTTCCTACAAGGATCGGACAGGGTTTTTGTTACATATTGTATATCGTCGACCTATCCAACTCTTGGACTGACGCTTGCGGAATCCGCTAACGCTGACTGGGAATGGGAATCCACGTTGCTGAATTATGAAAAGCAAATAAAGAATTGTGCGAAGCAAAGTGTAACATTATTGTCAGTTAAAAAAAATGTTGCCTCACTCGTGTAAAAAGTATATTTTCAGCAATTTCATTTTTCATATTACGTACTTATTACCCCAGCCCGACTTTTTACTGTTGTCGTATTATGTTTATTACTGTCACGATGAATAACACTCGTCTAAAATTAAAGAAACTAGACAGAAAGTAATTTTTCTCTGTAACTTTTATTTTTGTGTGAGCCTTTTAAGGGGCTAAGGGTTTAAAGTGAGAACGTGAAGCTTTTCTACTTTTAACGGATGTGCGTAGAAAAGCTTCACGTTCTCTCTTTAAACTGTAAACAGTAGTTCATAAAATAGTTTAAAGGGTTATCTAGGGTCTGATCAAGATAAAATTTTAAATGATATCTCTGTTTCCTTTCAAATGATTTATTTGAAATGGGGGCAGCACTGGACCCCGAAAAATTCAGGTAGTCCCTTAACTGTGACTCGCGTAAAGAGAACATTTTATAATGAAATAGTCATTGTCACATTTTATCTTTTTATCTTCTACACGAGTAAACATTTATTGTTAATTAAATGTTCTATTTAAGAGATTCTTTCGCTAATATTTGTCTGATAATGATAATGTAATTCGTTAAGCAAAATTATTATGCTTAGCAAAATTAGGACTACATAAGTGTTTATGTGAGTGCTTTCTTTTATGGAGGCTCTAATTTATAGTGTAAGTACTTTGGGCCGAAGCATTACGGAAATAATTATTTAAATAAATAACCGAATTAATTTTCTTTAACCCTTTCACCGCGAACGTCGGATTTATCCGACAAACATTGTCGTGCCCATTCCGCGAGCGTCGGATAATTCCGACAAAAAAATGCCCGTTTTGCACATAACTGAAGTATCCACATCCCTTTTTGGTTGTAGATATTTATTTTAGATTTACTACCCTTCACGCTGGGGGCACGACAACTGATATAAAGTCTCGCGGTGAAAGGGTTAAAGAGTTTCTTCTATATCTTCAAAGTTTATAACCATATCTTAACCAAATTAATATGAGACCAATGGACCAAAAATAAAAGAGAATCATTAAAATCCGTTTACAAATGGCGAAGATATAGCGTTACAAAAAAAAACTGGTCAAATTAATACCCTCCTCCCATTTTGAAGTCTGTTAATAAGATGGAGAGACGCGCTTGAGTCTCATTGCAGGGATTGGGCCCTGAAAGCCTTCAATGAGAGTTGCGAGTGCTAGTAGGGAGGCTATTGCGCTGCAGTGGACAGTTCAAGCTGAAAATAGATTACTTAAAATCTATGTATTGAAGCAACATAAATAAAACCAACACCAGTATTGACCACTTACACACTACTGATCCTAAACATTAACATACTACTAGAGTTGACATTGTTTTAAAATTTCGACATTTAAATTTTTTTATTAATAAATGATGACATAACAAACAATGTATTATCTGTCCACATATCAACTTTAATTATTAATTTCATTGTGAGTTGACGTCCTTGAAGAAAATGCTGCAGTGCAGTTTGTTACTGCTTCTTCTGCACTAGCGCTTTGGAGGCGGCAGTAAACTTAGCTTTTAGTAACTTTTTGACGTCAAAAATTGTAAAACAAAACAAAGTGACGATTATTAAGAGATATTATAAATATCTTATGATAATAAAGATATATTTGAATTGCATTGAATTGACAAATATAAAAAAGTACTTGAACGTAACGAGCGTAAAAATTTAATTGAAAGAAATCGTAGTCTGTACACACAAAATGTGGCGCCAAAACCATTTTATTGCCAGTAATTTACCTATTAGCATACTCAAAACTGATAGGTTACTTTTAACAGTAGGTACAGTGACTCACTGCCAAAACATTCTTTGATCACCGATCACACGCCTTTAGGAATGCAATTTAAAATCTAACTAGCACCGCTTTTTCTGACAATCGTATCGTGAGATTAGAGTCATTTGGATCTAATTCGCAACGGTGACTTGGAATTCATTTAGCAGATAGTCAAGAGGAACGTCAAGCGCAAAATGCTATTTTCTCTAAACGTTCTTTCTCAAAATGTCCTATTTTTTAAAGGTTTTGTCTCTCAATGCCCTTTTTCATTAGGTTTTAAGTTTATTGAAACATCGATCAAAGTTACAACGAACTACAAGACTTTTATATTATGTTACTTGCTGCTACGGAACCCTTCATGGGCGAGTTCGACTCGCACTTGGCCGGTTTTTAACATTTACTTTCCATATTGATCTTAAGATTGATTTTTTTTTCTGTTTTATAGGACTAACTTAGCAAACTACAAAGTTTGCTAAGTTGTCCTTTGAAGGAAGCGAAATATTTACTGAAGTAAGTATGCCTATTTATCTATTACTTATGATAACTTTTAAATCTTGACGTTAACTTTAAAAGACATCATGAAACTTGAATGTAATTTGCGACTTTCTCGCTCTGTGGATGCTCCATTTTTATTGACATAAAATGGAAAAAATGTGTTTTCTCAAAACCTATTTGCTCAAAATTTAAAAATACATTTTTAGACATTTTAAGAAAAGCACATTTGGCGCATGTACGAAGAGAAAAGAGTGAGGCAAGTGGTGCGATAGATGGCCGGTTATTCGGCTTGGCTAAAGCAATTAAAGGACTATTTGTAACGGTCAGATAGATCGATCGCTTTCTAATTCTTGATGGAGAAGTACTTTGTGTACAAAGGGAATTGACGGTGAGCGACAGGTGTTAAATTTTGTTAGAGGTATTTAGAAACGCTTAAGGCTAAATGATAGAAGTTTAGCAACAACTGCTTGTTGGTATCAGCTATAGCAATTAGGTACTTTCCTGGATCAAAAATAAATTATTTGATATGCTTAAGAGCGGCCTTCCCGTCTTACTTTTCATACAAACACTCGTACGCGATTATGACGTTGTAAATGATCATTGTTAATTTTTTTTAACTAAAATAAAATATTAAAATTTGTAGAAACAAATCCAGTACAAGCCTCCACCTGCTTTTTTGCACAAATTTTACTTGAACTTCGACCGTTTATAAAGTACTCATAAATTTTAAGAAAAAAAAAACATTTTGATAGAAACCTTGGAAATGTAATAAAAATTTTAAATAAAAAATATTTATTTCACACACTTGAAAGGATAACTGAAAAACACGTATCACCTGGAACAAGTTTTATGAAATTTCCGCACCCAATGAAAAGTGAATATTCGTTCAATGGATAGTTAATCATAATAATATTTTCATTCAATAGATTGTAAATCGAGCCTTCAGGTGCTATCTCTCCCTTTTTGCTTCGCCTTTTTTTCTAGCATTGCCCTCGATAAAATAACAAGCTTTTCTAACTATGCTCGCGTTAACGACAGAGCGGCCAGGAAGGGCCGCCTTAAGAAAATCAAACGTCACAAAATAATGTGACTTGTCATGATCATATCCATTTTTAAC
The DNA here is from genome assembly GCA_943193695.1 of Acrobasis suavella. NCBI lineage: Eukaryota > Metazoa > Arthropoda > Insecta > Lepidoptera > Pyralidae > Acrobasis > Acrobasis suavella. Next base: position 1,252,634 of record OW971940.1, read on the forward strand.
GTGATTTTAGATTAATTATTGCAGAAAGTCTTTGAAACAAACCAAACAAATTATGCATCAGCATTTATTTTTACCGAAAAAAAGTTTATTTTACCCACCCACAGGGTGGTGAAACGACCTAACTACGGTCGCTGGAAAGCACTGGATACAGGCCCCTCTTGATCGGTCATTTTGGAAATCCTTGGGAGAGGCCTATGTCCTGCAGTGGACGTTATGCGGCTGGAATGATGATGATGAATGTATTTAGTAAATATTATAAAAGCAAGCAATCCATTACGATTTTTATTCTTTTTCCACCTTCTTGCTTATCATCAGGCTAAAAGTGGCGTTTGAGTCTTGGGGTTTTTGGGCTGAAAATGCTCTGTCTGCCCTTTTGGGGTAAAGACCATTGAAATTAAATATATACAATATGTAACAAAATCCCTGTCCGATCCTTGAAGGAGCAACTCAGACCGTTAATATGAACAACTTTTCCTAATATGGGACCGAAGTTTATCGAAGAAAAAAACGTCATTTTCATACAAATTGCCGGGCCGGCCGAATGTTGATTTATTTTCGAGTTTCAGGCATTGGTCCCATAGGAAAAGTTGTTCATATTGACAGTCTAAGTTGCTCCTACAAGGATCGGACAGGGTTTTTGTTACATATTGCATATTCTTATAAACTGCCTGGCACTTTGGCAAAATAAATTTAATTGGGTATCTTCCTGGGTCATAAATAAATTGTTATGTACTGTAAAAAACTCAAGAGTCGCAAAATAATGTCACTTGTCATTGAACATCTTCATTTTAAGGTAATTTTAGATTTATTTTTGCAGAAAAACTGATAATAAGAGCGCTATTTGACTCCAAGAAACTATGACGTCACCTGCCTGCATTTCATATAAATCCCATAGAAATTTTTTGTTTAGATAAAAGTATCTGATTTGACTTGTTGGAAAATAGTGGATTGTCCCCTAGATTTAAGTTTTGAGAAATAAATAAATTGAAAACTGAAACTTACTCGTAATCAAAATCAACTTACATAAAGAAATTAAACATTTTGTAGAATATAACTATAATAAATATCACCAGACGATCTTGTCCTTATCTGACGAAATTGAATTAATGCAGAATAAACAGTTCCGAACATAATTGCAGACAGCTCCCAATTTGTGCCAAAATAATTGGTCCAACAATTGGTGCGAGACGATCACGGGACGTTTACCTTGCTGAGAAGGGTTGACGCGTTGACAGTGGGTCTGAAAAATAGGCTGGAGGTACAAGATACAAGGTACATCAATCATGGTGACCTGTAAAGTCACATTGTCAACTGGGAAGACATTTTTTCGATTTAACTATATTTTATTTATAGTTCTGCAGACATTTTAGCTAAATACTTTTAATAAGGGCTGGCATGCCTGTTAAAATAAAAGCCCTTAAAAATAAAAGAAAAATTTAATAAAAAGAAATCGAGTTACATTTTAACTTCAAAACATGGTGTCAAATAGAATTTTGTTTTATTAATTATAGAATCTAAATGAATATGATCAATAAAAAAAAATTTAATTTTTGTAACATTTTATTTACTGATAGTACAAACTGCTTTAATTTTACCCTGAAAAACTAGTTTGCATAGATACAACGTGGAAAGGAAATACCCGTAATGAAGCAAACCACGGTCTCACTAGATCACTATAATATAATGAATTTAAAATAACAGTCAAAAAGCAAAAAAAAAAACTATATTCTATATATATTCTATATATATTCTATATATATTCTATATATATTCTATGTATATATGGCTAGTTTTAGCAAGCCTACTTATTTTTGCATAATCAACTTATCATCTTTACGTTATTGTTATTACATAGTAAGGTTCTATTCTTCTAAACATCAGAGTACTGGTAAAAAACTTGCCAGGTCAAATGTTAAGATTCTTATAAATAAAATTCAATATTCTCTAAAGAACTTGGCGGCCATTTAGATCTCAATTCTTTTGTCGGAGTTTGAACTTGGCTCGGCTTGAACTTGAAATTTATGAAATACCCTTTATTGCACAAAATAATTAAATACAAGACATAATTATCTAAAAAACTAGGAAATGCGCAAAAGGCGGCCTTTTTTTTCCAAGCCTGTAGGTATTGTGTCTCACTGCTGGGCAAAGGCCATCCCTTATTTTTCCACGCGTCTCTTTCTGCCCAATGCATTCCGAAAGATGGACCAAATTGTCTACATAGTGGACTACAGAGATTTTATAAAATATAGTATAGGGCATAGGTGTAAGGGTAGGCCCAGAACAACAGCGGGACGACTTAGACAGATTTTTATGTGGGTGGCAGAAGTTCGCAGAAGAAAAGGCGGCCTCATCGCTAAGCAATTTCTTCCAGGCAACCTCTCTATAGACAAAAGTAGGTAAAGTGACGCTCAAAAGGTGCAGTGATTCAGCTGGATGCATTTCAGCGCAGTGCATTGCGCCCACGCATTCGTTTCAATTCAAACGTACTCCAATGGCCCATTAATTGTTAAATTCGTATCTGTTGAGCGCGTAGCAAAGCAATCAAAACTGATAGTGGTGTTGTTACAATTTTATTTTATAAACATAAAGTATCGCAATATTTATTTATTTTAAACTTTATTGAGTCGAAGCTACAATAGGTAGACTTAAGGGCCGTAAAAGACGCGGCGCAAGTTGCGCCGCGTAACAGCTAGTGATGGGCGATGCATAAATACTCAATCAACCCATTTGAGTATTTACTCAGTAGATTGAGTAAATACCCGTCAAATATCTCCATATTTCATATATTTATCCATTTGGTGAGTAGATTGATTTATATGAGTTGCGACTCATATTTATATTCATATTCCTTATTTTATGTTTTCATGACAATTTTGAAACTTAAATCTAGTATTCACTTGCCATTCTTGTCGGAAAGTGTGTGCGTACGCCATAATATGCTTAAAATGTAGGTAAACGTTATATGCGACGCTAAATTATATGAAAATACCATACTAATCATACACTGAAAGTAGACTTCTTTGACTAATTATCATTTTTTGGTGGGAGGTGTGCATAGACGTAATTTTACGTAAGAAATAAGTAAACACACATCAAATGCGATGTCAATACATGAGCACGCTCTATTTACTCTATTTATTAAATCTAGTGAGTAAATACTCAAATGAGTAGATTGAGTACTATCCACTGCCCATCTCTAGCTGTTACGCGACGCAACTTGCGCCTCGTCTGGTGCGGCACTAATGCTAAAGCTTTCTCTTACTGTCGACTTTTATCATAACTAAACAGATAGCAAAGTCTGCATCTAAAAATTAGATAAAAGTATAAACGATAATATACCTAATACCAATTTTTTAACTTTGATACCTTATGATATCAGACAGATATCCTTTTAAGTTAGTTGTGTATGAAATAAAAATTCTTTTTTATCTGTTATAAGTTTTTTGAGTTGCCTAACGGTATCGGATTTAGGTTTCTTTAGAAATCCTTTGACGACCTCTGTGGCTTTGTAGTCATCATGCCAGGCTGTCATACTGGAGGTCCCGGGTTCGATGCCCCGTCAGGTCAAGACGGAAAATTAACTTTTTAAAGTTGACCCGGGTCACGAGTAGCGAACTTACTTTGAGGCTCGCTCAATCTATGTGATTTGTCCGTATATATTTATTTAAGAAGCGAGAGGCTGAAAGTTCAACAGCCCAACTAAGAATGCGGCCGGGGATAGACTCTTGAGTTAACTTTGAATTTTCAGCATGCTTCTTTTAAACTCTGCAACACTACGTAAACATACTAATTGTATATTACACTTCTCTTACGTGTATGTTTACACTGACTACTCGAAGATAGTAGATCATAAGAAATACCAACAAACTGTGCTCTCACTGTTTACAATGTGAGAATTAGTAGGGAGTACTGACTCGATAAAGCCGCTACTAAAATAGATCTCAATCAAAGACAAACAGATTTATATTTTAAGACGAGTCAATGTTTGAAGTTTTGAACTACGCGACCACTCGTTTTAGATTTTACGAGAACATAAATGGCTTTTTTTATAGCCTTCAAAATATTGGACTAGGTTTTTTAGGGTTCCGTAGTAAACAAGGAACCCTTATAGTTCACCATGTCTGTCTGTCTGTCCGTCCGCGGTTTTTCGCAGCGACTATAAGTACTAGAAAGCTGTAATATGATACAGGTATGTATATTAATTATGCGGAAAAAGTGCTAAAACAAAGTATTAAAAAAATTTTTTTTAGTGTAGCTCCCATACAAGTAAAGTCAAAAGTCAATTTTATTTTCTCGACTAACCTATTATGTGGGGTTAACACTGAAATAGTTGGAAAGTGAAAATTTTTGTTAGAGTCAAGTGCCCCCCTCCCTCTATCAGCTAAACGGTTATATATGGACACGTGAAAAGATTTACAGCTAAGTAACTATAACGAAATTTAAAGGAAAACTATCAGAGCTAAGTAGGGTTTACAAATTAAAAAGTTATAGATGATCAACTTATAAAATGTACTCGGAAAAGGAAAATTACATACAAATTCAATAGAAAATTAGTTTTTAGTGGCATGAACTCAAAGTTGGTATTCTTAACTACGGAACCCTACACTGCGCGTGGCCCGACACGCACTTGGCCAATTATTTTTATGACAAAATTACGTAGGTACATTTGTTTTGTTAATGGTTGTGTTGACTCGATAGAACACAATAAATGTGAAATTGGGTTGCAATTTGCAATTAAGCTGCTTTTTACCCTAGACTTTTCCATACAAACATGTCAGATTTATGTGATAGTATCGTTTGATTTATGAAAATAAGAAAATGGCCTTTTTACCCGACTACGGCAAAACCAAGAGTAAGGGTAATGATTTTAGCTGTCTGTGTTTGTGTGTATAGAGTGACATAGGCTACAATTTGTATGCAAAAAATGAAGGTATATAACAAATGTTACACATAAAAAAAGAGTCTATTTTTTTTCTTGTTTCTGTATCGAGTAGGTTATCAAATGAAAGGACTTAATTAGCACATTTCAAAAATAAATACATTGCTAGTCGTATATGTATGCTCCCGTAATCGGGTATTAGTTTAAATGTTTTTGTCTTGTTAAAGTTGTGGAGGGTCTTGGGCGTTTATTTATTATAACATATAATACCGTTGAATTAGAATTCCATGACACAAGTATCAAAACCTCGGGGTAAGCTTAATCTGTGTGATAGTGTACCTGTATATTTATTTATTATTCAAAATTCAAATGTTTATTCAGTGTGAAAATGAGTTTCTTTCGGCGTTTCTTCTCAGCAGTGGTCGTTACGAAGAGCTGGTATCGGTAGCTTTTCTTTAAAAATAAATTAAATTTTAATATACTTTACACGTAACATAAATTATACTTATTGACGTGTAAAAGTGCCTGTAAAGGTCTAATTACTAAATAAACAATTGAATCTTTGAATCAGTAATTACACCTTTATTTACAGACACTTTTCCACGCCAATAAATATAAGTATATTACGTGTAGTGTATATTAAAATTTAATTTATTTTAAAGAAAAGCTACCGATACCAGCGCTTCGCAACGACCACGGCTGAGAAGAAACGCCGAAAGAAACTTATAAAATAAGTTAAGCTAGATAAAAAATAAACCCTGTATCAAAACAGGTTCAATAGATGTTTGACAACCTGTAAGGGAAAACAAAAAAAAAATACTAGTGTCTCGTGCTGAAATATCGTAAAATACACAAGACGGAATTACAAACGTGGCCTGGGGCTGACAAGACACACTGAGACGAGTTGAGGTGGAAACAGACCGTGTATATTTGCCGTTATTGTTTAGTAAATAAATAAATATATCGGGACATATAACACAGATTGAGTTAACCCCAAAGTAAGTTCGAAACTTGTGTTATGGGATAGTAACTCAACGATACTTATTTCATAACAAATACATATATAGATAAACATCCAAGACACAGGTCAATCAGAAAAATATCATTTTCCATCTTGACCAGACCGGGGATCGAACCTGAGAGCCTCCAGAGTAGCGGACAGGTATGTTAACCATTGCGCCACGGAGGTCGTCGAAGTGACGGCAACGTTCGCGGTTCACAAGGCTTATGTAGCTGCTGATAAATATTTCGTAAAGACGTTTCCAAGTCTCCTTGAAAATAATCAAATTAAAAAAAAACAGAACTACCAGTAGTAACCCGACTTCTAACCACCTTGTTTTTTTAATGCCCTTTATCTACGAGCGTTTCCGTTTGTTTCCTTAGATGTGCTGCTTCACAGCCCGAGGGTCGCTCTTGGGGGTTTCTTTTCTAAAAATCGTACTCTTTGAGTAATTCTACTCTTGGAGAGTTTCAATGACGTTATATACAACCAAGAAAGCCGTCTTCAAAGCAATCTTCTCACGCACCATCACGCTAAAAGCGACCTTTGAGTTCTGCGGCTTAGGGATCTGTTTGCTTAGAGCAGCAAGACCCAAAATGCTTTGTTAAGCTAAAGGGTTACCTTTAGGGATACACACGTGATAGTGTATGTATAGTATGTATAAAATAAGATACACTTTTGCTATCATCTTTAATTGCATTGCAATACATAATAAATTCGTGCAACGCCACAATCCTCAACTATCTTTTTCTATAACACTCTCTCTTTCTGCCCTGTCTTCTACAACACTGTCCTTCTGCCGCTTCCATCCAGGAAGCGGCCGAAGGACAGTGTTTCTTGTTCTTTGTTCCTTATTTTACGTTTAGAGGCAAAATATTGTTATGTTTGAATACAAACGAAATAAACCAAATTGGTCTATTAATTTCTGAGATATGGAAACTGAGGAAGCACTGCGAATTCACAGTTCGGTGCACACTATTGTATGTATTGATGAATGCTCTCAATCGGTACATACCCTTCTCTTCTCGCCCGCGGCATCTACGAGCAAATCAGATGTTTCAGGAACATTATGTTTGCTTCTATCCTAAATGTGTATTTATTTACCGATAATAATCTGCTTACGCTTCTGTATGGAACAAAAATAGCAAGTATTGTTATCTTCGAAAGTATTGAAATCTAGGATCTTTACTCCATAAATAGCACGATATACGTAACTCCGTACGTGTCACGTAGTACGTACATCAATGTACTAAAGTGCGTAAGGGCAGCGAAACCGTAGGATCGCCGGTTTTAACACTGGGCCTGATATTAACTACCTACGTAAGTTAACCGTATACGATATGCACAATAAATTTATTTCACGTATGTTTTAATAATATAATGGACCCTTTTTCTTTGGTTTTATGAAAAATTGTAATTGCATTTGGAATATTGCATAAAACCTAAAATTAAAATTGAAAAATAAAACCACGAAATAATGGTAAAATTTTTGTTACTTACAGGTTTATAGTTTACCTATTGATATGTATGTAAATATTGCTATGATAAGAAAAAAACTGGCTGCGAATTCTAATAAATAATGCAAGAGTAGGATTATTTTTGAATGTGATATATTTATAGAGTTGTGTCTGTCGATTTTTTATTCCTACGAATAACTTCCATGATGAATTACTCGTATATAACTGCTGGGTTTAATATTAAACCAGCGAACCTTCGGATCACCGTCTAAATCGATCGAGACCTGGTCGGATTTTCCGACTATTTAACGTGATTAAACCATTTAATTATATTTATAACTCCATAATGAATATGGGTAACGACTGGTCAGAAAAGTATAATTTTAATTAGTCCGCCTCTTTGATTATCCAAAAATAAAGGACCCATATATTTCAGTTTATCAAAATAGTGAAGATTTCCAAAAATACTGAGCATCAAAGTTCCGGAGAGAGGGATTATCAGCTTGCGATGTCACCGCCTAGTAGAATCGTACCAGCCGTGACGTCATGCGTCAGTTCAATGCGCTGAATCTTTGTCATTTTTGTTTCTCTGAAAAGAAGAAAAAATACGTGTACATCATCATCATCCGAGCGTATTCCCGGTTGCTTCCTCAGCAGTAACGCTTCAGAGCCCGGGGTCCGCTATCTAACCAAGGAGATTTGACGAGGTTGCTGGTTTTTACACAGAGCGATTGCCGCCTGACCTCCACAACCCAAAGGGTAAAACAGGAACCAATCCTTGGATAGTTTGATGATCAAACGCTAGGTGGCGTTCGGGACCCACAGTTTTACGTGCCTTCCGAAACACGGAATCATCTTTCTTTTCGGATAATCAGGTGATTCAAGCCTGCAATATCCTATCCAGACTGGAAACAACTTTTCACAAAGTATGCTTCCCAATGGGAATCGAACCCATGACCTCCGGGTCACAAGGCGAACGCCTTGACCACTGGACCACGGAGGCAGAGTACAATAGTTTTCAATAATCCAACCGATGGGCAAAGAATATTTTTTCATTCGTCATTCCTATTCTTGACAATGCATAACTTTATTTTATATAGATGTTGCATAGAGTTCACCACTATCACAGCCGCAGTGCTACCTCCCAAGTCCCAAGACCTAGGGTCCGGTGAGCTTGAAGTGCAATTTGTGCTTCTGCAACTTGCCAGATGCCAGATGACTGACAAAGGTTCTGGCCAGGCAAGAAAACCATAGAAGCTTTTGTGCAGCTTGAAAAATCTTAGTGTTGGCACGTGTATATAAAGTACCTAAATCAACGAAAAACAAGGTATAGATCCGGAAATTGACTATGAAGGGATACATGAATTTTTCGGGGTCCAGTGCTGCCCCCAATAGAAATAAAATATTTGAAAGGAAACGAAGATATCAATTAAAATTTTGTCTTGACCAAGCCCTAGGTAACCCTTCAAACTATTTTATGAACTACTGTTTATAGTTAAAACAGAGAACGTGAAGATTTTCTATGCAAATTTGCGAAAAACGGCCACTTTTGGCTAATGTGCGTAGAAAAGCTTCATGTTCACTCTTTTAACTATAAACAGTAGTTCATAAAATAGTTTGAAGGGTTATCTAGGGCTTGGTCAAGACAAAATTTTAAATGCTATCTCCGTTTCCTTTCAAATAATTTATTTCAAATGGGGGCAGCACTGGACCCTGAAAAATACATGTATCGGTAAACAAAGTTTCGTATACGATTAACGACGTGATGGGGACAGATAATGTAACCCTTTAGATCGTTACTTTTCTAAGAACAAGTATAAAACTAATTACTAAACTATCCAAAAAAAAAATACAAACAATTTTTTAGAGTTTTCGTAAAGTAGCTAAAAATACAACCTTATTTACCTACTAATCTTAATTAAATAAAGACACACCAGTTTTTCCAAGTACCTAAGTCGTTAATGCAAAATTTTAATTTATTGCCGCGATAATGCAGTAATTAAAATTTATTGCGCGATAAATGTCTGCGGCAACTCAAACACTGAGCTCCAATAGGACATCATTTGTTACTAATTAGGTTATGTTAAGGATAGATAAAAAATTGAATATATGTATAAATTCAAGTTACATTTTGCATTGTTAACTAGTTACTCATAAATTTTGTTAGTAAAATATTTAAAAATCAACGAAAAACAAACAGTGCCTTCCTTTAACTTTTAGATTGTACTAAATTCTGGTTTAAGAGGTTTATTTCTATTAAAGAATTACATTCACTTAACATGATAAATTTTACAATTTTATGTGAGTAAGTACTCTTACTTAAAAGTGAGCGTACAAATTGTATGTACTTAAACAGGCATTAAATTTTACATTGCATCCAATGTAATAGATATAATTTTTTTTATAAAGTTTACTTTCACATACTTTTTATACATATAATAAAACAATAAAATTCGCGTGTCTGTACATGTAATAAATTTATAAAAAATAGGGTATGAGCGATAAAAAAAATAACTCAAAAAAAGACAAAAGAAACATGTTTCCCTGTCTGTATGTATGTCCACGCTAATCTTCGAAACTACTAGACCAGTCTTTCCCAAAGTGGGCGATAACGCCCCCTTGTGGGCGCTGGACGCTTTAAGGGGGGCGGTAACGGGCCCAGAATAAAGTTGGGGGGCGCTGATGTGATTTAAGCAATGAGTGATTTATAGCTTCAGTTAAAATCCTCGTACTACACAACATCCATTTATTAGTTCATATTTATATCCTTTTTTATTGTACAAATATAAACTAAAAATGTAATTAATATTTATTATTTTAATGCGTTCACAACGCTATTTATATCGTTAAAGGAATCAAACACTGAAAAAATTTCGTGTTTTAAAGTTTCGCAGGTGAGGTCCCCATTTCCGATACTCTTTATTATTGTAAAATTGTATTATTATTGCTATGTTTTTTATTTAAAATGAGCAATGTTGATTATTATTATTTTTTTATAAAAGATACTCTAATGTACTGGTGTATGTATTATATTGCTCTCTCTTGTAAAAAAGTCTAGTTTAGAATATAGGTTGAATTAAACTACAGGCAAGACAAATATGTGATTCAGGTTTTTATGGTGAAAAAAATGGGGGGCGCTACAAAATAACTGATTTTTTAAAGTGGGCGTTTGACAAAATAAGTTTGGGAACCTCTGTATTAGACGGATATTTATGCGGTTTTCAGTAATAGATGCTCAGCTAGGAGCAACATGTGGCTTTGTTTTATTAAAATCTGATATCAGGAAAAAGTTGTCGTCATTTTTAAACATCATACGGACGAAGTCTTCAATAAAAAAATTGGCATAATTTTAGATTAATAGTATTTTTTTTCATAAATTTCAAATAATTTAATTTTACTTTTGAGTCTTTTTTGTGTAGCACGAAACTGGCACTCCATTTTATATAAGAGGCAATGTCGTGTGAACAAGGGGTGAAACACGATAGATTCCACAACATTAGAGGACTCTTGTATCTCAAATAATGCCACTTGGCTTCTCTTTAAATGATTTTGAAGGTAAAGGTAAACAAATATTTGGTAACTTAGGGCCGTAACAGACGCGGCGTAAGTTGCGCCGCGTAACAGCTAGTGATGGGCGATGCATAAATACTCAATCAACCCATTTGAGTATTTACTCAGTAGATTGAGTAAATACCCGATAAATATCCTTATTTATCCATTTGGTGAGTAGATTGATTTATATGAGTTGTGACTCATATCTATATTCATATTCATTATTACATGTTATCATGTTAATTTTGAAACTTAAATCTAGTATACACTTGCAATTCTTGTCGGAAAGTGTGTGCGTACGCCATAATATGCTTAAAATGTAGGTAAACGTTATATGCGACGCTAAATGATATGAAAATACTATACTAATCATACACTGAAAGTAGAATTCTTTGACTAATTATCATTTTTTGGTGGGAGGTGTGCAAAGACGTAATTTTACGTATAATAACTAAACAGACATCAAATGCGATGTCAATACTTAATCACGCTCTATTTATTAAATCTAGTGAGTAAATACTCAAATGGGTAGATTGAGTACTATCCACTGCCCATCTCTAGCTGTTACGCGACGCAACTTGCGCCCCATTTGTTGCGGCACTTAGTAGTACGTAGTAGCAGCGCCTGTTAGGGTCCTTAATTGATCCTAATTTTTACCCATCTTTAAAAAAAGGTTATCAATTCGACCCGCATGTTATTTATGTGAAATTTATTGTGAATTTTAAAAATAAAGAACATATTTTCGTATAACTAAAGCGTAACACTAGAGTCTCGCAGATGATTGTACTAAGCAAGGCGAGCTTGCGCGGGCAGAAATGTTATTCCGCATTACTTGCAAGGGAAAAGTTCGCGAATGTTGCAAAGTCAAAATTAATTTTTAATGATGAAAAATTTTTAATATATTTTTTGTATGCGATATCTTCGCCACTCGTAAACCGATTTTGATGTTCCTATTCTTATTTGAATTTTTTTGTACTAAGCTTGTCCCATAATAATTTGGTGAAGATATGATGAAGAACTTTGGAGATATGGAAGAAACACCTGAAAGAAAATGAAGCTGTTGTTTTTTTTGTTTACAATTTATTTAAATAATCAAAGATTAGTTGTGTATTTTAAGAAAGCAGTAAATGATTGAGAATCTATTGAATACAGTAAACACACGTACAGGGTTAAACTTAAACTGGTGTACTATACTTACATTCTATCCTTCATCTCTTTGGTTAACTAAATGTAAATTTTGAGAGATTTTTCCATGTAAAAAAGACTTAAGTTCTTTGTAACGTGAAAGAGATGTTTATACAGAATTGTACTTTTCTACATTTATTATTTCAAGTTTGAAGTTTTCCATAAGATACATTTAAAGTTTAAATGAATACAACAAAATACCTATTTGAAAATTTATGATAAACTAACTCGTTATATTTTTTAAATCACAGCCCTCGTCAAAGCTTAGAGAAAATTAACGAAAACTATGGTTCCGCTGATAATATTTTTGTAACATTTATTTAACGATGCTGCGAAAAAACAATCACTTGAATTGTATGGGACCCTATAACAATTTTTTAAGAATCCATTTTACCCTTTTCTTGGCGTGATTAAAATACATATCCATGCCTACTTGACTTTAAAGTTTCTGAGTACGGACGGACAGACAGACATGGCGAAACCATAACGTTTCCTTGGTTACTAAAAAAAGTCTCAATTGATTAACCTGTCAAATAAAGAAGTCGTTGGAACCATCTCAATCATCTAGCTCGAAATTATCTCCTTGCTCTAGTATTAAGCAAGCAAGATATTCATAACCTCATCCAAGCATTGTTTGGGCGCTCTTTCAAGACATCAATCATGTTATAGACAGACAAACAAACGGATTTGAAGTGAATAGCATGTAGTACGACCAAGGACACCGGGCACACTCCCATTCAGTTTGATTCAAACGATCCGTGCTAGGGATGTTCTTTCTATCGATATAATAAATCATTGATCAAGTGATCATCGATAAATAATAAAGTTATGCACATAACCTTTATTTTTTTTTAATTTGAATCCAGATTATTCTTTTTACTTTGTGTCATGTCCGAGGTGTCCAAAACCTTGGATTTCCTATATATCGCTTCCGAAAATGGAACAGAGATGGCTAAATTATGGTCCCAAACCATCGGCACGACAAGTAGAAGAAGAATAACTGAAATATACCTACATAACAAAAAAAAACGGTTTGATAAAATTACTGCAAATTAAATTAAAGACACGAAGAGCAGCCAAACGCCTTATTAACACATTATATAAATATATATATATCATCATATCAGACACAGGAAGTCCACTGCTGGACATAAGCCTCCCCCAAGGATTTGCAAAACGACCGATCGGAAGCGGCCTGCATCCAGCGCCTTGGGTTGCTCAGGTCATCTGACCATCTAGAAGGTGGGTTGTCCTACGCTGCGCTTGCCGGTACGTGGTCGCCATTCGCCTCATTATATATTTCCTTACTATTAGATGTATGTACCTATTTTTATTTAGGTTTTATTTTGATGGATAAGGTACTCTTAGTTACATAAATAGATAAAATAAAGAAGTATATCCTCATTATTTTATTTCAAACGGTTATTGTCCTATACAAATCTACTATCTAAAGTGCTACTTTCACATAATATAACACTTGAAGCAATTAACGAATGTTAAAAAGCCTATTCTAAGTCAATTATCTTTAAGTTTTTGGTCATTACAGCAAACTGTAGGCCTCTTTCGCATTCTGATAAGCCAATTAAATCAGTTTTGTCGACAATTCGACAAGTTAATTAATTCATAAGTAATTTTAATTAAAGAATATTCCATAATTAGGCTAATTTTTAGTTAAGCATATTTTTTACCGACTTCAAAAAAAGAGGAGGTTCTATGTTCGAGTTTATATATTTTTTTCGTATAAAATTTGTAGTAAAAAAACTTATTTCGTATAAGAGCAAGTCAATTTCGTTCTATCTCTACTCCAACTCGGGAAAATGCCTTTTTCTCTCGTCTCTACGGCTGTCAGTCTACAGCTTTGAATTCTTCTTCTTCCTACGGCGCTAAAACCTTTGTAGGTTTTGGCCTCTTCCACGATCTTCTAGCCTTCCTTCTCCAAGATGTTTTCCTGCCTAGTCTCTTCAGATCTTCTTCGATGTATTCCAAGTTCCAATTCGTTGGCTATTTCAGTTATCTTTTAATCCTCGCTGAAGTCGTTGTAAGGAGTGTCATTTTGAATTTCTTAATATTTCGACTGAGTCCTAATTTCAATAAACAATAGTTCGATACCTATTGTTTCAACAGAACATATATTCGACTAGCATTAGTCCGACAGAACAAACTTCGACAACACACACCTTCGAAGAACACTACTTCGACAGAACACTTCTTCGATATGCACTTGTTCGACGGATCTCCGGTTTTCTCATTCGATTTTGACTAGCTTAAAATTTAAAAATATCACAAATATTCATGATATTTTATCCAAATAAACTGGAATAGAATGCCCAAATATAGAATTGAATATTATCTTAGGTAACTGACGTCATTAGGTGTAATTATAACATCGATAGAATTTTTGCAAACACTATGTGTCAGACAAGCGTACTGGCACAGCTTTTGGGGCAGGATTCGAATCAGGTTGGACCAGTCGGCGGCCTATTGAATTTTGAGTTAGAAAATCTATGGGAACCATACTCGTTTGCTAATGACGGACCGTGGGTGCGTTACAATTGACCCGTTCGTTCACAGATATATTTTTCTCCCTCCCATTTTGTTAGGGTAACACTCGTAAAATCTACTTCCTAGTAATATACAAGTTATGATGTTTTACAAGCTTTTATTTAGTTTCACCAGTCCGGATGTCCCGTTGTCTGTCGATTAAATCTTGCAAGTTAAATTTGACCCTCTTCCCGGTTTACGATTGAGCTGAAATTTCGCAAGCATACGTATATCGCGTGACAATGCAATATTATGATGATGGAGCCGGAAGGTGGTCATAGAAACTCTGTAATAAAACGATGCAACCCCCATTGATATGGGCAAAAATGTCGATTATGTTGAACTCGGCACTGCTTTGATTCCTTTTTCAATATTTTTTTTTTCGGTCTTGCGACCCCGGACTTCTGCTTCGAGCTGCAATAACCATAATCTGTCTGCCCCATGGTAAAGATGTAATATTTTGTGGTTATGTGTTACAAACTATCCACGATAACAAACCAGTCACGTCGGTAACCACGTTACAGTACGTACTGAACTTGCGTTTATTTGCTCAGTCGTCAGGCACGAGTGATTAGCACATTCCTACAGTAATATTAAATGTACATAGAGAGGTCGTGGTCGAGAAAAATGTGACTGTAAGGTCGTAGGTTCGGATTTTGTTGACTTGACGCTTGCAGTGCACAAATCTGCATGATATACTCACAAGTAAGTCATTTGTTAAAACATAGAAGTCTATTTTTAAGTAATGGTTTGAATAATCTTATTTTATAAACAAAGAATATCGAATTTTTTGTACGATTTTAGGGTTCCGTAGTAAACAAGGAACGCTTATAGTTTCGCCATGTCTGTCTGTTTGTCTGTACGTCTGTCTGTCCGTCTGTATGTCTATCCGTATGTCTATCTGTCCTGTCCTAGTCAGAGACTTTAAGTACTAGAAAGCTATAATTTGGCATGAGTGTGCATGTATATAATCATGCTGAAAAGTGGTAAGAGAAGTAAATAAAAAAAAAATGGAGGAGATATATAGAGCCTTTAGAACAAAAACCGCCTCAAAAGAAAAATACGGCAATATTAAAAAGATGGCGGCCGGCAGCGTCCCTGCGGCTTCAGACACGGCCATTTGTAAACTTTTTGTTTGGAGTTATTCTCCATTTGTTTCTTGTACGCTCGAGACAGATGTAAACGCTGTACTTATCCAATGTTACCTGATTTGAAAATTTTCGCAGTGAAAAATACGAGTGGGTTCACTGGTTGTGTTCTTTATTTGCAAGATTTTAATGTGCGGTGAAAATAAATGAAGGAAACAAATTTAAACGCAATTATAATAATTAACTAACTTTTGCCCGCGGCTTTGCTCGCGTAGGGGTGTAATTTAACAAAATCCTTTCTTAGGGGATGCCTACGTCATAGTAGCTTTATGCATGCAAAGTCTCAGCTCGCTCGGTTTAAAATTGACAAAGTTTCATACAAACTTTCATCCCCTATTTTATCCCCTTGGGGGTAGAATTGATCAAAATCCTTTCTTAGCGGATGCCTAAGTCATAACATCTACCTGCATTCCAAATTTCAGCCCGATCCGTCCAGTGGTTTGGGCTGTGCGTTGATAGATCACTATGTCAGTCAGTCAGTCACCTTTGAGTTATATATATTTAGATTTAGATGGCTCTGTGAGCTGTAGAATTGCTGTAGACCTATTAAGATAAAAATATAAAAAATAAAAAACCTGCAAGGAAAATATGATATACAGAATTCAACATATTACCGCCATTTTCGAAAATTTCACTAAATATTTCTTTCTAATTATCGTGTGTAGGTTGGAAAATGAGTCATGCAACCTGTAGGCGAGAACAGCGGGAAGTCTGGACATCCGAATGTCCGAACATCAGGAATTCGGACACACGAAAGAATTTTTGCCGAAGCTGAATTTTGCCGAATTGAGGACATTTTGCTCGCTCGGTAATTTTATTTTTATAAATGTTTAAGAGAAAAGGAAAACAAGCTAACTAAAACTTAACTATAGTCCATTTGTTTAGGTATTTAAAAGAATGTAACAATCTTGACATGTCTTTTTGTTGAAATATACGCTTTATAAAACAATACTTTTGAAAATTACAAAAAAAAAATGATATTTATAGTTTATAAAATAAATATTTTGTAATTTGCAAAGGCACTGGTTTATAAAGTGTATATTTCAATAAAAAGACGTGTCAAGATTGTTTACATTCTTTTGAACACCTAACCAAATGGACTATACATATGTACTAAGTTATATTATTAAATATCTAAAACCTAAAACTTACCTAAAAAGAAAAAACAAAAATTTTAATGAAACAAAATATTGGAATCAAACTGCTCAAAATGCTGGCAGCATTCCCTCGCTGGATAAATTCCTGCAGTTTGATTTAAAATTACTGAAAGTTTTTTGCTGCACGTTGATTCGGTAAAGTAAATTTCATTTTTTAGTTTATATGTTATCAATGTAATCATGGTTAGTTTTAGGCTTCCTTTGGTAATTTCAAAAGTTATAAACCACATACTCTTGAGGCCTCCCTTTGTTATTTTCAGTTGCATAAAAACAATATGGAAACGAATACTAAAAAGATAGCCCCAAATTACTCAAAATGACAGTACTTCCTCGTGAAATCAATCATCGGGTGTCCTTGAACCCTACCCCACTGCAGGAAATATTTAAAGCCACCCTGAGCTACCCCTACCACCCCCAGCTACTCCAAGCTACCTTCGGGGACACCAACAGTTTTCGAAGAAAAATGTAATATGATGTTTTGGGAATATTAACATGATTTGTTTATGTAGGTTATTTTTATTAGAGATCTAATGGTTTGCAAAGAACGTGGAAAGTGAAGATCTGTAGTCTCTGCCTACCCTCACGGAAAATAGGCATGATAGATAGATAGAAAGTTGGATAACTATATATATGTAACTTTATTATGTATGATAGATAGATAAGATGTTTATTTGTTGCTATAGTCACACATACAGAAGAAATATATACAAAATTCCAAAATAACACATGATAAAACATCGCACTGAGAACATATATCAATATCCCTGCATCTGTGTGCCACAGCAATACAAAAATATCATAGCTCAGTGCTTGGTGCTGCTCAGAGAGTAGCTCTCTGATTTTCAGCTACGGCCTGTCAGGTGCAAGTGCGCATCTTCGGAATCTTACGACGATGTATCCTTTTAATATTATTAATACGAATGTTTGTTTCGCTTAAACCGTTGAACGGGTTAGAATTAAAGGCATGTATTAGCTTATTATCTGAATTTTTAACCTAAGATACTTTTTATTCTGGGATAATGTGATGTTCCTAAGTTTCAAACATTTCACCACGCGGGCAACGCCGTGGGGATTAGCATATTTTTTTAAACCGACTTCCAAAAAGTAGGAGGTTATCAATTGGTCGCGACTCGCGATCTTTTTTTTACCTATTTTCACCAATTATTCTAAGACGCCTAGACCGATTTGGAAAATTCTTTTTCCGTTTGAAAGCATAGTTTCACAGAAATATTATCAAAATCGGTTGTGTAGTTTGGGGGTGAAGACGGTTTTTAGTTTTGAAAAATTATACATGAAGTGAACACTCTTTTTTGTTTACTTTTACAGTTTCACCTGCACAGTACTTAAAGAGGTAGAATTCAAACCGCATTGTATTTTAAAAAAGTTCGACACCCCTGCCATCCCTCATCGATTTACCCCTCCACCCCTTCGGCAATAAGCACGCAGCACCAAAAATAACAAACACCCACACATACGGTGTTTTGAGGACGGTGGAAGAATAATAAAGGCTTTGTAGCTGTAATTTTAAGTGGAAATTAATGAAAAACTACATTTAAGGGGCTACCTGAATTTTCCGGGGTCCAGTGCTGCCCCCATTTAAAATAAATCATTTGAAAGAACACGAAGATATCATTTAAAATTTTGTCTTGATCCGACCCTAGATAACCCTTCAAACTATTTTATGAACCTGTTTACAGTTTAAAGTGAGAATATGAAGCTTTTCTACGCAAATATGCCAAAAGCTGCCGTTTTTTGCAATTGTAATACATAGTTCATAAAATAGTTTGAAGGGTTATCTAGGGTCTGATCAAGACAAAATTTTAAATGATATCTCCGTTTTCTTTCAAATGATTTATTTTAAATGGGGGCAGCACTAGAACCCGGAAAATTCAGGTAGCGAGAGTTAAGGGGCTACCTGAATTTGAAATAAATTTGAAATAAATCTATTGAAAGGAAACGGAGATTTCATTTAAAATTTTGTCTTGATCAGACCCTAGATAACCCTTCAAACTATTTTATGAACTATTATTTACAGTTTATAGTGAGAACGTGAAGCTTTTCTACGCACAATTGCGAAAAACGGCCACTTTTGGCGTATGTGCGTAGAAAAGCTTCATGTTCTCACTTCAAACAGTAAACAGTAGTTCATAAAATAGTTTGAAGGGTTATATAGGGACTGATCAAGACAAAATTTTAAATGATATCTCCGTTTTCTTTCAAATGATTTATTTTAAATGGCGGCAGCACTGGACCCCGGAAAATTCAGGTAGCCCCTTAAGAGACTTATCAGGTCATCATCATCCGAGCGTATTCCCGGTTGCATCCTCAGCGGTAACGCTTCATAGCCCGGGGTTGGTTACATAGCTAAGGAGATTTGACGGGGTTACAGGTTGTTACACAGAGCGACAGCCAACTGATCTGACCTCCGCAACCCAAAGGGCAGACCAGAACTAATCCTTGGATAGGTTTAATGAACAAACACTAGATGGCGTTAGGGAGCCACAGTTTATACGTGCTTACCGAAACACGAAATTACCTTTCTTTTCGGATAAACAGGTGGTTCAAGGTTCAAGTGCGTATACCATGCTTTTTGATAATATACCTAATGCGCCGACGACCGCCATTTTGGTTAAATTTACGTGTCGGGAATTTGTACAAAAATGCTTTGAAGTCCGCCATTTTTGTTCAACTTATTTGTGTCGCATTGTACATGTATCTTAACATGATAATTTGTTTTTATATGATGACTTAGTAGTACTTAAGTTTGTAAATTAAGAGTATTGTGTCGCATGTGTAATGACATAAACTCATTCTCGTTTTATTTAATTTTCATGATTAAATTGTAATATATATACCTATCTAGATATGTAAATTACACACAAAATATGGCATAACAGTATAATAATATTCAATATTCGCCATATGCGCTGTACAATTAGCTTATCAGTCATACGAGCATAGTATTTACACACACGTGGTGGTCTGTGCGTAACCTCGACTTGTTTACACCGGAAACATACGTAGGTACATCTGTCACCACATCCAGTACGTACCAGACAATACTTTATTTTACTGTGTATGTTTTTGGTTAATATTTTTTATAAAACAAAAACTAACAGTAAAACAATCTTTTTCGAAAACGACGAGAAGCTAAAAATGAAGCAGAAATTAACATTTGAAATATTGCTATGAAGACGAGTGGGAGCGTGGTGGGGACCAGATGTAATTATTCTTTGATGGGGATATCTAGCTATCTCTTTCGTACGCGCGAGACTTAATAGCAGTGACGTCAAGAGCGCTGTACGTGCATCCTTTTTCTGTTACTTGGCAGTTTCATTTTTTACCAAAAAGCATTGTTACATTTTTGAGCCATATAAAAAAATAACTAATTTTTTGGTTTCGGATTATGTTACTTATTGTTATAAATAATAATAATAATTCATTGATATTATTAAGTATAGTACTCATTTGTATTCTCTCTCATCTCAGCGTATTCCCAGTTGAATCTTCAGCTGTAAAATCTGGGGTCCGCTTTCCGGCCGTTTCTTCTTTACTCCACGGTCCTTGGTTGTAAGACCATTTCTTTGGCAAGCATATATAATCCTTGACCACGATGTCAAACCTTTCTTGGGTCTACCACGTCTGTCAGGGCCTTTTCGAGTTTTAAGCATTGGTCCTATAGGAAAAGTTGTTGATATTAACGGTCTGAGTTACTCCTACAAGGATCGGAGTCGGACACGGTTTTTGTTACATATTGTATAGGTATATTACATACCATTTCAGCCATTTCTACATGATAGGAAGTTAAACTAAAGATGAGTTTAGGGTTAATACATCTGATAAATAAATAAATATATAGGGACAAATTACACTGATTGAGCTAGCCCCAAAGTAAGTTCGAGAATTGTGTTATGGGATACTAACTCAACGATACTATATTTTACAACATATACATATATAGATAGACATCCAAGACCCAGGACAATTTGAAAAAGACCATCTTCCAACTTGCCCTGACCGGGAATCGAACCCGGGACCTCTGGGTGGCGGACTAGTATGGTGACCACTACTAGATATAATATAAAAGAATATTAATATTTCATAAAAGAATATCAGCATAATTATGAAAGTTCCGTTCCAAGTGTCGCCTAAAAACAGTATAATTGTCCGAATCCAAATCACGTGCATTTGAAACGTGGAAAAACAGGAAAAACGGAAAAAGACTCGGTTTAGAGGCCTCAATACACTCTACGTTGTAGGTACGTAGAGTACGCACCGCGCCAGTCGCGGCCTCACGGCAGTTCGTTTTGATGACGCATGCCATTGCCAACATTGCCAACGAGATACTCGCTTGCCATTGTTTTATTTGATGTTATGTCATACCTAGTAAAAAGATTTTTTATATAGATTATTAAAAAGTATTTTTTTTTATCTAATTAGCAAATAATAAAGAATATACAGCGCATTTAAATTTCGCGTGACATCACGAACAGCTACGATTTTTAACCAAAAGATTTTTCCTAGCGATGCATCCGATACCGATACCGATATATCGGCGATACTTCGGGTTAGCCGATATATCGGTATCGACGATATTTTTATGACCGATCCAACGATACTTTTTTTTTAATCGCCTTTCTCCGATAAACTTAAGATTACTTTGTTTTTTAAATAAAAATGTTATTAATGTTAATTACTAAAATTTATAATAATTATGTAATATCGACTTATGTAACTACTTTTCATATTAATAAAAAAATAATCCGACTGGTGATTTATTTATTTTATCTTCATGTTTAATTCAATTAACGTATCGGTATCGTATCGGCGAAAAGGCGTATCGATGCAACCCTAATTTTTACAAGCTTTTATTTAGTCGGTCTGTCTGTCTTTAAATTAAATTTGGCCCACTTCCCGGTTGCCGATTGAGCTGAATTTTGCATGCAAACGCATATCGCGTGAGAATGCAATATACGATGACACAAAGCTGATCAGATGATGGAGCCGAAAAATGGCCGTGGGAACCCATCGAGTATAGGCTCGTTTGATTCGTCTTGAAGAGAACTATAAACTTTTTAATTCATTGTTTTAGATAATTGTTTTAAAAAATACATTTTTCTTTTAATAAAATTACTTGTTTGATTCCGAAACTTCGAAGCGCTGTATCTTCGTGAATTTTTTGTTCTTTGCTAACTAAACGTAAATATAGGTCCTTTATTTTTGTAAAATTAAGTTGACGGACTAAAAAAAAAATATATTTTATACCCAGCCACATCAATATTGTATTATGTGATAGATCGACACGAGAAGAAAACTTTGATATAGGTAGGTACTCGGGAAAATTATGAATAAATGAATGAAATAAAAACTCTTTAAGCATAAAGAGGAAGTTTTACAATTTAAAATACAAAGGTACTATGAGCGGTCTTACCGCTTAGAGCGATTACAATACTTAAATACTTAAGGTAAAGACACTATCAAAAATAACAATATACAAATCCTCTGGCTTGTTCTGCCCAAGAACGGCTCTGGTTTGTTAGTCAGAAAAAATGCATAAGAGCATTGGCCAGTGCTGGACCATTGGAATCATGTAGGCCCTTATTTAAAAAGTTTAAACTTCTAACAATCACTGGGTTTTATATTTACCAAAGTGCCTGTTTCGTTAGACTACACCCAGAATTTTTTGAAGCCGAAACTGCGCACCCGAGACTGAGACCAAGGGATCCTACTCTGTTGCTGAAACCTATATGTAGAGGCACAGTCATAGACAAAAACTGCTACCTACCTATCAAAATTTATAATAAATTACCAGTGGACATAAAGACGCTCAATTTTAATAATTTTAGACGAATGTTTTTTTTTTTTTTTTTTCAAAGTCAAAAATCATTTATTTATCTTTGGATATTTATATCACTTGATAATTGTCATTTCTTTTTTCTTTCGATTTCTTAATAGTTAGTTGTTGACGTCAGATCATTTACTTACAACTAAGTTTACTGCCGCCTCCAAAGCGCAAGTACAGAAGAAGCGGTAACAAACTGTACTGCAGCATTTAAATGGTTAGCTGATAAATGTTTCTATAATATTAAAGAGTTTTTTGACAGTAAGTAATAAATATGACATCAATTATTCTATATAATACATAACTTGACTTAAATATATAATTGTGTAATAATAGCTAAATTTGTAACAAAATATTTAAATTTTTGCATGCCTGTTATAGAGGCGGGAAATTGTTGGATGACCCTTGAAAATAAAGATTTCATTTCATTTCATTTCATTGGTGGTATAGAGGGTCGTGTCTCTACAATGGAGACTAAAATATGACAATTTCAGGTCTTTAGCCCTAACGAGGCATTTTGGGTCTTGTGGCTCAAGCAGAGAGTCCAGAAGTCATAGTCTAAGTCTAAGTCATAGGCGAGGATACAGAAAAAGAAATCAAAATAGTGATGGGATGCTAGCCCCATCGACTATAACATAATTCGCATTTTCGCCTATTCCCTCGATCGGCTTTTACGATCTGAGCAGGAAGAAAAGCAGGTAGTACATTATGAGTTTTGGTGTTCAGAACCCAGAACAGATTAGAAGAAAACCTACACGAAAGCAATAAAGTTTCTCATAAACAAATGCCGATTTTTAGCGTAGAAAAAGAGAGCGTCATTTTTAAATTTCCAATTTTAAATACTGGGATATCCCAGATACAGGTGTTCTGGGTTCAGGTCATTGCTAGGGTTGGCAGCTAATTATAAAGTTCAGACGTAAATTCCTGGTCTAATTTATTTAGGCGTGAAGAAAAAATCGTATTCTTCTTAATGATTATTCCGATCAATTTTCTGATTTTCCGTGTTCTTCTACGTATTTTTTTTCAAGAATCTATAATCTTGGAAAAAAAAATTGGCCCATGATTTCAGAAAATCTTGTGCCAAATTCAGGCTGTCTTAAAGCATCACATCTGAAATTTTCAAATGAAATGATTAATAGCCAAAATTCGTCATCGAGACGAAAAGAATAAATAGACTTAGTACCAAACTGAACACCTTTTATTTACATTTTCCATGTCACGTATGATGTATGCATGGAGGCATGAAGCAACCTTACAAAATGCCATTTTTTTATTTTATTAAAATTATACATTTCTAAAAAATTCCAATGGCTTTTCCGTCATTGTCAACTTTCGAAGTGTTAGCGTTGGACGGGAAGTGGCAAGTGAAGACTAACAATACCGCAAAAGTTATAATTTATAATTCAAAAGGTAGACTTCGGTATGTAACACAATAGAGAACATTTTAGACATGACATTAAAAAAATAATAATTAAAAACTGACTTAAAGGTGAAAAGAACGCGCGCCATGTCTACAATATCTAACATATAATTATATTGAAAGTTAATGAAACACTTTTCTACAAATGAGTTACATTTTTAATAATCTTTAAAAATGTTTGATTGTGCGAGCGAGACAGCCAACCAAATGTGAAATGCCTCTTAAATGAGAATGTAAGTTTATATTATCCGGAAAATTCGTGCGGTTGTCAACCCTGCGTCAGGGGCCGCACAGCGAA
Organism: Acrobasis suavella; assembly: GCA_943193695.1. NCBI lineage: Eukaryota > Metazoa > Arthropoda > Insecta > Lepidoptera > Pyralidae > Acrobasis > Acrobasis suavella. The sequence continues at coordinate 1,277,113 of OW971940.1, forward strand.
GCACAGCGCGTGAGCACACGCACGATAGGCGTGAAAGCGTGCGGGCCTCCCAGAGACAATGTTTATATTTTCCATACACACAACTTTTTATTTTTAGAGACTAACTGTGGCCGTGGGCTTCGCTCCCCGTGGGAATTTTGGGATAAAAACTATCCGGTCTTTCCCTGGGTCTCAAACTATATCCATGCCAAATTTCATCTAAATAGGTTTAGTGGTTGAAACAAACATATATACGACTCACTATCGCTTTTATAATACTACTAGCTTTTGCCCGCGGCTGCGCTCGCGTAGGGGTGTAATTGATCAAAATCCTTTCTTAGGGGATGCCTACGTCATAGTAGCTTTATCCATGCAAAGTCTCAGCCCGATCGGTTTAAAATTGACAAAGTTTCATACAAACTGTCATCCCCTATTTTATCCCCTTGGGAGTAGAATTGATCAAAATCCTTTCTTAGCGGATGCCTACGCCATAACCTCTACCTGCATACCAAATTTCAGCCCGATCCGTCCAGTGGTTTGGGCTGTGCGTTGATAGATCACTATGCCAGTCAGTCAGTCACCTTTGAGTTATATATATTTAGACTAGCTTTAACCCGCGACTTCGTCCGCGTAGAAGTCGAAAACGTTCCGTCATTTGCTAGAGCAAAAGAGCGGCGGATCTATTTATCTCATTCTTTTGTCTCATTTAAAAATGACGAGGTTTCATAATAATATAAATTTTCAACCCATAATGCACCCCAGGTGATTTAATTTATTGAAATCAAATTAATGGATTATTATTTTTTACTAAGCACTAATTGAAAAATGTCCGTGTCTCGCTTCAAACATGACGAAGATTCATACAAACTTGCAACCCCTATTTCACCCCTATAGGGCATTTTCAAAATCTAATAAATGCATTAAATATGGAAAGTGAAACACCCGGACAAATAACTGAATTATTAACTACAATTATGCGTAGATTGGACAATATTGAGAAAGCCACAAGTACATCTTCAAGCGAGATTATTTTCTACTTAATACTAAAATAAATTAAAAACTTTATGTGTCTCACTTTAAAAATTACGAAGTTCCATACAAACTGGCAACCCTTATTTTACCCCCTTATGGATGGAATTTCCAAAAATCCTTTCTTAGCAGACGTCCCCTAGTCACAATCTACCTTCCTGCCAAATTTCATCTTCATAGGCTTAGTAGTTTTCGAGATTTCGTGATGAGTGAGTGAGTGAGTTATTTTCGCTTTTATATATATAGAGATTCCATTTGTTTAGGTATTTAAAAGAATGTAAACAATCTTGACATGTCTTTTTTCTTTAAATATACACTTTAGAAATCAATACCTTTGCAAATTACAAATTGATTATGTAATATATAATTAACAAAATAAATAATTTGCAATTTGCAAAGGTATTGATTAATAAAGTGTATATCTAAATATATATAACTCAAAGGTGACTGACTGACTGACATAGTGATCTATCAACGCACAGCCCAAACCACTGGACGGATCGGGCTAAAATTTGGCATGCAGATAGATGTTATGACGTAGGCATCCGCTAAGAAAGGATTTTGATCAATTCTACCGCCAAGGGGATAAGATAGGGGATGAAAGTTTGTATGAAACTTTGTCAATTTTAAACCGATCGAGCTGAGACTTTGCATGCATAAAGCTACTATGACGTAGGCATCCCCTAAGAAAGAATTTTGATAAATTACACTCCTACGCGAGCAAAGCCGCGGGCAAAAGCTAGTTTTAATTAAAAGACATGTCAAGATTGTTAACATTCTTTTAAATACCTAAACAAATGGACTTATAGTTAGCATTAGGATTTTAGTACCTTCTTTGAGAATCACGAGTCTTTCACCCCGGTCATTTGGGAGGCTTGCGTGGGGATACAGATGTAACACGTAGAGGCCTTTTGAAGACTTTGTTTTTATGTGGCGCTCCCGCTTAAACTTACGCTGAAAAGCTAGCAGTAGTTCATAAAATAGTTCCAAGGATTATCTAGGGACTGGTCAAGACAATTTTTAATAATGTCTCCGTTTCCTTTCATACGGGGGCAGCACTGGACCCTGAAAAATTTAGGTAGCCCCTTAACACGATCAAAAATTTTAGACTAGGTTTTGTTTTTCTTAACTTTAAATGCTTTTTATATTTATTGACTTTGTTGTTGTTTTACGTGTGTGTAAGTGGCCAACACTGGTGTCAGATTTGTCAGAATGCCTAAAGGCATCTGACATAGCTTGGATGACTGCCAGACAACGACAGCCGGGGCCAACGGCTTAAACGTGCCTTCTGAAGCACGGAGGAGCTCGACATAATTGTATACCACTGTTGGTCACCCATCCAAGTGCAGACCACGTCCGGTGTCGCTTTCCTTGCGAGAGCGCTAGTAATGCGCACTTCCGCCCGGCCACCGAGCTCGTATGAAAAAACGAATAGAGTGAGTGAACATTGAATTATCCACTAATTAGTTGTAGTTGCGTGTAAAATATCACACACTCGTCCCCTGGGCTTCCCAACCCTTGGAAATATTCAAGGAAGTGGCCATTTAAACTCATTGGGTCATTTATCATAATAAACACGCCAATAGAGTGAGTAATGACCCACCCTAACTTGGTTTAGACCATTACTCCAAAAAGGAGACCACGTATCTACGTACGAGTAGCTACGTGCCTGCGTTGAGTGTCAAGCAACAGCGCTCTGATGATATAGGACAACTTTAACAAGGTTACATGGAGTAACCTTTCAATTCAATTTTTAAACAAAAAAGTCCATTTACATTGTAGTAAACAGTCTAGATTTTTTTTTGAGGCAGGGTAAAATACTACATTGCTAGTACCTGAATACACTTGGGGTAATGGTCAGTTAGAGATTCGGACCGAGATGAACTTTAATACTTCTTCAAAAGTAACCAGAGGCCACCCCCATTCTGTATCGGTAGCATGGGAGAGGTCGATATATTCGATTTTGCCGCCCCTCTGACTTTGCCGCCTGGGGCATGGACCCCGGCTTGCTCCCCCCCCCCTAGATCAGGCACTGGTAAAGGCTTTCAAATAAAAAAAGAAACATCAAAATCGGTCCACGATTGACGAAGATATCATGTAACATACATACAAGAAAAAAACATACAGTCGAATTGATAACCTCCTCTTTCGAAGTTGGTTAAAAAGCGGTACGGAAGATGGACTTTATGCGTAACTATGTTTCAGTGTAAATATATATAATATAAGTAAATATATGTAGGGACAAATAAGACTGATTGAGCTAGCCCCAAAGTAAGTTCGAAACTTGTGTTATGGGATACTAACTCAACGATACTATATTTTATAGTGAATACGTAATATATAGATAAACATCCAAGACCCAGGACAATTTGAAAAAGGCTATTTTCCGTCTTGTCCTGACCGGGGATCGAACCTAGGACCTCTGAGTGGCGGACTAGCATGGGGACCACTACGCCACAGAGGTCATCAAGCAAAACTCAGCATATGATGATAAAGTCTAATGTGGTTTGACATGACACTTGTTCGGTTGCCGCCCTATAACATAAAAAACGGACGTCACTTTTGGACGACTATCGTATTATTCTATGGAGTAACCCTCAAGTATTGGACGTCTTTCGTCTTATTATATGCAGTGACAATCCAGAATGCTAAACATGTTAATTTTATTTTTAAGATAAAACACTTAGGTCAAGCGAATTGAAAAATAAAAACTGTGAGTTTTAAGAGGAAATCATTTGGCAATATTACCATAAAAACGTACTCCCCTGATACCTCGCCGAATACTGTCAGTAGAATGATTCAAAAAATCTTGAAAATATAAGCATGTCCGTATGTTTTCGTTTTTTTCATAATTTGATTTATTAAAAGAGTTACGAACCTCCATAAACCTGAAAAATTGGTAAGATTTTCCACTGTGGTCCAATCAAGTTTGGCGAAATTATATTACAAAAAGAAAACATAGTAACACAGACAAACTTTTATCAATTTTTTTATTAAAAAATTTTTTAAATCCTTTATGGTTTGGAAAAAAAATCAAGGGACTGAGAAACGTTGATTTTGTGTACTTTTACAGGAATTTTCAGTCCGAGCTGCTGTCTTCTCTGTCGCACACCGCGACAGTTGGTACGGTAAAAACGTTTTTCCCCAGTCGTGGGCAAAGGCATCCCCCTTGTTGTTTCTCGGTACCTATTTAGATCTTTTTTAAAAACCTTGAAAAACTTAAGTTTTCATTTGAAAACTTGTAAACTTACAAAAAAAATCCAATCTCCATATAAATAAATATTTACAGACAAATCACACAAATTGAGCTAGCTCCAAAGTAAGTTCGAGACTTGTGTTATGGGACTTATGTATAATAGATATTATATTTTATAACAAATACTTAAATAGTTAAACATTCAAGACGAAAGTCAATCAAAAGAAATATTTTTACAGAATGAAAAATTCAAACATTTAAACGTTCAGCAATCTAGTTAACCGAAGTTTAGAACCCGCAAAAACAAAACAAAAACATAAGAAGATGACAAACATGACCTTGTTCAAAGTTAATTACAAGAAATGTTCTACCATGGCATGGAATACTGCGTAGCTGCGTGACCGTGAGCGGTTAGCACGCCGGCCCTTTCTCCCTTCAGTGCCCCATACCCGGCCGAATCAAAAATACATCGGCCACGTAACTCCGCGAGTTGTTTTGCAACAACTAAATTCGTCTAGGCTGCTTTTACAAGGTCATATTGTCTAATACGTTCGTGCGTAAGACACCAGAAAAAAATCTTCATTAACGATCACTGGCGTGACGTATAGCCAAAGATCAAGATGGTTCGTAGAATACACAAAGTTATGGCGACATTCTTTAAAGAAAAACAGAAAACATTTAAAGAGAATTTTTGAAGTGAAATTTTTTTTTTAATTTTATTTACTGTCGTTCACTCGCCCTAATTGTGTCGAATTGAAGAAACTTCAACATTGATAAGTTTTTAATTAAACTTTTGCTGCTGTTAAATTGTAAATTAAAAATCTTGTCATCTAAAATATTTTGAAAAATTAAAAATAGTCTTACCTAATACAAAAAATGGGTTAAAATTACAAAAGCTCACTATGATTTTATTTATTTGATACTATAAAACTTTTGCACAATATACACACTAAAATTGTGGATAAGGCCTTCTCTATCAGTATACAGTAGTGGAAAATAGCAAATATGGCTGGCATGATAAAATTAATAATTTTAAGGTAGGTATATAAATGATGTAAAACATATATCGAATGTTTTCCGTCGTTGTTGCCTATAATATCACAGAAATTATGATTTAGGTACTTAGCCGTATATTTAGAAGCTTTTATGCACACGGTTGAGTGAATGATAAAGCGGTAAATATTATGCTCAATTTTTAAGAAATGATTTCATCAAATTAAACTCGAGGTAGGTGAAGTGGTCCCGTGCAGTGTACGTCAACGCCGGCCGAATTTCGGATAATTCGATCGAATGAAAGATATTAAACATACGGCGTTTACTACAGTCGCCCGGGTCAAGGCTAGGAAGAGTTAAAATAAGGATGAGAAGTCTTTTTAACCGACTTCCAAAAAGGAGGATTATCAATTTGTCGTATTTTTATGGACGCTTACTGATTATTCGAAGACGCTTAGACCGATTTGGAAAAATCTTTTTTTTTTTGAAAATTGGTGCCATAGATATATTATCAAAATCGGCTGTGTGGTCTTTAGTTTTGAAAAATTATAGAAAAGCAGTTTTATAAAAGCTTTTCTTAAACAGCGTTTCATTTCTCTTGTGATGCTATGTTTTGCCTTCTTCTTTTTTAGTCGTACACTCTTGACAGAGTAGTCATGGACAGAGTTGGGCAAAATGTAATTAAACTACTAATTACTAACTACGATTACATTTTGTAGTTAGTAATTGCAACTAAACAATTACAAAAAGTAATTAAAAAAGTAGTTGAACTATAAACTACAAAAAGTAGTTGTAATCACAATTACAAACTACTTTTAAAAACTACATATTTTATGAAGATTTACTTACTTATAAATTTTCGTTTCTTGCTTACAACTTTTTACACTTACAATTTCGAAATACAACATCTTTAACGCACGCCCGCGGTAATAAATTCTTATTGTAATTTGTAGTTATAACCACTTAATTACAATTACAAATTACAACTACAGTAGTTTCAATTGTTGTACTTAAATTAAATGTAATTTCAACTACTTGTAGTTAACTACATGTAATTGTAATTTGTAATCAAATTACACAATAGTAGTTAACTACGCCCAACTCTGGTCATGGATTGGGTGGCCGCTGCTCTTGTCTTACACAAACAATTTTTTTATGCACAAATACATACATACATTTCCCATGGAGTAGGCAGACACTATGGATCTCCACTTGCCACGATCGTTGCAAAAAAATTTCATTCATCAACACTCATTACTCTATAATATAATTATCTATGCCATTGGTCAATATTGAAACTAGAAGTGTATTTAAATTTCTTTCTATATTTTATTTATAGGTATATACAACTATTGTTTATTAGCTTTTGGTTCTGCACTACTAATGAATGAAGACGTATGATGAACAGTGAACTTCACTCATCGTTTTCTACTGCGATTTCATTTAGCCAGATCATCCAGCTCTCTGAAACTTGGCAATAATAAAATCGTTGCAAATTTCGTCCATAGAACGAGAATGTTCTCGTACTTACAATCTGTTCATAGGCACAGAACTCTTCGTGCTTCTATACATATTTGCGTATATTTTAGTCTGTGTCGGGTAGGTCAACGGCCGGGGCCTCCACGCCGGGTTTCAAACCGCCGCGCAAATTCGTCGCGAGCACGCTTTATATGGCAAAATAACTCGTAAGCGATTAGGAAAAATTAATGTATAATTGCTATTCAATTTGCTCCATCCGTTTGGAGTTTCGACACATGTATTGTGGTCGTGAGGGTGTAAACAAACCTAAGAGGCCTCCGAGGATGTTGCGTAGTTAAATTTGGCGAATGAGCAGACCTATTTTAGCGAACGTGTATTTATTATTATATATTTGTTTTAGCGGAGGCGCTATTGAAGGTGTTATGTTATGACTAAGGAAGTACCCACCTACTTGCTGTTGTTTGTTATTCTGTGAAAAACTCTTGTGGGTATTACGAAACGAAACCTAAAACTATATTATATGGTTTTTTAGGCTTTTAGAAAATTTGGCACATTCAATCTTGGTTAATCTCAAAGAACTATGTTTACAGTACCTACATATTTGTGTTTAAGATTTAAGGGCGAATAGGCAAGGAAACTTCTGGCCTAAAATTTGATATAACATTTTTTTCCCACTTTGTAACGCAAGACCAACTCTTGATAATGTAGGTACATAAATGGCCATGGAAATCATGATACCATCAAATATTTATAATTCTGATTTTAATTTTTATATTAAATTCTGTCATCATTCATATAGAATATTAAATATTCAAGCATTATTCATAAATTGCTTCATGTACATACAGGATATAAAATTAGGATCAATCGGTCGGTCTTTGATTATAAAATTAGGTTCAATTGAAAATTAAACTTAGGGTACCTTCCTACTTATGCAGTTCAGTCTTAGACGCCAATTGTTAGTAGTTAGTTTTTTTTTTTCTTGTTGTTGGCGATTAAACTTCGTTGAAGCTTATTTTGCCAGTGTCTAGTTAACCGATGGCGCGGGCGCCAATCCTAACCCTAACTATACAATCAAAGGTTGGTGTAGGTCCTTTGATTGCTTCAAGGGAGCTTCTGGCAGCAAATCTATGCGAGTCCACTGGTTTTCATAGCCGAATGAGTGGCGGATGGCGTTTAAAGACGCCCACCACAGTCCGCAAATAAATATCACTACAGCCGCACTATGAGTGTCCACTTTAACTATTTTACATATTGTCCATGAGCATGAGCATTTATAACACTAAACTACACCGATTTTATATTATAAAGTCCACTAGAATCAATTTGCAAAATAATTTAAAGCAAGCTCCAACTGAACCCCTTGACTTCCCGCCAAAAACCTAGTAGTTAGTTGTCAACCCGTGTTATTTATATTTTTTCTATTCACAACCAATTTTGATAAAATGGAGAAATGAATCTATAGAAAAACCTGGAACAAATACATTAAAAATAAAATCTTATCGGTCCAGACATCGTAGAATAAATAATAAGTGAACATACGTACAAAAGATGGCGACGAAGTGATAGTAAATAAATAAATAAATAAATATAAAGGGACAAATAACACTGATTGAGTTAGCCCCAAAGTAAGTTTGAGACTTGTGTTATGGACTCAACGATACTATATTTTATAACAAATACGCATATTTATATAAACATCCAAGACCCAGGGCGATTTGAAAAAGGCCATTTTCCAACTTACCCCGACCGGTGATCTTCTCCTTTTTGGAAGTCGGTTAAAAATCATCCATCAAGCGTACCTAAAGTGAACTAATTATACAAAAACTACCCCCGACCCTCCTGGTAGCCGGATGACACCGTTTTAAAGTTTAATCAACATCTGCCAGGCACAGGCCGTAAATTAAAACTTTCGGGTCTAGACTGTAGGTCTCAACTAAATAAAGGTAGACTGGAAGAAATGTAAAACCAGCTAAGTGCGAGACAAACTAGCGCGTGAAAGATTCCATACCATCTATAAAAACTATAAAAAATCACGTTTGATGAATGGGAGCCACATATTTTTGTTCTATTTTTAATATTTGTTGTTATAGCGGCAACAGAAATGCAACATCTGTGAAAATTTGAACTGTCTCGCTATCACGGTTCGTGAATTACAGCTTGGTGAGAGACAGACAGACGGACGGACGGACAGCGGAGTATTTGTAATAGGGTCCCGTGTTAACCCTTTGGGACGAAACCCGAACTAGGATCAGCGACTAGTTTCCTTGTTGTTGTGTTGAAATCGGGACACATCGTTTTTAAAGTCAGAAAATACACGAAAACCTTTCAAAGAATGGTCACCCTTACTCCGTGACCTCTTTATAAGGTGATTAGACTTATTATAATCAAAACAAGTAGGTACCAACGTACTGCAAACAACAGAAAAACAACTGGTAAATATGCCACCATTATTGTGTTCAGCTATGTAAATAGCTGATTGTCTTTCCACTTGGCAAGTCCAGTTCAGCCTAGATCTCTCCATCAAGTATTCCAAAACTTTACTCATTCAAATATGTCACTGATTCTATGAATCTATCAAAATAAGCGTCTTCTGCTCTTAAAAATGTTACAAAATCATACCATTGAGCCAAAATCAACTCGTTTTAGAATTATTTATGGAGTTACTAGCTTTTTTTTTAGTGCGGGTAGGTCAGGTGTATCTTCTTTGTCTTTTGTTTGTTTTTTTAAACAATCCGGACCGTCGTGTTCGTTGTAGAAAACTGTTCAGTGCCATGAACTGAGTTCACCATTGTAATAGTTCCCTAAAATATATTTTGTTACACCTATTATAATTGCATTACATGTTTAACAATGTTCGGTCAAAATTGGATCATACAAAACCAGCAATGAATATGAAATTCGCGTCTGAAATTCCGCACGTGGACTCTCAGCCTGTTTTACCACTTCTACGCGGCTCATTGTCCCACATATAATGTTATATATAATATTTTGATCACGCACTGCTCGTAAAGTCGGTTTTGCGAATTAGAAAAAAATATTGCTATGTTTAATAGCACTAAGGAGGCTTTTTCACACTTAAATGCTAGATTAAGGTCTATGTCATTTAGCTTTATCTTTATCTTTATTGCGAGATATGAGATATGGAATTGCTTTAATTTATGTTTCAAAGTGACATGCATACAAAGCTTTATTATAAACTAGGATCTGGTCTGTGGAGTATTTTTACCCATCAATGACAAAGCCAAGAGGAAGGATAATGATTTTAGCAGTCTATGTATGTATGTCTGTTTCACCGTAGCATCCGAATCGCTTGTCCAATTTTCACAAACGATTCGTTATTATTGTCCAGTTGACATAGCTACAGTTTTTATGCAAAAAATGTATTTAAATGCACTCGCGGCTTACAAAAATCTTACAGCGCGATAGTAAAAAATACCATTTTTTAAATAATAAACTATCACCAGTCAAAACTACATCTATTCCCGGCTTAGAAATAAGGAAGGATTTTCTAACATCAAAATTAGGGATAGTTCTGGTAATTAAAAAACGGTTACTGACACAAAATAAACAGCAACCATGACCGAAAACATGTCGCAACATTACAAACAACTTAAGGGCTCGGCATAAACTGAACGTCTGGGAACCCGGGAAACTTTTAGTATTGCGTTTTTACGAGCCAAATGTGCCATTTGACACGTGGGTAATTAATTGCGTAGGTGCCTATTCGTTGGAACAAACAAAGCGACGCTTTCATTATTTAATACTAGCTTTCGCTCTTTGCCTTTGAGAAACAGATCAGATAAGTACAAATACAATACAAAGTCTTAATACCTAATGGGGGAGACAGAGCGACCTAGGGCCGTAAGATGCATAAGGCACGTTACGCGTGACTTGTAAATTAAAAAAGGAAATAATATAGTGACGGGTTGCTAGCAACATCACCTGTTGACATGATTTTGATTCTTGTTGTTTTTTCGATCTGAGCGAGAACAGAATCAGCTGATATACAGGATGTTTTTTAAATCACTGGCATCCTTTCTACTGGTGAAAGTACTCGTGAAAATGAGCAACATTTTGTATGGGACCAACTAAATCCAACCAAAAAAAAAATCAGCTGTTCCATACTGTATTACAATACTTAGAATCCCAAAATGTATGGAGCAGCAGATTTTTTTTCGGTTGGATTGACTCGGTCCCATACAAAAAGTTGCTCATATTCATGAGTACTTTCACCAGTAGAAAGGATGCCAATGATTTTAAAAACACCCTGTATATCAGCTGATTCTGTTCTCGCTCAGATCGAAAAAACAAAACTCTGTTTTCTACGTTTTACGCATTAATTAGCATGGAAAAATCGTTGAAAATATCTTAGAATTTTCAATCAGAAATATTGGACTACATTTCTATAGATTACTAAAAAAGCGGCCAAGTGCGAGTCGGACTCGCCCATGAAGGGTTCCGTAGCAGCAAGTAACATAATATAAAAGTTCTTGTAGTTCTTTGTAACTTTGATCGATGTTTTAATAAACGTATAAAAAAACTAAGTAACTTGATCTCGTTTAAACCAATTTTCGGTGGAAGTTTGCATGGTAATGTACATCATATATTTTTTTAGTTTTATCATTCTCTTATTCTAAAAGTTACAGGGGGGTGGACACACATTTTACCACTTTGAAAGTGTCTCTCACGCGAACTATTCAGTTTAGAAAATAATATTAGAAACCTCAATATCATATTTGAAGACCTATCCATAGATACCTCACAAGAATGGGTTTGATGAAAAAAAAATTTTGAGTTTCAGTTCTAAGTATGTGTGAAAATCTTAATGCGGTTCACAGAATACATCTACTTACCAAGTTTTAACAGTACAGTTCTTATAGTTTCGAAAAAAAGTGGCTGTGACATACGGACGGACAAACAGATAGACAAATAGACATGACAAATCCATAAGGATTCCGTTTTTTGCCATTTGGCTACGGAACCCTTAAAAGTCGGTGCAGTCTCACTAGTAACATTGAAATTGATGATACTACTGCGACTGTTTAGGTCGCGGTAGTACCATTCATCTATTGATGGTACTAAATGCGGAGTCTCAATAGTTCCATTATCAACATTTCCTAAGGAACAGGAGGGTGTTTTAAGGAAGACTTAGAACTCGTACCAAAAGTACAGGTTCTGTACTGGTATTTAGAGGTTCTTTTTATTTCGGTACCTGAGTATACATATGTTCTAGATGGATACCGGTACTCCTTAAAAGCAGGTACCCAATTTACCTAAATTGGGTACCTACTTTTAAGGTATAAGCAGATAGCAGCAGGTACTTACCTGCTGCTATCTGCTTATACTTGTACCTGCTGGTATCTGCTTTCTCACACTGACGTGATTTGTACCGATACTTGTACCGGTATAGTATCGATACTGATGGCAAAATAGTACCGGTACAGATAGTAAAGGTACTATGTCTGGTACCGGTACCGCACCAAGTTTAATGATACCGGTTTCCCATAAATACCGGTATTTCAAGCCTTGGTATAAAGCCAGTTCGTTCGGTTGAAATAGTTTTTACTTTTATTGTCCCACTGCTAGGCATAGATCTCCCCCATATCCTTTTACTTAAATTATTTAGTGCGACCTGCGACCAATTCTTCTCAAAATATCTGATGTCATAACTCCAACAAAAAAAATAAACAATTAGGATAGAAATTCAATTTGTTCAATATTAAAATCAAATTTTTCAATCCCACGTCTGTTCCCCCGCGCCGGATATTACAAAATCAAAATTAATTAATTCCTCCGATAATTTATGTACAAAGAGGGAAAACAGCAGAAAAAATATTCTTGCCATAATGTTACAAAAAATTAACGAAAATAAAAGAGATTCTGATATTTTTAGATTTTGAAATTTTTTGGAAACGTTGAATATTTAAAAGATTATAATGTAAATATCCTCGGAAAATGTAGAAAATTGCTAAAAATACATAAGGTATTTCCCGAATTTTTGGTAAAGGATACATAGATGACTATTTTTTTGGTACCAAAAAGACACACTATGTATACATTTAAATGTAGTAGGAGTAGGAGTAGAAAACACAATAATACTATGATTAATGGTACAAAAGATATCAAAGGGTTATGGCTCAGCGATACCTTTGCTGGTAGAACAAACCACTGATTGCTCCTCAGCCACCACCTTGAGATTCACAGGGACGCGTGCAACAACTGTAATGTATGAGTAAGAAAATACCATCTCATTGTTATTTACTGATAAATATTGCATTTAATAAAATTTGATATTGCATTACAAAATAAACATAAAATTAATAATATTAAAATCACCGCAATTTACAGAGTTATTATCTTAAAAAATCAAAGATAAATATTATTGATTTAGTATTAAAAAGTTCTAAACTAAACTAACACAGAAGTCCTGGGATATATGACGACACGACAATTTCATCAGAAATATCATGGAAGGAAAAATAGAGGCGAGGAGAGGAAAGGGAAGGCCAAGAAGAATGTTCATGGATGAAGTAAAGGAAAAGGCATAAGTCGTGTCGTACAGGGAGGTCAAGCATTTAGCTAAAGATCGGGAAGCATAAAATAAATTAATTGATGATGATGATTAAAAAGGCCGTGATTTAGATTGAACTAATTCTCTATGGATGTATTCGTAAACAATTTTTAACAAAAAATACGGCTTGAATTCAGATTCAGTTACACCAAATGACACTTTCTGTATGTTTGATTATTTGAAAGAACCATCAAAATGTACCTAGAACATTTATGGAGTTCCCTCGATATCCCAGGGATTTCAACATTAGAGACAGAGGGACAACTTGCATGTATATATATAAGTAAGACGTTATAGTATTTGTATGTACCTATGTATTTTTTTCTATGGGTACCAGTGGCGGATTTACACATTGTCGCCCCTACTGCGTTTACAAATCGAAATATCACGATATAATTTGTCAGGATCGTAGCAAGAGGAAATCTTTAGTCTCTGCCTACCCCCATGGGACACAGGCGTGAAAATATGAGTGTATAATTTTTCAAAACTAAGATACAACTTCACCCCTAAATTCTATAGGACCACTTGACAAGTATACCCTTTCAAAGAAAAAACTAACCAATTGGGTCCAGGCGTCTTCGAATAATCGGTGAATATACATAAAAAAAAACAAAGATCGCGATGACTTGATAACCTCCTCCTTTTTGTAAGTCGGTTAAAAAGGGGGGTGGTTAGTGCAACTGGCCTAAAATTTGCCGCCCCCAAAATGTGCCGCCCTAGGCTTTAGCCTACTCAGCCTATTGGTAAATCCGCCACTGATGGGTACCTATTTATAAGAAAAAAACTGACTGGCTGACTGATTGATCGATCAACGCAGAGCTGAAACCGCGGGGTGAAGAAGCATGACATTTTGCACAAACGAAGTTTTATGAAAAAGGTGGAAGTTTGTATGAAACTTTGTCAATTTTGAAGTTAGCAATGTATTAAATGACATATGAGCTAAATGGTTTAAAAAAAAAGTTTACCGTATCACTATTATAAATAAAATATTCCTTATAGGATTAAAATGAAAGTTTGTAAGAAATTCGCGTCAATTAAAAAAAAATACCACGCGGACGTCGCCGTGTGCTTCAGCTAGTGTAAAGATATTTAACAAAACCGCCCAGTTACTGTCAAAATTTGTACAATTACGAAATTACGCAACAAATTTTCTTCTTATCACGGAGCTATTATGTTCCAATTAAAAGCTGACTGTACCCTAACAGAGGATCGTATTAAAAATTAACGAGGGCCTTTCGTTTGTACTCTGTGGCGGCTGTACTTTATTCGAGATGTTAGCGCCTCATTTGCAAAAAAAAAAACTTTTTTGTTTTAAAGGCCTGTAATAAGACCACCAATTTAAGATATAATGTTCACTAGCTTTTGCCCGCGGCTACGCTCGCGTAGGGGTGTAATTTATCAAAATCCTTTCTTAGGGGATGCCTACGTCATACGTGGGGCGCACTATAAGTTTCCGGAATGAATATGAAAAAATACTATTAAAGGTACAAAATTAATTTATTGTTTTTCAAAATAATCTCCCTTGGCGTCTATGCACTTTTTCATTTGATGAAACCAGTTTTGAAAACTTTTGTGCCACTCCTCTGTGGTGACCTCTGAAACGTGTTTTTCATACTCCTCGACAGCCTCTTCTGGTGATGAAAATCGTTGACCGCGTAATTGGTTCTTAATTTTTGGGAACAGAAAAAAGTCACAAGGTGCCAGGTCGGGACTGTATGCAGGATGACTCATGAGTTCTACATTTTTCGCCTTCAAAAAGTCGTTTGTCTGTCTGGCCGTGTGAGAACTAGCATTGTCGTGGTGCAGGATGATACGGCGTTTACGGTTATTTTTACGGAGTTCGTCAATAACTTCCGGCAAACAAATGGTCGTGTACCAGTCACTATTCACTGTACGACGATTCTCTAAAGCAACAGTAGCCACGTGTCCAGTTTTATTAAAAAAAGAAGCAATCATCCGCTTAGATGCACTTTTCACGCGCGCCACTTTGGTTGGTTTCGGCTCATCTTGAAAGACCCATACGCTCGATTGCTGCTTTGTTTTGGGATCGTAGCAATAAATCCATGTTTCGTCACCTGTTACTATGTCCCACACCAAATTTGACGCACCTTCGTTGAATCTGGTAAGCATGGCACTGCACCAAGTGACGCGGTCCGTTTTTTGAGCCTCGGTCAAGTTGTGTGGGATCCACCGCGAGCACAGCTTTCTCACACCCAAATGTTTGTGTAGGATTAATTGTATTTGACTCATGCCTATTTCTAAGGATGCGCGAATTTCATGGTAGGTCACATGCCTGTCTGTTTCAATCATACGGCGCACAGCATCGATGTTTTTGTTGGTCACAGCGGTGGACGGCCGACCATCGCGAGATTCGTCACTGAGATTGATACGACCACGCTTGAATTCTGCAAACCAGCTATAAACAGTTGTCTTGCATGGTGCTTCATTGCCAAAAGCTGTTTCAAGCCGAGCGATGCTCTGTTGAGCTGTCAAATTACACTTAAAATCGTAGAAAATCATACTACGAAAATTTTCCCGAGTTAAATCCATGTTGATGCAGACACACAATTTTTTAAATGGCGCCACAAGGTAAAAACAAAAGACAGTCAGATGAAACAAACTGCATTCTACAGCCAAAGAGTTCTATTTTCAAATGTTGCAATAAATTTTTAAATATTGTTTATGTAAGTGGCCAGTTCCGGAAACTTATAGTGCGCCCTATGTAGTAGCTTTATGCATGCAAAGTCTCAGCCCGATCGGTTTAAAATTGACAAAGTTTCATACAAACTGTCATCCCCTATTTTATCCCCTTGGGAGTAGAATTGATCAAAATCCTTTCTTAGCGGATGCCTACGTCATAACATCTACCTGCATGCCAAATTTCAACCCGATCCGTCCAGTAGTTTGGGCTGTGCGTTGATAGATCACTATGTCAGTCAGTCAGTCACCTTTGAGTTATATATATTTAGATTCAAGATTCATAACTTTGTTTGCGTGGTCCTTCATATCTTTTAATTTTTATAAGTAAACTTAATAACTATTCATTACTGGCTTAAACTCACGAAAAAGTATTACACATTTACACAAATAAAATTAAATATCAATACAAATAATCTAAAACTTCTGTAATTACTTCAATCAAAGAAAAAAATTGCGCGTTTTAAATTATACTTATTTCGTTTTCCTAAGCTAAGAACATAAAAATGTTAACCTACATTCATGGTACAATATTGTTATACCATGCCTACATTCATCCATGTTGTCGACGATATGCATTCTAAATTTAAAAAATCACAACATATGTACCAATTATTTTTTATTCTTTTTGGTTTTTGCTGGACTGCCAACATTATTTTTGATTCTACATCGATTACACTCGTGTTCAGTTTTCAAATTGGTTTTAATCCCTAGAGATCTTCTTTTTCACTTTTTTTTAGTCCCAAGAGAATAACCAGTAACTTTAGCTCCAAATGTTGTAATCCAATAAATGAGATGAAAAAAAACTTTTTTGTTTTAAAGGCCTGTAATAAATAATTAAACTTAGCCACTTGCATCAGTAAACTGTAATCTTCTTGTTTTCGCCGATTCAAGTACCCATAAGTTCATTGGAATATTTATTATTTATTAACCGACTTTCAAAAAGGAGGAAGATATCAGTTTGTCGCTATCTTTTATTTTTCTTTATGTATGTTCACCGATTATTCAAAGACGCCTAGACCGATTTGGAAAAATCTTTTTTTGTTTAAAAAGGCATACTTGTCAGGTGGTCCCATAGAAATTTTATTAAAATCGGCTGTGAAGTTTGGGGGAAGTCGGTTTTTAGTTGTGAAAAAATATTTATTAATCATTATTGACTAAGAAGGTGAATTTCGGGAACCTTAGGGAGCCCTTAGGGAATCAGAAAATTTAATTGCGATTATCATTATGTTATGAAAAGTTATAAACATAAATAAATAAATATATAGGGACAAATAACACTGATTGAGCTAGCCCCAAAGTAAGTTCGAGACTTGTGTTATAGGATACTAACTCAACGATACTATATTTTATAACAAATACATATATAGATAAACATCCAAGACCCAGGACAATTTTAAAAAGACAACTTTCAAACTTGCCCTGGCCGGGGATCGAACCCGGGACCTCTGGGTGGCGGGCTAGCATGGTGACCACTACGCCACGGAGGTCGTCAAAAATGACGAGGCCTCTTCAACCCATCTGGCCAGCGTGGATAGTGTAGACCTTATCCTCTAGCTACTCTGGCTAAAATGGCTCTGGTAATACAGAGAGGGTTGTGCTCTTGCAGCGGAGTTATTGTTGGATGTAACGGTAAGCCCTCATTGGACATTAATGAGGCCACCGTCCGATGTCAACCCTCCTTGGGAATGCAATCGTACCACGAGATGTCTGTAAGAGATGGCATGGTTCTATTCTAGGCTAGAATCCACACGGCAAATTCAAGCTATTTCAATTTGCTACATAACAAAAAATACTCACACGCATTTAAACTAATTAAGTAGTAATAAATATGCCGAAAACATCTTTATCTCCATCTTACGAGCTGATTGGTATCAACCAAACTAAGTATACTTTTACGGCCTTACATCATTGCCAGGAATGACAGTAAAACTGCCAAGTAATTTTACGACGTTGTCATAAAACATACGAATGAACAATTTTTTTTATTAAGGACGTTGCTGACTAGCTACTTTTCCCGTTGAAAAATGCGCGAGCTCTCGATGATTACAAACATTCAATTCTTCAACATTCATTTGACGACCTCCGTGGCGTAGTGGTCACCATGCTAGTCCGCCACCCAGAGGTCCCGGGTTCGATCCCCGGTCAGGGCAAGTTGGAAAATGGCCTTTTTCAAATTGTCCTGGGTCTTGGATGTTTATCTATTTATGTATTTGTTATAAAATATAGTATGGTTGAGTTAGTATCCCATAACACAAGTCTCGAACTTACTTTGGGGCTAGCTCAATCAGTGTTATTTGTCCCTATATATTTATTTATTTATTATTCATGAAACGTCCTTAACAAAACATGTGAAATTTGGGAATATTTCTGATAAATAATTGCGGCGAAAATAACACTTGTGGTTTTGTGAGAACCGAAGACCTCGCGGGCCCTTACCAACTATTAAACTTTTGCACTAAATATAGTCTGTGGGTTTGACCAATACGGGAGTGAAGTTTTATCACTTTGTAATCTACTCATAAAGCCCTTTCATTTGATATGGTATGTTTACATTAGAAATATTTTTTCTCTGTGTCGCCGACGTCACGATTACTAGATAGATAAATTCATTTATTTGCAGCTTTATCACACATAATTACAAAAACTATACAAAAAAAAATGGAATGCAAACACAAAAACAGATACCTACCTGCATAATTTTAAATGTATGTGTTACAGCAATACAAAAAGGCTACAACTCAGTGGAAATATTAAGCAAAACACTGATTTTCAGTTGTGACCTGAGGAGATGTGTGGTGCGGATCCAATACTAAATGATGAAAATAAATAGCAAAAATAAGAGTATGTGTACGTTTATATAAATAAATAAAATAGTGTGATATAATATTGAGAAGTTTAAATAAATAGTTAAATTGCATTGACTTAAGGTTGTCAGGTGTCAGGCACAACACAATGTTTATCCGACACTTGGTCTGTTAGCTCGAGTGTACGATAGGATTTGGGTATATTAAATTCATACAACCGAGAAGTCCTTCAGTGATAGCAACAGTACTACCCACCATTTTCGTACTTGTCATCCCATAGAGACAGAAAATCGATTTCTAGGCAACTTTTGGGCGAATTGCCGACTGTGAACACGTTCAAGTTTAAAGTATAAAAAAAAGTTGTTCAGACAAAAACTTACGTCTTGAAAAGGATAACAAAAAAGTCTAAAACATTTTTTTACTGGCTCGACAAAAAAAATCAAAATAATTACCAAACCTGCTCACAAAATTTCATGAGAATCGGTTAAGAAATGCGACCTGTAGGCGAGAACAGACATACAGACGGACAAAAGAATTTTCGGCCGGTCAAAACTGAGACGCTCGCTTTGCTCGCTCGGTGAACTAGTGGCGCTGTGAGCTGTAGACCTCGCTACTCCGTTGAAGTTTATCGGATAAAAAGTTTATCGGACGAAAAGTAAAAAGAACCGTCTTAATGAGGATAATAATATAATTTTTGAAAAAATTTGGAAATCACTGAAACATGATTTGATTTAAGTTTTCAACTCCCATATTTCCGCCATTTCGAAAAGAAAATAACTAAAAATGACTCGACAAAAAAAATCTACATATAATTTATTAAATCTGCCCACAAAATTTCATGGGAATTGAGAAATACGATCTGCAGGCGAGAACAGACAGATTAACAGACGGACAAAAGCATTTTTGGCCAATCTCGAAACTGAGACGCTTCGCACGCTCGGAAAATTATTTGTAATCTACACATAACAATGCATGTGTATGTGTAATACATTTTCAAACCTAAAAATCGACTTCATCCCCAAACTACACAACCGATTTTGATAAAATAGCCATGGGAACACCTGACAACCCATTACAAACAAAAAAAAAAAATTTCCAAATCGATCCAGGTTTCTGACGAAATGATAACCTCTTTTTTGGTTCGGTTAAAAACGTAGCATATTCGAAAAAGCGGTTCACTATTTAAAATTTGGAAGTCTTGATTCACGCAGTTTAGTAGACGCGGCGCAAAAAATCGCGAATCGCAGTCGATTAATGTAAAACGTAGCACGTCTCAGCTACATCTGAAACAACCTCAATTGACTCCACGCCACAAGCACTAAAGTGCCGCAACAGACGGGACGCAAGTTGCGTCGCGTAAGAGCCAGAGATGGGCAGTGGATCTCAATCTACCCATTTGAGTATTTACTCACTAGATTTAATAAACACAGTAAATAGAGCGTGCTCATATATTGACATCGCATTTGATGTCTGTTTACTTATTTTAACATAAAATTACGTCTTTGCACACCTCCCAGCAATAAATGATAATTAGTCAAAGAAGCCTACTTTCAGTGTATGATTAGTATGGTATTTTCATATATTTTAGCTTCGCATTTAACGTTTACCGATATTTTAAGCATATTATGGCGTATGCACACACTTTCTGACAAGAATTGCAAGTGTATACTAGATTTAAGTTTCAAAATTGTCATGAAAACATGAAATAATGAATATCAATATAAATATAAGTCGCAACTCAAATAAATCAATCTACTCACCAAATGGATAAATTAGGATATTTATCAGGTATTTACTCAATCTACTGAGTAAATATTCAAATGGGTTGATTGAGTATTTATGCAACTCCCATCACTAGCTGTTACGCGGCGCAACTTGCGCCCCGTCTGTTACGGCCCAAACTGATTTTTTATCTTTGCTTCGTTACGGTGTGTTGGCTTGAAATTGGCTGCTCGGAAATCCGATCCGTACGTCACGCCCGAATTGTGGGTTTTCCTTTTAATTTGCGAGAACTGTTAATTGATAAATGACAAGGTGAGAAGTAACAGATTGGTTTGGATGCGTTATTTGAAGAGAAGGACAACACGCTTGAATATTATCACGCCTATTTCCCACACGGTTTGACAGAGATTTTGGACCTCCACTTGCAACAATCCTGTCAGACCTCGCTCTCTTCATGTACACTCATCACTCTTCGTGCATGCCGCCGGTAACGAGTACTTCTGACCTCTTCTTCCGAGTCTACAATCTGATGTTGAAGGACAACTTATAACGCAAAAAGTACTTAATATGAAGGTAAACGTACGATGCTCTTACTATCAAGGATTCTCAAGATTGTGCGGGCGGGAGAAGTAAATCAGTAAGCGGACCCTGGATCTGAGGGTGCAATTTGGAAATTAGGAATACACTTATATAAAAGAAATTAAGGTAAACGGACATAAAGGTAGGAGAAGACCAAATAGTAAAAATAAGAGAACATGAATGTCGTGGAGCACTCGGTTCGAACGAAGTTACTTTCGTAGTGCCTAAATCATTAATTCGTGACGGAAAAAGGGACGGAAAAATCTTACACATTTTTATTATTAATAATAAATTAAACAAAAAGATTAAAAAAAATATTGGCGTGTGCTGGGTTTGAACCCGGAACATTGACCATCTGAAACATACGCTTTCCCAACTGAGCTATTGACGAGATAGTCGAACTTTTGTAATTATCTTTCACTGTAATTCGTGACGGAAAAATCTTACACTCTTTTCCGCCAAGTCCATATCAACCAAAAGGATCGTTTAACAAAGGGAACAAAAGTTTATTCGAAGAATTTTCTATTATTTGCTCCCAACCAGTATAGAAGTAAAAGTTATAATGATTTATAGCGGTATGAACAGGAAAACTCTACTTAAGTCTACATTCCAACAAGTTTAAAGCCGGTCACGATACAGCACTAACGGCATTGCTTTCAGATTGCAAACAGTTGCACTGTACAGTGAATACAGCGCAGGTTTATTCACTAAACATTCTGAGAATTCCTTATTACTTTCACATTAAACGGCGCTGTTGATACTCGTTTCATGTAAAATAAAGATTTTTTTTGTCGGAGGTTAAAAATTGAACCTTATTGAGATTAATCTTACAACTCGCTCTCTCTCCTACTTCCTGACTGCGGATATCTTTTACACTCCTATATCCCTATCTACGAATCCAACTGGTTTCTCGAGTTATGAGAGTGGTATAAAGAGGTTTGGCGTGGACAAGCTCGAAAAACTGAGGACGGTATACATATAGGCTTTGGTCTGTAAGCGTGGTGATGCACCTTACAAGGTAGACCTCTCCAAATACCTCGGTTGCCTGGAAGAGATTGCATACGGCCGCCTTTTGACGCCTGTTTTATATTATCTACATAATCTTTTATTCTGTAACATTCTGTCTTATTATAAAAGCCAGACTAATTTTGTTACTAGGTTTAAACCATTATCCGCCCAAATCAAGTTGACATCTAGTAATATCACACTTTCTCACCTGTCGATGTCAACTTCATTTTAGGCGAATAATGGTTTAAACCTTGTAACAAAGTTAGTCTTGGTTTTATAATAAGACGGATAATGTTTTAACAAGATTTAACTAACTAGACCTCATTCATACGCTCTTGCAGCGTAACTGCTGGCTGGGCGGACTCAGAAAAGAACAGTACAGATAAAATTAACCCCGATTGAGATATCTAGCAGATAATAGGCAACAAATCAAAGGCACTGTACCGAGATTTGTTCATACAATTAACGCAATAGTGCATGAAGATGTTCCGCTTCGCAAAGCCAAATTGGCTTTAACAAGCTAAGGTCCCAGGTATAATCGCTGATTTTTTTACGTCTTCTGTATTAGACTATATTTTACAAAAAACCATTTGTATATCGCAATAATTTGCCTTCAAAACGTGGGATGACCGTCATGTTAGCAGCGTTATGACAAGTTCATTTGCTAGGCAAATTAAAAAAACCCCGACCGAAAATGTCAAGAACGCCATCTACCGATACGATTTGAAAAAATATTTGTAGTTCCACTATTAAAGCGCCATCTATAATTTTTCTTGAACTTTTGAGAGGCTAAACCGATTTTCTTCAAAGATTTAAATGTTTATTCAGTAATTAGACCTTTACAGGCACTTTTACACGTCAATAAGTATAATTTACGTTACGTGTAAAGTATATTAAAATATAATTTACTTTTAAAAAAAAGCTACCGATACCAGCGCTTCGTTACGACCACTGCTGAGAAGAAACGCTGAAAAAATCTCATTTTCACAGTATAGATCGCCTACTCGCCAGAAGGGCTTTGGCAAACAAGGGAACTTGCTTTCATGTAAAAAAATCGCATCGAAATCGGTCCGTTCGTTCGAACGCTACGATGCCACAGACAGACATTAGCGTCAAACTTATATCAGCCCTCTTTTTTTTGGTTTATTAAAAAGAAAGGTTGATATGATAAGCACTTAACATTTCAGTGTCTAAGTATGCCGTTTAATTGAGTTGATTGGGTTTTAAACGTTCCGCTACGTTGCTGACCTGTTCGAGACCGATGACATTTGCGTGTAACGAAACGACATTTCAATTTAAAAGTTTATACACAGTTTTTAAAATATTTTTCGAACGTAACCTTTTTATTAGCGTTGCAAGCAATATTATAAAATATCAATAGTCTATCGATACTATCGTGTCATCGAAAAATAGTCACAATAGCGATAGGACTATCGATAGTATCGATAATATCAATACTATCGATATTTAGTATCGATAGTTTTTAATTTTTGCAATCGATAGTATCGATAGTAAAGGTACTATTTGTATTAAAAACTATCGATAGTAATGTGACGAATAACGATATTATAATACTATCGATGTGACCAGCCCACATCTGCCGCAGGGATGATGATCGATGGAGCCAGAGGGTTCTGTATTGGCGACCCGGCAGAGGAAAACGAAGCGTAGGCAGATCAGCAGCCAGATGGTCGGACGACATTAAAAAGACGGCAGGGCCGACCTGGACCAGAATCGCCGCAGCAAGATCTAAATGGAAATCCATAGAAGAGGCATATGTCCAGCAGTGGACGTAAACATGCTGAGAAGAAGAAGAAAGAAGAAGAATACTATCGATAGTTTTTCGTACAAAAAGTAGTTACAGTATCGATACTATCGGTAGTATCCATTAAAAACTATCGATAGTATTTAAATTCTATAGTATCGATACTATCGATAGTTTTACCTTTCATCAATAGTATTGCAAACTATTGACAATCGATACTATCGATACTATCAATAGTCCTATCGGTATTGTGAGTTTTTCGAGGTCAACTATCAAACTGTCGATTGTTATGCAACGCTACTTTTCATGCGCGCCGCGACGAACTGGGATGCGGTATACGGTATGATACACTATCACGATTCACGTCTCTACCCGTAACGGGGCAGACATGGCAGAGCATTTTGCATCTTGCGGCTCTGAGCAGACAGGGCCCTCCACAATATCCAAAGGCCACTTTTAGCGTGATGGTGGGCAAGATGGTGGAAGCAATCAAAACTGCTTAGTGATTGGTTGCTAGCCGCATATAGCCGCATAAGGCCATTTTCCAACTTGCCCTGGCCGGGGATCGAACCCGGGACCTCTGGGTGGCGGACTAGCATGGTGACCACTACGCCACAGAGGTCGTCAAACAAAAGAAGAATTTTCCAAATTGGTCCAGGCGTCTTCGAGTAATCGCTGAACAAACTTTAAAAAAAGAACATGGAAGATTCCAACGAATTGATTACCTCTTCTTTTTTGGAATAGGTTAAAAATAAAATACCTTCGGAGTCGGTCTAACCGCCGGAAATGCCAATAACAGGAAAACTAGACTTCTTCGCTTGAATTACTTTGCGATGAGTCAAATGGTTACAATATAACCATAGCTAATAAAATATGAAAGGTACTAACGATTCCATTAAATCTAGTAGTTTTGTGAGCTGTAGACTTCGCGAGTCTTATCATTGCTTTTTAAACTGAATAATGATTTAACTTCAAACACAAATATAATTATAACATTGCTTTTTAAACTGAATAATGATTTAACTTCAAACACAAACATAATTATAATAAAGGAATTAAAGCCTTACCCCCAAATTCATAAATAATATCAAACGTTTGCTAAACCTCTTAAAGGTAAATTATGTTTTGTCTCGTCCTTACTATGTCAAAAATTGAAAAGAGGGAAAGGGACAAAAGATGTTTTAACTAAAATAGATATAACAAACGTTTGTAAATTATGAATACAAGGGTTAGGCCTTATCTACCAGTCAACCAAACGGGTGATATGGAAAATGACAGGGGTTATAAATAAATATATAGGGACACACTACACTGATTGAGATAGCCCCAAAGTAAGTTCGTGACTTGTGTTATGGGATACTAACTCAGCGATACTATATTTTATAACAAATACATAGATAGATAAACATCCAAGACCCAGGACAATTTTGAAAAAGGCCATTTTCCAACTTGACCTGACCGGGGATCGAACCCGGGACCTCTGGGTGGCGGACTAGCATGTTGACCACTACGTCACGGAGGTCGTCCGGAGGTTGTGCAAAACTTGAATAGGAATGTGAGGAAAATAAGACTAAATGTTAAAATAATAATCAAAACTATAAACTACCTATACATAAAACACACTAATAAGTATATACTAAGATAAGCAATACCTACATGGGTTATAATTCTATGATACCTACATATACAACATAAATACACTATGATCTATCTGACAGTTTTTGAGAAAAGTGTGCCTTTCCCTGTTTCTTAAAAGAAAAGCGGGTTTTAGCCTTCCGGACATCAACTGGTAAATCGTCCATAGTTACTTTGCGGAAGTCAAAGTTACATACTACATGATTTGAATTACTTTGTGCAATTTCGCCACCAGTTAGAACATGCAAACTACTGCCGGCCGGCGCCCACCCACTACTGTTAGTTCAGCATACCTGCCACCAACAGCCCGTGTGCACCCGCCACCAACAGCTGATGCATGCTCCCTCCAATGCAATGGAATGCATGAACTTACTGGTGGTGGAATTGCACAAAGTAATTTAAATCACGTAGTATGTAAAAAACAATTGACATTCCCGTACAAATTGGCCGGGCGGCTGCACAGCATTGTATGGGATTGCAAAATTCCTTATTTGTTTTTTGACTGTTATTTCAATTTCATTTGGTATATATTAGTTTTAGACTGTTATTTCAATTTCATTTGGTATATATTAGTTTTTTGACTGTTATTTTAATTTCATTATACTATGGTCATATAGTCGTCCGTGGTTCGGTTTATTACGCGTATGTCCCTTCCACATTGTATATTTCCGTGTTTACCGCACACCTTATTTTTTATAAACCGAACCAATACCGTGTAAGGTATGAATAGGTATCAAGAATTTTATAAAAGGATAAAAAATACGACGTTTATGTTTAAGGGGCTACCTGAATTTTTCGGGGTCCAGTGCTGCCCCCATTTGAATTAAATCGTTTAAAAGGACACGGAAATATCA
The DNA here is from genome assembly GCA_943193695.1 of Acrobasis suavella. Taxonomy (NCBI): domain Eukaryota; kingdom Metazoa; phylum Arthropoda; class Insecta; order Lepidoptera; family Pyralidae; genus Acrobasis; species Acrobasis suavella. Next base: position 1,303,430 of record OW971940.1, read on the forward strand.
TTTAAAATTTGGTCTTGATCAGACTCTGGATAACCCTTCAAACTATTTTATAAACTACTGTTTACAGTTTAAAGTGAGTACGTGAAGCTTTTCTACGCACAATTGCGAAAAACGGCCACTTTTGGCGTATGTGCGTAGAAAAGCTTAAGACGAAGTGGTAGATAAAGTGGCGCCCTCATTTGAAATAAATTGTTTAAAACTAAATATGGTGATAATTAAAAATTTGATTTTTATAGATGTCTAGAGAGACCTTAAAACTATTTTATGAATAACCTTTGAAAGTAATATTGGTAGTACATCTTGTTTTAAAACTGTTTTTCGCCAAAAGTGGCCACTTTTGGCGAAAAACAGTTTTAAAACAGGATGGATGGAATTTATTTCTTATGAGGGCTGAGGCCACTTTAGCTACCACTTTGTCTTATATGTAATTTGAAATGGGATATGCTAAAAACAACATGATAACCGCGCTCATCCCATTCCTAGGCATATTGCTGTTGTATTTTTTCAATTCATTTTATAAAGCTTTTTAAAAGAAAGGCTTTTTTTATAATAAATAACCTACTTGTCTCTCAACAGGTAAGTAATAAATTCTTCACTTCTGCCTATTCTTATAGATTGGCAAATAAATTGTCGTACCTCAGAATTTGTCTGTTAAATTTTTAACAAATAAAAAAAAGATATATAAGAGAAGTTTAAAAAATTGCTGTATATATATATGTATATATATATATATATATATAGTTATATGTGTATCGTATGTGTAATGTATATTAGTATATATGTATGTGTCTATTATATATCAAATATTATATTATTGTATTTATCTGTATATACTTTTATTTACATTGCTTTTTTTTAAATGCTTTAAAATTTAAAGTTTAAATTGTATTGCAAGTCTTGCAACCCACGTTTAGACTATCTGTATAACCCAAAGGTTGACTGGTAGACAACGCTTTTAGCGTTAAGTTCGCCTATTGTTCTGTACAATTTGTATTTGATGAACAATAAAGATTAAATAAATAAATAAAACATCAAATAAGCAGAGGTCAGAAGTATTACTTTTATGGGTGTAGAAGACTACCAGAAGTACCCGTAACCGGCGGGCATGCATGAAGAGAGTATGAGTGTAGCTGAAGCGAAAGAGGTCTGTCAGGATCGTGGAGGTACATAGCCTCGGCCTACCCCTGTGGGAACTGGGAGACAGGCGTGATATTATGTATGTATGTATGTATTAAAACAACGAATTCAGTTTCTTTCAGGAGTTTCTTCCCTATCTCCGAAGTTCTTCATCATATCTTCACTAAATAAATATGGGACCAACTTGGTAGTAAAGGTTTTCAAATAAAAAGAGAATTATCAAAATCGGTTCTCAAGTGGCGAAGACAGCGCGTAACAAACATTTTTAAGTCGGTTAAAATAGCTTATAAGGCGACGGCTTATAAGCGGCTTATAATTTTTATTAGAATTACGAAAAATTAAAAGCATCAGGTAAGTAAGTATTATTATTTTTTAATTTCTACGCCATTAGGAAAATATATTTTTACTAAAGATTGCGCGGTGACTTCACAACAATAATATCTTTGCTTTTACAAATTAAGATTAACATAAAATTTTAGATTGGAGATGTTTTTAATTATAATAACACTTATTTCGTAGGTCGTCAAAATAAATAACTGATAAAAGGGATGTTTTGGAATCTTCATCCCCAAGTAGACTTTTATTTGTAATGTCTATACAATATGTAACAAAAACCCTGTCCGATCCTTGTAGGAGCAACACAGACCGTCAATATGAACAACTTTCAACCAATGCTTGAAACTCGAAGAAAAATCTACATTTTCATACAAATTGCCGGGCCGGCCGAACACTTTTGTATGAAAATGACGATTTTTTTCTAGTTTCAAGCATTGGTCCCATAGAAAAAGTTTTTTATTGACGGTCTGAGTTGCTCCTACAAGGATCGGACAGGGTTTTGGTTACATATTGTATGTCTACGTAAGTTTGAATACGGTTAATGTAACCATCAATAAAATATTACTAGTAAGCAATTATAGTATCTTTGATGTAACGAATCAGCTTTAAAACCAATATGAATTCATTCTTCTACGATCTACGAGCCTTCCAGTGGGTGTAATCATTTAATTCGGTCTCACATTCTCTTAAGATGCTTATTTTACATACATTGCGTGTTTTGCATAAGTAGATGAATTTGAATTAGAATTAAACAGGCAATGTATATAAAATAATCTGAATTTAAGACTGTAGAGTTCGATTAAGCCTCTAATTAATCGAACATAGTTGAACAGAATTGCATAGCGCGGTCGTTGACCTCACTTTCACTGGCCAGCCTAGCTAGACATGCCAGTAGGTATACTGGCATTTGAGAATGTCGAAATATCGGGTTGAGACTTGAGACTGACTATACTATATAACGGACAGTCTCCAGTTTTTTTCTCTCTCCTTAATTCACGCCTCATTTTTTTACTTAGTAAAAAGTGACGGGTTAAAGTGCACTTTTGGATTTTCCAAACTTTTTAAACTAGGTGTTAATTTGATAAAAAGCAAGTGGAAATATTGCTAGATGCGTTAATTAGGTAGCGAAAAATAACTGGAGAGTGACCGACCGATAAACATAATTAGATTATGACAAAAAAAAAAGAAATTGATAAGTAACTATTATGTTTAATGAATAAGTAGGCAAAATACACTCTTTCGGCTCTCCAGTCGAGTCGATATAGTTCGAGCGACGCAGCGCGAGCGCATGAAAGGTAGAATTTATTGGGGGTTATTGTGATTTAACGTGACTGTGATTATTTTATGACCAAATTATTTTATTAAAGTTATGATTTACAAAAAACTTAGTCCCGAACTGTGAATGAGCAAATCCCAAATCCAGAAACCACAAGACCAATTTGGCTTATTTCCGAACTTAAAAATTCTACGGGCTATGTCTAAATGCCTATTAAATATCATTAAGCTCCTACCAAAAATAGTGGTCACCATGCTAGTCCGCCACCCAGAGGCCCCGGGTTCGATCCCCGATCAGGCCAAGTTGAAAATGGCCTTTTTTAAATTGTCCTGGGTCTTGGATGTTTATCTATGTATGTATTTGTTATAAAATATAGTATCGTTGAGTTAGTATCCCATAACACAAGTCTCGAACTTACATTGGGGCTAGCTCAATCAGTGTTATTCGTCCCTATATATTTATATTTATTTATATATTTAAAAATACTCGAGTTATCCTTGATATTCTCTCATCGGATTGAATGCATTTTACTTTACATAAACATTAAACAAGCATGCAGTGAAGTGACTCACACGAATTAAACTTGTGAATGAATAATAATCACATTTTTTGAAACTAAAAACCTAACTTATATATGAATGGGATTTTTTTAACGGGGTCGGTGAACTTTTGACGTACAAGATGGCCGCGGGCGGGAGGCACTTCTAACGATTGCCTCTCCATTATTTTTTATAAGAACCGCAGTGGTTTTAAGTTATGCAGGATTCCCTTGTTAGATACAAAAACCTTGTTCTATATTATAATTATTAATAAGATGGCGCCCGCGACTTTATCCGCGTGAAATTAAAAAAATAAAACCGGCCAAGTGCGAGTCGGTCTTGCGACGGTAACGTTTCGTACCATTATCTATAAATAATCACGTTTGTTGTATGGAAGCCCAATTGAAATATTTATTTTATTCGGTTTTCAGCATTGGTTCATGAGATACAGCCTGGTGACAGACGGATAGTGGAATCTGAGTGATAGAGTCCCGTTTTTACCCTTTAGGTACAGAATTCTAAAAAATATCTTTAAAATATTCGTTACCCATAGATTTAGATAAAAAAATTACGCGAGTATCGTGGAACACTCGGTTGGAAAGAAGTTACTTTCGTATATATATATATATATATATATATATATATATATATATATATATATATATATATATATATATATATATATATATATAGGGACAAATTACACTGATCGAGCTAGCCCCAAAGTAAGTTCGAGACTTGTGTTATGGGATACTAACACAAGTCTCGAATTACACAATCAGTGTAATTTGTATATATATATATATATATATATATATATATATATATATATATATATATATATATATACATATATATATATATATATAGGGACAAATTACACTGATCGAGCTAGCCCCAAAGTAAGTTCGAGACTTGTGTTATGGGATACTAACTCAACGAAACTATATTTTATAACAAATACATATAAAGATAAACACCCAAGACCCAGGACAATTTGAAAAAGGCCATTTTCCAACTTGCCCTGACCGGGAATCGAACCCGGAACCTCTGGGTGGCGGACTAGCATGGTGACCACTACGCCACGTAGGTCGTCAAAATATGAAAGTATTAATTCGTGGCGGAAAAAAGTAACGGAAAGATCTTGCAGTTTTTATTTATAATAAAAATAAATGTGGCTGAAAAAACATAATAATAAATTAAAAAAGAAAAGATTGGCATGTGCTGGGTCTGAACCGAAAACATCGACCATCTCAAGCATGCCCTCTTCCAACTGAGTGACGGAAAAAAGTTACACTTTTTCACCCATCCGCCAAGTCCGTACCGTGCGAAAAGGAATTTCGTTTCTAAAAATCTAAGTCTATGGCGAAACCAGTGTTGCAGGTTCACAAACAGACAAACATACATTAGTATGGATTAGCCATAGCGGCAGCGGACGTTCACCCTAGGCTTTGCATGCTCTCGCCAGGTATTTCCTGAGGGGCAGGCAAAGCGGGTGGACGTAGGGTGACAACGTTATACCTTCATGGCCGGATAGCATATTATGATTATTATAGTTTTGTTACCGTAAAGGCAGAAAGGGAGAGAATGCCTTAGCATTAAGTCCATCTATTGTTGGAACGAAGTTCCTTACGGCAGGCTTGGAGGAGATAGGGATTTTGCTGCGTGACCGAACTGAAAAAAATGTGATAGTAAAACCGTAAGGATGACCTCGTTAAATGAGACGTGCGCAGGCGCGACCGTCGTATACACAAGAACTTTTGAACTTCGTTCCTACCTGGTGTCCCACGACACCACATTTCTTTTGCTTTTGTATCAGTACAGTTAAAAAAACAGGGTTTAACAAAATATACTGAAACTATTTTATTGCTGAATTCAATCCATGATACTACTCAACGAAAACCAAAAATTCGACCTTATATTCAAGTTAAGATAATCCGAGTTTCTATGGAAAGTAAAAAAGTATTTTTCATATTTCGATGATTATTTTTAAAGTAGTGTTAACAACTCATCCGCGCACGGCCCTTCGTATCTATGGTTCCTAGTGTTGCCATACGCAAAAAGGATGTTAAACTTCAATTATTAATCAATAAATCAATTGTTATTAGAGAAATTGGTTTAGAATCATGGCCTGAATTTACCCTTAAATAGTTACAGTATTCTTTGGTAGACGTAATATATTTATTTAATTGTATATAAGCTGGGTTATGTCTGTTTAGACGCAAAGTTATTATAAAATGTGTTATTAAATATAAAATAAACAGTTAACGCAAATAAACAACAACAGGCATCCGAAATAATTAAGATGACAGATGTGTAGGTGTTAACGTGTTTTAATTTGCATGACTTAGATATACGTTTTTCATAACATGTCAGCATAATAAACAAATAATACTTATGAATTATGACTATCATAAAATAATGTTTTCCATTTATACGATGAGAGCAACTACTATTTATTTAGGAATTTCAATAAAAAAGAATCACAAATATGTGGAGTAGACAGAGCATTTTAGGTCTCGCGGCTTAAAACGCGAAGGTCACTTTTAGCGTGATGGTAGACGAAAAGGTGGGAAAAGAAATCAAATAGTGATGGGTTGCGAGTCGCATTACCTATTAGCATGATTTGCATTTAACCAATTCCCTCAATCGTTTTAACGGAAGAGAAGCAGAATTTTTTTTCTTTTTTGCCAGCCGAAACAACCATGAATGTCTCTGTTATCCACGGTTGACTGAGAGAGAACGCTCCGCACATTATAACAATTGCATTTTGTGGATTAATAATTTTTTTAAATAAATTGCAAGTGGAAGTTTTAGTAATGAGAAAAATAACTATTTGAATTTTAAAATATCAAACGAGTATCTGATTTGTTGCGAAAATGTATGCTTTAAAAAAATACTGTGCATATAGTAGTATGAGGCAATGCGTCCAAAACTTATCAATATGTTCTTCTATTTTAGTTACAATGTTGGTTTAGGCATACTCTTTTGCTTCTTTAGATATACTCTAAGGTTTATTTATATTACAGTGGTTCATTGGTGGTACAAGGTAGGTTAGGACATTTTTTGACGGATAAGTGTCAACTGTCAACTAGTGTCAACAACAAAAACACTAAGTCATGGTCACCCTACAGCGGTATCGTGGGAGAGCCGCGCTCCGGAATGCTGGTCGCTGCATACATTGGTATGTAACGGCGATCGTCCTTGCACTAACCATAGTGCATCCACCCCACCTCAATCCTCGACCTTACGCCTAATTCTTACAGCTCAAATTCCAGTAACTTTCAAACTTGACCGGTGCAAAATAGGGATAGTACATGGAAATTAATGAATATTGAACTCTGTAATATTGCAATAGAGTTAAATTTTCGTGTTTGTGCAAAATAGGAATTGCATGGTGACTTGGTGAGTCATATGCCTATTTGCGGAGAATTTTCGGAATTCTTCAACAAGTTGTTAATTCTCTTGAAGAATGCAGTCAGTACAGTTTGCGTGGTGGTAATGGAGACGGTGGCTTGATGGCTTGATTTCTATTGCACACTTTTTTGTACATTGCAATTAGATATCTATCTATCTATAACGATACTCTGCTCTGTTTGCTTTGAGCAGCAAATCCCAAAATCCTCTGTTTGTCACATTATGGATAATTTATTACTGTTAAAAAATCTACACATCAATGAATTTTTTTAAACCTTTTTTAAACCCTTTTAAAAGAAGTTTTAAAAACTTTTCTTAATAACTACTCGCGTAGATACACTCACACTTTTACAACCTCTTGTATTTATGTACGAGTACAAAACTATATAAATAAATAATATAACATAAATTAAAAAAATTATGACTTTTATGTGTATAAGTATATACAATAAATATATAGGGACAAATAACACAGATAGAGCTAGCCCCAAAGTAAGTTCGAGACTTGTGTTATGGGATACTAACTCAATGATATTATATTTTATAACAAATACACGTAGAGATAAACATCCAATGAGCAAGACCCAGGACAATTTGAAAAAGACCATTTACCAACTTGCCCTGACCGGGGATCGAACCCGGGACCTCTGGGTAGCGGATTAGCATGGTGACCGCTACGCCACGGAGGTCTTCCAAAGTCTGTGTTAAGCCAGATAATTTTTCAAGACGCCCTGAGCCTACGGTACGTTTACCTATGTCACATCTAAGACAGATGAATGATGCTTGTTATCTAATGCAAAAAAATAAAATAATTGTCTTTATTTTATGGCGTCATAAGGTTCAGAAGTTTCTTTGTTATGAGTTGCATAAAGGATGCAAGTTCAACTCCGGTGGTCCTTCTTATCTCGTGTGAATGACTTAAACTGTACCTACTTATAAATAACGTTACGGTAACAATACAGCCCCTGTTATTTATAACTTATTATAACTTTTATAGACCTGGAGTCATGTGTCCAGGAGCTCTATTTTTGAAAAAATGTTGTCAGCTAAATTAAATGTGCCTTCTAAAAGTCACGCTCGCGGCTCGCCTTCCATCACAGACTATATACCAGTCAAATATTTTTGGAATTGTCATGAGTAGTGTAGTTATGACGAAAAGTAATGTTTTATTGAGAAACTATAGCAAAATTGTAATAAAGTACTTTTTCTTCTCCTGTACTGTTATCTGCCTTTTAAATGGTCCCGAACACTAAGATATAAGAACAAAGATAATATGATTTCAGAAAAGTCTATGCTCTATTCCTAATAGCCATAGAATAACTGATAACAGCACATGTGTCGTTATTTCGCCAAAAAGATACTCCTAGACATAGACCTAGATTTTTTCTTTAGATCTATGCACCATAGTGCCTTTGTAGATGCACTTAGGTTAAGGTTTTACTCGATCAACACTAATTTAACAAAAAAAAAACGCAACTACCAACTTAACAAACAACTAAATTCATAGAGTTCGTATTAAAAATAAAACTTTCAGAAAAAAATTCTTTACTGTCAAGAAAAAAAAACCTTTTACAATATAATCACTAAAGGAAGTAAACGTCAGTTTAAAAAAAATGTTAAAGATTTTTTTGACATTAAAAGCAATAGTTAAAATAGTTCGTTACTTACTCCCTTGGATAGAATAAAGCGATACTAAATTGCGGCATTACAAAAATGTTCAGACAAATATTCCAATGTACGACTACGCTGTTCAAAAACATGGTTCCAGTTGGGTATGCGTTAAATAACGTTTTATATTACAATAATATTATTATAATACATAACGTTAATAACAATATTATTATACTTAACGCTTTCCTGTATGTAATGGTACTAACGGCGGATATAACTAGACTTTATTTTATTTATAACACACTTCAAAAATAGATGAATTCGACCCGTATATGTTTTATTATGTATTTTACACGATATCTTCACCAATTGTAAACCGATTTTGATGATTTTTTGTTATTTGAAAGCCTTTAGTACCAAGTTGGTCCCATATCAATTTGGTAAAAAATATGATGAAAAGTTTTGGAGATTTGGAAGAAACTCCTGAAAGAAAATGAAGTTGTATTTTTTGGTAAAAATTTAATTATACTTGTAAGTTTAATGCGATTAATTGGTCATAACTTCTTCAACTGATGTATTTGTGCTGTTTTCCATAAATATCATTTTTTTAAAATATTGTGCATACTGTACATGTACGTTGTATGTAGTGTATTTTCTCTTTTCTCTGAGAAACAAAAAATGACGAAGATAACAGTACTATTAAATTTCGCATGACGTCACGCCTAAGCACGATTTTTACATAGTGTTGACGTCGCAAGCCCCAACTCTGGAACTTAGATGTTCTATCTTTGTAAATTTTTTGATTAAGACGAAGTGGTAGCTAAAGTGGCGCCCTCATTAGAAATAAATTGTTTAAAACTAAATATGGTGATAATTAAAAATTTGATTTGTATAAATGTCTCGAAAGACCTTTAAACTATTTTATGAATGACCTTTGAAATTATTACTAATTAAATTTCGCATGACGTCACGCCTAAGCACGATTTTTACATAGTGGTGACGTCGCAAGCCCCAACTCTGGAACTTAGATGCTATCTTTGTGAATTTTTTGATTAACTGAAAAATATGGGTCCATTATTTTTGGATAATCTAAAAGACGGACTAATTAGAATAATACTTTTCTGACCCTGTCGTCTCTCCTATTCTTGTGTTACGTAGGTACTATAATTGTAGATATAAATAATTGTATTTGTTCAACAGCTTTAAAATATATTTATTTTACTAGCAAGTGGGAGTTATTTTTTTTCTCTACTAACCCTTCGTATGGGATGTCGTATTGAATAGGTCTTTTTAATATATTGTTAGCTTGTGAACACCATTTTAACGTGACAAAATTCACGGCAGTAGTATTATCTCGAAGTTTAAAGGAAAACTATCAGAGTTACATAAGTACGGTTTATGAATTAAAAAGTTATAGGCGACCAACTTATTAAATATACTCGGAAAGGATTATTTCATACAAATTTTATAGAAAACTAGCTTTTGCCCGCGGCTTCGCTCGCGTAGGGGTGTAATTTATCAAAATCCTTTCTTAGGGGATGCCTACGTCATAGTACCATTTATGCATGCAAAGTCTCAGCCCGATCGGTTTAAAATTGACAAAGTTTCATACAAACTTTCATCCCCTATTTTATCCCCTTGGGGGTAGAATTGATCAAAATCCTTTGTTAGCGGATGCCTACGTCATAACATCTACCTGCATGCCACAGCCCGATTCGTCCAGTGGTTTGGGCTGTGCGTTGATAGATCACTATGTCAGTCAGTCCTTTGAGTTATATATATTTAGATAAGTTTTTTAGTTGTTTTTAGTCCCGTGAACTTAAAGTCCGCATTCATAACTTCGGAACCGTTACTGCGCGTAATAAGACACGCACTTAGCTGATTATTTTCTACTGCGCCTGGATCGATTTAGAAAATTCTTTTCTTGTTTAAAAGGGCATACTTGGTTTTAAGTTTCGAAAAATTATCTCAATATGAATAACAAATTAGTCGAACGTAAGTGTAGGGTCTAGGTACTTATTAATTTATTTACTTAAGTTTAAATACTTAATTGAAAATACCATATTAATAAATCGAAGAACCGACGCACATTTTGCAAAAAATGGGGGTTCATTAGGAGATAGCATTACTAACCTTTAGGTGTTCGGTGCAGCTTTCATTAGGGGTATGACACAGTGCTAGCGGGTAGCGACTCGAAGTAATGTCGTGTGGCTTTCGGCACAGAATAAACAACGTTCTATTTTAAGGGGTGGTTCAGTCCGTCATTTTGAACAACTTTTCCTAATTAATGTATATCGAAATACTTGGATTTGTATGAGCACATAATTTTTTTTTCGTATTTCGATATACATTTGTCGGGGAAAGTTGTTCAAAATGATGCACTGATTCGCCCTTAAAATATTTTTACTTAATAGAAAGGGTTATTTTATAATAATAGTAGTAGGTATCTCTTTCCGACGTAGAATGGGACCACACCATCTATTCTTCTGGAAGTCGTAAGAGACGACTAAATTACTAAAACACAAACATCTTAATAATAATAATAATTCTTATAGCGTAGGTAACCGGAGTAGGTACTATACGATACGACATAATACCCCATCCGGGAGTCCATCCCCTAACTAGACATAGATCTCGGGTGAAGAACAACTGGACAGTCGATGGAAAGGGTGCAGTACATTTTTAAATCGAGTATACCTACACTACACTATCGACAAAAGGCGACTTAAATTAAAAGTTGAGGTTACTTAGGCCCAGCTAGTCTTATCTATGATTGGGAAGTATACATATTGAATTTGGTAATTACTATACATAATATAAAACAAGATAAAATAAGTACAAGTGCCTATAATATACTTAATATATTATGTATATAAGAGGTGAGCGAGATCTGGTGCCTCAACTGCATTTCCAAGGAGGGTTGACGTCAGGCGGATTTGGACCCGCTTTCCAGATCTTTCTTCTCTACTTCACACGGTCTTGAGCATCCTTGGTTGTATGACCGGCAGGCATATTATCCCTGAAGACGTCAAATTAACATTTCTTGGACACCTAAATCCATTAAAAATCTTCTTTTTACACTTCCTCCGGTCTTATCCCATTTGAAATTGGGGTCGGCTTTCCTAATCCTTTTTCTCTCCATTCCATTAAAAATTAAAAATTCATCTTTTCCGCTTTTTCCGACAATGTTATCTCTCTCTACTGCTCTTGACATTTGCAGCAAAAATGAGTTGCACCTTCTTAAGCAATCAAAAAAAATTTTTCTTCTTCCTTATCCCTTTGTAGTTAGGGTCAGCTCTCCTAATCCTTCTTCTCCATTTTATTCCATTAAAAATTCAATCTCTTCTTTTTCGGTCAATGTAATCTCTCCATACAGTTCTTGACATTTGCGGCGAAAATCAGTTACGCCTTAATACATTAAAAATTCTTCTTCTGCCTCTTCCTCCGGCCTGATCCCATTTTTAGTTGGGGTCGGCTCTCCTAATCCTTCTTCTCCATTCCATAATTTGGATTGACTAACAGAAAAAAACGGCCTCCATATTTAAGAACAGTTTCATACCTTAATAAGTTTGATGTACCTAAATATAGTAAATTGTACGGGACAAGAGTCGCAAGTTACCTCATACTAGAAGTACAAGATTCAAAATTTAATTTATATCTTCTAACCATTGACATCAATTGAACTTACTCTTAATTTATGATAATTATTTTCTTGTACTTGATTATAAATACTATTATTATATAAACTCAAATAAATCCTATAAGTTCGGAACACCCTGCCAGGGTTCATGTACTTACCTACTAACCATCTTCTGTGTGAGTGCATGAAAGCGAGTAATAAAGAAATAAAGAAATACCTAATTATTTGAACGAACTTCCCACAGTTCTACAAAACATGTAGGTATAAAGAAAATCCCAAAAAAGTAAAATTACTAAAGCAGTATTATTTACCATTAATATCATAGCCACTCACCGAAACCCATATTAACCCTGCGAGGTTTTCGTGATTCGGTATTATTTCAATTCGTCAACCTATATTATTTTGTAAATTTTGAATAAATTATAAAAAAAAAACAAAAATAAAATTAAATTTCAAAATTCAATATTTTCCGCTTTTTCCGTCAATGTAATCTTTCCCTACTACTCTTGACATTTGCAACAAAAATGAGTTTAGTGCGGAGGGCGGCAATTGGAGTGGGTTCGACGACCTGGACCTAACTGACTTATAAAGTATGGGGTTGCAGGGCGGGGCTGTAAAAGTGGAAATTGCCGCTACAAAGTTTTTGTATGTAGGTGATGATTTATTATTGTTTTGGTCGTGTTAATTTAAAACGTTTAAACTCAAAAAAAAAATCGACATTTTCATTGAAAATTGCCGGGCTGGCCGAACACTTTTGTATTACTTAATGACAATTTTTTTTGGGGTTTTAAGCATTGGTCCCATAGAAAAAGTTGTTCATAATGACGATCTCAGTTGCTCCTACAAGGATCGGACAGGGTTTTTGTTACATATTGTATATTTACTATACAGTATTATATCTTTTTCCTTAACATTTTGGGTTTTGCAACTCTAAGCAAACAATATACAAGAAAACTATAAGTATTTTTTTTGTATATAGACTTTTTGCCCACCAGCCTAATTTTTGGAGTAAGTTCAGTCTATGATAATGAATTACTTTCTATAAAAAAGTTTTGAAAAAATCGTAAAAAAACTTTCCCCCCTAAATGCGCTGATTCTCTTGAGAAGCCGAATACGGTAATTGTTTGTATGGAAAGAAGTTCAGTAATATGGGCAGGATTTGCTCGAAAAATTTGGCTGGTGGTGAAAATCACCAAGCATTGGCTACTCCAGACGATGTCTTTCTAACGAAACGAACGCCGTGAGTCAGCACAATTGGTAGTGCACTCACGCGTTAACGTAAGGGTGGTGGGTTCGAATCCCACTCGTGGTGAAATTTTTATCACATGTTTTTAATTTGCTCCGCGGGGCGCAGCTTGTTGTTAAAAAATCGTTTTTCTTCCAATAAAAAAATATATATTTTGACAGAAATAAAGTTACCACAAAGCTGCCTGCGCCTGAAAATGCAAACCACGTGGTCGGCGTGTTGTTTCCTGAAAGCTCAGCTTTTGCGTTGCTCGTAAAAGTTCGCAAAGCACGCCACATCGAATGGCCAATAAAATACAAATCATAAAACGACGAAACTACAATAAAGCGCAAATAATGGACAAGCGCGAGCTGGCTTTTTGGTAAAGAGTTCCGTTGATTTTATTATTTACTAGGTGATGCCGGCAGCGTTCGAACATTTTTGGCAATCTCACGGGAACCTCACATTTTCCCGGGATTAAAAGTATCCTATGTGTTAATCCAGGTAATAAGCTATCTACATACCAAATTTCATTCCAATCCGTACAGCCATTTTTGCGTGAAAGAGTAAACATCCATTCATTTTTTACAAATAAGCCACGATGACGTATCAACAAACTTTCGTACAAAGTCTAGCGAAGTCTCGGTTTATTTTGCACCTCCTAGAAATTTTGAAATCTTGGAATCAAGAAAAGAATCGTAAGAAAGTAAATTGAGCTACGCCCAAAGTAAGTTCGAGACTTGTGTTATGGAATACTAACTCAACGATATTATATTTTATAGCAAATACATATATATACAATATGTAACAAAAACCCTATCCGATACTTGTAGGAACAACTCAGACGGTCAATATGAACAACTTTTCCTATGAGGCAATGCTTGAAACTCAAGAACAAAATCGACATTTTCATACAAATTGCCGAGCCGGCCAAACAAATTTTTATGAAAATGACGACTTTTTCTTCAAGTTTCAAGCATTGGTGCCATAGGAAAAGTTGTTCATATTGACAGTATGAGTTGCAAGGATCGGACAGGGTTTTTGTTACGTATTGGATATAAACATCCAAGACCCAGGTCAATCTGAAAAAATAATTTTCCATCTTTACCTGACCGGGAATCGAACCTGGGACCTCCTGTGTGACAGCGTGGCATGATGATCACTAGGCCACAGAGTTCAGGTCGTCTTTACAAGCAAAGACTAAAACGTCCCTTCGGCACAAAAGAGTTTCTTTCACCGCACGGAACTCTAAAATTATATTGCATAAGTTCAAGGCGGATAACACGATGTCGTGCAAAACTTCACCGGAACCTCCCCCCCATTCCTCCCCCCTCTCCCTGCTGCTGCGTCAAGTTCCTGTGTGAATATTTCATGAGATTTGAAGACGAAACAGGATAAATTGTTTGGAGGCACTTAGCTGTTCATAATAGCTTGCAGTATGATACCTTCCAGTAAGTATTTAAGTACTTTATGTTGAGTGATTTTTAATGGAAACCGTTATTTCTGCGTTAGGGACTTGGGTGCAGGGTGTTATTAATGTTACTGTTTACTATCAATACCTTAATCAATGAATGGCGACCGCGTACTGGCAAGCAAAGTGTAGGACACCCACCCACAAGGTGGTCTGACGACCTGACGCTTTCCAGCGACCTTAGTCGCTGGAAAGCGCTGGATGCAGGCCGCTCTAGATCGGTTATTTTGGAAATCCTTGGGAGAGGCCCATGTCCTGCAGTGATGCAGATGATGAAGATACTTAAACATGAATTTCTTTCGATTTCTCTCAACAGAAGTCATTAACTACGAATGTTAGTAATTTGTAGCTGTTTTTTAAATAACAATAAAAGATTGTGGTATTATAGCAGAGATTCTTGACCATCACCTGAAGTCTCTCTCGCTGGGTCAAGGGTCAGAAGGACTACATACAGAAGGCCGTAATCCTGGTCACGGCACGCATTGTTAGGAGGTTTCTCTCTCTGTGGCCCTAACCGGCCGGTAGTTTGGGCCTTGCCATGCTGTCAGCGGGTAGCTTTTTAGGGTTCCGTAAGACTCCGCTTTTCGCTTTTCTGTCCGTCTGTCTGTCTGTTTGTCACCAGGCTGTATCTCATGGACTGAGCTGGGCATGTAGTTAGGATGTGCCAAGACCAATGGACAAAAAGGGTTAGGTACACAAATTGGATCCCAAATGGCAAGCGCCAAAGAGGCCGCCCTCGGAAACATTGGTGTAATGATCTTAATAAATACAATAAAAATTGGCAATGAATAGCACAAAATCGAGAGTCATGGAGAAGGGTGAGAGAAGCCTTTGCCCAATATAGATGGCTTTTAATATTAATTAAAAAAACAGGGGACCTAAGTACAAAGACTCGACGATGCAAATCAAAAGTAGGCCGCACGTAAGGGAGACTTTATAGCCTGGCGGTTTGCTTACCCCTTATTGCCTTATAATTTGTACGAATTGAAATTTTATGAGCTCGGCTCAGATGCTATCTAATGTTGAACTCGTACGGTTTATAATTTGGGGCTTTGCTCAACATTTATGAGCATTTGCGGTGAAATATTGAGCCGTAATCGTAAAGTATTTATTAGTAAAGCTGGTGATTTTGTAGGCGTGGATATATATGACGAAATTTAGGATAGGATGACAAAGGTTTTGTGTAACTTCTAAAGTTTGTATGCGTCACAGTAACGTAAACATCTAAGTATGTGTAGTAAGATTTAATGCTAATTTTAACCGACATCAATAAAGGATGAGGTTATCACTTCATCGGATCTTTTGTTTCTTTTTATGTATGACCACCGATTACTCGAAGACGCTTAAAGCGATTTGGACTTTTTTTTTGTTTGAAAGTGGTCTACTTTTGAGGTGGTTTAATTTAATTTTTATCAAAATCGGTTGTCTAGTTTGGTGGTGATGTCGGTTTTAGTTGAAAATTATGAGACAAAGTTTTTTGTATGATGCTAAAGCTTTTGCATAAGAAGCCAATCAATTTAAATACAGTTCCATCAATTAAACTCAACGCTAAAAGCAAAAGAAAATGTGAGTCTTGGAAAATATTCTGGATTTTTTATTATTTCTTCGAGCGACCTTGGTCAGGAAGTCCAAAACGATTTCCAAAATGACCGATCTAGAGCGGCCTGCATCCAGCGCTTTCCAGCGACCTTATTTAGGTCGTCAGACCACCTTGTGGGTAGATGTCCTACGCTTCGCGTACTGGACGTGGTCGCCATTCGAGAACCTCTTGCCCCATCGGCCATAAGTTCGTCCCGCTATGTGTCCCGCCCACTGCCACTTCAACGAACTAATCCGCTGGGCTATGTCAGTGACTTTTGTTCTCCTACGAATTTCCTCATTTCTGATTCGATCACGGAGGGAAACACCGAGCATAGCCCTCTCCATAGCGGGTTGATTTTATTTTTATGTAATTTTTTGACTGACTCTACTTTTGGTGTTTAACACTAATTCAAAGCTAAGCTTGTGCCTCGAGGACTGTACCACTGTTTTTAAAATAATATTAGTAGATATTTTTAAAACTTTGAAATACAAATAAAGTTGATATTTGGCCACGTGTTAAGGCGAGCAATGAATTCTCGCCGTGTGCTGGCGGCGGCCATTGTTGGAGCAGAACTTCCGTGTCCTGTTTAGAATTTTAGATCGTACAGTCTGTGCCTAAATGTAGTGTCAAGGTCACAGATTGCATGACAGACAGACATAAAAAAGTTGCTATAAAAAATTATCACGTAATTAATGGACGACCCAAATGAGAAAAAATAAGGTTGGAAAGGAGAAGTGCTGAAATGTACCGTCAAGGTCTCAAGTTAAATCATACTAATAATTTTAAAGGCGAAAGTTTGTTAGTGTGTGTGTGTGCGTGTGCGTGTGCGTGTGTGCGTGTGCGTGTGTGTGTATGTTTGTTACTTTTTCACACGCAAACGGCTGGACCACTTTTGATAAAATTTGGTATGCAGGAAGCTGACACCCTGGATTAACATATCGGCTATTTTAGGCGCGAGTAACACGCGGGGCGCCGCTAGTGACATACGAGTATATTCCCTTGATGCTTCTATTCCCACGCAGATCGTAGAAGCAGATTGAGGGAATGGGCTAAAATGCGAATCATTATATAATGCGGCTAGCAACCCATTACTATTTTGATTGCTTTTAACATCTTCTCGGCTACCGTCTCTTAAAGTGACCTTTGAGACCCAAAAGGCTCTGTTTGCGCTAATAGGAATTAAGACGCATAAAATCCTTCCCTTAATAATCTAAAATCTCTATTATAAGGGCTTAACAAAATTTATTGAAACTTTAAGGGCGAGTTTAGTTCATGATACTGAACAATTTTCCCCAGCAAACATATCGGAATAACAAAAATATTTTTTGCCTCATACAAGATGACCGATAAGCTTATCTGAGTTTGTTTAAATAAAGAAAATAAAACACTGGTGTCAGATTTTTCGAGCTGCCCGTTTCAAAACTGACACGTAGCTATGTACAGTCAGGCTTCAAAAATGGAGGCGTAATTTCTCATACTATGTATGAGAAAATATGACTCCATTTTTGAAGTACCGTACGTATCTCGTGCTTTTGGAGTAAGGGTCTAGAAGTGCTATTTTTGAAACGCGGAGTCACTAAATGCCTAGTTTTCCCCATAGCGTTCGTTTACTCACAAAAATGGCATCGCAGCACAGGTCGCATTTTAAAGTCTACAGTTTTCCGCTGGATTGTACAATTCAGAATTCTTGCCACGTGGCGTCTGGCCTAAGTCTAGTTCGAAGAATGATATTTCATTTCCTATGGCTATTTTAAGGCATATATGGTTTGCAAATGTGCCCGCTCACCCGTAGGCAGCCGCCGTGTGGAAATCCGGTGTCTTTGTTCGAAAGGGATCGTCCATTAATTATGTGAGGTGAGGGGGATAAAGGGGTTCGAAAAAAAAAAATGGTTAGAAGTGGCTAAAAAATATCACGTGATTAATGGACAACCCCAAATGAGAAAGACATAAGGGCTAGGAAAATAGTCCCACATCCCTGGCAGGAAAGTTATTAGTAACAAGTTTGACATCACCCGTTTGGTTGACTGGTAGATAAAGCCTTAGGCTTTAAGTCCGCCATTACACTTGTATTTGTGTATGAAGTTAAATAAATAAATAAAATAAGACAGGCACTGCTAATGTTATTTGTTTTTCAATAATGAGGGTTGCGCAGTTGTGAAAAGGAACAGAATGTTTTGATTTTTAGGTGAAATGTAGAGCGGTTTTTTTTTCGATATTATAGTTCAGTGGAACAGTTATTTATAAAGTTGCTTAATATATAAGGTAATATTTAAACAAAAATTATATTTTAATTAAACAAAATTAAAAATTATAGCATTTGCAAAAAAGCGTTTAAATAAATTTTAAACATAAAATTAAATATATATGGAAAAATTACACAGATTGAGCTAGCCCCAAAGTAAGTTCGAGACTTGTGTTATAGGATACTAACTCAACGATACTATATTTTGTAACAAATTCTTATATAGATCAGGGATGTTGGGGATGCTAACTTTTTCACATCCACGGATGTGAATGCGGATGCGGATTTTTGAAGGCTCACATCCATAGTATATAAATGAAGAATTAAAATACGAACGTATTCCGGTGTAATATAGTGGCATTTACCTGCCGATTTTAATTTAATAAGCTGCACGCAACCGCATGAAAATCCGCATTGATTTTGGGGATGCGGATGCAGATGTCAAAATATATGGAGAAGCTCCGCATTTTCGGATGCGGATGCGAATGTTCGCAACATCCCTGATAAAGATCGATACCGAAGACCCAGGACAATTTGAAAAAGGCTATGTTCCAACTTGCCCTGACCGGGGATTGAACCCGGGACCTCTGGATGGCGAACTAGCATGGTGGCCACTACGCCACGGAGGTCGTCAAATAGTCATGTCCATGTTCATGTCAGTTCAGTCGTGTTCATGTTTCGAAATAATAATATGCTTTCTGAAAAAAGTTGTTCGGTACCATGGACTGAGTTGACCCTTAAGTCTTCTTGTGCGAAAGTTGCAACACGGCGAAAACAGAAAGTTTCTAGATAGACTGTCGTTTCATATTTGCTAGTACCTCCCGGTCTCATCATCATCATCTCAGCCGCATAACGGCCACGGCCGGACCTCCAGTCCTCCCCAGGATCCTCTCCTAAGGATTTCTAAAATGATCGATCTAGAAATGTACCTCCTGGTCTCAGGCGTATTATATTTTTCGTATAATTTTTGTCTCGGGCGTTAACTGATTTCTACCCCTAAAACTTATTTTTAATTGGTCTTAATACACTCATTACATTAAAGTTTTTACGAAAAATAAAATATATATAGATGGAATTATAAATAAAATTGCACGTAAGTGTTTTTTTCAAGTTAGCGTGTTATTCAAGATTTTTTATTGATAATATTTCGTCTTATATATGCACATTTCGTTTGACCAAGTATAAAAAAATACACATGGTATAAAAAATCTAAAATATCAAAACGTAGAGCCCTAGTTTTTGTTTGTTTGTAATAACGTTATTCTACCAAAAAACATGCATTATAAAGATAACATACGAAAAAGCAAATATATAAAGTAGTTTTTCATAACCATCATTTCCAAAAATCTACAAAATCTGTAGGTTAAGGGGGAAATACCATTAACGCTTTTGTATGAAAACATTTTGCTTGTATATTTGTTCGATCTTGTATAAACAAGCTCTAAGCCCTCAGCCACAAATCATCCACGTCTAGGCTGGCTGCCCCCGGGATTGATATGACTGATACGATGTCAATTTGTAGCCTTCGTCTGTTTACATGGCATGTTTACTGCCAATAATACGAGTATTCTGGGACCACATACATACCAAATTATGCTTATTTCTTATTAATTACACTGGACAACAAGATTTTGTCACAAGCATACTTGCAGCGATTTCTAAAAGAATTCAGTACACAAAACATGAATCTAGTTATAAAAAATGTGTAGGACGTCTAAAAATTCTAAAATAACACTTCAAAAATTCAAATTACTTATTTTGTCAGTAATTTTAAAATTATACCATAAATTCAGTTAGGTGTTTTCCGATTTTCAAATACCATTTTAACATTGTACAAACCTTACATTTTTTAATATTTTTTTACATCATTGCTAAATTATTCAAAAAAATAGACTTATTACAGATTTTTTGAGGGTCGGTATAACGCCATACAATGCGCGCAGTATACAATGTATGGGAAATATTATGGTAACTTAAATCTTTCTATATCTCTATACATAAAAAAGGTATAAAAGTAAAACAGATTTTGTTTTGATTTTGAAGGCTGATTACATCATTTTCAGTTACAAAATTGAATAGGCTGCACTATTAGTTATTTACAATAAATAATTAAAAATATCAGACTTCGGGAAAATCGGATTTTTGATATAACATTATTCCCAATTCTGACCTCCTAGAAAAAAAAAAATTATGTCCATACACACTAAACAAAAATCTGTAAGACAATTAGTCTTGTTCCAGTGGGAAAAAAAATATGTAGAATTTTGTCGACCAGTGTTATGCAAATAATTTTATAAATCTTGATGATTTGTTTATAATATTCTTATTTATAAGTCGGGCCACGTGCAGTGTAGGTAGTCTCCAAGTCCTCCCGTGGATGTCGTAGAAGGCGACTTAGGAAATACAAGCTAAACTAAGCTTATAAACATCAATGAGACCTCTCCAAGCAGTCTGGTCAGCGTGGAGAGTGTAGGCCAAGTCCTCTGGTTGCTCTGGTCAATTCTGGCTCTGGTAGTACAGAGAGGGTCATGCTCCTGCAGTCGAGACAAAAAGACCTGAAAATGATGATGCAAAATATATTTTTCTTGATGATTTGTTTATGATATTCTTATTTAGTGCGTGCCAGGCCACGTGCAGTGTAGGGTTTCGCAACTTTCGCAGTTACGAATGCCGACTTTGAGTTCACGCCACTAAAAACGTCTTAAAAACAATTTTTCTATTGAATTTAAATGAAACCCTTTTCAGATTACATTTTATAACTTGTTCACCTTTAACTTTTTAATTTATAAACCCTGCTTAGTTCTGAATGTTATCCTATATACTTCGTTATGTATATTCAATTATTTTATTAAAAATCTTTATTGGTACGGTTTTTTTACGTGAAAGAAAGTTATCTTGCGGTGGTTCTTAGCTATGTTTTATGAAAATCGGTTCTGCCGTTTAAAAGTTATTGGGGGTTAACTCTCGAAAGACAGTGCTTTTCGTAGCAAAAAAGATGGCGCTACGCATAATAATATCAAGTCGTATCAGTAGTTTCACTAATCATCACTAGATGGCGTTCTTGAAAATCGAGGGATTTTTCTTTATTTTTTTCTTTATTAATCGTTTACATGCTCTCATGCAAAAGATGATTAATAGGTAAGATCATGAAATCTGGCAGGGTGTTGCGAACTAGTCCTTTAAATGGAGAAATTCACATTTATTTGTCCAGTGAATCATCCTCCGATCGTTTCTCAAACCAATGTAGGCTTCTGAAGGCAAATCTCTCAGAAACGAAACGTCTTGTTTGTGATTAGTCCATGGCAGTCTTTGGAAAACCCGTTCATAACGGTAAACCGGTTATACTTATCGGTTAAACCTTATTCGGTTAATCCTTTGATTCGGTTAACCCACACAATAAGGGTAATAGTAACCGTTACCTGAATAGGTTAATCAGGTTTTCGGGGATGCACAGCCGTTTGGTTGATCATGCAAGCGCTTTTGTAGGAATAGGTACAGTGACCATGTGACGAGGAATGAAAAACGTGTAGTATCATGCAGAAATCTATATGTCGATCCGGTTAAAGTTAACCACAATTATAGGTTAACAGGCTATTTCGGTTAACTAAAACATATGTTAACCCATTGCCAATTGGATTAATAACAGATTATTTCAGTTAGATTAACCTAAACCGTCCAAACCCTGGTCCATGGGAGAAACGACATTCGTTGAAAGCTTGCAGATTATATTCCTTTCGAAAATATCAAACCATGGTATCATCAAGTTTATATGCTAGAAAATTAAAAAAAAAACCTCATATTGTTAAGAACGCCATCTAGTGACAAGTAACGGAACTACCGAAGTCGTATCAATAGTTCTGCTATTCATCAGTCAATGGCTATCCGTAGCGCCAAATAGAATTTGCTAGGCAAAGCCTTGACTTTCAAGCGTTAATTCCTAATAACTTTTAAACCACTTAACCGATTTTCATTAAACATAGCCAAGAGCCACATCAAGAGAACTTGCTTTCACCATGAAATCAGTCCATACTAGCGTTGCATAACAATCGATAGTTTGACTATCGATAGTTGACCTCGAAAAACAGTCACAATATCGATAGGACTATCGATAGTATCGATTGTCAATAGTTTGCAATACTATTGAAAAACTATCGATAGTATCGATACTATTGAATTTAGATACTATCGATACTATCGATAGTTTTTAATTGATACTATCGATACACACACATAAAAGTAGTTACAGTATAGATACTATCGATAGTATCGATACTGTAACTACTTTTTGTACGAAAAACTATCGATAGCTAAACTAATATCGATAGTATTATAATATCGATTGTCGTCACATTACTATCGATAGTTTTTAATACAAATAATACCTTTACTATCGATACTATCGATTGTATAAATTAAAAACTTTCGATACTATCGACAGTATTGATACTATCGATACTATCGATTGTCCTCTCGATATTGTTACTGTTTTTGAGGTCACGATAGTATCGATAGACTATCCATATTTTATACTATTGCTTGCAACGCTAGTCCATACGTTAAAGCGCTACGAAGAGACAGACAGACTGACTGACAGACATTAGCGTCAAACATGTACATACGCATACTTAATATTACACCTTTCCCACAGGGGTAGGCAGACACTATGGACCTCCACTTACTACGATACTGACAAACCTCTTTCGCTTCATCTACACCAGCGTTTCCCAACCTGTGGTCCGCGGACCCCTGGGGGTCCGTAAGTATATGTATGGAGTCTAGAGATGACACCGCGGACCCCTGGGGGTCCGTAAGTATATGTATGGAGTCTAGAGATGACACCGCGGACCCCTGGGGGTCCGTAAGTATATGTATGGAGTCTAGAGATGACACCGCGGACCCCTGGGGGTCCGTAAGTATATGTATGGAGTCTAGAGATGACACCGCGGACCCCTGGGGGTCCGTAAGTATATGTATGAAGTCTAGAGATGACACCGCGGACCCCTGGGGGTCCGTAAGTATATGTATGGAGTCTAGAGATGACACCGCGGACCCCTGGGGGTCCGTAAGTATATGTATGGAGTCTAGAGATGACACCGCGGACCCCTGGGGGTCCGTAAGTATATGTATGGAGTCTAGAGATGACACCGCGGACCCCTGGGGGTCCGTAAGTATATGTATGGAGTCTAGAGATGACACCGCGGACCCCTGGGGGTCCGTAAGTATATGTATGGAGTCTAGAGATGACACCGCGGACCCCTGGGCGTCCGTAAGTATATGTATGGAGTCTAGAGATGACACCGCGGACCCCTGAGGGTCCGTAAGTATATGTATGGAGTCTAGAGATGACACCGCGGACCCCTGGGGGTCCGTAAGTATATGTATGGAGTCTAGAGATGACACCGCGGACCCCCATACATACCAACCTTCACATTTTTTTTTTTCATATTTTTCATAATAAACAGTTATGAGTACCTATTTTGTATCTGTAATAACTAAAATAAATACCTAATCCGAATTTTTTTGCTGTTTATTTTATTAAGGGGGTCCGTGAAAGCTGTGCTTGATTTCCTAGGGGTCCGTGGACTGAAAAAAGTTGGGAAACGCTGATCTACACTCATCAATCTCTTCATACATGCCCTTCGGTTACGGGTACTTTTTACATTTCCTTTTTTTTAAGTTGTTGATAAATCTAGAAATTGTTAGTCACGAAAACATCATCGATTAGAAACCTGTCACACTCGTTGATTTGCAGCAGACAGCCTTGGTCGCGTTCGCCGACCCTACTATGCTATGCAGGGGACATTGTTTTTCCGCGAAGTTTTTTACGTTACGCAAGTCTTGGCCTAATAATAGATCTACTACGATTTTCTATCTCTCGAGACTCATCTATGTGTGTGGTAATTTCTTTGACGAACTCTGTGGCCTAGGTGTCATCAAGCCATGCTGTCACATTGGAGGTCCCGGGTTCGATCCCCGGTCAAGATGGAAAATGATCTTTTTCAGATTGACCTGGGTCTTAAATGTTTATATTGTTTTAAAATATAGTATCGTTGAGTTAGTATCCCATAAATAAAATGACTGAGACACTATTGACTACTTAATATTTTTTATTACGCAATTTATGTTTGTTAACTCGTTCGCAAGCATTACATGTTATAATGTGTCAACATTGTATTATATTATAAGTATTTATTAATTAAAAGACAATTATAATAATATGACAAAGCCCTTCTGGCGAGTAGGCGACCAATACTGTCAAAATGAGTTTCTTTCGGCGTTTCTTCTCAGCAGTGGTCGTTACGAAGCGCTGGTATCGGTAGCTTTTCTTTAAAAATAAATTAAATTTTAATATACTTTACACGTAACATAAATTATACTTATTGACGTGTAAAAGTGCCTGTAAAGGTCTAATTACTGAATAAACATTTCAATCTTTGAATCTTAAGGTTAAACTAGTCGATACTTTTTCTATACAAATTTCGGAGGGTATTGTAAAATCTCCAAAACAAAGTCCGCACTGACTTAATTATCGAAGATTTTAATAAACTTTATTTCTAATTGGTTAATGTAAGTTTTGAATAAAACCCCTTTTCCCAAAAGACTTCACATATTTTTTATGCGCTCGGTTTACTATGAATTATCGTGTATTTCACCTCACTGCTTCGCCCGAACACAA
Source organism: Acrobasis suavella (assembly GCA_943193695.1). Classification (NCBI taxonomy): domain Eukaryota; kingdom Metazoa; phylum Arthropoda; class Insecta; order Lepidoptera; family Pyralidae; genus Acrobasis; species Acrobasis suavella. Next base: position 1,328,582 of record OW971940.1, read on the forward strand.
TGTTAGGTGAGATAGCATGCTTTTAGGCCGCGCCCACGTGCGAGTTCGAGCACGCGACTAGTTCATGCTTAAGTGGTACAAATTGTTTTTTTTTAATAGGCTTGGAGTCGGGGGTAATGTAAGGAGCGCTGGCGTACAATAAAGGTCAACCAAGTACACATATACGTTTTAATTTTTTCTTAAAATATAAGCATTGCCATTCAGCGTGGCAATGCTGTTAGCTTCCTGGGCACGTTCCCAGGGGGCAGCGATTTGCTAAGTTTTAGTTTTAATTTAATAACAAAGCTCAATATATTTTTTTTTATTAAAAAATAACTCGAATCTGCTAACGATTCACAAACTTTCGTGTACTCTGCAGACATCTGTAGTACCTCATAACTCTTTTTAGGGTACCCAAAGGGTAAAACCCTATTACTAAGACTCCGCTGTCCGTCTGTCCGTTTGTCTGTCACCAGGATGTATCTCCTGAACCGTGATAACTCTACAGTTGAAATTTTCACAAATGATGTATTTTTGTTGCCGCTATAAAGTCTGTCTTGCTATCACGGTTTATGAGATACAGCCAGGTGACAGACAGACAGACGGAGAGAAGGACAGCGGAGTCTCAGTAATAGGGTCCCGTTTTTACCCTTCGAGTATGGAACCCAAAAAAAGACATACTTATCCATGTGCAAATCTAAAACCTACACGAATTAATTTTATAAGCCTTATAATCGTGATAATCTCACTTCTGATCCTACGAATGGCGGACGGTTCAGAGGAAGCCGGGATCGATGAATTATTCATTAGGCTCTGACGTCACATCCGGGACGGTGTGACGTCACTGGACAATTAGTATGATATCCTGTGGGTGATAGCCTGGTCTGGACACGGTCCTTGAATTTCAAGTACGGTACATATTTTGTTGTAATTTCTCTATACTTACTTACTACTAATAATAAATGTGAAAGTTTGAGTAAGGCGCTGGACACACAGGAAAGACGTAGGACGGGGCATGGACAGGACAAAAGTCAAAAATCATTTATTTATCTTTGGATATTTATATCACTTGATAATTGTCATTTCTTTTTTCTTTCTTTTTCTTAATAGTTAGTTGTTGACGTCAGATCATTTACTTACAACTAAGTTTACTGCCGCCTCCAAAGCGCAAGTACAGAAGAAGCGGTAACAAACTGTACTGCAGCATTTTCTCCAAAAACGTCAACCTTACAATTATACTGATATTAAAATTAGATATGTGGACTGAGAATACATTGCTATGTCATAATTATTAATTAAAAATGTCAAATTTGAAATTAAAGTCAATTTGTATAAAATTCATGTACTGATTGTACTCAAATTATGTCATTTGTGAGTGTACAAATATAAACCTTTAAAAGGGACCCGCGCCAAGCTCAAGCCAGACGTTTTTGTCTTTAAGATAATCATCGGTTTCAGGACAAAGACAGGGCGCCGTCGTGACTTTTGAAAACACATAGAAAAGACGAAGCACGAACTTGACAGATAGAAAAAAATCCGTATCTATGGCAACACCGCGACGCGTTAGTCCCCCAGTTAGACACCAGTCTGTCGGTCTGTCTGTCGGGTTGTGTATCGGTCTGTCGGTCTGTCTGTCTGTTTATATGCCTGCTACCAGGCTGTAGCCTGTATCTAATGAACTGTGATAGCTGGACAGTTGAAATTTCACAAATGTATCTATTGCCGCTATATCATCAAATACTAAAAACAGAATAAAATAAAGATTCAAAGATTCAAATTCAAAGATTCAAATGTTTATTCAGTAATTAGACCTTCACAGGCACTTTTACACGTCAATAAGTATAATTTATGTTACGTGTAAAGTATATTAAAATTTTATTATTATATTATTATAATATATTATTTATTTTTAAAGAAAAGCTACCGATACCAGCGCTTTGTAACGACTACTGCTGAGAAGAAACGCCGAAAGAAACTCATTTTCACAGTATTGGTCGCCTACTCGCCAGAAGAGCTTTGTCATATTATTATAATTGTCTTTTTATTAATAAATACTTATATTATAATACAATGTTGACACATTATTACATATAATGCTTGCGAACATGTAAACAAACATAAATTGCGTAATAAAAAATATTAAGTAGTCAAAAAAGCGAAGCCGAGCTGACCAGTCCCTCCCGGCAGCACCCGTTCACGAGTTGACGCACGGATCAGCCATCGTTAAACTCAACCATATTAGAGGGAATCCAACGACCCGACCAGCGACGCCACCACCGGATTGGACATTTTAGTGAGCATGAAAAACCCGAACTCGCAGACCTTGACAAGAGAAAATATTAGTTATATGTTGGTCACTTATTGATCGCAGAGCATTTACATGTTTTTACGGCTTTATAATAAATATTTTTTGTAATTTACAAATGCAGCTTTATAATAAATATTTAAGTGCGGCTTCCATAAAATAAACGTGATATTTATAACGGAACGGAATGTTTCCTACGCGAGTCCGACCCGCACTTGTCAGGGCTTTTTAAATAATCTGCTGTAACGATATGTCTGATTAAGTAATCAGATTTTCCGCTCCTGTGCGCTCAGCCATAAATTGCTTTTCCGTCTGTGATATTACAGGTTGCACAGTTATTTGAAAAATCTTGTTTTGTGCCATCGTGAAGCAGGCTGTGTACAATATTTTAAAAAAACTCATTTACAGAGTTGGTGATTGTTGTTAGTTAGGTCAAAAATTTAACAGTTATTTGTAACCTAATTGCAAAAAGAGGTTATCAATTCGTCGGGATTCTTTTGTTATTTGAAAGCCTTTACTACCAAGTTGGTTCCATATTAATTTGGAGAAGATATGATGAAGAACTTTGGAGATATAAAAAAAACTCCTGAAAGAAAATTTTGTTTTTATTGTTTTAATTATTTTTAATTTATGTTCACCGATTGTTCAAAGACGCCTGGACCGATTTGGAAAATTCTTTTTTTATTTGAAACAGTATACCTGTCAAGCAGTACCATAGAAAATTTATCAAAATCGGTTTTGTATTTTGGGCGTGAATCGGTTTTTAGTTTTGAAAAATAATTATCTCTAAGAATTGATTTTTGTTATGCAACTTCCTAAGCACTTCGTAGTATTTATGCAAAAAATAACCGAAACACGTTAAAAAAACCGTAAAGCAACTAAAAGCATGCTCCCACACATACGATGACAATCGTCGAGATGTTATCTACCGGCCTGTCACGCATATAAATCGGCAAGCGTTCACATGTTCACATGGGTTTCCCTGCCGCTCACCTTGACCCCTGGGTCAATGCAAAGGTTACTAAGGTACTTCATTTTTTTTTTCTTGTCTATTGGCTCAAAATACATTACCATACTGTCCCTCCAGCACAGCTATGGTAAGTACCATAGCTGTGCTGGAGGGACAGTATGGTAATAAATATAAAAAAATATATTTATTACCATAGAATAAATATAAAAAAAAAAACTTGAGAGGTGTCAAAGACTAGACCATCGATATTTTATACCATTGCTTGCAACACTAGTTCTTATAACTGACTGATCATCAGAGATCGGAATCACGGGTGCTATTGCTATCAAAAGTATGGATATGACTACATAATCTATAAATAAAACAATCATAATTATGTGATTTCAGAATATAATCGAAAAATATAGACTTATCCTGAAATCACATTTTATGATTGTTTTATTTACTTAGTACCCAATCAGGGCCGTAACAGACGCGGCGCAAGTTGCGCCGCGTAACTGCTAGTGATGGGCGATGCATACATATTCAATCAACCCATTTGAGTATTTACTCAGTAGATGGAGTGAATACCCGATAAATATTCTTATTTATCCATTTGGCAAGTAGATTGATTTATATGAGTTGCGACTCATATTTATATTTATATTCATATTCATTATTTTATATTTTCATGACAATTTTGAAACTTAAATCTAGTATACATTTGCAATTCTTGTCGGAAAGTGTGTCCATACGCCACAATATGCCTAAAATGTAGGTAAACGTTATATGCGATATAAATTATATGAAAATACCATACTAATAATACACTGAAAGTAGACTTCTTTGACTAATTATCATTTTTTTGGTGGGAGGTGTGCATAGACGTAATTTTACGTAAAGATAAGTAAACAGACATCAAATGCGATGTCAATACATGAGCACGCTCTATTTACTCTATTTATTAAATCTAGTGAGTAAATCTCAAATGGGCAGAATGAGTACTATCCACTGCCCATCTCTAGCTGTTACGCGACGCAACTTGCGCCCCGTCTGTTGCGGCACTAAAGATTCTCGAGAAATCCTGGAAATTTTAGTCATATCCATACTTTTGATAGCAATAGCATCCGCAATTCCGATCTCTGCTGATCATGTCGATCTAAGCTAAGGGATCATACTCTCGTACTCTTGTTTTTCTCATCTCGGAGCTCCCCGCATTTATCTGAACTACCCGTATAGGTCTACGAACCGTTCTTCATTGGTTGGTTCATCAACTTGTACTTCGAGGACTGACGGTTTATTTGATCATGATCATCCTTTCAGCCGCATAACGTCCACTGCTGGACATAGGCCTCTCCCAAGGTTTTCCAAAATTTCCGCTCTAGACCAGCTCGCATCAGCCACTAACTCTTGATCAATACAATATGTAAGAAAAACCCTGTTCGCTCCTTGTAGAAATGACTCAGACCGTCATGTTTGAAAGTCGAAGAAAAAATTGACATTTTCACACAAATTTCCGGGCCGGGTGAACACGTTTGTATGAAAATGTCCATTTTTTTCGTGATTCAAGCTATGGTCCCGTAGGAAAAGTTGTTCATATTGACGGTTTGAGTAGCTGCTACAAAGATCGGACACGGTTTTTGTTACATATTGTAAAATAAATTAAATTTTATTTTTTTAAATCCTTTATCTAATTCTGATCTAAACTTACTGGTAGAAAATTAATCTTAGAGCATCATTAACACCCTCTACGCAGAAAAAGGGATGTTATAAATTTTTCCGTGTCTGTGTGTCTGTTTGTAGCATCGGAACTCCTAAATGAAAAAACCGATGTCAATGCGGTTTTTTTAATCGATAGCCTTGTCTGTCTAGTTGGTTCTTAGCTATAATTGATAGAAATCGGTTCGGCCGTTCAACTGCTATTGGGGGTGAACGCTTGAAAATCGGGGTATTTGTTAAATTGCCTGGCAAATTGTTTTCAAACCAACCTAATTTTAAATGCGATTGCAATTAATCGGATCTCAATATTCTTCCAAGTATATATTACACACCAAGTATAATATCTGTTTTCCCGATACTGATTTGATGCAAGTATTCGGTACGTTCTTACAACTCCCTCTCTCTCCTACTTCCTGACTGCGAATACTCCTCTTACACTCCTCTATCCCTATCTACTAGTCCAATTGGTTTCTCGAGCTATGAGAGTGGTATGACGAAGTTTGGCATCGCCAAGCTCGACTAACTGAGGACGGTACTCATACTGGCTTCGATTTGCAAGCGTAATGATGCACTTTCCAAGGTAGACCTTATTCATAAGCTCTTGCAGCGTAACTGCAGGCTGGGCGGACTCAGAACAGAACAGATTGCAATTAATTGGATCTCAAGCTCATAACTTATCAATGATGCCATTGCCATCCATAGGGTGACTGACTTTACAAAAACGCACTCTCATTTAACGAGTCAACTCGAGCGCATTACGTCATCCGACTGCATTGTGTCATACAATGCTGGAGCTCTATTCTTGAACGCAGTAGTCAAACAACGAATGATTTTGTAAGCATTTTCAAAGTACTTACCGCATTTCTTTAAATCGTTTTGGCTCGAATTATGTCAAAGCCGCAACATAAATATGTCTGAGAAAGCTTCGTCTTCTTTGTCGTGGAGAGACCGTGTAGTTGTTTTGCTGTTTTTACTTTTGAAAACCATTGACACTCTTGTAAAGTTTTCTGCGTAAAAGATATATTTAAACAATTCTATTTGCCATGCCAATAAAAAACATTACTTTCAAGCGTTAATCCCCAATACCTTTCGAGCGGCGAAACCGATTGTCATGAAACATAGTTAATGAATTACCACAAGGAAACATGCTTTCGTGTAAAAATATCAAAATAAGTCAATCTATTCACAAGACAGACAGATATTGGTATCAAATTATAATACCCTCATTTTTGACGGGGGTTAAAACTACGCTGTAATGGCATTATGTGATTTGTAGAAATACACGTTGTGTTTCGCTGACTCCCACGTTCAAAAATAGGTCCCCTGGTTATGATTGTGTGTATATTGTTTGTGCGAAATATTGTTCTTTTTATTATACAGGGCCGGAAGGGTGTGAATGAGGTCAAAGGACTCGTCAGTATAAACAACTTTTATTATGACGTAACCTGTATGATCCATTTTGTTTCACTCTCCCCTTTGTAGATTATTTTCGTGTTATATTATTTAACAATATTGAAGCGAATAAAACGTTTGTTTATTTGTTGCATTTTTTATTGACCGAGCGAGCGAAGCGTCTTAGTTTCGAGATTGGTCAAAAATGTTTATGTTTATGTCTCGTAATGTATTTTGACGACCTCCGTGGCGTAGTGGTCACCATGCTAGTCCGATACCCAGAGGTCCCGGGTTCGATCCCCGGTCAGGGCAAGTTGGAAAATGGCCTTTTTCAAATTGTCCTGGGTCTTGGATGTTTACCTATGTATGTATTTGTTATAAAATATGTATCGTTGATTTAGAATTCCATAACACAAGTCTTGAACTTACTTTGGGGATAGCTCAATCAGTGTTATTTGCCCCTATATATTTATTGTTTTATTATTCATTATTTATAATGTATGTATGATTCTCGTGAAATATTGTGAGACGGTTTGAAAACTACGAAGAATTTGTTTAAATTTTTTTAAAATGGCGTTCGTATGAGAGTTGAAAACTTTGAAAATATCATAAAACAGCCATTTCGTAAATTTTTCAAATTGTTTTTAACTGAACAACTTTTTTTGCGATAAACTTCAGCGGTTTGGGGTGACTCACAAGGTCTACAGCTCACAGATCCACTTGTTTACTTTTTTAATTAAACCCTTTCACCGCGAATGTCGGATTTATCCGACAAACATTGTCGTGCCCATTCCGCGAGCGTCGGATATTTCCGACAAAAAAAACAGCTCGTATTGCACATAACTTAAGTATCCACATCCCTTTTTGGCTGTAGGTATTTATTTTAGATTTCATACCCCTCGCGCTGGAGGCACGGCAACTGATATAAAGTCTCGCGGTGAAAGGGTTAAATCATCATCATCCGAGCGCATTTTTCTGGTTGCGTCCTCAGCAGTAACGCTTCAGAGCCCGGGGTCCGCTACCTAACCAAGGAGATTTGACGAGTTCTTTTTTTTTTAAATATTAGCCTGTAATGTATTTGTATATGTACCTATACCTACGTATTTGCTTGGTAATGTATTTCATACGCACTTCTTTCCTCATTGTGCATAATGTAAAATCCTGTAGTACTTAAATAACTTTGCATAAACGAAAAACCCATTCATACCAGATATTCATAAACTGAAAATATATAGCCTGAATAGTAAATCACGTGTCATACATAACTCACAATAAATCATGTCCAGTAGTAAAAAAAATATAATAGTTACAAAAAAAAAATTAGTAAATTTAGTCCGCAAAGTCTCGGAATGTTTGGAAACCGCGCGCTAGCGAGTGTTCACACTTTTTGTTTTTATTGAACAATTTGGTCAACTTTCAAGCACCTATTTTTTATTATATGTTTGGATCGAGAATCGAGTACTGAGTACCCTCGTAACGTGATTATTAGTTAGCATGTTCAATTGCCTTGAATATTACCTCACTGCAAAGTTTTTGTACAGATACCTATACGTGAAAAAAAGTTAAGATCAAAATAGAAATAAAAAAGTATTGATTAATTTCCAATTTGATCAAGGAATGGTTATTTACATGAGAATCCGAGAGATAGACTGAGACATATACAATATGTAACATAAACCCTGTTTTATCCTTGTAGGAGCCACTCAGACCGTCAATATTAACAACTTTTACTATGGGACCAATGCTTGAAACTCGAAGAAGAAATCGACATTTTCATACAAATCGCCGGGCCGGCCGAACACTTTTAGAAAATGTAGATTTTTTTTCGAGTTTCCAGTATTGGTCCCATAGGAAATGTTGTTCATATTGACGGTCTGAGTTGCTCCTACAAGGATCGGACAGGGTTTTTGTTACATATTGTATATTATTAATAGTGGCAGTATATTTTGTAAGCCCTGATAAATTAATCGCAGTGAGAAGTCACAACCATCAACTACCCAATAATCTCTATCTGGACATCTCCATAAATAGTCTATGAGGCAACATACATTCGTACATGCACGCCATAGCATACTGTTACCACTGCATTCCCGGCGTATTGATGTAGGTCAGTGTTTTGTCTCGCTTTGTCCTCGTGCCGTCTCTCTCACTCCAGTTATTGGACAACTAGCTCGTTTAGTCTATTGCAGTGCAATCAGGGTTGCTAGTTTTCAGTTATTTGTTGATTTGAATCGCAGATACTGTAATCTGAAGAAGGGATGATTCCTCTGCGTATATTTTCTACAGGGTCTCTCTCATCTCATTCTCAGCTGAATTGCTTTGAAGCCGCTAACCAGCCGTTTCTTCTTCACTTCCGAGGTCTTGATGGTCTTTAAGACCTGTTCAGGCGAAGCTGAAATGATTCCTGAGTTTTACACATGCAGCATCTAGCTGCGTGCTGCGACTTGAGTCCGCCGAACCACAAATTAGATATTTAGTATGTCCAAGGTCTCCGACCTATATATCTAAAATATATAACTCAAAGGTGACTGACTGACTGACATAGTGATCTATCAACACACAGCCCAAACCACTGGATGGATCGGGCTGAAAATTGGCATGCAAGTAGATGTTATGACGTAGGCATCCGCTTAGAAAGGATTTTGATCAATTCTACCCCCAAGGGGATAAAATAGGGGATAAAAGTTTGTATGAAACTTTGTCAATTTTAAACCGTCCGGGCTGAGACTTTGCATGCATAAAGCTACTATGTCGTAGGCATCCCCTAAGAAAGGATTTTGATAAATTACACCCCTACGCGAGCGAAGTCGCAGGCAAAAGCTAGTATCTAAATAAATAAATACGTTGACATTGTGACAGTAGCGTTTAATTTTGTTGGGTTTTAAAAACACTCGGCAGGTTCGATCGTTTTTGAACTAGGACTCGTATACATGTTGGTCCTTTGAGCCGGGTTGGCAAGCATATCATCCATGACGATGGCAAACAATTTTCCATCATTACGAAGGTTGTCGTCAAAAATACTTTTGAAAACTAAAGCCTTTGCGAATATTTGTCTAGAGACAGCCCTGTCCCGCGAGAGCTGGTCTAAGGACCGCTGGTTTGCGGCCTTTGCGGTAGAAAGTTAGCCTGTTATAAATCTAGCTTGAATTGCAGGATATAACTCACTTACAGGCGAATTGTTCTAAACTAATTCTAAACTTCTTAGATTAAAACTTTCGCAAGTTACTGTTTTTCGCAGAAAATTTTTAATCTTGGCCTTCCTTCTTTTATCAAATGAGAAACAAGATTAATTATCGCTAATACTGTAGACGATATTGTTTTTTTAATATTTTTCCTTCGAAATTAATTACCTCCTGAGATATTATGAAATACAAAAAAACCTTCTTTTGACATTTCCTCGAATCTCAATGAACAAAGTTAATTTAGCGTTCCGAATAATTAATTGGATGTTACTTGTACATTGCTGCTTAAAGGAATTACACTTCATAAAATATTCTGCTCTTTCTATGATGTTGAATACAAAATCTTTCTTTAACATTATCGCTAGTACCATTAATTTTGCATTAAAATTTATATTAGGTTTAATAGGTTTTTCACAATGGTGCATAAAAACTAGGAAGCTCGATGGCCCGGTGAGTCTAAAAACTACTAGCGCTTTCGCAGGTTAAGTTACACTGGGCATGGTCGGTGCTTGGATAGGTGATAAGCTGATAAGTGAACAGTCACAAAAGTGGCATACCATTTTCTAGAGCTTGTCCGTACGAAAATAAAAAAAAAAAACAATCAACAAACTAAGCTCCAAATCTGTATAAAAAAAAACAATGTTCTACAAATCTTAATTTTAAAAGAATTAATATGACTCTTTATTGTCTTGATCCGGTTTTATGATTACATTCTTAAGTTTCAAAGCAAATTATTATCACCTGAAAAATCATTATTTTCTACTCCGTGTTTTATTATCTTCAAAGATTTTATCAAGTAGAATTAGACTTGAAACATCGCCGTGTTTCCGAGTCGGCGATTTTTTTGCAGAAAAAGGAAAAAATTATGTCAGCCGTCTGGAGTCTAGATTATCCAGATTCAGCCGGATAATACTCGTTTTCTTAATATATGACGGATAAGTTACATAAACGATTATGGTCCTTATCATCGTTACGTCTGAAAATATTGGTTCAATATGCTTTGGTAGATTTTTTGATGGCTCTCATTTTTTGGGATCAGTGCGGTTATTATAAAATTTTAGATTGGTTTTTAGGTAGGTGTTATGCTAACATAACACCTACTTAAAAACCAAGAGCTGAAATTATTCTAACCGCACTCATCCTAAAAAGTTAGAGCCATCCTTAAAGTTTACCCTATTTCAAAAAAGGGTAAACTTCCAGTCATTGGACGCTAACAGTCATTAGACAGAATACAATAAAACCTTATGTATTAATGTTGCTTTCAATACGGGAACACTGCAGCTACAAGTATAAGAATATGTCAGCTGCATTGGACAGAAAAAAAAACCTTATTAATAAGGTTATGATTGTTAGCGTCCAATGACTAGAAGTTTATCCTATACTTACCTTATATGTATTTTGATTCTAACGTCACGTAACTGTTCAAAGAAAACCTTATAATATAGAATATGATAGCAGATATTAATTTAATTTACATGTTGTACAATATGTTACAGCATTTATATAGCAAATAATATTGATATTCATTGTTTCTTTAATGCATTATCGTAGGTATACCATGAGTATGGTAGAGAAATGACTTCTCTGCGTCTTTTTCTATGTTTAATTTGATATAAATATAGATTTATTTATCAATCTCACGCATCTATCGTAACTAATTTCCTGAATAAATTTTATTTTGCCAAAATTAAGTCTTCTAAAATGTTCACATAGAGATTTAACAAATGAGACACAAAATCTAAATGATGTAAGTATGTACCGTTAGCAGGCAATAACAGAGCCTTCCTTCAAAGGGAGGCTGGCTGGGATAACGCCAAAAAAGTTACAATAAGGCGCACAGTTTCCGTGATATGAATAAAAATACAGGCACACTTGGAGGAATATTTATTTTGCTTTCATATCGGCCTATTCCCGCATCTCAGCAATATGGAGCTTCCAAGGGTTTCGGGCTACTGGCAGTGAATATGTCTTGTCTTAACCTTTGAGTCCCAGGTGCGTGAAAAGTAAATTTCTACGTTCATGTTTTATTTCGGTCTAAATAAATCTTCGAACTTCAAGTAGCCTATGTTTTGATGAATGTTGTTTATTTAGACGATACTGTTTTTTTTGTATGTATGTTACGCGATATCTTCGTTAACCGTGGAGCGATTTTGATGATTCTTTTTTTATTTGAAAGCCTTTACTTCCAAGTTGGTCCCACATATTAATTTGGTGAAGGTATGATGAAGAACTTTAAATAAAAAAATAAATATACAGGGACAAATAACACTGATTGAGCTAGCCCCAAAGTAAGTTCGAGACTTGTGTTATGGGATACTAACTCAACGATACTATATTGTATAACAAATACATATATATAGATAAACACCCAAGACCCAGGACAATTTGAAAAATGCCATTTTTCCAACTTATCCTGGCCGGGGATCGAACCCAGAACCTCTGGGTGGCGAACTAGCATGGTGACCACTACGCCACGGAGGTCGTCAAACTTTGGAGAAAAGGAAGAAACTCCTGAGAGAAAATGAAGTCGATTGTTTCTTTTTTGTAAGAAATTGAATTATTTTAGAATGTCTTTGATAACACTGCATTAAGGGGCTACCTGAATTTCCCGGGGTCCAGTGCTGCCCCCATTTAAAATCAATCATTTGAAAGAAAACGGAGATATGATTGAAAAATTTTGTCTTAACCAGGCTCTAGATAATCCTTTAAACTATTTTATGAACTACTGTTTACAGTTTAAAATGAGAACGTGAAGCTTTTCTACGCACATACGCCAAAAGTGGCCGTTTTTGGCAATTGTGGGTAGAAAATCTTCACGTTCTTACTTTAAACTGTAAACAGTAGTTTATAAAATAGTTTGAAGGGTTATCTAGAGCCTGGTCAAGACAAAATTATAAATGATGTCTCCGTTTCCTATCAAATGATTTATTTCAAATGAGGGCAGCACATCCCGGAAAATTCAGATATCCCCTTAAAATTATACTTAAAGATAAAATGTTGTTCTTTTGCCTTTTCCCTTTTACACGTTCCTAAATATGTAGGTACATATAGAATAAACTAGTGATGAGTGATTTTGTTGAAATGAGTTGTCAAAAACCTTAACTGCAAACCGCTTCGTAAAATTTTTTTGTTAGTAATAAATGTTGCAAATTGCAAAGTACAGCAACAATGTTCATTAATTTAAAAGGTTCGTGAATGGAAATGCTCTCTGTTTTATTTTACGAAAACCATTCAAATGAAATGCTAACGGGCAACCAAATAAAGATTACACTGCGACATTTTACTACCTGACCCCACCAGGGAGCGATGACGAACATGGACGTTGCATATTTAATTTCTCATAGCGAACGAAGCCATTAAATTCGCAATAAATTGTACGGGATGCTGCTGACGCCTTTGGGACAACGAAGGCCAAGCAGAAATGCCGTGTCGGTACATAATGTTTATGGCAATACGCTGTAACATATGTTTTATTCAGTAAATCTGGAAACGTTATTTTTAGACGCAAAAAATAGTTGTGGCGTGCTATATCATATGATAAAAAGGCGGTAGTAAAACAAAACTGGATGAATTTAATAGAATTACGCTGTAAGTAGCCTTTGGGTTCTTTTGCCTCGCCAATTATAAAGATATGATTAGTTCATGTTTAATTGAACTTAGCAGGTACCTGTGTAGGTTCATAGTTGCTGCCTAGCCCTGTGGGGAACAGGCGTATAGTACGTATGTACGTATGTAGTACACTACATAGTATTATAACCAGAGATCGGTTTTTCCAGTGCATATTTACCTAAACTTCGAGGAAATACGTAACAAAGGTTGACATTGGCACCATTTTAGTGCGAAACACTAAACAATGGAATAATATTCTTCAATCAATAACTTGTACCTAACTTTATAGTATGCAGGACATAGGCCTCACCCAAGGATTTCCAAAGTGACCGATCTAGAGCGGCCTGCATCCAGCGCTTTCCAGCGACCTTATTCAGGTCGTCAGACCACCTTGTGGGTGGGTGTCCTAAGCTTCGCTTGCCAGTACGTGGTCGCCATTCGAGAACCTTTTTGCCCCATCGGCCATCGGTTCGTCGAGCTATGTGTCCCGCCCACTGCCACTTCAATGTACTAATCCGCTTTTCTATGTCAGTGGCTTTTGTACTCCTATGAATTTCCTCATTTCTGATTCGATCTCGTAGGGAAACACCGAGCATAGCCCTCTCCATAGCACGTGGAGTGACCATGAGCCTTCTTATGAGACCCATAGTAAGATTATTTCTATAAAATCCAATAACAATACATGCTTTTTAAATCCCGGTATTAAAATTATTGTTCGATATTTTAGGGGTGATATTACCTCTCTATGTTACGTACTTCTTCGAAGTTTAGGTAAATATGCACTAGAATATCCGATCTCTGATTACAACATATTTGTGTCAATAATTCCACAAATTTATCTAAATGATGTCTTCTAAATGGTGTTGATGTAGACTATTTAGAAGACATTTTGGTATAACTTTCTTCAAAAGTTGAAAAAAAGGTTTACCTCAGTAAGGTGAAACCTATCCTGACTTACAAGGCCTTAGGCTCTTGAGCGAAATATTACCTACTTAGCTTTTTTTAATACTCTTTGAAGTCAAATCCAACTGTAAGCCCTTTTTTGCTTTGACTACTTCAGTTGTAACAAAGGCCAACCCTTTGAAGCAGTTAAAGGTACTGGTTATTTCCAACTGATCTATTACAGCAAAAATATTACGAATTACATAAATTTATGCTTTTTTTGTAACAAAGCACACAGTGAGCTAGCACCAAAGTAAGTTCGAGTATTGTGTTATGGGATACTTACTCAACGATACTATATTTTATAACAAAACCATCTTGTCCTGACCGGGGATCGAACCCGGGACCTCCGGTGACATGATGACCACTAAACCAATAAGCCATATTTTACATATATTAAATTCTAATTTCGTTTTTTTGAATCTATTTTCGCCATACTGATCAGATATAAAAATCTTCCACGTTGGTCTAGAAGAAAATAAGAAATGGTTGAATGTACCAGCGGCTGGTCTTGCTTTTTTTCGAGGCTTTGTCTACACCGTTAGGGATAAAAACGTGATAGTGTATCATCGCCATATTGATCAAACATAAAATCTGTAGCGCTATTATATCTTTAGGTGCCCGAAAACTTTGTACTTGTATCAAAACATTACACTGCCTTTTGTTTTGACAATCATCGCCCCAGACTTTACTAGGTTAGGATTACCATGGCCGCATGAGTGACTAAATGAATCCATCCTTCCGCATTCCAAATTAGGCTCGCTTTTACGAAATTCTCATCGTTGCCTGCATCTAGAAAAAAAAAACAATACATTAGTGTGTGTTCATTGGCCAAAACACACCAGAGTGTGCTAGAAGTATCAGGCGAGCATACACACACGTAATAACTTTAAAAACGGACATGGCCATCACGTGGGCTACTACGGGCGAGAGCGGGACGACTAGTGTTTGTACTATAGAGTGAAAGAGATGGGGTCGTAACCTTGACCTGCGCAGTGGATGTGTACCACGCTACCGCCATTGACGGAATGTTTGGGAACTACAAATATAATGGCGCGCAATGGTGCCTTTCCCAATACAATAGAAATAATAAAAGTAAAACATAATTTTGTATTCTTAGAGCAGCAAGACACAAAGTGCTCTGTCTGCCCTATTGAGTATAAAGATTTTAGTGTATGTATGTCAATTTCTATGTAAGCGTAATAAAGGATAGTCATAAATAAAAGAAAGATAGAAAAATACTTTTTCATCTCATCTACTCGAAAAACGATGTTTTTATTCCAAAACATTTGGAGCTAAAGTTACTGGTTATTCTCTCGGGACTAAAAAGTAAAAAAGAAGATCTCTAGGGATTAAAACCAATTTGAAAACTGAACACGAGTGTAATGTATGTAGAATCAAAAATAATGTTGGAAATCCAGCAAAAAAATAAAGAAGAATTTTGTTTTAAAATAAAAAATAATTGGCACAGACGTCGTGATTTTTTAAAATTGAAATAAATATCGTCGTGAATGAATGTAGTTAAACATTTTTATGTTATTTGCTTCGGAAAAAGAAATGTAATATAATTAAAAAAGCGCAATTTTTCTATTTGATGCAAGTAATTACTGAAGTTTTAGGTTATTTGTATTGACAAGTAATTATTTGTGTAAATGTGAATACTTTTTGGTAAGTTAAGGGCGATAGTGAATTGGTATCAAGTTTACATATAAAAAGATATGAAGGACCACGCAAACAAAGTTATGAGTGAAAATTTTATCGTAAGGTGGTGGTCTTCGAAAAATTATTTCTCAGTATTTATTGTATTAAAACTACACCAAAGGTATTAAATTGTCGGTTGAAGTCTGATTGGGTATTGTAGGTGTTCTACTGCTCTTTATATTCTCTTTTTTATTTGCTAGTTTTTCTCATAGATGGAGATGAAAAGTATAGTGTGCTACTCGGGTACGGTGATATTTTTATCTCGGGCGATATACATGAATCCCTCGCTTCACTCAGGATTCCACCGTAGAATCACTTGCTACCCTCGAAACGAAGGATAGCACAGTTGAATCACGAGATTATTCAACTATGCAATCCTTTGTTTCGCTCTGGATTCAAAGTAGCGCCCTCGCCTTCAAAATATTACCTTATCCCCTAGTAGTACAATCTACTTTATTTGGTGCATTTTCAAAAGATATTTACTTTAATCACAAAATAAGTACTCGCTTTAATCCTTGTGGGACTAGACTACATAGGTGTTAATGCTCATAGTCACCCACATTCAGGTAGTCTTATTAATTATTCGTGAACATTGGTTATTCATTTATTCGGCCTAACATCGCTGGATAATTCGTTCGGAAAAGCTGTTACATATTTATAATTTAATATTATAATAGCGAAGTTGTGAGATTATTAATAAAATGAAGTTATAAACAACAATCTGTTATGTAAGGATTGTTTTTGTCATTTGCGGAAGCCGATGGAAATGTTTTTTGATCAGTTGAGTCTCGTCCAAAGAGCAAAAAAAAATTTTTATACCTCCTATATCTTTGGTCTCGTCTGTGACATAGTGTAAAAAGAAAACTGCTCGTAAAACAATTGACTACTTCACTCATATCAAATTTATGTAGCGCTAAAAAAATATATTATCTGAAACGATGATTTTACTCATATGGCGTTTTTGTAAATAGAAACGATGATTTTACTCATATGGCGTTTTTGTAAATTGTAATAGTATTTGTAGAAAAGAAAATTTTTAAGGTTTTGCGGTCCTTATGACTATTTTGGGGTCCTGTCGAATACGAGTAATAAATTAGACTAACTAAATGTGGGCGACTATGAGCATTAACACCTATGTAGTCTAGTTCCACCCATTTGAAAGAAATAATTTAAAATAAAACGGAGTTATCAATTAAAATTTTAGATCATACATCTCTCATCCCTTTAAACCATTTTATGAATAACTGTTTACAGTTTAAAGAATGTAAAGCTTTTGTAAACATTTGCGAAAAACGGCCGCTTTTGTGCGAAGAAAAGCTTCACGTTCTCACTTAAAACTGAAAACGGTACTTCATAAAATGGTTTGAAGGGGTTTTTAGAGCATCATGAGACCAACATTTTAAATTATATCTCGTTTCCTTTCTAATAAGGACAGGAATCGACCCCGAAAAATTCATAACTTTCTTTAAAAAGGTATGGTAATACCTTTTTTTAAGACCTACTTTTAATAAGAGAGAATTTAGCCTATTAAGGGGCTACCTGAATTTTCCGGGGTCCAGTGCTGCCCCCTATTTAAAATAAATCATTTGAAAAGAAACGCAGATATCATTTAAAATTTGGTCTTGATCAGACCCTGAATAACCCTTCAAACTATTTTATGAACTACTGTTTACATACGCACATACGCCAAAAGTGGCCGTTTTTCGCAATTGTGCGTAGAAAAGCTTCACGTTCTCACTTTAAAACGTAAATAGTACTTCATAAAATAGTTTGAAGGGTTATCCTGGGTCTGATCAAAACCAAATTTTAAATTTTGTCTCCGTTTCTTTTCAAATGATTTATTTCAAATGGGGGCAGCACTGGACCCCGAAAAATTCAGGTAGCCCCTTAATAAACTTTTCCCAAACATATTTTGGTTAAAATACAATTTTTCCCTTTTACTTTTTTACATTTGGCATTGACGAAACGAGACAAAAATATTTTGAGTAACATTACACGAATTTTTTACACTTATGTCAAATTATCGTCATATTATCCTGTTATTTTATATACCTACCTACCACTTCCACAGAATTATCTTTATTTAAACGACTCGAAATTTATCAAATTTTTATAGAAAAACAAAGTAAGTTTCAAAATTTACCAAAAATAGTTTAGCTGATTATCCCATAATACAAGTTTAAATAAAAAAACGGCAAAGTGCGAGTCGGACGCGAGCACGAAGGGTTCCGTATTAAAAAAAATCCTAATCTTTAAAAAATCAAGTTTGGTATATGGGATAGTTTGTTTTAAAATTGTTTGATATTGACGTGTAAAAATGCCTGTAAAGGTCTAATTAATGAATAAACATTTGAATCTTTGATAATATATATTTTATTCTGTTTTTTGTATTTATTGTCATAAAACGACAACAGAAACATTTACATCATCTGTGAAAATTTAGACAGTCGTGCTATCACGGTTCATGAGATACAGCCTGGTCACAGACACACAAACGGACAGTGGGATCTTAGTAATAAAGGTCCCGTTTTTACCCTTTGGGTACGTAACCCTAAAAACTAACTTTGGGGCTATCTCAATAAGTGTGATTTGTCCTTATCTAAAAAAAGTACTTTATTACTAGTTGAAAAGTATACAAAGCTTCCGACACCATCTTTATCAGAGGAGATAGGGTGGGCGTAACCCATTTAATATAACCGTCCCGATGGGTTGAATATTTAATTTCCTTTTTATGACGAAATGGTAGCTAAAGTGGCGTCCTCATTTGAAATAAATTATTTAAAACTAAATACGGTGATATTTAAAAATTTGACTTGTACTAATGTCTAGAAAGAACTTTAAACTATTTTATGAATAACCTTTGAAAGTAATATTGTTAGTCCGTCTAGTTTTAAAACTAGACGGACTATTAGTAAAAATTTCAAAGGTTATTCATAAAATAGTTTCAAGGTGTTTCTAGACATTGATACAAATCAAATTTTTAATTATCACCATATTTAGTTTTAAACAATTTATTTCAAATGAGGGCGCCACTTTAGCTACCACTTCGTCTTAAGACTTACCTACTTTTACACAAAGACCCTCTACTGATATTGAAAAATATAAACAAATAATTTCAAAAAAATATATACTCGTATTGTCAGCCGTAAATGACTCCCATAATCGGGTATAACTCTTTTAGGGTTCCGTGCCCAAAGGGTAAAAACGGGACCCCATTACTAAATAATAAAAAATAAAATAAAAATCATTTATTTTCAGACAATGGGAGTCCATACATACAAAATTTAGTTTTGACAAAAATGATAAATAAATGAAAGTTATATCAACAGAAGATTCACTGATTGTCATGTAAAACATGCAATTCAGTGAACCTCCTGAAGATGGCTGCATCCATCCTATCTGCTATCATAATCAGGACTTTGTTTCTGCTCCCGCGCACTCTGCGCACCAATGATGACATTTTCTTGCGCATAATAGCAAAAAAGTCATCTACTGCTGTATCAGCCAACATGTCCGAGGCGCTGCAGACACGAGGGAGCCGAAACAATGCCCTGAAGGTATTATTGTATTGCACCCGCAATACAATAATACCTTAATAAGGAGCTCGGTGGCCCGGCAGGAGTGCGCATTACTAACGCTTTCTCAAGTTAAGCGACACCGAGCGTGGTCCGCACTTGGATGGGTGACCACAAGTGGCACAAAAATTTCTCAAGCTCCTCCGTGCTTCGGAAGGCATGTATAAGCCGTTGGTCCCGGCAGTCGTCAAGCTATGTCAGATGCCTTTAGGCAGCTTGAAAAATCTAACACCAGTGTTGGCCACTTACATACACGAAAAACAAACAAAACCCGCAAAATACCATATGACGCTTGAGTAAATCTTATGTACAGTATGCTTTAAACAATGTACGTTTCACTAAGACTTCACTGTCCAACTGTCTGTCCGTCGGTCGGTTTGTATGTCTGTTACCAGAAGGTCTTATGTACCGTAATAGCTAAACAGTTAAAATAGAACACAGATGATCTATTACTGTTGCCGCTATAACAAAATTCAATAAATATTTAAGTGGAGCTTCCATACAACAAACTTGATTTTTTATAGATAATGGCACGGAACCCTTCGTGCATTTTGCCGGTCATTCCACCATCTCGCTAAGCGTGGCTTTTGGATCCTACGGCCCGCGACGTTCATAATGGTTTCTTTAGAATCTCTTAGTAAATGATCTAAGGTAAAATCTGGTTGTTGCGGCCACTGGTCGTGGTCGCGGTCGTTGTCGTGGTCGTGGTCATGACCCTCGTGAACGACTTGTGCGCGAGGTGCTAGTGTTTGACGTCCATTTTGATTGATGTCTTATAATATTGAAGGAACTCGAGATTTTCCTCAAAACTGAACGCCGGAAATGGCGTCCCCTGCAAATATAAGTCGAACAAATTTTTTGTTTCGGTGAATTTCTTGTCGGTTTTACCACGCGTAGGCTTACACGTGTCATGCCAATGCCTCATTCAGGGTCTTATTTATACCACTAGCTGACGTCCGCGACTTCGTTCGCGTGAAATTCAGAAATGACGATAGCTTTTATCCCCGACATCCAATTTCAATGATACGAAGCCTTTGTCTCAAACCGAGCATAAACTTTCTTTGAAAATACATTCTGTTGTTTTGGAGATTAGCGTGAACATACATCAGATGTACTAAAACATCAAAAAATCTTTTTTGTGCTTTGTTTTTTGTTTAATAGCCCACACTCATTTTTTTATTTCTTATATTGATTGATGTGATTAATTACTGTTATTTGTTATATAAATTTAACGTGTAGAAACCAACGCACAAATATGTCGATTAATATTCCGTATTTGATAAAAACCAGACTAACATTGTTACTAGGTTTTAACCATTATCCGACCAAAATGAAGTTGACATTGATAGGTGAGATAGCGGCATGTTACTAGATGCTAATTTGATTTGGTCGGGTAATGGTTTAAACCTAGTAACAAAGTTAGTCTGCGTTTTATAACAAGACGGATTATCTCTATCAATATATTGACTTAATATTTAAACAATGTGTAAAAAACGTATGTGCATACCTTAATCTATCCACGGGCTATATTAGATCACTATAGTAAAATTATATTAAAACAATAATCAATAAACAAAGAAAACGCTATATAAGAGCGTGCCACCAGGGCAATTCATATGGGGATGTCGATTTATTTACTGATATTTTAATATCATTCCATACTTATGAGGCATTTTACATTTGGTTGGCTGTCTCGCTCGCACAATCAAACATTTTTAAAGATTATTAAAAATGTGTCTCATTTGTAAAAAAATGTTTAATTAACATTCAATATAATTATATTGTGGATATTTAAGACATGTTTGTATATTGTGTAGACATTGACTACATCGAAAATTAGGTCATCAAAATTAAAAAAAATTGATGACCTAATTCTCGATGCACACACACATAAACAATAAAAAAACATGTCTACAATATGTAACATATAATTATATTGAAAGTTAATGAAACACTTTTCTACAAATGTGTCACATTTTTCAAAAATGTTTGATTGTGCGAGCGAGACAACCAAATGTGAAATGCCTCTTAATTACGCATATGCCTATAAAACATTGTTAATTGCATAAACGTGTGTGCACGGATTGCGTCTTACTCATTATGTCGTACACTGTAACGAATAAGCAAATAATGTGACCTTACATAATAAACATTACATCGAAATACTATATGATTAAATACTGCCTCCGTGGTCCAGTGGTCAAGGCGTTCGCCTTGTGATCCGGAGGTCATGGGTTCGATTCCCACTGGGAAGCATACTTTGTGAAAAGTTGTTTCTAGACTGGATAGGATATTGCATGCTTGAATCACTTGATTATCCGAAAAGAAAGATGATTCCGTGTTTCGGAAGGCACGTAAAACTGTGGGTCCCGAACGAAACCTAGCGTTTGATCATCAAACTAACCAAGGATTGGTTCCTGGTTTGCCCTTTGGGTTGTGGAGGTCAGACGGCAGTCGCTATGTGTAAAAACCAGGAACCTCGTCAAATCTCCTTGGTTAGGTAGCGGACCCCGGGCTCTGAAGCGTTACTGCTGAGGATGCAACCGGGAATACGCTCGGATGATGATGACTATATGATTAAATAAAATTTATATTGTCATATGATTGAGATACATTAAGATTCACTATCTTACACGTGCCGATGAAGTAAAAAAGCCCACACATTCTAAATTCGGTCACTGATCTTCCATTTTTTTTTAAGACGAAGTGGTAGCTAAAGTGGCGCCCTCATTTGAAATAAATTGTTTAAAACTAAATATGGTGATAATTAAAAATTGTATTTAAATTAATTTACCTTTAAACTATTTTATGAATAACCTTTGAAATTATTACTAATAGTCCGTCTAGTTTTAAAACTGTTTTTCGCCAAAAGTGGCCACTTTTGGCGAAAAACAGTTTTAAAACAAGACGGACTACCAATATAACTTTCAAAGGTTATTCATAAAATAGTTTAAAGGTCTTTCTAGACATTTATACAAATCAATTTTTTAATTATCACCATATTTAGTTTTAAACAATTTATTTCAAATGAGGGCGCCACTTTAGCTACCACTTCGTCTTAAGGTAATCAATATATGTAATTCAATTTACTATCTTACACGTGCCTATGAAGTTCATTTAAAGGCCACTCATTTTAAATTCGGTCATTTATCTTCCATTTTTTTACGGTATATGTAATTCAATTTAATTATCTTACACTTGCCGGAAAAGTGAATTTAAATGCCACGCATTTTTTTGGTCAGTTATCTACCAATTTTTTTAGAAATATATTTTTTTGTTACATTTGCTTTAATCAGGTATGAATATTATTCTTGTAACATTTAAAGTTGAATGTCTTTCCCTTCTTCAACCTCTGTGGCCTCATGCCAGGCAGTCACACTGAAGGTCCTGCGTTCAATCCCCGGTCAGGTCAAGATGGACAATGATCTTTTTCAGATTGACCTGACATTTGTAATGGCAATGCTTCTTGTATATTCTAAATCTTTGGGAAACGCAATGACGATTGGCAGATATTTTAGTGTATAGATATATAAAGGACTATCACCTGCAAAAGCCTAGATCTTAAATATGAGAGAGAAATATAAAATATAAAGTCTATAGTGTTAACTACTTCAACTTGATACGTCTTGTCATAAGAGCGTGTTCGGACGACACGTGCAAGCTAAGCCACAGAATAAGTACTAGTACTAACGTACAGAAATCTTACTCAGAAAAGAAATTCAAAGAAATATCTACTTAATGTGTTAAGCGCTATGGTTTAATTTAGCTCGCGTCAGAACTTTTTACCTCTTCGTTAAGATACCTAGACATCCACTGCAAGCCAATTTCATTCCTATTACTATACAAATTATTCATGTAACTAAAATTTTCCCTTTGAAGTGGTCGCCGCGCGCATAGTAATAATGTAGGTAGATTTCCGATACCTAACGAGGAGTGACACAGGTCTGGTCAAGCCCACACACATGCCTAGCGCGCTTTGAAATTTGCTGCATATAATTTGAGTCCTATGACACATCAATACAACTTAAATTGCACTAACCAAAGTCAACACGCGCACGTCTCGCCTACGTCACGCGCTCGCCTTGCCTCCGCCTTGCCCCCACCTGGCGCTCGCAATGTGAGTTGTATTGATGTGTGAAAGCATTCAAATTATATGCAACAAATTCAAACCACGCTTGTCGTGCGCAAGGCATGCGCGTGTCGTCTGAACGCGCCCTAAGTATTTCTTGAGAGGATGTAAGAAATCTTTTGTGAAAGCCTAGAAGACTTTATCATACTAAATCATGAAGATTATTAAGTGGCCTAGGCAGTTGAGGTGATAAAGATAATACTTTAATACTAGGCATGAAACTAGATAACAACTTTGAAATACTAGACATGAATTAATCTTATTCAAAATTACAGAAGATAATTTATAAAAAAAAATATATTCTCATTCAAATATGTAATTAAGAAAGAAATGTTAAGTACGAACTGCGTGGCGTAATCTTTAACACGCTAGTCTGCCCCAATCCTGGGTTCTGGGTTCGATCCCCAGCCTGGCCAAGTTGGAAAATGGCCTTTTTCAAATTGTCCTGGGTCTTGGGTGTTTATCTATATATGTATTTAGTACAATATATATTATCGTTGAGTTAGTATCCAATAACACAAGTTTAATTACTTCGAGGCTAGCTCAATCTGGTCTCTTTATTAATGTTTATTTATTTATAATTGAATAGATACCGTAATTATATGAAGTTTTATAGATAGCCTAGGTATCTTTTCCACAATTTTTTGAGTGTAATTTTGCTACAGCTTCTCTCTCTCTCTTCTCAGTATTCCCAGATTTCCCAGTTGCGTCCTCAGCTGCAATGCTGAGAAGCCCGGGGTTCGCTTTCCGATTTTCTCTTCTCCACTTCGCACGGTCTTGAGCATCCTTGGTTGTAAGACGATTAGCACGCATATCATCCTTGACGACTTCAAGCCAGCATTCTTGGGTCTACCCCTCCTGCTGGGCCCCGGTGGGAGGCGGCATGGCTATACATTTGTTTCGCACGTAACTTGGCGGTTTCCGCGAGACGTGACCGTACCAGCGTAGGCGGGTCTCTTGCAGTTTGTCTGCTTTGTCACGGACATAAAAGCTGCCGCGGATACGGTGTTTGGCTTCAGCTTGTTTACTTTGAAAGGCGTACGGTAGAGTGAGATCAGGTAAGAATACATTAGTGGGCTTAAGGGCTTAAGCTACATGAATTTTCTGGGGTCCAGTGCTGCCCCCATTTGAAATAAATCATTTGAAAGGAAACGGAGACATCATTTAAAATTTGGCCTTGATCAGACCCTAGATAACCCTTTAAAGTATATTATGAACTACTGTTTACAGTTTAAAGTGAGAACGTGAAGCTTTTCTACGCACAATTGCGAAAAACGGCCACTTTTGGCGTATGTGCGTAGAAAAGCTTCACGTTCTCACTTTAAACTGTAAACAGTAGTTCATAATATACTTTAAAGGGTTATCTAGGGTCTGATCAAGGCCAAATTTTTAATGATATCTCCGTTTCCTTTCAAATGATTTATTACAAATGGGGGCAGCACTGGACCCCGGAAAATTCAGGTAGCCCCTTAAGATGGCAAATCAGAAATACTGTTGATGGCGATCTTGACAGTAGGGGTTTTTTTAATTTACCTAGCAACAGGGTTGGGCAGTGTTTGAATTACTTGTTCATAATTAAAATACGTTATTGAAATACAAATACGTATTTGGTATTTGTATTTCAATTACTTTCTCAAAATGTAATTTGCAATTCGTATTTCAAATACCTGTCGCCGAGGTATTTTGTAATTAATTAGTATTTCAAATACTTATTCGTATTACTCGTAGTACTGTTCATGAAAGGAAACTCTGGTTTTACTGATAAATAAATCTTGTTTTCCATTATTTTTCAGCCGTGCTGGTCTAGATTACTTAATTTGTAATTTGTATTTCGTATTTCAATTAAAAGTAGCTAAAATACTGTATTTTGTATTTTATATTTCAAATACCTTACTTAAAGATATTTTGTATTTCGTATTTTAATTACTTGCAATACAGTATTTTGTAATTTGCATTTCATTTTTTTAAATAAATATATAGGGACATATAACACTGATTGAGCTAGCCCCAAAGTAAGTTCTAGACTTGTGTTATGGGATAACTCAACGATACTATATTTTATAACAAATACATATGTATATTAACATCCAAGACCCAGGACAATTTGAAAAAGGCCATTTTCCAACTTGCCCTGACCGGGGTTTCGAACCCGGGGACTCTGCGTGGCGGACTATCATGGTGACCACTACGCCACGGAGGTCGTCATTTCAATTAAAGCAAAGCATGTATTTTGCCCAGCCCTGCCTAGCAAATAAACTTCTTTGACTCTGTTTCTGGTCCC
The DNA here is from genome assembly GCA_943193695.1 of Acrobasis suavella. Lineage (NCBI taxonomy): Eukaryota > Metazoa > Arthropoda > Insecta > Lepidoptera > Pyralidae > Acrobasis > Acrobasis suavella. Next base: position 1,354,345 of record OW971940.1, read on the forward strand.
CCTGAATATCTTGGATCTTCGGACTTCTGGCTCTGTCTAGCCCGTATGGGATGAAGCCGTAATTTGTTCTAAACCACTAAACATAAGGTAAGCAAACAGTTTTATTCAACTCTCGGCTGTAACGGACGAGGTAAGTTAACACATACAGGGTGTGACATTAAATTTGAAGCCACATACAGGTGAACCATCAATCAAAGTGTCGGCTGTCAGAACAACAGGCCTACCAATCTCCCGCCCTACTGCTGCAAAGGAATATTTGATGTGCTTCGAGAATTTATGATTACTTCATGTTAGGGGATGGGGATATGTTCTAGAATATTACTTCGTAATAATGTGTTTACATTGTTTTTGTAGTTGTTTGGTGGTCTATATCTAGACAGACACTATGCCTAGAACTCAGACTGAGATCTTTGCATTGTGATAATAGCTGACACTAGTGTAAGATTTTTCGAGTTACCAAAAGTCTGTTCACCGAGAGTTGATAAATATCATAATTCGCCTCAGTCTAGCGACTGCTGCTTAATTATCGCAAACTGTATGGCGTCGCTTGTCTCCCGCTTTCCCCGTTTGCGTGGTACGAGGCACGCAGTTGATGTCAACCGTGGCCCGAACAGGCGATCGGACGCGGCAGCCATATATCGCTAATCCGTTCTGGAATGCGCTTCGAATTAGTCGTTTGAGTGTTTCCGTGTTCGTTTTTGTTTTATGAATTTATTAATTGTAACAATAAAGTTAGTTACAAGTAAAGAAGCTTTGAATTTATCAATTCTCCGCGAACAGACTTTGAACGCATCTTAAGGTTGAACTAGTTGATACTTTTTCTATACAAATTTCGGAAGGGATTTCCTCCACTGTTTGACATTGTATGAGTAAATGCAAAGTTTAACATGATATCGTTTTGTCTCACTATAAATTTTGTCTGTACGGATACAGAATAGAAAAATAAAAAGGCATTAAAAAATTATGAGCCATCAAAGATTCGTTAAGTATTAAAGAACCGTAAAATCTTCATAACAAAGTCCACACTGAGACGGCTTAATTATCGAAGATTTTAATAAACTTTATTTGTAATTGATTAATGCAGTAGTTTTTGTATAAAACCCCTTTTTACTTTCCGTATGTTTTTAAGCGCTCGATTTACTATGAGTTATCTTGCATTTCACCTCACTGCTTCGCCCGAACATAATGTTAGGTGAGACAGCATGCTTTTAGGCCGCGCCCACGTGCGAGTTCGAGTCGCGACTAGTTCAATCTTAAGTTCTACCTTTGACTTGTCATCTAGTGACAGTCATTTTTATGCAGTAGTGTATTAGTGTGCAGGATTCCTTACAATGTTTTCCTTCACCGTCAAGTGGTGGTAGTTGAAAATGACCTTACATGAGTATAAACTCAGAGGTTGTCTCGCGAAGTCGGTCGAACCGAACATCACAGCCGCACAGTCAATGCCTGAACTGCGGCCGCCATTAAATGACCTTCTATATGAAGCCACGCCACAGCATATGAAGCTATAGCATATGGTTGATCGTTGTCCGAGCGCGGCGTATTCCTCGTTGCATCCTCAGCGGTAATGCTTCAGAACCCGGGGTCCGCTACCTAGGTGATTTGACGAGGTAATAGGTTTTTACACAGAGCGACTGCTGTCGGACTACTGCAACCCAAAGGGTAGACTGGATCCAATCCTTGGATAGGTTTGAGCAAACGCTAGATGGCATTCGGGACCCACAGTATGCTTCCTAGTGAGATTTGAACCAGCGACCTCCGGATCAAAAGGCGAACGCCTTAACCGCTGTACCACGGAGTCGGTCTTATAAGCTCTAAAATTTTGTTCTCATTGCAGATGTCCACATAACATGGAGTGCGCCTCCGCGCGCGTCTCTGTCGTGCGAGGCGCATCTGCTGCTGCGTCGGCCGCCGCTGCCACTCTTAACAGACGAGAACAGCAGGCCGAGACAGAGGCTCGTGCTCTGGAGGAGAGGCAACGATGAACTTAGCGGAAGACGGTAAGCATACACAATTAAACATGAGACTAGTGGCTCTGTCACCTGTAGACCTTTCGAGTCACCCCGAGCTGTTGAAGTTTATCACATGTTCAGACAAAAAAGTTGCGTCTTAATAAGGATAACAAAATGGTATTTTATGCAACAGTTGTATAAGAAGGTTCATAAAATGCGAGTGGCGCAGGTTACGATGCGAGCCTTGGTGAGCATTTTTTGACGTAGTTATACAACGTTGCACACAATATTTTTTCTACGACTACATTTATTAAAATAAATACAAAAATAAACAAAGAAAAGTATGAAATACTACCATATGTTTGGTAGATACTAGCCCTCAAATTCATAAAAAATAACAAACGTTTGTTAAACATATTTTAGTTAAAACATCTTTTGTCACTTTCCCTCTTTACTTGTCACTCTCTCTCAGTAAGAACGAGACAAAACATAGTTTAACTAAAAGAGTTTTATCAAACGTTTGTTAATTTTTATGAATTTGGGGGTAAGTATCTAATTTGTTTTAATTGACGTTTTCCTAGTGACCAGAAGTGCCATTTTTGAAACATGGAGTCACCTAAACGATTTCTTTTTCACACAGCAAACCGTCTGTTTAGTGACTCTACGTTTGAAAAATGGCACCATATGTTAAAATAACGTTTTTATTATGTTGGCAGTATGGTAGATCAAAAGAAAAAAAAGTTCTAGGTCTATGGCTAGGAGTATTTTTTTGCCGAAATAACGACACATGTGATGTTAATTATATTAGGAATAGAAATAGACTTTTCTGAAATTATATAGTTTATGTTCTTATATTACCAATAAAAAAGACAGATAACAGTCTAGTACAGGAGTAGAAAAAAGTTTTAATAGCATTTTTGAAAAAAGAAATCGATATGAATGAAATATGAGATTGTTTTTCAATCAAATTTTCAACACCCATACATCCACCATGTTGAAAAATTTCGAAAAACTGAATCGTCGAAAACGATCTATATAATTTTGGAGCCTTCTCACTCAATTTTCACAAGAACCGATTGAGACACGCGACCTGAAGGCGAGAACAATCTTACAAACTGACAGCCGGACAAAAGCATTTTTGGCCAATCTCGAAACTGAGACACTTCGCTCGATTAATCGCCCGATAAGTGTGTCGATAAGTGTGCTTTTCAGTTTAGCGCGTACTCAGATCTTTAGCTGTTCTGAACGAACGAAAAAGTTGAAAAGCGCAACCCAGAGGGTTGAGGTCAGGCAGCAGCATTGCTGAGGATGCAACTGGGTTTTAACCGGGTGTTAACCGGGTGTTAACCGGGTGTTAACCGGGTGTTAACCGGGTGTTAACCGGGTATTAACCGGGTGTTAACCGGGTGTTAACCGGGTGTTAACCGGGTATTAACCGGGTGTTAACCGGTTGTGCGCTAATCATGATGAAGAAGAAAGTCAGAAGATGTTTAAATTGTATATCTTTAATTCGCAGAGTGTCAGCGAACGGCACCCTGGACGTGCCGCGCAAGCACAATGGCAGTGACGTGTACCAGTGCGCCGTCCGGCACCAAGGGGGGCTGGTGCTCGGGTACCCTGTACATCTTAATTTTTCATGTGAGTAACCTAGCTTCCGAGCGACCTCCGGGCGCCAGAGTAGAATTGCAGCAAAAGAAGTTGCCATTCAATTTATTTCCTATAATACGAATTACAGTTGGCTCATCAAACGTATCCAAGGATTGGTTCTGGTATATCCTTTGGATTGCGGAGGTCAGACGGCAGTCGCTCTGTGTAAAAACCAGTAACCTCGTCAAATCACCTAGGTTAGGTAGCGGATCCCGGGCTCTGAAGCGTTACCGCTGAGGATGCTACCGTAAATACGCAAGGATTACGAACAAGCATGTTGAGTAAAAAAAATTTTTTTGCTCATTAGTTAGAATATTAATATATAAGTTTTTTGAGAAAAAGTATTATTTTGTATAAGGTTTTATTGTGAGACCTGAATACTTTTCAAGGCAATTGTAATAATTCCAAACTTGGTAGGGTTGCGTCAGTTTATAACATTCCTATCCACCTTCCGGCTCCATCATCAGATCAGCTTCTTGTCACTATAATATTACATTGTCATATGATGTACATTAGCATACAAAATTTCATCTCAATCGGAAACTAGGAAGTTGCTCGAGAACTTGCAAGATTTGACACAAACAAAAAACAAAAATCAACAAACAAGGCAACCTAAATAAAAGCTAGTAAAAAAATTGTATGCGTGTTTTGTCTTTTCACTGAAAAGCAAAAAATTACGAAGATATTACTACATACATTTGAATTTCACATGACGTCACGATCAAGTACGATTTTCTCTGGACGATGAGAAATTGCCCACTTCGAAACTTCGATGTGTATATTGGTGAATTTTTACTATTTCGCTAAACTAAGCAATTTGGGTCTATTATTTTTGTTATAACAACCTTTTTTTTAAGTTTCACCTTAAACTAAATTTGATATGAGGTAATAATACTATGCGGGGTCTCAGGCAGAAATCAGGCGCCAGAACCCATTAGCCTAGAACAAAGAAGCAGGATTCTGAAATCGAACTACAAAAAAAAAATCTTACATAAGAACCAGAAAAATCAGTATGCAGAAACAGGAATTCGGCTGCCGAAAACAAAAAACCCAGAAGCCAGAAGTGAAGAGTGTCAAGACCAGTAAACTGAAGTCAGGAGTCAAATTCCAGAAGACAGAAACCAGAAGGCTGCACTATTACGACAGTGTCAACAAATCTCTAATCTTACAAACAAGACCCGCATGCAGAGCAACGCGACGGATACAAAACAACAAAGCAGTCTATTATCCTTCCAAGTATATATCACACACCAAGTATAATATCTATCCTCCCCATACTGATTTGGTGCAAGTATTCGGTCGGTTCTTACAACTCCCTCTCTCTCCTACTTCCTGACTGCGAACATCTCCTACACTCCTTTATCCCTATCTACGAGTCCAACTGGTTTCTCGAGCCATGAGAGTGGTATAACGAGGTTTGGCGTCGCCATGTTCTAGGGACTGAGGACGATATACATGCATCGGCTTTGGTCTGCAAGCGTGATGACGTACTCTCCAAGGTAAACCTCGTTCATAAGCTCTTGCAGCGTAAGTGCTGGCTGGGCGGACTCAGAACAGAACAAGATTTTTTTTAGTTTCACCTGTCCCGTTGTCTGTCAGTCTATCTGTCTGTAATAAAACCTTGCAAGTTAAAGAGACCCATTTTCCGGTTCAGACTGAGCTGACATTTTGCACGCATAACAATACAATATTATGACGACATGGTGCTAATCTGATGATGGAGCTGTAAGGTGGTCGTTGTCCACTCTCGGACCGAGCGCCGGGCACTGTCTGCCCCGTAGTGGGACGGGGACGTGACTTTTCAAAAATCCGTGCGGCATGTTTTCTGCTTTTAGGAAGTCATCCATGTAGGCGCTCAGGCTGCGAGTTCGAACAGTTCGAGGGGGCTTTTCGGGGTGTTCGGCAGGGCTACCGGTGCATGCGCCGGTGACCATGTCGAACATCTCGAAAAGTATTTGGTATATAAGTATGTATATTAAAATTCTTTTGGCATATTTATTATATTTAGTATATTATATTATATATATTTATTCATTAAAATATTTATAAGTTGAAAAATATTTTATTAGCCAACACAGTCCCTGATAATGTCAGGGGGTAGGATAAAAAAAAAAGGTGGTCATTGTATCTCTGTGATAAAACAACATACCTCACCGAGTTTGGGCTTGATTGCTTCGCCTTGAACTTTTAAACTTTTATGTTTATTGTTTTGAATAAAAGATTGTAGCATAAATATTTTTTTAAACAATCTAGTTGACGGGACTAAATAAAATATTATATTTTGGATTCCAGTTCACATCCCTATTTTGGTGGAGTGGATAGCAGATACGATGTCTCAGTGCCGTATTTCTTTACCATCGTATATTGTATTTATTTCAATGTGTTTTTCTTGTCCTATTATGGTAAATAATAATTTATGGCCTCAGCGACAAGGGTGCTTTTAATATAACTTGAGTATATTCTTGTGTCCTTAAACTTCTTATTTATTGTAGTTTCGCAGTATGCTTCGTAGCAGCTGATTTATTAGCTAGGTACTAAGTAGTTAGTCAGTAGTTTTTCAGCTGTTTAGATTTTATGAAGAACTAGCTGCGCACCGCGGTGTTACCCGCGAAAAAAGCAGCTTATTACCTATTATTACCAAATTCCAAAGTATCAGTTACCTGCGTACCAAATTTTATCAAAATTGGTTCAACCGTTTGCGCGTGAAGAAGTAAAAAACATACACACACAAATACATACTCACTCACAAACTTTCGCCTTTATAATGCGTGATGATTATAAATTTCTTCCAAGTAAGTCTAGGAGAAAACAGAAAACAAAGAATCTTTACTAGCTACGTCTCTTCTTGTGCAGATCGGAAAAGCCGATCAAGGGAATGAGCGAAAATGAAAATCACTCGCCCACCATAACGCTAAATGTGATTTTTGGATCTTGCGGTACCATTGGCTCGGAAGATCGGAAATTTAATATTAGTAAAAAATAATTGTATTTAAAAAAAAAATAACAAAAATATTTTCTAGTGTAATCAAGAAATTGCCTCAAAGATTCTCGGAAACTTAATAAGAAATATTTACCAGTTACTTTGTACATTCAAAATTGATGAATTCGCCAGTTTCGGCTCCAATGCCTCGCAAACAGACTAATTTCTATTACCTGAAACTTACTGCTTCAAATATTTAAGAATTTGCTGTTATTCTACTGATTTAAATTAATGTTGAAGTGTAGTTATATTTAGAATATTACTAAACAGTTGTATAGTTGGCAAAACCGATTAGGTTTCGATCGATATACAATATGTTACAAAAATCCTATTTGATCCTTGTAGGAGCAACTCAGACCGACAATGTGAACAACTTTTCCTATGGGACAAATGCTTGAAACTCGGAAAAAAATCGACTTTTCATACAAAAGTGTTCGGCCGGCCCGGCTATTTGTATGAAAATGTCGATTATTTCTTCGAGTTTCAAGCATTGGTCCCATGGGAAATGTTGTTGTTGTTGTTGTTGTATATCTTTATTGTACATAAACAGTTTACAATTATAAGAATAGTTACAAACCATATACTCTAGTACAAAGGCGGACTTATCCCATAATGGGATCTCTTCCAGTCAACCAAGTATTGGCGAAAGGATACAATAAATGGGCAGATCGGGTAGTGGTCAAATTATACTTATCAATAGAAATCTTATCTTTACTACTTTACTCTATTACTACATAAATTAGAATATAGACATACATATAATACTTAAACTAATACATATCGAAAACATACTACATTTTTAAATACTATAACTACCTATAAAATAAATAAAATACATAAACAACATAAACTACAATAATATAAGCTCTACATGTGTAAGGAATCGTCATAATATCTTCTAAGTCTGACCCTGAAGGAATCGAGGGTAGGCGCACTTTTCACATCTACAGGAAGCTCATTCCAGGATCGGGCAGCGAATACCGAAAATGAATCCCCGTAAGACTGGGAGACATAAGCAGGAATTAGCAGCTGAGGGATACTACTACCACGCAGGCGACTGTCGATCTCTCTGAATGAGAATTTTTCAGTAAGGTAACTCGGGGATTGGGGATTAAAAAGGACTTTAAAAAGCAGAGAAAGGATATGAGTGTTTCTACGAAGTGTTATTGGAAGCCATTTAAGCTGAGTGCGAAATTCAGACACATGATCAAACTTACGCAACCCGAAAATAAATCTAATGCCCTGATTTTGCAATCGTTCAAGCCTATCAAATAAACACTGAGTAAGATCTAAATAAGCAATATCTGCATAATCTAGGATAGGAATAAGGAGAGATTGAGCCAAAAGTATTTTAGTTCTATACGTGAGAAAATATTGCATGCGTCTCAAGGAATGTAGAGTAACAAACATTTTACGACTTATTTCATTCACTTGAGGAGTCCAAGACAATGTTTGATCGAAGATGATACCCAAATTAGTGACTTTAGATGAGAAAGGAATAACACAATTGTCAAGCACCAGATTTGGAATATCAACTTCATTTAATTTTGAAATAAAATGAGAACTACCTATGATAATGGCCTGGGATTTAGCAGCATTGACTGTAAGCCCAAACTGATGAGACCAGTTAGCAATTGTAGCAAGGTCGGAATTGACTGCACTAACAGCATGCGAGAAATACTGAAGAGGGGCAGCCGCATATATCTGCAAATCGTCAGCATATAGATGAAAGGATGAAGAGAGGGAAGCAGCAATACCATCAATAAATAAAGAGAAGAGGATAGGCGATAATATTCCACCCTGCGGAACACCGGACTTAACTTCGCACCAGGTAGAACGGCGATCGTCGATTTTGACCAGTTGAAATCGTTCCGTAAGGTAGGAATAAAACCAAGATAGAACAATGGGCGAGAAATTAAGGGATCGCATTATACTTATCAAAATATCAAAATCTACCGTATTAAACGCATTAGAGAAGTCTAACAAAACAAGAACCGTTAGAGCTTTATTCTTAATGTTGGCACGGATGTCTTCGGTGATCTTGAGAAGTGCTGTGGTAGTACTGTGGCCTGTTCTAAATCCAGACTGAAAACGATTCAGTAAGTTATAGCGGTTTAAATGTGCTGATAGATGTCTTTGGACATGATGCTCAAGTATCTTGGAAAGAATAGGTAGGATAGATATTGGACGAAAATGTGAAGGATCAGAGGGATTAGGTTTTTCGGGCAGAGGAATAATATGGCCATTTTTCCAGGCAGAAGGGAAGATACCAGAAGAAAGTGAGCAGTTTAATATATTTGCAATGACAGGGGATAAGAGACCAGCTAGAGGTTTGATCATATCCAAAGAGATATCATCATTGCCTACAGCTTTAGATGTTATAGACTTAATTATATTAACTACTTCCTCACTTGAAATAAAAGGGATATTAAACAAAGGGGACTCAGAAACGGGTTTAAATAAGAGGTCAGCTAAAGTTGCTTCTTTCATACCAGGAGTGAGATTCGATTGGGAAGTACAGAAGTGTTTATTTAGAGCATTTACGTCAAAGGAAAAATCACTTGCCGCCTTTTGTTTACCCAAGCCCATGCCTCTTAGAAAATTCCACATTTTACTAGGCGGACAGTTTTCAACATTGGTATGTTGTTCATATTGACGGTCTGAGTTGCTCCTACAAGGATCGGACAGGGTTTTTGTTACATATTGTAGACGACCTCCATGGCATAGTGGTCACCATGCTAGTCCGCCATCCAGAGGTCCGGGTTTGATCCCGGTCAGGGCAAGTTGGAAAATGGCCTTTTTGAAATTGTCCTCGGTCTTGGATGTTTATCTATATATGTATTTGTTATAAAATATAGTATCGTTGAGTTAGTATCCCATAATACAAGTCTCGAACTTACCTTGTGGCTAGCTCTATCAGTGTTATTTGTCCACATATATTTATTTATTTATACAGATGATCATCAGGGCGAGTGTCAGGAGCGGCAACCCGGCGGTCTCGATAAATCATTTCTGAAAGCTAGAATGTTACTTAACCTAACGCTAAGTAATAACGTCCTCTGGTATTTCTAATATAATCCATTTGAAGGGAAACAAACTAATATTATTCGCATTCCAAAACTAGTTAATAGTTCGGAAAATTATAATAAGCCTGAATAGGACTTACACACGCCCGGGAACTTATTTTTGAATGTGGGAGTCAGCGAAACAAAACGTGTAGTTTTCAAGCCCCCGCTCGCGTTCCAAGTCACGACATTACCGTAACCCTTCAAACTATTTTATGAACTACTGTTTACTGTTTGTAGTGAGAACATGAAGCTTTTCTACGCACATACGCCAAAAGTGGCCGTTTTTCGCAATTGTGCGTAGAAAAGCTTTACGTTCTCACTTTGAACTGTAAACAATAGTTCATAAAATAGTTTGAAGGGTTATCTAGGGTCTGATCAAGATAAAATTTTAAATGAAATCTCCGTTTCCTTTTAATATATTTATTTCAAATGGGGGCAGCACTGGACCCCGGAAAATTCAGGTAGCCCCTTAATATATTTCTCTCACGCAGAAAACTTGGCACATTAGTTGTTGTTTTTGAAAAAATATATAAAAGTATCATTAATCTTTGAAAAGCTGAATTGAGTGATCAAGACCACTCGCTGCAAATCTTTCGAGTACGAGCGATTAAAAAATGCGACCTTTTGAAAACGATCCCGCAAATCATTCGAAGTATGACTCCCGTGTCCAAAAATGAGTCTCCAGATCTTACAAGTTCGCTCCCTGTTGGCGCGTGTTATTAGCAAACGGAATGTAAATTCCTAGACAGAACTATTTTAGAGAAACTTTGAGTGAAACTGATACCTCGATAATTTTCATTATTGATTGATTTATTTAACCCTACCTAAATTTTCCGGGGTCCAGTGCTGCCCCCATTTGAAATAAATCATTTGAAAAGAAACGGAGACATCATTTACAATTTTGTCTTGACCAGGCACTAGATAACCCTTCAAACTATTTTATGAACTACTGTTTACAGTTTAAAGTGACAACGTGAAGCTTTTCTTAACACATTTGCGAAAAACGGCCTCTTTCGGCTTTTTGCACATCTTTTTACTCGAAGACGCCTGGACCAATTTGGAAAATTCTTTCTTGTTTGAATAATTGTCAGGTTACCATAGAAATTCTATCAAAATAGATTAGTTTGGATTAGTAGTCGATTTTTAGGTTCAAAAATTATTTAAGGGGCTGCATGAATTTTTCGGGGTCCAGTGCTGCCCCCATTTGAATTTAATCATTAAAAAAGGAAACGGAGATATAATTTAAAATTTTGTCTTGACCAGGCTCTAGATAACCCTTTAAACTATTTTATGAACTACTGTTTACAATTTAAAGTGAGAACGTGAAGCTTTTCTACGCACAATTGCGAAAAACGGCCACTTTTGGCGCATGTGCGTAGAGAAGCTTCACGTTCTCACTTTAAACTGTAAACAGTAGTTCATAAAATAGTTTAAAGGGTTATCTAGGGTCTGACCAAGGTCAAATTTTAAATGATATCTCCGTTTCCTTTCAAATGATTTATTTCAAATGGGGGCAGCACTGGACCCCGGAAAATTCAGGTAGCCCCTTAAGACGAAGTGGTAGCTAAAGTGGCGCCCTCTTTCGAAATAAATTGTTTAAAACTAAATATGGTGATAATGAAAAATTTGATTTGTATCAATGTCTAAAAAGATCTTCAAACTATTTTATGAATAACCTTTGAAAGTAATATTGGTAGTCCGTCTAGTTTTAAAACTGACCACCAAAAATGACCACTTTTGGCGAAAAACAGTTTTAAAACTAGACGGACTATTAGTCATAATTTCAAAGGTTATTTATAAAATAGTTTAAAGGTCGTTCTAGACATTGATACAAATCTAATTTTTAATTACACCATATTTAGATTTAAACAATATATTACAATGAGGGCGCCACTTTAGCTACCACTTCGTCTTAAGTAACAAGGAGTGACCCTACCAGGGTTTCTTCCACCACCAATCCCCCGGTCGATCGCGGCCGTACCGTACATATCACTTGTCCAATTACACCGTCTTTGACACAATGAAGCCTCTTTCTAAATATTTTATCGTCGCAAAATATATTTTCGGTCCGTAGACTTTTTGCGGGTATTCATCTCTAGAATTTCTAAGTGATCAAGTTTTTCTTGCAAAAATCCATAATAATTCCTCATGTGATTATGACGGAGCAGAAAAATGTCAAAGAGTATTCAAATAATAAAAATGTGACTCAACATGCACCGCAACTTGCACAATGACACTTACTTAAAATGACGCCTTATTTAAACGTCACTTTCTAAAAACGCATTTTCTGCATTTCAAAGCGTCACTTCTCTTTCTAAATCTTTTTGTCATGTACCCTAAAAATAAATAAATATATACAGACAAATCACACGGATTGAGCTAGCCCCAAAGTAACTATATTTTATAACGAATACATATATAGATGAACATCCAAGACCCAGGTCAATCTGTGAAAGATAATTTTCTTCCTTGACCTGACCGGAGATCAAACCTGGGACCTCAGGTGTGGTGTGACTGCCTGGCATTATGACCACTAGGCCACAGAGGTGATAATTATTTATTATCTAACGTAGGATGAAGACAATGTAATTAAAACCTGGCCAAAGCTGAAAATTATGTTCTTGAGTAAATTTGTAACATGTTAAATATTTATGTTCTCCAAAAAAGTTAATTTCACCGTTATAATTATATTTCTAATGAACCTAATCAAACACTAACCTCACGAAATGCTCAAGACAACCTAAAAGTTATGAAACAATTACCCTTTTAACAAATTTGATCTAAAAATGGGAATTTAACACAGTTTATCACCAACTGCTTCCATTCAGAGGTGTTTATTACAACCCTGCTCAACGAATTGACAGCATTGATGGACTGGAGATGCTTAAAGTAATGCTGATCGTATGCTAGCCTGTCAGATTTTCTTCGATCTAGTTTGTGTTCTTCACCACTGCTGATGATTATCCATCCCGAAAAAGAAGACCTAACGCAATATGCCACCTTCTCTTTTGACACTGTCAACAGTACTTCTCACTTTAAACAGTAAACAGTAGTTCATAAAATAGTTTGAAGGATTATCTAGTGCCTGGTCAAGACAAAATTTTAAATGATGTCTCCGTTTCTTATCGTATCGTAGTCCCTTAATATTATTATTACAATAGCGTCAAATCTTCAGTATCGATTCGACAAAAAGTAACGTTTCATAATTCAACGTAGAAGATCACCCGAGGTACTAACGTCGACGATTTCCTTTGTTCTCATTACAATGTGCCGCCGATTCGAGTCCGATCGAGATCATTTCATTTATGAGAATTTCAAAAACGACCTCCAACATAACGAGAGAAGAGAAGTGAGACCCATTCATATAGAGTTCGAAAGATGGCCTGGATGGATGGTAACCATCTAGGCCATCTTTCATAACTCCCGTTTTAAAATGAATTGATTTATTCCTTTCTATATACTTATCTAATTTGTACCCCATCTACCATTTTTTCTACTACGTGAAAAGGTGAACTGGTAGGCAATTCTTAGCATTAAGTTGTACCTTTTTGTACTATAAGGTTTTAAGTGCAATAAATTAAAAAATAAAATGTAAGATTTTTAACGTACAATATCATATGGATTGGAGACTAATGGAAATGTAAACTTCCTGAAACTTTACACAGAATTCATAAGTACATCACCGGGGTGGCGACGCGCTGATGGGGAAATCGACACATTCATGAATTATACACTAGACAAGACACAAAATATACATGCTACAATTGCAATTAATTAGAAATAATCACACAATGGCACATAAGAATAAATAAAGGCGAAGCCAAAAAATTCGCCGCTTCTAGATGGTCTTAGTCCGGTCAAGCCTAAACCACAGAGTTTAATCATTTTAGGCGCTAGTGGTACGCCAAAAAAGCGTTGAAAGCATGAAAATCGGAACGATGGATCTTTAGGCCATACGAATCAATTTAACCCGTAGCATGAAAAAGAAAACAAAAAAGGAGAGGAGCTATGACGTCGCCTTTATTTTGCATGGAAAAAAAATTGAGCAATTTTTTCCTATGCCAAATAAAGAGGAATAAGAAATAAAAACACTTGTTTTAAATTAAAATAAAAATAATTTTCAAAACATACCAAGTTTGGGCTCCTCCAGATATTACTTTGGCCACCTCAGGAAGTGTCATGTTGTGGTCGAGTACCTAGGTAGCGATCATACAGGGACTAATATGTTATGATATGGTTGAATCATTATTCGTAAAAAACACCTAAAGTGATATGTAATAGCCTCATATCCAACCCCAAGAAAGCAATTTTCAAAATATTTACAATTAGTATTTCATGGTTAGCAAAACGGTGGGCCTACAATACAGATAGACGAATTAAAAAGAACAACAACCCAACAATTCGTTACTTTCCAAACACAAATCAGATACTTTTTTAAATGTCAAAACAAAAATTTGTTCGAAATTTAGACTAGTGACGTCATAGCTTTTTGGAGTCAAAAACCGTATAATGCAGCCGTTTTTGCATAAAACCCCTTTTCCCAAAGGATTTCACGTATTTTTTACGCTCGGTTTACTATAAATTTATCGTGCATTTCACCTCACAACTTCGCCGAACTTCGCCCGAACACAATGTTAGGTGAGACAGCATGCTTCAAGGCCGCGCCCACCTGTGAGTTCGACGCCGCGACTAGTTCAACCTTAATAAAGATTTTTCTATTCTAGACCCAGGAAAGTACCAAATTCGTTCTCGGTAAATTAAAGGGTTTTGTCAATGTACCTTTACTGCAAAATTTACCGACGACGAGTTATTTTTCTGTACTCTCGGTCTCGAATGCTCCGCAAAGCGTGCGTGCCTTGGTTAAAAAGCGGTGATGTCAAAACGTCCATTTTTATTTAGTCGGCGGAGCAGAAAAAGCTCGTATTATTGAGATGTAGGGAAGCGATTGCGATTTCCAACGTGCGTGGTATCTTCTTCTATTCTTATTGTAATATCACTATGTACCTATTTATAGTATCTGTATGTACTTCAATATGGGGAATATTTCTACACATTTTAACTAATAGCGTAGGAGGAATAATCAGCTAAGTGCGAGAAGGATTCGCGCAACGGTTCCGTACCATTATCTATTAAAAAAAATGTATGGGAGCCACACTTTAATATTTATTTTATTCCGTTTTTAGCATTTGTTGTTATAGCGGCAACACAAATACATCGTCTGTGAAAATTTCAACTGTCTAGCTATCACGGTTTCTGAGGCACAGCCGGGCGATAGACAGGCGGACAGCGGAGTTTTAGTAATAGGGTCCCATTCTTACCATTTGGGAACGGAACCCTATAAAACAACAAGCTTGCAACACTGTTATAAATAGGACACATTCAATCATCTTAAGTGTTCCTTTACTCCCCAGATTATCTCAGTCCTTTTCCATACCCTATAATTGCTCGGTTTCGTCCTATCCGGGGTTCGGGCTAACATATAACCTCCTCATTCCCCGCTTTGTGGCCGGGACAGAGTAATTTGTCAACTAAATACTGCGATGTTCCGCTATTGTTCACAAGACGCCCTATTACAGCAATCACATTACATATAAGTAAGATTTACAGACGTCCATTGTTTCTGCGTGTTGTTTGTTGTACCTAATGTGTGGTTTGTTTAGAAAAAGGTCACTTTTGGCGAAAGATTTTTTTTAATGTTATAGGGCGGCAAACGAACACGCAGTACAGCTGATGGTAAGTGATCACCGCTGCCTATGTACAACTGCAACACCAGGGGTGTAACAGAAGCGTTGCCGGCCTTTCAGGAAGATATAGACTCGTTTTTTTGAAGGTTTCAATGTCGTATCGGTCCGGGAACACTGCTGCAGGAAGTTGATTCCACAGTTTGGTGGTACGTGGTAAAAAGTTCCTTTATAAACGTACGGTGGTTGATTGCCAACTATCCAAGTGGTGTGGATGAATTCGGTTTACGATCTTTTTGTGCTACAATTTGACTTCCTTGATGGGGTTGCGTCGTTTCATTACAGGGTTCCTATGGCCACCTTCCGGCCAGTGGCGTGTCTATACCATCTGAGGCCCGTGGCAAATTTTTCGGAAAGGGCCCTCCGGCGTTATAGTAGAAATAGTAACGTTAGAATTTAGTTACAATAAACCGTTGATGTAAGTAGTTAACCAAAACTATTAATAATATTATGTGCATTTTAATTGAATATCTAATAAGTTTTATTTTCAAAAGCATAGGTTTATACAAATATTTATAATGAAATAACCATTTACTTTTAATAAGATTTTTCTATTAATTAAGTGCTTTTCTGCGAGCTTTCTGTTCCGCAAAAGTATCTATAACATCTTTTGACTATATAACTTTATTGACGACCTCCGTGGCGTAGTGGTCACCATGCTAGTCCGCCACCCAGAGGTCCCGGGTTCGATCCCCGGTCAGGGCAAGTTGGAAAATGGCCTTTTTCAAATTGTTCTGGGTCTTGGATGTTTATCTATATATGTATTTGTTATAAAATATAATATCGTTGAGTTAGTATCCCATAACACAAGTCTCGAACTTACTTTGGGGCTAGCTCAATCAGTGTAATTTGTCCGTATATATTTATTATTATTATATTTATTATTATTATCAAAGTTTAAAGATCGGGCCATAGAATTTTGAATAGACAGAATAGCAAAGTTACATAGCCTGTCTTGTGGCCATAGAGTTTCTTAAATAGGTTTTTATTAATTTTAGTTTCGAAAATGATCGTCAAGTACTAGCTTTAGTCACAGGATTAATATACATTAATACAGTACATATTTCAGCAAAGCTGCACGACATAAAATTATTCTTTATTAGTAATAAATCAGCAAATTCTCTTATGCACGAAGAATTTTTTATTTCATCTCCGAAAGTAGACCGAAAACTGAGAATTTCCCTGGCAAATGATTCAGATATGTCTTTTTTATATATATGACGACCTCTGAGGCGTAGTGGTCACCATGCTAGTCCGCCACGCAGAGGTCCTGGGTTCGCAAAGTTCGTCAAAATGGCGTTTTATCTTACTCTGACAAGTTTTAGAAAATTCAGGATCAATAGACCATTTTTCTGCTACACTATTTGCTTCCATTTTTAAATTCTAAATTCATGTCGATTCGTTTCCAATTTTTCTAGGCATATTTTCAAAAGTTTTAAGGCATTTGAAAGTTCAGTGGCTTTAGACTGAAGTGCTTTAGAGGCTGCATCGATAGTTGTAGAATTTTGCAATGGAAAACCAATAACATGATAAAATTATAGTTCTCTACCGTTCTTCTTGAGTGAAATAGCTTCGTTTCTTTCATCTGATTTGCAATTTAACAGACTTGTTTTTGGTTATGCCCCACTTTGATTATAAGTAATTAAAAATATAATTTTCAAGTACTAACTTACAAAATTTTGTTAAAAAAAGCGGTTGTCTGTAAAGTCTGTTTACTGACGATAGTTAAACGTGACAACGTCATAAGAAAATATATGTGCCTCTTTGTCGCTCGTTGCGCGCTCTCGCTTGCACTTCAAGCCTTAAATGGAACGCCTCAGAGCGAGGTAACGCCGCATGCGTCATGTTTTTTCGTGCGTGCAGCCGGCTCCATCGAATTATAAGACGTTGTCACGTCAAAAATGTTAGGTTATTTCTGAGCTCGTGGCCTCTTGGGCCGGGGCCCTCTTGGGTCTGCCACCTTATAATTACGCCACTGCTTCCGGGCCTATCATCAGATCAACAGCTTTATGTCATCATTATATTGCATTGGCACGTGGTACACGTATGCGTGAAAAAAGCTCTATTGGAAACCGGGAAGTGGGTTAAATTCTACTACAATACGATATTTTAATAAAAATTATCGCATGCAATTACTACGTAAGTAATACAAAACAAGGGGGGTTACTCCGTAAGTGATACGCAATACGGACGTTACTGGGTATCCGCGTTTCAGTGTCAAAGTACTTACGTATGACGATAGTCTTGACATAGAAATAGGACGTCACTTTCGTACGACTAACGTATTATTTTATGGAGTAACCCCCCCCCCCCCCCCCTTGTTTTGTATGACATAATATTACTTACGTAGTAATTGCATGCGATAATTTTTATTAAAATATCGTATTTGTAACCTGAGAAGTCACGGCACCTTATAATAACATCCTTTGACGAATAAATCGTATTTTACTTTGTATAATGATGTATATTCGGAACAAATTAGGGAGACTACAAATGTGACGCACATACAAGTAAATTACAAGATACTTGTGCATTTGAGAAGTCGTAATCTTTTTTACTTCTATCCTACCATTTGCGTTTTTATTACATTTTCACACATATCCTGCGTTATGTCAGTGACTGTGTTGTGTCTCGGATATTTTGTTTTAATTATTGAAGGTTGGCGTATTAGCATAGGCACGTCCCTTTAGATAGCCCCACAAAAAAGTCAGGATCTGTTAAA
This sequence comes from Acrobasis suavella, assembly GCA_943193695.1. Lineage (NCBI taxonomy): Eukaryota > Metazoa > Arthropoda > Insecta > Lepidoptera > Pyralidae > Acrobasis > Acrobasis suavella. Next base: position 1,372,455 of record OW971940.1, read on the forward strand.
TCCGGGGTTTTTGTAGGCCAATCGATGTCACTGTTTCTCGAAATTA